>CM054385.1:9996249-11246249 GCA_028858755.1 Ara ararauna
CCTCTGTTCTCCTATGAGTGGCGTGAAGGAAGGCAAAAAAGCATTTGGGGCTGGCTTGTTGCCTATTTGGAAGCAAGGTTCAAATCCCAGCAAGGCGCTGAGGATGTAGTGTGGCAGGCAGAGCCATCCTGGTGAGGACAAGCAGCTGATGCTTGACGTGAGGGAGGGAGTAGAAAGCAGTCCAAACACAGTGTGTGGATCTGTGGCTCCTATTAGCTGTGTGTTAGCCGGTGGAATTGGTAAAGCTCAAGGAAAAGCAATCAAAGTCCAGAATACAAAGTAAAAGCCTAAGAAGGAATTTTAGCTACTTGGGTAGGCAAATCAGCCTGTCTTTGGTTGATGGTGGTCGGAAACACTTGCTAAGATTTAAATGTAGTCTCAGTTTGAGAAGGCAGGTAGAGACCTCAAAATCCAGGATGATACATTTTTCAGAGATGAGAGTGAGGGGGAGAGCAGGGAGAGCTTGAGAGGAGAACAAGGTCCTGGCTCATGTTCCAGCACCACCAACTTTTCCATTTCCTAACCCACGTGTGTCCATTTGCAGCTCACTGCCGGCTCAGGTGGGAGTAGCTGTGAGCCCTTGTCCCTGAGTGGGAGGCAGCATGCCTCCTCTGAGAATGCCTGGTTTGCCTTCAAACCTTTGACTTCTCCAGGTATGCATCTCTTCTCATTGCATAGTTAAGTTGAGCCTTCAGAGCAAACCCCACTGTGAAAATCCCCACAGCAAAAGCTCATGTGAGAATTTTTGTGTCTTGAAGCAGAATAGCGATTTCTCTTCAGGAAAGACCAGGGAAAGGGGAAAGATCTAGAAGTCCAAACTGGACTTAGCCACTTGGTAAAGCTGCACAGGCAGTACCTTGCTTAAAATCCAAGAACAAAAAAATGTTTTCTGAGGAGAGGGGTGGGGGGGAGAATGGGAATGGCAAGATGCTTACCTCTACAACATGATTTTTGGTGAAGTAGAAGTCCCAGTGAAATTTCTGTTCTAAAGGTCAAATTAGAAAGCTTTCATCTCCAGGCTTGTAAACTAATTCTCAAATCAGTGACTCTTAAAAATTATTCATTAGAACACCAGCTCTTAAACTAGAATTCTATTAAGCTCTTTTTCAAATGTGGTTTTATTCCAAACTGCGCAGCCCACTGTTTGGTCTTGACACAACAGCAAGGACATGGGCAGAAGAACTTAATCTTTGTGTATTTGTGAAAGGGATGACATAAAACCCTGATTTTAAAAAGTCAGGCATAGGTTTTATAGAGACAGTGTTTAGAGATGTTAGAGTCATAAATATCAGAAGGCAAATCTTGTCACGTCTTTTGAAGCGAAAAGCTTTAATGCTTTTGTGGGTGCTAGTCATCAGTTAAAGTGCTTTCAGCCTGCTTTCATATAGACGAGATATGATTTCTTCAAACCAGTGTCCTCTAAAATCTGAGATTGATTGAGATGCACTACAATCCCATCTTCAAGACTGTTTTATGGGCCAAATTAGCATAGTTTATAGTATGCAGTCAATGAGGTCATATTATTCCGTGGGCAATGATGCAAATGACTTTTGTCTCCATCTGGTAGTGTATTTTGTCCAGGATAGGAAAGAATGCTCTGTTGTATGTGGGAAGTTATGGAAATGTGATGAAAACAATTTGGAAGATGACATACAAGCTATCTCTTGGTAGAAGATTCTTTATTCAATGTGAACAAGGAAGATTTGGCCAATCCTGGTGAGGTTTTTTGTTGAACAAGATGTCATTGCCAACCTATTCAGATTCCCCTTGAAGGGAGGTCATGTGGTCTTTAATAATAAAAAATAAGTTAAAAAATGCCATTGACTTTGGTTCAAGGACTGAATGTGACCTTAAACGTAACTCTGAATTTTAGATTGCTGGGATCATCTTAAAATTATAGAAGGGGTATTAGAAGGGAAACCCCACTGTGCTCCTTAAATCTTTCTAAGTCGTGCCTGAAAATTGACTTTAGGTGCCTTGGCTGTATCTGTGTACCTAAGTGGATTGTGCATTTCACATATATGAAAAGGTAATTGCCCCCTTACTTAAATCATTACTTCACTTTCTGTTGCATGGGTGCTTTGAAGTTCATTTAATATATCTAGTAAAGGTGGTGGTTTGTCCACTACAGAATACTCAAAATTGCCAGTGAACATTTCTAGTTTTCTAATTTGACAACTCTTAAATTATGGGATTCATTTGTGACCAGTCAAGTTATCAGATTACTTTGTAATTGTTCAAGGCTTTTTTTATCCAGAGTACAACCAAGTCTCAAGGGTGAAATACCATACCAAACACCCAGGTTAAAAGAACTCCTTATATGCTGATCCAAGGATTTGTTGATAATCTAGCTGAAGTATTAGTAACCTAATCAAAGACTTGGTTTTTGTACAGCCACAATGACACCAAAGCTAAAGTGCGTAGTAACTTTACACTTGCAGTGATGCGCACAGGCTAGAATGCATGGGTGTCATCAAACCTTTTCCTTTCCTGTGCTCCTCCTGGATGTAAGCTGGGTGGTGTCACCCTTCCCCGGAGGAGACAGTTACAACCCCTTACTGCCTTGGAGGTGCTTTGTTAGGAGAGCATGATGAGGCAGGGAGGGTGCCCGGGGTGTCTTCCCACTGGCTGGGACTGACTTGATATTTTTATGTATTTGCTACTACTGCTGTACTTCCTGCTTTTTCTTCATTGGTTTCTATCTCTGTTACATCTAAGTTTTGCCATATGTGTTTTGTATATGTAGTGTTCTTGCTCATGGTTCACTCTGTTCCAGTCAAACCAACTTTTGCTCAGTCCTGGGTTGTGTTCCTTTGGTGAGGACGACCTGCAGATTTCTACCTTTAGCCATCTATTTCCATCCTGTGGCTACACCAGCAAGACCTCTGCTGTTACCTTGTGGTTGTGTTCTTGGGATCCCGTGTTACAATTGCTTGGTTTTCCTTCAAGCATATACATCCTCTATCACTCTGTAGGAATAATGATCCATTTGAAGATACAGACAGACATATAAATATACAGGTATTATGCTTTGGTAGCTACTTGCTATCAACTCAGTAGAGCAGTATCACTGATGTGTTATCAGATTTGCTTTGCAAAAGTGTCTAGAAATAGACTTTAAGTAAAATAGAGCAGCATAAAAGCCACTAACTTTTTTTTCCCCTCTAAGCCTGAATATTAGTCCTGTTTTATTTTGGAAATGAAAATTCAGTGACGTATAAAGAAGTGATTGATGTTTTTTTATAGAATATAGTGGAAGGAAGAATAGTTTCATATCGGTTAAATGAGATTAATATGTAAAAACAGCAGTGACATTGCTTTTCTAATCATTAGGAAAAAAAACCTTAAATGTAATGACAAAGGGTTCACTAATGCTGTATGAGTTTTTGACAGTGTGCCATTCAAGGCAATGTACAGCAGTGCTTTCTTCTACATGATATAGTCACATAAATTGGCTTTCTAAAAGACATGCAGACACCTGTCACCAACAATTTGAATCATTTACTATTCATGTAATTTTCTATAGTATTTTTGGCTTTGTTTAATAGTTCTAAAATAGCCCTTGTGCATAGAGAGTTCTCTCATAATTTCAGAACCAATGTAATTATGAAAGCATTTTGGTTTCTAAAAATATGCCACTCATTAAAAAAAATAAAGGCAAACTATAGAAACCCTCCTCCTGCAAGCAAAGGCAGGCAAAACAGAGCTTAGCTTTCATTAAAAGTAGGGATCTCTCTGTCAAACCACCGATGACCTGAGACGTACAGCCTCCTGAGGGAAGCCTCGTGGTTTTGGTCTGGTTTCCAGGGCACGCTGAGTTCAGCAGCTGAGTTATTTCCATGTTGCAGCCAACAATGGGAGCCAAGGGGGCCTCGTGTACATGTGCCATAACCACTCTGCTTGAGTAGAGGTCTTAACAACAGAAGAGTCAGTGAAGCTAAATACGAATCAGGGGTATAAATACAAAAAGCACAGGTCAAATATTGTGCTGCCCTCACCAGTGGGAACTTGCAGGAAAGTGAGCTGATATGATCTTGTTCGCTTGCTCATGCTTCAGTGTAATCTGTGAAATATTTCTTTAAGAGAACGAACTTTGATATCCAGGACTTATTTAGTGGTCACTTAGAAAAAGGGATACCAAGCTTCATAAATATAGTACAAACCCAAATAGGTTCTAATAAAGGATAAAAGGATACAGCTCTTTTATTCTGCTTATAATTGAATCTTCTTTGCTATAAAGACTGATTTTTTGGTACGTAAAACTTGGGGAAATGTTTCATTACTCTAGCCAAAGTTGGATAATGGTTACTGTGAAAAGCCATATGTTTTTGATTAGAATTTCCATATGCCATTTACTGAGACAAACTATCCAGTCTTAAAGGGCTTTGGATCATTTCAGCTAGTTTAAGCTTTTATTAAACCACATTTGAGGTTTTGGGAGGAGGTTGTTCAATGCAATACCCTACCCAGACTGCAAAGCTAGAAAGGTTGGCAGCTGCTGCTGGCACCTTCTGGGCATTTGAGCGTTTTTGAGGAATAAGCATCTGTATCAAACTGGTATCGTTTAGCAGTACCTGCACAAGTTCTGTTACTAAACATTAAGGCAGAGTTTTAACGGAGGCTACAGGAAAATCTATTAACGCAAGAAAAGACATTCAAGTTCATATTAAAGCATGGGTGTTAGTGTGCATGTGCTAACAGCATATTGCACTCTAGTGCATTTTAGCACCAGATGTCAGAGTTTTGTGCAAATATTAGCTAATTAAGCATCTTTCAAGAGAGACGGTTTAAGTGCTCTTCCTTGGAGACGTGCAAACTTTGTCATAGAGAACTTCAGTGACTTACCCGAAGTCATGTAGTCGCTAGTACAGTGGTGTCAGTGGTACAAATTAATGTATTTTTCACAGGTTAAATACATGCAGTTTCATACTCATATGGATCTGATAACTTTGATTTAGAATCGATACTGTGGAGGTGAAGATGTTTAAGCGGCATCCTTATTCATTAAACAAGGGCTGAATAACTGTTAATCGTGATAACCTGTCTGCATTCTTCTTAAACCTTCCTGTCATACACCTCTTTGCCCTGAAAACATTACTAATTGTGTCCTCACGCGATGCTGGAGTTGCTGGAGCTTGTACAATATGTTTCTGTTGTCAGTGGAGTCATTTGTTTAGTGTTGTATGCTCCCAATAGGCTTTGGCAGGACCTCCAGAATGGGAAAGTCTTAATATTTTCTTCCTCAATGGTTTCTCTTAATCAGTTCTTATAATTCCTTTCTAAATAGAGAATATCCAAGTTAAATAGGACAAAAACTACTATGCGCGTGTATTATTTTCCTAACAGTCTTACAAATATCTGATCTTGATTACTTGAAATCACACATTTAAAATAAAAGCCTCATCTGCAAGTTATTGGAGCAAGTGACCTAGGATTTCTCATGCAGATGTATGATGCTTTGATTAGTTAGGTTAAGTTTACATCCTTGTGGGTGCTATGCTGTGTTGTTTCCTTTTTGATCAACAGTATCTTTTCATGGTCATGTACTGCCTAGTGCCACAAATCCCTAAGTTGTTCAACAGATACACTTTCACCAAAAGCCAGGCTGAGATCCTGGCTCTGACAAGCAGCTTCCATTCCTTTAAGCAGTCCTCAGTTCTGGTCATGTTTGGTTTCTTTGAGGTATAAATATTTTTATTGAAATCAAAGCTCCTTTCTTTTTTGATCTGTGTAATGATAGATCATTGTAATTGAAGTAATTCACAACCTAAAAACTTTAATTAACTCACAAAGATGCCTGCATGCTAAAACTTAATGAATTTATCACTTCCAGGCATTGTTTTGCTTCGTCTTATTCTCTGCCTTCTATTTACCAGTGCTCGTTGCATTTCACTATAATGACCAGGTCTTTTATTTCTGTTATGAGGTATTTAATACACCATGGGGTACTTTAATTATTAATCATTATGTGATTATTTTCAGATTTCATATATACCATATTGCCATGTCCCAAGGAGCAAACCTCTGGGGCTTTCAGGTCTGTTAGTAGGCATTAGGCCCCCATGCATTCACACTGGCTTCCAGACCACTTCCTCCTCACCAGTATTTCATGAGTCTGAAGGCTAGGTAGGTGCAGTACCCCCTATCACTGGCCATACTTGCCGTCACTTTATCCCTAACTGAACCTGGCTGCTTCAGTGTGATTAAAGCCCACTTAGTGTTTGTACATGTTCTAGAAAGGTGGTCTTGATCTCCAACCATTAAGGATATTGAACCTACTTCTCTCTGTGGTAGTTTATTCCAGCAGCTGATCATCATTATTCATAGTAAGTTGAATTTTTCATCTCCATTTCCATGACTTCAGCTTCATACCACTGGTTTTGCCATATCCTCCACTGGATTAACAAACATTTCAAGGGATGGCCCTGTCTCCTCGTGACAGTGCTTCTGCATGTAAACCAGAGATTTCTCACTCCTGTTTGAGAAAATAGTGACCTGTTTGAGGCTGTCACTGCCTTCCTCACAAATCTGAAATGTAACAAGAAGGAGTAGGAAATAAAAAAAGGTAAAATACATCACAGTGAGAAAAATACAGGTAGAGGCCAGCCCTGTAGCAGCACACGCTGAATAGCCATGCTGTGTCATGGAGGTCCTCTGCTTGGGCACAGTGGCAGGTCCAGTGGCTGGATACCTGCACACCTCACATTTCTAAGGTCATCTAGCTCTGCTCAGGTGCAATTTCCAGTGGAGAGAGATCTAGTATCAAGGGAAATGGGGAGATATGATAGTCCATTTTCACACTTCTTCCAAAACAGTAAGTATGCCAAGAAATAATTGAGCTTACTGACTTAATAAGTCATTTGGCATTCTTGTGGTTTTGTTGGTTTTTTTTCTTATTGGAAAATAAGAACAAAAATTCTCATAAGTAACAGAGGGTCTTTAGGCTTGGGGGCAAACAGAGTGAATCTTAATGTTCTTATCAGGGGAGACATACAGCTGAACAATTTCTGATGTATTTCAGAGTCATTCTGCAGGGTTGAATGTTATTTTTTTCTTCTTCTTTTGCTGTCCCATTGATTTTTTTAATGTCTAAAGAATAATTTCTTACATAGTCTCTGGGGAAGGTAGAGAGGCACAAGAAACCTGTGTTTCCCTTGGAGGAAGATAATAAACATGGGGAAAGAAATGTTAGAGTGCTGCTTCTACAGTAAAGCATCCTGTGGGGTGTTTTTCAGCAAGAGTGTTATAACTTAATGTTCAGCAAGTGGTTTCACCTCCATGTATGGGGAATTCAGTGGTAGAAAATTTCAGTGCAGTATTCTGTACCCATTACAGCAGAATTCTGTAGGAAAGGTTTTTGTCCACTTTGCACAGCATGTGTAAGCAGAGGGGAACCTCTTGAACCCACACATCACTAATCTGTATGCTTTGTAATGGTTCAACAACACTAATATTGTTCCTAATTTCTTGGGAAATTGCAAGGTGGTGTTTAAATGAAGTTTCTTGCTAATACAATCTTAATGATACTGCTAATTCAAGTTAGTATTTAGGTATTGCAAAAATAAATCTAAAGTGTGGATTTCAGAATGCATGAGCATAATCAGCCCAATCAGTTTGATGAGACATTCGCCTTTCTTATAATTATCTTAATCTTGTTATTTTACTTGGAGACATATTTTAAGTACAAGCATGAGGCTTTTCAGAATTGACAGTTGACTTCCAAAGCTTGATAGTTTGCACTACAAGCGACAGTGATGAATGCTCTGCTTTGTTTGCTGCCTGCAATTGGTTTTGACCATTCCTTCCCCATTTCCTACTTGTTCACCCAAGCAGACACTCATTTCGTTTTCCTGTCATAAATATATAGCTGTTTTGTCAACAAACAGCGTTATTTCTTCCTTCAAAAAAATAACCAAAACTAAACAGAGAACTACATTTGCGTTTAAACCATTGAGTTATGCACTTTCTCTCCATACTATTTTAATCAGGAGTTGCTGGCTCACAAAGCAGGTGGCTGTTTCTTACTATTAATAGTGAAACCCCTTTCCCATTCTCTCCCCTGCAATTAACAGAACACCCCAGAGCACTGTGTAAGTAATCTTAGACACACAGACTCAGAGTTCAAGCAGTTTTTCTTTATCTGTTCCATGGCAGACCTGTGTCTGGCTTTTTTAGTATTCAGACCTGAAAAGTGAATTCTTTATAATCTCTAAAATGGCTTCTGTATGTATATGCATATGGCATAACTTACTAGTTCCATTAACTAAAGAATGAAGTGGATGAAGATATAAACATCTAAACTGATATATGAAGAATCTTCCATTGGATATTATTTGATACGTACCAATACTTCTGCAATTTTCTTTGTAGTGCATATATATGTTTGTATATACATGTCTAAAAAGCATCTGCTTTGGTCGTTGAGACTTGTTTTACTTTTCTTTACTTTTTTGCTTATTGGAAATACTAATGTAAAAAGCATTTCCTAATACCATATTTATTCCTTCAAGCACCATTTTGGTTTCACGCTATTATTCCTTGTGCAACTGTTCTCAGTAAGGATGGAATCCAGTCTTGTGCCTGTGAGCATTCAAAAGATATCTAAGTGTATGGGACTGACAGGTGGCCAGAGGAATGTAATAGAGGTTCCTGAAAAGTGCATTCCACCTTTTCTATGGAACTTAGGACAGAAAAATTATATCTCTGTTTTCACTGATGATGGGTTTTCTTCTCTTTTCCTTCTGTCTTTTTATCTAGGCCAAAGCCTATATATATGCAGAAGGACAGAGAAAATTACCCTGCTCAAAGTTGCAAACCCAGACTATGACTTGAGACGAGAAACTCCATGCTTTATTGTCTCCTTGTACCTACACAAAGTCTGAACAAACAGCTCACACTGGTCAACCTGCTGTTAAATTGCTAGCCAGGTTAAATTTGGACTGCTTTTAATAACAAGCGTAGCTTTGAACCTCCTGTGTGAACCCATTTTGCCCAAAGGGTTTGATAATGCAACAGCCTTAGCAGCCAGTGCAGACAGCATCACCTCACAGGGTCAGACTTCAACGTCTGTCCACGGGTTGGGCAGAAGATGGGTGGAAGGGAGGCAGGTTTCAACTAGTTTTGCCCTCACAAATAATGCACTGTGGAGCAACGGATTGTTTCAGTCCCCACAATATTTACCCAATAAAATGCAAATGAAAAAACTGAAATAATATAAGAAGATCCTGGGAATGATGAAACAGATAGCATAAGGGTATGGAAGAACAGTGCTGGAGTTCTCGCAATGATTACCAGCACAGTAACAAATTGTTATCACTACTTCCACTGTCATTCCCTTTTTGCCTGGATTTTGTCCTGATTTTGGCTTTAGCGAGTCCATGAAAAAGGTTTCTAAAATAAAGCAGTGACTTCTTCTGGAAGATTTTCTAATTTTTACTTTTTTTTTCAAGTATGCATGCAAGTGTTTCCAGAAAACATTTTCAAGAGGGGATAAAAATCAAAGCTTTTCATCCTTGTAACCTTATAATGATGTCCCTACTCTTCCTGCTGTTAAATATTTATTACCTGTATGTTTTCCCTTGTTCCCAATTGCACTGACAACAGGTTTGTAATCACTAAAGCGTGGCTCAGCTACACCGAAAGCAAAAAAAAAGAGTAAAGAAAATTGAAGTACACGGGGCTGTTAAAGATAAAAGGCTACCAAAGTGATTCAGTGTATTAGTGCTCCTGAGCAGCAGCCACTGGTGATCAATACCTGGTGCCACTGCTCAGCTCACAGTCACCTCATCACTTAATAGCAAGTTCCTTGAATTCAGTGTGCAAAGAGAGAAGACAGGGAGTTACATTTTTGGAGTGCATGGCCTCTGAAGGAGAGGAAAAAGAGAAAGGTGTAAGGAGGACTTTAATTAAAACACTGTGTGGCTGACATAGAGCTATTACAAGAGACTTCCTTATGGAAAAGGAAGGGTTTCTACACGTGGGTTGCAAGTGCATCAGTAACAAGTCTCCTAAAGGGAAACAGACTGGGTTGTAACAGAATTGTTGTAAGGCAGTAATTCTTCATAGATTCATAAAACAAAACTTTTACCAGTGTTACAGGTTGCTGTAGTTTTCTCTAGGTATGTCTTCTGCCCTAGGTAAATCAGCACCTTTTTCCCCTTACCAGCTGTGCAGCCTGTGGAGACATTTATTCATCCTGTTGCTGCTTCTGATGCACATCACCCTCCCACTGCCCTGCATTCCACCCAGGTCCCACCAAACACCACCCAAACTGATGTTCATATTGTTTCTGTGCCATACAGCAAATTCTGACTAACCCTCTGTACTTCTCATGAGGACAAACATTAAACTCCCTCTAACTGAGCTCTTTCTCTCTTGGCAGATCTCGAAAACTTCAAAACCAGAACAAGAAGCACTGTCTCCGTCCGCCAGGGCCAGGGCATGGTGCTGCTTTGTGGACCACCACCACATTCTGGAGGTAAAGTGGGTTCCTTCTCTTGTTTCCAGCACTCAGGGACCTTAAGCAAGGTTTTCATTCTCAGGATATGTTCAGAGAAGTTTAAAAAGGCAAACCTTAAAAAAAGAAGGCTATGGCAGTGCCAGCCTGACTGAATGGATCATGCTGAACCCATACAATGGGTTATATTGACTAAACACACTGGGAGATCTCCAGTTGGTGTAAATGCAGAGAAAGAGACAAATTTTACTGCATTATGGGCATGTACTTAGGAGATGAACTGATTGAAACAGAAACTAAAGCACTGTGTGCATATACAGAGGATAAGGCCAAGATCCTGTGCAATTTCCAGAAGCTTTTCTGTATGTGGCCTGGGTGTGTCTTCTGCAGAAAGGTTGAAGATTGCTGACAAAGCCACTTTTGTGCATCATCCTTTCATTTTTATTTGATTTTTTTTTTAAACACTCATTGTCACTCTTTTTGCCTCCTGGGTACTTGGGATCCATTAGTAATTATCCAGGTCTCATATGATTTATTTCTGGAATGGCAATACATATTCCTTCTACAATTTTTATGGGAGTGATACATTTAAATCTATTATTATTACAGAGACAGGTACTAACTGTAACTCAGAGCTCGTTGAGTGTCCAGAAATACAGACTGTGGAGAAAAGGACATAACCTGTCTTGACAGTTTCCCATATCTCTGCCTCTGAAAGAGATAGATTTCTGACTGGTGGAGAAATGGAAAAGCTGTAGTAGCAGACAGGCAAAAAATAAATATTTAATGGCACTAAGGAAATTAGTGTTGTCTCAGTGGCAAAGGCAAAATTTGGTAGGGAAAGAATAGATTCAAAGTTGAATTTACACATAGCCAGTTATAATAAGTAATGGAGAGAGGCAGTGGGGTAGCCCTGTATGTTGGGGAGTGTTTTGGCTGTCTAGAACTTAATGATGGTGACAATAGGGTTGAGTGTTTATGGGTCAAATAGGAGACAAGTTCTTGAGGATCTTCTTTGCTTGCATCTGACCAGCTGGTAAATTTATTAATCTAGGGCCCTTCTCAACTTTTTGTCCAGAGATTATCAGGAGAAATTCAATGTGTCAGCTTTCTGATGTTTGTTACATGAAAGTTGTTCTTGAATCTGTGATATCAAGTCTACAGAACTAGTTGTTACCACAGTATCTAACTTACATGAGAGTGGCTCATATAGTTAAATATTCCCTAAAATCATGTGCCTTCTGGTCTGGGTAGATGGAGCTTGCCCCTCAACCCCTGCAGGTGGATCTCATTGCTATATCTGATGAGGCAACTGCCAAAGCTAGGTATTAAAAACCACTTAAGACTGCTTGTGGGTCAGCCACAAACTCACTTGCAGTCTGCAGTGCTGTGGGTGAAGCATCATTTTTAGCTTCATTTCCACAGTGAAGAAAGGTGAGGAGGTTTGGAACAGAAATGCTCTGTGATTCTTAAATCTGAACGCCTGGAATGTGAGACTGAAGAGCGGTGTGCGCCCTCATCCTATCCGAAACTGACTGTGTTGCACAAAGGTGGATAGTATCAACGCGCCAAGCTCAGGGAGGGCTGTGTGGCTGGGTACTGCACTGCACTGCTCTGAAGAGCTCAGGAGTTTTTGTGGCCTTTTCCAATTAGAGCTAACCGCATCCACACAGCCCACTCCTGTGGGCACCAGGGGCCATGCAGAGCTTCCTCCCATTTCTCCCCAGTCAAGTAGGCTGCTGTCTCCTAAGAGGGACATAGTGACTGCACAGACAATGCAGAGACAAGGCGGAATTGTGTGCATTTGTCTTTGTCTCCTTAGCAAAGCTTCGCTCTGTGGTTATAGAGAGTTTTCTGTTCTGCTGTAAGAAATCTTTGTCTGGAGATGTGCTGGCTGATAGTGGTCCATGCAAGCAGGAAGAAGGAAATTGTGGTACATTTGTTCAGGGGAAAGCTTTGGTGTATGTACTGATGATCGCAAAGCATTCCAGAAAAGTGCTGGTGTTATTTCCTGTTTGGGTTCAGTATGCGGGAAAGAGCGTCTTACAGTGACCAGGAGGTAATCGCGTTTCTGGTTCCCAGAAATGCACAAAACTCAAGGATAATTATTTGCCTCGATCATTTGGATGAGGGATGACTTCCTGTGTGACCACTATCTATGACCTGCTCTATTCCAGCTAGAAAATTATTTTAATTGTAGCCAGATCCACAATTAGTCTAAATTGATACTCGTGCAATTTTGTAATTAAGCTGGGCTGGAGTTGTGGCAGTTGTTTTCTGGTTTGGATTGAAAGTGTTTAATGGAAAGGCAAAATAGGTGCAGTTAATTCAGACTGAGACCCTTGTTCTGCAGGAATTAATCGTCTCTGTGGCCGTATTTTCTTTACTTTTCCTTTCTCCTACAATTAGAAATAAGGGCAAGTTTCAAAAGCAACTGCACAGTTAATGCTTTTCAGTAATGCGCATCGCATTTCCGTTACCCAGCTGCATGTCTCTCAGTGTAATCGAAGGTATTTGGTCTCTAGCAGTCACTGCACAATTACCACAGCTATCTCCTGTTCCAGCTCTGGGCAGATGGAGGTTCATAAGAAAATATCAGATCTCGCTGGGAAGTAGCTGCACATCAGCAAACCGCCATGTTCATGGGCAGCTGCCATCCCCAGGGCCCAAGGCAGTGTTTGCAAAGCAAAGCTGTATAGATCAGTTCCTTCCAATACCCCAGTATGCCACGGCTGGGATATTACATTGCAAGTATTTAATGTTGTAGCGCAACAGTAAAAAACATTCAGGTTAAAAGTGAAAAATAATACATCTCATTGAAAGTATAGGGGCGTTAAGATTGAGAAAATGCAATTATTTATTTTGGAATTTCATTAGGACAGGAAACCTAACGTCATCATCCTTGCAAAAAGTGCCTGGTCACGTCAATGACCAATGCTGAAGCACAGGGCTGTCAAGGTTGGGGGAGGGAATAAATTATTATTATTATTATATTATTATTATTATATCATCATCATCATTATTGCTATTGTTATTTTTTACTTTAGTTTCTAATGTGCATTGAAAATAAAATCATAAAGAAATAATAATTTTTCAAAAGAAAACTCATTTGATCTGAGAATAGCTGTTGCTTTGATGATGAGAGTATTCACTAGACCTGTAGAAGCCTGTTTAAAAAACCAAACATCCTGGCCACTTCCTGAGCACACAGCTTAGGACCTGGTGTCAGAGACACAGGGTTGATAATTTTTGCTTGATAAGTAAGGCTTCCCAGGTGTCTGAGGAGGGCTCAGTGCCAGCGTCTCCTCCGTTTTCAGGTGACTCAACACTTAGAGACCCCCTTAACTGAATAGATTTGAGAAAAGAAAAATAGCAAATTAGAAGGGAATTATTTCCTATCCACTGTTGTGTCATTGGTTGTGTTTAATTGTGGATTTTACTAAAAAAATGTCCATCTGCATCCAGACCTTTATCCTTTCAACTGTAGCTCGCTCTAATACTTTGCTACTTGGAAACATCGATATTTAAAGAACTGGCAGCTAAAAGTGGTATTATGTTGCCCTACATACATTAGTTGTTGAGGGTTGCTTTTTTTTCTTGTTTTTAATGATGCCTAATAAAGGGCTTCCTACTGTTCAAATGTTGCAAGACATTCACCCTGAAAATGAAACCAAATGATTAACAAGTATTTTTAGCATCATAAAATGGGCCTCGTACAGCTTGAACAGAGCAGTTTGGGCATTGCCACTTATAATCCCAATTTTTAGTTTAATATGAGTTGGAGGTTCAGCGTAAGAATCTAGGCTTCCCCCTGGTCCCCTGAGATGAAAATGAAATGTGTATTTCTTGCAGCATGGCTTCAGCAGGGAGTCGCTATTTTGTCAGGTCAGTGCGCTCTGGTGTTACATTTTGTTAAGCAGCATAATGATGTGATTGCCTCCTATGATGAAGTGCATGCTGTGTGCTGGAAATTTGGAAAATAAATGTTCATTGGGAGCTTGGGAAGTTGCTAGATTGAAAATGAGAAAAAATGCAAATCAAACATTTGCTTCTGTTGTATTTTCTGCTGTTGGAGCGGTAGATGTCTGAGCCCCCGAAGCCAGTCCTGCTGTATTTATGGTGCCCTGTCTGTCAAGAGTTTTCAATTCTTTTCCTTTTTGTTTGCCTTCCCCATTTGTTCACTTATGTGCTCTAAATCAGTATAGAACTAGTAGAAACCTACCTTGGGCTGTTAGCATAATTATCCTGCACATAAAGGGTTTTCCCTCATTATTACCTCTGCTTTTTTAGTCAAAAGCCTAATTGATGGTTGTGTGAAGCTCTATGGAAAAAATAATGTAAGAGTAAACATTGCTGAGGGAACATGGCATTCAGAGGCCATGTAACAGGATGATGTAGATGTAGATGTTGAAGTGGACAAGAGACAACAATCAAAGTTCCTAAAAGTATGTGTGTAGCTAAAATTTGGCTTTAGTTTTGTTGCAGCACATGAGAGTCCACATCACAGCTGCTGGCCCATACCACAGCATTAACTGGGCAGTCGCCGGTATCTGAATCATATTAACAAGTTTTGAAATGGGGGGAGCAATCAAAAAGTTCTCATGACCTTTTTGATGAGACTAGTTAAGGTATCTCAGCATGTCTTAGTATGAGCTCTATAATTTGGATGCCATAAAATAATTCTCTATTGCTTTACATTTTCAAAGCCCCACTAGATCAATACCATTTGCTGTCATTCTCCAGAAGAGCTATAGGAGTAATCGATTGGGGGAAGGCATTGGTAGCAGGAACGGGGATTAAAAAAGGGGAAAAACCCAAAGCAACAACAGCAAAAAAAAAAAAAAAACTAGCCCTAACCTTCGTTTTGCCCAAAGCTTTTCATTCTGTTGTATTTTTAAGCCTTCTTACTACATTTAGATATATTTAGAAATCATGGAGTGTTTCAAAACATAAAACAGTAAAGCTGCTAGTGAAATGCTTTCCTTTCAAGAGGAGCTTTGTAGGGGCAAACAGGTTAGCTTTACTTGTTTGCTTTTTTTCCCAGTATTGTTAATCAAATTTGGCAAGATACATTTAGTTGTTAAGATAAACTTAATTTAAACAAACAAAAAATCCCACAAAACCAAAGCGCGCACTCACTTGTGTTTCTCAGGGCCCTGGATATAATTGCGCTCCATAGGGGATATGCTTGGGAAGTGTTTGGAGGTTGCTGTCTTTTAACTTTATCTCAAAGTTTTTAAACCAAAATATTTGTTTGTGCCAAATAGTTCTTTCAATTGAAGTTTGTGGGAACTGAGTGATTTAGCAGCCACTTTTACTAGATTTATTTGATAGTCAGGGAAGGACTACAGTCTTCAAATACCTTCTAATATCCTGGCGTTTCATTGTGGGTCTAGAGTTTAAAAATCCCAGAATCCTAGAAAGGTATACATGTTTCACTTGACGGCCTAGTAGCACACCCACAAGCATGTGAACAAAGAAGTGTGTAAATACTTCTCCCTTCTTTGGGAGGATAAGTCTTTTAGGATTTCCTTTATTGCCCTCCTCCCTGATTTTCTCTTGGTTCATCTTTAGAAAGTGCTATATACACAATGTTCTCATGACATTTGCCTTCTTGCCCCTGTGGGAAAACCTTATAGAGTTAGAGATTTCCAATTGCCGTGAGAAATGAATGTACACAGAGAACTGGTGAAAATGATCTCTCAATTGATTATTTAAATTTTATGTTCCCTAGAGGTTAGAGGTATGCCTTACTCTGAGATATCTCTGTCCATAGGCCATATCACCCCTATGACATCTGTAACATGTTTATTCTCACACCTCGTAATTTATGTCAGTAATCTGTGCAAGAAATAAATTAGCTGATAGCTTTTGTAGACGGCAAAGTGCTTAGATATACGGATGGAAACCTGCTGATGTTTCTACAGTACGTCTTCCCACTTGCATAGGGCCTGTAACAAAGCTCCTGGTGTCCCAGGATCTGAACCTTCCCAACATAATTTCTAGTCCTGAACCTCAATTCACTGCACTCCTCTGCTCCTTGCCGTGGAGTTGGACAACATTCCTGAGCGTCTTGGAACTATATCTCTTTGACTGAACAAAGAGAAGAGTTAACAAAAAATAAGTTTTCTGTCCCTCTGCAGAGCCCATGTTCTCAATGCACTTGCAAAATTCCATCTTCCCAAAGAGGAGGAGATTCATTAAATCTCAGTTGTTCAAATAACTCTTTCCCATCTGATGCCATTAATCCTATTGGAAACCTAGCCATGGAGTCTGTGTCTGTGAGGTGAAATGTTGACAGAGAATTATTCCCACATCTTTTCACATAATGGATATGTTCAGGCTTTCTCATTCTATCCTGCCTTTTTTTTTTTTTTCCCAGTAGCTAGGAGAACTTTTAGTTCTGTTGCACAGCTTAATCAAGTAGAACTAACTAAATTTCAGTATTTGACAGAAGAGATGGCAATTCCGATTTCATCTCAATCTCAGCCTTTCATGCTGCATGGTAGGTAGCGAAGTGTAGATGCCAGACATGTTTTCAGAAAGCACTTTACTGATTACAGTGGTGCTGAGACCACTTTGGTGCTCTGCAGAAAAATGATTAGTGTTTGCTCACTCATCTGGTCAGGTTTTTGCTCTTTTTTTTAAAAAAAGCAGTGATGGGCACTTTGTGGGCTGGAAACATGGAAAACATTTTGGCTGTAACTATGGCTGATGGCCTCTGTTATGTGATGAATGGTTTAATAGGTTTGTCTTGTAAATAATCTATCACACAAATCACATCTTGTATTCTCTTGAGCTCATACAGCCTCCTCCCCCCCCCCCCCCCCCCAATAGTATAAGGAGGAAGGGGAGAAAAACTGGGAAAGCTAATCAGAACAGTGTAGAAGGAAAAAGGCAATTATCAGGTATTTTCATACCATCAAGAGGATCAGTGGGGGGGGGGGGTTCAACCCCCCAAGCAGCACTGCTTAGCAGGGAGTGTCTTGGAACAGAATTTTCTCTGTTGTAGTCGTTTCTCTGTCGAGTATTTGTGCCTGTTTATTCCCCATCCTGTACTGCAACTTTACAGTTTTTTCTTCTTTGAAAACTGTCATTTGACACTTATGAAGAATTAATACATTATTAATGAAAGTTTAGAGTTGTCATTTTAACAGTGGGAACAAACATTTGGAATATTCTCCCTTAATCAAAGTTTATGTTAAAACTTTGGAAAACAGTCAACTTTGAAAGCAGTAATAGAATGGGAAGAAATTTCACTAGAAGTAGCTCATAGCCAGAGAGGCCAAGGACATTTCCACCTTACATCTACTTAAAAGCAGGGGATTATTTCATTTTGCCCAGGCAGCATCAGCCTGTTCTGCCTACACTGCAACATTTATGCTGCTGCGTGAATGCAGCTAGCATTTCTGCTGGATGGCCAATTCAGACTGGCTTCAGGCAAAAGCCTTGAAACACATGTTCCCTTATGTGTTAAATCAGCTTCTTGGTACCAGATCTTGTTCTTGCAGCACATTCCACATTAATATGAAATCTTCAGAGGAATGGAAAGTTGAATCCTACAAGTTCTGTTAGTTTTCTGTATTTGCTAGGGTGAGAGCGCTCCTCTAGCCCCATTTCTTCCATAGCAGGTAACCTGGAACATCTGGTGTCCCCACTCCCTGATATTCAGCCTTAATTTTCCCGCATTTTCTTCCAGTGTGGTATGCCCAAGAGCTTTTTAAAAAATTTACTTCTTGCACAACCCTTATACCCAGGACGGGACTGTTGCTTCTTGCCAAGCAGATTGCCAGAGTACTGAACCACCCCTACCTTCTTATTGAGACATAAATACTTTCTCCTCCTTCTCTCCTATTTTAATGTCTTCATAAGTCTTTGCTGCTTGTTCAGATTGGGTTCCAATTAATGAGAAGCTGATTTAGAGAGGAGTATCTCGCAGATGGGTGGGCAACATGGTTTTAAAAGTTCCATTTTTCTAGGAAACCAAGCAAAAAATCTCCTAAGCTGATTGCAAGTTGGTTCAACTATTTGTCAAAATACTGCAGGGTCACTGAGCAGCCTTTCATGGGTCACTCCAAAAGCTGGAGTGAAAATATGAGCAGATAAACTGTCCCTTGGGGCTGGGAAAGAAAAAGAAGAAAGAGTCGGCATAATACTTTGCATTAGCACTAGTCAGTGGTGCTTACAACATATTTGAATGTGGCAATGGCGCTGGTGTTGCTGTTGGCAGACATGGTACCTGCAGCACCAGGAAGAGTTGCAGACCTCTTTAGTTTGCGGGGCAGGAATTAAACTGTGTTGTGCGTGAACAGTTCTACTTTCAGGATGCAGGAAATGGTAGAGGGGAAGGCTTGATGTCTAAGCAAACAGGAAAATGCCTCAATAGGTTGGTGTTCCCCACGAGCAGGGGCTCAGCAGCTGATAGATCCTTCTTGGAGTATGAAAAAGTGAAATTCAATCAGAATTTGTCTAGGTACTGTTCACTGAATGCATATTGGGTATGTGCAGGAGATGGAGAAGACCACAAGGACAGAAAACAGTGTAGCATCAAAAATATCTCGATATGTTACAGATTTTTTTTCCTAATAGTGACTACCACTCATATGTCCCCATTCAGTCATCAAATTCTCATGTCCAAAGAAGTGTCAATATTTTATAAGTGGTTTCCAGATCATAAGCTCTTGAACTCAGTAAGCCTCTGAGTGACTTATCTCAGGCCAAGAACCAGAAAACAGCTTCCCGAAACCAGCCAATTCCTAGAGCCTTGCATCATAACTGCAAGGCAAGATCCCTGCTCGTGAGAAATTTAGTGATGCTCCTGAAAGCTGCAGCCAGATCTAAGCTGCCTGGCAGCTTAGGTCACCATCTCAACAGTGCAAAATTCACTATCTCTTTCCCATAGCAACATTACAGAGAGCAGGCGAGTCAGACATGGGGCTTCCTCACTGGCTCTGGGAAAGCATAATTCTTCTGTGTCTGGTGTTGAAGATTATTACAGTTCAGCAAAAAATGAGTTTCATGAAACATAAAATCAGGCATATGAAACTCTTATTTAAGTAAGAACTGATTGAGAGTTGTAACTTCCCCTTGAAGTGCATCTCCCATCATTTATTTTTTATACTATGCCACAGTCACTGTTTAAATTATTAAAAGCAAGAAGTAAAAAGCTTATCAGGAGATAGAAATAGATTAGATTAAAATTAATCTAGCATAATCCTTTCTCTAAAACTGCTGATTCAGTTTGTGCTCAACTTTATCAGTGTATTTGAGGATAAGGGATAAGGATCATTTCTTCCCTAGTTTGGGAATGCTTCAGCTTGATATTTCTGACAGCACAGAGAACGTGCAGTGTTGTTTTAATTGAGAAATCTATGAAATTGCAAATATTTCCAATAATGCAAATGCCAAACTCAGATTTACACTAATTTAAGCACCTGAGTTGATATAGACAATCTTCCTCATTTAAAACAGGGATGAATTTTGTGAACAGAAGTTGCAAAATAGGGTTGCTGTCAAGAGCAGACTTTAGCATGGGCGCTGAGACCCAAATTTTCAGCTGGCATGTGTCATTTATCACCTTCAGTGTCAGCACTGCTGCAAGATCCCTACCAGCCACCCACATGTTCATGTCTCAAGTGGGCTGTCGTGGACAGGCAGTGAGGTAGGACGTCTGGGGTTTGTAATGCATGCTGCCCCTACAGAGAACTAGAGGGGAGGAGGCTCAGCTCTCCAGTTAAGACCTTGGAAATACCAAATAATAAGGAGCACGACATTAATGGATTTTTTTTTTTTTTATTTATCAGTGACAGCTTGTGACATCTTTAAAAAGAAATCATCTGTGAGCTAGTCATGTGGTTTATTCCCGTGTTCAGTTGCAGTCACCACTAAATGAAGATTGAAATGGTGTTGAAAGGGGGTAGAGCTGGCAGGGGCTGGCTAAAGATGAACAAAATATGATGACTGACAGAATTCAGTCAATAGGCATTTATCGAAAGTTGTAACATATGTGATCTCTTTCTAAAATAAATTAGAGATCTGAGTCTAGCTCCCAGGCTTCACTAAGCATGTTGCAAATGCCCTCACCCTCCAAACCCAGCCTTAGCCAGCCTCTTCAGCCAAAGCTCTCAGAAGCACCCAGGGTTGCTGATCCTTCAGTTCCTGTGAGATGGGCACAGCAGAAAGTGGGTTGCTGACACAATTACAGCAGAGATGTATCTCCACTTTCTCAATCAAATACGGGTTTCTAGATCCCTGAATGCATATACTGCTTCATTTAAGTCAATAGTCCTGGCTATGTGAGCACTCCTTTCCGTAAGGGTGATATTTTGTTGCTGGAAAATAAAAGGTGGTATTGGTTTTGGCATTTTCTGTTCCCTGATACATATGGAATGTCTAAATGTGCCACAATGATGTTATTTTCAGCTGATAGATATCAAAACTATCAAATATGTGAAGAGAATGTTTTTTTTCCTGTGTACTACATGAACGTGCCACAGCATCACATAGCAGTGCCTGTCTGTGTGGGTATCGCCCCTAAAGGACATACCACCTGCACTGCTTGCCCAGATGTTTCAGCCTTGGAGTTGATAGTCCTCTTAATTCACTGCAGTAAGAAAATTTTCTGCAACCAACTTTCTTTTTTTTAAAGGTTTGATCTAATCTCTTACAGCTACAGTAAGAGGCTGATCAAAGGTAGTGAAAGCTGGTATTAAAGGATTAGCCAGGTCACATTGAAATGTGTGTTAAAACAAGCCCAGGGACCTTTAGGTTTACTGAAGCAACTGCACCAAAAAAAATTTTTTAAGCTAACTCTCTCTGACTTTAAACAGAAAACAAACTGATGGATTAAATCTGTGAGTCATTCCGTAAGGTGATGTGTGTAGCACCTTATGTAGGACAAGTCTGGAAAATACGAGCAATGATTGAATCTCATACAGCAGAAATACAAAGCAGAATTAAAAAGCAGTGTACGCATCATTTACGCATGTGCCCAGCTTACAGCTTATCTATTCTCATTTGATGTTTGCTCTAAGTAATGAGCGGCTTCAGTCCAGCCCCCTTTATCTTTTTTTCTCTCCAATCTCTCTTCTCTCTCCTTTCCATTTGCTACTGACAGTATCTGCCATGAAGGTACTTTATCTCTAGCTGTCAAGTGAAGATGAGTATTGCTTCGGAAGTATGTTGAGACCACTCTGTGGACCATATCAAGCTATTATTCTTTTCTTTTTACCAGCATTTCCTCATTGAAATCAACTTACAAACAGAGCATCATACAGATCTATACATTGCTCAGTGGGAAAAGCTGTGAAATCATCTAGGCTTGGATTAGTGTCACAAGAGGCCGAGCATATGTCTTCTGGCTTCCAGAAGGATGGTGTTGCATGATTAGCAAGGATAAAGGTTGTAGCCAATATGCTGCTATTCACCACTTGTGAGTCTTTTCTGCATTGCTGCTCTTTTTTAAGGCTGGTTTGATGAAGTTACATTAATGGCACATTGCATTGTATATTTTCCTGAAATCTTGATTTCACCACAAATCAACTGCCATGACAACCGGTGAGTACTCCTTTATGCAAGGCGGGGTAATGTTTCATTCCAGGATTTAACATCTGAGGAGTCCCAAAGAATTTTTCTTAGCAGAAATAAGCTTTCAGTTTGTAATTCCCTTCTTCAATGGATCATTGTCTCTCTTGGCAGGCCCAGCAACTCAGTTTTTCCAGTGTCTGGAGAATCATCGTTGGTTGGTGCAGTTCAAGGTTGCACCTCTGTTGAGAAGGGGCATAGCTGAGGGGACCAACCCTTTCCACAGGGCCTTGTGGGTAACTGCTGGGATGAGCCTAGCTCCAAAACTTTTAGTTTAAACCAGAGGTGCATGAAATAAGTGGCATTAAATCTAACTTTGGACAAGGTTTTACCAGTTTCAGTAAACACTAAACCTGGTTCCCCAAAGGTATCATAAGCCCTTATAACAAACACAGGATGGGTTGGTTTTTGAGTTTTCTTTTCCGACAAAACCGGGCTAAGCTGTAAATTTCTACAAGACAATTTATGAGTTTTGTCAGATGAAAAAACATATAGTTTCTTCCAAAGCCTGCCAGCCTGCATGCTCGATCAGTGGGCTTGCGGGAGGGTGTCTGCTGCCTGTCAGACATTTTTGAAGTAGGTTTGTGTATTTAACTGTAGTAAATACAACAGCATGGAACTCCATCTCAGAACATTTTCCATTCAGTTGTAGATAAAGACTTCTGTTGATTTTTGTCACTGAGGGAACTTTAAGTTCAAATTTTGTCAAAATCCTCAGCCGTACAGTGCAGTAGTCAATGTTCCTGGTGCCACAGCAGCCAGCATAGCCAGCCATCAACTGAGGCTGGAAGCTGTTTGCAAGAGATAAGCCACGTCAGCTGTGTACAGCCATCAAGTATTTAACTATTTTAGGGATACAGAAAAATGGGGATGCAGCAGATTAAGGTGATTATTGATTAGATTTCAGGTAATGAAGACCTGTTACCTTTTTAATTACCCATATGTGAGGCTATACATGCTGTGCAAGCATGGAGTTGAGAGGCTGGGAAACAACCACAACTCACTGCAAATTGGATGAGTCAGATACAGAACTTGGCTGAATTGTATGTTTTCCTCATTCTTACACACTTCTGACTTGCTAAGGGACATGCCATGTACATGTGTATCCAGCACTAGCAAACACATAGGCACAGTTATGTTTACAAAAGCAATTATCTCTCCCCAGTAGAAAGAGGCTGCTTGCTGTTACCATTAGTATGTGGTCAGGAGATGCTAGCACTGCAGCCTGTGGTACAGCCCTGTTTCCCCACTGGTGTGTGTTGTGCCCTGTTAAACCATATCAGAAGTTGCACATTGTCACCACTGAGGGTTTGTAAAAAAAAGATGAAAAAACCTCAGAGGTGTCATAGCTATATCTTGGGTTGGAGAGATGACCTCTCAGCCTGTTCATTGCCTTCTGTGATATCATGTCTTTATGATGATTCACATTACCACTATATTACCACTGGCAACAGTGACCTGTGGCTCTTTCACACTGTTCCAAGTCAAATTCTGCAAGACAGTTCACTAATATTGGCAAAAATAAAGGGCATGTGCTTTTTTTCTGTCCCATCTGGCAAGGGCAGCACATTTCTTTGTATGCATATTATTGACTGGCAGGCTACACAGTAACTGTATCATCGGGTTTAGCATAGATGAGGGTTCACCCAAAAATGTGTTATTAACTTTAGATTAATCTTGTTCATTATTCATTATTCTTTTTACAAAAATTTGCATTGGAGGCACAGGACCTGTGGTGTGACATAGCTGGAGGCCCTATGTGATGGAGAGGGCAGAGCATGGAGTTAAGGGGAGAATTACCAAGTGATTTTTGCATCCTAGAATCATAAAATAGTTAGGATTGGAAAGGACCTTAAGATCATCTAGTTCCAACCCCCCTGCCGGGGCAGGGACACCTCACACTAAACCATGCCACCCAAGGCTATGTCCAACCTGGCCTTGAACACTGCCAGCAATGGAGCATTCACAACTTCCCTGGGCAACCCATTCCAGTGCCTCGTCACCCTCACAGTAAATAATTTCTTCCTCATATCCAATCTAAACTTCCCCTGTTTATGTTTGAACCCAGTATCCCTTGTCCTATCACTACAGTCCCTAATGAAGAGTGATTCCTTGAAATTATTCTGCATTTATTTAAGAGAAGATAATAATTGATCCAGTGTGCTAGCGGGGCAATGAAATGGCCTGTAGGCCCACAAAAAATACTTTTATGGTGCATAATTCATGTAGCTTTACTATTAAAATAAAACTATGAAAGAGAAAAACAGTCAGAAACTGCAGTGCAGTTGTCAGCAAACTACTAGTATGGGTGGAGAAGAGCCCTGGGGGGTTGGGTAAGGCCACATATGCGGTACATAGTGCCAGGGATTTGCCTTTGCCTGGTAAAATCCTCTTTCCTCTTCCTCAGTGCACTCATAGCCAGTGTGTTGTGGTGCATCAAGGTGCCTTTCCAGCTCATGTTATGTTATTCATGGGGCTACAAACGTTGATTGCTTAATCAAATCATACCGAAATTTGAAATTAGGAATATCCCGTACAAGCAGTCAGCAAAATTCAGTAAACAAAATGAGAATACAGCAAGAATTCAGAGAACACTCATCAGATAATCAGTTATGCTTTATCATTGCCCAAATTTACCGTGACCATCAAAACACCCTGTTAGTGCCACTTAAGAGAGATTGGAACACCAGGGAATGCAAGCAACCAGAGCAAAAAAAAAAAAGAGAAGTCTACAAACTATTCGCCAAAAAATTAGTCTTTATGAAGCTTATGCAACACTGCTGTTGACAGAGACGTTATCCACGCAAGCCCGTCAGGGTGCAGTCACAGATGCGTGCCAAGGTGGTGTAATGGGGCGTTAGCTTGTGTATGCCAGGGTCTGTGCCACAGTTGTGTTCTGCCGGGGTAAAGCCTTCCTTGCACGTGGCTGAAGCTACAGGTTCTTCCCTCACTCCATTCAGGGCAACGTTATCTTATTGCTGTAGAAGAGAAAATTCTATCTTGGCCAGATCTGGATATGACTTACTGGTTTGCAAAGTGAATGGCTTTTATGAACTGGTTGGGGGAGGGGGCGGAAAATATGGGCTGTGATTGGGATTTTCTATGGCAAAGTAAAGTTATAGTATCTGAATACATAAAATAAATAACAGGTGTGAAGGTCTGGCACTTCCTAGCCTGGAGTGTAGCAAATGCTGGAAGTTGAAGAAGGGCTGAGCTCGTGTATGCATCAACTTCTCTAATGGAAACTCAGATTATGCCAGGCTCAGGTGGTAATGCACACAGAGCCAAGAAATATGTGTCTGTAGTAAATCATACAAAAGCAAAATGCTAGATCCAGTTGCTCACTACCAGCAGTTGCAATGCAATAGCTGAGAGGATAATTTCTCTTCAGGAAAACTTTGTGTGACTTCGCTGTTGCTGCTGGCTGTACCTGGAAGGGCCCCATCTGTGACAGGGAAAGCAGTGATATAGAGTAAAATAGACAGGAGGACGTCAGCACTTCCCATACCTAAGAATAAATTGCATTTGAAAACATAAAAAAGCAATAATAGTTTTATGGACTGCGTGGTCAAGGAAAGTGCAAACCTAACTCATGGAGCTGCATTCACCATATCTGTATTTAAATTGGTCCTTTTTTATAAGACTGGGATGAGTGTCACCTTTTGTTTCAGAAGGTCTCGAAATTAGTTCAAAATACTGTCCTACTGCAGTTACAGTTTGGGTTGCTTGAGACTGTTATGAAGGGAGGATTTTCTTCGTTTTCTTGATTTCGTATTTCATTCTTGCCATGGGTAAGGAAGCTTAATTTTTGTGCTTCAAAATTTACAGGAAATGCTGCCAATCTTTCATTTGACACAAAAAAGTTCCTGCCTGTCCAACTTGAGAGTGACATAGTAGGTGACAACATCGAAATTATAGGAATCATTAAAGATTGGATTAATCTCTGTAACATTCAGTAAAGCCTATTAAAAAAATAATAGTGTATTGTACCACTGTTCTTATTAAAAATGATAAATGATCCCCATTTTTTGGCTAATACTAATTTCAAAATTTCATTCTTCTATTCAGCTTTATGGTTACCACAGTCTTGATATTTTAATAGCTTTTCCCATAATAGCTGCAGAGACCTTTTTAAGTGGCAGCACTGACTTCATGGACTTTAAAAAAATCAAGAAAAGAGGTTTTTGTACTAAAAGGCAAAAGCAAGGCAAAGCCAAAATAGTATGACAGAAGAGCAGAGGACATTATTTTGGTAAACCATATGGTCTAATTATAATAATTACTCATAGCAGTATTTCTGTTCAGCTTGAAGTCACCTTTTTTTTTTTTTTTTGGCACTTGCTGTCATTTAGAGACAGTTTACAATCTCCAGGGTCTTTAGCTTTGTTTCTTGTCTCAGGCAGAGTGTTGTGTGGGCAGCACAGGAGAGACCTGTGCTTTAATAGTTTATCATTGAATGCTTTATTAAAATGATGAGATCTGAACGTGATCGGAAAGGCAGACCCAGGAGGAATGTGTGCTTTGCTGAGCAGAACGAACGAAAACAAATAAGAAAACCCCAGACAAAACCCATGCAGTAAGGCAAAGTGATGCAACTTCTACTACTTTGTGTGTCTCATTTTCCCCAGGGTGAGCAAAGGTGCTGGGCTCAGCACCCCAGCGGGCTCAGCTTCTCCAGAAAGGCAGCCATGGTGTGGCACGGGGCTGCCAGGTCTCTGTGCTGGTGCCCTGGGAAGCGGCTCAGGACATTTCTTTTTGGGGGGCTAAAAAAAGTGTGTCTGCAGTCTGATAATAAAATTGAAAAGGCGTATCTTAAATGTCCTGAATCTACATTCAAGTGGTTTGAATAATTTATTCCCTTTTTAATTACTAAAGTTGACAGCAACTGCTGACTGCTCTAAATTCTGGTAAAACCGTGGTGATTAGCCATGAAATAGTGGCAGAAGCCTTGGGTTCTCTTTCAAAATATTCATCGACACTTATATGTGATACAGGGTGTGTACTTGTGGTTAGTACCCTTGGTCCTGAAACCCAGAGGTAGCCTGAGCACTGTTCATTGTAGAGTATGGGGGGAGCAACTGGTGTAAGAGAGTCTCTGAAAAGGGTGAAAGGAGTGATGAAAAAAAGGCATCTGGCTTATTCTTTGGTATTGCTGACATGTGTTTATGACAACTTTGCAAATAGGAATTTGAGTAAAAGGCTGCCCGTGAAGCTTCGAATCAGGGCTGTTCCTGCCTGATGTTGCGTAGATGGATGTTAGAGGTGTATAAACTGCTGCCATGTACTGCCTAGCATGTTCTCCTGCCTGTCACTAGCACAGAGACATAAATATTAACGATAAGGGTGCTATGATACCTCTGTGCAATTGAGTTTCTCCTGGAAACCTTACTGCAGTGGCAAGGGGTGCAGCATGGAGAAGAGGTTGATGTTCCAGTGGTATGCAGTGGACTTTCCTGCCACATACGTGGTCTGGGAAAGATTTGCAGCTCTACATGTTTGTGATGATCGCTTCCACTGTCCTTCAAAGTCAAATCAAGCTTCTGCTAACACACTTGTTACCTCCACTGCTCGACATGAGCCTGAATTTTCTGCTGGTTCCTTGGCAGTAGATGAGTAATGTTAACTAATTTAGGGCGCTCTTCCCCTTCTCTTTTGTCTTTCATCTGGACCAAAAGAACAAATGCCTAGGAATCTGTCGACTTGTGCACAGAAACCTACAATCCACTTTCCTTCTCCTAGCATGTGCCTATGGTGTTTATATGGGTATTCCAAGTACTCAAGTATGTGTAACCCATCAGTATGAATTTGCATAGACAAAAACGGTTCTTCACACAATCAGCAGAGTAAGAAAAGTTTCAGGGTTGAATGTCTTCAGTCTGGTGATGGCTCAAGCCAGGGTGCAGGGTACAGTTTTGGTACAGGGTCATAGACCATCTGTACCAGAACTGTACAGGTAACTTCTTCATCTCCTATCCTTGCTGATAATTATTAGAGAAGTGAAGATTTGCCACCCAAAAATCTCAGTCTTGTTCTGGTCTATCATGTAAATCTAGTCCATCAGGGCAACGAAAAGAAGAGCAGTACCAAAGTACGCCAGAGGTCTTTGCAGTGGAAAACCAATGCTGGCAGTGGGATGGCAGCTTCTTGATGCTTGTCTTTAAAACCAGCAAATATGGGTCAGAAATCTTTGGATAATATTCTCTGAGAGACTTACTTGAACATGCTTTAAAGGGGAAATTAAAAGCATTGTAAATTAGGCAAAATTACATGAAAAAGGCCCCAAATTAAAAAGAAGTTTGTAACAAATTCTTTGAGGATGTAGTGCCTAATGTGCAATTAGAGAACCACAAATTGCCTGTTCCTGCTCATTCTTTGTACTGGAAGACTCTCTCTGTAACTTCAGTAAGCGTTTCAATCACATGCAGTCACCAGGAGTGATCTCAAGCTGTATTTTAAGTGTCTGTTTACACAGTTGTTACAAATTGCCTATGGGATGTGAACTGTCTATCACTTCCATAGCAATTAGTATGAGAAGCCTTATCAAAAGAAATCCATCAAGTTGGAAAAGCCATAAATATTGCACTAGGTTCTCTGAGGAAATCAAAGTGGGTTTGATATAGTATTTATTTACATGTTGCTACACAAGCAAAAGCACTTATAGATGTTCCAGACTGTTATTCCCTGTGCTCTATATTCCATTACTCCCATGTTATTTGAAAGAGAGAATTAACCAGAGAATTGTTTTAAATATTATATAGCAATAATGGACTACTGCTAATATCTAATTCTGTGTCATTCTAGGTAGTAGTACTTTTCTGGACAATGATTTGTTGTAATGAAAGGAAGGCAGAGCTGTAGCATCAGATGTTTATTATGTTTCTCAGTTCTATGTAGTCAAATTAACAGAGTTTGAAGATGGCTTCTGAGGAGATTCTGATGATTTGCACTCTGGAAATAAATATCCTTTAGTTTCCCATGCATTGGGTTCATCTGTGTGAAGGAATCCCAGATCATCACTATTTGGTGCTCACTTTGATCAGACCTCTTTACTATACGCACAACTTTTCATTTGCCTTCTGCTCTCCTGTGACCTGCTTACCCAGGGTTGCCACCTGGCATTCAGCTCAAATGACACAAATATTTAAGCCTTTTAACTAAGGCAGAGGCTAGGAAAAGCTATTACAGCAATTATAAGATTGGAAAGCCTGTCTTGAAAATGAAGGCAGAGGGGCTCTTGATGGCTCTCACCGGCAAAGAGGCATGAACTCTTTAAGTTAAAGGTGTCATTAACCCAGAAGCACATAGCTATAGACTAGTAGTGGAAATACTTAACCTGAAAATTAGAGGGCTCTTAACAATTCAAGTAATACAAACTTACAACAGAAAAGTAGGAGCCAAAACCTTGCTGCTTCTCAAGTATATTTATGAATAGGGTTATGTAACTTTCTGGGGAAGGATAGGGAAGGACGAGAATTGTTGATCCAAAAGACGCTGCCAGTTCCATGGGTTTTGTTGAGGAACATGTACTCAATTCACCATCCCACAATCAACACACAATGGTGTTCTGTTGCAGAGCTCCGGGGGCTTCGGTGGAAACTTGCTGTGTGAAGATTCACTCAAATTTAAATGCCTCTGTACATTGCAGGGCCATGGTGTTTATTTGTCTATTGCTGAATGCTTCTGGAGAAGCAAGATAATTGTTCACCAAGAGTAAACAAAAAAAACAAACAACCAACTTAACTACTTGCAGAAAATAATAAGCCAGCTGAGAAGTGGTACCTTGTTTATTCTGAGTATCCTCTTGACATCAGCATGAGGTTACTTATAATTAGGTGCACATGTGTAAATACGATGATTAGATATTCCCACATAAACATAATTATCATATCTTCCTAGAAGTCTAAGCAGGCATTTTATAATCCTGCTGTTGAAAATAAATAAATAAAAGCCAACAATCTGCATTCAGCCTCTTACATATGTAAACAGTGGAACGTGAGGGTAGAATATATTTTCCAAAGTTCTTAACGGTAGTTGAGGTCAATTACAGTTATGACTCATTAGAGTATTAAAATAAGAATGCACTTTTTAGTATAATTAGTGTTCCCGTAGAAAACTACAGCAATCTTGTGTTCACTGTACTTCTTCAAGGATTTTCAGGGTGTTTGAGCATTAGTCGTAGGCAAATATAATAGGGTTGTTTTGCATTAACCTCACTTACAAACTCTGCAACTACTTGCAGCATCTCACTTATATTGTTATTGCTCAAATAATTTCCAAAGATGCCTTATAAAACAAAGAGTGCTGTCTAACTAGTTATATAGAGGATTACGGCTGCTTAATTTAGTGTTCAGTTTTTTGCTGATTCAGAAATTCCAAAAGAACAAAGTATACAGCATGTGATAACACACTTGGCAGATCCTCCTCCAAACTGTGTTTAAAGGAAAAAAAATTTATTAAGAAAGAATAAAAGTATTGAGTCAGGCTGAAATGTTCATGACAAAAAGGTAAGATTCTCATAAAATGCTTTCTATGTTGGGTTGGAAGAACTTGAAGGAGCAACAAGAATATTAGATCTGTCTGTCAGCTCAGAAGTGTCGCAGTTGGAAATTTATATTCATAGCCATAAAGTTAAGAACTTGCAAAATGTTTGCCTTGTTATCATTTTATGGACTGTGATATATCCAGTTTTTCTAACCAAAGGGGGCAGGGAGAAACTAATTTTCAGGGCTCCAGCTCTGACTTGAGAAGGAGTTCAGCACTAGACTGTGCCCCATGAAAACATATGTCCTGTCACTAAGATTGGTGTTACCTTGTGCTTCCAGAGCTCACCTACGCGTGGATCTTCAATGAGTACCCGACCTTTGTACACCAGGACAATCGCCGTTTCGTTTCACAAGAGACTGGGAATTTGTACATCGCAAAGGTGGAAGCTTCAGATGTGGGCAATTACACATGTGTGGTGACAAACACTGTGACCAACAGCAGGGTCCTGGGCCCCCCCACCCCGCTCATCCTCAGAAATGACGGTAGGACTTAGAGGATGGGAACTGGGGGCTGGGGCTGGACAGTTTGTTTTGTTTTCCTTGACTGTCACCCAAACATTAAGAAATGGCCTAAAATATTTGTATCAGAGACATTTTTCCCTGTGGAGAGATGTGGTGAGGCTGGAGACCTCTGCTTTAGCTGTGGTTCAGTATCACCGACAATGATGGAGCTTGATGCTGTGGCTAAGGTTGTCCTTCCCACCACTGGAACAACTCTCAATCTCAGGCAATAATTATAAAAGAGAAACATGGTGACACTTGGCCAAAGACAGGAAATAAAATAGATTTTAGAGTTTGGATATGCTAGTTTTGCTCATTTTATGCAGCCCGAAAGAGAACAAAGGCACTTTGTTGTTTCGGTAACTGTTAGCTTGGGCTGTATTTCCCAGCAGAATAAGTGCTATTTTTAGTTGCCTGTGGAATAATACAAAAAGCAAGAAGAAACCAAAAGAGGATTTCTAAATTTATCCAGACAATTGATTTGTATCATTGTCATTTTTGAGTAGATAAGAAAAATAAATTTGTATGCTAATTTGCAATTAAAATTAATTAAAACTTGTCTGTTTAAAGGATAAGAGTCAGGACATTTGTGCCAGAAATAGAAATTCATTATTAGAAGCTTCTTCTATAAAAAGTTCCATTGTCACCTAGTGGTATTTGACAAAAATTCCTTGCTTATAAAAATACAAGCTTGTTGCTGCCAGCCTCCTGCCCATAGCCATACCCTTCACATTAACACAGTTGCTGTAGACAGGGAGTTTGGGCACGTTGGTAGTGGAAAAGTGCCACAGTTAGTCTGTGAGGGCTGATGAGAGCTGCTTATCCAGGGCTGTTACAGGGCAGGCTGCGTGTCTATAAACACAGTGGCAGTAAATCTGTCCCTCTGAGTCCAGAATAAGTCATCTAATGTGTGAACGATAAAGAGGAATATTTAAATTTGTCTCATACCAACATTTTCAGCATTTCAAGAAGAAACATTTTTAAGTGTTACATTGACAGGACTTTTATGTAAACCTTACCTAGCTGAAAGTGCTTCCATTTATCACAATCAAGCTCAACATTTGCTCCTGTTCCACTGTGGGGCTGATGCTGGGATGATTGCTAGACAGCCTGATTGTAAAGTGCTTTGCCAAGGGCTTTACCCCAGTGCATCGCTCCTCCATGCACTCTGCTTTATTTACAGGGACCGATTGCCTTCCTGAGGTAATTCACAGAAATGTTCTCCAGTTCTTTTGAAGTGCACTCTGCTGTTTATTAAAGATACGAAACTTTAATTGAACCTCTGAGGGGCTGGGGAATGCATTCCTGAATTAAATAAGGAAGGTGCTGTTGTATCCGTAGAGCCAAAGATGGCTGTACTCGAAAGCTGAACACAGGATAAATGTGTATTTTGAAATAGGATTGCACAAGTATTACAGACAAGCTTCATTTTAAAAATCAGCAGGTTTCCATTTTTCATTCCCCATAGGTTAACCCTGTAAAATCAAACATGCTATCACGCTTGAAAAGAGAAATTATATATGTTGCTTTAGAAGCACGAACAGAAGCGAGTGGAATGTGAGGCACATCTTATTTCCACTGGCAAATCTGTCTTGCTTATCTTTTGTCTTCATATCTGACATGTCCAGCACATCTTAATATATATGACATGCTATTTTCTTTACAACACTTTAGCATTAAATTAGTAGGCTCTGAGGCTAGCTCATCAACAATTAATGTTTCAGTTCCATTTAATTTCAATTAGTGACTTAAGTGGGGAAAAATGCATCATGTACCTCACCCAGACAATGTACTGAGCTGCCCCTCTGGTGGCTGCCTGGGCAGGCAGCAAGGTGCCATGTACCCAGGGCCCTCCTGCAGCTCAGGAGGAGGGATAGGGGGGTCCCTGTTCCCCCCCAGCATATCCCGAGTTATGGCAAGGTTGCTGCAGCTCTGAGGACTCTCAGCCCTGGGCTGTAGGGCTGGAGTCCCACCTGGGACAGTCTGCCCTCCACCACTGCACCCTTCATAAAATGGTCTTTTGCTGGAAGCTTCTGAGCTCTTGCCTGATTGGCTTCATGTTGAAATACTTTTAGTGAATTCCAAAAGAAATCAGATACTTTACAACAGTGTCCTTTTGAAATTTCTGTTTCTCTCAAAAATCAAAGTTATTTCTAAACTGCAAAACATTTTTGCTGTCATGCGGAATTAATTATGGGTCCCTGGAGTTAATACGTATCCCCATTACTGTGAATGAAGCGAAAGGTGGTATAAGATACTATCTGAAAGGAATGCTATCTGAAAGGAATACTATCTGAATGGTTACATAGAACTAAGAATAGTACCTGTATTTGGTTTTTTAAATTATTTCGTACTGCATTGAAGAGAGAAAAAGAGAAAGCTCTGTCCTTTCGTGCTGGTGATAATCTCTCACTCAAAACCCTTTAAAACTTCCCCATTCCAGACCTGTAGGAAGAAAACAGAGTTCAAATGCTCACAGTTTGGCTGACCCTATGCTGTTTGATATCAATTTTAATGGTTTTAACAGACAGGTGTATGAATTACATGGTGGGTATTCTTGCTGTAGCCAGTGTTCAACCTGCTCATCAAACGAACGATCAGTTGCCATTTGCCCAGAGCACTTGCCACAGCCGTGCTGGGATTGCAAGGTGCCTACAAGAACCCTGAGGCTTCTTTTCACATTTCTTCATCAAATTATGGCAGTATTTTTTCCAGACTGTTGTGAATAATTTAGGGGTTTTGCATTGAATACCTGCCATCTTCATTGGGGTTATTTGACTGGAATGCAATCATCCTGGAAAACAGCTTTTCAGCATGTTTTTTTGAAGCGCTGCTTGCTTTACAGCACCAGGCTTTTGAGCTGTAATCTGTAAAAGGAAAAGATACGGGTGTAGGGAATGAAATCAGATCCTGTAGGCAGATTGCTTTACCCACCTGGGCCTTTTGTGCTCCTTTTTTTGCTTGTTTTCAGCTGCAAGGCTTCAGAGTTATGGAACTCCTGATGTTTGCAGCAGCTTTTTGTAATCAGCGGTACATGCTACTGTTGACAGAACTCAGGTTCCTTCCCTGTCTCTGTGCTGCGGAAGCAGAAGGTGCCTCTTATCCCATTAGTTATCCTCAGACAGTTTTTCCTCCTTGGAGAGGTAAATATCACAGGGGGTTACAGGATGGTGGTAGGAACAGACCGTGCCAAGGCAGCTGTCACAGTCAGCATGAGCTCAAGCTCTCTTCCTATGGACAGAGGTTATCTGATGATGATAAATACACTGTACTAAGTATAGTGTGTGCTGGGAAAAAGATATTTTTCCTCTGTGCGTCTTAACTCTCTCCCACAACCGCCTGCAGTTACCTCCTGTTTGAACAGTTTCACGTAGCTATATGAATTTCTGGCAGTGAGGATGCTTGCAGTGCAGGTGGATAAAATATTTAAATACAATATCATGTAAGTGCAGCAGTGCCTGAAACTGCACATATATAGTTTGGGACCTGTCCTCCTGAAATGTGCACCCATATTCCAGCACATGTCTTTGGGAATGACATGCAGCTCTCCCTTCGTAAGTGCTAGTTCATAAAAAGAAGATACAGTTTTTTGGGTTTCCCAAGGTGTCAGTGTTTGGTTTCAGCTTCGGTTCTCAAGTATGGGAGTTAGTCCTGGTATTACCAGCTGGTATGTCCCATTGTGGAGAAAGGGCTCTCTGAGATATTTCCATGTTGGAAAATAAAATAAATAGTTTAATGTATGTGGCACTGAGGAATAAGAATGATCCTAAAGCCTAAAGTAAGTTGTCCATTAGGATTGTAGCACTGACTGCAGCTCAGAAGAAAAAAGATTTAAGTTTGAATGCCAGAGAGGCCACCTGGCAGCTTGCCGAGGGATATGGACTGGAAGAGAAGAGGAAAGGGAACAAACCTGCAATTCTGTCTCCTTTGTTTGATACAAACATGGAGTCTTAGCACTGTTCCTCCCTGAACAGGCATCAGGTACCTCGAGGTGCTGTCCCCACTGCTACCGCAGCACTTTTGGGACCCTTTGGGCCATCCCAACGCTGCAGCAAACACAAGGCAAAGCCTGTTAGGAGCATGCAGGTGTTGAGAGCCGCTGCTCTTGCAGTGCTTCTTCTCTTTAAAATGCACTTAGGATTTTTTACATTGGCATTAAAACAGGAATAGTAAGCAGGAACTGAACTAGTCCTGGAATAAAATTGCCATCAGCGGCAGCTGTATGGGCCAATTAAACTTTAACATTTTACAGGTGTTGTCAGGAAATGCATATCATCTCCTCAGACAAATTACTTGCTTCTGAATTCCTGGGACTTTCATCCAAAATCATGTTTTTAAGCCTTGAAATTGGAATTAAAAATAGGAAAGCCTCTGAACTGCAAACACATAAAACATCTGATGTGCCATGAAGATGGGTCTGTTCTCATGGATTTGGCTTGTTGAGGACTGGTTGGTAGCTGGCCTGTCAGTGGGCTACTTGACAGGGGCAAGGTGGTTCCTTGCCCTGGCTCCCTTTCTCCCATGTTATTTGGTCACCGTCTTTTTTCCCACCCTCTGGCTGGCTGCCAGCAGAGCCTCCCTTTGGAGGGAGCTGCATCTCCTCTGCTTGCATGCATGGGTTATAATGGGGCAGGTGGTGGCTGGTGGCACAGGTACAAAGCAGCCCTTCGCCTCTGATGGTCAGCCATCAGAGGGTGATGGAGACCATGGTTTCTTTAGGTAAGTCTCCAGCCGGAAAGCCAGCATCTTCCACAGTGAGGCAGCTGCCTGAAGCTGGTCAGACTTTCCTGCAAAACATATCCCCAGATGATCTTCCTCTGCCAAATTTGCAGTCTTCATTGCAGGACCTGGAAATGGTCTTCTGAGAAAATGTCCCAATAAGTTCTAGATCAGCAACACAATGCTGCTATTCCCAAACGCTACACCCAGCCGTGCCCTTGAGCACCACTGGGCAGTACCTGCTCTTGGCTTGGTGGAACCTCATCCAGCAAATGTTTTGCATGGAGTCTGGAGAAATATAGGCAAGTTTGCAAAGATTTAGTGTGTCACAACTGGGAGAACAGAGAGCATTTTCCATGATGTTAACTGTAGTAGACATTTCCAGCCCTTCAGGGCTGCAGTGTTAATGTGCAAAGGGCTAAAGAGAGCATGCCCCATAATTCTTGTTTACACAGTGTGTGAATGCTGGGGCATTAATGCAGACTCATGGGTTTCCTGCTGTATGTGCTGACCAGGACATGACTATGGAGGGAGTGCTTGTATTATTAATAAATGCATTTAATTTTGATGATTGATGATGTGCAGCAGCTCCTCTTTATATAATGTAGCAGCAGTGCTTATTTGCAATTATGGGTTGGAAGAAAGATGGTGCAACCTGCTATTGCACCAGAATAGGTAATACTCAGGTCAGCAAGTAAAGGTAGACTTGATGTAAGCCTCATACTGAGCATTTTCAAAAATTTAAAACTCTTAACTGTGAAAAAGTAAAGAAGAAAAGGCTTTTCTTGCATCCTCTTTGCAAAGCAGAGGACCGAAATGGAGCACTGCAGGCTGGACTAACCTGAATCTCTCTGCAAAATCATGCTGTCGCATTTTTGTGTTACCTGTGCTCTCTCATTCCTGTATTTGTGCATTCTGTTGGCATTCCACTGGTCTGATCCAGCACCACTCCCGCCTTGCAGCCTGTGCACTACTTGCCTGCCCCGCACTTGGCCAACATCCAGGAAGTGCCACACAGTTAAGATTTAAACTGCAATCATCAATTAGCTGATAATCACTATTGGTGAAATTATATGTGCTGGTTTTAAGACAGTGCAGTGACTAGAAACGTAGCCATTTATCATAAATATAATGGCCTTTTTATGCGCACAAATTTTTAAACACAATTCCATAAAGAGCCTGCTACGATACATGATTTATTGGAGCAGTAAAAATAAAGAAATTACCCAAAGAGTGTGATCTCTGCGCATCTAAATCCTTGAAGTTAATAGAAGCCTCGATTAGCTCCAGTGCTTTTAAAACTTTTTCTAATGGCTATTTGTTCCACATTTCGTTTTCTAGAAGGTGGTGAACCTCCCTTATTATTGCTTTCATTATTTCACAAGTTGCCTGCAACAATCCTGAATATTCAAAACCAAAAAGTAACAGAGCCATGAAGAAATTTTAATCTTTGGCAGATGGTGTGGAGAGCTGGTTCAGATTTTCCTCTGGCAGTAAAAGAGGAAAAGAGCCCACACTACACGGCTTTTAGAAACAGGCCATGTTTAAAATGAATGGATTAATTGGGCAAGTAATGATGTATAGAACAGCTCTGTGCTAGCATGGGAACACTTGCGAATTTATTGCAAAAATTCAACCAAGCTTTAGCATCTATTTTATGTTCACAGGGGTGATGGGAGAGTATGAGCCAAAAATAGAAGTGCAGTTCCCAGAAACAGTTCCATCTGCAAAAGGAACAACGGTGAAACTGGAGTGCTTTGCCTTGGGGAAGTAAGTTTTAATCCATTGTTATTATTCCTCCAGCTTCTCACTTTCATAGTGCTGTATTGTAGAGTTTGCAGGATTTCCTAATCATTCACTTTCCTCAGCAGGAGTGCATTCATAACAGACAGAGGACTTGGGGAGCAGGGACTTTGCTCATTAAAACAACAGACTTCGTCTCCCAAGGAAGAGAGAAGACATAACTTTGTAAAGACGTGTTTGTGCTTCTCCTTTTTTGAGGTTTAAAACATGTCTCTTGTTTCTAGAGTGAACTCTGGCAGTACTTCCAAAATAAAAATGTGGGACTGGTAGGAAAATGGATGTATTACCACAGCAGAACCCCTAATTCCACTTTGTTAAAACAGCATTTTAATAATACTTTGATATTTTGTTAGTAAAATTAATAATATTTATTGCTATTTTAACAATATAATCTTCTGCTTTTAAAACTATGTGTGCAATGCACCATTGGTATACGTATGTATGTTTATATTATAGATAAGCCACTGTCGTGGTTTAAGCCTCTCTAACCACGCAGCTCGTTCTCTCCCTCACTTCCGGAGGGATGGGAAGGAGAATCAAAAGAATGCAACTCCCACAGGTTGAGATAAGAACAGTTTAGTAACTAAAGTATAACACAAATCACTACTGCTACCACCAATAACAATAATGACAAGGCAAATGCAAGGGAAGAATACAATAGCTCACCCCTTCTAATACAAAGCCCGACTACTCACTTCCCCCTCCTTCTTCCCCCCCACTCCGAGGGGGGGGGGGGGGAAATTGGGAGAAGAATCAAAAGAATGCAACTCCCGCTGGCTGAGACAAGAACAGTCCAGCAGCCAAGGTATAACACAAACCACCACTGCCACCACCACCCACAACAATGACCAGGGAAATACAAGGAAAGAGGATACAATTGCTCACCACTTGATGACCGAGCTGTGAACTGAACTCTTCTGGGTTCCTGCCCCCAGTTTTACATCCTGGGCATGACGTGCTGTGGCATGGAATAACTCTTTGGTCAGTTTGGGTCAGGTGTCCTGTCTCTGCCTCCTCCCGGCTCCCTCCCCCCTCCCTGGCGGAGCATGAGACTCAGAAAGTCCTTGGTCGAGCCAAAACATTCTAAGCCACAACTGTAAACATCGGTGTTATCAGCGCTGTTCCCAGACTAAAAATCGAAAAACACAGCACTGCACCAGCTACTACGAAGGAAAAAAAAAAAAAAAAAAATGACTGCTGCTGCTGAACCCATGACAGCCACCTATAATAAAATTGCTTCAGATCCTGTGCTTCACACTGACTACGTCTTCATCATCCTCCAACATGAAACAGTGTTAAGTTGTTCAGACAAGAGCTTATCAGGAAAAGACCCATAGCTTTTTATGAAAGTCTTGTTTTGCTTTATTTTTCTTATTTAGCCCAGTTCCTACAATTAGCTGGAGGAGAGCGGATGGGAAACAGATACCCAGAAAAGCCAGGAGACACAGATCAAGTGGACTTCTTGAAATCCCAAATTTTCAGCAAGAAGATGCTGGACTCTATGAGTGCGTAGCTGAAAACGTGCGAGGGAAAAATGTGGCACGAGGACAGCTGACATTTTATGGTAAGCAGGCTGCCTGTTTCAGGGGATTTTATTGCATCAATGCAATATGCAGTAAATATTTTGTGAGAAAGTCATTTTTGGGGCTATTTTTTAAATTACTTTCTTCTACAAACAGCACATCTCAAAAAGGTTGTGATTTGAAATAAAACCTGTCTGAATGGTGCATACTAATTGAGAATCAGAGCAGTTGGAACAAAAGCACGTAGCTGGAAGGACATTGGCATGGTAACATGCAAAAAACACTTCCAAATGGCCCATTTGCTTTCTTGTGGCTGTGAGAATGAAGTAGGTATTCAGGTGGAGAATTATGGTGGTTACAACTTGGGATTTATTCCATATATGTTGCCCCAGCTTATGTTAATAAATGTTAATTGCTTGCAAGCAATTAAGGACTGCTTTCAAGAGGAGCCACTGGCTGCACAGCCTAGAAAGTTGGGATTTAACACTGTTGGAGCCTGTTCACACAAAGACTTACTACACATGCTCTTGCCCTGAAGTCAGATCCACTTATTGGGGCACATAAAAATGTGGAACTTCACAGGCCTTATGTGTTAAGTAGATGTGTGTACCTCTAATCCTGATACAAGTATCTGCCTGTCCCCAAATTTCTCCTGGAAACAGCTCAATCTTTCAATTTAAATGCATTTAAGAGATTATTAAAAGCAAATTAAATGCTTCTAGATGAACCAAGCTTGCAGGGGGAAACTTTTACCTGTTCTGAGTTACTGTGGATTTACTTGTGTAGAGGTAAATGAGAGTCAGAGATTAGGGTTGTAGAGGTATGAATGGGCTGTTCGTTTGGTCCTTAGTTTCTGTTTGGTATTTTGTGCAGGGGCTGCAGGTTACATATCCCACACTGCAGCTGTGCAGAGACCTCCGCACTGTCATAAAAATATTTCTTTGTTGCTGCCCTGTTACCATCCTCAGGAGCTTTATGGTGTCATTCCTTATGGAACACATGGAGAAAAATTCCTTGTTTTCTCCCCCAAATGCTCCTGAGGGCCTGACTTCTGTCAGCAGGGAAGATTGGGCTGGACTCCAGAGATGAGAAGAATATTTTTGATTTACAGTAAATTTGCCCCTGAAAAAGAATTTGGGATCTATCCTTCCTGGCAAAACTGGATTGAATTTTACTTTTTTCTTAAGCCTACATAAGAATTGGAAATATTCCTAAAAGGCCTTTTCATTTAGAAATCAGAACTTTTGGGGCTTGCATTTCGAATGAGCACTTCTCCTTTTAAAACATGAAATGAGAAAACATTAAAAAGGAGTGAAGTAGCAAGAACAAAGTGAAATCTTTCATGTTAAAAAAGAATCTGGGGTTAATTCAAACTCTTTTTTTAATTAAAAGATTTGAAAATTGCTTTTTCTGTTCATCAAACAATGTATGTTTCTCCTGATTTTTCCCATGTGGACAGTAAATGAAAAGCCTTATCAGTCGTACAGTTTTGCTCTACAACCCACAGGCAAACCTGCCTTGCTTCAAGGCAGTAAAACAATCCTTTGGTATACTCCCTCTGTAGCATACATTAAGTTATAATCTAATCGTCGTAATGAATTTACCAGTCTCGATCACATAGCTGGAGGACTGCAGATCCTACACAAAAGCTGACACTGTGGCTAAGGCTAATGCTTTTCTTAATGTGAGCAGGGGAGCCTCCCTAGGGAGAGGTGCTAGCCTGCCACCTCTCCTGGTTACTGGTTTTAAAGATAATTGACTGAAATATCATCCTTGTCTTGAGGAAGATGAGTTACTGGTTGGTAAGTATTCAGTTTTCAAGGACTGTGTTTGCAGATCTCTTATAAAAAATCTGCTTTCTGTAAGCTAGGCTCCGGAGCTTCACATAGCAACGACTATTTTTGGGGAAAGGAACTTACTGTAAACATCTTATACAAATATTTGAAACTGAAAGAAAGTCTTTTTCCTTGATCATTTTTCTTTTTAAAGCTCAGAAGTGTTATTGAAATACTACTGTAACATTGAGCAAAGCTTTTCAGGTTGCTTGTGGCAGGTTGGGGATGGCATCCAGAGAAGAAGGATGCGATATGTGTGGTTGGATGTGCTGTCTGTGCACAGTGCCATGCTCTGTCATGATGTGTGCCCTGGAGATCACAATCTGGCTCTAATGCTGTGACTCCTTTAAACCCAGTCATCTGCGTCTTTGCATAGCAGAAAAGAAAAAGGAAAAAAAAAAAAAGAAAATTAAATTCAAATTTGCCTGTTCACTGTAGATAACCCAGTGCTGCCTCTGTTGTCAGCTTCTTTCAGTGTTCTTGGAAGTTGTCAGGGAAGGTTGACTTTTGCTGTATTTCATTCTTGTATCAGTGTTTATTTTTTCCTCTGTTAGCATATCAGTGATACTGAAGTTGTTTGACATTCTTGTTGCAACAGGAAAGGTTAATTAAGCTTGCAAGATCTGTTCTTCCTCCATTTTCTGTGCTTTGAGCCCCTGCAACAGGCTGTATTTTATTGCTCTCCAGAAGCATTTGTTCTGAGTGCTGTATGTCCCACTTGATAGATAGACCTTCACAAAGAAAACATGTTAATGTTAATGCAACTACAGTGACTTATACCTGCTTCCTTGACTATTATAACTCTGAACAATATACCACTTGTTTTCTTGCCATTAGTCTCTCGTTCTGACTGCCATTCCCAACCAGATACCACTTACCACAAATTAGCAAATTAAACTGCAAAGTGTCTTCTTTTCCACCCTCATTAGCAGCCATAAATGCGTGTTGCACTGTGTTCCTGACTTTGCAGCTTGTTTCCCACAGATTTAACCCCATGCCAGTTAAATCCCTGTAGTTGGGGCGGGTGAGGTCCCCAGAATGAGCCATCACTGGCACAGCCAGAGCACACAGCACCAGCTGCACCAACGCCTCTGCTTTGAGTGCCTGCTCTTTCATTGAACTCTGCAGCGAGGGTCCGCCACGCCATCAGCTGTGTGTTTTGATCCGCAGCATTTCGGAAGCACTCCATTTGACCTGATTCTATTTTTAATCTGACTGCTCATAAATTTTAAATTTGATAAACCTCTGTGTGGCCAAGATTTATTGAGCAAAAGGCACCGCCAACAATTTTTTCCTTTTGGCAGAAGTACAGTAAACAGATTACAGTAGCTAGCTAATTTAAAATGAAATTGCTTTTTCGTTCATAAAACCAGCATCAAGGAGATGCTTATTTATTATCATCGTGGATGTTGTTTCATTCATGTTAAGTTTAGATGCCATTTCAGTCAGATCTTCCTTTGTTAGACAGTCACAATCCAAAGGTTGTCCTGAGCATGGGACAAGAGGCAACAGGCAGATGCAGAAGCCTAACAAACTCAAGGCATTGTTGTGGTTACTCACCTTTGTGCTCAAAGCTTTTCCCAGGATGAGCAGGGGCCACACTGCCTCTCTACAGCTCCACTGATGTGCTTTATCCAGGTTCTGCCTGCTGACCATTGTCAAAGGTCTCCATACCACCACACCAGCATGTTGCTCTCCCGGACTTTTTAAAAACATGAGTGTATTTTTTTAATGCAAAGTGTGAAAGGAGATGATTGTGCCAGTGCTTACTCCTTTGGATCTGATTCAGTGTGCGTTTACACTTTCCTGTATTGACTTCCTCTGATGAGACAATACAACGTCTTGATATCCTCTACCACAATGGCATATAGAGTCTGAGTAACAGAAAACAGGAAAAATAGCTGTCTCGCTAAACATAAGCATGTTAAATGGGGCTGGGGGTGAGAGGACAAAGCAAGCAGCACTGGGAGAGGCTGATCTGCCATGCAGGTAGGGCTGCTGGGCTGGGGACAGACATCCTGGTACAGGCTGAGGAGCTGCACCACCGCTGGGAACATTTGTCTGCGAGAATTATGACCAAAACCAATCAGTTTGGCACTGGGCTTTCCAGTCAGATCAGCACTGTCTTACATGGCATCATCTGCTCCCTGCCCAGCACTTTGCTGGCAAGCCAAGGCAAAGAGGAAAAAATTGGAGTGAAAATGGTTTCTAAAAGTGTCAGCGCAGCAGCATCCGCATTAGCAGAGAGACGCTCTTATTTGTAACTAATTACGGTTCTTTGCAGCATTTCGTAAGATATTCAGCAGAAACCATTTAATTGGCTGGACCGCTTTTCAGATTAAATACTTCTCAAATCAAAGTCCCACCCAGAATTTATGTGGCTCCATAATTTTGTAGTGAAAAGAGCCTCCCTTTCATCAGTGGGCCTGTGTTTTATTTGTGCAAAAGCCACTTTATGCCACTCTATGAAACAACCTCAAATGTAAATCGTATTATAAGCTTCATTATGGTTAGAGGTCTAAAAAGGAAATTTGCATAAGTGAAAATCAGGCAGTTGTATGTCTCTATTCAGTTTAGGTCCCAGATCACAAATAATTTGCTGAAAATTCAAAGCCACTTGAAGTAAAATGAGTTTCTGGACTGATAAAAACATGAGAAAATTCACATGATTAGGACAAGTATATATTATTATTAATCACAATTTTACATGTCTCACTAGAAAACACAGTTTGTTACCTGTTATGCAGATACACTGCCAATTGATTTCTCATTTTCAGGCATCTCTCTTGTTTCTATTCAAAGTTCATTTTATTCAAAGTACTCAAATCCTGCGTCATTACAGAATATTGTGCCAATTTAACTCTTGGTTAACCACCACTTAAATACTTGTCAACAGCCAAGTCCATCCTTGCAGAAATGGGCAGTTGCCCTTCAGAGCAACCATTGCAGTGCCTAAACTCAGTTGCTTACACTCACCCTGGGGAAAATCACTGCTCGGAGGATGTCATGGCTCCTGCCAATGGAATACGTGTTTTCTCAGACTTTATTGTGGGTGGGAGTAACTGAGGTTTGAAAAAATTGCTGCCCAGGAGAATTCTTGCATCCAGAGGAAGTTTCCACACAGAGAATAGACATGTTTCTCCTCCACTTTTCCTTTTCCAAGGGAATGCTGAAAGCCCTCTTACAGAAAAATCAGTTTTTAGGAGATTCAGAAAAACTGCTCAATTATCATTTTGGCTTGGAAAATAGCTCTCTAGAAGGAGAGCCAAAAATACAAATAAGCATGAGAAATGAAGTGTAAAGTCTACTCATAGAGCACCCCACACCTTCTTCACTCCCCCGGGTAGCTGCAGTTTGGACCATCCTGTATAAAAAGTGAATAAATACCTGAGGACTGGTCTCTATGAATAGGCTTGTAATACCTACAGTCTTTTGGTGTCCAGCATAACTGGGGAGAAAGCCATGTAATGGTGCAGAATAGCTTCTGGAATAGGAGTTGAGTAAAAGGTAGAGACAACTTAAATATTTTATCAGCTAGGTTAATTCCTTCAAATGTTCCTCTATTTCTTTTCCTCTGATATTTAATATTTTAGTCCTGAGCGGAACTCCTGGGCTGGTTCATGTTGGTTGGTCTTCCAGAGAAGCAGAAAGGAGACATCCTGCTGGGGTGGTGAACCTTCCAAAGATGCAGACAAATGGAGGTGCAGCATTCAAGCAAATTACTTTGATGGAGAATTTGCACAGCTTTGAGGTTGTATAGATTTCAAATAGTTCTTAATTGGCAGCAGAGGTCAGGATGAAGGGATTAAGAGGAGGAAAGGAAAAGAAGAGAAGTGGCAGTTTAAAGTCTGGTTTCACATTCCTGGGATCCTTGTTAAGGATAACAAATTAGGGACATAAGGGGGTTGTTTACAGAAGCTACATCCCCATTTGGACCAGAATGACACATGCACTTGTCTGCACAAACCTTATACACTGGCTGCATTCTTTATTTATAATTACTCATCTATTTTTCCCGTCTGTTTTTCTTGCTGCTTCTGCTTGGCTTTCTGGTCTTTAGAGTTTTCTGATCCTGGGCTCAGTCTCAATCTCCTTAGCAAAGATATAGTAATGGACAAGTCATTCAGCTTTTCATCTGCCATTAATGATGAATTACACAGCCTGCACTAGGTCATCAGCTGCTATAAATTGGCTTAGGAACACTGAAATCAATATACACCGACCGAGAATTGGATTCTGTATATGTATTAGTACCTCATTTGCTTTAGTCTTTTTGGTTGTTTTGAACTCACAGACAACTTTTAAGTCCTACAGATTTATTTCTGGTTTATTTCTCACATTGTTCCCATAATCCTTTGGGTTTTTTACTCATTTCTGATGTGATGCATCATCACCAGCTCTGTAATTTCATTTCCAAATGCCTTTTAGGACGTGATTTCTGGTCCAGCTGTGTAGTGCCTACTTTTGCTTTCCATTTGTTACAATGAGAGATGGAATCATTCTGGATTTTTTGGTCTTAGAAAAGTAAGAGCGAATTTGAACATACTGTCCTAGTCACCTGGTTGAAAATGTCCCAGTTTGTGTGGGTGAAGACTGTAAGATGATCAAAGGTAAACAGGGTTTTTTTGCACTACTGCCATGATTTTTCTTCCATCCCTCCTGAGTACAAATTCAGACAGCTCTCATTTCCTAGGGAGGGGATATTTTTCTTTAAAGCTATCCTGATATAAGAGTCATGCTTATATTTCTAAGCTTTTTCTTCCACTTTATAGATTTAGCATATGAATTTTTCTTGCAACTCAGATGAATTCTTAATCAGCTTCCATGTAATTTTTTTCTTTAGTACCATATTTTTCCTCCAATATGTTTCCAAAGCCAGTAATATCTAAGTACTCCAAGTAAGCTCAAAATAGTTCCAGACTATTTTCATATGAAAGAATTCATCTTTGGTCAGCACCACTGAAATGATCTGAAGGATTTCTTTCTAGAGCACTACTGCTAGTCACGAATTAAACCTTGTCATTATCTCAAATGATGTCGCTATACCAGAATACGTTGTAGCATGGAGCTGCTTTCATATCCTTCTTTGAATTACTTTAATTATCGTGCTTGAAATCTTGTGTCGTATTACCATGCCTTGGTATTATCCCCAATGGGAGGTTGTCAAATTTCATTATGTTATGGAGACTCTCATTTGGCGGCTCAAACATATTTGCTGCATGAACCAACCCTTGTGTATTACTCAAGATTAAGTCAGGAGTGTACCTGCTATTCTCTGAGATGAGCTGTTGAAAGGAGAGGTTGACCTAATTAGAAAACTCTCCCAAAGAGCAGCAGAGAACGGAGCTCCTGTGAAACAAAGATCTCCTCTGGTTTTCACTGAGATTTAATTTTTGACCTGTTATGCTCCTTCTGTACTTCTCTGCATCATAAATGGCTTTCGGATAGAAAGCTTAAGCGGTTAAAGTAACTGGAGGGGTGAAAAGCACAGTGCAAGGCTGCATCTCATGGGTGCTGCAGAAAAGGGTAAAATGAATAGCAGGGGTGGCAGCTTCCAGTTCTGCATGTTGAGGTCTCGGCACTGTTACTTAGGGCAGGAGCTCAGATGTGCAGCCTGCAAAGTACCCGAGAAAAACTGGACAGGTAAAGTCTTTTACTGCGTTGGGTGAGGATTTTCCCCCTTTGAGGAGTCTGCCTAAAATAAGGATAAACAGTGAATTTTCTTTCTTTCCCACACAAGAGTTTTCTCTCTTTTTACATAGCACACAATTACATGTTACAGCACAGATGTTACTTTTCATGGGTGTTTTTGCTTATCAGGTTCTTGCTTATCAGGTTACTTTCAGTTGCTTTGTCTGATTCTTTTGGTTGGTTGGTTGGTTTCAGGTGCAAAATCAGTAAAATACTCAGTACTGCCAAAAAGGCAAGTGGATCTGTGTGCTTTTATAGAGCTCCTTCTGTGGTATTATAGGACTCTTAAAAATTATGAGTTGGATGCTATTAGAATAGTAAATATGTAAATTCATGAGTAATTTACAAATGTCCTTGAGCCACTGAACCCATTGCAATTGTGCAGTGTTTCTCAGTTCAATGGAATTGTTCAAGTTCTTACTCCAGATGACAGAACTGACTTTCATCTTCCTATGTTTAAAAGCTTTCCCTTTCATATCTCTTTAGATACAGATAATAAACAAGCTTAAAATATTACAGGGGCAGGAAGGGTGGTCATAGAAGTAAACACTGCTTGCCTCTCCTTTTCAGCTACTTCTTTTGCTTTGCTATTGTCATTACATTCAGTTCACCTTCCTGCTTTTTTCACAAGTCCCTTGGAGTTAAGAGGCTGTGCTTTGTAGGCATGGTGAGAAGAGCAGTGTGTAGTGTGGTAGGTGTGGGATTACGCACATATCTGTCACAGCCTGAACATAGTTTGAAAAGCCACTCAGATCTCCAAATGTGTGTGTCCAGCATCACATCGTGGTAGACGCACCAATATTTTCAGTAAAATCATACAAACTGTATATTGAACTTACCATATTGATATGATATTTTTTAATTTATCCTTTCAGATCTTTCTGGGACCTGTCCCTATCCGAAGGAGAGCTCTAAAGTTGTTACCTGTCTTTGAGTAATCTTAATTATTTTTTGAATCTGATTACATAAGAAAAAGTATTAACCAGGTTCTTGGAGACCTCTGCTGGTGATATCTTCCTACTAAGTCTCTCAGATTTCCTTATGCCAAAATAGGGCGTACGCCAGTAGAAAAATATGAGCTTGCTTACCTTTTCAATGGGACTTTATAAAAAGTATTTTAGGTATATTGAGACAGATGGAGTTTATGAAAGTAACATAAGGAAGTCAGAGGTTTTGTAGAGCCTCCAAAAACACATGGCAATTTTAGTGGAATTTGCATGTGGAGTCTGGCTAAACTTAAACCATCTCATAAGTGTCTGAAAACTGCCAGTTCCAGTTTTAACCAAATTCCACCAAAATGTATCTCTGATTATCCACTTTTGGACTTTTTTAAGTTTGTTCAATGTCATTAATAGAAGTATTGTGTCCAAAGATTTTTTCATACACAAGGAATATCTTCCTATGGTGGCACTTGGAGATATGACCCTAATGTAAGAAAAGACTAAGAATTTGGATCTGAAGTAGTGCCTACAACCATGCAGACCTAAGTAACCTTAATTTCAATGCAAAGGTAGTTCTAAATTTCAAGTTTTGAAGTCAGATGCTAAATTTTAGAGCTTTGAAGCCTCAATCGTATAGACCCTGAAGAAGAAAATGCCTCTATTTGAAAGACCAGGGGTCTAACAGTTCCATTAGTAAAAAAGGTGTAGCACATGGACTGTTGCTTTGGTTTTGTACGACGATCAGGATTTCTGAAGCTACTATTTTTCATCAAGCATTTTAATTAAAAATGAAAGTAAATCAGGTTCTGATCTTGTATGTGCCACCTTCAGAAGCAGAATTGGACTCAGGGGAAAATCTGTCTTTAGCAGTTATTAACCATGTTATTAAATCCAACTCTTAAATGTGCTAATAGAGAAAGAAATGGTCACTTGCTTGCACAGAGAGAGCATGCCGTTGGTTACAGATATAACGCTTTATTCATTACTTCTGCATTGCAGCTCAGCCCAGCTGGATTCAGAAAATCAGCGATGCACACGCAGCCATAGAGGAAAGCGTTATCTGGGAATGCCGAGCAAGCGGAAGACCAAAGCCCTCTTACCGCTGGCTGAAGGATGGGGAGCCGCTGCTGCCCCAGGTAGGCACCACTAGAACCCTTTGCTGAGGAGGAGGGTCACAGGCTATGCAAGTCCTTTCATGCTCTGCCAGGTTTCTCATCTCTGTATATTTTATTACTTTTGGAATGGAAATAGAAAGGACAGCATTGCTTTGATATCTCCCCCCACTGTGTAGGCACTCCTTTGCTATGCCTGGTGGGCACCACTGTATGGCTTCAGGAGAGCAGCTATCAGTGACAAGCAGGACACATGACTTCTCTATGTTCAGAGGTCATTCCTGAAGTGAAGTCAAACCTAGACAAACCTCATGTTCAGGTGAACTTCAGCTGCTAATGAAACCTTAGCATTTCTGCTGGTCTTTCACGGTGTTCCTGCTCCTCCCAAGCTGTGTCCCTGTGCAGGAGCATGGCCTCCGATTGCTAAGGACATGAAGAGCTGTCCAAAGAAGGGTGGTACACAGGAGCTGGGAAAATGCACCTTGTCCCACCACCATGCCTACCCAGCCTCTCACTGGAGAGTCATCACTCAGTGCCATAATCCCCCCTGTTATAACTACAAATTGAAACCAAGTGACCAAATCATTGCTTTCATGGTAGCCAGCATTTTTTTCCCCTTCACTTATTGTGAAAGAATATGGCACCCCAGATTTGATCAAACCCTGACAAAGATTGCTCAAACATTAGTTTTCTGCCCTACAGCCAAGTAGAAAGCCAATAGCTCTTTATATTACCGTTTTCTTAAGTGGTGAAACTCCTGGGGAGGGAGGGAACACTTTGCTGTACTTATTAAAATTGATAACACAAGCTCCATATCCTTAGGCTGACAAATGATACCCTGATCTTTTGTTCCACACACTAATTTTACTTGCTTCATGCTGGTCACTAGCAGATGGTCTTGTACTTAAACCACATTAGTGGCTGATACAAAGTAAAGGATCATTAAATTATTAACATCTATATTGTTTTCAGTAAACTGCAGAGGGTTTTAAGTATTTCTCTCTGTGCTAGCTAATATGGCAACCAGGCTTACTAGCCTTTATTGCCATATACACTCATAATACTATTGTTTTAAATGTTTTAAAGAATACAGTTGGCTGTGATATGCCACTATAGAACATAAGTGCATTTTTTGATTCAGGTTTATCTACTTGAAAGGGATATTAATCTAAATGGTTTGGATTTTAAATCTCAGAGAGGTCAAGGGAAAGTCCTTCAGTTTAAGTTGTATTTATCAAATACTTTATTGGTTTTACCATTTAGTATCTAACATGTAAATTCTTCCCATTACTGCTACCTATTTTTTGTCCACCTTGGTATAAAGCACAGCACAACCACTGCTGGGTTTCTGTTCCAAGGAGGGATCTCCTTATTTACGTTTTATTTGTTTTTCTGTTTCCTACAGGGCAGAGTTCAGCTAGAGCAGGGCTCACTCACAATAACAAACGTCAGCCTGTTGGATGCCGGCATGTATCAGTGTGTAGCAGAAAACAGATATGGCATCATTTTTGCCAGTGCAGAACTGAGTGTCATAGGTAAGTTTACTATCCACCCAAAAGCAACAAAGTTTGAATAGACCTTTCATCATTCTGATGGCAGTCATAATGCTCCTGTCCCCAGCCCTCACCAAGAACAGCACCTGTCCACCTGTTTCGTACACCTACTCATTTCTGTTAATACCTGGAGAAGCTTCTGTGAATCCAGGTGGTTAAATACCTGATTGGAGGGAGTACAGATAATAGAGCCAGGCTCTTCTCAGTGGTGCCCACTGCCAGGACATGAGGCAACAAGCACAAACTGAAATACAGGAAATGCCATTTAAACAGCAGAAAAAGTTTACTGTGGGGTTGGTTGAGTGCTAGAACAGGTTGCCCATCCTTGGAGATGCTCAACACTGAAATGGACATGGCCCCAGGCAGCCCACTGTAGCTGCCCCTGCTTGAGCAGGGATACAATAGGACCATCTCCAGAGGTTCCTGCCAGCCATGGCTGTCCTGCAGGTAGGTACCTCATTCACAAATATTGCTCTTGTACGAGAGGCAGGCCTAGAAACCAGTATGTCAGCATGGATTTGTAGTTTCAAAGGGTTAAATAGAATTCATGATTACAAAACAGGGATTTAGTTATTTTCAAAGTGAATGTTCAATAGCATCATTCTCTTCTTTATCCTGAAGAATAAAAGCATGAGGTCTTTTCTGATTATGGCATTTTCAATTATCGGTCATTTTTTATCAGCAGTGATAAATGTCTGCATAGGAAAAAAAAAATCATTTGAAAGATTGTCAGCACTGCTGTTCAAGAAAAGTACAATAATGCTCAATAAATTAGGCTTCAGAGTGCCAAGATAGATTGGACATGTTACTGCGTGAAAGAAATCAAAATAAAGTCATTGGCACTCTTCCTGTCTATTCAAAACCCTGGTGAAAATGAGCCTTTAGGAGAAAGGCAGATCTACTCAGAAGACAGAGTCTTAGGCCTTGCTGGTGGGCACTTCCAGAGACTCCCCATGCCCAGCAGCACTCAGGGGCCAACCTTGTGTCTGCATAAAAAGCAAAGACTTTGGAGAGCCTTCTCTTAAAAACCTGCCAGATTACTTGTACTTGGCTGACTTCTCATTTGGGTTATGCAATCTTGCTTTTGCATGACATGTGAAAAATACTAGAATGGTGTGCTGCAGATTAATTCGTATGGATCTGTGATTTAATTTGGCATATTTTTAAAGAAAACCGGCATGTTTTCCTTTTCACTGTAATTTTCAAAGGAGGTCAATATTCTGAGCTCTCACTGAGAAGCGTTAGCTTTTAAACAGATCTTTCTGAGTATAAAAATGGTTATTTTAAAAGATCCTGACGTTAAGCACTTGAAATGATTAAACACCACTAAAAGAAAGTGAGACTTATAGCGAAATTAAGTGAAAAAAGAGAAAATTACAGACAGAGCATTTCTCAGAGTGGTTCTTCTCTATTATTGTTGCCAATTATATTGCCCTGAATCTTCAGCTAAAAGCAGGATCCTGTTGTGCTGGCATTGTAAAAATGTATAGTAAGATTCAGCCATCACCTTAAAGAATTTTCAGGCTTAATGTTTTAAAGAACAATTAAAATGAGAAAAAATAAAAAGTGTGGGCCTAGAGTAAAAAAAAAAAAAAAGTCATTAAAATCCTCATTTTACAAGCAAGGAGTGAAGAAATCAAATGCTTTAGTGCCAAAGTGTCACAGGGAAGCTGTGCTAGTGCTGAGAACTGAGCCCAGGGTTTCTAAATGTCAGATGACAACATTTTGAACGTCATAGAACAAAACCCACACAGTGCAGCTCCTCTACCTCACGCAGGACCAAGCAGGAAGTAGTAAATGACTTGCAAAAAACACAGTCTAAACTGTTCCATGCACAGGTAGAAATAACAGTATTATTCAAAAATTTATTTTGCTCATAAGCTTTGGACAATCATCTAAGACATTACTTCCAGGAGTAATGATGAATCAATTATGATAACGCGATATAAATAATAATCCATCTGCTTCTAAGTGCACTGGTGGGAAGTTGTCCCTAGGATGGCTCCTTTCATTTTGAAGTGTTTTACATAGCTGCTGTTGGTGTTCAGACGGCTCTCTCAGAGTCTTTAAAAACATGCATGTCTTCTCTATGCTAAAATGAAGTCAGTCATCTGTGATTAGACATAGAAGACAACACAGCTCACAGAGTAGTGAACTCTGATTCATGAAAGTGGAAGACAAGTTATATTTGAGCATAAAGCCCATCCCATTATGAGTATAGGATTATGTTTTATATATCCAAAAGAATTGAGGCAGATGAGATGCCCTAAGATAAGGAATTAGCTTTCTTTATCACATGGCAGGTTTTTGTCTACCAGCTGCTTCAGGTAAGATTTAGATCATTTTATGGAGCATCAAGCAGATGCAATGCATGATGATCTAAACTCTAACCGCCAAGGGCGCAGCAAGAAAGTAAGTTGAGGAAAATGCTGCAAGCTTAGGGGATACAGGAATGGTGTAGGCATGCAGCTAGCAAAGAGCATGAAGAGAATTCGAGGGGACTGGGAAGAGTTTGTTGCAAGCTCCTGTCAGCAAGGATATAATGAGCAAGGCAAGAGTTGTTCATAAAACCCTTGAGCTGCCTCACCTGTTTGCTTTGAGCTTTCTATATTGAAAAAAATAATTTTCTTACTCGATATAAATAAAACCTTCTGGTTGTCTTTGGAGAGTTTCCCACCAGAGTCAGTCGAGAGGCAGCCGCCTCAAAGCTCTGCCTGCCATCAGGTCTCATCAAATAAATCATTAAAAATCCTTTGAGGCAAGAATCAGAAGCCAGGCCATCTCCTCCCTCCCCAGCCTGCCTTACAGCCAGGCTGCAGAATGTCTGCAGGGCTTTGGTGGGTGCTTCAGTGAATATCTGACTGGTTTTCACAAAATGGAAGATTGCGCCTGAAGGGACTGAAAAAAGATGATTTTAGAGTATCTTGTACCCTGGTACTTACTTAAGTCTTGCCCTGTTTGCTAGGTTTAGTATCTGGCCATGTGAAGGTCTCCCTCCTTTGTAACATTAAAATCAAAACCCCATTTTATGCAACTTATGAATATAAAACATAAAAATGTCATCTTTTCTGGAAATTATGATCATGGCGTTATGACACAAAAAAAAGGATACATAATACAGTTCATGCATGTGTAGTTCCTAGGGGTGCTGCCCCAAAATTAGATGTGCATAACACCAGGTGTCTGCTGCCTGCCGAGGTTACTGGTTTCTGTGGTTTGTAGCTGAACTGTTTGTTTCAAGTCTAAACAGTGTTGAAGCATTCCAGCATCTGTTTGCCCCATCTGTATGTGCACACAGTTCATAAAGTCAGATCATTTAGGAATTGCAGCTGAGAAACAGCCCTGGAATATTGTAATGTTCAAAAAAGCCTGACTTTGGTTTCTGATCTGTCGGTTTGTGTTTTTCTTCTTTCAGCCGTCAGTCCAGACTTTTCCAAAACACTCTTGAAAAAGTTAACTCTTGTCAAAGTAGGTGGTGAAGTAATCATTGAGTGTAAGCCGAAAGCTTCCCCCAAACCTACTTATTCTTGGAAGAAAGGAAGAGAGATCCTAAGAGAAAATGAGAGGTAATGTTTTAAACTAACCATTTCTTTCATTAGCCTGCTCCAACCCAGGGACTTTCAGCAATGAACCCTAAATTTGTCGTTAATAGCTTCTCAAAATTGACTTGCAAATAAATGTGAAAACAGCCAGTGATCAATCTCAAGGAGCTGGGGGTGAGATTTCTATTCTCATTGTGTTCATTCCAGTCTCTGTGTACTATTAAAGCATCCCTGCCAAGAAGCTGATAAAGATACATTCAAAAAACCAAATATTTTGCTTCTGCATTGCTCTAAATAGCCACTATAAAAAAAAAAATCCCAGGAGATAAAGCTCTCCACCACAAATTATTACACTGCTTTGGTACATTACTCAGTGTCCCACAGGCAGGAATTATTTGGCAGTAATTAACTTGGCACTCCTAACAGCTGACTTGGAGATGGCTTTTTGAGCCAAGCCAAGCCATTTCTTTATTCTTTTTTTTTTTTCTAATTCCAAAGGAGGGCATTAGTAGGAAGCAGAAGGCTACATTTCAAATTCCCATGTGTGGTTTTGCAGTGCTTTCTGCAAGGCCGTGAATGACTCTGTAGAGGTGAAGTTTTGTTACCTGTCCTGCTTGCATAGTACATGAGAGCGGGACCAAGAGAGCTGTCCTTGACAGTCCTCAAAATGTGGTGCACCACTGATTTTGATGGGAAAAATCCTGTCTTATTAATAAAGGTCCAAAATCCAGGAATTACAGGAAATTGTTACTTCTGAAAGCTTAAACCTGTTAGAGCTGGTTTTGGAAAGTAGTTTTGCTCTATTCAACCTGCCTGCCTGTAATGTACATTGAAATATATGCTATGGTGATGTATATGAGTATGCAAAAAGCTATGGTTCATTTAAAGCCAGATGAGTAAAATAATGAAAAATCTATTTCTGACTTATTTATCTTGTGTTACTTGGTCTTTATGAAGCTGTTGGCTGTGGACCATTTCACTTGCCTCTTGGGATAGAAAGAGTTGAGTGATCAATTACACAGAGCTTCCTCTAGCAGCCAGGGTACAAAGATGTGAGAGGTCAAAGTTATAATAGATCAAAGTATATTGATTTTTAAAACTGAAATAACTTCCTCTTCTGGTGGAGATTGTGCAAAGGATCAGAAGAACTAAAGAATGGAAGTTTCAGCGTGTCTCCCATCCTTGCTGGCACAGTCCATAACTGAAATGTGCTTTTTTTCTCTGATGCTGTTCTCCTAGGCATGGCGCAGTTCTTTCACCTCATTTTAATTTAGGAGTGGGAAAGGAAGAGTCAGTTTATTGAGCAAGGGCCTAGGAAACGAAAGGAATGCAAGCAGTTTCTTGCTTGGTCTCTGCTGTACACTGTTGGCAACAAAGTGATATTTTTTTTTAGCACTACTCTCTCACCTGCAAACTTACCTAAAAATTGAATGCTGTAATGCAGCAAAAAAAAACCCTGGCTCCTGATTTCCTAAGGGAATGTGATTCATGCTCTGGTAGCATAAGGCTAGGCAGTAAGTCAGGTTGCCGGTGTGCTTACTTCCAAATAACTTTTGAACTGGTTATTTGATGTAGATGTTTCAGTTGGTTTCCACCAAGATTAGGAGAGCAAGAGATATACCTCAAAAATAGCAGGGTTCTGCAAAGCAGGCGAGAAGTACGTACAGTCATTAAAATTTGTGCTGGCCACAGCCCGTGTAAAACGCGGTGTTCCGAGCAGCTCAGTGTTGAGCTCAAACGCAATCCGCAGCAAGGCTGATGTGCTAGTGCTCTTGGCAGTGGCAGGCTCAGTGCTGCGCTCCTCCGGCTGAGTGTGCTCGCCAGGACCCGGAGCCTCCCACCCAGGCACAAAGCCCTGGATGGGAAATCAGACGTGAAATGTGCCCAAGCAGGTGTGAAATTTTCTGCTACTTCAGCCCAGGGGTTTTTCCACCAGCCAGATCATCCAGAGGGGCCTATCTGGCAAAATGTCTTAATAAACAGTGCTCTGTTGACTTGGCAGTTGGACCTGTTTAGTTCTTACGCACAGTTGGTTGTGTCTCTCATGGGGATGTGGGTGTTGAATCCTCGCCACCGCCTTTATTAACCATTCTTGCAGTCTGTACCTGGGGACAATTAGGAAATTATATTGTCTTGTATGGTCATGGCATTGTTCATCAGCACTGTCTGACTTCAGGGGCAGGAGAGACCCCGTGCTTCACGTTCCTGTATTTCTGGTTTCTTTGGTTGCTGAAATATTATCTCCTTCCTGCTGTCCCAGGGGACAGCGGCACTGACTACAGTCCAGTCCTGTACCTCCCTACACCCACACTTAATGTGTGGGCTTCAGACAGGAATTTTCTTGGCTGTTGAAAGAAAAAAATGTTGAAATGCAGGAAGAAAGATGCCAAGAAAAGCTGTTGCTGAAATCTCTTCATCTACGGCAGAAAACAGAACTTTTAGACAGACGTGGGAGATGAAACTTAAATTAATTCAAGTTTCAGAGAGGTACCTGAACATCTGGATACCTCTCCAAACTGAATTTGATCATGTGAAGGTTAATCAATATAGATGATCCTTCCAATTCCAGGTGGAGTTAAAAGCAATGTTAATGTGTCAGTCCTTGCTTTGAATTCTGATGTACAGCCCGATGGATACCATGGCAATAGCTCAAGCATTTCTCCTGGGGCTTGTGCGACTTTTCAGATAGAGTGTAATGTTAGGGACTCCTGACTGGAAGCAGAAATAATGTGCGTAAGATTTTGCTGCCAGGACTCTTTCTCTGGAGGCTACTGCTGTCCAGGAGGCAAAACTAAGTGTGTTGTCCAGTGTTTGCCCAGAGAACAGAGGCTACCATGGACAAAAGAGCTTTATTGTTTTAGGTTTCATATTCTTCTCTGGAGGCTGAGGTAGTGTGTACTGCACCCCTAATGAATACCATGCCCTGAAGGTATCTCTTACTGGTGGTTGAGAACTGTGCAATTGTGTTATTAGAAATTCTGCCCTGGGGTATAATTATAGTATTGCAGTCATTAAAGATAGTTCATCTCCATAATAATGGAAATCCTGCCTTGGAGGCCTAACTGAGCCAAAATAATGTTAGTAGCCTGACTCCAGAAGGTAAATTTTATATGGAAACAGCTATAGCACAGATAGAGATATATTGGAAATGCTGCTTGGAGACAAAGACTATTTCTGTATGGGTAAAGATATAGAGATAATTTTCTGTCTGTGATCTTCCCTTCACATTTCAGTGCAAAATATGGCTGTTACACTCTGTGGGAAAGGTTTTCAGTCCTATTAATGCCACTCTACACAAATCAGCCTCATAGAGCCACTGGTAGAGAAGAGCAGGTGAGTCAGCTGCTTGCCGCAAAATCTCGCACCTTCCACACCATTGGGACAGAAGGCATGACTAAAATGCACCTACCCTTTGGGAAACCCTTGCTCAGGAATAGGGGATACCATTTTGACAGAAATGGTCGCCATAAAGCTGTACAGGCTGCATCCTCAGAGAGATAGTAGTATACAAGTAGTGCTTATGATCCAGTTGCCCTGGCACATTCCTCAGGCAGAAGCCATTTTATCCTTTCAATATGCTCTCTTGTACATATAACCTGGAAGTTTGAGCCAGTTGTCAAGATCTGCAGCTGGCAGGGAGTTGTTCCAGAAGCCAACAAGCACTGGAAACTCAAGGTGTAAGTGATGTGTTCTGGTGATTTTAAACTACGATTGGGGGCATGTCAGATTGTTCGTCAGAGTTGAGTTCAGAATGTTTTTCACTTACCATTTGATTCTCCTATATTCATCTTTCCAGATATGGTTATCTCTGATCTCTTTATTCTGACTAAACAATAGGAGAGAAGAGATTTTGAAGAGCTGGTATCCCATTATATAGGTTCTCTTTTCTCACATCCCAGATTACATCAGTGTCACTCAGAAGGGATGCTGGACCTAAGCCTGTGAGATCAAGATGAAGCGTGTTGCTGCCCTGCTGCCCAAGGAGGGCTGGCATTCAAACAAGGCGAAAACAGATGGTAGAGCCAGGACTCATGTTTTTTATTTAAATCTCAGTAGCACTTTGGTCTTATAATCTTATGTCTTCATCCACCTGATTTTGTGAAATAACATAGTCTATGTCGAGTTTTTGGATCTGTGGCATCATATACATAGTACATAGGATCATTATATATAGGGACATGGTCTTATGCACTTATCACACCATGTGAAAGACAGATAATCTGAATTATGCCTCTACTTTGTTCCAGAGCTGTCTCAGAAACCAAATCAGTCATTTCTAGATGTCAGTTGGAGTTACAGAGGTAGAGGGTAATTTCACATGAGATTTACCAATAGTTACCCTCAAGTCTGGAAGAATCTCCATTAGTTGGTGGCCTCTGTATAACACTGAAGTGAATGAAAGCAAGTCCTTAATGGAAAGACTTAACTTCCCTTCTAAAGCAAACATTCTTCAGTCAGTGGTATTTCCCTTTTGCGACAATTATTTCCTGGCATTACATTATAGATATTTTCATTGGCAGGAGTGGGAGGAGTAATCATGACTGTCAGATTGTTCTTGCAGGATTTTGTTAATCTTCTACTAATAATTCAATTACATCTAATACAACGTTAGATAAATTTGTTACTGAGACCAGTGATTTAAAACCTTTATTTTCAGGTGATCTTATCGCAGAAACCTTTCAATTTCTTCATAATTACGATGTGGGCTCCCATGGAGAGCTGCACTTAGTTGCGAGTGCAAGTGGTACATCCTCATGGTGGTAAAATAAGAAGTCACCGTAGTTGCCAGCTCATTCATTCAGATTTCCTGGGTGCAGGAGGGATATTCAGGCTCTGTGTGATTAGAGACAAATCCTGGAGCTATGCAGAGTGCTGCCAGCTGAAATTGAAATAAGCCTCTGTCACAGCTGCTCCCACACTCCAAACTGCTCCAAACTCCACATCCTACAATGGAGCTGCAATTCTCTTTGAACTATAGATCAGGAAGCATTTTTAAAATCATTTAAACCAGTTAAATCAGCAGTTAATTTAAAAAGTTCATTTTGAGACAAATCTCCCTTAATATTCATATGGTTTTCCATAGCCCCCAAAAAACCCAACACTGCAATGCAACAAATTTGCAGGTGCTGTCACATAGGTGCACAGCATCTGAAGGTCAGCTGTGGGAGCGCTGGGGTTTAACGTTAGAACTGAGACTGGTCCTGTGGCCCATGTCGACAAACTGGGGTGTTTTGTCACTCCAATGCATATATTGAACTGTCTTCTAATAAGCTGCTACCAGAGGCCATTTGTTAGAATTTCTTAAGAAAACTTCTCATGGAATTGGTCAAGAAGTGTATTTTGTAGTTGGCAAGAATGATTTTGCTGGAGTAGTGTAGGAAGGGGTTGTTAGGCACTGCTTTGTAAGGCAAGATTTGCATCACTTTTCCTTCAAGTCTCCTCTTTTCTCAGGTGCTTGTTTTGGACTTACAGAAATGACTTTTAATTTACATGCCATAATGGTAATAATTGTATGTATTTATTTATTTCTCCCAGGGTTCTGCTTTACATACCATGACAGAACAAGGGGGAATGGCTTCAAACTGAAAGAGGGTAGATTTATTAGATATTAGGAAGAAGTTCTTCACTATGACGATGGTGAGGCATTGGCACAGGTTGCCCAGAGAAGTTGTGGTCGCCCCATCTCTGGCAGTGTTCAAGGCCAGGTTGGACTGGGCTTGCATCAACCTGCTCTACTGGAAGGTGTGCCTGTCCATGGCAAGGGGTTGGAACTGGGTGAGCTTTAAGGTCCTTTCCAACCCAAACTATTCTGTGATTTATGGTATCAGTCTGTCAGAAAGACATACTGTCATTTCCCAGAGGTGAGGCTATAGCATTGTGAGGCTCAAGAGCAGATAAGGGAGACATTGTGTTTCAGTCTCTTGGTCTACCATGGTGTGCTCATTCTCCTTTCTTCCCCAACTGTAGACAGTGTGGAGAAAAACCAAGATAGGTTTTATTCAGGGAAATACTATATTTCTGCCAGTCTTGTGATTTCTTACCAGCCATCCACTGAAGTGTTGATTAGCCAAAGCACTGCGGACAAGCTGTGTAACAGCAGCAGAGTGAAGCACTTCAGCCAGGGCTAACGCTGGCTCTAATGGCTGCACGAGTTGGAGAGCCCTGCTCTGGGGTGCTTCGGGGCATCACTGCAAGGAGGTGAGCAGGGCTGGCAATGTCGGCTATCTCATGCACTTGATAAGAGCTTGCATGTGTCAAGATCTAATGTGTATTCTCTCGAAATAAGGAAAGTTTAAAATATGTACACAGTGGTCTTCATTCCTAATGTTCTCTTAAAGCTCTTGGAAGTCACAATTACTCTGCTACCACACTTGTGCTCAGTCTAGGGCAGAAAAATAATTGTACTTTTAAGCACCAAAACAAATTGCTGTTCTCCTATAATTGTTCTTGTAAAACCCTTACATCATTAGAGCTATTTCTTTTCTATGAATATACAGTACATGCATTGTTTATCCAGTTTAATTGTAAGGAAAGAAATTCATAAAAAACAAATGATGTTTTGTGCTGGTAGCGAATATGAAAGTGTCCAATTAAACAGCCACTCACTATGACTTGTACAATAGCAGCATCTGTTATCTTAATTAAACAAGTTTGTATATAAAGGGACCCTCATAGTGCATTTTGTTAGAGCAGGATCTGACCTAGATACACCAGGCACGCTCTCTATCCTCATGGAAATTTTCCCGGTTGGTCCCATTATCTTGCAGTCTTGACAAGTTTTGTGATACATGAGCATAGTCTTGCACACAGAAAGCCATACTGCTTAAAGCAGGAAGATTGTTGGGTTTGGGTTTTTTTAGCTGAAAACCAATAAAAGTGCAGAAAAGCAGCATATAGCACAGCTTGCCCATTGAGTTCAGTCACAAAAGCATTTGGAAGTATAAGGAGTGCATGGCCAACTTGAACCTTGTCAAATAAAGTTCAGGAGAGAAAACTGCACTTTCAGAAAGTGCTTACAATTCATTTTCAAGAGGGCTTGTGTGCTTCAGGATTTAAGTAGCTTAGGACCAGATTTTTCCAAGTATTTCATTGATGCTTTCCCCACTGTAGTCTAGTCAGAGATGATCTAAAAGCGTAAGTTTGGTTTTGAAAACCCTAGTGCCCTAGTAACTTCTGAAATAAAGATGGGGAGTTGAGACTGGGAAGGAACAATGGGAGTCCAATGGGGTCTCTCAGGACCCACCTGCAAACAAAATCCAAAGCAGAGCTGCCCCAAAATTCCAGCCTCATCAGAAGGAAATGTGATCTGCTGCTCAGAGCCTGTGGGAAGATCCAGAGCCCCTTGCTTGGGGCTGTGGGACTCCAGGCAGCTCTAGCTGAAAAGTGTTTCAGATACACGAATACACAGATGTGCCTGCAGGCTGATTAATATGGGCAGTGAATGTTAATTTGTTTGTGGAGAATGTTGCCTGACATAGGCACTGCCAGCTGCTTCGGAGAGGAAGCTGAAGTCCTGCCTGCGGGAAGCAGAGCCTCTCCATCCCGTCCCCAGTGCCCAGGCCAGCGTGAAGCCAGCAGGAATCACAGGGTAGAGCCCAAAGCAGCAGCCTATCTCTTCTTCCAGGAGCTGGAGTGGTTGTAGCCAAGGAAGAGCAGAAAGCTCTCATCTGATTTTTTTTATAGTCTTCTACTATTCAAAACTGTTCAGAAAGACTTTTCTCTGTGGAAGAGTTTAGCCATGGTTTTCTCAATGGTTTCACATCCTAAGGACTTCTCATAAGGGTTTTGATTTACAGCCCCCTCAATTTGGTGTTGTTTTTCTAACAGTGAAATTTTAATGTGTTCACTTCAATGCTATGTCATTTTAAGAAGGAAAGATTGTGAAATCAGACAAGAAGAGAAAGACTTTTCTCTTATTCTTTCAGTGTGTCTTGAGTTTCAAAAGTTGTGTAAGTTCCAATTTTTTATTTGTTCCCTCAAACTTCCTAATTAGTGGCTAACTACTTTAAACAGCCAGAAAGAAAATGGCAATAAGACAAACAGCACATCTTTCCAAGTCCGGTGCCAGGGTGGAAACCATGGTAATATTTTTATACTGATTACTTGAGAGATGAATTACCAGCAGTGGCTTTTGGACATTCAGTCTAGTGACACTTCAGCAGAAAATAAAACCTCAAAGGATGCTTCACATCATTGTTTTGCATTAATTGTGTTGACTGTCTTTTTCTTTTTCTTTTACATAAAGCACCTGTGCAATTTCTTTTAGGCAGACAGGTAACCAAACCATCAATAACTTGCCGGGTTTTCATTACATCCTGCCTAGACAAAATGAAAAATGACAGCCTGCAAATAGCTTTTTGAAGTTTGATTCAACAGTGCAGCATTCATCTTAGTTTTCAAAGGCAATGGCAGCATATGGCTCTGCTTCATTGGAACATCTGAGATAACTAACTTTTACCATTTTTCTGCAGAAAAAAAGAACTAAAATGAACCAGGAAACCACTTTATTCAGTGGTCAGAGGTCCTGGAAAGTAGCTGTCCTAGACTTGATGGTCTCATATTCATGGAGTGCTTGTTTCCCAGCAGAAGCTGGTTTTAGCTCTGTGATGTCCTAGAAGATCACAGTATGTTTTAACACAAACTTGTCATGATTGTGGATCTCTCAACTCAACACTAAACGCTTGTAGTTTAGTGTGTGCCAGTGCTAAAAACCACTGATTTGTGTGCTCTGAAATTGGTGAAAACCAGTCAGTGTTGACATAGTTCTCTTCACTTTCTTGTTCTTGCTTATGGATAGTTACATGGACATCTTTTCTTCCTGTGTATCTGTGTCGTGGTTTAAGCCTCTAACTCACGCAGCCCGTTCTCTCACTCACTTCCCCCTCTTTCTTCCCCCTGCTCCCGGAGGGATGGGAAGGAGAATCGAAAGAATGCAACTCCCACAGGTTGAGATAAGAACAGTTTAGTAACTAAAGTATAACACAAATCACTACTGCTACCACCAATAATAATACAAGAGAAAATACAAGGAAAGAATACAATTGCTGACCCAGCCCACTACCAAGCCCGACCATGCAGTGCACCCCCCACCCTTCTGGGTCTCTGCTCTCTGCTTTCCATCCTGGACATGATGTGCTGTGGTATGGAATAACCTCTTTGGTCAGTTTGGGTCAGGTGTCCTGTCTCTGCTTCCTCCCGGTTTCCCCTCCTCCTTGGCAGGGCATGAGACTTAGAAAGTCCTCGGTCAGACCAAAACATCACTTAGCAGTAACTGAAAACACTGGTGTTATCAGCGCTGTTCCCAGGCCCAAAATCAAAAACACAGTGCTGCACCAGCTACTAAGAAGCAGAAAAACGACTGCTGCTGCTGAACCCATGAGAATCTGGTAATCAGTCCTGTTGCTTTTGTAGTTTGAGATACCTGTCATATGCTTGTGCACATAACCCTATAAATAGTCTCTCCACAAAGCTTAGCTGCGCATCTGTTTTGCTTTATAGGACCATAGAACCTAGAATCATATTATAGAATCATAGAATCAAGCAGGTTGGAAAAGACCTTTAAGATCATCAAGTCCAACCTTTAACCCCAGGACTGCCAAGACCACCACTAACTCATGTCACTGAGGGCCTCATCTACATGGTTTTTGAACACTTCAAGGGATGGTGATTCCACCACTTCACTGGGAAGCCTATTCCAATACCTGATCACACTCTTGGTGAAGAAATTTTTCCTAATATCCAATCTAACCCTCCCCTGGAGCAGTTTGAGGCTGTTACCTCTTGTCTTATCACTTGTTACTTGGGAGAAGAGACTGACCCCCGCCACTTTAGCACCTTTCTGATGCGACTGAACCTTTCTTCAGCGTTGATAGTAACTTGATGACTCCAGTTCATTCTTGCGTTGCCTTTTCCTTCTATTCTTGAGCAAATGTTTCAAGGAAGAGGTTATGTGAGAAGGGTTGGAAATTTATTTAAAATCCAAATTCAGTGCTGTTTTATTTTGTATGCATAAAGTCATTAGGCTGATCCTTATAATTCATTCATTTATCTGCTGTTGTAGAGCTGGGAAATTATTTCATGTAACCAGCCCCAAACTGTTGTCGAGCATACCTGAGATGCCGATGAACGTAATCCAAACCTGTGCCAAGTTTCAGCTGGTGTTTCAGAAATTAGACTCTCTCACCCCTTGATGCACTCTCCTGTAACATCAGTAATCTGTTCCTATTTTCCCAGCAGATTATTTTCAGTGTCATGTTATTGTAGTATTCAGTGATACACATGTAGGACATCATTGCTACCTCTGCTGCTGCTGGAATGAGCTTGTGACCGCAGCTCAGCTGCGGTTTGACCAAACTCACTGTGCTGCTGTGAAACAGGGTCTCTAGAGAAGTCAATGGGCTTTTGCCTTGGCACTTGTGTATTAATTTTAAAAGTAGAGCCCTGCTTGCAAAGGCAGGCAAAAGGAGAAAATACAGCATCTGAGAGCCCCATTTCAGAGGCATCAGACTTCCAGAGCACAGTAAGACATGTCCTATGTTTACACATCCTTAACAGAAACACCATCACTCACTGCATGCAGTTAAAAAGCTGCTGCTTTTCCTGCTTGAGGTGTCTCATCTTTATGATTATCAAGTTCATCCCTAGGTGCCATGCATATGGCTACAGATTATTTCTCCCGCTCTGTAAAGACGCTTCAGGAAAGAGCGAGTTCCTCCCCGCAGTGCTGTTCTGTTGGAGGCAGCAGGATCTGGCTCCCAGCAGCGAGGCAAGCTTCTCTCTCTGTTGTAAGCACATGCTGCAGCCAAAGCTTTCAAAAATAAATGCCTGTAATTAGTCCCCTGAATGCAATTTGAAATTGATGTGTAGTTCATACTTGTCCTCCAGTTGAACAAAATAGTAATAATGATTTTAGTAAGTCTGTAGCATTTTGAAGGGGAAAAAATTTCATCAAATATATCTTCTAGTGGGAGGTGTCCCTGCCCCTGGCAGGGGGGTTGGAACTAGATGATCTTAAGGTCCTTTCCAACCCTAACTATTCTATGATGCTATGATTCTATGATTCTCTTGGATATATTCTTGATTGAGAGTAAGAAGATAGTGATTTTACACTTACGCTACATTTTAAGAGACACATGTTTAAAACCCAAGGAAATAATTATATATATAATATATATTATATATATTATATGGAGGGAAAGGATTCATAATGAACTTTTTAGACAACCTACCTGACTTAGAGATATTTTTGATGATTATTTAAACATAATTTTTAAGTGATGTAAATGTGTCTTTGGATCTTGCAAATCTATATTAATGTCAATTACAAGCAGAGCGGGTAATTTCTACTGTGGGCATTTTTTTGTTGAAACTAGAGGAAAAGGAGTTATCTTTAAAAGACTATGCCTTTGGGCTTCTATTCAGGTGGTATCATCTGGAACAAATAAGCTGAGAATGCATTTGCTGCTTCTGCTCTAATCTCTTGAATGCTTCCAGAAATGGTTTATGTCAGCAGCTGATGCACAAAAAATCTTGCATGGATTTCTTTTTTCTTCCTCATAAGAGAAGAACCATTTTTATGAGCTTCAGTGGAGTTCCCTTTAATGTTCATGTTCTCCAAACCTCTGAAGCATTTGTTGTAAGTAGAGAGTGTTGGTATGTCCTCGCTGGGGAAGGAGATGTTGTCGAGGGTGGCTTGAGGCTGTGCTTGCAAATTTGATTCCTCAGATTTCCACAGACCCTCCTCGTAGACTGGGAGAAGTCTTTTAATCTGTGCCTCTGGCAATGGTCGCAGCACCTGCTGGTCTCTACACACGATTCACCTCACTTCTGAGTGTGAGAGAATGCTTTGTGGGGAGCAGCAAGTCTCTGGGTGCGTAATTGGGCACAAAGGGATGTTTTGGCCTTTCATGGGGTGGATTGCAAGTGTGCTTTGCCCCTACACAGCCACCAGCAAGAGCAGCTCCAGAGGAGAGGTCCTGAGGCTGTGGGTGTGGAGCATCTCCATCCTCATGATTTATGGCAAACTTAGTCTACAAAAATAAACTGCAGAATTGAAGAGCTGTGTCAAAAGGGCAGTTTCCCATGGGGGATGGCCTTCATTTCCCACCAAAATCAAAGGAAAATTGGCTCTTTGCACCATTGGACCCTTCTATACTTGAGAAATTTTCCCGTGTAGTTCAAGTTATCACTGCCTCATGTCTCAGGAATGAAAGCTTTCCTTTGCTTTACTCAAATCTGCTTCCTCAAATATTTATTTTCATGACATGGTCTTTCTCACTGTATTTATTTTAATTTTGCTTGTAGTGAAAAAACAGCGGTATGGGAGAGAAGGCAAAAGATTTCTATTATTTGAAATTCACCAAAGCCTACACATTTCCTTCAGGGTCCCTAGCAGTGTTTGTATTTGGTTTTCATTTGTTTCTTCCCATTATCAGCATCCCTTAAGAAAGATATTTTGTAGAAAACTGTTCTTCTTAGATAACCTAGGGATATTTTTATACTTGAATTATGACTGTAGGCATCTTTAAACAATTTACATGAAATCTCTAACAGTGGTAAATGCTCCCTTTTTTCCCTCCCACTGCCTAAATCCCTCGGGATGAGGTTTTGTCACTTCCAGACTTGTCTTAAAACTTTATGGACAAAAAGAGAGGATGATGACAAAATACAGCTTTTGTGTTTATAGATATAAATGCAGGCTACATGCAGTATTATTTATTTGGACTGCTCCATCACTGCAGGTAAACACTTTGTTGAAAAAAGAAATTGCGGGAGAACTTAGGATGCGAGACCCATGACTGATTAAAGCTGGTACTGAATTCAGTGGCACGGTGTTGTTTGATATTGCCAGAGGAGCCCCTGCTATTTTCTAAAAAAAATATATTTATCTGGGCAAAATATGTTCTTTTTTTTTTCACTCTCATTAGAAAAATATTTACAGGTTTTTAGGAAACAATTGCAATATATACCGTCCTCACCTTTAGTTCTTCATGCTTAGCTAGCCTGTAAATAAAACGTCCCAGATGAAAACATGTTTACACACAACTGCTCACATCTCTGGAAGAAGTGTTCTTAGCATTTTCTCAGAGATCAATATTGAGAATTAAGCAAGAAAAAAAAGTGGAGTACTCTATTTTTCAGTGCAGCAAGGTAAGAGCAGCTATTACCTGGGGAGACCTTCCAGAAGATTGATTTTAATTCTTTTTTGCTTTTTTTAATTATTTTTTTGCCTTTTTTAATTCTCTTTTTTTCTTTTTACTTTCCCAGTGCACAGAAAATGCCAAAATGAACCCAAATTCTGTGCACCACAGATGCCTAGCCAATTCACAGTTGCTGTAACTTAACTACTAAACCTCCTGGTGCCCTCTGTGACCCCGTCGTACTAGCAAAAATGGTGCAAAGATGATGTTCCTCAGTGCCTTCTCCAGCCAGTGTTTTTCCTTGGACAATATCTATGTATTTTACAGATTGAGGAGCACTCCCACAACAGATGGCTCAACAGCCCCTGAGTAGTTGTGCAACCCACAACCTCAGGAGTTCAAACACTTCATCCTCAGGTTCTTTAGCTCTATTAGAAACATATCTGCAGCAAAGCTTGTGGGAAATGTTCTACTGAACTCAGTGCAGCAGGATTTTACCTCAGTTTATTTTGAGCAAATATAGTTCTTACCTGAAAATTAATTACAGGGAATTTGCTGTTAAGGGACCTGCCAGTTGTCATGGATGAGGAAGGCCTTATCTAATGCCTGCTTTCACCACGAGAAAGACATGCACTAAATTAAATGGGCTTTGACTGAGGCTCTAAATTAGCTCAGGCTTGTCTGTGAACCATGAAAAGACAAGTAGTTATAGACAAATAACTGCCAAAGCAGCTCTAGGTGGTTGTCTAAATCAAACCCAACAGTAGAAGACTGCCTGTGCAGTATGGCTGTCCACATCAGTTGTGAATTTAGATGGACAATCAAGTGGAAACCACTGTAATGCTGATCCAGCAGACAGTATTGTCCTGCATTTCCCCCAGACTTATCTTAACAGCTGTTAGGCACAGACACAACTTGTCCCATCCTTGCTTACGTTGCTGTCCTGACCTCAGCCCTCAGGATGAGTTGATGTCTCACACTGCTGGCAGTGTGGGCACCAAGCCTTTCTCACCCATTTTCAGAAACATTTGGAGTAAAGGGATATAAATAAAGCCCAGGTTTAGAAAGCCCTGTCCTCTTAAGGGTGAATGCTCAGCAGTTTTGTCTGGTATAAGTGTGGTGTGGAAAGTCTCAGATGGCGTGACAGGATGCTGGGTGGGGGTTAGGATCAGGACTCTCTCCTTGCTCTTTCCTCCCTGCACACCAGGGACCACCAAGGGTGTTGAGTGAAGCCTCAAGAAGTCAGCTTTGACCTCGGCATATATTTCAGTGAGGATTAACGTTATGAAGCAGGGAAAGCTCTGACCTTACTGTTATTTATTAACACAACATTGTAGTCACACATGAAGGCAGCATCCCAGAGCCAGAGAAATTATTAGCTGTGGACCATACTCCAAAACAGCCCATTCTTTAAGTGAGAAGCAGGTACTGATGAGCAGTGAAATCAGTGTCCCTGATTTCAGGGAGGGCTGTGTTCTGAGCAGTAAGTCCTTCCTTTCGGCCAAACCTGTGAGTATTTCTAAATTTCACTGTATTTTTCCTGAAATAACCTAGTGGCCAATGCTGCATTTATGAGGTCATTTTAATAATCCCAGTCTCTGTCTTATTGCATTGGAAGCATTATTCAAAAGGTAATAAACTGCTACAAAGACCTATGATAAAATAATTTGATAAATAATGTAATTGCCTGGAATCTTTTACATTTGTAGTAGAGTCGCAGTGTGAAACGAAGTTGCTGTGAGGCTAAGAATTGCTCTAGATATTCCTGCCTATGAGCTATGGGAAAAGGCTGAGCAAATCCACTGCTGAGGTTGCAGTCGGGTCTGTCTGGTGCTCCTACCTCTGCTTCCAATCCTCCTCAGCCCAAGCAAGGCACTGGAGGATGGACAATAGGCCATTCATCATCTTGGCTGAAATACAGTTCTTCACAGGTACATTTAACCTAAATCCTCTCTTAGAAGAGGGATTATCTCTTAGAAGAACTCTGGCACCAGTCTTTTTTCAATAGCCATGTCAACCACTGCCACAAAGGCTGTACATGATGGGATCAATGGTAGTTTTATCTCAAATTACACTCAGTGTGTGTTTCTTCCAACTGACATTCATTTAAATGCTTTCTGTAAGACATCTTTTCTCCCTGTAATAGAAAAAGTATTGGACATCCGAAGCATTGTTTCCTGTGGAAAAAATATATATATTCACTTGGCTAAGCATGAAATATTTGGGATGCATGTGTTTAATCAGCAGTGAAAGCAAGTGTAGCTGTGCTTGCATTTCATAATTTAAAATGCTAAAATTATCAGATAAGAAACAACATACCTTATTTAATGGCAGCAGTACTAATAAAACCATTTGAGAGGAATAGAAGTTACTTTACAATTATGATTATTTTTCTCCAAAGAAACACTGAAGCTGTAAACTGCAGCCCCATGGTTGTGCTGCCTCCTGTGCGCTGCATCCCTTGGGAAGATAACCACTACCATTTCACGCACAACCTGCCATATGCACTGCGTTTGTAGTCTGTTCATATCCCACCTGCTTCCATCTGCTGAACAGAAAAATAGAGGGCAAGCTGTGAAGAATATATTGAGGGATACCTGCAGTATCGTCTGTCTGGTGCAGATCTTCTGTTGGTAATATGTGTGCTTTGTGAGTTAGAAAATTATTCACAAAGAAAAGGTTAGTGCATGGACCTGCTGCTCATCCCTGAAGAGGTTGTCACCAGGCAACTGCAAGGTGCAGGTGAGGTTGAACAACCCATGGCTCTGTGGTGCTGAGGTGTTTGGCTCCTGGACCTGCATAGATTTGAAACAACAGTGCAAGATGTCACTTTAGGTATCATAAGTCTGGGATTTTTAAGCAAACGTTCTTTCAAAGCTTGAGGTCAAACCTGAGCAGTAGGTTGTAGGCATGTTTTTAGATACAGTCAGGCACCCGCAGGTCAGATTTCCTTGGAGATGGGCTGGAGGTAACTACTGATACTCTGTTTTATGATGTGCTCTGGGAGTTTGTCAGTTTTCAGTCATTGTTTATATTCCAAATAAGGGCTTGATCTTGTTTTCAGAAAGTCAGTGACAAAACTCTAACTCTTCTCATCAGGACAAGGTCTATCTCTAAATGCAGAATGCTGTGGCGAGCTGCATGAATCAGATGTTGTGCTTAATTTGGGGTTGCAGGTAATGCAACCTGCTGATGGGAGACTTAACAGATACAGCACATGTATCATGAGCTGAAAAATAAGTGCTAATAGATCAGACCAAAATGATTATGAGCTGCTGGTTTTCCTCATACTGTTCCAGGTCTGCCTGACCTTTTCCATCCATCTCCAGTTGCTGCTGGAGACACTGGGCAAGTTAATGTTGCTGTATTGATCTCAGCAGAGGACTGCTGATGCGGCCGTGATGCTGAAGTGTGGATCTTTTCTAGGTAGCTTGGGTATCTTTTCATAGCAGGGCTCTGTGCAACTGCAGCATATACTTAGCTATATAAGTCATCCATAATGACTTGTCTTTCTTTCATGTACTCTTCACGGATGTTGCCAACTAAATAGACAAGTGCCTTAAAATGCTTTCACACCTGCAGAGCTGGGAAAGGGCACATGCAGGCATTGGGAATATGGCATCAACAAGAAACTGCTATGGAATCTCTGTGCCTCTCGGTTAGGAACAAGTTTCTTTAGGGTAATGCAAAGTGTTCAGTTTGCAGCTTTTTACATTTGCTGCTGCAGTGGCAAAAAAGAAAAAAATAGGCAAAGAATGCTAGGGAGGAATGTTTTCAGTGTTTTTAAAGGTCCTTTGTCCCCAGAAGAGTTTTGATCAAAACACTGACGAGGTCAGCTCTTCCTGGGGTAGAACCCAAAGCTTCAGTTTAGGAAATAAGCAATCCTTTTATCTCCTAATTTCAGATGTGTCTCTGCTCTCCATGGATCTGAAATCTCCAGTTGACATACAGGCCAACTTAAAATTGCTATGTTTAAAATAGATGACCTTTCTTTACATAAAGATGCTAAACTATCTTGTATCGTCTTTTTCTTTTTCAAATGGGTATTTTTATCTTCTTTGATTTTTCTCTGGCATTTGCAGTGACCATGAGCCAGGTTAACTCTAGAGCAGTTGCATTGACCCGTGCAAGAGGAATTTTAGATTTTTAGCTGTTGCTACCACTGTTGTGGTTAGTGGTATCAGGGAGCCCAGAACGTTTGATAGCAGGTCAGCAGCTCATTTTTTGAGTTTATATTGGTTTAGAGAGGTGCATCCTCACTCAGCAACCATTATGTTCTGAATACATGTGTTTATCAGAGATGTGATTTGTTTTTACATCTTCCTAGGCATCTCATGAGAAAACATTTGGGGGTGGAGAGGTATTTCAGAAGACAAAGAAAGGGTACCGAGCAGTACTTCATTTAATTTGAACTCTGTGTCTTGAAAGAACTTTTCCAACCAAACTGCTAGAAGTGGTTGATGAGGTGGTTGATGTTTGCTCTCAAGCTAATTAGCAGCTGGAGAACCCTCGGTGGCCTGAAATGAGCCTCCCCTCTCGCTAAATCAAACCTGTATGCAAAGAAAATTTGTGAATTAGAAAAAGAGTGAAAGTCCTTCCTGCTTTCTGAACCAACTGTAACAAAATTCAAAGTGTTAAATTAATTACTTGTTAATTTCTAGCACATTAGATTCAAATTAGAGGACAAAACATTCAGTGTAGAAAAGCACCTGCAGCAAAAAGAGCCACATAACCGTAAGGCCTCCTAATCAAGGAGTCACAGTAAGGTTTTAATGGTCTGATTTATTTAAAAACAAATAACTTGCATGATTGTTTTAATGCTGGTGGTTTACAGGAGTGTGCAGGGAAGTACTCAGTTACCAGATAAGAATTAAACCTGCATGGAGACTCTCTGGGAAGGGGGTTGGAGGACGTGGTGCAAGTTTCACCTGAACCCTTTGCAGGATGTCACCAGGACTAGAGTGTGTCTGTGTGCTCAAATTGTAAAGCCAGACAGCCATGGCTTTCTGCTTAGAAAGGGGAGAAAACAAAGACAGCATTAGCTCCCTGAGATGTGCCAAAGCTGATGGTGGACTAATTGTCCTCATCCAAAGGACGTCTCTAGAGTGATCCAGTTCAGATTAACTACAAGCTAATTTTACACGGGGAATAAAAATGACTTAGAAGGAAACCAATAGCATGAGAAAGAGACAGAAAAGGTATTAGAATTTGAAATTAAAGCTGGCTGTATTAACAGATAAAATTAAAATGATCTATGGAAGAGATTATGCAGTAAATAGGTTCCAATCATATGGCTAAAAATAAAACATAAATAAAAATGAAATCTCAACTGTACAGAAATAGTCTAAACCGTTACTTTTATCTGGATTTCTCAGGATGGCACAACTGTGCAGGGCGAGAATGCAGAGCCTGGCAGGGGCAGCGCAGGAGCCAGGTGGTCCTTCTTGAGCTGGAGCATATTGCTGAGCTTGTTCTGTCGTTTATATTGATTTGAATTTTAATGCATGCCAAGGGCACCTTCAGCTTTCAGAAAGGCACTGTTGTTTCCCAAGACTTGAAATTGATAACAGCAGTAAATAATTCCTTGGGAGCTCCTGGTGCTGCGGCTGCCCAGGTTCCTGCACTGGAGGCCAGTGTGGCAAGTCGTGTGCTCCATTGCACATTTAATGTAATACGTACATTGATTTGTGCCAACATAGTAGTGAAGATAAGAGACAAGTAGCTATATACTACTCTCTTCCAATTACTGAGTTGGAGCAACTGCTGCAGAAGCAAATATATGGCACTGGACTCCTGCAAAAATAAATTACAACAGTGAATGTTACTGACTGCAACAATTTGGAGACCTATAAGCCAGTTGAGAAACTTCTATTAATATCACTGCTACTGATGTGTGAAATATAACCTCTGTCCCTGGTCTTGGGCAGCTGGCCTGCATGTTGTTGTGCTGCTGCAGGAGCAGGTCAGGGAGAGGCTAGCCAGGATGGAGATTTATTGGGTGCTGTTGGAACATCTTGCACTGTCTTCCTCCTCCTCGCTTAGTACAGCTGTTGTAAAGACACTTAGGCTGTCCCATTTTTCTAAGCAGGTCTATGCCTGTGGACTGAGTAGCCCATGTGTGCCCATCAACAGAGCATGGCATAACAAAAGGCACCTGCACCGGCTCCATTCAGTGAGATGATATCTCCTGAGTCTCACTGGAGACCATGTTCATTCAGCCCAGTGGCTGCAGCTGGCAGCTGGGGAGGCCCATAGGCTGATGTCCTTTATGCTTGTGTTCATGCCTCGTCTCACCCTGTACTTTATTTAGCTGCCTCAGCACTGTCCCATGGCTGCAAAAAAAGGTTTGTGCTGATTCGTGCAGTCTGTTTCTGAAAGCCTTCTTGGGTGGGAAGTGTTATCTGAGCACTTCTGCAGTGGTGCAAGGATTGTTTGCTAACTTTCTTTCTTCCTCATTTCTCAGTCCAGTTGCGCAGATCCTGATTGGCATTAAGGATGCAGGAAGGCTTCTTTGCTTTCTTTCAAATTAGTTACATTGGGAAATAATTGAGCAGGAGAATGCAGGAATTAATACAAGGTTTTTCAACGCCAGTCTGACAGTGGCTGAAGAAGAGACAGCAAATTGTGCTGCAAGACCTAATAGTGAGCAGAAAACCAAGTATTTTGCTGAAAGAGGTGATAATAGCCTGGGGGAAAGGTTCTTCTGGAGTGTCCTTAGATTATGCTTTTACAGGGCACAAGTAATTCATGTTTTGATGGGATTTACTGGGCAGGATCAGTTTCTCTGTCTTCATTGACTTGGAGCAGAGAAGAAAATGGCACAGGAGACAAAGCAAATTGTGAGCACAAGGAAAACCTGAAACACAGCCCTTGTGCAAGAGGAAAGGCTGGGGATTAAAGTGCCATCCTCACCTGCCTCCCACCCTCTGAGACATATGTACCGCTGAAGATAACAGCACTGTTTTGACTGGGAGTGCATATGCAAGGACAGGATGGGAATGAAATAGGGTAATTTTGTTTTAACCGGCAAGTGCAACTGCAGATAAGCCCCACAGGCTGTTACACTGCAGGCAGAGAGCTGGGGAGCCGGGAAGGGAAGCTTGGCAGCGTGGTACCCTTGCTGAAGAGCCAAAGCAGCCATGAAACACCTGCTTCATTGCATCTGTTCAGCAGAAGCTTTTACATTGTTAAGCAGCGAGCATGGAGAATTTGAGATGTATCCTGTGTACCACATGTTGCAAGGGTTGTCATGGTGAGTGCTGAAGTACAGACACATGTAAAACCTATACAAGCTGCTGGTGTGTAAACTGAAGTTGCCCTTAAGTAAAGACGCAGAAAACTGATGTAAATGATGCATTCAGTATTTATGAATGACGTCCTGAGAGATTTCTGCCAGCTAAACTCCCTCTGTAATAATGGGCAACGGACTGTCTGTTGTTCAAACCATCAATTATTGATGAAGACTCAAAATAGTTGATTTAAAAACATTAAACTTTTGTGTTTGCTGTCTTTCCAGAATCACTGTTTTGGATGATGGGAGCCTCCGGATTGTCAACGTTACCAAATCCGATGCGGGAAGTTATACCTGTGTGGCAACAAACCACTTTGGGACGGCAAGCAGCACGGGCAGCTTGGTTGTGAAAGGTAACTGCAGGTTTTATTGCGTATGACTGATACTTCATCTTGTCACCTAAGAGCATCCCAAGCAGCCCTATGAATGCTGCACCTTTCGCCTTTGATTCTGATGTGAGTGAAGCCCAGGGGCATTAAAATGTCTTTTGAATCTCAGAAACCTGCTGAGCCTCATGGGTTATAGACAACGTTACGAGCAAGGAGGTGTCTGTGGTTGAACTGACTGATGGCGCTTACAGCAAGTTAATGTGTTTGCTTTCACTTGTAGTTTAAAATGATACTGCAAATGACATGGGAATTGTAACACAAAACCAGGCTCCTGGTCCATATTATTGTATGACTTGTTTCTAGTAATGTCCAGCAATCATGCTTGAGAAATGCTTTCTGTGACTGCAGCTAGCTGTGTCCCGAGATTCAGTTTTGCAAAGGACTTGCATAAAGCCATGGCGTACCTGTGGAGAAACTGCCCTTAGCATGCTGAGATTAGGTGGTGCCCTTTAGAAACATGTCTTATCTAGTTCAACTTCATTTCTTATTATTCCTAAACATTTACCATCTTTTTAAAAACCCTCTAAACTCTTTTATACATCTTGTCTTGTTGCAGAAGGATGCAAGAGTTTCACCCTTGCAGTGCAATGTTGTGATTTTCAAAGAGACCTGCAAACTCTGATTTATTCTCATTATTTCCTATCCAGGGCTCAAGTTCTGCATTTCAGGAATTCCAAGTCTTTATTCATGTGCATTCAGAATTTTTATGTCAAATATTTTTTAGAAAAGTAAAAGCTGTAACATTTGACAATGATTTTTGAAGTAATAACCTGAGAAACAATAAGAGACGCTGACAAATGTCTCTAATTTTTGGCCTGCTTGTGAGTATTCCAATGTCTGATGAATTATTATAAGCAATGAACATATGGATTTTTATACTTATAATCACTCTCCATCTCTTTCTTATTTGGGGAAAAAAGTGTATTGGATAACAAATCAGGCAAGATTGATTACAAAGTAATAAATTAATCACAGAGCTCTAATACTGTCAGTTTTAATTCTCCCTTGTATTGGCATTGATGGATCGTATTCAATTAGAGGCTCTACCCGTCAGTTATTTCTACAGTGTATAGGGAATACTTTAAAATGTTTCAATGCAAGTTTGAACCCTTGTTTTTTATAGTCAGAACCCATTTCAGCAAAGAATGTCATGATCAGGCAATTAGATCAGCCTTAGATCTCTGTATGAGCTGACTCTGACATATCTTAATCTGGGTTGCCCTAAGGAGGCACCCACAGCAAACAGCTAGGAAAGCACTGCTCAGGGAACATGAATGTAAGAAAGATCATTTCTGTTATCGACACCCAGCCCAAACATCCTTCCCTGGGCTCCATGGGGAGCGCAGTGGGGCAGCACATGCTCATGGTAGGAGGCACTGGCTTTTCCTCTCCAGGCTGGGCGCAGCTGAGATCATCCTGGTTTTCTGAGTGCTGCAAGGGTTGAATGGAGGTTGGCAGTTCAGGGGCCACTTTTACTGCTGTAAAAAAGCCAATCATTGACTGGCTTTTACAATTAATAACCTTCTGTTATTGAAGATTCCTGCTTCTGTAGTTCATGGCTTATCCTTTCTTCCTCCCAGCACTCAAGGAATAGCCTGTAACTCCCAAGCACAGTAGTCAGCAGCTATTGTACCTGATCTTTAGGTTCATGTGGTTTACAAATCACTTTTCTTTGTAGCAAGGTTATAAAGGATTAGCAAGTGCTTTTTTCTCCCTCAGTGCTCCGTTTTAACTCGATTCCATTAACATTAATGGGAGCGACACATGTGCATGAAGCAGAGAATAAACTCTTCAGCCCAAGATGTGGATATTAACAGCAAACTGAGAAATGCAATTTCAAAGTCTATCCCATAAAAAGTATAAAAGAGTAAAAACTATTCTGAACTCCAAATGAACTGTGTAAAATACTGTATTACATATCGAAATGCTTGAGTTTCTCTGCCCTGAGTAAAACACAAGCAAGTTTTGATGGAAATATGACTGAATACCTTATTTCCACTCAGTTTTGCGGTGTACAAAATGCCAAATTTATCAGCTGATGTTTTTGACCTTAAGATATGCTTTTATTTTTTTCTAATTCATCTTATGTCATTGAGTAAAAAACTGTGAAGGACAAAAGACGTTTTTGCTAACCTTCCTCTGTTCTTCCATTAATATTGCAGGGGGGATTTGTGTTGAGTTTTGTGGGGTGTTTTAATTTTCTTTCTCAGGGAGAGATGCTGACAGTGTCAAAGACAGTGTAGGCAAGGATGGGAGGAGGAAGAAAATATCTGTTACACCAGAACCAAGGAGCTTAAAATAAATCTCTGGCGAACAGCCATCAAGGGGTGAATAAATATTCATATTATGCATGAGTAGACAGCTTAAAAAATATGAAATTCTGATGGGTGCCCACAGGGCTGTGTATTAACATGCACTTGTCAGAGCTGGTGAACCTCGGCGGTTTTCCAAACCAGTGAGATTGTGGTTTGGGTTTGTTCTGTTGGTTGGTGCTAAATGAGAACCGCTCTGGCCCCCAAGACCTGAAATCTTGCAGGCTTGCATGTGCAGTTTGACCTTTAAATTAAAAAGCAGGATTGAATTTGTAAGGATAGAGAAGAATCCCACAGCCAGTGTTCAGAGCTCTTTAAAGCATGGCACATGTTTACATGTAGTATATAAATACTAATTTTCCATCTTTCTTTTTCCTTTTTTTCTGTACTTGAGGCTAAGTTTTCAATTCTTCCAACACAGAAACACTATAGACTTTCTCAGTACCAGGGATTTAAATGGTAAATAGTGTAAACAGGCGTAGACTGTACAATACTGGTTTATTTGTATTTAATGCAGTAGTATAAATTGGCTAATATTGCCGCAGCTCTGAAATAAGAAACGAATTTCAAGACATTGCAATAAAAGCTCAGATTGTAGGAAGTGCAAGGAAAGGTTCCTGATGCTAACGACCCAGGTTGTGCACTAAGATCCAAAAGAAGCTTCTCTGGCAGTATTAGGTATGGAAGAAGCAGCACAAACAAGCTGATGACAGGAATGCAGATGACAATAGTGTGTCACAGCCATTTCTTTCACACAAAGAGAAAAGCCTTGTCAAGCAGCTTGTTCCCCAGCAGACACACTAAGTGTCTTGATGAGCCTGTGGCCAAATTGGCTTTTGTAACATTGGAGGTGAATAGATCGTGGTACCCACCTTAGGCGCATGAGGCTGCTTCTTAAACATCTGCTTTTCTTTTGGCTGTGTCCTGAGCTATAAATCTATAAGTATTTATTTATATATATATATATGTATCCCTACAGAGTGATCTGGACGGGCTGGATCAAAGGGCTGTGATGAATTGTATGAGGTTCAAAAATATATATTTTTTATAGAATTTATACACCTATCTCTAAATCTAATCATTCAGCTTGAGTCTAGCTTTGTGGTGTCGTCCTTTGTAATTTCAGGCAGTAGCGATGTGTTGTGCTCCAGCAGATGAGCAGTTACAGATGTGAGCAGGACTGCTGCTGTTTCCATACTTAGAGCTGTGTGGTATAGAACTCTCCACAGAGGAAAAGTGGCAGGGTTGTCCTTCAGCAGAGATGTTCTCAGGTTTTAAAGCACTCCAACCTGCCACAAACATCTTTTCATACCATTTATTATCCTGTTGCCTTTGACTGCAGACCAGGATGATCTAGTCCCCTTACCTCTGTGGTTTAACGGATGAAAGGAGGATGTGAATGCTTGATACAGTCCGCACAGTTCTGTTCTTGTCAGGAAATACAGCAATTCCGGTCACATTGTTGCATCTCTTACAAGGGCAAGTTCCAATGACTTTATTCGCCTGTTTGGTTATGATACACCTTTACCATTTTCCTACTGCTATTTGCTCGTCTCATTTGGACTGTCACAGGAAGGCTCAAGGCAGTAAATGCAAGAGAACTTTTGTTAGCTGGTATCTGTATCACTTTAGCAGGAAAAGAATACAAAGATAATGTCAGTAGGTTATTTTTTCCTCACGCTTGAATAGGCTGATAGTCTTGATTTTGTCCAGCACAGTGATCCAAATTATTTTCTATAAAATCACATATTTTCCATTCCAAGCCTATTCCTTTGTATGAATCTTGAATTGGGGTATTGCACTTAAAATTGAAATGAGTGATTAGATACTGTTACTTCTGCACTATTTTTGAGTAACTTTTCAGAGTCTTCAAATGTTACTGCCTTTAAACCTGCAATTCTTACTGTGTTATTCTTGTCCTTTAAAAGAGACGGATTTGGCAGGTTAATAAATGGTTAGAACAGTGGTGCCATAATCAGGGGTTTGGGTATGTAGAACATGGAACTCGATTTGAGAGGCCAGGTCTACTGGAGGCTGGTGGAGCTGGTCTGACAGCAAAAGGGAAGAGCTGTTTTGGTAGCAGGCTTGCCAGGCTGCTCAAGAAAACTTTAAACTAGATGTGTTGGGAGAGGGGGGCATCATTACACCTCAACACACCCAGTCAGTTGTCAGCACCTATAATAAATGCTCGGACCGATGTAGAGATATTCCAACCACTCCAGCCAATGAGCCAGCTTCATTTGGAGCTCGGCTCAGAGGCCTGTATGCAAACGCCCATAGTACGGGGAACAAACAAGAGGAGTTAGAGATGTGTGCATGTCTACGGGGATATGATATAATAGGCATCACAGAAACATGGTGGAATGGCTCCTATGACTGGAGTGTTGGAATGGAAGGTCACAGGTTCTTTAGAAAAGACAGGCCTGGAAGGCAGGGAGGGGGAGTTGCTGTTAATGTAAGGGATAGGCTGGAGAGTATGGAACTCTGTCTGGGAACAGGTGAGCAGTCAAAAGAGAGTTTGTGGGTCAGGCTTAAAGGGAGAACAGTGATGGGAGATGTTATTGTGGAGATCTGTTACAGACTGCCTGACCAAGAGGACTCGGTGGAGGAAGCACTCTACAGACAGATAGGAACAGCCTCATGCTCGCAGCCCCTTGTCCTCATGGGGGACTTCAACCACCCTGATATCTGTTGGAGGGATGGTACGGCCTCGCAAAAGCAATCCAGGAGGTTCCTCGATTGTGTGGAAGACAACTTCCTTGTGCAAGTGATAGAGGAGCCGACAAGGAGAGGTGCCATGCTTGACCTCGTGCTCACCAACAGGGAGAGGCTGATTGGAAATGTGATGCTCCAGGGCAGCCTTGGTTGCAACAATCATGAGATGGTTGAGTTTGAGATCCTCAGGACAGTGAGAAGAGTGTGCAGCAAGCTCCCTGCCCTGGACTTCAAGAGAGCAGACTTTGGCCTCTTCAGGAACCTGCTCAGTAAGGTTCCTTGGGATACAGCCCTAGAGGGCAGGGGGGTCCAAGACTGTTGGTTGATATTCAAGGATCACCTGCTGCAAGCTCAGGAGCAATACATCCCTACTAGAGGAAATGCTGCAGGAGGGCCAGGAGACCTCCTTGGGTGGATAAGGAGCTGCTGAGGAAAATTCAAAGGAAAAAAGAGGCTTATAAAAGGTGGAAGCAAGGACAGGAGGCCTGGGAAGAATACAGGGATGTTGCCCGGGAAGCTAGGGACCAGGTTAAGTAAGCTAAGGCCCAGTTAGAATTGAGCTTGGCTAAGGATGTTAAAGATAACAGGAAGGGATTCTATAGGTACATAGCGAATAAAAGACAGACTAGGGACAACGTGGGCCCCCTCTGGAAGCTATCGGGAGAACTGGCTACCCTGGATTTGGAGACAGCTGAGGTTCTTAATGACTTCTTTGCCTCAGTCTTCACTGGCAAATGCTCTGACCACACCACCCAAGTCTTGGAAGGCAGATGCAGGGACTGTGAGAGTGAAGACCCTGGGCCCACTGTAGGAGAGGATCTGGTTTGAGACCATTTCAAGAACCTGAACTTGCACAAGTCCATGGGACCTGATGAAATCCATCCGCGGGTCCTGAGGGAGCTGGCAGATGAAATTGCTAAGCCACTGTCCATCATATTTGAAAAATCATGGCAGTTAGGTGAAGTTCCCGATGACTGGAAAAAGGGAAATATAACCCCCATTTTCAAGAAGGGGAAAATGGATGAGCCGGGGAACTACAGACCAGTCAGCCTCACCTCTGTGCCTGGCAAAATCTTGGAGCAGATTCTCCTGGAAGGCATGCTAAGGCGCATGAAAAACAACAAGGTGGTTGGTGATAGCCAGCATGGCTTCACTAAGGGGAAATCCTGCCTGACCAATTTTGTGGCCTTCTATGATGGGGCTACGGAACTGATGGAGAGGGGTAGAACAGTTGACGTCATGTACGTGGACTTGTGCAAAGTGTTTGACACTGTCTCACATGACATCCTTGTCTCTAAATTAGAGAGACATCAATTTGATAGGTGGACCAGTCGGTGGATAAAAAACTGGCTGGATGGCCACATGCAAAGAGTTGTGCTCAATGGCTCTATGTCCAGCTGGAGACCAGTAACGAGTGGTGTCCCTCAGGGATCGGTGTTGGGACTGGTCTTGTTCAGCATTTTTGTCAGTCACATGGACAGTGGGATTGAGTGCTCCCTCAGCAAGTTTGCCGATGACACCAAGCTGTGTGGTTCAGTTGATACACTGGAGGGAGGGAATGCCATCCAGAGGGACCTTGACATGCTTGTGTGGTGGGCTGATGCCAATCTGATGAAGTTTGTCCATGCCAAGTGCAAGGTCCTACGCCTGGGTTGGAGCAACCCCAGGCACAGCTACAGGTTGTGCAGATTAGAGATTCATAGTAGGCCTGTGGAGAAGGACTTGGGGGTTTTGGTTGATGAGAAAATGAACATGAGCCGGCCGTGTGTCCTTGCAGCCCAGAAAGGCAACTGTATCCTGGGCTGCATCAAAAGGAGTATGACCAGCAGGTCGAGGGAGGTGATCCTGCCCCTCTACTCTGCTCTCCTGAGACCTCACTTGGAGTATTGTGTGCAGTTCTGGTGTCCTCAACATAAAAAGGACATGGAACTGTTGGAACAAGTTGAGAGGAGGGCCACGAGGATGATCAGGGGACTGGAGCACCTCCTGTATGAAGATAGGCTGAGAAAGTTGGGGCTGTTCAGCCTGGAGAAGAGAAGGCTGCATGGAGACCTCAGAGCAGCCTTCCAATATCTGAAGGGTGTCTGTGCTGGGGAGGGACTCTTCATGAGGAACCGTAGTGAGAGGACAAGGGGTAACAGGTTCAAACTTAAACAGGGGAAGTTTAGATTGGATACGAGGAAGAAATTCTTTGCTGTAAGGGCAGTGAGGCACTGGAATGGGTTGCCCAGGGAAGTTGTGAATGCTCCATCGCTGGCGGTGTTCGAAGCTGGGTTGGACAGAGCCTTGGGTGACATGGTTTAGTGTGAGGTGTCCCTGGGCATGGCAGGGTAGTTGGGACTTGATGATCTTAAGGTCCTTTCCAAACCTAACTATTCTATGATTCTATGATTCTAAGCTGGGCTCATAGCTGAGGGGCTCTGCTGTGCTGATTAGCATGGATGCATCATTCGCACTGTAAGAACAGTTTCAGTGGGATGTGATGGTTTTCCTGGCTCATCTTGCTGTCATGGTTTACATTATGGTGGCCTAAAGAATAAAGCTTAGAAAATAGATCAAAATCAGGTGGTGAATCACACAGTCCGGATGACATCCTTGATGTTTTCAGAGTATTATTTTATTGGTTTTGAGATGTTTACATGTTACCATGATTCTGATTTTTGTTTTTGTTGCTGTTGTTGGAAAGATAAACTCAATCCAGAGTGTATCCAGAGTTTTGTCATGTGAGTTTTAGATCACAGTTGTGTGTCTCATACAGATTTATTTCCATTGTTTGGATGGTGTATGTGTCTGTATTGTTTTGTACTCAAAAAAATAATGTATTTCCGTTAACACAGACACTGATTCTGCATAACAGAGCTAGTACTGCTGCTTGTGTTCTTTAGCATCTGTTTTGGCTTTGATGCCAGCCCAAAATCTAATGCCATGGCGCTTTGCCCTACTGAGATCAGCAAGTGCTGGACTTGCCTAGAACTGAGCTAGTTCTCAAACAGTGCCATTACAGACTCCATCAGTAAAAAAGGTGTTTAATAAACCTGATTTTCTCTTAGTCATAAATACATGCAGCTTTTTTGAAATGTATCCATCAACCCTGGCAAAGGTGCTGGGTGCATTAACAAAATGTCTTTCCTTGGTAGGGTGTTCTCTGGATGGATCTGGCTGCACAAAAGTGGTGTAATGGTTTTACTTTGCAGTTGTATGAAAGGCTAATCTTTCAGCAAGGAGAGTGTGTCCTTTTTTTAACCAGTGAATACAAAGAACTCTCATGCCATGAATTCTACCAGCTGTTCTCAACTATGTCATGACTACTTCTGAGTACCTGGGATACCAGTTGCTTGGGGTGGGAGAGTTAACTTTTTTCCCAAGAGGGAGAAAAAGCCATACAATAAGATGTTGGGTTTTTTTACATTAATCAGGGGAAAAATGCAGCAGATACTTAAAACTGTTGACTGGTTTAGGCACTATCCACATTACCAGAAATCCTTTCTGTACCTCCCTGATTTTTCCCCTGTCAGATGCTTTGCTGCTTCTTTGCTCCTATGTAAAGCTGTCCCAGAAAGCTACTGCAGGCATTTTCCATACCATCCTTCCATATGTCGTGGGTTTAGTGGTTAGTCATTTTGAAACATGAATAGCCCCTCCGTCATGCTTTCTGAGGTCTGTCTTGATCTAGCAGCGTTTAAGGTCATGCAAGGTCTTTATTTTTCTTTCCTCACAGTTCAATCTAATTTAAATTCATGTTGGTTATGCCTCAGCCTTTAAGAAAGGACCTGGTTAAATGATACCTGGTGTTGAAGGCATAAAATATAACTTAAAAAGAGAGGCAGAGTTTAAAGTAATAATCCCAGAGCAGCACTTTAGGGCTGTCCATATCTTCTGGGCTTTTTATAATTGTGCTGGGTAGCACACAAGGTGTGTGTTTGGCTGGTATCAAAGCCAAGATTTTCTGCATTTAACAAAGACTCAGAACTCTCAAAAAGTCAAAAGAACTCTTTATTATTGTTAAAAGGGTTTTGGGTTTTTGCTTTAGTTGTTGCAGATCACAGTTTTTAGATGTAGCCCAGCCATCAATGAATATTCCTTATCAGGCTTAACATATTGTCTTGCAAAATTTCAGGGAGAAAATGTCAATTTAGAGTACAAACTGGTATTCTCCAGAATCTCTAAGTCAGGCAAAAACTGATTAGAAAGTTATAGAGAGCCACAGAGTTACATAAGCACTGATTTATTCATGAGTACATGTTGCTGTATTCTCACGTTCGGGAAATAAAACTTCAGAAAAGTTTTTCAAACTTATTTCTAACTCCTAACTCAGTCAGTAGCAAATGCTTGATTTTAACAACTGACAATGAAAATTATAATCTTTGGCTGTAAAATCGCAAAGGAATATATGCAGCTCTAATTGGACTATTTCCACTGACACCAATTATTTCTAGGACACAATTAAGGGCCTTTTACTAGGTTTAAGTAAAATGATGACCCAAAGCACTGTATGAAAGGCACAATAATAAATTAAAGAGATGTGCATCCGCTGCCATCTACTTTTCCCTTCCCTCAACTGTGGTAGCCCCAGCGCTTCAGGCTGCACTTTGCTGGATCTCCTTAATGAACCCTGGATGGAAAAACTTCAAGTAGAAGCTGGTGATGGGGCTGGTACCCAGTAGATACCTCAGGGTCCTTGCAGCTTTTAAGGAACTCTTCTCCATATGGCACTTCAAGCACAAGGTCTAATCAAGTATTGTATGGTTTCAGGCACCTTGCATGTTTATTTCCAGCTGCAAATCAATGCTGAGGTTGTTATACAATGCCCATCCAAGTTGCCTTCTGCAGCTTTGTGGTTTTGAGCTGGCAGGTACATCTCCTCTGTGTACATTACACCAGAGTCTGGTCAGCGTTCTGTTTTTCTCCCAGTTCTGTTCAGGTGAGAACCCAAGGTCATCGTAAAAGCCAGGTCAGCCCCAAAGCACCTGAGGGAAGATGAAATAGCTGTGTATCAAGTCAGCATTTTCTTTTTTCTTGAAGCAAAATTTTCTTGAAGCAATTGAAGCAAAAATGTTGTAATTATTCTGAGAACACAGAAGTGGCAAAATGAGAAGCAGATGCCTCATCTACCATCGAGCCTTTCCCAAAGCCACCCCTCCTTGGGTCTGCTCAGTCATGCCTTTTGCTTTTGATTTCCTTAATATGAACCTGTCAAACACAGCAGTCATAAACTATTAGCTGCATTGTGCCGGGGAGGGTCAGTGACCTTGCTTGAACATTGATGAGGATCACAGCAAGCCTCAGAGACACCAGCCCATGGCCAGCATTTCTGTCAGCCCCTTGGGGGACATGTCCTAACACAAGTCTGTGGTCAAACAAGTGAGGCTTAACTCACAGCAATTGGGGAATGAACAGCACAGCAAGAGCTGTCAGTTTCTTATTTGGGAGAGAAAACAATTAGGTCAGCTGCTAAGGACAAAAAGAGCAAATACCAAAGAAACATGTAAATGAAGTAAGCCGTAAAATACCAATGGTTTGCTCTTAGAACTAGTTGAATGAAGTAAGTTAAGGGCTTTTTTTTTTCTTGTAAACACTTACTGAGCATAACAACTAAAACTTGTAAGCATAATACTACCGTTAAGCTTCATTAAATTTGCAGCAGACAATTAATTTTTTTTCAGGCAATTCAAAGGGCCTTCCGTAGTACTGATTCAGTTTAAATGAACATATTACCACAAGCAAACAATAAGAAATATATTGAAGATATCCATCTGGCTTGCGCTGAAAACCTTGTGCATTTCGTTTTCTGTGGCTGTCGCAGGCCTTACTAATTGCCTCATTTTGTCTGGTTTACAATCAGTGTGATTCAGGCATTAACATGATAAAAGTTGTCTTGGTGAAGAGCTTGATATTAAAAAGCATAGATCTCCAGCCTCTCTCTCTTGCCAATTTTGGACTTATCTCTGGCTTTAAAAGCAGAAATACAAATATAGACTCTTATGAAGCAGCTTCTCCAGGTACTTTGCCTATCTGATTCTGACGTAGAGAGTGCCAGTCGGTGTGAAATACTTGCCCTGGATCATGGTAACCAGAGCAGATTCTTCCCCCCTCCGCTTCCCTCCCCACCACCTTCTACTTTCGCCTCTGTCTGCCTTGAACCCCCAGCCAACCTTTAGGCACATCAGGAGCCTTAAAACTGATAACTGCACAGGTAAATAAGGAAGTCAAGATAAGAGCAAGTGGCTGATGCTTGTATCTGATTCAGCACATAATGTGATAAAAAAATACTTATTTTAGAAAAGTTGAACCATTATGTCTGTATACCCTGTAGCGGAAAAAAAATCATGTATTTGTTCTGTATTTTTATCTTAAACCCACAATGTATTGCAGAGTCAGCAGTATTGCAACCTCTCCTGCCATGAAAAAAAAAAATACTATTTAGAATAATTCCTTAGAAAGCTCAATGCTTTTTTTTTTAGGAATTTTCTTGTCCTCAGCCAAAAAAAGCAAGAGGTTCAGGAGTTCTCAGTCATCAATAGAAGATTGGGTTTAGTTCGTCACTGAAGATCAAACCCATACGTCTGCTGAAAGGGATGACCTATAGGTTAAACACAGACACTTAATGAGACAAAAGCAGGTTAATTAACACTTTCCATCAACTTGCTTCAATTTATTTTAACATGATCCATTTCAGAAAGGTTAAGATATTTTTCAGCTTTGGAATATAAATGAAAAATCAACATAGTTAAAATGAAACCATAGATCTAGGACTTCTGATAGTTTAATCAAAATAAATGTAGTGCAATTGATTATATGTGTGTGTTTATGTATGCAGTTGTATATAAAACATAAGACACAAACTATTTTGTCCAATAGCTAATTTCATAAGTGAAGAAGACTTAGCCGGGACTGAACTGGAAATTACTATCAGACATGGGATAGTTACAAATTACTAAGAAAGCAAATGTGATCAACTTAGCGTTTTCTACTCATTTCCCTAGCTGTTTCAGAGGATTACTTTAGCCCTTGGAAAAGAATTACTTTAAGCAGTAGGAAAAGCTGAGGTCTGCAGGATGAGCCATCATGGTACATCCTGGTTAACAAGGCGGTACCACCACGCAGAGCAAGCTGTAAATGTGCTCTAGAGAGTAAGACAGTTGGAGGTAGCTGGGCTGATTGACCTCTCCTCTCCCATGCCTGCAGCTCTGGCAGTTAACAGTTCAGGCTGCGGGCTCTACACACGTATGGGCTGTGTAAGAAGAAAGGAGTCCAACTGGGCTTGGATATAAGGGGCCATATCTCAGTTCCTGCAGCTTTGTGTGCCTTAGTGGAGTTGCCAGGAATTTCTGGCAGTAGAATATCTGTCTTCTCAAGGTTTTAGTTTCATGGAACTATTGGTTTCTAGAAAACAAAACATGACAGCCACACTGCTGTGGAATATAATCCCAGGTCTCTTCTTTGCTCAGATCTTGTATTGTAAGTCTACTAACATTATGGGTTTGATCTTTATCCCAAAGGAGGATGCATACAGTTTGTCCTTTTCCAAAATGTGCAGTGGGATGAACTTCCAGACATGAGTTTCATGGGACTGGGTAAATTAGGGCCATACTCTTAAAAGAAAATGATACAACAGAGAAAACTGAAGATCATTTTAGTATATGATCCTGTTGTGGAGGATGGGAGGAGGTCTCCCTAGGGCCACTTCTCTCCACACCGAATTCAGTCTGACTGGGATAGAGGAGATAATGATCTAAACATGACATGCATTGAGAAAGTGACTGCTGATCTGTGTTTCAGGTAAAGATGAAGGAAGCAGTGTGGGAGAATAAAGGGGGAAAGTGATAATGACTGTCTAATCCTAAGAACTTTATATCCTTGAAAACAGCAACCACGAAGGGCCTGAAGGCTATGTTTTTAACATCAAAGATACAGAGGAAGTGTTTAGAGAGCACATTTCTGTCGTAGGAGGGAAAAGTGTAAGAGTGTTGAAGAAAAGAATCTGGGACAGTACTTGGGGAAATACCAATCCTTTTCTGTATTTTCTCAGAAGCATTTTTGGAAGCACCTTAGCAGAACCAAACTTCCATGGTTTTGAGCTGCTGTGAGTTTTTCTTCCTGAGCCTAGCTAAACTGCAAACAGGTTGCTCAAAGTTGCTTATCAGATAATAACAGCCAAGTGGCACATGGATAAATACTAGGAGTGATGGGTTTTGACACATCAGAGAGTAACTAAGGCACTGCTGAACGATGATGAGGTGGTGCTTGCAGTATTAAGGACTCCTGGGACCTGATTTTTCCTTCTTCTAATGCAACTTAAGTAAGATTATAAGCAATCCCATCAAGTTGATATGGAGACTAGAGTCTGTTGTCCTAATCCCAAAATCATTATGGCAGAGAGAATATAATACCAGGCACCACTGGAATAGGTTAAGTTCTAGGGGTACTGTATCACGGCACTCAAGCTAGTCATTTGGGAATATGACATGAATACAAATGTTCATGACTCTAAAGCAGGTTGACTCTGAAATACAAGGAAGTTTTTTCACTGAATTGACTTGCTGTGGCTTGGGCTGGTCTTCTATGTCTCTCTCTGTCACACACACATTTGGAATGTGAATTTTGCTTTCATTATTTTTGAAGGTTTTAAGTGTATTGTGAAGACCTAATGATGGAAGTTATAGGTGTTAATACTATGTTTTCTTGGTGAATATATTCTTGGTGAATATATCTCAATAATAACCTTTACTAGAGTTATTTAGAAAGTCAGCAGTATTTCACCAGTGAAAATTTCAGTTCCTTTCATGTCTAAGTGTATAGTAGAAAGTCTCTGTAAAACTCCAAGCCTCAATCCATTAGTCCTGGTAACTAAACTGTTTGATGCAGTTGACAATGAGCATTGTTCATTGCAGCAAAAAGCCATAAGAAAAACTTGTGGCTAATTTGAAGTAAAATGCCATGTAATGGAAGAAGTCTCAGGGACACTTTTTAATGAAGCTCTGTGTTGAATATTTATACAGTAGAGTAGGAGATGGGGATTTTAAGCAATTTATAATGACAGGATGGTCTTGCAGGTCGTTATTTTAATTTCACATGTGATCCTGCCTCCATCCTGCCCCTTCACGTAACATCAGTGCCAGAGCTCAACCAACAACAGAGCAAAACAGTAAAATGTCCCTTGGAACAGGGTTTGTCTTCTTACTGTATCACTAATTAATAGGAACAAATCACTTCCTTGCAAGAGAGCACAAGACATTAAGAGACCAACTTGCCTTCACCAGGAAACAAATTAGACCTTTGTAGCCCAGAAAATATTGTTTGAGGTTTGTTTCGTTGCTTTTGTTCTTTCTGTCACTTGATCTGTTCAGAAATAGGTGTTTGGGCTTCAGTCTTGCCTGTGGTAGCATGGAAGTCTCAACAGGGTTCCAAGAAAAAGATTTAAATAAAAATATCTGCTGTGCACAGTGGTATAAGAAGACAAAAGTTTATAATGAGGGTCTTATTTCCATTTTATAAGCTGGGAAAATAAGGCAGCAGAGACTTTTAATGACTTGCTCAAGGTCAGACAGAAAGTAAGGGGGAGAACTCATTTTGTTCCCTCTCATTCCAAGGTCTGTTCCCACGCTGGCCTTCATCACACCGAGCAACCTTGCTGTTCACTCTGCACTCTTCCTCCTCTCTGCTTGTCTAATTCTCTTTTCAGTGGAATTCTGTTAAGCTTAAATGTTCACATTCAGCTGGGATTCAAAGTCTAAATATTCAAACTGGTGCTCAACATACTTGGCTCCCCATCTGCGCTTGCCCCTAGCAGAGCCATGTGCAAGCCTGCTGGCCCGATGCGCTGCCTCTGGGAATACCACTGGAGAGAGCTAAAATTGCATCTCCCTCTGGCTTTTCCTATCTCCCTGTTGCCTGGCTCAGTTCTTTGGGTAATTGTAAATTCCCAAGGTTTGTAGCTGAGTTTGTATAAGTGCTATTGCATTTTTTTTGTTTGACTTAAACTTGCAGGTACTTTTTGTTAATGTATGTTTTCCATAAGTTGCCTGAATAGGCTTGGAATTTTCTGTTATTTATATGCACAACTTAAGAATTCAGCGTTAACATTAACTAGAGGCATCCATTTTCTATTTGAAATAACATTTTACTTCAGTTACTTCAATTTTATTTTAAAAGAATTTTAAATAGAAGAAAATTGGATGTTACCTGTAATAGCAACAGGTTTTTCTAAGTGTTCAGTTTATAATAAAGTTTGACTTTTTTATTTGAAGGTAGCCTTTTAAGCTGATCTGACGAGATTTTTTTGAAACTGAATTTTTCTAAGTTATTTGGTTAATTATGGCCCTATCTGCCTGCAGATTATCATATCTTGTCCTGCCCCATGCATAACGACTACTTAATTATGTCTTGTTGTCTAGATGACATTTCCTGAGGCACTAGAGAAATACCTAGATTTCTTTTTAGTGTAGTTTGTAAATAGCTTGGGAATTTTAGATCTTTCTAAAAGATCTTTCTGTGATAGGAGTCATTTCTCTATGGGAGCTATTTGTGGGAACTTCTACTAATTATATTCTAATTATAAAATAGTAGGAGCAGATGCTGCTTTAGAGAAACGCTTTGGTTGAAGGCATTCACAGGGTGGAGACAGCAACCCACCCAGCAGATAAGCCATTGTAGTAACAGCAGGAGACAGGCACTCCGTGGTGAAAATGAAGGTGGTCATTTTTCCTAATGACAGCCATGAGTTCCAGTGGGAAACTGTCTGCACTGTTCTTGGGCCTTTAGACTGAGTTTTGTGTTCCAGTGGAGGTTCAAACTCTTTAGTGAACATATACATTTGATACCTACTAAAATTAGTGATTCTTGATAGCCCATTTTCTGTCTAGAAATTTATGGTGTTTTTTTTTTTTTTTTTTTACTCTGCCAGGGAGTGAAATGAGGAAGGGCAAAAAAGAATTTGTATATTAAAAATGAGGAATGTTAGAGTAGGGGAATAAGCTCTGTTTGCTCATTAGAGGTCGGCATCACAGACCCACCAAACCTGAGGGTTAAGGCATCTGGAAACAGCAGAGAACCTCCTGAACCAGATTGGGTTTATATTTTAAAAGTAGGGTTGAGAAGTGCTAAAACTGCTAAATGGCCAAAGTTTGACAATGTGTTAAAACATATTGAAAATGAAGTAGAATAATCTTAAATGTGCACAATTTCTTAATATTAATGTAATAGTAAAAACTTCTCAATTTTCAAAGATATCAGTTCCCCTTACCAGTAAAAATGGTGATCCTCTGTGCTCACATCAGCTACTTGGGAAGATGAAAAGTGTCTTGGGCTGCCTTATAAATGACCTGTACACCAAGACTAGTTTACTCCATAATGTTCATGACACATGCAATCCTTGGTCTGGGTGATGTTGAGGATGGTTAAGGTATGTAGCATTCACTGGGAAGGTGGAAAGTTATTTCCATGCTATTCTGTAACTTTGACAGCTCCAGAGGCATCCACTCCTAATGGCTCTTAACTTACGATTTATTCTTGTGTGTCAGTTAATTCCTAATGTCTTCGTTCTGTGGAGGAGGCTGCAGATAATAGGCATAGAATTCAGATAGGAAAGACCTAAAAGACATATCTGGACCATGAAAATGGAAGGCCTGTGCCAGTCACATAATAATTTTGCAGTCTGAATGCCTGTATATTGTATTATTGCTGTTTTGCCTCTTTCTGAAATTATTTTGTCTATGGTCATTACTATTCAAAACATTTAAAAATGCCAATATAGACCATCTCAGCAGGCTGAAGCGTTTAAAGGGGCAAAATGCTGTTAGCCACTGTGTGCATGGGCTGCATGGCAAACTGCATGGCTTTACATTTGCACAATTACCTGTGGCTTGCGTTACAAGGAGAATGGTGATTGATCCTTGAATGACTTGCAATTTATCAAAGATTAGATATGATTTCTGTATCTGATTAACCTTCTCTGTAAGATGGCCATCATTTTTACAATGACAGTAAATTATTCCGTACTTGAAAAGACAGATATAAGCTAGTTGCAATCAATAGCCCACAAAAGGTGACACCTTGAATTCAGGTGGTTATCTATAAAGTGTGTTGCAAAGGATTGAATCGTTTCTCAAAATACCTGTTTCATGTAAGGCACCTCTGAAATGAAGTGGCTTTTATTTCAGTATGAAATGCAAAGAGATGGGGAAGGGATGTTTGGGGTTTGTAGTGTAATCAGGCACTGTTACATGCTGCTATACAGAGCAAGTACAAATTTTTATGAGTGACAGATGTGATTGTCATTTCCAGACCCCATTACATATGATTTTCTTTGTCACAATTGTATGGAGAGAGCTTGATTTGATAAGATTGCATTGCCCTAGGTAAAATGGAGGTTAAAATGAAGTATTGTGCCCTCTTGTTATTTAAGTAACATTCTCTGTACTCTCAGTGGAGTAGATATATTTTCATATATTTTGTCTTTGAATTTGCTATGATGGCACATCCCTCCCCAGTATCCTTTGATGCGATTCCATTCTTAATGTGTTTTCAGATTTAAATTAACCTTCATTTATTATTCAGCAACACAAAGAATGCATATTTGAGCATGCAGAAATGCAATCCCTTGATTGACTGCCTGGTCCCTCTCTGGGAGGTGGGAGGCATTAATTCCTGAGAGGGAGACTCTTACATCAAGTTGAGACAGTTTTCAATCTGTGGAAAGCTCTTTTTCAATGTCAGTTTAAGAAATATGTTAATAACTTGAACCTCGACTACAGTTCAGCTCCGAATGAAGATGAGAAGGAAACTGCCATTCTTAAAAGGGAATCTTCAGCAGCTGGATGGACAGGTTACTTAGCAGTGCAGTCACAAGGAACACCTAAGCTCTCCTCTTAAAAAACGCCTTGCCTGTACTAACGGAAAACAGACTTCCTAAGAAAAAGGGGCTCGGGTGATGCGCTGAAGGCACATATCTAAAAATAATTGCATGTCCGCCGCACCACTGTGGTTCTGATATGGCAAGATTTAAGCCAAGTAAACTGCAAGATAAGGACTCTCTTTCAGGAAAGCAATTTTAACATGTCCTAAATGCCCAGCTCAACCATCTGTATTGCTGAATTGGAGTCTCTACTCTTCCAGGAAAGGTCAGATGTCTCACTTTCCTTTCCTTAATCCACATAATATGCATGAATATGCATCGCCACCTTTGTTGCCAAAGGTTGGTGCTGTCCGATTACATGGAAAGATCTAGAACACTAACCACATATATTTCCAAAATCAGAGGAAGTGATTAGTCCCAGGCTTAAGTTCCCTTTTCTAAACTGACAGTGTCCCTTTTGCTTTTAATAAGATTACATTTTATTAGCCTGAACTACCATAGTACACACTAGAGGATACTGTAAGTGTTGCAGAATTTTCTGTTAAGAAATGTGCCTTATAAATCAGTTACTTGTCTTGTGAGAGCGCATGTATAATAGCTGATTTTATGGAAAAGAAGCGTTATACTGGCATAAGAGCCATGAAAACATGTATGTGATGCATCACAGCTCACATATGTGATATTGTAAAGGCCAAATATTGTTTCTACTTAGCCTTTCCCTGTTTCTTTTTAGTCTTAACTTTTGTCATGCCCCATAAAGTACTCCAACAATTTATTAAGATAACTGTAGTTTGCTATGCTAATTCCTACTATGCGTTATTCACTGGTTATTAATCTCTTTAGTTCAGGGTCATGTTTTCTACTCAGCATTTCTTATAGTGTCTGAGGGTGCCCAGAGCACTAAGAGCTCCCAGAAGTCTAGCTAGTCAAGTCTTAGATGCTTTTGACTCTCTGGTCTTGGATAAATGTTTCATTCACAAATAGAGGAGAAAGAAACATTAGAGCACATTCAAGTATTCATGTATTAGACTTTGATTCTTTGGTTGCTCATAGAAAATAGATGATTCTACCTCCAGGATTGATTTTATTATCTCCAGCCATGACTTGCCTTGAAATCAATACAATAATGTAAAATGTCATTGCAAATAGAGAACATTGATCTGCAACACATTTATTAACTCCCTCTGATAAAAACCAAAATGAAAACAGTAAACATGCTGGTATTCCAAAAAGATAAAAAGTGAATTCCAAATGTTGGACTTACAGTTTATCTACAAGAAAAACCTATTTTAAAATCTTGTACATGAAATGGGTTACGCAGAAAAGGAAAAAACATAGCTGGATCTTTAACATTGTAACACTAATGGCTGTTTAAAAGAGCTGGGTAATTAGATGGTTAATCAAAGTAGGAAACTACTGCTTATCTGCCTCGGTCCACACAAGACATAGGAAATTCAGCCTGAGGAAAAGCAGCGCTCTGTCCTTTTTCTCCTACATTGGATGCAACCGTGTGTGCTTGGCATTGCTTGCCTTTGTCTTAGCTGCTTGTTTGAAGCATCTGGTAATTGAACATAAACTCTTGCACTTGAGCATTCATGCTTGAACCTGAAATTACCTTGTCATCCGCACTGGCTTTCATTAAACAGCTAACAGATGCCCTGGCATGCTCCTATCACAACACATGATGCAGAGAGTCAGAGCCTCTTGTGCTGAAATGGCTTTGGTTTATATGGTCTCCTTTTGTCCAGCCTGGAATAAATGTCCTCTCTGCATTCTGCAGCTTGCTGCTGTTTAACTCAGATATGCCCTATGAGTAGATTAGGTGAGGTACTAATACCTCTTATGTACTTGAAGAAAATGTACATATCCATCAGCAAAAACAAACACTGCTTTTTATTTTCCATTTAAAGAACCAGACAATGTTTCTTCTCTCAGTAAGCAGCTGTTTCAGTTTTCACTAGCTCATCTGTGTCCAATTGCAGTATTTTCCCCTCCAAAGCCATGAATATATTTAAACAGGCTTTTCCTATTTAGGCCAAAGAGTAAAGAGAAGAAGGACATATACTGCAGACCTTTGATGGAGGATGTTTTACAAAATTTCCATTAGGCTCCATTAACCAAACCTAGTGCCATGAAAGTGCAAACAAATCTTGAATAAAGTGAAATGGGCAAGGTTAGAAAAGGGAAGGAAAGAATAAGCCTTTGCAAGACGTTGGAAAGATTCCCTTACAAGTAGAACACCTTGGAGGGCGCTCTCTAAGTTTTTTGGGGGAGTTCAGTTTTCTTCATTATTTTATCCTGGATAATTATGTCAAAACCTGAGTATTCTCTTTTCTTCCTTTGGCCTTTGACCTCCTTCTCTATGCTGGGATAGATGTCTAAATAAGCATTTAAATGTTAGGCGCACAGGTTTCAGAAGGCAGCTCTGGAAATGTTGACATTATCACCCTTTTTTGTTAATCTATCTCCAAGATGCTCATTTCTACTGATTTGAGGCCAACAGCGGGAGCTGTATCGCCTGGGCATGTTACAGTTCAGTCTTTTATTGTAGCAAAATACTCTCTATTCCTTCAGCAGCCAGGGCTGGCAAAGAATATTTCATTGTTTACTAAGCACTTAAATGAAAGGCACTGCAGTTATTAGCATTGCTGAATCCCTTCCCTGTGGAGCAGAGCACACAGCCGTCACAGCTGAGCCAAACTGGAAAGGAGCACATTTGGAAACAGGATGCCAAGTGGCCATCTAAAGCAGACAGGTCTGCCTGTCCCTAGGTGTAAGAAACCCTCCAGACAGTTGAAATCTTGCTGATGGGCATAATATATGTGACATCGCTTCTTGCTTTGCCCTAGTCCTCTTGCAGCATTCAAAAGAAACTTGCATGCTCAGGACTGACCTAAAAAAAAGCATTGTCTCTGACTGTCAGCCTCTGATTCATTTTATGTCACTTATGTCGTGCCACTGTAGATTGTGTCCCACTGTGTCATGTCCTCCAGATCAATATGACACAACATTGCGCTGCATGAGCTACAACAAGCAAACGCAGCCATGCAAAGCTGTTTACCCTAAACAAGTAATCGCTCCTAATGGACACCCAATCAATAGAAAATCAAGGTGGGATGGTTTCTTTTCAGATTGGATAATTGTTACCCTCAGACCGTATCCACGATGTCTGCAGCCTGCTGGTTTGCAGCTCAGAAAAGCATCATAGCTTCCCAAAATGAGACACAAAATGCAGGCAGCACTAATAGCTAATGACAGGCTCCTTTTAGCAGGGGGTGGGAGACAAAAGCGAAGCGATTACAGCCTCTCTTCAGAAGGGAAGTGCTGCTCAGCTCCAATTCTCCTAACATACTGAAAGCTAGCAGAAAACTTTGTTAAAATCTCTTGTAACATAAACCAAATACATTCCATCAGTCAGAAATGCACCAAATTGTCTGCAATATGCTGCAGTGATAAAACTTGGGGATGTAATGCAGGACACAAATAGGTAAGAAAAGCTCAGATAGCCTCAGAGCGCCCTGCCAGGGATGACAGTGGTGTCCAGAGCGATCCTGGTGTAGCCACGCTGGTTTACTCCAGCTGAGGACCATCCCCAAGAGGTCTCACACTGCTCAAACCATCTTGGCTCTGACAACAAGCTGCCAGCTGTGAGCTGCCGGCCTGGCTGGCATGCAAGGAAAACTGCATGTAAAACGAATGAGTGCCATTTCTGTCACACAAAAAGTGTGCTCCTGAAAAGGCAGGTATAAAGGAAAGGCTGAGAGGGAGCTTTCCTGCTTCCCTGAGCCTTCAGTGACACCTACAGAGAAGCACTAACCAGTCTGCAGAGTTTACATGCCAGCGCCGGCCATAAGCCCGGCTGCACTCCTGCTCCATTGTTTTTCATGGTAGGTCTCCTCTTTCTCTGTAGCAAATCCAAGCCCAGGCCAATGTAAACTCACTCACATCTGCATTTGCTGTACCTAGAGGACATCTAGTGAATATGTTTTCATGTACAGTTTAGTTGGGCTTCTTTTTTTCCTGTTTCCTATTTGAGACTGAAATCCGGATTATTTTGCCTCCTGGTGACACAGGTCTTTTCACCCTCTGAGAGTGTTCCTGCTGGCATCCACTACCACGTGTTTCTCCTCTAAAAACTTCTCAGTAATGCCAGCTGAACTTCCTCAGAAGTGACCCAGAACAATTTTGCTTGCTTTTCTTCTTTCCACAGAAGAGCTGGGAAGCATCAGGAGCTGCTTTCCTCTGTGGAGGGCTCAGAAACCAGCAGGCATCTGTAAGGGGTGATGCTACTAGTAGAAATTATAACCCCTTATCTGCAACTGCATCTTTCAGCCTTATTTTTCAAACTATCTCAAAATGCACCAGAAGGTGAATATCATCTCAAAATATCACCAAAATCACAATTATTTCTTTTAATTAGTTGCCCTTGGCAATAATGCCTTTACTAAGCAAAGACATCTAAGGAAAATAATCCATACTTAGAGGGGACAGGACAGTAACAGAGCATTAAGATCAGCTTTCCCACAGACTCCCTAGGTTGCCTCTCCTGCCTCACAAGAGGATGGAAAATAAATAAGTAGCTAGCTCAGAAAAAAACAATCCTTGTTATTTATTTATTTTTGGCTTGGATGCTAACCACCATTTTGGCATCATTAAAGCACTTCCCATTATTTAAAAAGTGCCTGATGCTACAGCTTTTGAAAGTGCAAATCTAATAATTTTGATTACCACTTGGCTGTGTATCTCCAAGGTGTGCCTGCACTTGGCTGCCCTCAGTTGGCTTCTGAATAACATTTTCCACTTGCTGCTCTGCTAGGGTTATTAAAGGGGGGGAGGGGATGTTTTTGTTTTTCAGCTCTCCCAGTCCTTGAGAAGAGATGGGTAAGCATTCTCCTTGGGGTGATTTGTAAAGTGCCTTGCTGGGGCTCGCACTCCTGCTGAGCATGGCTTGGGTCAGAGCCCTCTTCCTGCACATTGTTTGTCACCCTGCTGTATCAGCCATTCCCGTAACCCGGTACGTTCAGTTATTAGGTTGCAATGCTTCTTGACATGACTGGATTGAAACCTGGGCACCTGATTTTCGGAATCACCAGGCACTTGCAGTTCCTATGACATCCGTAGGAGCTGTGCTAAACTGCTCTGGAAACCAGGGCTTAAGCAAACACCCATGTTTCATTCTTTATATGTTAATAAACTGTATGCATTGCAGCAGAAAGAATCAGATTTATGGTGCGGACTTCTCGCTTCTTGCAGAAAGTGCTGTGGATGTGAAGGTTAGCTACAGCGAAATCTTGGTGCTGCCACTTGTTAAGGAGCACAGCTTACACGGATCATTGTGGGACTTGTGGGAGAGCTTAGGGCTTTGTGAGAGGCACCCATCTCATCTTGGAGTCAAGTCCTTCATAAATATTTCATACAGGCTTTGAGCAGCACAGAGGATGATCTTCTGATGCTGAAGGGAATTTCAGTAAGTGATTCCGTGCCTGAGCCCCACTGCAGGTGCGGGCATTTCTGTCACATCCTGAGCTCGGGATGCTCCGGGTCTTCCTGAGTGTCAGGAGTAGCACACCTAAGTGACTGTAAAATCCTGATACACTGGTTATATAAAAACAGTGTCATAAATCTAGGCAACAATTAAACATTAATTTAGTAATGTGCCATTACAGTGCTTATACTTGAGAAATTTCAGATACTTTACTTGTATTAATTAGTTAAGCCTCATAACACCTGTATGGTTCAGCTAAGAGATACTCTATTTTGTTAGAAGTGAAACCAAAATAGAGATGAATTAAATTTGTCCAAGATAATACAGCCAAGTCCCTGAGGACTTGATCTGAAGCCTATAGAGACAGCAATGAAATCTTGTTCAGCACCTCCTGTACGCTTTTGGTAAGGTCTTTCAAAACCCAGGAACACCTTCCCATCCCCTGAATTTCAGTGAGTAGTTCTGTCCAATGCATATCTTTGTTGCTGTATCCTTATTATTTTAGCAGAGAATTAAGTAGTCAGCCGGTAGACTCTGGAAGAAGTAGTTAAGATTTTGGATTCATATACCAGGGAATGAAAAATGCTCATAGTATTTTACTCTGACAGCTGTGCAGAATAGACTTTTGGAATAAGCAAAAATATCTGTATATGGTTTTCAGACTTTTGGTCTCATTGTTAAGCAATATTTTTTCTCCTTTTCATTTCCTCTGAGGCCCTGTAGAAAAAAAATACTGCATTTTTGTCAAAGGAAATGAAAGAGAAACGTTAACTCTAGAGGCAGGAGGAATTCATAGGCACAGATGAGGAGCTGAAGTCTGTATAATGCATCATGGCTCATCTTTCTGTGCCACCATTTTGCTTCTAATGCAGGACTAAAGTGAAAAATAGAAAATTAAACCAGTGGTAAAGCATCCATAGAATTCCAGCTGTGAATAAGAGATTAGTCCTGAAGCCCAAGATGGAACTGGTATGTGCTACTGCCCATGTTTAAAAGACAGAACTTGCTATATCACAGGTACCCACAGGTTTGCGGGATTTCCTTTGGTAATGTCATGTTTAGAACAATGCCTGTTCTCACCTTTCCTCTGCTTCACCTCCCCAGAATCCTTGCTCAGTTCTTGTTCAACAGGTGAGTGACATCCCATGTAAGACCACAGGGGTCCTAAGAAGAGAGTCAGTCTGGCCTGCTCAGTGACTCAGATAGGCTGCGCATCAGTCAGAGGAGCTACTACACCCAGAGTCAAGTATTAGCCGAACACCCCTCTGTCTGACATTACTGCAGGATTTGCCTTGTTGGGAGGAGAGTTTTGGTTTCCATAGTGTGAAAGGTTTGGTTGGTATCACTCATTGTTTATACTTTATGTGGGCCCTCCTCACACAAAAAAACCTACCTGGATTTAAAACATAAAACCATCCACCAGAGAACATGGCCAGTATTCTAAACAAGTACCAAGTTTTCAATAAACATAAAACAATATTATAAGTCTTATCTTTCCCTTGCAGGTCTGAGCAGATATCACTCGTGTTTTTGATATATCCTTCTTCATTCCAGTTTTGGAGATCTTACATTGAGAGAGTTTTCTTAAGTCACTATTTGATTTAGGAACAACAAAATAGGGGTTTTTTTATAAGCACAGTGAGCAATGTAACACTGTGAAGCAAATCTCTGAAGAAAGAAGATTCAAATAAAATAATCTCTGATCTGCAAGCTTAAAAAAAAAATTAACCAAGCCTTTCAGACCTGCTGCACTCTTTTCCAGCCTTTTCTTCTCTCCTTGTTCATCAGAATGGTGGCTAGAAGAGGATTCTGGCAGATTTATTGAGAGTATTTCAGTCCAACAAATAGAGAAAGGTATTGGAGGATAAAATCACAGATGTGATCGCTTGTTGCATTAAGGATCTTCCTAAGTGATTATTGCAAATTTTCAAGTTCTGGTGGCAATGCTGCAGTTGTGGTAGACTGCTTAGCATCTTTCTCAGCTCTGCATGTCCCTCCATGTCTCAGAAGGACAGGTTTAATGCTTTTTTCACCTTTCTTTTATTTGTTATTTGTAGATCCAACCAGGGTTATGGTGTCACCTTTCAGCATGGATGTCACTGTTGGAGAAAGCATTGTCTTGCCTTGTCAGGTATCTCATGATCACTCACTAGATATCATGTTTACCTGGTCATTTAATGGACACCTGATAGACTTCGAAAAAGATGGGGATCACTTTGAACGAGTTGGAGGGGTAAGTATTAATACTAAAGCAATCTCCTTACAGTAATAAAAGAACATAGAAAAGAGCTCCTAATAGAAGGAATGAACTCACCTAAGTTAATAGTAGATGTTATCTTGTGTTTATAGACTGGGATGATGAACATTGCCAGTATACTACTTCATTATAGTTAGTGTAGAATTGTTATGATTTCATAATGACATAACTTAAATCTGCTCATGTGAACAATGTGTTGACATTGCAGTGGGTTGTATGTCAGAAGACCTGTAATATGTTTCCTCATTGCAAAACAAAATGCCTTTTCATTCAAGGAAGTAGTCCATAATAGTTTTTCTCTGACTCTAACAATTAAAGAAATGTAAAATATAGCAATTGTAGGACTTCATATTTATACAGAAAATAGTGGAAAAATCAGAGGATATCCTCAAATTTGTTTAGGCAGTGTTTGTTGGCATGCTTATCTGTGTCCTCCTTGTGACCCCATGCTCAGAACAAGTATTTTCCTCTACATAAAATAATCCATATGGTAACACCAGCCATCAGAGATGACATTTCAGTATTATCTGTGCACATTTCCTGGCAATGTCACATTGGTATCTTTAGGTTGTTGTGTGTTTATGGAAAAGCCTATCAGTACCCACTTAGAATGCAAACTTGTGCAATGTGCAGAGAATTGTTTATTGGAAGGTTGAAAAGGTTGGACTTGATGATCTTAAAGGTCTTTTCCAACCTAGTTGAATCTGTGATTCTATGGTTCTATGTGGGACAGCCCACGGCAAGGTAAGGGTGCCTGTGATGGTCCCTCCCTGCTTGATTTTCTCTGCTGGAGGTAGAAAACTGGAAGAGGTTTTGCATGTTGCTCTGAGGGAGGTTTTATAGAGACAGGTGCTCTGCTGGATTTAAGCAGCCTGGCAGTACATGTTTCCTTTTGTCAGGAGTGAAATTTAATGCTGAAAGGAAAAGGAAATACAATCTACAAGCCTCGCTGTTATCCCTACAAAAATCATTGAAAGATGCACTTAAAGGTTGGTGCCTATGGCGCACATCAGCAGCAACAGATTTTTCTGGCGGCTGTGCCTGATTGGCCTGCAAAGCTAAAATTACAAGCTTTGTTAATATTCTTTAGTTAGAAAGCCACAATCACAAGGGTATTCTGAGATTTCTAATGTATTGAATGTTTTGTGTCTCAAGAAGAATTTAGAGAGAGTTTTCAGCTTCCTATACATACAGAAACCTAATTAGTTCTATTCAACAGTTAATCAGACATGCACTTGGCATTTGGAAAACAAATTACCACTGTTAGGTGATTCAAGATTTCCTCGGAGAGTGCTGTTCTCATGATCTTTAGCACAAAAACGTTGAGCAATCAAAATGCTGGCCCTAGTACAAAGCCATGAAACTATTGCAGATGTCTCATAATTTGGGCTGGTTTTCAATTCCGAAATAGATGTAGACACAACTTGCGTATGTGAATACCAGAGAGGCTATAAACTGGATATCCAGAGATAAAAGAGGAATCAGAGCGAACCTGCCCTACGTAAGCTTTGTCGCATTGTTTTAATGGGGAAACTGCTTAACGGACCTAAACCAGGCTCCCCTGCCCCTTGTCGGAGCCATAATTTTAGAAACGCTCCCACTCTTACCTTCAAGGCAGACACACATAATTTTAATAGGCCACGGCTTGCATTACTAATGTTTTCATCAGCCAGTGTAAAGTAAACCCATTAGTCACAGTGTCCTTCATGTGATAATGATGTTTAGCGCTCATTAAAAAGTAGTTGTAACCACTTTTCCCTACTTTATCAGCAGGATTCAGCTGGTGATTTGATGATCAGAAGCATCCAGCTGAAGCATGCTGGAAAATACGTCTGCATGGTGCAAACAAGTGTGGACAAGCTATCGGCTGCTGCAGACCTCATTGTAAGAGGTATTTGAATTTTGTTACTGTTGTTGTAAAATCTCTTTTTGGTGTTTTTTCCTACCTTCTGCTGCTGGTAAGACAATTCCTGGGCTTGAAGATATTCATTGAGATCCCAGCACCTTGTAATTAGTCTCAGAAATGAGCTCTAAATCCACACTGGGGTTCACAATATGTTTTCAAACAGTGTATATAAAAGATGCTTTCATACATACTTATAGAACAGACACGAAACACAGATAAACACACTAGTACTTGTTCATGTCCTGAATGCAAAACTTGCACCAAATGAGCTCATTTAATTGATGAGCTGCACAGCAGAAACAGTATCCAGATTATTCACTGCATTTCCGCTACGCAATTTTGTTTGTTGCCTAGAATAAATATGATTTAGTAACTTCACTGATGTTTTAAGTTCTGCAAATTACCCTACACAGGTGACTTTAACAGAGATGCAATTAGTTAACCTGAGTCTGTATCCTTACAATAAATATGGTATATATTTTTCTGCTCGTTAGCTCTGAGGAAAGCAAACTTTGGTGCTGCTCAGTACCTGTTGCCTCAGTTCTCGTAGACCCCAAGAAAATCATAGTTTGCACATTCTCCATGTAACGTAAGTTCTCAGGCAGCTCAGTGAAAGAGAGGAGAGCATGAAAAAGAAGAAATTCCCTCTTTACCAAAGCTGTGCCAGAGTAAAATGTGCAAGCTTGGAACTGAACTTCCATTGAGAAATGTGCCCTTGTCTCTAGCTGGGCGTTCTGTTATCCTCATAATACTGTAGTGCTTTTCACCACGTTTCCCCCATAGGAGCATGAACACAGATGTTCTTAGCCATGTGCCACACAAAGCGCTGGCTCCCTGGAGGCAGTGAAGCTGCAGCTCTCCTCCCCAGGAGGTTGCTCCCTATTGCACCAACTCACAGGTTTTGCTGCAGTATGGTTTCAGATTAATTTTCTGTCGTTTTGCACAACCATTTCAAAACAGCCTGCTGCTGGGCACCTCGGTTGGGTAATTTCCTTACTGCTGCCTCTGTAAACAAGCATGAGGGACACTGCATTCTCACAAGAAAATGACCCTTGATGATGGTAAAAACATCTGATGATCTTGTCACTCCCTGAATGGGGACATCTCCGTCTAGGCCCGTGGTCCCATGGCTACGCTGAGAGTTGTGCTGTATTATCTCACCACCAACATGAAAGTTGGGAAGTGTGGCAAGGCCGTGAGACCAGAGGAGGGGTGAATAACTGATGCATAAATGGATCTTTCTGAACAATTTTTAGAAGTTTTTTAAATATTGGAGTTATGTAAAATTAATAAGAGATTAGATACTGGAATAAAAATGAATTATTTATGTCAGGGAATATCAAAGTAGAGCATACAGAAGTAACCCCTGGCACTGGTACACACAGATCAGCCCACTTGTTCAGGGTGGAATTTTCTCGCACCATCAGAAGCACTGTTTGACTGTCAGTCAGCAGCCCTGAAATACTTGCTAAATCAATAACTGATAATTTTTCCCTCTCTTGCCCTGCTGTAGCCTGCACCCTGCAAAGAAGGACATTCTGAAATGTGTGGAATAACTGTGGCTATTCCAAGACATGAAGTGAGGACAGGCTGCTTCAGCCTCTGCCAAGCAGCGGGATTAATTTGTGAAGCGTACAATGAAATTTCATTTCTCTGGTATAACTTGCAGAGCAGGACCAAAGGAGCTGACTGCTCTGTGAGACTGTGTTGAGTGGCTGCTCCCCCCAGCAAAAGAATTTAAAGTTTTAATTTCTGAGAAATTCAATCTGGCTAGACCTACTGAAACTTTCATTTGAAAGGCAGGATATTAGAAGGTTTTGGGGGGCATTTTAGATATTTAAACACATCCAGCTCTCTGAATATCATATGAGAATGATTTTAGTTCAGAGTGAGTTGCAAGAGGAGGGTTTGCTGCTTGAGATGATGCTTTTGGGGAGGGACTTCACCTCAGGTACCTCTGCTGACAGAAACGGCTGTATGACACAGAAGAGAGGTACTCCCTCCTGTGTACATCCCATGGTGCTTTACTGTTTAGAAAGAGCCCAGCAGTGAAGCAGAAAATATTAGTCCCTACTCAGACATGATGCTACCTACAGGCAGGTCCTTTGTTCTTCTCCAACCTCTGAGTGCATCCAGGCTGCAGCCAAAGATCATACTTGTATATTGGCCACTTCTAAAGCAGCAGATGTGAGACAGCAGAGCTGATCCCAAGCACTGCAACGAGTGCCTTGGTCTGTATGGTAGCTCAGATCTGCATGGGGCTCAGTATACGTGGAGCACCTGGGGGCTGCGGGTGAAGCCAGTGATCTCTGAGTCTGTGTATCTCCTCTGTGCCTCCAAACCTAGGCATCTGCTAAATCACAGCTAGGGCTGCACTTATCTCCTCTGCAGGGACTCAGTTACCACTGTCCTGAGTAAGGGAGGAAGACCACAGCGCTCCTTCATCAAGTCACTGCTAAGCCTTAAGCGCCCCTCTCGTTTAATTCTTCCAACAGGTCCCCCAGGTCCACCAGAAGCTGTGACAATAGATGAAGTCACTGACACCACCGCTCAGCTGTCCTGGAGGCCAGGAGCAGACAACCACAGCCCAATTACAATGTATGTTGTGCAAGCAAGGACCCCCTTCTCAGTGGGATGGCAAGCAGTGAGCACAGGTAGGTCCATTGCCCTGGACCCTGAAATGCTCCACGATGGAAAACATCCATCAGGACTTATTCATGGGCTGAGCAGAGCAGCTCTGCACCCTGAAGTGAAAAGTAATTTGCCTGGCTGCAGAACTGGTCTTATTAACTAATTTCAAGTTTGGCAACCCAAAGATTTAGAGTCCAGTCAGTGCTATTACTCATCCATTTCTCTCATGAATGTTTAAGGGAAAACAGAATGAATTCCTAACTTTTGTTGCTGCTCTGGAGATACACAACAGTAATTGCGGTCTGTAAAGACATCCCTCAGGGACAGACTGTGTCATCTGGCCTATCTTTAAGAAGAATTATTTTCCTGATAGAGGGAAAAATCCCATGATGTAATTTCTCATTCCGTCCAAGGTTAATTTTGTTCCAGTAGCCATTAACTAGAGGGAACAGTGTGTTTTAAAAAGAGAAAAAAAAACCCTTTAAGCCTGTTGTCTTGACATTTTGTTTTCAAAAAGTGGCAATTTAGGAAAAACTCTTTAATAGCCGGAATTTCCGTGCTAAAAGCACATGTTTTAATGCTGCCTCTTCTTTGCAGTTAAGAAAAAATAGAAAAAAGAGAAAATGTTTATCAAGCCTTATTCACATTGTATTTACATTAATCCCTCCCTTTTAAGGGTATCAGATATGCATGGCCTTTTCACAGCATCTTTAATACTTTTAGAGGGTTTCACTGCATTCTGGACTCATGTTTGTCTCCTAGTTCCAGAGGTCATCGATGGCAGGACGTTCACAGCGACTGTAGTGGGCCTGAACCCTTGGGTTGAGTATGAATTTCGAGTAGTAGCTGCCAACCTGATTGGGATTGGAGAGCCCAGCAGACCTTCCGAGAAGAGAAGAACTGAAGAAGCTCGTAAGTAGTGGTGGGCTTTCTGTGCCCATAGCTCTCCTCCCTCATGGCATGTTATTTGTGTGCACAGAATAGGCAGGGGAAGTTGTGGAGCTTCTGATGGGCTCTTTTGCTCACTTCATGATGTCTGGAGTATGAGAAGACTTCATGTCCTTTTCCTGCAGAAAGCAATGATTTTCCAAAAAAGGTATTTGGGCAGGTTTTCCAGAAAATGCTACCCAGTATCCACTGATGAGAGAGATGAACTCTGAGAGCAGCCCCTCTGGTTTCCCATGATTAACAGAGGAAATTCAAGTTAGATATAAGGAGGAGGTTCTTTACTATGAGGGTGGTGATGCACTGGAATGGGTTGCCCAAAGAAGTGGTGAATGCTCCATCCATGGCAGTGTTCAAGGCCAGGTTGGACAGAACCTTGGGTGACATGGTCTAGTGTGAGGTCTCCCTGCCTTTGATAGGGGAGTGGAACTAGATGATCTTAAGGTCATTTCCAACCTTAAGAGCCACAAAGCTCTGGAACACAGACTACAGCACATTGAGAGCAGGAGTTTGAGCTTCACAACTGGAGAGTCAGCAGTCTATTAATGCTGGGGGCTTCTCTGGTTCTTGGAGTAACTTGGACCTCATCCTGTGGGTCATCAGTATTGGAGCAATCATCTTGGGCTGCCCTATGAGTTGGATTATTTCAGAGACTTACTGAAGGTCGGTCTTAAATACACCACTACCTCCTAGAACCACACGGTTTCTGCTGGCTGCTGCAGGCACAGCGTAACCATGAGAGCTTTAATGCTCCTTCATGCTGTCCCTGTCTTGTGATCTGGCAGAAAAGGGTCACAGCAAGGTATAGACTCAGTGTGTGGTTGCAGGGATATGTGTTTAGGTTATGGGAAACTCCTGGTAAGTGGCTCCTTTGCTCTCCTTTAGTCTGTAACAGAACAGAATACGAAATAGGAAAATAAATAAAAGCCCTTTTTCATGGAAGAGAAATATTTAAACTAAACGATTAGTGACTGAACACACAAGTTAATTGGCATACTTTTAAGATATTATTATTGACATACTTTTAATATGCTGTTTGCCATGGCAAATTAGCCATTTCCTAACAGTGTTTCTGTTACCCAGCAGGGGCAGGCCAGCAGAGTCCTGTTGCTGCGTAGGTCTGTTCCATTTCAGTGAGCTTTTCTGGTTTCGAAGTTGCCACATCCATCTTCTGCATCTTTTTTTGCAGTTCCTGAAGTCACCCCAGCTAACGTCAGTGGAGGCGGAGGGAGCAAGTCTGAGCTGGTCATTACTTGGGAGGTAAGTGGAGTCCAAACCAAGGTGAACATTAATATGGCCCTGGCCTAAACGCACCTTTTCACCCTACACCAGTGAAGCTTCTGTAGATTTCAAATGGCTTTCAGTAGAAAAGCCCAGATTGTGTGACAAAATAACAGAGCTATTAAAATCGAGCTAAACCACTTCCCCTCCCCAGGCTGCTGTGCAGGGAAGCCAGCAGAGAAGTGCTGTGCAGGGGACCACGGGAAACATCGTTGCTTGGACACAAGCTCAGCTCCCCCAACTCTAAGCACATCTGTACTCATATGGCAAAACACAGATGGGCAGAAACCACCTGAGGGATAAAACATCGTTCGTGAGGCCAGGCGTGGCACAGCCTGACCCAGCTGAGAATCGCTGTGGCTGGCTCCCAAGCTTCATCCTTCATCCCTGCGCTGGGATATATGGCAGCAAATACATAAGAGTTAGCACAGTGCCTTGCATGCTGGCTTCATCACTGCTAATGAAAGCCAGCAAGAGGAGATGCAGAGATGAAAAATGTTTAATATTCCTTAAGGCAGACGGGGTTAGAACTTTCGTCATTTGTCTGCTCGTATTTTCCTGTTACGATGCGATACAGCTGGCATATTTTTCCGAATAATGAACTTCACTAGACATGCTAACACTTCCACTTAGCACTATTTCTGACCAAACTGGCAGAATGAATCGCCAGAGATATTTTTAAGGTTATTAAAAAACTATAAATGGGATTTTGTCCTTACCACACAGCTCAATGTGCTAAATTTCTTCCTCTGTTGGACTAATTAGCTACGCTGTGTCTCCTATAGATACTGCAATATGTTTCAAAAACACACATGGCAAGAACATCAGCCATTGATATGAGATGTAATTTGCACAAAATATAATTTGTATTTTGGTAGAACAGTCAGTTTAGTCTTTTAAATGTCCAGAGGCCTTTTCTTTATGTTCTGGTGTATTTTTCAGGACTTTCAATAGAGAGTAATAAGCAGTCACCTAAAAGTAACCCCTTCACGTGCTTAAGCACCGTGGACATCTGTGGGAGAGGGGCCCATAATTAGGGATTATTTTAGTACATTGAAGATTTGGGTTTTGATGCAGCTTTTAGGGGGCTGCAAGGCTGAGGGTAGGAAGTGTCAGTGTGTCCAGAAGTGACAAGGAGGTGACAGGTTGCTTCTTCTAGCTGTTACCTAGCACTTACTGCCCTTCTCCATTACATTTGTTGCAAGTCAGTCCCTACCATCATGATCTATTAACAGGTCATGTCACACAGGATGCGGAGATTTGGCTGGCCTGGTCTGGGTCACTGTGTGGCAACAGGCCATCAAGGGATCACCAGCTCCATGCTGTCTGGGACATTGTGAGGATATGTTTTTCAGAGCTTCACGTGCAATTCCAAAGACGTGAGAGCAGCTGCACGTGTATTGGGAAAGCAGGAACCATGTCCTTAATTCACCCCAGCAAACCTCAGACCTTTGGTCATTGCAGTGCCTGGAATTACTGACATTGTTACTAGAGGCTCCATCTAGTCAGTGAGGAAGGTGGGCATCTTCATCAAAGTTGAATTAAGTCTTAGGTGAAGCGTCTTCTGGAGGTGCTTCTTTCACCTCTGACTAGAGGGAGCTTGCAGAGCAGGAAGGCTCTAGCACAGACAGGATGGGATGAATTCAGGTTAGATGCAAAGCAGGACTCAGGCCACCTCCCATCTCCAATGCTCTGTTTAGAACAGTAGCTTTAGAAGGATGCAGAGGCAATAGCCAGCATGCAGGCGGGGAGACAAAAGCATGCCACTGCTGACAGTGCTGTTTCTCCCATGGTCTGCCTGTCCACAGACGGTGCCTGAGGAGCTGCAGAACGGAGGCGGCTTTGGGTACGTGGTGGCCTTCCGCCCCTTCGGCACCATCAGCTGGATGCAGACCGTTGTGGCCTCCCCAGATGCCGCCAGATACGTCTTCCGCAACGAGACCTTGCCACCCTTCTCCCCCTATGAAGTTAAAGTGGGGGTCTACAACAACAAGGGGGAAGGGTCATTCAGCCCTGTGACCGTTGTCTACTCAGCAGAAGAAGGTAGAGCCAGGAGACCATCCCACCACCTCTCTCTCCTCCCTGCCGCTAGACATGGGGGTTTGACCGAGTCTGAAAGGGTTTTGTATCCACCTTGACATATCCTTTGATACCTAATCCCTGCTCTGATTTATAATAAATGGCGAGCCATGATTAATTCTTTTCATAGTCATTAAAATAACATTAATCGTAATGAAATCTTTTGATATTAATGGAAAAGTAATATGTAATCTGGGAAGAATTCCTCTGAGATTTGGAATGAATTAATGTCCACTGATTAGAAAATGTTCCCTCTTGTCCTAATTACAGTACATGGTATCCTGGGTTGAGTTTAGTAATGACATCTTATTATTTCTTAGGTAGAGGAGCAGTGCTGTCTGGTACAGGCTGACAGGCCATTGTTTTGAAATGTGGAAGTTTATTTTGGTCGCATGCTTCTTTTCTCATGCAATAAAGAAAATAAATCCCTTGAAGTCTGGGACTAACTGAACATAAAAGTGAGAACTCTGTGTTTTATTTTTAACTCCTCTTATGCAGAGCCAACAAGACCCCCAACCACTGTTTTGGCCAGAAGTCTTTCTGCCTCAGATGTTGAAGTTTCTTGGGCTCCCCCTTGGGAGAACCAGCACAAAGGAAGAATACAGGGATATGAGGTATGGAAACACAACACAGCCTCAGTACTAAGCTTTAAGGAGAAACAGAGATACATCATGGGCGGTCATTGCAGTGCTGCTCTTGCCGGCCATAGGGTATGTGGGGTTCCTGTGGTGTATTTGGTTCCTTTTATCTCTTCAATATGTGGAGATTTCTCTCACATGGTAAATAATTATACATCTTTCTATGTGTGATCTGGCTGAAAATTGAGAGCAGAGATTGCTGAGAGAAACCTGCACGAAAGTGCTTCCATGGCCAAGGCAGTCTCTCAGGTTCTGGGGAAGGAGCACCACAGCCAGGCTGGTGTTTCTAGCAAGGACCAAGAAGGGGTTGTAGCAGGGTGCAAGTTCTGTCCCTATGGCTCTTGCACTTCAGCCAGTAGTGCCACAGTTAGTGCTGGAAACGATGGGTGCTGCCAGCCCATAGCTGGAGGTAAACGCACGTACCTGCTCTGCTTCTCAGGTCAGATGTTGGAGACATGACGAAAAGGAAGAGAACGCAAAAAGGATTCGGACGGTTGGCAATCAAACATCTACAAAAGTCAGCAACCTGAGAGGCAATGCGCTGTACCACTTGGCAGTCAGGGCGTACAACACAGCTGGGACCGGCCCCTCCAGTGCCGCAGTCAATGTCACCACCAAAAAGCCACGTGAGTGCCTGCAAGGATGGGGGGCTCTTGCCTGGGAGGGTTTCTGCTACTGCTCCCCTCTCTCATTTTCAGGCTTTGTTGAATCTGAAGGAGCTGTCAGACTTTTCTTTGCTGGGTTCTGTGCAGAAGACTTAGCAGCCTTCTTTTATATTTTGTGAGGCTCTTCCCCGTGTTAAGTAAGCAGAGCATGCAAAACTGAATCACAGCTGTGCAGGCAAATTAAATATTTATCTCGTTGTTCAAGAGGGCTTTTTTCTTTTGGTCTTGGGCATGTTGAGCAACTGACTGAATCCTTTTTCATTTAGAGCACTGTGTTGTGTCACACCTCCGTGACCTTGAGGACACACAGCAGTGAAACAGCTCATCAGCTTTCCAGAGTGATAGGACTCTAGGCATGCTCAGCAATGGTGGTGGAAGCCTTACTGGGAGGGATCCAACTGGAAAACATTGCTCCTTAGTAACACAGTGCTGTGTATATTTTTATATAGCACCAAGTCAGCCCCCTGGAAACATCATATGGAATTCATCTGACTCCAAGATCATACTGAACTGGGACCAAGTGAAAGCACTGGATAACGAGTCAGAAGTGAGAGGCTACAAAGTGAGTATTTTGTCAGCACAGGCAGCTGGACAGCACTGCCCTCCACCAGCTCACTCATCGCCCCCTGATCCTGCAGCAAATCCTCACTAAGCGTAAGCTGTCACTGGGTTCTGGTATAGGGCTACAGGGAACATTTCCATGAATCCAGTGTCAAGTAGGGGTTTATAGTAAGATCAGACAAGGCGTTTCTCATGGTACTTACATGATTTTCCAGAAACAGAGGTCATACCTGTATAGAGTGAGCACGTTCTCAGCCCACAGACCTCAACCTGCTCCTTCCCTGTGAAGTTCCCACCTGCAGGACTGCTCTCCTACCCTCGGTGGAAACCTTCCAAGGGCTGTAGTTGACTCCTTAATTGCAGACAAATAAAATGCTTTTTTAATAGCTCCCATTTTCTTCAGAAAGCAAAGCCAAAAGGAAAAGAAAGAGCATCCTCATTAGAAGCAGTTTTAATAGAGTATGATTTAACTGGAGAGAAATCTTGGGAAAAATTCAGCTCTGCCACCTTCCACAAGGGTTTAATTTGGCCTAAAGAAGACATCAGTGTGCAATTGCCAGCCATTGTCTTGAGGGTTGAGTCGTGCAAGCATTTCCCACCAGAGCTTGAAACGATGAAGAGCCTGGAGATGCTTTGTATTTTGTTCACAATCTGGAATGCCAACGGCATTGGCTTTACCAGCCTGTACCAGCTCTCCTGAATGTCTGCACTAGCTTTTAAGTGTCTCTGGTGCACTGTATCAGATTATCAAAAAGAAGTAATTCCTCAGGGTTTTTAGTTAAAACCTCAGATGAATCTCAGCAGTTTGGACCAACTTTTCACTACATATTTTAGGTTTGAAATGCAAATTAAGTTGTCAATTGAAAGAGGATGGGAGAGACTCATCACTCTGAAAAAGCAAACCCTGTCCAGTGGGTTTCTAAAAAGTCCTCTTTTAACTTACAGTTGGGATAGCACAGCCAGATTGATTTCTTTCCTGAACCATAGCAAAACACTGCCCATTTTTCATCTTTTTTCCTGGCATTTGTCACAATTTATGATCTAAATTAGTAAAATTCCCAGATCTTAGAAGACCAGTCAAAAAAAATCATTTATTCTGGGAAGCCATTTGTGGCACCGCATCAAATACCTCAACCCAGTTCCCTGAAGAAACATAATAATGAGTTTCTGACCTCTATAAATAAGCCTTGGGATTTATTTTAGCTTGATAAAGTTAAAGATTTCATGAAGGTGCTCCCCCAGGTACCAGTGCTGTTTGGTACTGCACATCAGCATCACCCTCCTCCCAGTGTCACCTCCCCACCCCAGGCACTGCCACTACTGTGCTGGGTCCCCAGAAAACTCCAGCAGCCCCTCTGAGACCATGTGTCTGAGCACCAAAGGCAGGGAAAGAGCAGCAGCAGACCGGGATGACCTTGGGGCAATAGCCATCTCTGCTGTTTCTGCCTCCTTTTCTCTCTCCCCTTTGCTGCAGGTTTTTTACAGGTGGAACAGGCAGAGCAGCACATCTGTAATAGAAACGAATAAAACCTCTGTGGAGCTCTCGCTGCCGTTCGACGAGGACTATATCATAGAGATAAAGCCGATCAGTGATGGGGGCGACGGCAGCAGCAGTGAACAAATCCGAATTCCAAAGATATCAAGTAAGGATGGGAGGAACCAGGGTCCTGCATGCGTGATCCAGGATCCCCAGCCCTTCTATCCCTGCTATTGGAGCAGACCTGCTTTACCCCATCACTGTTCTCACCTAGAAGCGGGATGAAGCAGAGCAGGGCCAGGCTGTAGTTCTGTCCTTCTCCCAGGCATGCAGCTGAAACCCAGACTTACCCAGTTTCTGATTTCATATTGAATCAAGATTAAACCATAAGAAATGCCATCATAAGTAGTTATATTTGTATTTAAGATTTCTAGACACTTTTCACTCTCTTACTTCCCTACTCGTATATATGTAGAATATATTGTTTCACTGCAATTCACTGTAACAAAATATCAAATGCAGTGTATGGAGGTTTTAAATTTATAAGGTTACTGTATAGCCGTATTCCATTGTGTGTTGGATACATAAATATGTATTTAGGGAAATGAGGTTGTGTAGAAGAACAAACAGGCAAGAGAGTATTTTATTACACAACATTGCTTTTGCAAAATCTCTATGTCCCATCTTCCATTAATAATGCCACAGTTTATAAGCTGCATTAAATCAGGAGCCTCTGCAATGCAGGAATATGGCATTAAAATAATAGCAATGTAAAAAACCCTGGGTGAGATCAGAATTCTCTCCACCATGGTTGTACACTGTGGCTATATAAACCATACAGAGGAATTTAATCAGCAGACGCAGGAGAGCATAGGAGAGGAGGAACACATGCCAGTTCTTATTTGGCTCAGCACAGTGGGCACAGGTACACAGCTCCTCCAGGATGTGGATTGCGCCAGGCTGGTGCCATAAGGAACAGCTTGAATGTAATACAATTGTAAGAAAAATAAAATAATAAGTAAACAGGCCCCAAGGTAATACAATTGTGAGAGTAGCCTCAACACAACAGCAGCAGGAATTTGAGTTCAATGGAAAACTCAGAGAGGTGAAGCGCAGTGAAAAGGAGGTTATGTGGGGTCTGACCTCCTGGCTGCCGCCACGCTTCCTTGGAGGAGCCAGAATTAATCTCTTGGGGTTGGGGTTAATGAGGGCTGCTCTTGTCACCGCTGGCTCATTTTCTCCCCCTCTCTCCTTTGCTCAGATGCATACGCAAGAGGATCCAGCTCATCCACCTCCAATGCCTGTACACTGTCAGCCATCAGCACGATAATGATATCGCTCACAGCTCGCTCCAGTTTATGACAAAAATTACATATAGGACTTCTCGTTTATAATATAAGCAACATTTAGCTAGTTGTTTTGAAGACACCCAGTACTAAGTAATATTGTGGTTTGAGTACATCTTACTACTGGAAAAATGTTTATGCTTCTTTAGGAATGGCATTATACAGTACTTCCTCAAAGCAAATATAGCTTTGTCTGAAGTTTCCTTGGAAACTCTGCAATGCACTGAAAACATCTGTAATATGATGTTACCAAAGCAGTTTACATATGTCCTTATATGCATATTTTTTATTATATATTTAGTGTTTTATAGAATTTTTTAAAGTTAACATATGATGTAGATATTAATTTTTCCTCTGCTATAAAATGCTATGGACGACATTACCATGGAAATATTGTTTGGAATTTTTTCCTTTCTGATGGAGAGTTCAAAGTTGTTCATAGTAAATTGGCTGCAACTTTACTGTACAGTTTTACAAGGCTACATAAGGCAAAACTGTTCCAGATTAGGTTTGTAATGCGGCTGTAGTTAACTGGCAGTTACGATGAGTCTTGTGTTGAATCAAGTGCTTATAACACACAAGATGTTATATTTTATTCAGAGGTCTAAGCAAGTCAAACTCGAAATAGTAAGAACTCAATAATCTTGAAAAAGTACATGAAATTTGGTTGTTTGTGGACTACAGGACATGTAGCTAATATTCTGGTATCGTGCAGCAAGGGTCCATTTTACTGTCTTGAAATAGCTTTGTCTTTATCACGAGTAGCATTGATTGGGTAGGAATGAAGAAACTGCAAAGGTGCGATCTCTGCCTCTAGTGACAAAAAAAGAACCTGAAGGAGCAAGCCAACAACATGGTTCTCACCTTTGAGTGTAAAGCCAGTGAAGTCCACCTTGCTTTGGGAGATTTTATTCCAAGGAAATCAGTATACCACAACTCTGAGATGTAAAGCTGCTCTAGGCTTGTTTTCCGAACATACGCTGCTTTCCACATGCATTGGAACATAACTCATCATTCTTCATATGCCACCATGTAAAAAACTCTTGGGAAGTCCGGTCTGGATCAGGAGCCTCAGAGGAGCTGTGCCGTGCTTCACAGAGGTGTGGGTTGTCCACAGCAAGGTGGGATCTCTGGTGGTTCTCTCCTAAGAAGTCTGTGTTTCCTTATGAAAACTCTTCATAGGCACCTGAGGCAAAATAGAGTCACGCCAGAAAACGACAATATCCACAGCAAAATAATTCTTCTTAAGAGAAGGACCGTTTGTTACTATGGGGTAATTTTGTAAGTTCACTCAGATGGGATAACGCTAGTAAAAGGCAATGGAATTTTCTATAAAATTTTCAAGTTTAAATGCGCTGCAGTGGTATACTATTACTTTTTTTGTTTTCCTGATAGCTTGAATTTGCCTGTAACTTGTCTTTTTTGCTTACAAAATAATACAGTTAACTTTTAGACCTTCTAAATATATTTATTCAGTAACTCATAATCAGGATTCCACTTGTGTAAAAGTCAGGGGTGTTGACCAGAGAAATATTGTCAGTATTTCAAGCTGTGTTCCTTTCTTAGTTTGATATGGTTACTTCTATGTAAAAAGAAAAAATAAGAAAAAAACAGAAAAAAACTACAAAACCAAGAAAAATGGAAAAAAAAAGAAGCTTCTGTAGTTTTCTCCCCAGTGTAAATGATATTTATCAGTGATCTAGCAGATGTAATCTTTTTTTAAAGGTATTGGTAATAAATATTCTGTCATTTGTAAAGATACCTGTCTTCCAGGAGCGTTTTTCCTCCATGTGTCATTCTGCCCAGTAGCAAACTTCATCACAGCAGTAGCCAGCACCTGCTGAGATGGTCACTGACATGAAGATACCAAAGAGTTGGATTAAGTTGGAACTTTGTGGAGGCCGGAAGAAAAAAGTCTATTTATAAATCTTTGGTCTAATTCTGCTTCCAAATTGACCCAAAAAAAATCTGCATGGGTGAACCTGGGGTGATAATGTCTATTTATGTGGAGTCACAACCTCTCCAAACTTGTGTGGGTTGGTACTGTCAGAGTGGAGCCTTCTGCAGTTTGGGAACAAAAAGGCAAAACTGGCATCACCCTCCTGATGATCATGGGTCTGGCCGCAGCCAGCCGGGAGACAGCAGCTTCATGCAGGAGCTGACCCTGGACCCGGAGAAACCTGCCCTGGTGCAGCACCGCTTCCCTGCAGATTTCTGAGGATCTGGGGGAGGGTTGGTTGAAATTGCTAAACCCACCAAACCTGCATTCCTAGTTCTGGATTTTAGGGTTGTCATAGGATCATGCATGTCACAGGACTCATAGGATAATGCTCTGCATTGCAAAGGAGAAATGTTGTGCTTTGCAATCAATGAAGCCAAAAACTTAAGTAGCCCCAAGATGTAGTTCAGCTTTCAAAACGAAAATTTAATGTTGCCATGGGTACAGGTGGGTGAGAGATGCACCCCTGCAGCTGCTCTTGTGGAGGCAGTGGGAAAAGCTGCATGGGGAGGAACACATGAGGTTTATAACTGGGTTTAAAGAAAAAACACTCAGAAATACTTCTTTATGCTCTGGACACAGAACTCATAACTCTGTCTTGGAGTCAGGACAGTAACCTTCATCGGCAGGGTGGGCTGGGCAAGAATGGCAGAATGTGACATGCAGCCCTGAGCATGGCCTCTCCTCTTCACGTTCCCCACTGCAGACCTGCATGTGGCAGTGACAGCAGATTCTCTGAACATGCTCCCTTTCATCTCCCACAGCCTGGAAGGACAGCAGTCTGCTCCAAGTATGATGGCTGTGAGGAGGCAGCTCTGCCAGGAATTGCTTTTCTTGTCCTGCACAGTGGCTCTTTACCAAAGGTGAGGTACCCCCATTGCACCCCTGCACGAGACAGCGCTGGGCTGCCAGTAACGATGAGCAGGCTAGACCAGTGGCGCGGCAGGGAGAATGGAGATGTTCCTGCTGCTTTCCATTAGCTCCGTTTTATTTATCACTGTGAGTATAACACATACCTGCCAGTCTTCAAGCCCTGCCTGTTTCCAGGAGTACTCATCCCAAGGACCTGATGTACCCTTGCCAGTCTTCAAGCTCTGCCTGTCCCCAGGAGTACTCATCCCAAGGACCTGATGTACCCTTGCTGGTTGGATGAACACCTGCACAGGTTTTCTCACCATAACCAGCTTGTTGCCGTTATTTGCATTGCTTTGCCATGATGCAAGTCCTTACCACAGATGACACCAAAAACCAAAAGCATGTTTTTCCCTGCCAGCTACCGGGAACGCTTGGCTCCTGAGGCCGCTGCTGCCTTCACTAGGATTCACACGGCCAGAGGTACAGCTCAAATGCAAAATATGCTTAAATATATTGCTTTAATCTCTGCAATATCTTGCTATTAATGTGACTGAAATTATATTTAGAAATCTTATTTATTAGGCCACTTGAAGACATGACATAAAATACATCACAGTAAATGAATTCTCTTTAGTCTCATTTTTTAGGATTTTACTAATGAAATTCTGATTTTAGATTGTTAAAGCTGGGCTCCTCGAATCTGTTAAAATCACAATACAGGAGAGACATCTGAGGCACAAACATTGTTCTATTAATGAGCTACATTAATTTTGATGGAGCCATGCTATTTCACCCAGATGAGAGCTGCCTCATTCATTATTTATAGTCTGTAGTACCTAGGAACTCCATTACCTTAGGCACTTTCCCAAACAATTTACTTGCCGGGTCAAATCTTTCTCTTTTTTCTTTGTTAATGGATTAAAACCTCACCACTGCCCAGCTCAGCACACAGGAGGTTGCTTGGAAGTGGCAGGGACTTCGCAAGAAGAGGAGAGTTTTGTGGTCCACAGCCAGAAAGGTCGAAGCCTAAGTTGTTCCAGTTTGAGGCAGGTTTATTTGGTAACTCACTCAGTGGAGGACACAAGGTAAGTAAATAAATCACCAACAGAAACTGACACTGTCCAAACCCAGTTCATTGAAGATGGAAAAACAGTGAAGAAAACCAGTTCCAATACTGGGTTTGGATTTTCAAAATCACCTGAAAGCAGCTGAAGCTGTGCATGAAGAAGGAGCCCAGATCCTTGCAGCTCAGCCTCTTTAAGAGCACCAAGAAGTCCTTGGCACGTTTCCTTAATTGCTGTACAGATGAAACCCTTGCGCTCCCAGGCTGAGTTTTGTTTCGTAGGCGCAACTCAGGAAGTTTTGCAGTCTGTGCCTGTTTTGGTTTCTTTTTCTGCCCTTAGGCTTTAATCTCTTGTGCCAGGAAGCACAAACGATCTCTTCTTGTCCTTTTGTAGAAGCTGCCAGCTCATGTGAAAGGCAAGAGCCTGCAAAGGAGCCTTGGACTGGAGATGAGAGAGAAGCCAGGGAGGCAGACAGCCACTCTTTCAGAGCCCACCACTCCAGAGACATTCCCTTATTCAGAAAGGAGTGTGAGGAACAGAAGTGAAGTTCTCATTTCATACTGAAGTCAGGGTCTCGCAGCACCTACCGGCTTCACACAGCCAAAAGCTAGGGATGCTTAAGACCCAGGGAAACCAAGATATTAAAAATGCCTCCTTTGCTGTGCAAACTGCACAAACTGGGACTTTTTGCTGAATAGCTTATCATTACACAAGGCACCTTGTGGAAGAAAGTCCTCCTGTCCTGCAGGAAACATCACTGCAGCAGAGGCGATTTGAAGCCCACTCCAGCGATGTGCCAGGGCCACCAGCCTCATCAGCCCTGCCGATTCTCAGAAGACAGAGTCATCAAGGGCATTGCAGTAGAGATCTTCAGCAAAGCTACTGAATTCAGTCTCTGTCTCACTGGTGCAGTTACGTGCTCTCTGGAAAGCAAACACTGCTATTAGCTGGTGAACAGGGAGGTTGTGCTGGTTTTGGCTGGGATAGAGTTAATATTTTTGTAGGAGTTAGCATGGGCTGTGTTTTGGATCTGTGCTGGAAATAGTGCTGATAACACAGGGGTGTTTCAGTGATTTCTGAGTAGGGTTACACAAACAAGTGTGGAGAGATGGGGTGACTCACAGAAGGAAGCAGAAAGCAGTAGTTCAGTGAGAGGCTGAGATCAGAGCTGCTCCTCAGGGCCAAGTGCAGTTTCAAGGGCTACACTGCCACCACCGTGCAGGGCTTTCATCACGTTGTCCAGCTGTTTACACTGCAAATTGAGGAACTGAATGCCCACAACAAACAGCTGCTGAAGGTTCTCTTTCCTGGTGATCTCAGCAGAGACACCAGAGCCATGTCCTTGCCTCTCCTTGCCAGTGTCACTGCCCTTGCAGCCATGGTGCCAGTAGAAAGCCTCAAGCCAGTATTGCCTACCTGCACTGAGCTAGCTTTAAGTAAAGACACAGTTAAATACAACGCAAAGCTGCTTTTGATAATGAGAAACAGCCTTTGCATTCTCACGTATTCTAGCTGCAGTGTTACTATTTGCTATTTCTCATATTCTTATTTCTGATACCCTAAGTCATGTTACTTTACACCACTGGCTTTAATTAAAAACAAACATTATATGATAATCTTTTAAGCCTGTTTCCCTGACCAGACCATGGAATAAGAACAATACACAAAAAATCAAACCCCTTTTCTAAGGAGACAAATTAAAGTCAAGCTACTGAGCAGCACTTCCCTTGAGCAGACAATGAGGAGTTTTATCTTATCTGTAAGGCAAATGTATTTATCAGGAAGTAACAACAAACATAATAAGGCTTAAGACCAGCTTAACAGTAGGACCACAACATTCCTGATTGTTAGGTTTCACAAAATAGATCAGCTCTCCAGATGTCAACCTCCAGTACAAGGCAGAGCTATCTGCCCGGCTGTGCTCAGTGGAAGGAGCAACTGCATTTCCATACAAAAGGCAAAGCCATACCACATCATGCACCTGAAATTTGTTGCATATTAGAAAAGCACTTAACCCTTTTGTTCATTGTTAAACCTCCCCAAAACATTTCATCTACAAACAAAGCCAGATGCAGAGCTACTGCAGGCTGGGACCTGCCCTCTGCAGAAGAGGTGGCCACATAGCTACATAAGAACTGACCACAGTAGTTAATGATTGCAAGAACAGCCTCACAGATTGCTAAATTCAACTGCTAACTCTATGTTATACTCATAGTGAGGCTGTGCATATCATTACATTAACTGAATTTCCCACTTGGCATGTTTTGCACAAGACATTTGACAGCGTAGTCCACATCTAGTATGGACATTAGATATTCTAAGAGTTAAAAGGCTTTAACTGAGCAGTAACGAGCTACATGGTCACAGCCTTCCAGGGAAAGAGCAGCACACAAACACAGCGCTCTTTGTAGCAAAAAAAAAAAAGGAAATGAGTGACTAAAATGTTATTTTACCTCATAGTTATTTGGGAAGAGGTCTCTGAATTTGTTGCTAGGTGTTGGAATTGGTGGAAAGAGTTTACTCCATACGTGGTTTCTGCAAAAAGCAGTAGTGATGTGAAAGAATTGCTTTTTCTGATGGATGACGTATCCAACAAGCAGCACATATTTAGCCCCATGAGAAGGTGTGTCCCCTCTCACCACCAGCCCTCCTGCCTGCCTTGCACTCAGTCATCAGCATCTGACGGCAGTAGCAGGTTCAAAAGGGGTCAAAGTAATGGATAACGAACCACCAGCAGAAACCCTGAGGACTGGGCAGGTGTCCTGTTCCCCACAGGACACTTTAGAGGAGGCAGGATTACTCTCTCCCCCCCCATCAGCCTCTCCCATCATAGCTGCAGCCAAAAGCCAGGATGTCTGATCCACAGGGCACTGCCATGTCTTTTACCGGCCAGCAACAGGTTTCTCTTGGAGAGAAATTAATTACTCTGATCTCTCTGTTCATGCTCATGCTCTTCCCAAGGGTTGCATTGTCATGTATCTTGTTTGGACAGTCAAGACAGGCTGCTTCTTGCTCAGCCTTTGGTTTCTGGTATAATCTGCCTGCTTCTGGTGGTAGGAGAGTAACTGCAAGTAATGGTGCTCCGGGGAACAAGGAGAAGGCAAGGAATGGGATCAGAGATGACTGACAATAAACAGTTCTGCCTAGTGGTGCAATAACTCACCTTGCTAACACCCTTTGAGATACTCCTTCCCTGCCTGACATTCTTTAGTCTGGCTCAAGCATACAGGCATATGTATTTTTGTGATAGTAAGTACTGCAGAATGAATGAACGAACTTTTTCTTGTCTTTGATATATTCCAGAGTACAGATTTTACATTTCAGTTGCCAAAAAACATTCACTATCTCTACTCCTGGATAGCACAATATTTGAATAGGGCCAGATTTTAATGGGAACTTGTAGTGAGTGGAGATTACACTTGATCCATGAAGCAGAGATGTGGCCAAGGTGTGGAGCTCTATCTGTTGATACCAAGGACAGACCGTAAATCACAGAATGGTTTGAGTTGGAAGGGACCTTAAAGATTACCTAGTTCAAACCCACTGCCATGGGCAAGGGCACTCTTCACTAGACCAGGCTGCTCAAAGCCCCGTATGCCTGGTTTATTTTGTATCAACTCTCCTGACTGATGTCTGGTTAGTTCAATGCTTATGGTCTTAAACTATTCTTCTTCCAAAAGCTGAGTTCTGCCATGCTTTCTTTATCCTATTATTCCTTCTCACCAGGGAATTGAGGAGAAATAATATTCTTACCATCAGTTTGGAGCTAAACCTTCCTGTTTGAGATGCTGCTGCACTGAAGGAGACATTAATGCTTAACTAATTTTTAGGTGAAGGAAGGGCCATACCACTGCTCACACAATAGACCTGACCAAGCAAGCTGCAGGATGCGTCCCCATTTCTGCATGAGTTTGTGACGGAGGTGTACAGCTAGAAGTGGGCTTAAGGGGAGGAAAAGCAGGTGTGAGTTGTTTCTAGGAGGCATTTGCACTCCCTTTGTTGAAATGCTGAACGCAGTCCAACCATCGCTGGCTGCAGAAGACAAGTCAGGCTGTGCAGTCACTGGCAGCAGATCGGGACAGTAAGGCAGCTGCTGGTGTAACTCAGGAGTGGGACCAGTGCCTGGCATCATATCTGCTCTTCACAGCTGTCCTGCTAAGGGCTAGGTCTTTCTGATAGTAGCTTTGCAAGCACTGTTGTCTTCACAGCTCCTGCGCAAGATTGGGTCTCCCAAGCCTCTCAGAGGGAAAGCCCTGGACACCACATGATTTCACCTTATTTCAGCTCTGAGTGTGATTTTGATGGGAGGACACATCAAATTTTGCTTTTGTTGCATAGTGTAACCAACAAGATTTGGGTTTTTTGGAATTGGCATGTTTCTAGTTGTGCTGTTTGTCAATAGAAGATTTTGATGGAGCCATATCAAAATTATTTATTAAGCCATCAAAATGCATAAGTTATACTTTGCTTCTGGAATAGAAACACTTAAGGAGGGGTGCACAAATGCCTGGCAGAAATGAGGCAGGGCATTTGTGTTCGTGGGGGCTGCTTGCCCCTCAGGTGCAAGAGTCTTTGCAGTGAGGCTTTGGTGCGGTGGTGACAGTGGTGCCCTCAGAATGGTCCTGTTCTTTTTTGCAGGATGCTGGAAAGTTGGAGTTATGTGATTAAATATCTTGTCTCAAAAAGCGTTCCAGATAACCCTGCTTGTCTCTACACAGGTTAGAGCATGGCCCTTTCTATTAGCACTACTTGGACCTTCAGGATTTGGAAACACCCCACAGGACCCTCATGCCTCAACTGAATGTTTCAAGCCTCCAGTTACTGTGCTGTATCTCCCTGAAATTTGCCAGCTTTCCCACAGGCTGTGCCTTGGAAAGGCCAAAGAGAAGCACGTAAGAGAACAGGTTCTTCTTTTTCCTTTTCTAACCGCTACAATGAGATTGATAAAATATTTGTTTCCACAGGACATTAGAGTGCCTTTTATAGCGTCTTGCCTCCCCTGAGATTTCCCATGACATTTTCCAAATGATTTCCCATAGTGGGTGGCTGGTGGCTGCTGGATGTTGGCTGCAGAAGAGGGAGGGGACCTGGTGGAGGTCAGGATGACCACATTGATTTCAGGTTATGGAGGGCTAATGACTGTCCTCACGTCAATTAAGTGGAGAGCAGCTGGGAGCAAGTTATTAACTACATCCTCCTGTAGGCTCACTTCCAGGAGAAAATGGTATCCCAAGGCACAGCCTAAGGAAGTACAGATGATGCTCATTCATAAAGACAGAGGTCAAACCAGGAAAACATTCAATTATGTTTTTTATCAAGACAGTAACCCCATCAGCTACTGCAAGGAAGTGAATGGAGAAGACTATCCAAACAGTCCTAAATGGCTACCTTGCCTTGTAGCATTTCTCCCAAATGGTGTTCTGTATGTCTGATGCCTGCAATCACCAGGAAGTACACAGAGAAATTTATAGAACTCTTTGCTATAATGGAATTACTTATAATGGCTTTAAACTGTATAAAATTTGAAATTATTCTGTGCTTGAATTGCATGGCGTACTTCATGAATTTTCAAGAGCAGTAAAAACTGAGATTGCCAATGAAACTGTGATCTAGGGAACCTGTTCTGGTTTTCTTTCATAAACACCTGCAGATACAATAAATGAGCAGGTTAAGCACTGTGTTTCATCTTACATTTCCCACCTCCTCCCAGGGCAGGCTGGGGTATTAGAGAAGTGGCAAGGACACTGAGCAAGAAGCATCTTGCAGTGGAGTAAAGCTAGCAGCTTCATGAAATTTAGTGCAGCAGGCAGACAAAATGTTAATTACATTGGGCAAAGATAAAATGTCATAAGCCTTTGGGTGCTAGGGAATTATATACTAGCCAGGCAGAAGCTCTTAGAAGTAGCCAATCAAGCAACTGGACCTTGAAAGCCATCTTAAATTTGCCTAATTTATTAAAGTTCATGAAATGTGTTAGTACAGCATTTTCAAGCTGGTCCTTGAGAAGTCTTCCCCAATACTTATTTCTCCCCCTGTTTCTGTTTCAGGATCTCTGCAGGGGAAAACTGCATAACATCCAAATACTTGCAGAACTCCACAGGAAAACATGGAGTAGTATGACTGCTACTAACTGGTGTTGGAACTAACTGGTGTTGGTGTTCTGCTGTCCCAAAGAGAGAGAGTTGACAAAGATGATGCCAGAGCAGTGGAGGACCTACAGCTACATGGACAGGTCAAGCTGTAAAAGAATCGGTGATGTGAGTAGGACTGGTTTGGGGATTTCCACCAATACATCAGAACTGCATAGTTGGGAGTAAGTGTGTATGACTCACAACATGAATAAACTCTCTGGGGAGTTAATCTGTCTTGCTCCAAAAAGGACTGCTTATTGAGACTTACTATGCTAATTAAATTGACTTAAGAACAGGTTATCATAGACAACTGACATTTTACAGAGAGTTAACAGCTATTCTAATGTAACATTCCTGTTGACAAGACCTTTATGTGATAAAGGAAATGTGGTATGGAAAGGAAAATAGCCAAGAGCACATCAAGATGACCCATAAATTAAAAGATGTTAAAGAAATGAATAAGAAATTAGGAGAGTCAAGGACAGCACTTTCATTACTGGGAGCTGTATTTACTGTGGGCTGATAGTTGCTGCTTGTTGCATGTTTCAGGGGAGAAGCTTGCAATTAGGTTGATTCTTTACTTCATTGCTTGTGATTTGACGAGTCACAGCTACAGAAATCCAACGTATATCTGGTTTCTTCACAGAACATTTTGAGGAGTTTGGCTAAATGACATCTGCGTTTACTACATGGCATCTATAGCCTCTGTAGTAATTAAAAATAAACTAAACAAGTAATTCAAAACCACAAAGCAATCAATAGTTTAATGCACTTACTCCCGTTAAAGGTCAGGAGGAGCTGCAAGCCCAAAAGCACTTAATTTTTACCTCTTTGGAGCATCTACTTCTTGATGTCAGCTGAAATTCAGACACCATGCCCAGAGCCCAGTGTAGTGCATGTCCGTGAGCTGAGCTAGATAAGACTGAGAAAACACTGCTCTGTACATTTTAGCCATGAAAGATGCTCTCAGCAGCTTTGACTATGGTTAAAGACAGAATCTTCCTGGGGAAATCACTGACCCAACCAGATCCATTTAAGTGAATAAATTCAGGACAAATAGATTTTTAACAAATTCACCTCAATCAGTATATGGTTTTGCTGTTGAAGATACTTTGATACTCCACCAATTTTGTTGAATATTATTATCGATAATTAATGAGGCTGATTACTACTTATTCAGTACTTTTGCTGTGTGTAACTATGCTTCAGTACAGAAGTGCCCTTTCTTCAAATTAAGCAAAGGTGGTAACATCCCCACACACTTGTAAAGCACCCAGTCCTTAGTTATTCAGTAATTAAACAGAAGAAGATGATACTTACGTTTTGCATGTTATAGCAACAAGCAGGAATGTGCAGCATGTGGACACACAAAGCACAGTGAGAATCCAGACTGTGGAATTCTCCAGTTTGTTTTGCCCTGAATTTCAAAGGAAAAAAAATATTACTTTAGTGCAGATTATTTTAAGCACACTCTTACAAAGTATCTCATCAGCTGTTTTATGTGATTATATTCAGATCACAAATTAACATGCAAACAATGAAGACCTGCTCTCTGGAATTAGAAATGAAAGGCAGAGATGCACGAACAATTTCCATTAAACTGACTTTCTACTTTCAACACACATTTATTTCATTTTGACATGAAGGAAGAAAGAGCCAAGAAGCATGAGGGGAGAGGCCCACCAGAAGGTCGATATAGTCCGTTAGCTGCCTTCCCAAGACACGCAATGCCATGCAGTGAGGTACTCAGCAAAGACACTGTTTGTTAATAATCTCAGAGACAAACTGTTTTCCATTAAACCATTATTCAGTTTCTGTTAACCCTTTCTAGCCAGGAACTGTATTTCTCTAGCTTCCTAAACTTGCCTGTAAAGAAGACAATGAGCACCCCATTCTTCTTGAGAGCTGGTTGCTGATACATTTTCTCAGGAAGAATTTCTCTACTACTCCTGCCTGTGAGCAGACACAGATATTTCTATCAAGGTCAGTGTTTCTGTTTTGAAAAGGCATTGCTCAGTGGCCAGGGCCATTATTTGATGCCACATTATGCAATATAACAAAAACATTTACATTGAAGTGAATTTTCAAAAGGCTGCCGAGTTATGATAACTACCTGCTCTATGCATCAAGGTGTCAGCACTGCCATTACTGGGTAATTGAAAGGAGATAAATCAGCCAGCAGCAGGAGTGTGGAGTTTATTGCTGCTGTCGACAAAACAATACTCAACTGTGGCCAGATTCATTTCTGAGAAATGAGGAGCTAAGCCTGCTGTCTCTGCTGACAGCTGTGGTTGCACAGCAGTCCAGAGAGCAGTGCAGATGACACTATGAGCAGGCCTGTGTGATCCATCCTGCACTTCCACAGCACCATGATGGGGGCACAGAGTCAACCCTCAACCTTGTAATTAAAAACAGGTTAGGATGGTTCATTTTGTCTTAGGGATTACCACTTTTCTTTCAAGAAAATGAGATTTAGGATGTAATTGTCAATGAGTTGTGCTTTGTGTAAGTCTTGAGGATGACTGGGGCAGCAAACCGTGCAAAGCAGTTAAGTCCCATAAACCAAGCCATCCAGCATGACAGGTGGGAAGAGTATCCATTTTCCAAACCAAAAATAGAAGGGTACTAAGTCTCTTCCATCTTATATCATCAGTTGGCAATGGCCTCAGAAAGGTATGGTCAGGCAACACCCACTGCAACTCAGAGTGTAGAATTGCAGACGCTGCACTGTGGCTCTGGGGACCTGCCCAGCTTGTACTTCTCCCCGAGATGTACATGCAACAAGCCTCAAAAAACCCCTTTCTATAAGAAAAAACTGTCCCACTCATCCACACTGATTTTTTTTTATCTAGCTTTGTTTGACTGCAATGGCTCTTTCAGAGACACCTGGTATCGAGGTGCAGTTCTTCAACACCCACTTTGGCAGCATGTGTCTGCATTTCCCAGGGTTTGATCGCCGCTGCCTGAGCAAAGGATTCAGAATTGTGTTTCAGCTTTTAGCAAAGCTACAGGATGCAGAGTCTAGGCCAGTGTTTTTCTCAGGATATGGACTCAGAAGAGGTCTGCTGGTTCTAAAGTCAGTCTCATCAAAATACTTCCCAGATAGATGCATGAGGCTAATAAACAGGCCCAATTTTCTTAATTAATGAGATCTTTGGTCAGCCTCCTGCCCCTGCCCTGGGTCAGTGGTCAGGTTGCTGAGCCTCTCTTTCCAAGGGCTTGTCACTGCCATGGAACCAGGTGGGAAGGTCAAGGGAATATGTTAGAGTAAGGAGACAAAACACCAGCAGCTTTGCATTCACTAGCAAATAGATATGAGGGAAAAAGTACAGTAAACAGGAGAGCGTAAGGGACTTTTTTTTTAAGTGAAAACCAGGAAATTAAGAAACTCAAAAGATAAGAGCAAAGGAGGATGTCTAACAAGAAACAGTTGATAACGTGTTTTGATAAGGAAACTGTTATTTCCAGAAAAACATGTTCAGCAAGCAGGAAATACAGAACAAAGTTGAGCAAATGATCATGTTCCTAAGATGCTAAAACCATGTTCTTTTTCCACCCCCCCAACATTTAAGAATTCAGATAGCTCCAGTACACTAGTTGTTGACATGATCGCTCATATTAACTTCCAGCATGAACATCACGATGCATGAGGGGAAATACATGTAAAAACTAAAGAAGTAATGCAGCTAAAAGACCTTACCTAGAACTTAGGACTTAAGCTAGTTTAAAGCAGTCTCTGAAAACACAAGCATGTAAAATCAAAACACTGTCTAAAAAATCCTCCATATATCCAAAAGTGGTGTTTTTTTCTTTAATGGAACACAGATTTAACTCCCCTTGGCTTTCACAAGTCAGTTTCTTCAAATACTGCTTTTCCTGGCTTCTATTAAATTTAGTTGGCGGCATGCATGCTCATGATTAGGCAGCATTTGCTTTCCAGAAATGTAATAATATTCACTAAAGACAGAAACATGTCATTCTTACCAACATAAATAATTTCACTCCAATCACTCCAAAACCCTCTTGTACAACATATGTGATGATTAGCTCTTATTTGTACGGAATACCTGCTGGTAACATCAATTCGTAATCTGAAGTCATTTACGGGTATTTTCAGTATCTGTTAGGAAAACAATATCATACTGTTACAGATTACTTAAGACTAAGCAAATCAGAAAACAAACTTTCATCATGTTTCTCTTTCTATTTTTTTTAAACTCTTTTACTAGATTAACTGAGCATCTGGCCTTGCTTTTGAAATAAGAAGGTGTAATTTCTCTCATATTACACCAATATTTCACGGTAAATTCTTGAAAGATACCTCAGTTTGCATTTATCCTTAAGATACTTCATGCTGAATTTTCAGCATTGTCCATTCTCTTACTGTTCTGAACCCAGATGCATAAAGCTGAGTAACTCCAAATTTTGTCCCTAAGTCTCTTGAGGACAGTTTGTGAGAGAAGAAGAGGGAAAACATGAAAATTTATGAGACTTTGGTTTTGCTGAACCCTAGTCACAAATGGGACACAAGTTTCATCAAAAGTCCATAGTTTCATAAATGTTCTAACAGCAGGTTTCATTTTAAATGCTTTAAAATTTGTAACATATCCATGAATATGAAGACTTTTTGATGAGGTTGCATAAAGGCAAATTCTAGTTATATAAGACAGTCAGCTCAGAGAGGGTATGCTATGTAACACTTGGGCATCAGAGAAGCAATTACCTGCTTGTTACCTGACTTCAAGTTGAAGAGGTAAAATTCATATTCAAAGCATTCTTTAGGGAAAGGAGAAATTGGCTTCTCCCATGTGGCCAGGAGATCATTTTGCTCTAAGAATACAGTGACATTTCTGGGAACATTCACTTTCTCTATGAAAAGAAAACTGTACTGGTAAGTTATTTACTTAGAGCCAAGTTTAAATACTAGCAACTGGAGCATTTTATAACCCTTATAAGTGTTTCCAAGTAGGACCTATAATCCTAGAATTTATTTTACCTTTTGGACAGAGAAGATAAGGATTTAGGAGGAATAACTACATTGCAGAAGCTGGTTAAGAGAAAACAGCTTTAAAAATCCATTTAGAAGTTTTGGGAAACTGGATTACTGGTGGGGGAGAGAATTTATTAAATTAATTTTCGCAAAAGCATGAATTAATGATAGAGCAGTCAGAAAAACTTAAACAAGAGATGTAACTAGGAAAGTTATTGAAAACTGAAACAAATTCAAAGCAATGCATCAGCAGCTGTTATGGGGATGATTTCTAAGAAGTAAGTATGTCAATTGTTTTATCTTGAAGCCATGAAAAGGGGAAATAATATCTATTAACAAAAAAGTGAAAGGCATGGAACTAATGAAAGAAAAGAAATTATTTGGGTAGATGAAAGACGATAGAGAGTCACTGCTGATGCTACCTTTTATTCAACACTCTATTGCCTTTTTTTAAAAGGACATGGTTATCTTCAACACCATGTGTCTTTTTCCTTTTAAAGAATGACAGTAAAATAAAAGGTAGTAAAAACTGTACTTGAAGGTAAAATCAAACTTCCTTATAACCATCCATTTCTGTCTTATAATCTCTTACAATTTCATTATGATGTCTATGCAATGCCAGCACATATTCTCACCTGCATCAAGAATCATCCAGTCCAGTAGTATTATCTCAAAAATCTTTTCAGAATCCTGCTAGACATTTTTAAGCATTTTTTAAGTGTATTTTTACTCACCAATAGCATTTTGGTTAAACAATTGCTGAAAAGGCTTGATTGCAGCATACTTGCTAGACCCATTAATGTGTATTACAATGAGACTGTCAACCTCTTCAGGATCAATGTGAGTCACTGAAAATCTGCACTCAGTATTCCTGTTCCACTTGTCTTTGATATAATCTTGACACTCTTCAGTGTACATCTCATACCTAAATTAAAATACTTGCCAGAAATGATGCTCTTAAAGAAATTCATTACTGACTTAAATAAGAGAAAACGCCAACCTGTAAAATAGGAAGTACTTGGTATCTTCTGGTGCTTCTTGGCCAGGAAGCCAAGTGCAATGGAGAGAAACAGTACTAAAAATGCTGATGCGAGTAACACAGGACAAATTGGTGACAGATGTCTCTGGAGCACCTAGAGAGTCAAGGAGTTATAAAGCAGTATGAAAAACCTTATTACAAAAGTCGTAAGAAATTCATCTTGCTAAAACACTTTGATTACAGCCTTTGGTCCATTATTTCCATGTCTATTGTATCCAATTCTCTTCCTTATCACACAGGTCTGCCAGTTATGGATGGATGAATATTCCCAAATAGTGTAAGTAAAGCTGTACCACACAGCATCATTACATATTTCATGTACATCAAGGCAATATGGTCTTTTAAAATCCTAGAGCGTATGAAAGTAGGTTATCTTAGCCTTAGCAAGGAATTCATATAAAATTTTATATGGGCTGTCCCTGTTCTGCCCCTCCAGATTGTACTCCAGGCTCCATAGCAGTAGATAAAGGCCTAGCCTAAATCATTTTGTAAGATCAGTGTGGCAGGCAGAAGGGGAAATGCTGTATTTTTCAAGTATTAAACCTGTCATTTTTGATGTCTAATCCACAGATTGGGGTAGGACACAAAATTCAGACCTCCCCTGCATTTCTTCTTACCTGGTGGAGGCGGGAGTTTTTCCTTCACCCAATCACTTCTCATCTGAAGTTCATTATGGAGAAGTAACGTCCGAACGTGTGCTGAGAAACCGTTGTGAAGTGCAGCTGTTCGGACACTGTGAGTCTTCTTTGTATCATACTTGAAATATCAAATACACATCACATGCGATGGAAGCCAAATTAAGGGACCTGTAAAGTCTGATCTGGACTTTGCAAAGAGGCAAACCAGCCACCTACCTTGGCTGGTTATGTTAAGTGTATAAAGCTAGAGAGTACAAATAATCCACACAAGAAGTGTCTAAGGTTTCTCATTTAAGACAGCAGGAACCTTATCTTACCAAAAATTTGTTTATGGCATACAGCTGTGATGAAACATGATCTGACATTTTAATGATACCCTGGCATTAATGTGAATTAAGTGAGCTGACTTGAGCAGGGAATACTATCACTTAAAACCAGTATCCACCCTTCCCCCAAGACAAACACTGCAGGCTGAGACTGCCAATACCCAAGCTAAGCCTTGTCCCAGCAGAGCTATACTGTAAGCATAGCTGAAAGGGAATGTCTCCAATGCTCAAAGTATATATTTACAATATAAGAGAATAAGTGATTTGATATGTTAATTATTCAAGAGACATATCACATGTCCTGCACCCAGGTTTGGTGCAATACGTTTAACTCAACATGAATTTTACCTTCTTAGGATAGTGGACTCATTTTTCATCTTACCTCTTCAGGCACTGGGCTCATGATTTTCACATCATATCTAATAGTGTAGTTTTTTTGTTCTTGATTAGGGTTTGGTTTCCACTGTAAAAGTACTTGTGCTAATGCAGAGACTGTAAGGGTGAAGTTAACGGGTGGAAAAACCTGATCTGTAAGGGAGAAAAGTATTCATAACATAGTAATTCAGTGAATTGTTTAGAACAAGAGCTTTACAAGCAGTAAGCAATACAAGTTTAGAGTGGATGTAAGGAAGAAGTTCTTTACTGTAAGGGCGGTGAGGCACTGGAATGGGTTGCCCAGGGAAGTTGTGAATGCTCCATCCCTGAGTGGTGTTCAAGGCCAGGTTGGACAGAGCCTTGAGTGACATGGTTTAGTGTGAGGTGTCCCTGCCCATGGCAGGAGGGTTGGAATTAGATGACCTTAAGGTCCTTTCCAACCCTAACTATTCTATGATTCTATAAAATGTTTCCAATATTTGAAAAATACCTTTAAATAACAACCAAAACTTTATCAAATAAGAGTTTACTTAAAATTTAGCTTAAAAATGAATTTTTACAACAGTTTCAACTTGAAACTCACAATGATATATTTGGTCTGTGAATTAGGTTCAGGTTTTTCAACTTGATCCTTATATCCACATAGACACAAGGCATATGTACTGAAGTGGGGCTGATAGAGGGATTAATTATACGAACAATTCTCACCCACATAAGCTTGCAGAAGAGCATAATGTGGGGGGCTTTCTAAGAGAAGGTTGATGGCCACAAGAAATTATATGTGAGATAAGAAACAAAATTATAAACAGAGAAATTAAGCATAAATGGAAGAAAACATAGAAGGATGGGAATGATAATTTAAAATGACAGGGCAAGAGGGATTCCTGGAGCACATATAGAAATGAGGAAGATCTCATGCTGGGGGAAAATGTTAGCATATAAATAGCAAGGCAATGAAAAAATCAATCTCCTCCCCTTGGTTTCTAGACTTTTTCAGAGCCTGCCCTCCCTTAACTGCCATCTCCAAGGCAGCTGGAGGACATCAATCCCCACTTCTCCCAAGGTTTCAACCTTTGATGCCCACTAGTTCCATTTTCAAGCATGCACCTTGCATTAGAAAAACTGTCTCATAAAGGCTCAGAAAACCCCAACACAAACCACACTGAACTGCTTCCCTTAAAATGCTCTTTTTTGAGATGCCCACTAAAAATGTCCCAATTAAGGCTGTTGATACACCACAATTATGCCTGAATTCTTTGTGTCATCAAGTTTCCGCAACAAACTGCAGTCTTGTTCCTGGAGGTAAAATTGCTATCTGGAATAATGCCTCCGCTCTGGCTGGATTAAATTGTTGAATAAACCAGGCCAGGAACTACTGTCTAGCCTAGAGGGCAAGTGGCATGGCACAAGTTTTATCTACGTGCCTTATGGTTCTTCCCTCTCAAAGTAAAACAGTCCTCAGGCACCATCTGGGAGCAATCTGAGACAGAGTAAACTGTCCCAGGAAGCATGTTAACACAGCACAGTCATCTGTGGCCCTGTACTCGTATGGCATGCCATGGACTGTTTTATTCGTGTGTAGAACAGTGCATCTGACCAACAGGCAGGGTGCCCACTGGTGCTAAAGCTGCACGCTGGTAGAAGGAAAATGCATTACCTTCTGAAGCCTGAGGTATGTTTGGCTGAATGAAGTTTGCTGTCCAAAGAAGGATCAGAAAAAACTTCATCATGCTGGCTGTGATCTTTAAATGGTCTACGAGAACAGCCACGTACCAGTACATGGATCTGTCACCATCTTAAAGAGGCTGATACCTAAAAAAGAACACAATCCCAAGAGTTAAGCACACAAACCATAGAGCATGGTATATCCACATGATCAAAGGAACAGAACTGCTACATTGCAGGGGATAGACACTTCTCCTTTCCTTGCAGAAAAATGCATCTTGTCATTGTTAAATTTAATGTAAGTACCATCAACCACATCTCATTTGCTCCCTTTGCTTTTGCCAGCACACCTTGAGAAAGCTACTGGTTTCAAAACAGTCATATGCGGATGTTCAGAGCAGCAGTCACTGCTGCTGAATTAGAGCATCTCTCCATGGAGAGGAGTGAGTCAGATTCAGGTATACTGGCTTTCAGTGGAGTCCCATTTACTCGAAGAACAGAAATAACCATATTTTTAGGCGCCACTATATATAAAATAGGTACTTACTAGAATTTACTTTCCAGCTTCTGTTGCTCAAGAAGCAGTCCCAGTGCTCACCTCAAGGCTAATTCTCCAGCATTAATTACTGGGTGTAAGAGAAACTATTTTGTTTCTAATTTAAATGAACAACTATTTTTAATGCTTAAAACCAGCATGTTCTTATGTTTCCTAGATTGTTTCATGAAGCACTGGAATAAAAAAGAAGCTATGTGTAATCATTCATCTATATCCTAATATAAACAACATGAACATACAGAACAGCAGCTTTCCAAACTGTTCTTACCAAAGAGAAATAGGCCCTCCCAGCCCAATCACACACTTCCCTGGGGCACTACAGCAATTGCTTATATGGAGAACATAATATTTTCAGACGGTAATGAGCAGAGAAAGCATCTTTAACCCATCAGTTCTCCCTAAACCTGCAATAAGGAACTCCGGGACTGGAAGCACTCCAATTGATCACAGTTGGAGTACTTCTGCTATACTGCAACTGTTTTTCAATGTGGTGTATGAATGCTGAGCTCATTAAAATAATACATTATTGACAATACAGTATGTTTCCTAATGTCCAGGTACACTCATTACCTGCATTCATATTTTGTATGTATCTGCTATTCTGCTAGCCCAAATGGGCACAAGGCTAACTCAGCCTCTGGAGTTTGCTAACAGATTAATCCTGGGGACTCAGGGTTTGCTTTTATGTATGTTGGGTTACTGAAAGACATTTTGGCCAGGCACTTTGGCTCTAACAAAATGTATGTGAATCACAATCAGGTAATTACTATTCACCTTGGACATTTATGCCTAGACAGTGCCTCCAAGATGATTTCCTATTGCATTACCATCCACAAACAGTCTGTTCTTTGGATTTTCTCACTTGAATACCACACAGATCTCTGTTCCACAAGATTACGTTATTTTCTTAAAAAGTCTTTAAAAAGCCTCATGTTTTCCAACTGCTTAAGATTCACGTCTGCTAACACGAGTAATGCCAGTACGTTGGTTTTCGGACTGCTCTGGCATTTAGCACAACTGAAAAAGTTGGCTCTCTCCTGGGTTTACTTAAATTGGGTTTGCTGCGTATAGATTTTATTCATTTGTCCTCTAAAAGCAAGAATTCTGATTCTTCCTGGGCATATTCTTCTCTGTGTATTTTTAAAAAAATCCTAACTTCAAAAGTACTTTAGCTGTCTAAATCCTGCACTTATTAGACACAGATCTAACATTTTCTAAGCAGCGGTTTACTGATGTGAAACTGGATATAAAATGTTACTATAATGCAGATTAGTTTTCAACTATTATCCCTGTTCTTCTTTTCAATTTATCTTTTCCTGCCTTGTTCACAAAAATGCTATTTTCCCTTGTCTTGCTATCAGACTAAGATTGAAAATACAGCTTTTCAAAGAGGTATTTCCACAGATGTGTAAGACGAGAATGTACAAGAACACCTTGCAGTCTGTGATATCCTGTGTGTTTCATGTGAGGAATTACTAAAAAGAGATTCAAAACAAATGTATGCAAATAAAGATGTTAATTAGAAACCTACAACAGAATCATGTTCCTCACAAAAATGGATATAGTAAGTTCTCAGGACAAATAAAGCCTTGATATATTAAGTTTTGGTTACATATAGTAAAAAGTATAAGCAGAAGGTAAACGGTATTATTCCTTTTGTAAAGGGTATACTCCTGAAACGACAGCAGAAATCCAAACCACAGAAAACAGCCTCTAAAGGGTAATGATTTTCTTACTTACAGCTGGCATGTCCCACAATCTCATAACTAAGGGTCAGAAGCAGATTCCAGGTGCATTTCCCAGTGCCAGGCAAAGCTGACTTTGAAAAGCAGGACCTTTGCAGTCTTCACAGCATAGCAAGGCAAAACCAAACCACAACAAACATCCCAGGAGGTTACCTGGAAGGCTCAAAAGTTCTGTGAAGAGTCAGCTCCATTTGTTCAAACATCCTCTGGGTCATCTTCCTGTGGGTTTCTTTTATAACTGCTGTCTTTCAAGTACAAATGTGATAGGTACTTCAGAAATGATGGCAGATGATAAGTTAGACAAGCACGCATTAAAAAAGGGAACTACAGATTTAACCACAGGATGGAAGGCTCCATACAAGCACACAGTTTAGCTCAGAAATGGGTTTGCTTTATTGAGGGTTAATTATATAGCATAGTCTGAAAATCCTCTAATGATTTTGCAAGAGCAGGAATGTTTAATGACTGACTGCAATGAAATAACCTGTAGCCAGCTACCTACGGACCACTGCTGACATCCCAATTTGTTCTTCCCCTAGAAAATCAAATTCAAATGTTGCTGGGAAACTGTGCAGGCTTCCTGCAATGGTTTTATACCATCCTGTTCAATGCTCTTGCTATACAGCCATGTGAACATCAGTGGCATTTTGGGAAGTTACCTGAACCAGAGCAAGACGAGCTTCCTAACCTCACGCTGAGAGGTTTGGGCTGTGATCCATAGGGTTGGGGAACACAGGCTCACAAGCAGCAGAAAATGACTCAAGAATGCTAGAGAAGACCCTGCAGAAAGTGGGGCTGCATGTAATGGAGTTATAGGAAGGATGAGAAGAAAGCTAATGACTAACATTCCTTAACAACCTGGATTGCAACTACAGAGAACCCTATTAAATGTGCAGATGACACAAGCTGGGAAAGGTGTGTGCTTTGGAGGTTAAGACTACAATTAAGAAAGCTCTTGACAAACTGGTGGAGATTGTGTGCAGTTCAACACGGGCAAGCTCTCAATTGCAATTAGGCATTGCCAACTGTAAATGACTAGCTATAAATAATCAACTGATTACATATCTGTTCTGCAGAAAAGAATCTGGGGGTTTGGAGGGTCATAAACCGAAGAGACATCAACAATGCCATGCACTTGTGAAATGATGCCAGCAAAACACCGGTGTCCTCTGCAAGACACATGACATAATCCTTTCACTCTAAGCAATGCTGATAAAGCCTCCACTCACACACGCTGTGCCCAGCTCAGACACTGCATTTAAGCAAGCCATGCAGCAGATAAAGAGAAGCCAGTACACAGCAAAGGATATGAGAGCCTAAAGAGTATCAGAGAGGAAACAAGGTGTCATGGGTTCATGACACAAGGGAAGACTTGAGCAGAAATGTAACACCTTAAGCTTTCACACACTCTCCAAGTCCATCAGCCTGTGGCTAGAAGATTACAACAAGTAAAATTCAGGTTAGGTATCAGGGAAAGCTTTCAGCGCTGGACAGAGTTTCAGGCAGTGGAGCACCCAGAGACTGAAAGAAACTCTGCGACGGGTCATCTGTAAATAAACATCAACCAGGAATGACAGTGGTAATCAAATCCTGCCATGAGGCACGGAGATAAGTTAGGCGAGCTCTTAAGGTCTGGCCAGTCCATATGTCTCTGAATAAACAGGTAATCACTGGGCAATATTCCGATACCTACGTCAGAATATTTCTGTAGAAACGAGACCATTTCTAAAGGTGAAGCATGAGTTTAATAAGAAAGAGAAGTCACCAAAAAAAAAGGGTAAAAATATTACATTCTTATACAGGCCTGACTTGATTATTGTAGGTCTGAGATTTATTTTACTAGGTCATTCCAAAAAAAAGCCCTTTTGTGCTCGTAAGCACACTCCTGGCTGCAGCGAGATGCTGATTTGGTAGGTGCTTAAAAGGCTGGCTACATCTGTGACACGTTTCTTCCCAGTTATCAAGAAACCTGTAAAACTCTTTACACTGAGACAAAGATTTATTCAGGCTTCAAAGGGTACCACACTCCCAATAAACTCACATTTGGGTGAATTCCTTCTCTGGCTCCACTCCTTCCAATCCTTCTGAGATGCCTTTGTGCAGGAGCAGTACAGGGAGGAGCAACAACAGCCATGGCCCTCCTCTGGGAAATGCAGTTGGCCAAACACAGTCATTCCACAGTAATTCCAGTGAAATTACACTTGTGATGAGGGAAGGACTGACCTCCAGACTGTACCACATCCCCTGGACTCCCACATTATCCTGTCTTGTCCATGTATCTTCTCACAACAAAGAAAGCAGATCAATCTAGGCTGACAAACATAAACCTAATGTTTAGCTACACCAAGTTACTTCTCATAGTTCAGCAAACGGGCACTCACAGCCCAGAAAGCCAATTGTGTCCTTGGGATGCATGACCAGCAGCATGACCAGCAGCTTGAAGGAGGGGATCCCCTTTGCTCTGCTTTTGTGCGACCCCACCTGGGGTACTGAATGGCTCTACTGAAAGTGCATAAATTTAGATGAGATATTGGGAAGTTCTTCACTATGAGGGTGCTGAGGTGCTGGCACAGGGTGCCCAGAGAAGCTGTGGCTGCCCCATCCCTGGCAGTGCTCAAGGCCAGGCTGGACGGGGCTTGGAGCAAACTGGTCTAGTGGAAGGCGTCCCTGCCCGTGGCAGGGGGCTTGAACTGGATGAGCTTTAAGGTCCCTTCCAATACAAACCAGCCTGATTCCACGGTCTGAACGCAGCTCAGCAGCTGCCAAGCTCAACACCAGCATTGCACTGTGTCAGTGGGTACTGAATCAATCTCTCAAGCGGTGTGTTGGGGTAATGAGTCCATTTCTTTTGTCACTGTTGTATCATTATCAGAACGCATTTTTCTCCCCTTTGCAACCCTTTTTCTCTAACCTGAAATCAAGCCACGGTAGATATTTTGCACCCTTTTGTACGCCACTTCGTTCACGCTTCGTGCCTTGGCATGACAGCCGCTCACCCGCTTCCCTACCACAGCCGGAAAGCTCAGGTAGCCCTCGGCTACACCCGCGGCGGCTCAGCGGGGCTGAGCTCCCCCTGACCCGGGACACTCACCCACCCCGCACCACCCCGCCCGGAGCTCCGCCCCCAGCACCGCCCGGACCCCGCCTCCCGGCGGCGGAGGGACCCGCCTGCGTTAACGTCGTGGCGCGGCGCCCATCGTCGTCATCTCAGGGCGCCGGGAGGAGCCGGAGGCGGTTCTAGGGGCGCATCGCCGCCGGCGCGGCGCGCAGGAGCTCCGCGGGTGGGTGAGTGCGGCGGGGCCGGCTCGGTGCCCGCGTGGGGAGCGGGTTCCGTCCGCGCGGCGCGCTGCGAGGCCGGTCCCGTCCGGCCCGGCGCGGCTGACGCGCCGTGTCGGCGTTTCTCCGCAGATGCGGGCTGAGGTGTTGGTTCTGCCCTACAGGGCCGGGCTGCGGCTGCTCCCGCCGCTCCGGCTGCGGCACCGGGCGCCGGGCGTCATGAGGCTGCAGTCCCCGCAGTTCCAGGCCCTCTTCACGCCGGGGCTCCGCAGCGTGGCAGGTGAGTACAGCGCGGGGAGCGCTGGGCCTGGGCCTCCGGAGCGTCTCCTCTTGTGGTGGCGTGGGGAGAGCCGAAATGCCATAGCCAAGAACGCGGGCGTCGCAGTTTGCGTCCTGTCACTGGGGAGGCGCAGCACCTCATCCCCGTACGAGGGAAACGCGCAGCGGCTTCTGTGGCTCAGCCGCTGTGCTGGGGGGCAGCCTGGATGCCTGCGGTGGCCTGGGAGGTGGCTGCTGCTCTTCAGGTTCGGCCGCTGCAACTTCTGGGCACCCCGGGGCGCGGTGGGGCTGACGGTTGTGGGGTGTTGTTACTGACGAGGTTCACATTCGCCATCCACTGTGCTCTGCCGTAAGTAAACCGAGCCCTTGTGTGTTGTTGGGTACCGGCTGCTCAAACTGCTCCACAGCCCAGAGCACCTCAGGATCAGCTATAAACCTGTTAATATTTAAATGATCAGAAATGCCCCAGAAAAATATGTAAGAAATGAAGTGACTGGGACAACACCTGTGGTTGCTCAGCGGAGTACCCAATTTGTGCATTTCGCATGAAGCTCAGAGGTACATCCGTGCTTACTGCATGTTGAGTATGTATTCCCACATCTATCATCTTAATGTGTGAAAAGGTAAGGGTATGGCTGACAGCGTGCTATGGTGTGTATTTGGGAGAGTGCTTCCTAATTTTCTTTTCTTTCTCAGAAATGTTTGAGAAGAAGAACTATGAGCTGAGGATAGCAGGCGGTGCTGTGAGGGATTTACTGAGTGGAATGACACCACAAGATGTAGATTTTGCCACTACAGCTACACCAGCAGAGATGAAGGAAATGTTCACGTCTGCTGGTGTTCGTCTCATCAATAACAAAGGGGAAAAACATGGAACCATTACTGCCAGGGTTGGTTTGTGTTTTGATTTGGATCTTTTCTAACTGTATTTGCGCAGCATATCCAATAGAGAACTGGTAGCATGCTCCTTTGTTAAAGTATCGCAGGAAGAGTTTAAGTGAGACCCTGCTTTAAAGTGTGGAGCGACTTCTTTATTTATTACTCTTTGTAAAATTTAATTTATTACCATAATTTAATGCATGCTATCTCTGCGTAACCCATTCATGCTGCTGTGCCATCATAGAAAAGATAAATTCTTTACTGTAAGGGTGGTGAGGCACTGGAATGGGTTGTCCAGGGAAGTTGTGAATGCTCCATCGCTGGCGGTGTTCAAGGCTGGGTTGGACATAGCCTTGGGTGGCATGGCTTAGTGGGAGGTGTCCCTGGGCATGGCAGGGGGGTTGGAACTAGATGATCTTAAGGTCCTTTCCAACCCTAACTATTCTATGATTCTATAACGTAGAACCCCCTCACATGTTCAGATCATGTGAGGAAGATCCTAGTGTTTCGTTCTCCTGATTTCCCAAGTGTCACTTCTTCAACCGTGCTCATCCCTCTACTTCCTATTCCATGTCCTGCAGTCAGGTTTCTGCAGGCTACCTAGAAAATAAATAACGCAAGGATTATTTTTGGGTGTTTGTATTTCTTGGTTGTCTGCTCTGTATGGAAACATGGTACCTGTTGGTTTGCATGTATCCAGGTTGAGCACTGTCTACAAACATGAGGCTGAAAAGATATACGGATCTTGGTGTGTATTCATGGTCGTGTTGAAGTAACAATGTCTGTGGGATTTTCAGCTCCATGAAGAGAATTTTGAAATTACTACTCTTAGAATAGACGTTGTCACCGATGGACGACATGCAGAGGTGGAATTCACCACTGACTGGGAAAAGGATGCTGAAAGGAGGGATCTGACTATCAATTCAATGTTTTTAGGTAAGTCCTTTCAAAAGGAAGTAAGTTAGATGAAACACTGCTTTTCGGATTAAGCCAGTAAATTCTCTTGGTCTGTTTTAGTTTTGTTTATTGCTCTCAGCTGGAAGGTCTGTACAAATACGTGAGGTGATCTGACAAACCAAGTCAAGTCACACAGCTTGTCTTGTATATTTTCAAATGAGTGTTCAGTTGTGCCAACCGTGTTTGTAAATCTGTATTCTTGTATTTTTTCTCCTTTTTTGTAGGTTTGGATGGAATGCTGTATGACTTTTTTAATGGATATGAAGACTTGAAAAACAAGAAAATTAGATTCGTAGGAAAGGCAACTGAGAGAATACAAGAAGATTATTTACGAATCCTAAGATATTTCAGGTACTAGGTTTTGCTTTTTCTACATAAAGAAACAAACTAAGCATTGGAGAAGGTTTCAGAAATATGCAAAAAGAGATGGGTGATGTAAAAAGTTGGTGTAATTGGCATATTGTTAAGTTTCCTCTTGTACTTGAAGTTGGAATATTTAACACTGTCGTGACATTCTCTGAATAGCAGAAATGAAATTCTTCTCACAAGTAACAAGTGAGAGGATGAGGAGGAAGTGGCCTCAAGTTGCACCAGGGGAGGTTCCGATTGGGTATCGGGGAAAAATGTCTTCACTGAAAGGGTTGTCCAGGGTCGGAACAGGCTGCCCAGGGAAGTGGTGGAGGCACCATCCCTGGAGAGACTTAAAAGATGTGTGGATGTGACACTTGGGGACATGGTTTAGTGGTGGACTGGACAGTGCTGGGTTAACAGTTTAACTCAATGTCTTTTTCCAACCTAAAGAATTCTGTGATTCTAAATGGAATAACTGTGTTCATTCTAACATACAGACGTTTTATTTGGGCAGGTTTTATGGAAGAATCGCAGAGAAACCTGGTGTTCATGAATCTAGTACGCTGCAAGCAATTAAAGAGAATGCCAAAGGTTTGGCTGGAATATCAGGAGAAAGGATTTGGGTGGAACTGAAAAAAATTCTTCTTGGAAACCATGTAAATCATTTGGTTCAACTTATGTATGAGCTGGATATTGCCCAATACATAGGTAAAGTGAAACAAAAATTGATTTACTACTCCTATATCATACACAAGCAGAACTGCAGAATAGCAAAGTGAGATAAAACTCTCTTTTACTCAGAAAGAAGTAGATTACTTTTCTCTGTGTTACCAAACATCCACATTTCTTGTTAACACTTTCTTGTACTTTTTTCCCATGTATGTGTCCCTTTAGGACTACCACTTGATGGAGATTTAGAGGAATTTGCCAGAGTCACTAAAAACATACAAAATCTGTGTCCAAAACCGATGACTGTTCTGACATCATTGTTCAAGGGGAAGGATGACATCACAAACCTTGATCTGAGGCTGAAAATCTCAAAGGAAGAAAAAAACCTTGGCCTTTTTTTAATGAAGCACCGGCAAGAGTTAACCAAAGCTATGGGTCCAGAACCACTTAAACCATATCAGGACGTCATCATGGATGTAAGTGTGTTTCATATTGCTTTATTTTGCTCTACATAGTAAGCCAAATTTCCAGTTTTACAGGATAGCAGAGATGACAGTGCCTAGGGGAAAGAAAGGGCCGTGGAGTGAGGTGAGAACCATTTCATTGGCAGGCTTGTTTACTGGTCTTTGGCAAATTTTTGCCAGGGTTTTAAAGAGCCATGGTATTTTCATGAGAAAGATGGGATGCTAAAAGTATTGGCAAACTTTGGATTGCTCCTAGTGTAATATCTTCACAGTAACTGGAAGAATATCTTTCTGTATTCTGTTAGTTCAAGGTAACTAAGGTGGGTGGATTGGTTGGCTTGTTTTCCCTCTTTGTTTTTCCTCTGGAGAGGGACCAGGAGTTAACAAGAGCTATTCAAAGTGTCCTGGCATGTCTCTACAATGTAAAGCAGAAACTTTTGCTAGAAAAAGATCCTTTTCCCTTACCAGAGTTTACTAGAGGACAAGTAGCAGCCATTTCTGCTTGGGTTCAAAAGCTTTTTTCTTTCCCATCCAGAATATTGAGCATTAAGTTAATTTTAAAGAGATTATTTAAAACAAACAAGAAACCCACTGTTTTTTTCATCAGTTCCTAATACCTTGTGTTCTCTAGCAGTTTTTTGACTGAATTTTACTTCACTCAGGCTGCCAAGTGTCATACTTGATCATCTGAAACAAAAGTTCCATGTGAACATACCTAGGGACTGTGTTTGCTGTGCTATCCCAGCTGATCTCCCCTTTGCTTTAAAACATGAGGCAGGATCTGGACCTTGAGAGACTCCAAGGTTTTTTTTTTTTACGTGACATTCAACTCCTTGAATTGTGTATGGGAAGTTAGTGCAAATCCTGGAGCATTGGTATGTGGGTTTTTTAGGGCATCCTCTTCAGCAGGCAGCCTGTGATGTTCTTCCACAGCAAAGTTCAGTTAATTTCAGGTGAAGTTGTTGATTTTTGTTGTAGCACCTGAGACTGAAGGCAGGAGACAGCAGTCTGCAATGAGGTCTTTCTCCCACACGACTGGTAGTAGTTTCTCTCCAGCTAAAGGTTGAAGATAATAGTTAACAGCTGTTACCTGGAATTTAAGAAGTCTCCAAGGATCTCCCAGAGCCTCTAAGTTAGGACTGAGTTTTAAAACTTGTGAGGCAGGAGAGATCCTAACTTTCATAGTGCCACCTAACTGTCCAGATGTTGCCTAATAAGATGTCATGGGAATAATGTAGTGTGGAGCACAGTTTGAGCTGTTTTCTACTGTGTTATAGTGAATTCTCTCCTTTCTTCTAGTCTAGGGAAGCTAATACAAATTCCAAGATCTGCGAGCTCCTGAAATACCAAGGAGAAGATCACCTTTTACAGGAGTTGCAGCAATGGACTGTTCCTTCTTTTCCTGTTAGTGGCCATGACTTAAGAAAAATGGGCATGTCTTCTGGAAAAGAAATTGGAGCAGCATTACAGCAGCTAAGGGATGAATGGAAGAAGAGTGGGTACCACATGGACAAGGAAGAACTGTTAAGTTGCCTAAAGAAGTTGTAAAATTGAGTAAGAAAGAGAACAGCTTTTGTCTTATTCAACGTGTAACTCTTCTCAGTTACCAGTAAATATTTTGAGACTGTACTTGCTGATTGACAAGTGTTTGTCATATTTTAGCTCTTCAGACAGTGCGGTTCTCCTGGTACTAATTCGTAACTTCCGCAAGGCGAGGTTTAATTTGGTAGTGATGCAGAACAGTACTGCCAGATCTCACATTCTCTACCACTTGTATTCTAATGATAAATATTTACTACTTCACTCTGGGCTGTTAGAGGTGACAGCAAGATTTTTCTCATTCTGACTTTGCTACACCTAAACAAACCAAACCCCCTCAAAGAAAGGTGTTTCCATCCTCTACATAAAATCATTGGGGACCTTTTGTGTCTAGGAGAGTGACAGTAGCTAGAAAGAGCAAGCTCTAACTCTTTTTATACTCGCTTTGAATTCAGTATGGTTAGTATGTTTGTTCAAATCTCTACTTTAAAAATAATGTTATGCTTGAGGTTTCCACTGAGCATATCATCTGTTTTACTGTATTCCACAGAAATTAAACCCCTAGTAAAGGGAAACTGGATTAAATCACAATAACAGCATCATTTAAGCAAGCTGTACTAGCTTGCAAGCTGTACTAGCTTGCATTCTGGGCAAATGTTGTGTTTGAATAAACACTTGATATGACTACTTGAATATCAAACTGGGGCATACACAGTTTCATCTCTTATATATCAAACTGTTGTGTAAAGTACTCTTCTTGAACAGTTTACTGGACTAATTAAACAACATTCACACTGTATTTAATTAAAAGTTACACATCAGAAAAACCTGCAATGCCTTGGGTTTTTTAGGAAAAAGAGTTGAAGACTAACACTTCCCATTTGCCCCCTTGGCTGTGGGTTCTGTATCCTAAATGTTTGCAAGCCCCTTGCATGTCCCTGGGGTGCTGTCCCAGAGCCACCTGTGAAGGGCAAGATGGTTACTAACAACCTGCTGTGCTTGCAGGTGGCGGTGGAGGATTAATGAAGGTTTTTACCATTCTCTCATGATGTAATGATCTGTAAAAATGATGAACAGGCCCAAGGGGCTTGGATGCACTTCCAAGGGAAAGGGCAGGGTTCCTTCTCCCTGCAGAGCCATAAACTCTGGGCATCCACAACCCCACCCTGCATCCCCCCGCACCACACTCTCCAGCTAGCTATAGCTCTATAAATAAATAAATCAATACATCATAGCTATTATAATAAGTATTATACATATATCACAGATATAATACATAGCTCTTATTATATAACACAACTTAATGCATATATAATGTTACATATTAATAACATACAAAAATACATAATTTTATATATTTATAGAATTGAACATACTAACACAGCCATGCGTCGGAACAGAATAGACTAGTGTAAAACAACACCTCGTGTCTGCGCTTCTGTGGTCTATCAGTTCACAAAAAAGGACTGGATAGGACAGGATAGGATAGAATAGATTAGGATAGGATAGGATAGACTAGACTAGACTAGACTAGACTAGAATAGAATGCTGCTGTCCCTATGGTTTTGCGGCCAACTCACAAGAATCAAATAGAATTGAATAGAATGTGAAGCAATAGAAGACTTGTGTCCACACGTTTCGCTATCAACTCATAAAAATAGCGCAACGTGGTACAAAACAGAATAGACTAGAATAGTGTAAAATTTACTATCCTGTTTTCATAACAGATACATCAGAATGGAATGGAATAGAATAGAGTAGAATAGAATAGATCAGAATATCCGTGTCCTGACGGATTCGTTATCAGCTCGCAAGAATAGAACAGAAGAGAAGTCTTGTGTCCCTACGGTTTCTTGATCAACTCACAAGAATAAAACAGAACAGAAGAATAGACGACTTATATCCTTACGGTTTAGTTATCAACTCACAAGAACAGAATAGGATGAGAAACGATAGAAGACTTGTGTCCATATGTGTTTGCTATCAACTCGCAAGCATAGCATAATATAGTACAGCATAGAGTAGAACAGAGTGTTGCAGCATGAACACCCCCCCAGCATGTGAAAAGCAATTGAAATAGTGGAAGAGAAAAAAGAAACAGAGAAAGAAAGAGAAAAAAGAGAGAGAGGAAGAGAGGAAAGAGAAAGAAGACAGGAGAAGATGGAGGTGAGGAGGAGAAAAAGAAAGAAAAAAGAAAAATGGAAGAGAAAGTGAAAGCAAGCAAGCAAGAAGAGAAATGAAAAAGAGGGAAAGGGAAAGAAGAGAGCGAGAAGAGAGAGAAGAAAGAAAAAGAGGAAGAGAGAAAAGGGAAAGGAGAAGATGGGAGAGAAGAGAGAAGGGGAGAGGGGAGGGAGGCGAGGGGAGGCGAAGGGAGGAGGAGAGAGAAAGGGAAAGAGAAAACAAATAAAAAAAAAAGACAAAAAGAGAAAGGGAAAAGGAAGAGAAAAAGAAATAGGAAGAGGAAGGAGGAGGGGGGAGGGAGGAAGGAAGGGAGGGGAGGGAGGGAGGGAAGGAAGGAAAAGGAAGGAAGGATGGAAGGATGGAAAGAAGGAAGGAGAAGAAAGAAATAAAAGGGAAATAAAGAAAAAAGAGAATGTGAAATCAGAACAGAATAGAATGTGAATGTATACGTATATTTATACATATATTTAATAAATACATTTCAATAATTTATATGTGAATTATATTTATATAATAAAATTAAAAAATTATAAGATAAAAAATAAATAACAAAATAAATATAAAATAAATAACAAAATAAATATAAAAAAAATAAAATGCTCACCCATCTGCCTGAACATAAAAGCAGGATTAGAATCCTTATTTTGCTTCTCTATATGGTACAGACATAAATGGCTCATTAACTGCAAGGGGCTTCTCAAGGGGTTAGGGTTTAAGCAGTTTTTGATGGCAACAGCACACTTCTGTTCCTCATCACACAGAACTGGGGGTGTTGGTGAGTGGGGAAAAAAATTGCATGCAGAGCAACAGCTTCAAACTGTGCCCATATGGAGACAGGGGCCACGATGCTCCAATGGGGTTTGTCCTCCAAGTACTCTGAAAGTTCTATTTGCCCTTTCCAGGAGAGCACTTAGGTCATGCTTCCATTCCAGAGCATTTACAATTTGTGGAATCAGTAGCAGTCAGGGACAAAGTTTTCAGATACCCAGTGCGCTACCAGGGCTTTCAGGCGGGTGATCTTTCTCATGAGCTTCAATAAATCCTACAGAACAGTCAAATCATCAAATCGTTGACTAATCAAATCATCAAATCATGAGACAGAAAGAAACAGTGTGGGACTGAACCTAAGAATTACTCGGGTGGATTACAGCAAGTAAGCACACAGATGAGATGGAGAAAAGAGCTTGACAGGAAGGATGTAATGTCTCATTTTGATTATTCACTGGAACGACAACCTATGCTCTCTCCATGTCATCTCTTACACTGAGCACATTCTTTGAAGCTGGAACTCTTCCAGCTTACACATTACTTTTTGAAGCTAATCCGTTTAAAACACACAGTAAACCCAACTCTTTTCTTTATTTCCCATTCCATCAACCAGCAAAAAGCCATCATTTCTGAAACAAATTGAATTTTATTCTTTGCAAATGTTTGCAAGCAACACGATTCATCTGAAAAGTTGTCTCAAAAGGAAGACAGAGGAAGAGTTAAAGTGGAGAATGTGCTACCCCTTCCGCAGCGTTTACAGAGCAATTAAACAAAGGTGACAAAACGATGAAAGGAACGAAATGAACTGCAACACATACAAAAATAGTATTATCAAAAAAACAGAGTATTTAAACATGTCTTAGACCCAGTGTGCAAGTGTCCTACGGGGTTCTACCTATTCACCAAAACTGATCTAAAAGATAGGAAAACTTGCAATATTACAGGCTGATTGTATGACATCTTTCTGCTACTGCAACAATAGTTTGAAAATGAGCGGTTCTATACATATCCCTCCTCCCTCTGTCAGACCCAACGTGGACACGGCTGCACAGCCAGGACAAGAACCCTGCAACTGCCTAATTCCTCATGGAATCCTCATAGAGCTCATGGCAGAAAGACGAAGATTATATAGTGGCAGCAGCCAGTGAGTCAATCGGATTAATGCATGAAGCTACAGGCCAACCAATGAATGCAGTAAATACAGTAACTTATCATAAAATGTCATTTCCTTTATCTTCAGCTCTCAAAAGCATATGATGACCATACTTGTCAGTAACAATTTTCCACAATCTCAATCTAGTAGTTTCTTCTCCAAAAAGGAGAAAAAAAAAGTGCAGAAACTAATAACCACTGCATAGAATCATCCATGACTCCACATCCTGCTAGTCACCTTTGAGCGTCCCTACACATGTAGCACTGTAACAGCCAGCTTCACTATGGTGAACTCATCAGCTTTGCAGCAACCTGCTTCACACTTGTTTTCAACCTGGAAAGTGTCACAGACTTTGAAATGGCAAACATTACACAAAAGGTTAGGCAGATGGAACAGCATCATCAATAAAATTAAATTAGTGATAAATTTATTCCTGACTTATCTCACTTGATTATATTAGTTTACATTTGTCTATATACACACAATACCAAAAATACGCCTATTTTGTATTCAAACATTGCCAACATAATTCTATTTGTAGTAGAGGCAATCCAAAAGATTCAACTAAAAACCCAAAGACCTTATGAAGTTCAGGGAAGGCTCTGAAAATCATTCTGAAACCCTTACTCACCATACCCTTAGTGAACACTTCCACTAAATGGCAGCAGAAGGGACTTTAAACACCCTCAAACCTTTTGCCACCACCAAGCCCTACTGAGGGTAATGGGAAAAACAGATATCATGTATCTTTGAGGGAAAAAAATAAGCCAAGCCTGCAGCTGTGTGTCTGTGGGCACACACATGCATGTTGCATGTAAATGTATGTACATGTGCATGGCGTGAGGGGAAAGCTAAGTATGATTTCAGTGGTTATCCAAGTACAGAGGTTTCACAGTCTCTCACACTAGTGCTTATCATTTCAGCCTTTCAAAAGCTTGTTACAGAAACATAATCAAACCACAGACAGTTTTCTTGACAAAAATGAACCACCATTCACCCCCTATTTGTTCAGAATTATATTCACAGAAGTATTGCTTTTCACAGTTCACTGGCAAGTCAGAGCACTGCACACAAAATTAAATACAGCACTAAAGACATCTATGGAGAGAACAAAAGTTATCACAGAAGCACAGAGGTAGAAGGCTTCGAAGAACTAAACCAGAGTTACACAATCATTAGTCCCTACATACCTAGCATGATAAACAACCCCAACAGCCTCTCAGCATCCCTCAGTTTTTTGCACAAGGAACCTTTTCAGCTGGACTGCGGCAGGTACCCACTGCCACTGAAATCCGGTCCTTGCCCCGCAGAGCTCTGACTTGGCCTTTCCATGAAGTAATCTGTCCATGCTACTACATACATGTGGTGCAGGGGCGCGACTGACAGTGAACAACTGGCAGCTGCAGTCTTACATCTTAAGTAGCTCCTTGTCATACTTAAGTTCTCCAAGATTTAGTGAGAAGAAACAGAGTGAATGACAAATCTTCAGAAGAAAACCAAGTGTATATGTACACAAACATACTGAAGAGATCTGCAGTTTCCATCACCAAAGTGCACTGTGAGGGGAAAAATATCCCCAATAAATCAATGGCAAAAGCTGCCCCATTTTGGCACCTGATTTCTGTAGCATAGACAGCACTTCAGACCAAAAAAACACCAACCCAAAAAAAACCCAACACGAAACACACACCCTCTCACAAAACTGCCTTTAACTTCTGTTTTATTTAAAAACATTTGCTCTGTGTAAGGTAAGGGTGATAATGTTAAATTTTGCTTTATGATATGAAAGTGTAAAATGAAAAATTAAATGCTGCCTTCTCCTTGTCATGTATTTCATTCAGCAAGTACTACACAGAACCTTGGACATGTTTGCTGGGAAGCTATTCTTCACAGAGATCATTTTGAAAAGTAAATGTAAGCACACTGAACAGTAAATGACAATGTAGTTTATGCTCTGGGACTGACCTGTACATTCTGTATAAAATTTTAAAGACTTCTAAAGTCAAACAGACTAAATAGATCAGACAACTTGTAAGGACCAAACACTTCACACCGCTTCCTTCCAAAGGGCATCCTGCACTGCAGGCAGCAGAAATTCATGCTTTTGCCCATTTCAGCACTGCCACTGATGCTCCCACACTGTATCAGCCAGAAGAGATAAATACTTCAGTTCTGTACGCTCTTCAATAGTTGTTCAGCAAGTATCTGAGAAACAGTACGAGCATAAAATTTGAAGTACTCCACACAGTTAGAAACAGGGATTCTCAGCAAAAGCACTTTAAAGTATATTATGGAAAACGCTCCGCAGCAAGTAACTGGTGTCTACCTTCATACACATATTGCATAAATTATACTCTGTCATTTTTGTTCCCCCCCACCTTCTTTCACTGCAAATCGATAGCAGTAAACATTTTCTGAAGTGCCACAAGGAAGGACAAAGTTCAGTCTCAGTTCTGTCCACACAGACCAGATAGATTTCCTGGTGTCCCGTGCCACCTCCTCTGCTCATCTGACATTTTAGGATTCAACCTTCAGCTCTCAGTGTGTTTGGAACAACAGTAACGTGAATGCACACCAAACCCAAATATAGTGAGCCTGCTTGGTTGGTTGTTCTTCTGTGTGTGGGTGTGTGTTCTTGGGTTGTTTTAAGTTTAAGTAAGCATCTGAAGCAGAACTGAGCAGATGCATTTAATAGACAGACTGCTGCCTGTTCATCTCCAAAGCACACTACTGGATTACAGGCAGAGTAATGGTGATCTATCGTGGCCTGAGTCTTCATCTGCTTCTGGAATCCGAGGCAGGAGAGCAGACCGTGTCAATCCCCAGAATTTCTGAGGTGACATATCCTTTTTGGTAGCTGTGAACTTCCAGCCCATATGGCTCCCACAGATCCTGCACTGGGCTATAGTCCAGGCATACCTATCAAAAACAAAACAAAAGGTTGATGCTAGCATGTAAGGAAAAGATATTTCAAAAACACTGGAACACAGTTCACACATCAGGTAAGAAGGTAACACTAGTGTCAAGCTGTCTTTTCAAAGAAACTTTGGGACTCAAGGAAGAAAAGAGCTGAGAAAACACATAAGGATGAGAAAAATAACTCCAGATATCAGAAGACACAGGTTTTCTTCAGGGAGCCTTAAAGAGTGTATGTCTTGTGACAGGTATGCCATACACTCTCCAAGTCATTACTCAATGGCAGAGGAGTTGGAACTAGATGATCTTAAGGTCCTTTCCAACCCTAACTATTCTCTCATTCTATGCTAATCCAGAAAAAAAAAAAACAGAACACAAACCATGATCAACACAAGAAAATGGAAGAGTAACTTGTGTGCAAGCATCAGTCAAGAACCTTGGACTAGCTACAGATACAGCAACACATTCTTCTCTGCTGTTTTAGAAGAGGACACGACAGCCAAAGGGACAGAATTATTTTTGACACTCGGACACAGAAATGACCACACAGAAAAATGATTTGGTGAAAATATATTTAAAGAGTATTTTTTATGAAATGAAATCAGAGTTGGACATTTCATGTATTTTTAAGAGTTAAATATTCCAACTTTTGATTGAGCACATGAAGAATGCTCATCTAGCCACAGATGAAATTTAAGCTACAAGAGAGGGGTGACATTTTGATTCAAGACCTGTCATTATTAGGCAATCTTTTACATCTTGACAGTTAATTCTGCTACTGTTTCAGGCAGCCAGGCTAATTAAATAAATATCAAAGGTAATCAGATTAATATACATGTCAGTAAATTAAACTCATGTAACATTTATTCAGTTTCTAGATCTAAAAAAAGTGTTTCAGTAGAATAACTGCATTTATATATTCCATTTTTAATTTGTACTTTATTTACCTAACGATCAAAGAAAGCTGCGTGAAAACAACAGTGATTTTGGTTGTAGCTTACGCAAAACTACACACAACGAAACTCCCAAAAAATCAGCATCTTAAGACTTCCCTATTTTAAAAAGATTAAAGAAAACTTCTGAAAACATTCTATCTGAATTTTCCAGTTTATTCTATATTTTGAAGAAGTCTAACTCTACTTTCCTGTATTTCATATGAGTGAAATGATGATCTATGTTTCAAAATCTACGTATTTACTATTCCACCATCACAGGAATACATTTACAACCAAATTTCTGTCATTTACTTATAAGATTTCTTTTAACTGTTATTACCCAGGAAACCAGCTGTGCTCTGTTGATGGTCGTCCGCTGAGATTCAAGTTGCACGCTTTATATACAGTGAGGGTTTCATGGATGTACCCATGAGGATTCACGTATGCTGCCATGGGTCCACATAAGGATAAACTACAACAGACAATTAGTTTTGTCAGAAGTCAAGGAAGAAACAAAACCCAAGGCTGTCAAATTGAAACAGAGGGAAGAACTGCCAACCATGATCAAAACTATATTCCACAGCAAAAGAACCATTTTAGGCTGCAGGAAGAGAAGTACCTTTTATTACAGTATTAAAAATTGAAAGAAAACAGATACTAATGTAAAATACAATTGGCCAAATTTTCTTAATATTGCACAAATTTCAGTGTCCAGTCATATATTCCTCATTGAGAATAAATTTTTCCTGTTATCTAAAGGTTTTTTTCCTGTTTACCTAAAGTCTCTACTTTTTAAGTCCCTACTTCAGAAAGATATTTAAAAGGGTATTACTGGGAGTAAAGATTAAAACTTTCTATTTCTCAGATGAACCTCACCCAGCTGTATGTTAAAGAGGACAAGTCACTTAGGGGATTCTATGGAAAGCATCTTGTTTAAGGCAGTTATTAATCTCTCGCTCACAAACCTACTGCTTGGTATAAAAAAGTACATGAGAGACTCGAATTATTTTTCTTGCTGCTTTTGAATTGCAACTTCCAATAAAACCAACTAACATCTGTGGTGCTATTTTTAAACCTAACTTTGAAAGTAAGCAGAAATGCTCATCGTTCTCAACATTCTTCTGTTAAAGTACATGGCATTGACATAGCAGGAATTGTGGTTTCCGGAATCCATTATTTGATTAGCAGATATGAGATGGCTTTTAATTACCACATCAGCTTCTTACCACACTGATAAAACTGTAGGGAGTCTTGCTTTGTAAATCAAGACATCTTTTAACCTTCATTATCATAGATGACAGACAGATTTTAGTTACTCAAGATTAAAACAGTATCAAGACTGCCAGAAGCGCCAATTATTTGGAAAATGTATAGAGTCATATCATCGTTGAACATGATATTGTATAGGTCAAATATATAATGGGTACATACTGCCTAGAGGAGTTACTAGGATTAAACCCTATATTCTTAAAATAAAGAATGGTATCACAGTGTATGGTATCACATAAATGGGCAATTTCCTTAGATGACAACATCCTGGGAGCCTATCTATCTATACCACCCGATTAGCGCATTTTAATCTGCTGTTGAGGCCTGTTGATAGACAGAAGTCAGGATGAAGTGCTGAGAAATAAAATTTGGGATGTCATGAACTTCATTCAGAAATAATATGAAAAAAATCCTTTGTAAAATATCTGTATTTCAGATATTTTACGTACTCATAAAATATCTGAAATATTGTTACCGAGTACGTAATTCTTCAGTGGCAAAGTGCTGGAGTAAGTGGCATAACATGGCCTTCCTTCCACACTAAGATCTGTTACAATATACATGGTGGTGCTCAGATTTACAACCTTTGTATTAAAAAACACCAAAGTAACCTGTTTTGTTTTATAAAGAAAATGCCCTATAAATATTTACTGATGATTTATTAGAGCTGTGGAAAACACAGTAGTTATAAGACATAACCTAATCTGTTTTCCTGTGCCAATGTTTCTGATCAAAAAGTTTCCAAACATTAAGAGCAACACACTCACCTGAATATTTCATTCTTGGTAGTTATTTCTGTATCTTGGCATTGCTTACAACAAAGAGATGTACACTTGAAAAGAAAAACAGAGTAATTTCATCCATTTGCAGAGGCTTGTCAGCACAGCAGCAAATAATGAAAATGTCTCTCCCCTTCCTCAGAACAGACTTTGTTATCAATTCTTTATCTGGACAGCAGTCACTTACGTTTTCTCTTTCTATCAAAGGATACTTTTTTTTCCATGCATTTACTTAGTTATGGTAAACACTGTTCTCTAAAAGACAAACCAATTTTTATATACTCCCCTGTCCCTCAAAATATCCACACACAGAAGAGGATCTGACTGCACAAAGACAATAAATGAGTCAACCTTCTAAGATCTCGAAAAGCTAACTCAGAAAAAAGCCCTTTGCTCTTCTAAAATACCACCCAGAAAAGGTAGATGAGTACAAAAGCAATCACTAAGTCTTTCTAAAATTTGAGAGTACTGTAGATCAATGATTTTAATTTTCTCATGAAAAATATGAGACGTATTGATCTTTCTCTTAAAGATTATAACTGATTAATCTATCTTCTACAATTTCTAGATAGTAGAACAAAACAATTCATCACTGACATTGCCCAGAAAATAAGCACTTAAATGAGCTCAGTAGAACACAACCATTCATTTTCAGGAGGTGGATTACTCCTACCCCTTTATACTGGCAATGCATGTGAAATTACCCCAGAAATGAACCACTATATTTTGGATCCAGGATCTTCACTTGGATAAGCCTCTGTGTGAGCGTACACCCTTCTAAAGCCACAACTTGCAGCTTGTGCTTCTGAGTATCCCGGAGTTCCAACTCCTGCAATCCTTATCTCATAACTCCAGCGGCTTACATCAGTCTCTTCTCTCTCCTTTCCTCTATAAAGATGCTTTGGGCTTGTTGCTGCATTTCAGCTTCCTCCAGCTGCTTTTTTGCAGGTGACCTTGGTTCTGCCCCGCACTTTCAACATCGTCTACTCATCTTGGAGACTGATAGGGAAAATTGCTATACTATACAGATTGGATTTATTATGCGCCAGTTCTCTTCTTAAAAGCTCACTTGGCCTTTCTGTCCTACCAGGGACCTTTAACACCTACTATCACTCTCTCTTTTAAATTACCCTTACTCGCAGATTATAATCTAATGCTCATATATCCCTCAGTATACAATTTAGTCAGCTACTTCATCTCATCCCTCTCTTTCCAATCCTATCTAATTACTACAATTAGCACTGTCAAGCAGAATTCAAAGACATATTACACCTTTATGTGATGTACATTCGTTTAAAAATAAGCACAGTTAACTGTCTTTAATAACAGAAAAAGCTATTAAAGGTATAATACAATTCACTGATATAAGAGACAAAAGGAAATGGATTAGGTCTCACTATCAGTTGTATCACTGTAAATTACATTCTGGACAATGAAACATGTATGAAACGTGTTAAGTCCAGCCTTCTCAAGTAAACCAAAATATATCCTTTGTTGTCAGAGCACCCCTTCTCATTAAAGAACCCTGGCTTAAAACAAGTGGATTTGGAGAAAATAACTGTTGTTAAAAATGACAAAAAAACCAGAATGCACTTACCATTCTGATGCTAATATATGATCTTAAAGTCCTTCCCAACCCTAATTATTCTATGACTCTATGATTACAGAATAAAATGTCACATGTTGATGAAGAAAACACCTTTTTGGCATAGGCTAAAAACTTAACTTTATCATATGAAGGTAACCTAAGTCCTCTTGTCTCTTTGGGAGTTGCAGAAAATATGCAATGTACTGAACATGAACAGCTCTTAGCACTATCTGAATATCACAATATTTTCAGAGTCTCTGACTCAAGAAATACAATGATAATCTGATCAGAGAGCCTCATGCAAAATCCTGTCCATTTTTGTCTCAGAATCTGGGAGAAATGTTTTCTGTTTCCTTTTATCTGTATATTCCCTTTTAGAATTTTGGTGCATAAACTCTGGGAAGAGGAACAGTATTAAAATGTTATTCTGGTTCTCCCTGCCCCAGAAACAGGCAAAGAGGCAAAATGTCCACTGCTCATACCAAGCAGACAAACACAACAGTGTTACAGTAATGCTTTTTTAAGACACTACTTTTATCCCAGAAAGCTTACAATCAGCAAGGTGAGGGTCAATCAGGGTGTATATAGCTATTCTTTGCAAGGTGAATGTATTAACAAACTACTAATTTGTCTCTCCTTTCAAGAACTGAATAGTAAATATTCCAGTTACCACTACTAAACACATAAACAACTTTACAGTTAGAAGTTGTTTTCACACCAATGGATCTTTTCAGTGTTTTTTCCTTGGAAAGAGAACAACCACCTGAACTGCTGTGGGAGACTGTTGTAAATGTTGCTCCCAGAACAGTCGGATTCAACATGAGGTTGACTGATACTTAGTTGCATTATCAGTTATAATATATAATATTACTTATAGTAGGTATTATTATTGAGAAGGGAATACAAGTTTTTGAACATCTTAAAAAGGTGTTGCCTAACAAGATGATAAATGTCTTGCAAAAATCCACTCAGTCCAATACTTAGATTCACATATACTCAGTAGCTCAATACTACAAAGATTTATCTTTTGTTACAAAATCCACAAATTTTCATGGCACAATGCTACTTGATCGCAGTGTATTGTGCTGTTACGACGTTCATTAGGTTACGAACAATACAAGGTTATGATGTTCATAAGATGGTTATGAGAAACGCTGGACTTCTAGCACCATCTCTTGGCTAAAAAAGTGCTGTGAGGTGTTGAAATAGGGATTCTAACAAAAACCAAACATTATTATATGCTTCTTGCTTGCTGCCAAACACGAAGTCTAGAATTGAGAGACAGCATTCTCTTTCCAGAGCAAACTTTTAAAGGGGAAGGAAGAACTAAAAGAACACCCAAATTCACTATCTAGAACTATCATTTAGAAATTTCATACATTCTTGTTATAAATTATAACAGCCACTCTTTTTTTTTTTTTTTGTGAGAAGAATTTAATAACAAGTAAAGAAAAAATACTCACTTTGTTCATAATATCTAATTCGCACCGGAGTCGCTGAACAGCACTGCCTATTTTAAGCAACTGTATACGCAACGCATCATCAATTGGCAGGCAAGCAGCAACTCTGTAAGAAAAATCTAGAAATGAGAAAATAGCAGGCCTGTTAGAAAGAGAAATAAACAAATAAACCCTACTGCTTCTGCTCAGTTACAGATAGAGTGCTAAAGCTCATGTTTATAGTAGACTTTTAGAGGTCATCTCAGTATACCCTTTTGCCCTAAGGCTGGATCATGTACACATAAAACCTCTTCTAAGATATTTGTCTAATCCAGATCACCATTGATGGAGACTGAACAATGCTGGTAAAGTAATGTATATCAAAACCAGAACAGACCCCAGAGAACACTGATACAGACTTCCACTGCATTTGGTTCTTATCTGACTTTGACTGAAGGCTGCCTTTCATTAAACATTTGAGAACCTACACAGGAGAAAATGCTTTTCCCCTTAAGAAGACTTCAACTGAAATTTCCATCTTACTAGATCCTAGAGACCTGCAGTGAGAAAAGACCTGCTCACTATGGCATAACCCCAGTGCAATCAGAACCCAACTTTTTTGTGATTAGGTTACTGGTGCTATTTTCCCCTATGTTATGTAAGCGGTAATAATTAGTAAGAACAAAGAGATTATACATACTAACACTTACTTATGTAATAATAATTTTAAAAAGCTAGTATGCTTTTGGCTTTCCTTATGAAACATACCACAATCCTCCCACCATGGAGCACAACAAGAGTTATACTTCTTATACTGAACATGTTGTGGCACAGTCAGAGGATGTTCATGTCCTTAAAATCTCTGTCATCCTTCTGTCAAAGACAACTATCAAAATTCGCTGGAAAGTGGAAGTGAGGGGTGGACTAACAACAGAAGGCAATTATCTACGCTGTGTTTTCTTAGGAACTTAAAAAAACACCCAAACCCCAGATATGAGTTCATCAGCTCAACAACATCATACCTATTGGGTTTGTTGGAAGAGATTCATCTTTCAGATTTTCATCCCATTCATGTAGCTGCCTCTTGACTCTTTCCATCAAGGTTTCCTTTTGTTAGAAGAAAAGCCTAATTTAAATACATAGATATTTCTGTTTTCTTAGGAAAAAAAAAAAAGGAAGCAAAATGTAGAGTAAGCTATTTTCCCTAAGTGGACATTAGCTGTTAACACTCACAATAATTACACACTCATTTTGTATCTACATCTTTTAAACTAAGAGCAAACTAGGATGGGAAACAGGACAAAATGTACCAATGGCACGTGACAGTTGTAAGTCTCATTTGAGATAAGGAGACAACCTGTCAAATTCTAGACTGTATAAACAAGATGAGGGGCTGGCCTCCTCCCTACTTCTGCCTCTCTTACACCAAGTACCTCATGTACTAATATATTTATATATATATGTATATAAAGATACGTGTAATTTTTAAGGAGTAAAGCAACTTCAACAGGAAAGACAGACCTAAGACTATCCAGCACCCTGGTGGTTAGAACACTCACCTGGAATATGTGGGACAGAGGACTAAGTCTGAGACAACACAGCAGGAACCTGAACCTCTGTTAACCACCCTAGACACATGCTCTAGCACAAGGGAACAATACACAACAGTAGCTGTTCCTGCTTCTTTCACAGCAAACTGAAAACTATACATTTAAAATGTTATTTATAAACCAACAAAATGAAAGCTTTTACTTTATCCAATGATTGCATATTAAAACATACAAAACTAATTGTAGATTATTTGGTAATACATAGGGTGAACTTACAGCATCATATAGAGAGTACAGCCAGGGAGGCCAAGATGTCAAACTTGCACAGCGGAACTTCCTCTAAAACCAAAACCATAAATATTTATTCTTTCAGATTAGCAGATGTTAGGGTCAGTTCTTGTTCAAATAATAAACCAGAGGAGAGATACCTGATTATTTAAAGATCCTATAAATTATCACCATCAAGACCAGTACTTCAATCTGAAGTTTCCAAAACACATTTCAAACACATTGAGGGCTAAGACTTCCGTGCAAGAATGACAATATATGGATTTCCCCAGAAAACCTGTCTCAGCATTACAAGTATTCCTAATGTCTAGTAATAAGAAATTCTGCCTTTCAAAAGAGCATCTATCTAAAATTTAGACAGTTCAGAAAATTCAGGTACTATTAGATAGTGCATCTGTTCCTTAGTCTCCACCAATTGCTGCTACTTTAGCAACCTCAGCAAACCACTACGTGGGGGTGATTAAACTACTTTTATCAATTCAGTCAAATGCATAAGTAAATAAAATTAAAAAAAAAGATTAATAGGCCATATCATAGAATAATAGAATAGTTAGGGTTGGAAAGGACCTTAAGATCATCTAGTTCCAACCACCCTACCATGCCCAGGGACACTTCACACTAAACCATGTCACCCAAGGCTTTGCCCAACCTGGCCTTGAACACCGCCAGCGACGGAGCATTCACAACTTCCCTGGGCAACCCATTCCAGTGCCTCACCACCCGAACAGGAAAGAATTTCTTCCTCATATCCAATCTAAATTTCCCCTGTTTAAGTTTGAACCCATTACCCCTTGTCCTCTCACTACGGTCCCTAATGAATAGTCCCTCCCCAGCATCCCTATAGGCCCTTTCAGATACTGGAAGGCTGCTAGGAAGTCTCCACACAGCCTTCTCTTCTCCAGGCTCAACAGCCCCAACTTTCTCAGCCTATCTTCACACGGGAGGTGCTCCAGTCCCCTGATCATCCTCATGGCCCTCCTCTGGACTTGTTCCAACACTTCCATGTCCTTTTTATGTTGAGGACACCAGAACTGCACACAATACCCCAAGTGAGGTCTCACAAGAGCAGAGTAGAGGGGCAGGATCACCTCCTTCAACCTGCTGGTCACACTCCTTTTGATGCAGACCAGGATACAGCTGACTTTCTGGGCTGCGAGCACACACTGAAGCTGGCTCATGTTCATTTTCTCATCAACCAACACTCCCAACTCCTTCTCCACAGGGCTGCTCTGAATCTCTTTTCTGCCCAACCTGGAGCTGTGCCTGGGATTGCTCTGACCCAGGTGGAGGACCTTGCACTTGTCAGGGTTAAACTTCATCAGGTTGGCATCAGCCCACCTCACAAGCATATCAAGGTCCCTCTGAATGGCATTCTTTCCCTCCAACATATCAACCAAACCACACAACTTGGTGTCATTGGCAAACTTGCTGAAGGCGCACTCAATCCCACTGTTCATGTGACTGACAAAGATGTTGAACAAGACCGGTCCCAACACCGATCCCTGAGAGACACCACTCGTTACTGGTCTCCAGCTGGACATTGAGCCATTGAGCATAACTCTTTGCGTGTGGCCATCCAGCCAGGTCTTTATCCACCAAGTGGTCCACCTATCTCTCCAATTTAGACACAAGGATGTCATGCAGGACAGTGTCGAGTGCTTTGCACAAGTCCAGGTAGATGACGTCAACAAACGTTTCAGGTATTTTAAGCTGATATACATAAATGCAAAGGATATATGATGATATTTTTTAAATGGAAATCTAATCTGTTAAAAACACAACTAAATATACCACCAGACAAGTCAGGAGTCCTGGAGGATGCCTTCTCACAGCAGAACAGTTACTGGCTAAGAAAACTTGGGCAGTATGGATGTCTAATTGCATATTGCTCTCCACTCTCTGGTCTCTATTTTTAATGGAAATCACATTTTCAGAAACGCTTACTGAACATCAATGCTTACACCAGCCTAATGGAAATCTATTAAACAACTTTATTATAATTATCCGCAGATAGCGAGCAAATATCGTACAATATCTATTTAACAACATCCTATGAAGAAAAATTCAGACCCAAATGGAGCACTCAGTAAGAAACAAATGTGGAAGACGAAAACAAAAATAACAGGGGTGGAAAATATCCCCATAAGATCTCACAACTATTCCTTATTGAATGGTTTTATTTTAAAATAAAAATAGAAGTGTCCCATGCTCCTGTGCCATACTTCACTGGGAACATGACTAAAATGTTCACTTGAATTGTGCACAGAAACATCTATACATGACTACAGAGCAGACCTGGAGGAACAAAATACACATGGCCACCAATATCACTTCTAAAAAGTCTTCAGCTTGTGCTTATCCTGTAGACAAGAAACCCTAGATCATAACTGCATTCCTTAACTAACAGATTTCCAGCAACGTAAGGTGACTTGCTTACTTAATTCTCTACAGCGATTTTATACACTTAAATTTATAGGTTTAGGTTAACAGAAATCTAAAACAATGTATACTACATAACCACAGTACCTTCCAAAAAAACGATCTCAAACTGTACTCTAAATATTTACAAATTAAAACTTCGTTTTGCTTTTGAGGTCAACTATCCTTATTTTACAAATGAGAAAAATCAGGCAATACTTAAATCCACAGCAAATAAACAGTACTTTGAAGAAAGAATTCCGGAACACTGAAACTCAAGTTACTGTTTCAATTAGCAAATATATTTTCTGTAACAGCTGACACACGGTCAGCTCTTGTATGGCGCAGAAACAGTTCTTAAAATGCAACTTCCACTTTCTGACGTTTCTCATTATATTAGCAAACAGAGGTACAGCCTAACATGCTGTGAACAGTCAGTTCTACTGACAGGACAAGAGCTCAACAGGACAATGGCCCTACTCTGGATCTGCATCTCAGTCCATAAAACATTATCTTACAGTGGGAGTACTGCATCTCAGGTATCATGTGATAGAACCAGTCTTGGAAAGGGATCACTCCCCCCCTCCCCAAGCATAGTGTTTCTGGGCTGTTAGGTCATAAATGAACTTGCTCAAGAACTCTAAGAATCAATAGTTCTTTGTTATTAATGGTTTGTTTGGTTTGGTTTTTTTCTTTATTTTTTGGGGGCTGGAGGGAGTTCAAATCCACTGAATTAAAAAGCCAACTCCAAACCTTAACTGCATCTGACAGTGGGGGGAGTTGCTAGGATTCTATATTAATTTCTGGAGGTAGTTCCAAAGATCTCTACTGACACAGAAGACTTCAAGGTATCTTTCCTTTTATATACCACTGATGGAAACTGTGGGTTGAGTAATAAAAAACTATATAAATAAACTAATAACCCACAATTTTAGTATTTAGAAAAGCGCCTGTTTCACCACATCCTCTCCTGCTGACCCTAGTGCCAACTCCTGTCCCATTAACCTTATCGTGTGGATCTGCCCACTGTTAATGACAGCCAGTCTTTGAAAAGCCTGCACTGTGCCTCAGAATGAGCTAGGTTTACACTTGAAAGGCTTTTGCTGGTATAACTATGCTAGGATGCTACACTAGCATGGTGCTTATTACGGGGAAACATAATTTATTCCAGCAAAATTATCCTTTTACAGTACATTTTTATTTCAGACTCCTAAAGGAAAAGGCTGTATACTGGTAAAAGTGCACATTCACTTGTATAAAGGCATCTTTTAGCACCTTTTAAACAGCACAGCTGTCTCTAGCACAAATCACACCTTATTATTCTCCTGAGCAATGCACAAGTTTGTAGCTTAGGCCTGCCACCAGCCACTTAGGACTCTTGAAAATCCTGCCCTACGATCTTAGTGTGAATTCCCTCCTGAGTCCAAGTACTGCCACAGCGGCAGCGATACAGCAACAGTGTAAACAAGCAAAGGCAGAATCTGTGCCAGTGAAGCAAAACAGGAAAGTAGAAGGCGATTCCCTAATGACAATACCAACATCTTGATAATGAGTATTTCTCCTCTACTTCTGTTGTTTTAATCAGAGTCAAGTAAATAAAATTCTGGAAGTTCTCTAAAGAAGTGCCAAGTCTGCATATTTATTGAAAAAGCTCTAGGAAATAAACCAAATAAGACTATGGAACTGCTAATTCACCCACTCTGTGTGTAAAAGTGCCGTTTTCCACTAATAACTACTATGTCAGGATATGTAGAGTTCATGAAAGAAATAGATTTCTATGACCCTTTCCTATCTTATCACATTTAGTATCACAAGAAGATTTAAGGAAGTTTATAAATTCAGTTGAGAAAAAAAAGGGGGAAGGGGGATAAGAGGGATTATTACATATTAACTATTCCAGAAGGTAAATATGTTTAAAAAAATACTAATAAATCAAAAACCAGATTTAGAGATACATGTGCAGTTGGCCAGTATAAATGGATTGTATGGAAATATTGTGATCTGACAAAGGTAACGACTAAGCACAAAAGAACTTTAGATGTATGTTATATGATAATTTACAAGATGAAAGTGCAATATAAAGTGTGCTCAAAACTAGAAAGTACAGCATAGTTGTTAGCTAACAACCATCTGGGTGGGTATATTTGACAGGGTTAAAAATCCCTTGAGTCTGCCATTGTAACACAGACCCATGTTTTCTACAAACATGTAACTACAGGTACAAAAGTCAAACCTTTAACTGATGAAGGTTTTAAAGCAAAATTGGCAAATGGAATTCTGCTTCCAAACAACTAAGGCATCACAGGTCTTCTGTTTCATCACTGAAATTCAGGAGTCACCTCTAAACCACCTCCGTTCTTTAAACACCTCTTCTACCCAAATCAAACAGTAACAGAAGAAGTTACGAAAGCCTTCATACCTTCCAATCCAAACCATTATGATAACAAGTACAAAGCAAGAGCACTGGCACTGTCAACACTGATTACCATTACTTTTACTGTCAAAGCAAAGTCTGTAGAAGTTAAGATGCTTCTTTAACCTGCCTAAAAATTAAATACTATAAACTTACTGGCTTTTCCACCAACACTTTATCATCTACAAGCTTTACCAACCAGAACTCTGAGGTGTTTGATTACGTAAAAAAAATAATTGTAATATTACATGATTATGTGATAATATTAATCTAATGGTACTGTAATTAAAACCAGAGACAGCTTAAAATACAAAACACGTATTTCCCCACTACTGATGGCTGATAAACAATCACACAATATGCAACAAAAGCAGCAGGTTGGCATCTAGAATCCCAGTTGCGCAACCTCCTCTAAAGATGAACAGATGGACTTTCATACTGCTTTTCAAAACACCATTAAAATGGCAAAACCAAGACCCCCCCAACCAGATTCTAACCTTTTGGTATTTCTGCCACCATTGCTGTATAGCTCGGTCCTGCCATGCTGTAGGTTTTGAAGAAGGAAATACATAGCATCGGCTGAGAGACTGCAGCTGTACTGCTGCCATTGTTGAAGGCAGCACTCGCTCAGGAAGTATTTGTACTTTAGCCTGCTGGATTCTGATAAAAGAAAAGAGACAAGATACACACACTTATACAAGAGTTGAAAACAAAATGGATTTTACTGCTTATAAAAACATAAGCTTGTGTAATAGATTAATCATTATGTAGTACCATAGAATTTAAGCAGCAATTCATTTAATCAGATTTTTAAAGTCATACTAATGTAAACCAAATTACCCTAGGGAACATTCAGAACATCCGTAGCAAACCAAAAGCATACTCTTCCAGAACACAGATAATCCCACACCCTTGGCTAAATTATTAAAGCCGCTATGTTGACTGGACTCATAAACTGAAGACAGAAGGAATCTCTATTTTTACTTCTCCTTTAAAAAACAATTAGCTGATGTCCATGTATTTTCTGGGCTGGCAGATGGAACTCCACAAAGATCACTGCTTTAACTTTTTCAGCAGAAGTTTCTTTGCTATTTTTTTTCATCCCCTCTCACAGTTAGCCACCTTTTCCATGAGATACAATGGGCTATTTTATTTTAGAGCACTAGCTATCTGTCGTGATTGTGGTGGACAGATATTAAAGACAGATTGGCAGTGGCAACCCAGCAGAATATTTTACCATCTCAGCATTGTGTATTTAGAGTTCTGTCTCCTCAAGTTACTTTTGGTATGAACTAACAGTCAGCAACTACATATCAAATCCTCAGAGAGGAAGTTAAGCTGAAATGCAGTTCGCTATCTTCAAACCACAAAAGCTTATGTGCTTAGCTAGGGTTCAAAATCAGCAGAAATAGGATATAGACTCTGATCATCTTTTAATATCCTAGCATCAACCAGGTCACCTATTCCACAAAGAGTTCAGCAACAGTTATGTGGCTACTAAAAGTACTATCTAGCAGGAAGGACTTTACATTTTAACAATATTATGCATCAGAAATCCTGAAATACTGAGATGCACGTTATTACAAATATCCTGTTTTACTTACAGGGATTACAGTGAACTCTGTTAACTTACTGTAGACTTTAAAATTATGATTTATCATAAGCACTTAGTACTTGGAAACACCAAGAACTACAGAAATTTTCTCCTTGCTAAGAAGTTCAGTATTTCCCCCTCTTTGTCAAAAAGGATTTTTATCTAAAAGTCCTTCTCCAAGCTTTCTTGTTGGCCCCTTTAGGCACTGGGAGCTGCTCTAAGGTCCTCCTGGAGCCTTCTTTTCTCCAGGCTGAACAACTGAGCTCTCAGTCTAAAATCAATCTCATCCCCTTTATTTCATACATTTCAAAATTCATATTTATGAATGAACCTTGCGAACATGCTCTGTAAAAGTGAACTCTGCTAGTCAGTGGATATAAAATCATCACAATAAAATCCTTTAACAGCAAACCGACATCACTGTACATCTTAACTGGCTCTGGATACTGAATTCTCAATAATGAGGCTGTTACTGCAGCTGTCCAAGTACTGCCATCTTGTGTTCAAGCAATGTTTTTTCTAAGATGTAAAATTTGGAGGATGTTATTTGTAAGCAAATGTTAGATAGTGAGAAATAGCAAGTAGCTATTCTTCATTTCTACAGCTTCAGGTCATAGAAGCATACAAAAAACACTGTTTGGGCTGTTCCTATAGAATCATAGAATGGTTTGGCTCGGAAAGGACCCTAAGATCATCTAGTTCCAACCCCCCCACAGCCACAAAAGCACTATGCCACTAAGCAATGCCTCTATACCAAGCAGTAGCAGAAGTGAGATGATGAGCTGTAGATTTACAGATTTGGAGTAACGTGTTAGAGGCCCTGCAGAAAAGATTACAAAACCCCTAGCAATTGTGCTAAGAAATGTCACGTGCTTGCAGGATCAGCATCTGGAGCATGTATCTCTGGACAGTGACACTGGCAGAAGCTCATGATGTAATTCATGGCGCAAAGGATAATGTCAAGAAGAACATGAAAATGACAGAAGACTCAACATACTCTTCACTAAATGCTAAAGATCTTAGTCACTTTATAAATGGACAAAGGTATAAATCACATAATATGATAAAAACTGGCTAGAAGAGAAGCTTCTAAATATCACAGTTATCACACTGGAATACGGAAAACAACAGGACTACAATACAGAAGAGAACTATCAGAGCTGATTTGGGCGTGTTTGACAAGTACATGAAAATTGTCAACCGGTAACAGGAGAAGTGGCACATTTCTAGCAGTGAAGAATCAGTGAATGATCAGAAAGGAAGAGGTAAGACTTGCTGATGTTAAGGATGTACTAAACTGTGACAACGGTTAAAATAAACAAGATTCAGTATTTGAGAAACTGAAAGCAATGGGCTGATTGTAGTCAGCAAAAATCAAGAACCTATTTTCATATTCAAATATTTATCTGTACATCTCAGTGTGTTTTTATGTTTTACACAGGCAAAAATTAAGAGAAGCAACTTGTTTCTGCACTATTATTACCAGACTCTTGTCTTCCCCTTTCGTGGGAAACTTCTCATGAAAACCACCAACCCTGTGTGTGCAGCTACTGTCTTCTCCATATCTAAATCGTACAGCTGAATCCTTCTGCATGCTGTCAAGGCTCAGTAGTTAAAGATCACTCAAAGTATAAAAATAGACAAGCATGGTATTAACTGTTGTGTCAGACCCTTGCCTGCAGCTTTTCAAAGCTGCAATTACATATAAAGTTCAGAAGTGGAACATGTTAAATGCAGACCACCTCTAGATAGGTCTCCTTTCAGAAAATGAAAGTAACTAATTTCCAAAGGAACAGAATCTGGTTGCTATTAGGGACGCTTTCCACAAGACAGCAGAAAGCACACACTTGATATCGTATCCTCTCATTTCACATCCGGTTTGAAAAAGGGATGTGACAGATTTTGGAATAAAGCTCTAGAACTTATAATGCTGGCAAATCAACATCTTTTTCCTGACTTAATTTTCAGAAATAAAGTCATTCTGACAGGTATATTCTCACACGCAACAAATCAAATTACAGGTAGCTATGCTCTGGAGGATTTTATAGCAAAATTATCAACAGCTAAAACATGAGTCTTGGAACAGGAAATGTCAGAAGTCCTTAATAACCAGAGAAGCTACTGATTAAGCATCCATTTAATACCTACAGTAATTAGTCAACTGCGTTACTGGAAGCGCAGATGCACCTGCAGTAAAATGTAAATGTTTTGGTGAAACAAGATTTGCAGTATGTAGAATTAAATATGTAATTTACTTACCCATCTGATTGGGTTCTTATTTCGAGTACTTTGAACCTCTGTCTTCCTATTGCTTTCACTTTGACTGTCTCAATTCCATATTCCTGCTCTTCTCTGTAGGCATATATTTCTGCTGTGGTTCCAAAATGTGCTTCCCTTTCATGTACATTACTAGAAGTAACAGAATTAAGGTTACCTACAGTCCAAACAGCACTGTTCATTTAAATTTCAGTTAGTTTACCTGCACTGTTACACAATTAGTCTTATCAAAAAAGTAAATTTGGTGAAATAACTTCAACTAATCACAATCATTATTTCTTCATTTTAAAAACAACTTTGAATATTTTATGTGGTTGGGGGGGAGGGTTTAACAGTTGGCTTTGTTTTATTTCAGAGTCTAGAGGTGAAATTCTAGGAAAACAGGGATTGCCAATGTAACTGCATTTCAATTACAGATACTGAAAGTACCAAAATTCTTTAGATTGACTTTAAAAATAACTATTCCCACCTCCAACATAACTAAACCATAGTAAATTGCAGGGGGGGAGAGGGAGAAATATTCCCGACTTGTTTTGGCACAGATTAGCCTGTATCTTTTCCACTTTTCCACTTTTCTATCAACTCATGTCTCTCAACTCTGTCATAAAACTCCTGTTAATTAATGGCCTTGTTAATTTACAAACAAAACAAACAAATAAACCTTTACAACAATGCAGTTCTCAAAACAAGAATCTGATCTTTACATTTCAGATCAAGACTTATTCAATAAGCAAGATGGAGCAGCGCATTCAAGGAGTTACTGAAATTGAATAAGGAAAGCAAATAAACTCTTACTGTTTCTCCATACAAACACATGATACTGGCAAGCAGCTACCCAGGGTAACATGAAAACTGGAAAATTGTTTTCATTACAAACTGGAAGACAAGTTTTGTCAATTTCAAAACACAGCTTCTATTATTCACCATGGAACCGATGCAAGCATCTGCTTTTCATTTAGCATCCAAAGGAAGTGTGCTAAAAATACATGCTACATATCATCAGCAAACCCACTCATGTATTTTACCTGTATGCAAGAACAGCAAATGTTCTGTCTTTCTGAATTAAATTCCGCACCATGCTAACCTCTTGAGGGTGAAAAAGCTGTAGAGGTAACGTCTGTCCAGGAATCAACATCACCATCACATGGGGCAGCACTGGAATCACCTGACAGCTGTCATCATCATGCACCGTCCTGCCATGAAACTCTTCCATATCAGAACCTAAATACTGAAAACAGGAAGGAAACAAGAGTAGTATAAGAGGGTTTGGTGATTTACAAGGATAAAATAAAACCAGCTCTTTGTCTTGAAAATATTACAACAGAATTACACAAAACCAATGAAAACCTCTTCAAGATATATTTAATGGACAGTATATAAAATACATACCACATGTGATGTTGGCAAACTGGTATCAAAATTAATAACATTTCGTTTCTCAGCTTCTTTCCTATCTTGATCTTCAACTTCCATTTCATTGTCATCCTCTTCCTCACTCTCTGCTAATTAAGAACATACACAATATTGCTCAGAAATCAATCAGCAAGGACTGATACTGAGAAAAAACAGAATCAACGAAATGCATCAGATATTCCCAGGCTACAGCCTTTCACAGGGAAACAGCTTTTGTATTTGTAAACTTGAAAGGCTGAGGAACAATTTTCTTGGAAGGCTAAAGAAAGGCAAAACCCTGATTTTTTTTGGGAAGAAAACACTAAACAAAATCTGTCAGGTCAGATTTTCACTGCAGTAGTACTTCCTCATCTCAATTCTAAACGTCTTCTGTCTATACACCAGGATGCCAGACAACTTAATTTACTGTAGGACACAATACAGTGTTTGGAGTAATACAAACCTGAACACTATAACTGCATCACATAGAGCAAGCAAGTTAAAAGCAACCTGAACCTCTATTTTCACGCAAAGACTAGTATTTTAGACTAATTTACTGCTGTCAGCCTCTCCTGTGTGTACACCAAACACACACACACACAAACCTCAGCACACGCACAAACCCAGCAAAGGCAACTACTAGGGAAGCAAATGACTGCAAGGGATTTCAAGAACAAAATAAAATTTACTACATTCCTCACTTCCAGGTGTCAATCCTAAATTACTTTCAGGCAAGAGGACAGTTAAATTTTCAGTATGCTTCATTTTGGAAACATAAATAACCCACCAATCTGTATAAATCTTTACAGATATTTTAAAAGAAATGAAATTTCATAGTCAATAAGAAAATATAATTACCTCTAAAAAATGCTGGTTTCACGGCCAGTTCCGTGCATTACCATACAATGTATGCATGCAAATACCCAAAACAAATGCAATGAACACACATTTCTAACTGCACTACTTGATCCTATTTCCACAAACAGTATTTATACCTCATGCTATATCTATAATCAGTGTTGTCAGAATCTTTGCAAACCAATCTGCAGGATTCTAACGCCAGTATCTTCTGGGTAATGGATATTCTCAGTGGTGCTGAAAAACATCATTTAGATCTTGAAAGCTATCATATTACAAGATAGGCAGAAAAATATCTTTACAGCAGTCTATCTAGTTGCTTGCCTTCGAAATTAGTATTTTAAAACATAATCCAGAGTGGAAAATTCAAAAGGTGGAGCGATTATCTTAACTGAAAGGTACTGTAGGCAGATCTTACAAAAGAAAGCTGCTGCAGAAGGAAGGAGCCTTCCTTCAGAAATGGGGGTACTACCACTAACCTCCTTCAATGAGATCTTACTATTTCTGAGTGTGGGAGGACCAGAGAACAATGAAGAAGACATCATAAGCTGGTTTTGGACACCTTTTCTTTCCCTCTTCAGCATTCAGACACATCTCTTAAATGCACTCTGTACAAAATGTTTAGCCAATGGCCTTCTTTCTACGTCACCTCACTTTATGTTTTACTAATGCACGGTTTACAGAACCTTCTGTAGGAGGCATGGCATGGCACACAGATGTTGCAGATCCATCCTATACTGTATTTATCTCAAGAGGAAATGATCCAGCATGACAAGAAAGGAGGTTACAGACTCTCTTTGGTGTTTTACCTAATTACATAATTTAAAGCAGTAAGACATCATCTTCCTAATTACTGTGAAAAATACTCCATTTCTATATGAAATTCCTCCTCCCTTACATTCAGTTTTATAATCACAAATGAGTGACAAATGCTTAAGACATACTAAATGGGCAGTAGCTTGCTTAGTTTGACGGCAGGAAATTAGAAAGTTTCTGTTTGGTTCTGGAGCAGCAGTGCAGGGTGGTGAAGGGAAGCTGACTTGATTAAAAACTATGTTCTGGTTTGCATGTACCCTCATCAAGCTGCATCCACCATTAGCAGTTCTAGTAGCCTTCTAGAGAGAGGCCCTGTCACTCCTTTTAATGAACTCAGAAGAAATTAGCAGCAGTTGATTAAGAACTGTGCCCTGCAAACTTTTGCTCGTTCTTGCCAAAACCACACACTAGCTGCTGGGTGGTGGCAGAGACGAACGATGACTCATTTTACTGCAGCAGCACCACGCGAACGTCAAAAAACACCATTTTCACTCCGCTCCTCCACCACCCCACAGAGCAGCAGACGTAAGGCAACACAAAACACATTGTTTTACACCCTTGTACTTTTATTAATGGTGATTTTCTTCTTTTTTTCAAGGCTAGCAACACCTCCGGTTCACAAGGGAAACAAGGGAAAGGTAAGTGCTGAAGGCACCCTGCATGACAAGGCTCACTTCTGCGGCAGGTAAGGCGTGCCCATACGTTTATGCTGGTGCACTAACACTATCACACCTGTTCTCAAGACCTCTGCGCAGAAACGAGGAATTATGAACCTCATTTAAAAAACTCAACACAAACAGCTTCCCTTCCCCACCCCCAAGCCCCAGCTGGAACAGGGTAGGAAATATTAAGGCTTTATTTCCTAAAATAGTCAGGAAATACTTTCATATTATTTTAAATATCCAGGCATAAAATACTGAGAGGATTCCTGCTATAGAAACCCCACTGGTTACCGGCAGGACTTACTGCTACATTCGCCTGTCAGTTATGCTGAAATAACAGTTTTTGCAGACCGACTAAAACCGCATGTTATTATGCGATAGCATTCCGTATGAGGAATTATGCCGTTCTGCAAACCCCAGCACAAATACTGCAGGAGCCTGGACAGCGTGTGGAACCCAACGCTGCTCTCAAGCTCTTCGCACAGTACCTCTTGCTTCCCTGCTCCTTAACGGCACTAGAGGGCATTTAAATGGAGCGGACACCTCCTAGAACAACTGACGTTTAACGCTTTCCTCAGACTTCGCTTCATTTTACAGGGGTCGTTCCCAAAGAGCGCCTGCGTGTGCAACTCCACAGCGCGCTTCACCCCATCTACCCCTGCCCGAGCCTCTCTCCTCCCACCGCAGGATCACGACCGGGCTCGCTGCAAGAACCAACGCGCCACGCCGGTGACCGCGGGAAGGCTGCGGCTCCGGGAGCCGGCTACACCGCGCACCCGCCAGCCACAGGCCCGGAGCTCGCCCCGCGTCCTCCTCGGCCGCGCTCCGCCCTCCCACACCCTGTCCCAGGACCCACACGGCCTGCCGCCCGCTCCTCAGGCTGTCCCAGCCGCCCCTTCCTCCCGGTCCCTCCCCGCCCGCCGAGCCGCGGCCCGGCGCCTCCCCCCACGGCTCGGCACGGAGCCCCGCCGGCTCCCCCCACCGGCCGCGGTCATTACCGGACACCAGCTGCAAGTGGTTCCCCATGTTGCTATGGGGCTCGCCGCCTCCTTCCTCGGCGGCCATCGTTGTTTACCCGGAGAGGAGCCTGGGAAGCCGCCGGCGCGGGGGGAGGTGGCGGGAGGAGGAGCCGGCGCGGGGCCCCGGTGGCCGCTAGCGGCGCCTCCCGGTGAGCGTGCGGGCTGCAGGCGCCTCAGCGCCCGGCCGCCGCGGGGCCCCGCGGCTCGAGCGGACGGCGGGGACGGGGTTCCTGTTCCCGGACGGCCCGCACCTCGCCAGGGCCTCCCAGGGTGGCACTCGCCGCGTTTCCCTGGAGCGCTTCGTGCGCAAGCCCCGTCTGTGCGCTCTGGGAGAGGGGATGGGTGCAGAGAGATCCATGATGGGTCGGCTTTCGGGTGGATCGCATTAAGCAGAAACTGTAAAGACAATCGGTTTAGTACTTAACGGGGACAACAAGAAAGCTGCAGAAGGACTTTCTACAAGGGCATGTAGTAACAGGGCAAGAGGGAATGTCTTTAAACTGACAGAGGGGAGATTTAGACTAGGAATTAGGAAGAAGTTCTTCCCTGTGAGGCTGGTGAGGCACTGGCACAGGTTGCCCAGAGAAGCTGTGGCTGCCCCATCCCTGGCAGCGTTCAAGGCCAGGCTGGACGGGGCTCTGAGCAACCTGCTCTACTGGAGGTGTCCGTGCCCACGACACGGGGTCGGAGCTGTCAGGTCCCGCCCGAAACCAACCAGTCTGGGATTCTATGAGCTGTGCAATCCCAGCTGAGATTCCTGAGGGAGCCCAGACCAGATGCACAACTGAGGGCTGGAGAGGAGACAGGGAAGCTACACTTGGGTGCAGGCAGGTTGAAATGACCTACATTACTTGTGGGACACACCTTGATACCAGTGCACAACAGACACTGCTGGGCCTTGCTGACTTGCTTCTTGCAGCTGAAGAACCCACTAGCCAGCCACCTTCTCTCTGCTCTGCAACCACAGCTCCTGTTGCACAGTACTGTATGAACACTTAGGCTTCCAATGCAGCTGTCTGAAAAGCAGTACTACTGCTAGACTCGTGCCTCAGAAAACATCTGGATGGTCGGCAGAGTATCTGAGGTACATCCGTGGCTTAGTCTCTTCTCTAGTGCCAAACCTCAGGTGTTCTGTATGTGGTGCTTACTGTGCCTCACTGGTGCACAGGTAATGGCTTTTTCTCTCTAAGAACTGAGGGTTTAGTAAAAATCATTTTTTAATCACACAAACACACAAAAAAAGATTAAGACCATGCTTTTTAGTCCTGCTAAAATAGAATGGTTGAGACTTGTCACCTAAAATGGCAAAGCATTGTCTTGATGTGAGGTTGATGTGATCACCAAAAATGGTCCACGAGATGCAAAACTAGCTGATACACCCCAAAAAACTCAGTTTGATGGGGCTGCCTCTGCACTACCCAACTCTTACACAACTGCTCTGTCTCACCATTTATTACCATTACCTTTACTTTTAAAAAACCCCAAACCAACCAACCTGACACGTGGCTCCGCAGTTTCTCCCTTACCATTAAAATGCTTACTTTTTATTACTGTTGGGATTCTTTGGAGACTGTAACAAATCAGTAAATCCCATACAGTGCTCCCAAGCATTTCACAGTTCCTCAGTAGTGTCTCAGCCCTGTTTGTTTTCTTGCACATAAGGCCTTTTTTGCAGGACAAAATTCTGTCCTTTCTGTTATTCTCTTCAATACCTCCAAATTCAGTTCAGCAATAACATTCTTCCTGGACCAGTGACAGCATAAACCAATGATGATTTTGCCAGAAAGCAAAATACAATTTATTTCTTTATTTCTTAATAAGAATTAAAGTGTTTTGGAGAAACAGTTTTCAGATAAATAGCAGCCTAATTTCCTTACCATCATGGATGGGAAATTTCAAAATACTCACGATCTACACTGAACTGAGTACATCGTTAGAGCAACAATCAATATCACATTTGCCAAACAAGGAATGTATCACAACATGACACATTAAGCATTTATAAGAATACAGTAATCACTTCCATGACTAAGTTGATTCCGTAGCTTCGCTGCATTATCACTGTATAATATACATAATTCCAGGGCATTGTATCTGTCACATATACCATAATAAAAAAATCAGATGTTTTTGTTGTCAGGCTGGATTGCAGTCTGACAAACTGAGGTACTAAAATATATGAGCCACTTCTTCTCCAAACCCTGGGGTTTCATTAGAAACCATTATGCTAAATATCTGTGCTTCTTTTGATATGCTAATCTGTTTTGATTTCTGTTGGTTTTTTACTTAGTTGCTGGGGGTACATTTGAGTCACACTTTCAAGCTTGTTTCTGTAGTCTTGAGCGACAGAACTTATTCTTTAATGGGCACTGAGATTCTCAAACAATTCACATGACTGAAGGTGATGGAGTTTCTTTTAAAAAACACAAATACAGTAATAATCATAATAAAATTATGAGTACTGGAAACTCTGGGACCAAACCCCACGAGTTCAGTAGTTCTTATTTTGGATGATATAGCATCTCTTCATGACCTTAACACTGCTAAGAGCTATATTTGTGTGCATCATGTATAACTACCTAGTGCCTTGAATCTAAATCCAAAGACCCAGATTGAGCATTAGCTCTAATTTAGTCTCTGACTATAAACTGCAGACATTACTATCTACCAGCATTTACTACAGGGGTGTCATGAAGACATCATGAAAACTTTTCTTGAGACATGTGGCTTCTGTTAGATTACATGTTACTGCCAGGATGTTTATGAAATATGCTAAGGTATGATTCATTTTTAGGTTTTTAACCTAAACCTGCTAGAAAACACATTTAACAATTAAATATTGATATTTATTATCAAAAAAACCCCACAGTCTTTAGCTTGAATTGTGTGAGAGTCATTAATCTTAAACTTTAATCCATCCCAGCATGTAGCATGTTCCCGAACTCAGACTGGAATCACTGGAAGCCATTTCCTATTCTTCTAGCAGTATTAACCCCGGGTCAGGTTAAACCCAGAAAGCAGCAAGCTGTAGACTGTAAAGCAACTGTGAAAATCCCAAATTGGTAAGGGCAAGTGTATGTATATCCCAGAGTATGTTAGTTAATCTGGTCAGTGCCAATTTGTCTGACAGAGTAGCCCAAATTACTGTAATTTAGATGAAATCAGAGCACTTCAATATGAAGGTATATTTTTTTTCAGCAGCTGCTTATCGAAGATACACACAGGCAGCTGTGATGAATTTTCATTTTATTTTAGGAGGGCTATTTGTGAAGACACTGATTTAGTAACAAAGCTGAAATACCATGTCACCAGACACTGGGGCGTTTAATGCCCAAACTTGCATTGTCTCTTTTGTGTCTTGCAATTGCTGGTTGGAAATAGTGTCTAATTGCAAAGTTGTTGTTGGTTAACTAACCTCTTAGTAGTTTGGAGTCAGAGGACATTCATCACCTTTCCAGAACAAAAAAACAGAAAAGGACAGCAGAGAAAAGGCTGTTAAAACATAGCAATGGTTAGAATTTCATCTGATGTTGCTGAGGGTCATGCTTAGGATGAAGAAAGCAAAGGTTTGGGTGCTGGTTACCTGAGACAAGTACATTAAGTATGGGTGCAGTTCTCAACAAGAAGTGTTTGTTTGCAACCTCCCACTTGTCAGCCCTTCATACACACAAAACAGAATATATGCTCTTCTGAAAATACATCTTTACATCCCCCCATTTGGTCAGTTTGATATTTATTCACAGTACTTTCCTCCCAAATTTCTTCCCATATGCACTCCTGTGTCCACTTCCCTACTATCTTCAGGAGGAAAAACTATGTGAGTGGTAAGAGGATAAAAGAAAAGGAACTAACAGCAGATGTACTGACGAAATCTTTGCTGTGTAAAATGCCAGAGCTCATTTACACCCATCAGCTCCCTTCTATCACAGCACTAGTTGAGAGAAAATAAGTTGTCAGAACGTATAAGCAGCCAGTGCACTCCCTCTTCTCCACCTACATACTTGAAGTGGAAAATTAGATTTACTATACTGCTGGCTAAGAGGCACTAGATGGTGCTGTAACATACACTTCTACAGATTTTGCTGCTTTGTGAGAATTAATCAGTCAGCTGTGCTCCACTGTTAGCTTTGGGATTTCTATTTTTAGAGGATTTAGAGCAAACAATGGAAAAGCTTGATCTCTGACCTAATCCCTTTAAATTAGGTTTTTGTATGTTTCTGCAACACGCTGTTTTGACTACTTCTGTTTAAAAAGTAGTCTATGTAGTCTAATTAAATAGGAAAATCCTGTGTATATATACCATTGATTTCTACTTTGCCAATAAATTGTCTGGTTTTACACCTAAAACTGCTAGTTCTAGACAGAACAAAGCAATCTAAGTATTTCAAAATACAACGTGACTCTCAACATGTGGACAATTTATTAAATACTGGCAAGTAAGAAAGCAGATAGGGTACAAAATCTATACTCTAGACATGAAAAAAGCCAGTTACAAAAAATACATGAAGCCACTTTCATACCAACAACCAGTCAGTCACAAAGAAATTCCTGGCTTTTCAAGTTACCACTTGAGCTTACTATTCCCTGTGTCACAGCTTCATTGCACTACTGAGGAAGGTGTGCAAGGTAATGTGGGTATTACCTTCCAGCTGATGCACACAACTTGGCATTCAAGTGAGTGCAGAAGTTCGGTGCACTACTTCCAGTCAAAGGCCCTGGTACACACACCCAGAAATAGGGGAAAATTCCCTCTTTTAATTGTAAAACCAGAATGGATGCTGAGCCTTCTGCTTCAACTATACCAGGTTATCAAATCTGCCATCCCAAAAGTACTACATCATCCAAGTTGTCCATTCCAATACTAAACGTACTCTAAGAGAACACAGACAATGGAATAAGGCAATTCTAAAACCAAAACAATCAGTGATGGACAGCAGAACTATTCTAGAAATAAGCGTAGCTGGACAACGCTTGTGAAGTAAAAAGAGCAGCACATGACTACTTTAACACACAAGAGCTAATGCTTGCTTCAGGTGGCATTCTGGTAAGAACGGCATATTTATGACTCTTTTTTAATATTTGCTGCCTAGGTCAGGCTAGCGTGACAAATGAGCAGCTCTGAATACGCAAAAGGCTTTCAGACAAAGAGCCTATTAGCCAAACATGCCTATTACTATGCGTAGAAGCAAATTCTCTTGCCAGTGAACTCTCGCCAAGTAACAAACTATTTGGCATGTGTGCAAAACCCATATTCAACACAAGTGACAGACAGCATGGGAGAGAAAGCAAATGTGACTATACACAGAAATTTGGTTCAATAAAGGGAATAAAAAGTGAGGAAACCTTCCATTTTAGGTAACCCTAGCTGGAAGGGTATACCAAGTCAAAGAGACCCCACGTCCTTTAGGTAGCCTTCACGAGTATTACCTCTACATAAATCCAGAGCTTCCAGACAGCTTAGAGATGAGTGTACCCTTCTGAGAAAAGGGGCCAAGACCTGTTCCTATGTGACTGCTGCTCTTACAAATAGAGCTGTAAATCAGTGTCGTCCATGGGCAGCTTTACAGTTCCCGATGTAAATTAAAGATGGGCCCTAAAGCCAGGCCCTAAAGGCAGACCCTGAGCTGCTGCAAGCAGTCCCTTCTGTGGCTGTGGGGAACTGGACACTAAAGAAACCGTTGGAAGCACCAGTGGGAAAAACAGCAGTGGTGTTGAGCAGAGCTCCAGTTACATCATGCTGATCTGAGAGCCTTAAAGAAACGCACTTTTATTTGGGCTTCCTTAACCTCCTCTGGAAACCACCATGGTTTGCACTGCTCCTGGGCCACCCTGAGGTGTGTCCGCAGCTTTCAGATGGAGGTTAGCACAGACCTGATGTGTCCGCAGCTGGTGTAAGCTGCAAAGATGATCACTGCCTTTACTTTTTTTCTTGTAACAAAATTTTTGGTTGTCTTTGTGTTAATTAGGTGGCAAGATCTTCAGCCAGCATGAACAGGAGCACCACCACTGAGCCTTACTAGCTATAACGTCTTTTTCTTCCTCCGTTGTTCCTGTGGCTCTCTCAGCATCTGTCTTAGGAAGAAGATCAGTGTATATCTAGTTCTAGACAGTGTTGCTGAAGAAGATCTACCTCTCTGTAGAGCTCACTTAAGCAATCCCTACTCACAGTGCAAGCAGTGTTTGTATATGTGTATATTAACGAATAGAGACAAATAAATTGTTCCCATATATTATATAAAATAACAAAAATGGTTTTATATACATTTAGATAGAGGCACCTAGTTAATAAATTTTGCTTTGAATTAAAATACAGAGTACTAAGTGTAAGCTAAAAGTACTGTCTTTCTTGCACTGTGTATATAGAGCATGCTATTTCCATTATCCATGCAGGAAAATCACTCAGTACTCAGAAAGGTTCAGCAAAGTTAATGTGGTGACATTTATAACAATATTGTTATTCATCCTGGGAAAAACACTCTTGATTCTGTTTGAGGCTTTTGCTGGCTTCACATGGCTGCAGTTTGTCTTGGGGAAGAAGACACATAACCTCAACAGATGATGGCAGTGAAAAGGCATCACAGAGTCAGAGTTAACATTGACAAAGAGGGAAAAGACACAGAGCAAAGGTTTCAAACCCAAGTCCTTTCTGAGTTTTTTTCATCACAAAGTACTGAAATTTAGTAGAGACTGAGTGTCGTGGTTTAAGCTTCTCTAACCACGCAGCTCGTTCTCTCCCTCACTTTCCCCTTTTTTCTTCTCCCCGCTCCCGGAGGGATGGGAAGGAGAATCGAAAAGAATGCAACTCCCACAGGTTGAGATAAGAACAGTTTAGTAACTAAAGTATAACACAAATCACTACTGCTACCACCAATAATAATAAGGACAAGGCAAATACAAGGAAAGAATACAATTTCTCACCACCTAAAACCAAGCCCGACCATGCAGTGCACCCCCACCCTTCCAGGTCTCTGCTCTCTGCTCTCCATCCTGGGCAGGACGTGCTGTGGTATGGAATAACCTCTTTGGTCAGTTTGGGTCAGGTGTCCTGTCTCTGCTTCCTCCCGGCTCCCCTCCTCCCTGGCAGAGCATGAGGCTCAGAAAGTCCTTGGCCAGACCACAACATCACTAAGCAGTAACCGAAACACTGGTGTTATCAGCACTGTTCCCAGGCCCAAAATCAAAAACACAGTGCTGCACCAGCTACCAAGGAGGAGAAAAATGACTGCTGCTGCTGAACCCATGACACTGAGGATACTTTCTTTGTAGTCTGCTTAGATTTTCTCCATTTCTTGTGCTGAAAGTTACCTTGTTAGCATAATTTCTTAACTTTTTTTTTTTACTAGTGGTACTGAGGATTGCATCACTCCAAAGCAAAGATGATGGAAGAAATATACACTGCAATGTAATGGACATAAGCTACATGTAATGGACGTCAAACTCTGCTGGATTTCTGCCTGGGCAAGCAGAGGAATGGGCACTCTAGACACGCTCTTGTGCATTTGCAGTTCTCATTTTGTTCTTGCTTTTGCAGGACTTCTGTTATCCTTGACCCTTAGATAGGTTAGAGTAGCCTTGGTCCCACACGTAATGGGAGATATATTAGGCATATCGAGCCTAGCTGTATTTTCTATCTACCTTGATGTGTTCTTTACATCTCCTGGTGTGATGCTTCAGGACATTCACTCTCTGAAAGAAATCTCAGGAAACCCTTTAACTGCTTTTCAGAAACACTGAAGAACATGGGAGACATGAAAGAGCTGGAAAAATCACAGAGAATCTGGCCTTAGAACTCATATTGGACACCCCAGCTATATTGAGCCCATATCAGTCTATAGTCTAATATTAGAGCTGCCACCTTCATGTCACATAGTTTCAGCAGTGCAGATTGATGACCATCCCAGTCTTGCTGCTGAGGCATTTCCCATCATGAGGACCTGTGACTATGTCTTCCTGGTACAGCTGAGTCCTTTCTGGAGGGTAATTACAGCCTCAGAAAGGCATTTGGATTCCCCTACAGCACCGCACTTAAATTCCATCCACTGCCAGTTTCATCTCTGCTGGAAGGAATAAAGGGATCTTGCTGCCAACTGTATGGATAAGGAACCCTCTGCCAGATAACCTCTCTCATGTACAAAACTACTTACAAAGTAGTATTTTCTCTTTACTAGCGTAACAGTCGCATTAAGAGGATTCCTCTACCTGAGAGAATCTCTTAGTGAAATGCTGAACTGACTAACAGCTTTAAAGGACTTCAGATAAAGTGACGGGCAAAACCTCCACTGGGTATGGGAGGGAAATGTACCTTCTGAAAAACAGAAATTCTCAGTCTGCACAAGATGTTTCAGGTATTTGATCACGAGTAGTTTCAGAGTACTAGCTGAATATTCAGCTGGCATCAATTTAGCTCTCAATTGAGAGTGTTATTGTGTTTGTGCATTCAGAGGGCAGGCTGTGCGTGTGTTAGTGAAGGTTCAAGAGGTCTGGATAAATGTGTGGGTGGATACTCACAATGTGGTTCTAAGACGCCAAGGAGGAAGTAGTTATGGCAAAGCTCATTAAAGGATGTCTCCATTGAAGAATTTTGTAAGCAAAAGAATAAAAACCAATTCCATTTAAAAATCTCACACTTATCAACCCTATGATTTGTTTAATGCCTAAAGTATCAGATAAAGCAAAATGATTAAGGCAACACATAATATACACAGTGATCCATAAAAATGCATTAATTATGTTTTAAGCTGTTATCTAATTGCAGAGAATAAAGCAATTGAGTCCTCAGAGTTATCACACCAAATTTTCACCTTGTTTAAGGGCAGTATACACAGATTTCAAAAGGAAACAGATGTTTTCAAACTATCACAGCTCATTTATAGGGATAATTACCTGTAAATAGTAAGGTTATTAAGCTAATAGTTGAATATCACTATCTATCAAGCATGAAAAATTCATCAAAGCAAAAGTTCTACTATCAAAGTCCCACTTAGGATTAATTTCCTTCAATGGCTGAGTATTTAAGGAGATTTCCAGCAATATATTATCTTGGTTTTGCTTAAATTTATGAAAATTCAATTAGTCAATCAATCTTTCATTACAAATACAGATATTTTAACAATTTACTAATGGCTTTAGAAAATCATAAGAAGATAGAAAATTGCATGTATTCTCTCATTTTAAATTTTCTATTGTTTTGTTAAAGTATTTTACCACCCATTCCACATTCTGGAAGGCGAATCTAAGGCACAAAAGGCGTGAGACTGCTAAACTACCGCTGTGAATTCATTTCTACAGTCAGGTAAAATGTCATTTCATTGTTCTTTTGAAAATCATCCCCCCCAGCATCTGTAACATAAGGAAATGAAAAATGGAAGAGCCTATTAAGCTAAATGGCCTTTTAGAAAGATGGAGCAAACGCTATACAAATGATGTATTATGGGAGGTCAGCAAAATGCTGTGTTTTCTGTGATTTCTTTATGTTTTGTTCTTCAACCAGGTAAGTAGGGATTGAAACATTTTCACTGACTTGATCATTAGGGTCTGACACCCAAATGGAAGAAGAGTAGCCAGTTTATAAAATGCAAAATGGAATAATTCCCTTTTAATGCCCTATTTATTACGAGTTGAAGAAGGCTTAGTTAGTGAAAAGAAGCCTTGTTTCCCCGGAGTATATGGATCGCATCTAATTGTATTCAGCCCAGACCAGCCACGACAGTGAGAGGAACAAGAATCAATATTGCAATGGAGATGCTTCCCCATTACATTTCAGAGATGTTTACTGTTTGTAAGAAAAAGGTACTTTCTGTACAAGCTGTCTAGAGAGACAACAGGATTTTAACACTATCAGCCAGGAATACAGGTTTAGAAAGTTGATGATAATTCATAGGTTTCCATGTTGGAAACACTCCAAGTGCACTGCAGCTGATTTACTTCATATCAAGTGCTTCATGCCTCGTGCTAAGATCTGCTGGAGTAACTGTTTTTAGCATGACTGGTTCAGTGGTTTCATACTGCATCCACTTGTTTGCTCTTTCCAATCATTTTGGTTTTGGGATTAGTTTTGCAACGTATCCCAGTAGAGCTTCTAAAAGCAGTGGATTCAGGGATATTTTTAAGGAGGAGCTTCCTTCATTTTCAAGCCTGGCAGTAGTTAGTAAGAGACTTTCTTCCAGCTGCCTCGGAATGGGTCAGAGAGGGACAAACTCTATATGAAACAGCTTTGCTGATCTTAAGGCATTTGGAAGCTAATTTGTAAGGGACATTCCAGCTGGCAACTGCTGCAAGAGTCTGGGTTCCCAAGTCCATCAGAACGTACAAGTGGGTTGGAAACAGGATTAAAATTGTAGTCCAGTGTTATTTAAATCTAGCCAAAATAATGCAGTTCTGGATTCCATAATCAGTTAAATGTATCCACTCTTCATTCAATGGCACTCATTTGGAAGCTGAGCAATCACTGCATGCATATAAACCCTGCAGTTCAATAGAAACAATGGCTTGCAAAAGTCACATTCAAACAGAAGTGCTACATTAAACAGACCTGCTGTTATTTTTCCCTGACACATACTGTCTGTAACATATATGTAGTAAACACTGCAGATCTCACAGCCACTCTTGACTAAATCAGATGACAGTGTTTATGATTTTGTTAATTACAAAAGAACTAAAGGATGCCATTCAATGGAGATATTAGTTTCAATTATTACAGTGCTCTGACAGTCATGCTCTCTGAAGCTGCAAGTCAAGCCTTCCTTTGCAGCTGCAGTTCTGTCCCATATAACACCTTTGGCAGTAGCCTAGAGGAAGCATTCTTGTCAAGTTTGCAGACAGCATCAAACTGGGAGGACTAGTCAATGGGCTTTTGATTCAGAGATAACTAAACAGGCTGGAGAAACAGGCTGACCACAAGCTTATCAAACTGAACAGAGGCCCTGTGCCTGAGCAGGAATAACCCCCTGCATAACTCAGGCTGTGAAGAGAATAACGTTGGAAACACTTACCTGCCTTTATCCAGCACTCCTCAGACTGCATCCAGACTACTGCATCCAGCCTGGGGCTCCCCCACACATGGCATGGGTAAATGAGGAAAGGCACAGGTAAGAGGGTGCAGGTTCAGCAAAGCCCACCGAGCTGGTCAGGGCATTGAGCACCTGAGGACTGGCCATATGTGGCTGACAATGCTGCAGTAGTCCTGGTGATGTAGCGTACTTCAATCCCTTGCATCAAGGCAACACAAGAGGTATAGAAAGCATTTGTTTTCATCAAAGCATCAGGGTATTGTTTACAGAGAGAACTAGCAGACAGAGTCTGAAACTCCTGTGACATGTGGGTTTTTTTCTTTATATGAAGTTTCTGTCTTGAGTACTTACTAGTTTCTGGAGCGCAGGCAAGCGCAGGCAATCACAGGCAAAGAGATACAGCCACGTTTATAATACTTCTGTTGTGGGCTTGGGCTCATTGAAACTGCAATATTTGATTGCAATCAAATAAGCGGTTTGGGGAACTGTGCAACCAGAGAAATGTGCAGGAAATTTTGTCATTTCACCATATTCTATAGTCTATATTGCCGTATTCCAGAGTTGCCTGAATAAAAAGGATTGAGCCTAAAGACTGTACATGGGCTGACCATCTCAATTTTCTGAAACAGAGTCAAAGGCAAAGAATCTATTCCACTGACAAAATAATTAAATCATTAATAACTGCACGCATATAAGTTCAGGCTGAATGATATCAATTAAATGTAATTAACATCTGTGCAGTGCTTTAAGGGCATAAAATGTCATGTAACTCTAAAGAACTCTTAGAACTAATCCTATTAATCCTATTTTTAGGATTTATTACTCCTAAACTAGTTTTCGCTGCATTAGCACACTGCTAAATGTGAAGACCACCAGAAGCAAAGTCAGGTGGTACTCCAAAGTTTTAGGGTGATGAGTAATTCTTTTGTATGGAAAAGTAATTTTTTTCCTGAAATCAAGTTCCACTTGAAACTGGCTGTAATAAGCAAATCAATATTGATGACATTTAAAACTATCCATATTCTTTGTATCGCTACTGATTCCAGCAGGACTGACTAAAGAAAGGATATCCATAAATATACCAAAAAAAGAAGAGTTAGATATTAATGTCATCTTTCATCACTGTAGGCACTAATATGGCTGGAAAGTATTGATTACTTTAAAAGCCCCTAATAACTAAAGAACTATTGACTTAATATTTTCTCTAATCCTCCATGAAATTTTACAGTAAGTCCTGATGTATTTTCTGTTAAGGGTTTTAGAGCTGAACTATATCATGTACTTATCTGAAGTGTCAGCTCTAAGGCTTATAGTGCCGTTGATGAGAACTATGTTAAAGGTGAGTAATAACTCTGAAGATTTAAGTATGGTTTCAGGGACTTTGGAGATAGATACATCTTCTAGAGTATATTATTCTGTGACTTTTGTCCCTTAAATAATCATTATAATTAGGGAATAATCTAACATGAATTTATTCAGTGGAAACATTGGTCCTGTTCATAATTGCTCAACTATGGTTGTCCTGAAAATTCCTTCATCATTGCACAAGAATTGCAACAGCAATTTTTATTGCTTCTTATTTGCTTACCACTAGCACACTCACAATCTACAACTCCCATGAGTGATATTTATCAAAGTTAAGGAAGGGAATAGTAAAAGAAAACTTACCGAAACATCTGAACTCTTCCGATCCCATTGAAGTGAATGGATGTTTTTATTTTACCTTTATTTTTCTGCATTTGTAGTTTATTGAAAGATAAACCAAAAGTTCCATTTATATTTTTACTTTTGCTGTGTATCAATCACAGTGATGTTTACAGGCTCCAACTGAAGGCATTGACACCATTGTACTATATCCTGCATTGACATGGAGCAGACAGATTTTCACCTCGGTTCACATTTGGTTTTGGTTCGGTGGGACCAGTGGAACACAGTAAGCAGCCATGCTGGGACCAACGACCTGACAGCTGGGCTGGGCTCCCGCTGCACCTCAGAGAGAAAAATGCAAAGTGGCAGAGTCAGTTTGGTGCATTAATTTTTGATGCATCCTTCATTTTTGGTGATGCTTTCAGCAGCAGATCCTGACACAACTTCACTTGCTGTGCCTAGTTCATCAGAGAGCTGCGACTTTCCACCCCTTTAACAACAATGGGTTTACAGGCCCCTAACAGGTGCTGCAGCAGAATCAGCAGCACCCAAGGCAGCTTTGTACTGTGGTTGTACTGACCTGGCTGTAGTAGCATATTCCTAACCTGTACAAAACCGTCCAGCCCTTCTACTACTATAAACCTCGCCTAGCTCCAAACTGCTGATGCAGAGGAAAGCTTTGCATGGCCTCAGCAATTCCCCTGGGATGACTTCTGTGCATTTCAAGCATATTTACAGAAATTGCTGCCCAACACCAGCATTACAAGGATGTCTCTTTGCTTTTTCAAAAAAGATAAAAGATCTAGATTAAGAACTAGTTGAAAAAAAATAACATAGAGAAATGTAATTATACAGCTCCTTCTCCCTGCTATCCTTACACCACTTGAACAGCATAACAGGGCCTCACTGTGTTTACTCACATTGTCCAAGACCTTTTTATATAGTGAAGGTGATACATAATGTGATCCAGCAAAGCACAGACATTTTTTTCCCTTGCCTCCAATAAAGCTAAGGACTTCTCTTGGTCCCATGAGTTACATCTAATACTTAGTGATTGCTTATGGCTTAATCCTACAATCACTTATTTCTGGAACTATCTTTATTACAGGAGCAGTCTCATTAAAACCAATGGGCCAGCATGAGTGGGTTATTCATGTGCTTTCAGCAGGACCAGGGCCCAGCTCCTCCAAGCCATTTAAGCACCAAAGTCCTACTTAAGCCCTGCATTCCCCTGGATTTCATCAGGCATCTGGTGGGCTTTGGCACCACTGGGGATGCCACAGGTGGTGCGGAGGAGGCATTGTCTCCATCCCAGGGTGGGAGCACACATGTACCCCATCCTGGCGAGGAGGGGACACACTGCCAGCTTGCACCCTCACTCATGCTGAGCTCAGCTGGCCCTTTACCTGTGCCCTTAGCAGAGGAGTCAGAGCACCCAATTATTTTAATGACTGGAAACAAACTGTGAATTTCTTAAGAGTCACTGAGCAAAATGTTTTCAGTCAATCTATCCACATTAATAACATACCAGTAGAAATTACTTACATCTTTATGAAGTACATCTGCTATCTTTCCCTAGTTAATATTAGGCCAAGTGTTAAAATATCAAACCTTGGCTTACGTCCTTCTGATGAAATAAATGAAAAGGACAGAAAACTCCCACAGCACCTTGCACCTGAGCTGTGCTGAGCCAGGCCACTTGCTCCCATCAGCACATCCCCAGAGAGACCCGGCAGGGACCAGACCGAGCCACCCTGCTCCTCCGTCAGCCCTCAACTGGCACTGGGATCCTCAGTCAGCTGTGGGGTTCTCTGCTGCAAAGGGCTCAGGTGTGTGTCTGGGGCCACAGTGTGCCACCTCCAAACCAGCAGGTATTTCTCTATCCCAGTTTGGTTATTCCTGGTCTAGCTGTGCTGTTCACTGCTGATTTGCCTTTTATCTATCCAAGGAAATGCAAATATGGGATATAATCAGGAGGATGAGACAGTACATCCAGTGTTTGCCAAACAGTTTAGTGAGCGTGAGCACCTCCATTAGAGACAGACGTCAAAGAATTTTTAACAGACAATTTTAAGGCAGTTCTGAGCATCCATGCAGAAATAAATTACCTAAAATGATTCATTTTTTAAAATGCTGTCTGAGTTTGAGGCCCTTAAAAATAAAACGTCATTACTAATTCAGAGAAGTTTTAATTTGGTTCAGAGATGTCTCCAGATTTCCCTGGCAGAGCAGCCCTGGACAAGGGGCCCTTGTCCAGCATCCCCAAGTGCAGAGGCAGAGCTATCCAGTGCCATTAACTGCGCTTGCTCCTTGTGGAAGAAGCATAATGCATATCAGATTGCAAATGGAGCAGAGATTAAACGCAGCTTTTAATAGCTCTGCAAACACATTTGAGAAAACATCAGAACTTTGACCACTAAATAAACTCATTTTGGCCAATATGGCCTGCTTACATTCTGCTAATGCCTCCGTAGCCGTCTTCTCACGGTTCAGGCACTGTTGTATTTCCTCACTTTATGAACATACAATACACACAGTTTGGCTGCTAGGCATAAAATGGGCCAGAAGGTTTTTCACAGTGTGGTCAGACTGATGCTCCTGGCCGTGGCTGATGCCTGCCACAGAAATCCTCCATCTCAGAGATGGGGTTCTGCATGCCTCAGCCTGGCTATGAGTAAGTAATTAGCAAAGCATTCAAGGGATCAAATCTTTCTTCTTTTCTGCTCCAGGAATCCTTTGAGGAGATCATGTTCCTCAAAGACACTAGCTGCTGGAATGGGTTTAGCACAATTCATCTCAAAGGCTCTGTTTGCTGGGAAGGCCACAGATGCTGAAATTTCACACTCTAGTGTGATCAGTTTGGTGAGTTACACAGCAGTCTTTCCCCTCCCTGATTAGACACCTGCTCAAACTCTTCTGGAGAGAATGCTCAGAATGGAAAATCAGAAGGAGTGACATTTCTTCAATGCTAATAATTTCTTTTACAGGTCACCTACCAGGACACAGCACTCTCTCACAGAGGAACAGTGGCCATGCAGGGCCACGACCCTCCCTGAGCACACAGAGCCCTCTGCCACCATCAGAAAGACTCACACGTGTGCTGACCACCTTGTAAAAACTGCCAGTGTTAAAAACCTGCCAGTTTTAATGAGAGCATCGGTGAGAAAACTTCTGTTCACATACATTGCCCTTCTCCATGCCAGCCTGTGGCTGTGCTACAGCAGCATCTGCTAGGACACTGGGATCATAACTGTGCCTTAACAGCCATGTCCTCTCAATTTCTAAATACTAAATAATCTAAAATCATAGTTCTGTTATTGAAATAGTACTATTTAGCTCGCATCACTTCAATAGGCCATATTACTTAAATTTAGCTTGGCCCACTGCGCGCACACGCAGCTGATCCCAGAACAGTGTGAGTCCAGCAGCCTGTCTCCAACTGCTGCTCCAGTGTCCCAACTCCCCTGACTTATCTCTTTGATGGAAATAATCATCACTTACAGTCACCACTACATCCACTTCACTCTCTGAACTGTTAAGCATTCAACTGACCCCTGGGGTGCCTTTGCTTAGACAGCGAAAAAAACCTCCTTGCAAACAAAGCATGTGTGATAGGCAGGGCTGGCTAATTCCCTGGCTGCCCCCATCACTCACACGGTATCACTCCTCCGAAGCTGATAAACCAAAAAACCAAGATGAATTTCCCTTCAGTAATTTTCCTTTTGCCCATTACCACGTGCACAATATAACATAACTGAACATTTATTCGTGACTCAGAAATAAGGAATTGTTTAGATGTTTATTAAAGAAAAGAGTTGAATGAAATTTGTGGCATTATGTTGTCTGGAGTATAAAAGTTAATTGGAAGACACAATGATTTACTAAAGTTTGAAATACCAAATGGGTTTTTGAGTAAGTTAATGACAACTAGAATCAGACTGTAACTGTGGAAAATGGAAATTTTATTTTAATTCCTAGTGAAGTACTTTTTCAAATGAGCTTGCTCTTGACTCACTGCGAGAGCTATCACAGTTTGGTTTGCCATTACGTATTTAAATGTTATCCAAGGGCACATTAAATACGATGACCGGATCACATTCATCATAGCACACTGGAATAGCAATTTAATTTCTCTAAACAAAACACAGGAGGGGGGTGAGAATGGCAACTGGGAGGAATGTCCTAGACAAAGAAGATCAAGAACGGCAACTACCCAGTAGCTGAGAGGGGTGTCCAGGAGCGCTGCTGGGCACCCCCAGAAACCTCCCCTGTCAGACAGCTTCACTCCCTGAAGCACACACACAGTAGTGTTGATAACTATATGCAAAATGTCAACCCCATCATTGCAGAAAAGCCAGCATGGCATTTTCAGAATGTTTCCACCTCCATCCTCTGTGCCTGCACTGATTTCTGGTGCTGTGGGGGATTTTTCGGTAGAAGAGGCACATCTGCAGAAAATGCCAGCATGTTTATTCCCTAGAATAAAGACAAGTAATAGGAGAAGATCCAAATTACCTCAGCAACAGTGGAATAACTCCACAATAGCCCACAGAGCCCAATGAACATCACACAAAGCTAAAACTGGATTTATATTGCACACAGTGGAAAGGAAAATGCGTGCCATTAACAGGAAAGCCTAAATCAGTGAAAGAAGGTGGAAATGTTGCTTTTCCCACTGAAATGCTCTTTAACATGACTGCAAAGAGCCTGGACTGCAAAAGTGAGGCAGCCACCAGACGGTGCAGGTGGTATCTTTGGGTCCCCTCGCACCCAGCATGGGCAGGGGCTTCTGTAAATGAGAATCAGTGTTTGGTAAATGGTAGGGAAAGAGATGTTATTTTCAGTATCCTAGGAGTATTTCCAGCAGTGGAGTGTAATGAAAAGAGAAAAAAAGGGAAGGAAAAAAGTAACAGAAAATTGTCCCTGTATAACTGCTCTGTCACTGCTTGCGATGTGTCGCACAGTGGGCTGGATGCAAAGCAGAGTTGCTACGCTAACCATGCTTTGCCTCAAAGGACCTTCAGACGCCACACTCATTTACTCCAACCCCTTTTTAAGGGCACAGAACTCAAACTCTCCTGACTTCTTTTTTTTTATTACGATAGCACAGATTTTTTCCAAAACCATTTTTGTTGTTATCAAATTCCCCCATCACATCATGCCAGGAAATACAACTGTTCCCTCAGCAACTTTCCATCCTCCTCCTCTCCCATGGAAAAACCAACCTCCTTTCTCTTTCACCTCCTCTTCTCCCTCCTTTTCCTCCTCCTCTTCCATGGAAGAAGAGGCACCAGCTGGCATTAAAAAAAAAGCCCGTTTCCTTCTCCCTTCCTTCCCACCGTGGCATTTATGAGTTTCAATTTTGCCTGTGTTTTCTACCACCAATTTGGAGAAAGTCCTTGTTGGCCATGAGTGCATCACCTGCCCCCAGAAGCTGGGGACAATCCCGTGAGCTGGCGGTCCTGGACTGCAAGGAAGTGAATCCAGGTTGCACAAGCTGAGGACCAGATCCTTGCAGCATTTTACTACATTTTTTTCCCCTCTTCATTTCTTTTTACATCTCTCCCACTGTTATCTTAATCCTTGTGCTCAGCAGGTTGTTTATTGTTTATCTAAACATCTCCTACTGTTGTCTAATATTGCCTTCCAGCCCTCCATTTGCTTCTCCTGCCCTTTCTTAGCATAAACCAGCCCAGGACTGAAATGCATTGCAGTCCTTTCACTTTAACATCTGCTTATTTTTCTCCAGTTGCTCTTCCACAAATTACTGTATTTCAAAACAATCTGGAAGCTCCAATATTTTGCTCCTCTAACAAATACGGAGCTCCCACAGAGCTCTGTTGAGAGACATCTGAGTTTATGAGAGGTTTAAAGATCACACCTTTCCAGAAGCATCAGCTCTTATACAACTGGAAATTAAAACTACTAACATCTCTCGGATTATTTTGTCTTCAGGCAAGGATAGGCTGCTGCTGCAAGGGAATTATTCCTGAGATACTCATATCTGCTTATTCCTCCACAAGGACAGAAGTAAAAAAAAAACACCCATTATGCAACGACATAAGCTTAAAAAATGTGGAAAATGAAAAAATAACAAATCTGGAACATTTGCAAGTGAAAATATATCATGCAATTCAAATTCCTGTGGAATTTACAGAACAGAAAAGTTGGCAAGTGTCAGTCCAAATGTCTCCTTACATTCAGTGGTTTTCACCCCCACCCCCAGACCTCCCTCAAATTCCCAGTACACATGGCAGCAGGCTGGGGAGTGCTGGGGAGCAGAGCTGGCTCCCTCCTGGGGATGGCAGAAAGGGGGAATTACGGCTTCAGAGCAGTCATGGGTCCCCTCCACGTAAAGGACAAATTGCCCTTGGATTGAAATGTGACACAATCATGCTGGCTGGAAAGACAATCTGTAATTTAAGGAAGTGTAATCTGGGATAACAAGGTTTTACAGGGTTCTAAATAATTCTTATATCTACTGAATTTGTAAGTCCCCTCCCTTAAACTGTAACTTCTTCTGCTCTCACTCCCATTAGTATTGTAAATTTAATGACACTGCGGTGCTGCTTCATCGATGCTTGGCTTGCTGTCAAGCAGGAATTCTGTAAAAGCTGGCTGCTGTGCTGAATGCCTGAACTCACAAACAGTATCCAATGCCTTACTTCATGTTTGCAATGTACTCTCCTCCTTGCTCAGAACTGCTTTTAACAACCATCAGCCCAACCAATATCAGTACCATTCCAAATGGTTCCTTTTGCCTATTGAATCTCTCTGTGTCTGCTCATTTTTCCTGATTTTTCTAACTGACCAAGAGTAAACAGCAAAACCATTAAAAACCTTTGGCCATTGCCTTTTGAAACCTTAGTATCTCTCCAAACATCATCTTTTGCTTAAGTGCAAAGTAGCAGGTGGTGGTTGGAAGCTGAGCTGGGGGACAACTGCAGAGAACACCATGTGGAGAGTTGGAAGGGACAACAATCCAACCCAAGACTCAGCCTAAGGAGCTGAGCAAGACCTTCAGGCAGAGTTTGGTGGTTGGTACTGAAGTGCACAAAGAGCTATGGGGCTCCTGAAAATCCACGGGAGCCCATGGAACATGGAGATGCTGCACACCAAATGATTGTGGCACAGGGTTTGTGACCAGCACAGCAAGGTGAACTTGCTGGAGGGGGTTACTAGTTTCCTGTATGCATTGACCTAGTTTTATGGCAATTCCTGGATTTATACTTAGGAAAAAATACTGTACTGACTTTTCAAAATACATACGGGAGAAGGGAAATGGTGTTATACATATCAAGTAGGTCCTTTTTCAGTTACAGCCATTTTAATACACTTAAGCTATATATACAAAGTAAGTGCAATGAGATTGCTACAAAGCTCATCTGTAGACTCCTTAGTAATTCCACAATACCTCCCATCCATGCATCACTTAAGGTGAAAATGTATGCCTTCCCATGCCTCCTAAATGATGCTATTTTAAGAAATATTGAGCGAGACACTGGGGTTCAGCAGGATACTTTGTCAGCACATTGACTGGGACCTGCATGGCAGGGCAGTTTGTGTACAGTTCTGTTTCTCACAGCACACCCGGGTGTTAACCATGAAGTGAATTCCCTTGCAATTTATAGCCCTGTTCTTTTCAATTTGCTCTGCAAAGTCATTTGGCTCCTGACAGGTCTCAATTCCAAATGCTGGATTGTTCAGCACAAACCAAAATGACATCGTTGCCCTAATCAATACGTACTCGTGGTAGACTGCAAGCACACGTACATCTCCCAGACTGGATTTTACAATAGGGGTTTTTCCCCTGGGCTGCCTGAGTGCAGCTGGTCACCCATCCGGCTGCACCTCCCTACCCTCATCCCACCTGCAAGAGGTTGAAACCATTAAACCTTAATCAGGATTCAAATGCCAATACCTATTACATCAAACGGAAACAAACCCATTATATACATCCACTTGAGCTACCCTGAAGAGTGAAGAATATGTAAATATCTTTCTCTTCTTCATGTGCTACATTTTACAGTCTTTTTTTTCTCTCATTTTCTGTTCTTTTTATTTCCCTCCCTACTTTTGCACACACTTGCTAGCCCATCAGCTGCAGGCTCTTGCTGTCTTCCCATATCCCACCTCCCTCTTCCACCCTTCCCCTGCCTGAGGCTTGCAGAGGAGGGCTGCGACTGCCAAGAAGGACCAAACCCAGCCCTTGTCACACAGCCCATGTCCTTGCGAGCGTATGACAAGCCTGTGGCCTTTCTACCAGCAGTGACTGTTGGGGAAACCTGCCTCCATGATTTTCCTGCAACAGAAACAGAAGCAGTTCTTCTGTTCAGTTTTCATTGCTTGTACACAGCTTTTTACACATGACAGTACATGTAAAGCAAGGCTGGCTAGGAGATCCCATTCCTCCAGCCAGCCACTCAGTTTGTTTCCTATCACTTAAACTCCTACTGGGGACAGGTTTGGGTGAAGAATCCTCAGAAATAAAATAAATTCATAATGAGAATCAGATTGAATACAATAAAATACATACAAGCCGCCTTGGAATCACAACTTTGCAGCTGTGGGAATCCCACTCCTTCAAGAGAAGCAAAGGGCTCCCTTCTCCTGCAGGTCTGGGTCCATGGCCAGCATGAGGAGAGATGGAAGAAAAGGAGGAATGCAAGTTCAAAGGCTTATTTGTTCAAAGGCTGCACCACCCCTGCACAGGAAATACAGAGCTATGTACTGGGATTACACCAAAAAGCACTTGATTTCCCACTGATGGGAGCAAAAGAAAAGGCAAGCTCATTGTCAGCACTGCACATCTGTGGTGCAACTCAATGGGAAGGTGAGAAAGAAAGGGCAGTACCATTTTCTCCCAGCACCTTCAGCCTTGTTGCCCACTGTCGTGGAAGTGATGCCATCCTCTGTGAAAACACGTAAGAAGCTTCCTGCCTATTTTTGCAAAGCAGCATGCAAAAGACACCGATTATTCAGTTCACCGATTATTCAGGATTATTCCAGCCTGAAAGTAATGCTTAATGTCACTATTCACCTTGGACAGAATAGCAGTTATTCCTTTGCCACATGTAGCAAGCTTCAAAAGAATAAAAAAATGAGAGAAAACAAGCAAATACATGTTAGAGAAGACAAATATATGTTAGAAAAGACAAACAAATATATGTTAGAGAATACAAACCTGTTAGCAATACACTAGCCTCAGCTGACACCACCAGGGAAAACCCTGCCACATTTTTGTCTGACCAGTTTCCACTAATGAACTTAACCAGCATCCCAGAAATAACACAGGCATCAGAGCGTCACATACTGATTAAAAAACCCCAACGGCTCCACGACAGGAGTGGCCTACCTTTTCAGAATTGACATATTTAAACATTGGAAGATTGCTGCCTGTCTTTAACTTTACACAGCGTAGCACTGCAGGGGCAGACAGTTAGACTCCATCTTTAAATATTTACAGGACATCCGTTGTCATCTTGCTGGGAGCTGTCAAGACAACCTGAAAGCTCAGAGGAATACAGTATCTCTTTTCAGACCACAAGATCCGCATGTGCTTTCTCTGCGCTCAGCCTTGGTCAGTTTTCCCTTTATTTTTCCATGCTGTGTCTTTAGATTGCCTGTTGTTAGCACAGGGCCACAAACAAAGGCAGGTTTTGGTGTCCCAGTCCCCTTCAGCCACCATGAGCAAAACTGCAGAGGGGCACTGGAAGAAGGTCCCAAAATCCATCCTGCAAGTGCAGTTGTGCTGAATGTGCCAGCACCATGTAATTGATGTCAATCATCACTAAATAGACAGGAGTCGACTTTCAAAAGAGACCTGGAAGTAATTGATTGTCAAATCTACCTTTTAGGCCATGCATTCGCTGATAGGTTTGTGTGAATCCTCATCTATGGTGGTATAAAAAGCATACATGCTTTGTACGAACAGAGCCAATGGGTGCTACATTTAAGATTAAGAAAAATCATCTCAAGAACAGATGGAGCAGGGCATATACAAACCAAAACCAGGTATTCCTTTAAAAATAGATTAAAGCAACTTTTAATTTATTTCAAAGGTTGAAATGAGCCATTAACAAATCTAGGCTCATATAAATACCTGCTTGTCATATATATTTAATTGTTTTCATTTCCATTTGGATTGTGCTCTGCACCTCCACAATGACTAGAGGTTGTCCTGAAGTGTCTGACTGTGGAAAAGGATTTAATAGTATTCCTAAATTGAGCAAAGGAGAGATTTATGGAGAAAACCAGATGTCAAAACCACCCAAAAGGCTGTTACAAAGAAACAGTAGTCAGACCTCAAGCCGGAGCCACCTTCTCTTGGCACAAAGAGAATGTAAAAGCAGGGGTATGTAGCAAGGTAGCAACAGGGCAGCACATCACAAACATGAGTCTTAAAAAACCCCTACTACTTGAATACAGTTTGGTAGAACTCATCACATAAGAAATCACCATTTTCGTTCTTCAGAACAGGAGCATCCCCCCACTCTGCATAGGCAGGCTCACGCTCTCCCATTATGTATGGAGGGCTGTTGTAGAGAGAACTGCTGGGGTGGGAATACAAGCCACTTCATTAACATCCCATCAGCTGTAAAAGGTATTTTAGAAACATCTAATTAATAAACTGATTCACGTGAGCAGGTACGTGATGTTCGCAATTACTCTGCAGGTTCCAGACTGCAGCTCTAAGTATGTTTTCCAGAGTCCTTGAAAAATTTATTTTCTTTACAACTCTACTCATTACTTATTAATTACTCTTACTCTGAATTCGGGATCACCAGAGTTCCCACAGTGAGGAGTACAATTCTTCCCCTCTCTCTTATTAAAATGTAGTCAGGAACCGGAGTACACACCTCCTGGTTTTGAGTTTTCACCCTTGGGCAGTAGGCATGGGGAGCCCACTTTGCTCTACATTTGAGCCAAGGGAAGGGCAGCAGAATATGAAAACTTCTGTGTCATAGATCCAGTTTTATTTCTAGCCACCAGAAGTTCTTTCCAAGACAGCAGCCCTCTATGTGACCAGGTTTCCTCCATAGAAGTACTTACTTGGCCCCAGCAGAGAGATCCTCAACGTCCTACGTATTTTCTCTTTGCAAACTTCTGCCAAGGAAGGTGGCTTTTCAGTTGAGATTCTGAAATGCAAAGAGATCAGGACCTGGCAGGGCCTGACCATGCAGAGAAACTATCTTCTCAATGCAAGTTGCACCTTCAACACCAGGACATTCTTCCTGCACATACACAATTCCACAGACATTTCTGTCTGTGGACCCAGTGCTGGTTAAGTGTCTGGCTGTGGCTCCCTGACCTTCCCAACAGCTGTGGCCACAGCTACTTCAGCTGGTTTGCCATCACATCTGTACCAGTCAGGGACATGAAAATTTATCCTACTAACTGGCTCCATTATGAAAACTATTACCTGTGAATTCAACTAATGGTAGCATTAAAAAAAAACCTTTTTCCTAAGCATGGTTTGGACAAATGGCGTTTCCCTTTGTGAAAGGCTTGGTTTTTCAACACAAGCTGCCTGTTCAGTGGGGAGGAGGTGGGGTAACATCTAATTAACGCTCAACTGGCTGAAAGCACATACTTTCAGTAGAAGGTATTGGATATAGTTGTCTTACACAAAATTCAGACATAAAAAAGAAATCATCAAACAACTACTGCTTTGCTTAACGTCAGGAAAATTTGTATTCAAGGAAACACCGGAACTGGGGTCCTGATTCTTGCCCATTTTCCACCATCTTGCAAAGAAAAAGCTGAATAAAGGCTTCTCAGGAGTCCAGAGTCTGTTTCCTTAGGAGGTGAAGCACATATACCCAAAGAATAAAGTGGCAGTTCCTTCATGTTTCTGAGTTATGAATTAGAAAATTGTCTCAGCAACACTGATCAATGGGAACTTCAAAGAGAACTGTGGACCATCCATTACATTTTCTCCCAATTACCATCCTTCTGCTGAGAATTGCATTTTATGTGCCTCGTAGGCTTCAAAATAAAGGAGCAGAAACAAAAAAAAAGCAGCTCATAAGAGAGTTTTACCTTTTTATTGAATACAAATACACTTAAGCTGGTAGTAAATTCTGAACTGCTGGTGCAGGTGGGACTGGTCTGATGGTCTCTACAAACCCATGAGCTTTTTTCTCCACTTTATAGCCAAAGCAATTAAAGCAAAAAAGCATTAAAATATATTTTTGGGGGTGACTCACCCTACAAAAGAAGTTTCATTGACTAAACATTTGAGAAACTTATTTAAGGGATTCAGTAGCTTTTCTCCAGCCCAGTTAGGTTTTCCAATCCGCTGAAGCCTCCAAGATGGCATTTTTTAGCTATCTATGAAATGAAGGCACCAACTGGAAAACAAAAGTCAGAAATGTCTCTCCAATTTGTTGGTTTTTTTCTGATCATTTTCTTTCCTTTTTGTTCACAGCTATTTGATAAAATTTTTCTTCACCCATTACTCATTTTCAGTAAGTTGAAAATAATTTACTTTAATTTGTTGGATGACGTCAGCTGTTCATCATGTTATTTCAATGTAATGAGTTCCTGGGACCTGTTTTTGAGAAGAGAGGAGAACTGATTGCTCCCTTCTTCTTTCCATTGGAAACCACAGATGAACATGATTCTGTTGTCTGCTCCTTAAGTTGTTTCTCCCTCTATAAGTTAACCCAAAGGTTTCACTAGAGAATCACACCTGAAGCCAGGAAAACATTGGAAACAAGATAAAATACAGCATCACCTCCTGAGCCGTTGTTACTTTTCCATGGCTTTTTTTTCTTCATTTTTCTTTAACCTTCAGCCCATCGAGTGCCCAGCAGCTCCCACTGCTCCCAACTGCCCTGCTGGAGAGGGAGCATTTTCTGGCTGGTAATTTCCTCCTGCTTCAGAGCAAGTCACACATTTGCTGGTCAGGAGGCAGAGGCTTTTAGCACTTCAGAAGCACTCTCAGCAGCAGCAGGACTTGGCCTTTAAACCCTTTGCTCCAGGTTGCGGAGGAGTTACACAGACAAAATAGCAAATTATCCCATGCTTTGTCTCAAACACTTGGCTAATACTGGCACACCAAGGTGAGATACGTGACCAGAAGCACCTTCCTTTCTCCCATTGGAATTAACAGGGGCTGCTGCCTGCAACAGAAGGAGCACGTATCCCTTTGTGACTAGCCTGGTTTAACTACCAAGAGCACAGAATTAAATGATGTGATCTTTAAAGATCATTAACAAGTCCTTATCCTCATTTCAGTGTAACTATGAAATCACCCCTGTAGTTATACAGAATTAAACATGGCTTTATTTTGCAGGGCACAGATAACAATAGATTATATTCAGGAAATCATGTAACAATTATCTCTAAAATTAGTCTGCACGCAGGGGACTGGTGAGCTGGATGGAAAAATTGAATTTTTTTTCTCCTTCTCCAAATCCTTGGTACCTCTCACGTCATCATTTATTTGTGCTACATTTTGTTCTCACACAGTTCCGCATCTCACAATATACAAAGAGATCAAAAGCCCCCATATACTGTGTGAAGGTCATTCTAGAGAGATGAGCTTTGCAAATGCCAGGCACAAGTACTGATGTCAGAAAAAGCAGGGTTTGTCCATTGTACCACGCACCAGGTACCAAATCCTTTGGTGGTTTAGTTGACAGGCACACCCACCTACAGCCATAACGTGTGGCAGCCTGAAGGATTCAGCTAGGTTAAGACAAAGTGGACTTAGTTTCTCTTGTGTCCCTATGTGGATGGATGCAATGTCATACACTTAATGCCCTATTTCTCAGCATTTCTCAACCTCTTATATATTGCGAAGCACAAAACTTGAAGCAAAACTGGATGTTCAGTGAATGCTCTGATTATGCATCTTCACAGAGCTGAAAAGAGCAGATTCTTTTTGGAACCAACAAAAAGAACAGACAAATTACTGTAGCTGATCAATGTTTATGATTCAAAAATAATTCAATTTTAAAGAACAAAACTGCTCTTGGAGCTCCTGCAAGGTGGACTGTTTCACTCATGTGAAAAGCTGTATCACATCAACAGAGGCTGGGTTTGAATTGTGCTTTGGCCAGTACTGAAGTAAACATCTTTTCCTTTTAGTGACACATTCCCATGAAAAAGTCAAAACACTAAGTGTGAGCATTCCTCATAATTCAGTAACTATGAGCTTTATTAATTTTTAAAATAAATATCTTTGTAAAAGAACAAGTTAGGTGCCAAAAATATAGCTGCTTTGTTACGGTCTACATTTGATTTTAATGAAAATAGTAATATAGGTTTGCATTTGCAGCACCTGACTTGGACTACACCATGTCTATTCTAGACCAAACATACCCAGAATACAGATTGAAAGGTCTGGGCCCATCTAAGTGAAAGCAGTCTTGTTAACAGCATTACACAAACCTGGCATTCACATGCACTATCACATTAATGACAAATTCACTTGAAAATTGCATCTTGGTCGGATGGCTGCTGATGGGAAAGCACCTTTACATCCAGAGGTTAAGCGGTTTACTTGTGGAAATCAGAAGGAATGCAGGTTAATATTTCAAGCTGTATCAAGGGAGGTTATCTGTGGGCTTTTTAACAGGAAAGACTACAGCCTGAAACCTCACCAGCAGGGTTTGCAGTGTCAGCATTTCTCACAGGTGAGCCGGATGAGGTCCTGACCAGTAGGACCAGTAGTACTCGAGACAGTAACCTCCCAGAGAAACTTCCAAGCACTGCGTTCACTGATTCAGCCATTTCTCAACCTTGAGTAAAGGGGCATTGTTCTTCAAAAGACCATTATTTGGACAAATCAAGTGGGGCAATGCCGGGAGCCTAGCAGTGTCATGGCAGAGCAGGAGATACAGGGAGCTGAGGAAGGAACAGGACAGAGCCATTCCAAGATAATATACCCAACAGCATCTGTGTAATGGATCTCTTCCAAGAAGAGAACGCTGATTTGATCATTCAGTTATTTACATTCTACCATCCCAAGTCCTTTATGATATTTCTCATAGCACAAAGCATTTTTCTGCTCCTTCCAAAATACTCTTTATATGGAAACTGCTGATGAAGCACCGCAGAGGTATCTGCATTTCAGCAGGTCTGAAGCAGTCCCCACACACATATAGTTTATGTCTTCTACTCCTGAGCCACTGCCACCAAACTAGAAAGAGGGGGAGCATGTTGGACCTGTCCTCCCTTGTTTTCTGAAGGCACAGGAGCCTCTGAGGATGTTTGTGATTTATAACCTACCTGTGCTACCAGAGTGCCTAAAGCTCCAGCTGCAGGCTGTGGCTTATAGGGAGGTTCTTTGGCTCTGTAGGTACAACCAAAGAATGAAGAGCCTCAGCACTCAATATCTAATCATAACGAAAGGAGCAAAGCTCAGCTTTAAAGCCAGAAACCAGAGCAATCTTCCCCACAATGTTCAGGATGCCAGCAGACATCCTTACTAAGCTGCACTGAGACTTTGTGCTGATCATGGTACTGTGAGGGGCTGTTGCACATGCTTGTCTCTGAACACTTCCCTAAACCAAAGATGTTCTTCTGTAATTCTCAGCTGGGAAAATCCTCTCCTGCTGGGCTCCTGGCTGCTTTTCTTCTCAAAAAAGCCTCATATAAACAGGTTTAACTGACACTTGCCTTTACCATGACACTTGTCTTTACCTTGACAGGCAGATGTGTATCAAACAGTGGGTTAAAAAATTGTTTTGGGGGCAATTACTCTGCAAGAATCATTACTTTGAGAGTTCTTACCACTGAAAAACATTTCAGATATTTTAATTTCAGCCCTGTTAACACTCTGAATATGACAAAGGGCTGAAAAGAACCTGGCTTCCCTGTCACCATACACATCCCCTGTGGCTCCCGCAGTATAGCAAGGCGGCTGTGGGTTTGTGACACATGCCATTTTCTGTCTGTTTGGGTAGGTATGCTAAACAGCATGAGTCCACACAAGATGATTTTTTACCAGTCAATTGCCATAATAGGTCCCAGGTTTGGGCATTTTCTCAGGGAAAACTAGGTTGTCAAGGAAATAAATGTCGATACAGAACAGTGGGCTTATCACTGGAGTACATCAGATGATGGTTTGGGGGGGTGAAGCAGTGGAAGTTATTTATAACCATAGCAATTTAACAGCTACTTCTTACTGCAGTACCTGAGAAAGCCCTTCTTGCAGGGGTCTCCCTAGGAGTTCAGCTTGCCCAAGGAGCCGTGGAAGGAGAACCAACAGCATGAGAACCTGGAAGAGGACAAGGCTGCTGCTGCCGGTGGACAGCCTGGCCCACCATACCAGGTACATAGGCCTGGAGGTGAGGACAGACTGGGGACCTGCCCTCTTTACCTGGGTGTTCTTCACAGCTTGCAGAGCCAAACTAGTGAGCTGCCAGGACATGATTTTAGAAGTTCACAGTGCAGATGTTCAGCAGGACTGGGCTTTTAGTTACCTTAAACTGCCTCTTATTAAGAGGATCTAATTGCAGAGCAAAGAGTACTCGTTTCCCAAATCCCAGGCTAATGCCATGCAGTCATATCATTGGCTTTGGTCTTTAATCATTCCAGATACCCAACTCCCACTGATGACAGCACAGGTTTTGCATTCTTGCCAAACCAGCATCTTTTTTACAGCAAAATCACATGCTCAGCTTTAGTGGGAACTGGGTGGCAAAAACACAGTGAAAAATCCCAGGCAAGTCTCCTTTTTGACCTGACTTAAAAATGCAGTAAATAGCACTCAGCAGAGATATAAGAAAATGCTGTAGGGCTGCATAGCAGCAAATGCTGGTCTTGCTTTTGAGATATTGTGCATACACAATGTGTTTGTGTCTACACATACATGTATATAAATGTACTTTTAAAAAATGAAGGTTCATGTATGCACTGAAACCAAAGTTTCCATCTTGCAATCCTACAAATAAACACAAGGCTATTGAATTTGTGTGATAAACATTGAAGAGGAACTGTTTACATGCATGCATCTTCTACTGAACTAGTTTTAAAACATCTGGTTTAACTCCAACCATGGAATAATGTCTCTGTGGAAGTAAAAACAGCTTACAGTGTAGTGGCCTATAATCTGCTTGGGTGTGCTCCTGGTTAAAATAAGGTTATCTGAGGTAATACTATTTTGCTAGCCCCCAAATCAACTCCAAAGAAAGAGAACGAGAATCAATTTAATTAAGGTTATGAAGTTACCTTGGCACTGCCTGGCTTTCACTGCAGAAAAGACGTAGTTCTCACAGGTCAGTTGATAGATGGGATCCTTCGGGCAATTTGCTCATGCATTCATAGCCCAACTTTTAAGTGATACCAAGTGTGACCTGCAATGACTTCAGTGTCTTCCTGCTGCTGCCTTTAGGGTGCAGGGTCCTATCAAACAGATCAAGGAAAAGGATGCTCTGCTGCGTTTTCCTTCCTGCAGAAGCCATAAAGATATTGGTGTCTCCTTACAATGCCACCCTCAGGCACGTGCGGGTCCCTCTGGGACAACAGAGCATCAGGAAGAAGTACATGGGCAAGGCCACAGAACTGGCAACTCCTCAGGAGAGCAGTAAATAGTTTTTCCCTTCTATGTTTTTATACTTGCTAAGATATAACCTAACTAACAAAATACCTTTTTCTAAAAATAAAAATCAGAAAACCTCACAAAAATTCATGTTTCTATCAAATTTCTGAGGGACTGAAAAACTCTTAACTTAGGATTCAGTTTTCCCCCTGCAGTTTCTCAGCCCTGGTAAAAATCATAGTTATTTGAGTCTGGAACACAGATATTTTCATATTTATTATCACTATGACAATGATTATGTAGCCCATTGAGATTGAGTGCTGTGATTTAGTGTTTTGAAGGCATTTGTCATGTTTGATGAATGCATCTGGTGATTCAGGGCAATGAAAATGTGGTATTTCCAGCTGGTGAGAGATAAAGGATGCTATCAGATACACAGAGTTATGGCAGTAGCTATATAAGGTTACACAAATTTTATTTGTTTCTCAATTAGAGTGCTAGAGGAAGATGTGAAGGAAGATATGCTTTATCTGGCTTTAAAGAGTGGAGCTAGACAGGGTGCTTAGACATTTCTAACGCTTTGACAAAACTCACTTGGGAACTAACCAATATTTTCCCTTTCTTGTGCTCCTGGTCTCTTGCCTGTCGTCGCTTACCTGGACATAACATCCATGTAGGCATGTTCAGGGAGACCTCAAGAGTATCTCCAAGTTACACTAGCATTCACGATTGTAGAGAGAGTCACAGAAATACTTCATTTTTGCATCTGCCTGCTGTAGAGCACCCTAAGATTTGGTACAATGCCAACTGGAGCCAACGGGAAACTGCCATTAGACTGGGTCCAAATTGCAGGCATTTTCCCAGACAAACTGAGCCAAAAGAGCCTCAGAAATTTCAGCCATATCCAGACAGTGTCCAATAATTTATGTCTCACTTTTAAAGTTCACAGATATAAACAGGTTCTGAAGAAAAGAAGGGATTTTGAAGTATGTTTTATATTGCATCTTGTAAACAAATCATCTCACTCTGTATAGCACAGGGACACCCCCTTTTAAACACAGGATGCCAGAGAAAGCACCTGAAATCCAGTTTTATTTTTGTATTGTCACAGAATCACTGCTGGCTTTCAGAGAATGGAGATATCTTCACCAAATGTGGTGAAATGGCACAATGTAGAGGGCATCAACAGCTCACAAGTGCCATTACCACCTCTGACAGAGCCATCTCCAGTTTCCTGAAAGCTATCATTGCTACACTAATAACTGGTAAAGGCCATAAAGAAAAAGATGTCTTTCCTGATGCTTTTCTATCAGGCATTTGTTCTGCAGTAAGTTACAGTAATTCAGTAGGAAATATCCCAAGTGTGAGTCTGAGAATGGCGATCTCCACGGATTTCAGAATAACCTTTATACCCATCTCTGTGCATCTGTATGTGGGCAGACGGGGCTGCAGTGGCAATGCAAGGATAAAGCTAATATGGAAGACCTATAGCCGCAGGCAGCAGCCCTCCATGAGACCCCACGTTGTCACTACTATCACCATTTTCTGATGAAGCCATACTCTGTGGGACTGGTATGATCAATACTAAAGGCAGTAACCTCTTCTTATATTGGAAACATAGCACTTACTTCTACAGTATCTTCTTGGGGGGTCAGGAGAGATTTTTTTTCCCACTGCCTTACAACCCACAGATCTGACAGGCGCCTGAACTAGAGGCTCTGCTTTCAGAAGGAACCCACACCTGAAATTCTCTAACACACTAGAGATGCCACATTGTATTTTTCAGAAACTGGCTTGTAAAAACTGCCATATTCCTACCAAATGTCAAGTTAGGTCACTGCACTGCACCGGCCCCAATTCCCCTTCGCAGTTTCCATAGCGCGTTGTTCATCACCCCCTGCTCTAAACAGTTGTCTTGCTGAGTTATGTGCTTTCCAGACTGGAGGAAGCTGACTTGAGTAGTGAATGGACCGTATTTCAGTCTGACAAATTTGCAAATCCAACAGGGATCCCATCAGATGCAAAGTGCGACCTGAGTACAAGCTGTCACTCCACTGAATTCAACGTGGCCATTTCTGGAGCAAGGTGTTACCAGTGTGCAAGAGCTGGTCACCAAACATAAGACATTTAATGCAATGCTTAGCTTAATTATGCTCCAACCTTTTCGTCATTTCGACTGACAACAGCCAGAACATTGCCACTCAGAGTTTGCTGAAGTTTCTGTTAGAAGGGGATATATTTGTCATACTAAAATAGGAGGTTAATATGCAGCCGTGCATTTATTGAAAGCTTGTCAAGAAGTATTATGTGACCAAGCAAGTCCATTTGTTTTTCAGCATATTATAAGCTCCAGCTTCCATGTACAAGATCCACTGAGAAATAATGTCTACTGAAATCTGCCCCAGTCAGGTAACTACTTCTGATCTAGGATCTCCATCATATCAACCACTGTTTTAAAAACTTAATAAGGCTGAGCTACCACAATGAATTCCTCCTTGAAAAAAAGGTGCTAAAAAATACTTGGCTTTCTCCTTCCCTGTTATTATTATTATTTCCTTTGACTTCTGGTTTGGTAAATGTTATGCATACGTTGAGTCATAAACTATTGAGCTTTAAAATGTTCAAGTGTATCCCATTTAAAATTCCTGCTTTTAGCTTGCAGGGCTGTGTTTCTAAAGGGATGAAGGAGAAACCCACCTACCTCTCCATAATTAAAGCCACTGGATGATGGAAGCTAAATTATGCCCATCTGAGCTCCGTTTTGTGGAACAGTAATTCCTACATGAGTAGCTCCATGAGGTCCATGGGACATACACCTCTCTGGAAACAAAGGTGAAGAATCCGACCTGGAAGAAACAGATTATTTGTAGTTTACATATCGGCCATTTTCTCAGTATAAATTTCATTCACATGCAGTAACTGCATCAACACACTGTTCCGCCATTCTTATGCATGGTGCTGAAGGGGTGCCTCTTTTAACTCCGAAGTGTGTCTTCTGCTGCAGAATCCTCACCAACACTTTCAAACCAGCTTTTCAATGCTATTTTGTTTAGGTATATGGCTGTGAGAGCCTTGAAACTGGGGTCTCCACAGGTGAAGGAGAAATTTTTACCGTAGTTGAAAAAGGTTTGAGAACACCATGCAAACAAAACCGAGGGTAGAGGTTGTTTAATGCAAAAATAGATGGGAAATTGAGGATACCATTGCTTCAAGAGCAGATGATGAACAATGGATATTCATAAGTAAATTCCGATGTGCCAGTGCTAGTCCATCTTTCTGAAATATCTATTCTGAAAAGTCTGAAAAGTCTCTATATTTCAGATGGAAATACTCCATATTAATTAGTACTTCATTTCACCTTATGTTATTAAGAGTTTCCAAAGAAAATATACTCCATTTGTATTCAGTAAAAGTAAACCCATGTTCTACTGCTGCTATTAGCTAAGCTTTAACTGAATCTGAAGCTCAGCTTTCACATAACAAAACCAGTTTAGCTGTATTAGAGCATCAATCCATACAGTAGCACTTATGAGGAATAAATTGATTTTCTCATTGCTCTATGTTGGCTAAAAATTATTCGATTATGTATTTAGCTGCTAATGGAAACTCATTAGTAGATTTTCATTTCATGCTTGTTTGCACCTGCAATCCATTTCTTCTCGTCCAAAGGACTGTTTCATTTAGGTTGCATGCTATAAATTTTCTTGCATATAAACTGATAAGCATCAGCCAGAATTCAGTATATGTGGTCTAAAATAGCTCAGGGCCATCATTTTTACAACAGCATCATTAAAGCAACAGATCTCTGGTTATTCATTGTCACTCATTACTGTGCATATTGATATTCTAACTTGCCTCTTTGTTTACTTGCTAATTTTGTTATCTTTGCTAGTGACAGTCCCTTGTCACCTTCCTCTTTGCTCTTCCCTTACATTCCCTGGAGCCCCAGTAGGCTCCTGTTCACCTTTTTTAAACCAAAGATGAGACATGCCTAACTTTGGGCACTGAGTCTGGATGACAGACTGTGGAGGGCAGGAGCAAGGGAACCATCCCCCTGGTGCAGGTCAGGGTGACCCATTAAGACCAGGCAGGTCACCCCACCATTTCACCCCTGAGCTACCATCACAGCTTCAAGCTACCTAATTTTATGTAGGATGTAAATTCTCCCTCAGAGGCAAACCTCCAGCTCTGCTTGGCAACTCTGTCACTTAAATCACAGGAACATTTTCAAACCATGAATGGCAGTGAGGGTTCAGTACTGTGCACACACCCAGTTATCTGAATGTATTGCTTTGTATTTTGCCCACAATTAAACCAGAATGCTAAGCTCTTTTTGAAGAGTAGGCTGCATTTGAGGGTTGAGACAGACACTGATTGAAGACTGACACAAAAAATCAGTCCCTTTAGCAGGCTCACAGAGCATTAATGACAGTGCAGTCATGTTTTTAGCTGTTCCTGATTTTCAAATTACCATCTACACCACTTTCAACCTAGTTTAGCTGCACTTAACTTGCTTTGATTCATGCTACATGTGGCTGTTATTCTGCTCCCACAGTTTGAAAATCAAGTGGAAGTAACTCTTTCAATAGCAGGAGTTTATTTTGATTTTCTTTATGCCCATTACAACTTCAGTAATCCTGACTTCAACATAACTTGGGCAGAGCAGCAGGGCTGGGACAGAGGTCTGAATCTTAGCCACATTTTTGTGTGAGTTGGTGGGCCTGCAAGGGACAAGAAAGTGTCACCAGTCCCACTAGGGCTCAGTCTCACCAAAACTTTCTGTGGATAAAAGACACCAGCATTGTATCACTGGAATAGCATCATAATTATCACATTAAACATCTCTGGTGTTCAATAAAACATGCTCGGTGGTGTATGGGACTTGTTTTATTTGGAGGGATAGGCTGTTATCTGTGTTGGAATAATACTATATTCTAATCCAGCCAAATCCAGCCACTGTGCCATCCAGTCAACTTTAGTATTTTTTTAACAATATAGCTCAACTATACTTTTAACTGCATAGCCCAAAAGAGCATATTTCTGCCCTTAAAGCACTAGTTGTACGAAAAAGAGCCTAATGATCCCTACTAAGAACCACTGCAGTTCTGGTATTTAGAGGGGGACCAGAGGAAGCCCTCTGTGCAGATCTACAGGACAGGCTTCCACTGGAGGGACAATCATCGAGCAAAGCTGCTCTGCCCCACGATGGTCCCTTACCTCTTGTCCCCAAGACCTCCTGGTCCTCAGCAGCACTGAAATGGCAACATGGCCTTGGCGCAGGTGCCATCTCCCAATTTCTCATGTGGACAATGTTGAGATGCAATAGGCTTTTTGGTGGGTGTAAATGGGATTCAGTGCTTTTTTATGAGATGTCTTTAAAGCAGCTTCAAGTAGTGACAATGTTAAAAAGCAAGGCACTTACCCATGGACTGCTTGTTTTGTGATGGTAGGGGCATATCTCATTATGATTTTTCCAACTATAGGGAGCACAGCATCTTTCTACTCCAACTTCCCAAAGTGTTATACTGTTGTGATCTCCCAGGTGATGCAGCACAAGGAATCAGTCCTAGGTGAAGGAGGAGCAAGCAGCTTACCCTGCTAAAACCAGGTTTGCTTCCATCTCCTGTTCAGTAACACTATTAGTTTCAGACTTACCATTGTCTTCCTTTTTGCTCTTTCATCTCCCTTTGCTCTTGCTCACAGGAGACAGAAAACATAGCTACACCTCAGCCAGACCTCACAAGTTAAAAAATGGAGTAGTCATCCCTACTTACCCATCCAATATTCCCTTAAGCATTTCCAGCTTAGTTATGGACCACCTTGAGCTGTACCACTGAATGTTGATGTAAAGTCTCCTGCTGGTAGAAACCAGAAGTAAGAAGTCCAGAGATTAGTGGTGTAGAAGTAGCAGATGACCATAATTTTCACATAGCAAGTTGCTGGGCATTCTATTTAGGAATTTTGAATTAAAAAAACCCGAACATATCCTGGTTAGTGAGACAGAATCTGATCGTAATAATTGTCACATTTTGTTTTCATACAAAACATGAAAAACTTCTTCAACTGCAGCAGAATTATTTTGAATTGATCCAAATACAAGAACTGAATCTATTAGTGCTGTGTATTAATACAGCCCATACACAGAAAACATACATTTGCTGTAAAAATATCTATTTATCAACCAGCTTAACCCGCTGAGGGTCTGCCGGTATTCCCCTCCACAGTAACTGAGAACAGGAGCAGGTTCTGAATGTGCTTGTTAAGTGGGCACAATCAATACAAATCTACTTTTCCATTAAGTAGAAGATACTGGGTGTATGTGTATTGCCTCCAGGCCAGAATAGTTTTAAGTAAAACTAGATTCCAGAATATAAAGTTGAGTCGGTTTTGTTCTGTCTTTTAAATGAGCTTTACCAGCATGCACCTCCAATCCTTGTGAACGCTGAAGATTAAATTTCCTTGCAGTAATGACCACTAGGAATTAGTGAAACGTTAATCTTCCCACCTGCTGTGTATGATTATACATGAGTCTAATCAACCTGATTACAAAAGAAAGCAATTTCTGCTCTTACAGAAATTCTTAGCTGTTGTCTGCTTTAGTTCTACCCAAGGAACTGTAAAATTCCTCACCCTATATTTTTAAGCAAAAATAATGGTTAAATTAAAATGTGTAAAGGGAAGTAATGGAGGCTGATAGTAATTGCTTTACAACAGATACAGTAATTGATGCTCTGAGGATTTATTTCAAAGCTCAGAAGTCGAATTACAAACCTAGCTTTATCTGGATTTGTGTTGCTTTGATGAAGTCATTGCATCTTTGTCTTGATTTTCAGCTAAACTGTCCTTAATGAGAATGCTAATAATTACAGTAGGACTAAATTGTTTTAGGGACACAAGAGGACGAAAGACAGATTTTGATTTCATTTAAAGCTACAGACACAAATGTGACACCTTTCTGCTGTCAACCCCGAAACATGCTGGATGGGAAAAGGAGGAAACGCACCAACGGAATTCATTGAAGCAGCTACTTAAATGCATTGAAGGCAGATTCTAAAGTAATTCTGAAAAGCTACATCTGATTGTATTTCTTGTGTAAAATATTGGAGCCCACATGTACTGACCAGCCAAAAAAAGGAAGACGTTAAGGCTGGGCCCACACACCTTGTGAGCAGGCACTGCAGCACAAAGATGTTTTCCAAGCCAGGAATCTAGGAAAATCAGAGTTGGGGTAGAGAAATTTGAAAATACAAGGGACATAGAGCAAGCCACAGCAGAATGCCATGCTACTTTATTCATCAGTCAAACCCACAGTTTTCTTCTCAGGAGCCACAAACCCCAGAATGCCTCAACTTCACCCTCAGTACAGCTGCAGTCATCTCCATGCTTGCACACTGTGCATGGAAACACATTGAAATCCCTGGACTGAAAATCATCATATCGAATCATCTGATTCAGTATATTACTGCTAGTTATCTGAAACCATCCAGGACCTGATGAGCATTATACTGCAGGCGAGCTTAATATACCCAGAGAAATATGATGCCAATTATGAAACCAGTGTTTCTCAGCACTTTGTATGCAAAGAGCAGAAGATAATCGGGGATCTCCATGGTGACAGTGTTAAGGTAGCTGGGTTACCTGAATGATAATATCCATCCTTTTATCTGATCTTCATAGGTTTTTCACTTTTCATCTTTACCGCTGAACATATAAGGTTTCTAATGGAGAGGAATTGACAAATATCCTAGTATTCCTTAGAGGAAAAGCAAATCTTTCCTTGTATATACTCCTGCAACTTAATTTGCCTTAACAATTTTTGCAGGGAGAGCCACTCGTGGTATGGAATTTGCCTTCTATGCACATATAGCCAGCTTTAAATTGGACTAGAGAAATGGTGGAAAACACCTTGCTAAAGCATATTGCCAAAAACTAAAAGAAAGTCCCTTCCTCCTGCCCAGACGCAATCCCAGCTCCCCCACACCACTGGATTTTCCCACCCCTGCTTCTCCCCATGCAGAAGCTCCAGTAAAGAGCCCACAGATGACCTCTGATCTTCTTGACTTCTGTTTATTGCTCCCACAATGGCATAGAAAATACGCTAGAAAATTAATGTGCATTGAAACTGGGGCTTTCAGAATTTGTAAGACCCTCTTCCAGTTTGCAATTTGGAGAAAAATTCTACTGAGATCTCAAAACAATCTATCACTCTGAGGCAGAATTGACTTTCATCGATTCCAGGGAGGTGTGCCATGGTCATGATGATAATGAAAGCCGGTGTTTCCTGAACTGTGAATCGGCTGCTGCCTTCCTCTCCTCCTTGTGCTCCTCCACTGTGTACTTATTAGAAAAGCTGAACATTTTTCAGTTTGGCTCATTAAAATCTTCAATATCTTAAACAATCTGGTTTCGCTCACACTTTGGGATGTACAGGAATATCCTTGGAAGATGAGCCACAAGTCTGTGGAAGGAGTCTCACAGGTAGGAGGTGAGACCAACATCCTGACTCGAGCATCCATCAGTGTGAGACTTGTTGTGTTATGCGGCAAAGCAGCAATAACGTGTAATTTCCAATTGCCTTTATCAGCTGTAAAACTGCTCTGGAAACATTCGCCAAGCCCCTCCTGAGGGCAGAGGGAGGCTATAGAGGAGAGGCCTGTTCTGCTGCTTGCATCCTTTGTGGGTGGTGGGACTGAGCTGGCAGGACCGCTCCAGACAGGCTACTGCAGGCTGCTTGCTCCCTGAGATTTTAATGGGACAAGGCTTCATTAAAATTGTTTTAATTCCTGGTGTTTGGTGCAGCTGGTAAGAAGGACGCTGCCCCAGCTGCATGCTGCTATTCACAACTGTCACTCTTGGCAGCACATGGCTTCACAGAGAGCAGAGAACAAAAGTGAGGACCAATTGCTGTGCAATCACCCAATTAACTCCTGCGTTTTGGTTTTTAATCTACTTCTGCTTACAGGAGAAATAAAGATAATAGATTATTAGTGTTGATGTCCATAACACTATGCCATCACCTTCTTCCCCTCCTTACCCTGCCGTGTTATCTAACACCAGGTAGAGGATTTAAAAGGATTTTCTTCACTTCACTTCATATAATAGTGCTAAGTTTAGCTTTTGTAGTTAACAATTCCTGTTTAAACTTTAATAAAGAGGTATGCTTAGAATCTCAGGGGCACACTCTCTGCTCATTTGAAACAAATGAGGATTATATAAGGAGGAACATGAGCTACAAATAGGATTCATAAAATTAATTGGCTCTAAGCTGCAGCTGAGCAGAGCTGAGACATCAAAAGTGACAAGTGGCCAAAGTGTGTCTGTTCCACTTGGACAGTCCTGAGGACTGCCAGCGCCAGGCCACTGCCCAAGTGGAAGCACTCCTGCGGGCTCTTGCACCAGCTCTGTTGAATTTGGCTCTCCCATGACTGTGCTGGCACCACTGCTGCAGTCCCAAAGACTCTCCAAGAGCTCCAAGTTCTTTCAATGTTTTCATTTATGTGAGGCCACATGAGTTCTGCCTCAAGAGAACTATGGATGCTGCAGACAAAGCCTGGGGCGGCAGGCAGAGGCTTTGCATACTGCAGAGTACCTCTGTGACACTTCTAATGAATCCAAAAATTGCAGCACATGCTTGAACATTCAAATCAAGTGAAAAACAAAAAACAAAACCCCTACACTTTATTCTTTGGCTACAATTGTCAGTCCAGTTGCCAGAATTCCTCCACAAAGATCTATGGCTGCATGTGCTGTGCTTCCTCTGCTTGTGTCGTTTGTTGGACTAGAAACAACGATATTCTATATATTGACTATATCAAATATCATGCTGCTAAATCCATCTGAGGAAATTTCTGGGATTCCTTGCAGGAGCCTGTCTGCTACCCACTCCCGGAACACACCAGCCCTGAGACATAACCAGGAGTAGCACAGCTATGCCGCCTCTTTGCATTTAGCAAGCAACAGCTCACTGCCGGGAGGATCAGTGACAGCTGCCATGCTTTAATGAGTTAATGTAAAACCTTTAGATGAATCTCCTTAATTGCATTTTAAAGCACCACATATATATATCTATATAAATATATATATAAATCTTCTAAAACAGCTTCCACTCATTCTACCATTCCAGAGCTCTCTTTAGTTACAAAAAGCTGAGATACATGTGCTAAATACTGCCGAGATGTGGATCCCACTGATTCCCACCACAAGGCCCAACTTGAGTTAGGCTCCCAGTATCTTTCTAACAACAGGAAGTTACAAAAACCACATACTAAACAGTGACATGTAAATAGGAAATAAGTAAAAGGCCTCAAGAAAACACTGAATAAGCCCTGCTCCTGGATTTGCAGAGGAGTGTGATCTACATCTGTGCACTGCCACAGCCTGCCTCTGTGCAGCTCTCTCTGTAGCTCTGAAGAGGCATCCCTGGACAGGTTCCCACTGGCTTCCCTGGATGTGTGCCCTGAGCATCTCAGCTGAAATCCATAGAGTTTGCACACAGAGATTCCGTAATCAGCCAGAAATTAAAATAAATGGAAGTAAAACTTCTCTTGCACTTAATCGATAACAGTAATATTAGTGTGAGTATAAAGACTGAAAAAGACAAAATCTCTTTATCTCTCCTTTCTCTGAAGACTCTATCTGCTAAGCAAGGCTGTAGTTCATTAACAGCTACTGAAACTACCCCGAATTTCTCAGCTGTGCTTTATGCACTAAAATTGACATTTTAGTCAACAGCATAATCAGCCAGGACAAAACAGTTTGTGATAATGTCCTTGGGTAATGAACGTACCAAACTGGTTACTAGTGAAATAGGCAAGAAGCAGCATGATCATTTCTGTACTCCTGACACAGTCCTTTGGCCATTTTTGCCACTCTTGATAGCTCATGAGGGAAGCTGAGGTTACTCTTCTTTAAGTTAAAATAACTTGCGTCCACACCATACAAACCCCTTCATGTAACAATGGCAGTTTTCAATACACAGTAAATACCAAGTTGAATATACCTATCACTCCTTTCCAGGTAAACACCTACATGGACATCACCAGGACCGAGGACCAACATGAAAAGGGTTCTCTGAAGAGCCACCATGAAAAAAAAAAGGTCTTGGGCGGCCAGAAGTGAGGACCCACAGACTGACAGCACAAACATTGCTGTGGTTGTGTCCATAAGCACTGGCATCTAAATCATTACTGCTCATCACAGTAACCTGTGTTTTTAATCCTCTAACAGCAACAAATGACTAGTGAGTAAGAGCTGCCTGGGACAAGTCCTCATCAACTGAAACTCCTCTCACATCAATGTTTCAGGGCTGTTCCTTATTCCTACACGCTACATAGTGCTTTAAACTGCTTGGAAGTGTCACTAGAGGACCACGCAGTCTTTTGGGGCTCTATACTGTTCACACCCCAATACAGGAGCAGTAGTCATCAGTGTGACATTACGTTTTTCAAAAAATAAGATGTACACGTTTTTTAGATTATCCCAGAGAAAGACCAAAGACTAAAATGTCCCTCGAAATTTCACAGTCTGAGAGTCTTACAGCTATTCAGACATGGTTTCTATTTAAAGAAAATTAAACCTTTCCCTATTGATAATGTACTATTATCAGGTATCACCTTCTCCTCTGTGGAACCCCACATACACACTAGAAGTAACTGAGAAAGTAGTTGTTGACAGATCACTGTGTATAGGGGATAATAGACACCACTGTCATTCGTGTAGGAAAAGGGAAGCTAGAGTGGGAAACCAGTGTGGCACTGACTTCTGTGGCTCCACTCCCTCACCGCGGGAATCGCACTGTCACTCCTACTTTGTGCAACTTAGTTCCTAGTTGTCAAAACAGGCATTCGCTTACGTACCTGCTGTAGTGAAATTAGTCAAAATCATAACTTCCCCTGTGGCACTGGAAATATTTTCATATCTAAATTTTTCAATCCTAGTGCAAATATATTACTTTTTGGCAGATGCTGCAAAAGATAAATGGAATAATGTTGTGGTGCCTTATATAATGCCATATCTGGGAAAAAAAATGCTACCTATATGTATGTGTCCGTGTAAGTACACATCATTTAACACTTTAGTAATAAAAATCTGAATATTTTCAAATCTTGCAAAACATCCAACCTTTTCGCTGAAGCATTGAAATCTTGTCACGCAGCTCGCCACCAATGACCATCACGCTTTATCACTTCTGAACCCTAGACTTGAAGGAAAAGAAATAAAAATCATTATTTTTTAAGAAAACAGTTGGAGAGTCTTCAAGGTGTCACTGGAATATGACCGTCCTTGAGGGACGCTAACAGAAATCATGGTCCAACTTAAAAAATGAGAAGGGGATTCTCAACCAAAGTTAGATGGATGACTCACCACTGTCTGACAACCTTTTAGGTAGTCTACAGATGGAGAGGGAGAAATAGGGATGTATTCCTGCATTTGCCAAAAAGCTGGCCAAAAGCAAAGGGATCTACAGCAGATACCTTAGTGACAGGAAGGAGCCCTCACAGGAGGTGATGCCAATGGCTCCCTGCGTGTCCCACCCCTCCATGTGGGTTTGGGTGGCTTATGCAGCCAAGTCCCTTAAGATACCTCCAGTATCACCTCTAATATCCCAGCCCGCTGGCTGCCCCCCTTCCCCAGGCAGGGGTGTCCAGTAACCAGTACCCCATATGCCAGCACAGGCTGACATTCTCACCTGACAGCATCCTGGCTGTGAAACCATGCCCAAACTTCTAGAAACCAGCACGTGGCATATTAAAATACAATGAGAGCATTCTGTGCACTTCCCCACACAAAGTAGGTGACCCATTTTCCACACATATTGTTGAAGCATTTCATTTTCTAACCTTTCCTCTTGTATGACACAGGGGACGGCCCTGCTACTGTTTTCCTGCAGTTATGGCCTTACTCTGCAGCCACATGCAATAAAGCTATGTAAATTCTCAGTCCTGCTCCCACTAAAGCTAATGGCAAAATCCCTGGCCATTTGGAGAAGCCCAGGATATGGGTTCATCAACTTTCTGCTCCAAAGCAAAGAAAGCACTTACTTTTTACTAAGCCTCTTGACACACAGATTACCATTCAAACACATTTATGATTTTTGAATGGGTTTCTTCATCTGGAACCTCAGAGACAAGTGTAGAGGGTTTATCTAGTGGTAACAAAAGCCTCGTGGCATTTCTTAGATAGAAAGAAAACTGAGTTTAGCAATTATTCATTGCCTTACATACATTCTTGCAGACAGTCAAGCTGACTTGGCAGACTGAAGCTAATTGGGTTTACAGTAGAATGAAGCTTTGATTGAAGTGCCTGCCTTAAAAAAAAAGTTAAAAATTACATACACCCCCCAATACCCCCGATAACATTACTCTTGAGCATGTAAAACAACCACCCCACACATTACCAAAGCAGAAATGCAGAGATTTTTATTGCTTTAGCAAGCAAAGACCCACAAGTGAATAATTCTGATCTGTTTGATCTGCTGTATTCTGATCCATAATTTAGCGGCTGCAGAAAGGCTGTGTGTGGCTGACATTTGAGGCTGCTTTTGAAGTTCACGAAACCCCTGCAGTCACCAAGGGGAGGGACCAACTCGGAAAGCCACTAAACAAAAGGTGGGTGGGAAACAGCTCCAAAGCTAATGGACAAAATATCAGTTACAAAAAATCAGAGAACGGAAATTAACGTAGCCTCAAGTTTACACAGTAAATAATTCAAATTCCACTGCGGTGATTTATGGAAATAAAAAGACACATTTATCAAGCCCAGCAGGCAGCAGGTACTTCTATTTTTACAGGATAAGAACGAGAATAAAAAGGCAGAAGCTTTTGCTTCACTGGGCTTTTTTTCCTATTTCATGATTACAGTTTTAAATAAAAGAGCTCCCATGTGCTTCAGGGATATGCGATGCTCAGCAGTTTTGCTACTCAAGGGAGGGTCGCACAGATGTTTCTGTCACTGTTTATGCTGTGGGTTTCGATTTCTACACAGCCACATGGAGAACCCTTCCAGGCATTCCTGGAAATTAATGGCTTTAGGGGAGGTTTTATAGAAATGACACAACCACCTCAACATTTCAGAGATGTTTCTGCAACAGCCTGGCGTGGGACGGCACTCAACACAAACCTGCTGTTGACTGTATGCTCTTCAAGTGCTTTCCTAAATCAATATGTGTATAATTTCAAATAGGAATTCAGATCACGGACCAAATCTCTGCAACAATTCTGGGTTATGTTGCGGGAAAAAAGTGAAAACTAGTACAGTATCTACATTCTTGAAGAAAATGGAAGATGGAGATGTGTAAAAGGAAGATGGAGGCTTCATGGGAAGCAGGAGGAAGAGGAGGCCTGGCAGATCAGCTAGGATGGGAAACAGGAAAGGAAAGGTAAGATTGCAAGAGGAAAGGCTAAGCTAGTTAAAGATTCCCAGGATTTCCATGGAATTACACAATGGTTTGAAAGGACATTTAAAGGTCATCTAGTCCAATGCCCCTGCAAGGAGCAGGGACATCTTCAACTACACAAGAGGACTCAGAGCTCCGTCCAACCTGGCCTTGAATGTTTCCAGGGATGGGGCATCTACCACCTCTCTGGGAAACCCATGCCAGTGTTTCACCACCCTCATTGTAAAAAAATTAGTCCTTATATCTAGCCTGAATCTATCCTGGTTTAGTTTAAAATCATTACTCCTTATTTCATTTATGAAATTGTGTCTCATCACAATTCTGTATGAGATGGTTTATAGACACCTAGCACAATGGAGATAAGCTGACTTACTCTGACTTCATGAGCAGGCACCATTTCATCCCCTCCAGGACAACCACTTAGATGCAACCATATTTAAGGGACAAGTAGCAGCTGGCACTAGTAAAAATAGGTTTAAAAAAAGTCCCAGACAAGGAAATCCTGAGGTGGAAGCCCCACTGACCTGAGCAACCTCCTGAATGTGGGGAAGGAGCTGCACTGCACATCCTCCCTGTCATTTAGTTCTTCTGCCTGTCTTATTTATTCGCTGGTTTCAGAAGAAAATCTAGTCTTCAGAGGTGATGATCTACCCATCTGCCAGCTTTATCAATCAGCATCCACCGGGCCAGGCTGTGCTGCACATCAACACCTTTTTTGTTCACTCCCATATGGTTCATTGTGTGAAGATGCCTAATTAAGAGAAGATGATGAGATTTTTTGAAAGTAAACTTTATGGCTTTTTGTGGAGGAAATGTTAGCAGTAGTGCTAAATCACAAGAGGTGGTAAGTACAGGCAGAGAGGCGACTTTGAAGGTAAACTGCTGCCTCAGAGTGTTGTGAGCTCTCAGAGGTTTAGACTTCAAAATTACACATTTCATGCACTGTACTTTTGCAGCCTGACAGCAGGATTTCCCTGGAGAGGCTGGGGAAGGATCCTTGCAGTACCGCACACAATGCTTTGTCAGATCAAAAAATCCAGCAGACACTGGCAGATCAGAGGAACTTACAGCTATTCAATCCAACCATTTGCTACCCTCCAGACGTAAAGAGGGATAATTGACTCCACATGCGTTAATAAACGACCCTGCTTCTTAAAAGCAACACCACATGCAACAGATGGATGGACTGTAAGTTCAGATTTGTTTTTGAGACAACACGCAAACCAGAGGATCCAAACTCCCCCGAATACCCCCAGCCACCCCCACATAAAGATGTGATGGCAGCCATGGACTGCTGGAGCTGGGGCCAGTACTGCTGGGGCAGCCTCAGTGTCATTGCTGTTCCCATCCTGCTGCTGCACAGGGCCCTCGCACTCACCCTACTTTCAGCACGCCGCAGCCAGGACACTCACCTCCATCACAGTGATTCCTGCTGCTGAAAAAGCACAGCCAAGGGCAGAAGGGGCTGCTTCACTTACACTGATATTGTCCTTTCCCTGAATGATCTGCTGTAGCTCCCACTGCCTGTGAATGCCCGGTCCTGACCCACTCCAGTGCAGGCTTTCATATCTGCCTTGTGTATCACTGTACAAACTGGCCTTGCAAAGACAGTGAAATTATCTTGTGAGATTATTGAGTGAAAGGACAAGAGGAGTAGGAATAGACATGGTTTAACTTTCTCCCAGGAACTGGAAGGAGAGGGAGAGACTCCTGCAGATATTTTTACAAGGGCATGTAGTGACAGGACAAGGGGGAATGGCTTTAAACTGAAAGAGGGTGAATTAAGATTAGATTTTAAGAAAAAGCTCTTTACTGTGAGGGTAATGAGGCACTGGCACAGGGTGCCCTGAGAAGCTGCAGCTGCCCCATCCCTGGCAGTGTTCAAGGCCATGTGGGATGGGACTTGGAGCAACCTGGTATATTGGAAGGGGTCTCTGCCTGTGGCAGGGGGTTGGAACTGTATGAGCTTTAAGATCCCTTCCAACCCAAACCATTCTATGATTCTATGATTTTTCTGATCTGGCTATGGTAAATCATACAGAATGCTTTACAGCCTCTGCAGAAAATCAGCAAGTTGAGTTTCCATCAGCTGCAAACTCCCACTCTTCTGTACCAACCTAAGGCAGCAGAAAATACAGCCCTGCAGCCCTTTCACAAGTGTTTTTTATCACCCTATTTAAGTAGCAATTCCATTAGCTGACTTGCATGCCTTCACCTGGGCACTTGACTCAGGCGAGTGCCATGTGCTGCATCTGCATGGAGATGGGGTGAGAGCACTCAGGACCCACCTCCCTGTGCACAGGGTATGGCTGTGCCCTGTGAACCCATCCAGCACCCACCCTCCTGACATCCGGATGGTGTTACACTGGGGTGTCATGCCCACAACGCACAGTCACCAACAGATGTTGCTGTGGCAACTGGAAATCATTTGGCTAGCATTAAAAATAAAGACATGACATGGTGCATAAAATGCCTGGTTTCTGCTGGGAGTCTAAATTTGGAGTGTTTGGTTAATGTGATCAGATGCCATGAGCCAGGGCATCACTTGAAACCACAAGTCATTTTTCTCCTTGGAAGAGTGGATAACTGAGTCTATTAATCTGACAATACATTTAAACTGAGTTATTGTGACAAGGGACTTCCATTATCCATTTCATCTAGTTGCAAACTGTCAGAATAAATCTCAAGGGGTTAGGGAAAAAAGCTGCCTTCCTTTGTTTGCTGTTTTTATATGCCACAACAGTTTAGACTTGGTTCACTTTAACTCATGATACCGTGTAACTATACAGGAGGAAGCTCACAAAGAACCTAGTACAGAAAATGGCAACTTCAAGGTCATCAGAGTTTGTTAGGGCTTTTTTTTTCTTTAAAGGAGTCAGGACTGTAAAATTTGACACATTGACTTCAGTGACCCTTTTTTCCTTATACATTTTTGGTTTATAACTATAACCAGTTCACCCTATGGAAAAATTAACAAACACCTTTGGAAACTAAAAAGAGCTTTCCTAAAGCTCTGGTTTTGCCTTGCTGGTAAAGCATGTTGACTGAAATAGTTAAACTCTTACAACAAGAAATGAATCAACCGAAGACTTAAAAGAATAAGCAATGGTATCAAGCTAAAATGTCAAACTGGAATTCAGAAGGCTGGGATTCAATTTTATGGCTCTACTACTGACTTCTTAAATGGGGGTGACTTCCTCCCCCATCATTTATGCAATAATGATACTTTCTTATTATCCATTATCTTTTTATTCTTGTAACTAAGCCAGTTCTAGCAGAACAGTATTTACTGATGTAACTGCTAACTGGCCAAGAAGTCTAGTGGCCTGAAAGGTCTGCAGCAGACCTGTGTGGATGCAGGTCTGTTCAGCATGGAGGAGGATGAGACAGCTTGGCCTGCCGCACAGACATCAAAATTCACAATAACTTCACAATGAATTCAAGCCACAGTGTGCTCATGTGTGTGCATATATATGCATGAATGAAAGCAGGTAGGTGACAGCATGTAAAGAGCTGCCTGGGGAGCTTGCTTTTCATGAGTCCCCACAGGCTCCCGCCCTGGCCAGTCCCCAACTGAATGGGGTCTTTGAAGGTTTCCTCCTGCGGTAATGACACTTTTACCCCTGTCTAGCACTTTGTTGTCAATTATTCCCCTTCAGATTCATTTCAAAGCCACTGTGAGCTGCAGGAAGCCCAGAGAGTGGCAGATACATGCACAGCAATACCCCCCTACACACACTTTAATTACATCCTTTACAGATAAATATTAGTTTTGAGAAGTGAATTTTAGAGCTTTTTAAGAACTGCTGAAAGCTGGCTGTGCTCCCATGCAGAACACATGCATAAGCTCAAACACCCAAGTGCACTGGAGGGAAAAGCAAATTTAAAACAACAAAGCCCATGTTTCTGGAGGGCAGATAAAACCCAAGTTTACAAGGCAGCATTCTTACTTTGAGCCACAGCTATGGATTTTGAGCCCAGGTTCACATTATTGTGACGCTGGAGATACTCAAACAGGACAGGACTGCTAGAGGTGTGGGGGTTAGCAGCTGCCTCCCACTGACTTTCAGGAGCTGCAGCTCTCTCAGCATGTTATGCCAGCCTGGATATACAAACACACATATGGCTTGTAGGTTGTTAAATAAAAAGGGGCTACACTCTTAACAGGATTTCATTGAAACAAATAGGCCAGCCCTAGTGTGTAGAATGTATTGCATCTTGAAGCCAAGGGCAAGGACAAAGTTAAAAAAAACCCAAACTGTTCATCTCAAAGTCCTTTACACATCAGGTTAATTTCTTAAAAAGACTCTGCTAAGTAATAAACATTGTGACTTCAACTAATTTTAATTCTACTCTCTCAGCACTGTTCCTGTGAAACAATGAAAACTCTAATTCATGATCTTCCCCAAAGTCATCATTTGGTCTCAGGAGGTGGTCGAAAGCTCAGTACAAAATGTCAGTGTCACAACTTCACAGCTCGACGCTTGCTTTTGATCAGATCTGGGAAGTGAGAATAGATGCAATATGCTCATTCCTTTACTGTCACTGCAGACTATTCATTAGTTTTAATTATTTTTTAGGTTCTAGGGGGAACCATTAAAAAAATTAATCACAAATGGAAGGAACAGCAGCTGTATGTGGCCATAAAAAGACAATAAAGTATTTTAGGATACACATTTGTTATGATTTATACTCAAAACAGGGCTAGAGGTAGCATATGGTGATTGCCATAAAGTAACATTTATTATAAAAACGTGGAGATTTATCTCCAAGCTTGGTTGTATGCAAGAAGTTGCATTTACTTTAACTTCTATTCAGATTGTTGTAATACCACAGCTGGTTGTGGGGGTTTTGTGGTTTGTTTTGGTTTATTTATTTATGTATTTGCTTGCTTGGTTTGGTTTGGGATTTGTTTTTATTTTGTGTCTGTTTTTGTTTGCTTGATTTTCAAACTAAGCCAGGTTACTACAATCCTCAGCCCATAGTCCCTATAAACATATCCGTTAAGCAGACTTTTCCTTTCACTGATTTCAGCTGAACTATTCATATGCTTGGATGCAGGAAAGGTTTAGACATTAGGTCAACTCCTGCTCTGGGGCAAAGATTGCTTCAGCAGCTCTGGACTTGTCTTTTATAGACAGAGAAGGTATCGCCGCTGACTTCAGCAGTGGGCCCAAAAGGACTCCCTAGTTAATTCAAGGTTTGCTTTGATTTAAATTCAGCATCTAAAACCTAGTTAATGTCTTGGGTGACCATTATTAAAACAGAGTATTATAACTTGCTGTAAATAAGAAAAAATAGTATGTAAAATTATGACCTTAGCTTCTTCACACTGACAGAATCTATATGGCAGGGAGGAACACCAGAAAACGTAGAAATTCACAGTAGAGGAATGTCTCCAAGAAGACGACACAGATATTATGAAGTATTCCTATTAAAATCTGGAAATTGCAAAATTTTAACATAGGATTTGCAGCTTCTATGCAATACACCTTAAGGAACAGGACAGGATACACCCCACTGGGGGAGAGTACAACAGAGGGTTCACCATATCTGGGGCAAGAACGAGGATGGGCCTGCGTCAGGAGCAAAACACAAGGCTTCTAGAGACCACACAAACCCTGGGACAGTGTGGCCTGACCCAGCCCTGCTTGAGGGAAGATGCTGCCAAAGCACCTGGTACAACCCTCACTGCCCGTTTTCCCCAAATAGCAAATGGCTGAGATACAGTAGTTCCCCTGGTTGAATGCTGTGGACTGAACTGGTCCCTGGTGCAACACACTCTCCTGATGTATTTAAATACTGGAAGACATCAGCGGAGTTCAGGGTGCACAACGAAGTTCTGCTTTTACAGGCTATGAACAGGCTACTCCTAATTCAGCAATAACGAACAAAGTGAAACTGCTTCAATAAATAACCAACAGAAATAAAAGAGTATCGAATGGCCAAGATACTGACATGTTGCAAGACCTCTCCTCGTTTATTTCCCCCAATCCAGTCTAGCGCAATCTACAGTGATATCCTTAAATGTCAGTGCAGACACAAGACAACCTGCTGCTGAGGAAGGGGCTGATGCAGGGGAAGAGGCTGGCTTTAGGAAGGCAAAGCCAAGACACACTGAGAGCAGTGACACAGAGCTCCTCAACCCTTCTAACAGGGCCAGGAATAAAGATCACTCAGCACACAGGAAGAAGTGAACAGCCTCTCTTCTGCTTTGCACATAGCATGAAACCCCAGCCTGCTGGCCTCACTCCTGCTTGCCAAATGAGGGTAAAATTAAGCTGGAGAGCTGCTTGCAGTGTTTGAGCCATGCCTGTGGGGCCCGGCTGTGCTGGCAGGGTGAGATGCAGCACAGCAAGGCAGCCTCCTTGCACCTCCGGCCTTTGGCCCCAGTAGGGCCAGCAGCACTGAGGGGCCTTAATATCTGCACAGCTGTAATTCATGCTCATGCTACCTACATGGACAAAGCAGCACAGGAGCACATTACTAGTAGAGCACACTCTACTAGTGCAGATCAAGATTTCTTGGCTCAGGATTAAACCATCATATCTTCTGACTCTGGGAAAAAACCCCAACCAAACAAAAGGTCCAATGCTAACGGTACCACCTACAACCCCGCTGCTTCCTGCTCCTGACTTTATAGTCTACTCTTTTCCCTCTCCAATCTGATTGTGTTTGAAGTCTGGGAGAGAAAAAGGTCAAAGCTGTAAAATAACTGCTGTGTCCTTCTCCTCTCCTTCCCTCCAGCTCAAGAAAAATGCCAGAAGTAGGTTTCAAACTTTAAAAGGAAAGGTAATCATTTTACCTCATCATTTCCACAGAAGCAAGGAACATGTTACCATCCCCATGGAAATCCTTCCCCTTGTCTTATAATGAACTTCATCATACTTAGGTCTGCTGACGGAAGACTGCAAACAGAGAGCTAATGGAAGAGAGACAGAAACCTATCACATTTAGCTTCTCCTTCAAAAGAAAAGAAAAAGCCACACAACTGGACTAACCAATATATTCCTTCCTTGAAAATGGCTGAAATGAACATTATGAAATGCTGAAGATTATCAATACGTATTTTGGACTATGTTCTGCTGCTTCTGCAAGGTGCTGTGAAGCTCCTGGTCGGTGCCAACACAGATACAACAGTGAAAGATGTAGGCCAGATCCCCGGCTGATATAAATCCCTGTCTCCAGTGGAATTCTGGTGACTGTGATGGAGAGTGGGGAGTGACACAATTGTGGTATTTATTTCAATTAAGTAGTATAAAATATCAGATCTAAACAGAGCTGTAGGCAAGGGATTTGATTATTTAGAGTTATTCTGCATTAGAATTACACTGTCTCTATAGTTCCATATTGTACTCGGACATTATATGAAATTAGTCTCAACAGGGAGAAAGAATCAATCAGTCCTGGCTAAGGAATTGAGATAATGACTCATTTGACGAGACTGCTCTGGAAAATTAATAATGACGGTGGTAATTACTAACCTGGGATAGCTGCAGTGCTCATTATTCTCCTTTTACTCTACTGAATGCTAAATATTATGAAGACGTTTGTTAGAAACACAGTCTTGTCTGCAGGCTTTCAATTACAAACAAATACTCCTCAATAGGTCTGAAATCTGTCCTGCTTTACACTCACCAGGACACAAACCCAAACCAATTGTAGTATTTGATATACAGCATAGATAGCAGCAAACAATATATTATTTGCCAGAGTTAACATCCTGCAAGCCTGATCTACGGCAGTTCTGCTACCTTTGCTCACCCAAAGTCAAGGACCTGGCCCACCACCGCCTTCAGGGAAGAGAAGACATCTCATTGTTTCATTAAATGTTTTATCACCTGTGCCAGTGATGAGTCTTCCTGCTGACAGCAACTAGAAGTGGTGCCTTTTACAGACCATCAACCCACCTCCTCAATCAGCAAGACAGGTCCAAGTTGAAGGGAGAAGGTTTCTCCCCAGGACAGTCAGTGATGCCAGGGGCAGGAGGTCCCCAGCCAGGGAATAGGGAAACACCTCAAGCTGAACAGCTCATCCAAGGCATGTTTCAGATAGAAAGTGCTCTCTAATATAACCATAGAAAGATATTAGACCCTAAAAAGCTGTAACTAGCAATAAGGACATCTAGCAGCTGTGCTCTCAAACATCTGTTCCACACCCCACACAGTGCATTGCCTGACTTATTTAGATTTTAAGTGGCTTGGCAGAGGGTTTACCTTCTGTTGAGCCGCAAGCGATGAAACCAAATGCTCTGTAACAAGCAGGAGAAGGAAAAAAGTTCTTCCTTGTTAATGCTGAAGGGAAACAAATTTCTGACTTCTGAACAAGGCAGACATTTCACAAAGCAGCAGATACCCTAGCGTGAGGCATCCCTGCCCATGGCAGAGGGACTGGAACTAGATGATCTTAAGGTCCTTTCCAACGCAAACCATTCTATAAGTCTATGATCCTCCTGGATTGAGGAATTTTGAAATCCTAGTCAACTTCCCTAATTACTCCCATTTGTCTGCCAAATTCTTTTTTGCACCTGATTTAGCCCAAAATTGCTTTCAGCCTTATGAAGTGGGCTCTTTTAATGCACCCTATACACACATTATTGATTTTTTACTTCAATTCCTTAGTGGCCAAGTTGTGCTGTATGCTAACTCCATCTTTCTTTGTCAAGTTTGTCAAACATGCAATTTTTTCCAGAATGATTCATGAATTTAAGAACTTCATCTCTAGATTTTAGAAAGAGCACCTTTTATTACTAGGAATAAGCCATCTACTCAAAATTCACTGTGGTAAGATAGTTTCTCCCCTCCATAGCCAGCCCTGCTGCTCTCCAGGGAGCAGTAATGTTATTATGGGGCCCCAACTGCACCCCCAGTTCCCCCAGGCTCATGCAAGAGGCAGCATCTAAAGCTAGTTTAGCATCTCTGCCTTGCCCTCTCCTCCTCTCAAAGGACTCACAGTGCTCAGGCAATGTGGTACCCAGACACACCTGAGGACTTTATCCCACAGGGCTGTTCCTCTGTGTAATCCACCTAATCACCTCTGCTGCTACAGGATTTCTATATTAGGAGTCAAGACCTAATGGAGCTTTCCCTGTAGAAATCTGCATTAGGACAGTGTAGATCACAGCATTGTCCCTCATAATACTTAAACCCAGTGAGCCGCTAATGGGAAAAGTCAAGGCTTGTTTATTTACAACTGTAGCGTCATTAATGCCACTTATCTTTAAGCTTTCAACTCCTTATTGTTGTGTTAGATTGTTTTCAAACAAGGCAAGAGCAGTAATGCTCACTGTGTGCCATTTTGTGAAATGTCAAGAACAGGGTACATGAGCTCTGCTGGGCTAAAGGAAGATGATGACAATTTTTAACTGCAGTCTCTGCTTTCAGGCCTCTTGTTTAGCTCCTTGACAAACCCACTGACACCCAGGCTTGTTGCTGCACTGCGCATACATCCAATTATTCTGATACAGCATGGCATGACAAAACCAATCCAACCATACTATCCAAAGAATACACTTTCAGCTCAAAAATCCATTTTTTTGTCTTAAACCTCTTTTTCCCATTGCTAGGACAGATCCTGGCTCCTTAATGATACTGAAATCTATCTTTCAGAGGAAGTGGGATTTGGATAACTGCTCTCAGGGGCTGACCACACGCATCAAATGGTTTATTTTACTAATCCGTGCAGGACTGAAGAAATACCCAAAAAGGCTACATCTGCAAAGGTCCCCAGCTGAGTTAGCTCTGACCACTGCCTCAGTATTGAAAAAATAACCATAAAGAGAACTCACCTTGTGCATTTCTCAAAAGGAGATTTTGCAGTATTTACGAGAGGCAGTCAACAAAATTAATGAGGCACGTAAAGATAACAGGAACCCAAGGAGATCTTGCAACCATTAAACCACCAAGACAATGTGACCAGAGACCTGGCTACATGTCCCAGAGCCAGCAGGTCTGGCCTACTGACTTCTCTGTGCTCTGTCTCTGGTCCCACAGCTAACCACCGTCACACATGAGTGCCAGCAGCCCTCCATAAAGGAATCTCTATGGCAGCAGCACTTGAATTTCCTGAAGGATACAAGACTTAATGGAGCTTTCCTAAAGAATTCAGGACACAGTCATGCTGAATGTTGAGCTCTTCCGAGTGTCTGACTGTAAGCATCAGTATGGAGCTGCCTCTTACCAAACATTTCTTACAATTAGTTTTCCCAGCAGGAAGAGACATCATATTTGGGAGTCTGACTTCAGTTACAAGAGCTAGATGTCAAAAATAACTGGCTTAAGTAGGTGGGAAATCTATCCATTTGAAACCAGGGATACCAAAGCAAGGATGAAGAGAGCTGCTCTGTAGCACAAATGCCTTTCACAGCTTATCTGAACCACAGCAATATACTAAATCCCAAGTCTCTGCTTGCAGCTGTGCTCGGCTGAGACTAAAAAAGTCATTTACATAGTCACCTCCACCTAGAAAGATGTTACCTGCGAACACATTTCAAGAGCAGGCCCAAATTTAGTGCACTTATGAGCCTGACTGCCTGTAGCACTCTACATGATCCATACCTGCTCTGTGCATTTCTTTCTCCAGCGTAAACAAAGGTACCAAATTTCTGTTCAAAAGTGCATGCAAGCTCGGAGAGTTAATTATTGTAATTACCAATTGAACAGACTCAGAATGCTAATCTATTATAAAGTGGTCTGTTAATTGGTGTTAAGCTGTCATTAGCATGCAATTTCCCATGTTATCAAGCTGACCTGAAGCACAGCACCATTGAAAATAACTATCTATTTCCCATTTTTGGCAAACAGCTATTGCAGATTTGAAGAAGAAAAAAAAATCTATATAACTGGAATTGAAATTATTATAACGAAGGAAAACAGCATTCTGCTGCTTTAAAATACAGGGGTTTAATACATGGAGAATTGCATTTTTATGTACCTTTCCATGCACTGCTCTCTGCCTTGCTCCCTCCAGCGGTGCCCATGTTGGTCTGTTCGCTGACCCCAGCCTTCCCAGCGCTGCTGCAGTGCTTGGGCTCTGCCAGCTCAGGTGCTCATCGTTGTCAGGGCACTGACTCAATCCCTGAGCTGCAATCTGCAGGTGGAACAGCCGCTTTCCTCCCAGTGCCTGAAGCCACAAGCCTGCAGCCTTCTCCATTACAAGAGTCTCCATTTCCCAACCCACCAAGCACAGCCTCCATCCGCTCCTGCTTTGGTATCACTGGAGACTTAAGACCTGGTACCTGCAGTTATGGAGAGTTTAAAATGACCTTTAGAAAGTCCAAAAATAATTCACTGCCTGATAATTTCACCAGAGAGCAATCTCTGAAATACGCACCTGCACATTGCCTCCCTCTCCCTCTGAGAGCCAACTGCACCCCATCTCAGCATCCTTTGCCAAAGGATACAGGGCAAAATTTTCCGATCAGACAGACGTGCAAGAGTTTGAATAGGGGACCAGTGATTTTTCTAATCAGAACCTCTTGGTGTTCACGTACCTTGAAAATCAGGTCTGGGATATTAGATAAAGAAAAAAAGGCTCAAAGATTCAGAAAACCTGTGGAAATAGGGATTTGAAATTTCCTGAGATTCTTTCAATCATATTTTAGCTAGAACTCGGAAAAAAAGTTTGTCATTTAGAATTACCTCCAGTTCTTACTTTTCTTTGTACTCCTTGCCAGTGCACAGCTGCTGTTCTAGCTCATTTATGTCATTTTTCATTTTCCTTCCAGAATCCTTCCATCACCTGCCTTTGCATGTTGAAACACTAACCAGATCACTGGAGAAGTACAAAAAGGAAAGAAATAAAACTTCAGTGCCATCAATAATAAACACAGGAAGTTTCTAGAAGTAGGAATCCACCTAATTCAATGTCTTTCACTGCTGATGGCTATTATTCCTCCATTCAAGCTTCTCTGAGATAGCTGACTATTTATCATTTTCTTTCCTTACACTGGGAGAATACCTGAGTATACCCGCGTAAAACTCATTTCTCCTCTTCCTCAAAAAAAATGTGCAAATCTTCTTCTATTTGATACCCTTTACTGTCACACAAATGCTCATACACAGGAAATTCCCATTTATTTTAGTCTGCAAGACCCTGTTACATTGATAAACTGATCCATGCGGCAACCAGACATCCTATTCCTTTTCCTTGGTAGCAGATAAGCTAAGAGGCCAACATCACTTCTGTGCAGAAAACATAACCCCAAAATTGCCCATCCAGCAATATGACTTCTTTGTCAGCATCTTCCATATGAACTGGAAGTCAAATTAATACTTGCAGGTGACAGGTACCTCTTCAAAGAGCTCTAATGCAGATAATCAGTACTGTCTGTCAACTTCTCTCTCTCTGAATAATTTTCTTGGCAGTAGCTGCTGCAGAAAAGCCATACATACCTATATGAGTTTTACACATTATACTCAACATTATGCAGTGGTACCAGTGACCATTTTTTTTGGCAGGAGATTAGAAAACTGTCAGTCCCGTCTTTTTCTCAGCCTGCCCTATTACAAGCAGAATTTATTGTTGCTGGGATACTGTCACCAGGACATTTGCTGGACGTTTTGCTTTGCTTATCTTCAAAGTGCTACATATTCCCTGCCTTCTATCTAACTCTCTCATTACTATTCCATCAACTGCTTACGCCTTTACAGTTCCTCCAGTTCCCTTCATGTGATCTTGCTGCTTTATTCTCTGCCAGTGACTTCAAATTCTGTTTGAGTGTGTGTTCCTCTTACTGCAATAAAGGAAAATAAAACTATACAGATGGAAAGCTACCTCTTGCACTGCTTGGGAAGCAAGCTTTCCATTAGAAGAATCACTTGGTAAGGCTTGAAGAAAACCGATGAGCATGACGTCAAGGACAGCCATCAAAATCATTATAGCTTCCTCTACACTTCAGTCAATAATATTTCCTTCTATTTTACCTCACTGATATGTACTGACACAGTCCAAAACAATGTAGAGACAGAGCAAAGACCAACATCAACTTTCTGCTATTTCAGAAGATTAAGCTCTTCTTCAGTGTTCAAGGGAGTGGCTTCTCTAAGCACCATTCTAGAGAATAAACAAACAAGTAAAGAAAAATGCCATTGTGTTGATCTATATGTTGTCCTAAATTACTTTAAGAATGAAATAAAAATGTAAAGATTGCCTTAATACTGTTGAGAAACTGTTTTAGTGCAGGAAAAATAATTAAAACCTGTCCTTAATGTCTTGGGATGCAATGGAGTCTTTGCTAATGACTTTTCACAAGCACTAACAATGATATTTACAGAAAAAAGGAAAACTGAAGAATGCCATGAAACATTATTTTAGCATTGTTTCTGTTTTCTAAATCACAGATGTATAGCCTTTCTTTAACAGAAGGCATGCAAAAAGCACAGGGACCTTTCATTTCTTGGATGATTAGTCAAGACTTACTGTTCAGCAGATGCTCATAAGACATGGGCTTCTTCTGCACTAAATAAATGTCCTTCCTTACAGGCATTTGCTTTTGGTACTCAGCCGAAGTGGCCTGTTGGGAGCTCAGACACAGAAACTCGGATGACTGGCTTGCTGTTTCTGTTTCCTTTGGCAAAAAGTTGGGTGCTAATTCAAAACAAAGCGTTGGCTTTTTGACGGGGTGTGTGGGCTGGCAGCCTTATGCTTGCAGAGTCATGCAAGGCTACAGGCAATGCTTTTCTCTTATGTTTTTTTCTCCTAGAACAGGTTGCTCAAAGAAGTGGCAAATACTCCATCCTTGACAGCGTTCAAGGCCAGGTTGGACAGAGCCTTGGCCAACATGGTCTAGTGTGAGGCACCCTGCCCATGGCAGGAGGGCTGGAATTAGATAATCTTAAGGTCCTTTCCAACCCTAGCTATTCTATGGTTCTATGAATTAATGGTTGTGCCTCAGCTTCTGTTGAGGGTGATTGCAAAACTGCTAAAGCCCCATTGTTTTATGACTCCAAGCATCAACATCTCTTCCCCCCACATCAAGAAACCACATCTAGTAGCACCACCTACTGCATTGGAAATGCCCATAAAGAAGCCACATCTACCAGAACAGCCCCATCAGCCAACTTTGGTGCCTACTACATAGTTAATTATTTCTGACTGATTCATTTGCTTTGCCATTATTACTGTGGTGCCATGACTTTTCTTTCACACACTGAAATGATGACTGAAATGATGTATTTTGTACGTGTCCTAAAAATCCATGAATCACTGGATTTTAAACCTTTACTCTGTAATTTGGCTATTCCTGTTGTGATGCTGGGTTTAATACTGCAAACTAGGACCAGACTGATCCGATTACGTTCCTCATGCCTAGGGCTAGCTCATTAGTGACCTTATCAGGATTTGTCCATGTGGACAGAGAGAGCAAACTAAGGCCTGAATTTGCAGAGTGCTATTTCTGAGCAGTAATTCCCTTCACGCATGCTCTTAGTGCACCACATTGAAAGCAAGCTCATTCACTTTACAAGCAGGGCAAATGCCCTGTATCAATCCCTTACAGAAACCGCTCTCCCTGCACTTTGTGCAAAGACAACAGAAAAAAGGCAATCAAGATCCTGAGGGCAGTGGGGGGGATCTGAAGAGCATCCTTCTCCATTTGCTCACCATTTGCTCTCCACAGGGACTAGCTCCCCACTTAAAGCGTTTAGTTAGGATCTGCATTGCCTCCCACTCTTCCCATGGCACAGCAAGGGGCAGCGATGGTGACAGGACCTCCTGCTCCAGCTAATGTGCACGGACCTCCCAGGCTAAGACCTGTGCCCGGGGATGGAGAGAAAAGGGCAGCCAGAAGCGGGTGATGACCAGGAGGGCCCTGGGAATCACCAGCTCTGCTAATTGCCTAAATTCACTCATTTTCGTACAATGCAAGTAAGCAGGGACCCAAGTAAATTGCTGGGGCAGATTATGTATAACCCTTTGCTGCAGGCAGGCTTTTAAACGACAGGCTAGCTTTTAAGAACTGTCTGCCCCTCACAACTGTATTTTTTCATGTAGTAATTTCCTAATTAACTATTTTTCCCCTTTGAAAACTTGCACTTTTTTTTTTAGCTTCTCCAACAGCAGCAAAATTATTTATCCCATTTCCTCATATAGAGCTTCATTTTATGTTCTTATGAACAAAGGTAAAAAGAGAACAATACGGGAAAACACACAAAGATACCCCCTGCCAGGATCAGAGAGAAATTTCTTATCTTTGACACCTGCTGGCAACTAATCCTTTGCATGCCTGGATTTACAATTAGTAGCCCCCCTGTAACGGGATTCACGCATGCAATCCCAGCTGCTGTTCAGTGCTGCTCTCTGCCTCCCCAGGCCTCTGGAAGGGACTGAATCCTGCTTTTTGAGTTTATAGCATCCAAGGAGGAACTTCTTTATCTCCAACATCTGCTAAAGGGGCACTTCGGCACAGATCACATTGGAAACCCTGCTTTTACAGACCTTTGGTTTGACACAAATACGCTCCTTGTCTGGGGATGGTTGAGGGGAAAACATATTTTCTTCCCAAAAAACATTTGGATCAGGGATCTCTGTTAGTCCTCCTGTGCCTCTGCATCAGCCTTGCATCAGGCATATGCCCTGTTGGACTGTATTTGCAGGGAAAGCCTCTCCTCCTCCACCCGGGGTGGTGACTGCTTAAGTTATCCTACCTTAATCGCCAGTTTTTCTGCTCAACAGACAAAACCAGCTTTACCTTATTCATGCCTTGCTAGACCCCACTGATGAAGGATCTTTCTTGCTTGCCTGTGACTACCCATACCCGGTGACCTGCTGTGCTGCTCCTCCTCCAGAGACCCAGTGCACAAAGCAATTGACAGCCAGAATAATTACATCCGTTAGCTACTGACTGGGGCTTTTTTAAGTTTGTCCTGGAATCTGGAAGGCCAAGGAACCTTCTGTAACAGCAAATTAACTTGCATTTAAACTTCTACCCTATCAAGTACTCAGTACAGTTTTTCAGGCCAGCATTTTGTTGGAATATAACAATACCTTAATTTTGCCCATCTGAAAACATTTCTATGCTACATCGAGTCAGCTTTGCACAGTACAGAAAACTGAATAGAAATATTGTAAAGAATACAGTTCTTTGAAGTAGTAGTGGTATTTGAAAGCCATCAACTGCTTTAAAGAACAGCATTTTATTAAGTATTTCAAAGACACCTTGGAGCTATTATTTCTTATTTTACTATTAAAACCTGTAAGTTTGAAAATTAATCATTATAGAACCTTTGATGCAAAAACTACGAATAAAATAAATTCTGAAGTCTATTTTCACACTAAGTTATATTAAAACGTTCCTTCATCTCCCTTATTAATTTAATGCACATTTCAAAGTGTCTTAAATATTAGGAATAAGATTCTACTAAATAATCCAAACCCCTATGGCTTCTTGAATTTTCTTCCATTAACACACTGTGTTATTTCTCATTGCATTCTAGTGACCTTTAAATAAACTCTCTGAGTTACTAATTAGCACAATAAACAATAGATTCCCATTTCATGGGCAATTTCATGGTCAAGCAACCCACTAGAGACAGGATGCATGTTCTGCAATATTCATACCTGCACCAAGCATCGGAGCATCTCTGTAAAAAGCTATTTCCTTTCAGCAGCATCTCTAGGAACACGTGTCAGCACAATTTTTGCTTAATTCCTGATAGCTGAGCCTAATTCTTTCATCAGCATGCATAATACCTTAGAGGAGTGGTCTCGCACAGAAGGGGAAAGGCATGTTTTAAGATTCACAATAACAGCAGCAAACTGCCCTAATGACAGCACAGCCTGACAGCAGGGACATTTGGAGCGTCATAGAGGAACAATATATATTGCACCATTGTCACAGCAAATTTCTTATTGTTCTGTTCTCAGGGCAAGTTTCTCAATTATGCTTAATTTGTTTTTATTACAAAATTTAATTTGAAGCAGTTGCTTTGCAGATGGGTTAAAGCATTTTTTTTAATGTTTCCAGCAAGACAAAACCATTACTGCTATTGCATATAAAAGTAGATCCCGTTATGGCATAGCATGGGAGATGCTCATCGTGGAAACATTGCAGGTACACGGGAAGGAGCAATTTGCATGTATTTATGCCTGGCTATGACCACGTACCTGCCTGGCTTGCTCCCAAAAAGCCCTGAGGAGCTCCAGCTGGTGCAGTTCTCCCTGCAGCCTCCCACTGGAGGGCTGGCTGTGCCACTGCAGCTTGCCTCCCACCATGAGGAGAGTACAGCCAGCATCTGTGGCACCAGACAGGGGCAAAGACCTCCTGAAGTTTCACAGTGTTGCTGTTGAAAGTAAAAAACAAACAACAAAACCCAAAACTCCCCAAGCAAACAAACATTGTGGTTCCAAAGTACATATGGATGGCTGGATGGGAGAAGCAGGGTATGAAACAGCAAGCAGAAAGACAAGGGCAGGGCGGTTAAGGGGAATAAGCACTTGCTGTCAGCTGAGGAGATTGTTTCTAGTCTCACAGTCTCACTGACCTCAAGGAAGGGCTTAATTTAGGGGAAACAGAAACCACTCTAGTCTTACCCCATCCTTCCTTGCTGTCTGTCCTCCCTATTCTGGGGAGATCTCTGGGGCATGAGCTATCTCCTAGTGTGCATTTCTACTACCACTAGCATGGTGAAGCAGACTATTCTCCAAGGTTGTATCACTGATTACAGAGTCACTAAGTCACAAGACAACTAAGGCTGGTGGGGACCGCTCCAGACCATCCTACCCATGCTCAAGCAGGGGCAGCTGCAGCAGGTTGTCTGGGGACATCTTACAGCCCACACCACTGGCCACTGGTCTAGCCTGTAATTCCTCCCTAAATGCAGCCTGTAACAGTTTGCTGGTATCTCAGATTAAACCAACATCTGCTTATTCCTATGGATCTGACAACCTGTGTCTTTGCCCTCTGCTTCTCATCTCTAGCAAAGACAGCATAAAGGAAGCAGACATAAGGAAATTTAAGTTCTGTACGTTGAAGAAGCTGGGAAGGGAAGGTCTGGGAAGGGAAAGCATCCTATGTGGGCACAAGTGATAAACACAAGTCCTGAATGCACTGAAGGTGATCCACACTGGTAACACACAGTGCTTGCTGCTGCCTCACGCACAGAGGAAGAGTCATGCAGGTGGCCGCGAGTGGGGTTCCTGAGCGTCCACAGGCAAATGCACCCAGTGCCATGTGGCCCTCCACTAAGTCTTCCAGGACACTTGTGAGTGGCAGAGGATGGGAAAATAAACCCTGTGTGTCCACAGCAGCAATACAAAAAAAAAAAAAAAAAAAGAGGAAGAACATAAAAGAAGGGTGTATCTGGTAAAAAAATAAGTAAAAGCTGTGGGTACAGTGGGGCAGGTTCCCCACCCCGAGCTTTACCAGCCAGTTGCCATAGAAACCCATTACTGCACAGCTCTGGGGCCCCAAATGCTGCAAACCTCCACCAATGCCAAGGAAACCCATCCCTCCAAACCGGGCTCTGCAGAGGTCTGCCCTTCCCCATTCTGAGAATGCCCTGGTAACCTGACCGTGGATAGCTGCACAGCCCCCAGCTCATAGAGCAGAGTTTCCTAGATGGTCTGTGTTATTTAAGGGAGTTGGAGGCAATCTTTTGTTTTATATCTGTATGCCCATATACGAAAATTACATTATGTGCATCATATTCTGGGAACATACTTATACCACAGTGCACTAGGTAAAGTAAATATTGTATTGATGGAAAAAGAAATAACAAAATATTAAAGGAAAAATCAATGAATGCTTTAAAATCTCATCCTTCAGCCTTACTTAACTTCGTTTAGGCAGGCAGTAAAGTTCCCACGAGCTCTAAAAGTAGGTACGATGCAGCGCTGAGCTGACTACACTTGCTGCTGGAAGCAACACCAGCTGGAGGGAGAAGAACGTAACCTTCTCACAGAGACATCAGCACTTTCCTGGTGCCTGCAAATAGCACTGAAGAGAGAAGCTGGGTTTTTTATAACCCAAGTTTGTATTAATAAAAATGAGCATTCACCTGAGCACCTCCAAAGCAGCCCATTGCACTGGCTACTACCAGCTTTAATGCTGCACAAGCTGTAGGCAAAGGAACCCACCAACACTTGCCTATTTGTGCAAATAAATAAACATTAGCTTGTTTCATCTTTTTCAGCTAGAGATATGCAGCGTCATCTCCATTTGCTAGATGAGGAAAATGGTGGGGGAGCACACTGGGCTCTGCTGCAGGCCTTGTCTGCCGTACTCATTCAAAATGCAGAAGTTGCTGATGTCAAACGCTTTTACATAGGCCAGGTCTCTTTCAAAAGTGGTCCAGAATTAGGTTAGTAAGTCGATATTTACACACAAGATGATGTGCCCTGTTTTTACAAAGTGCTGAATATCCATCCCAGAAGTTCCCGTGTGGGGCTTAGAACTTTATTTTTGGCTCCTTGTTTTATAGAAAGACCATCTGTAACAGCTAGCTCTAGCTGCCACGTAATTAATTCCAAGTTATATAAACCATTCATGAATAAGCATTATTTTCCATACATTAAATTTGCAGAGATAGGTTTTGGAACTGAATTGGCATTTAGCGTGGTAGGCCTCAGAAATTGTCAATTAATGCTCCTTGACATTTTATAAGTATGTTAATTTATATTAAACCTACTGCAGCTAACTTTGCATAAGATAACTCCAAGCCTCAGTCGTAAATTAGAAAGACTTATGCAGTTCAGGAGCATTATGGCTGCTCTTTATCATCTTTTTGACATAATGCACATTGTGTATGCAATGCAGTGAAGATAAACACATACATAAAGCAGGCAATTACCTCAGTTCACATAGACTATCATATTTATGACCATTTGCAGGGGCTTAATATAATTCATTTACTCTAGGTGCTAGAGTAAATACATCATTATAAACACATGAGCCAGGCTATGAGAGGCAGGTATCAAGATTTGCTGCCATCCAGCTAAGCCAGCAAAAAAGCCATTATTCCTTTCACAGGGGGTTAGTGGTGGTCAGGGGGAGGCTGACAGAAGGAGGTCTGTTTGAAGCCACTCACTGCCAAGCAATGTCAGGGAATGAAGGCAAGATAGGGCAAGGAGAGGATGAAATTTGGCTCGAGAGATTAAAATTCTTGTTCATTTTAAAGGCAGGTGTTCCCTGTGTCAAGTGGCCACCTGGAATGGATGTGGTTTTGCAAGGAGCTGGTGAACTTTCAGCAGGGAGGGGATGGTGGCAGGGCTGAGCATGGCCATAGCTTGTCCTGGTCAGAACACTTTGCTTCCCTCAGGGTCACGTACTCACCATGGGCTAAAGAGGATGGAGAGCCAGATTTGACTTGAATTGGAACTCAGGTATTTGAGCAGGACCCTACAAGAAGGCAGGGGAAATGCAGGAAGCGTGTTCCCAGTGCTGTCCACAAAACACAGTGCGGCTGCCACTCCAGAGGGCTCTGACCAGCTGCTGCTGAGCTGGGCTGGCTCTTCTGCTGGAGTAAACCCAGTAGTTTAGTGACCTGCACCAGGGTTGTTTCCAGCCCCACAAACATTGTTGATTAACGATGGAGGATGGCTTCACAGGACACTTTGCCCATTGAAATTGCCACTAATATCGGTACATTAAATATGACTAATCAGGGGCAATTAGGGCCTAATTACTCTCTCTGTTGTCCTCCCTGCAATTACTCACCCTGCTATGAAGGAGCAGAGGGTGGGCAGATGAACGTGCCATTTGGATGTCCTATCATTTCACACCTGATTTCATCTGACACAAAATGGGGAAGGCAATAAAGGATCAAATCAGAAAAACCATTTAACTTCACAGATTATGAGAGGATATATCACTCAAAATTTCCCAGATTCTCAGTTAAACTGGTATCAGCCTGTCTGACTTGAATCCCAAAGACACACACGCTGTACAGGCACATATCTGTGACTTGACAGCATAGGGGTTTTAGATGAATGTTTGATAAATGTAGTTTTTTACGCATATTTCCAGAAATCTGAAACATTTTGCAGTTATATCTTCAGCAATCATTGTCTATTCTATCCCACAATGAATATGAAGGATTACTTTAGGAGTTAAAACACATGCACATTTTTTTTATATGATAGGGCCTGATAAGAAATTAATTACACAAGTACGGTGAGAAAACCAAAAAGAGAAGGGCTGTTGTACAAGAAACACAGCTGACATCTTAATAGTGTATCACTTTGGTAAAGGAAAAGCGGGGATAAATTAAGCACTTACATCTGTAAATAAGTATTAAAGTAAACTGATTAAAACAGCTCCCACTAGCACCATTTCATGGCAGCAAAGAATAAAACAATAAACATCAACATTTCCATTTTCTTAGTGCTTTTGTAACTCAGCCATGAGAATTTGCTTTTCACTTATGGCTTGGCCGAAGGAAGGCCACAGCTAACCACATTAGAACTTCTCCATCGGATATATCCCTGAATTGCTTATTTATTGACAAAGAATGACTTGGCTTCATAGCTGATACTGTGGTGAAATTATTTTGGAGAACGTATGAAGCTTTTGGGACTTAAGTCTTGATTTGACTAATGCTGCTGGAGGATTTGATAGAATTTAGTATTTAATGGTCATCTGACATCAGCACGCTGCTGTCTTAATCTATCCTGGAATATTAAAATCTCAAAGTAAAGACTAATCCTTGTTCCCCATGGTTTAAACAGATAAAAAGTAGAGAAAGTGGAACTTAAGATCATGGGTCTACACATCAATGGCACAGCGAATAGACACTGGGCTCTAAGGTCATTGTCTACAGCTTTTCCCACCAGAGTTTTCAGTCTCTGTTATATAGTTTCCTTCCAGTGAAGTCAGAGTGGCGCAAAACCTGTCTCAGGTGTATACCCAGCATTGCACCTGTCTACATACAATAATCCATGACTTGAATATCTATCAGTTTCCACGTCCACACAGCTGGACAATGGTTTCTTGCACTCATCACTCAGCTGATGGGGCTGGCAGTAGAGGATTCCTGGAGCTCATTATAACAATACTGTTCTTGTATTTCTAAATATTCCACCCTTGTGTGACAAGAATCGTATCAGAAAAAACTAACTGAAAATCCAAAATTTGCCTGTGTTGAGGCAGAGCAATCTGACCCTGCTTCTCTATGAACACACAGAGGCTGGCAGTGATAAGAAATGACTCTTTAGGTAGAAGAGAGGCAAGCGCTCCAGCCAGGAGAGGTAAAATATGCTCAGCCTACTGTACAGCACCAGCTTCTGGGATACTCCAAAGCTTGGTAAGTATTATCTTTCAGGAAAAAAAAAAGTAGGGCAAAAAAGTACAATGTTGTTTCATGAAACAAATAAATATGGGTCAGTGGAAAATTCATGCCCTTATGCAAAAGCCTGCCTAAGTTCCTGCTAAACACTCCGAAAATCAGCTTTGCAATTTGACAGAGCTTGCGGGGTGCTCCATTCATTTTAACCAACTGGGGTTCAAACACCCGGGGCCAATCAGGGAAGTATTAAGAGCATATTTTTATTTCCTGTTGAAATAGCACTGGTGTCTTTTCTTATTTTAATACAATGAAAACTTATGTACTTGCTTAAATCTGGCACAGAAGAGCTGTTTTCTCCTCACTGATTGCCATCTGCCATATCTTCTGATTCAGAGAAAGCTTTATTAAGAGGTGTAAAGCGAGTACAAAATCTGACACCACAGCAGGCTACTGGAAGCTGTCCTGAGCTCACCATAACTGACATGCTGAGGAAGGACAAGCGATAGCAGAGGCTGAGACCAGCCAAAGCATCACTGTTCTCTGCCCTCACCTCCCTCCTCTGGAACACACAGACCTCAAAGTGAGATGGTGGTGCTGAAAGCAGAAGCAACAAAAAAGAAAAAGAGGATTATTTTTCTTATAGTAGTTGCTGATTTTGATAATCCCATGTCCTTTGGACCACCTTGAAGGTGCTGTCTGTTGAGCATGAACTAAAGCAAGCACATTTCATCACACAGAGAAGCCCAAGCTCTCACACTGAGGGAGCAAGCAGACCTTTATGAACCACTAATGAGCAAATAATACACTTTCAACTACAAATAGACAGTCTTGTGTAAACTCACAGAGTAATCCTGCACTGTACATGAGCCAAAAGCAATAAATGCTCTGCACCATGTCTTGACAATAGAGCTAATGTACGTGGCTTGCTTCATCTGACAGCAGAGCCTTGTTAGCTTAAACATCCTTCAGCAGAATTTCCAAAGAGTTGGATTACACTCTATAAAAGCCCTGGCACCGTGTCTGTTAAATGACATGGCAGTTTTTACACTTACTGCGACTGCTGGAGTAATTTCCGTTTTTCCAAGGCCACACTCTGTAACACAATGCACCTGGAGAAATCAGTATCACCAGTGCCCCATGCCTCCTGTGTGCTGCTGGGGCTCTTTTGAGAGGTTCAACAGTGGTGTGACCCTCTCCAACCCATGCAGAATATATTTCAAATGTAACGTACTGCTTACCGGGTGCAGCTATGAATTTGTGACAAGCAAACATCACGGAAGTTCATGCTGGCCAGCTGAATTCCCTAAGTGAGAGATAACAGAGTGATAATGTCACGAGGAGCTGAGAAGAGTTGAGCCTAATAAAATTTTCAGCCCTGGGGCAGAATACAACTGAGGCTAATGCCTGAGTAAGACTTGCATTTGTTTCTCAAACATGCACACGTTTTAACACATGGTGTAGGATGGATCATACAGATCACCTCAAGGGTGGCATGGGCACTTGTGAAGAAAGAAGCCTCCTCCGTTTGTAATCGCAGCAGCGGACAGATACAGTCCAGTGTGTCACAACACAAATCACTTCCTTCAGTTTTGCCACTTCTCTGTTTTTTGGGGGAAAGGAACAGAAGGCTTAGCAAAACACTTCTGGGTTTTTTCCAGTGAGAAAGTAAGAACTGGTATGTTCACAATAAATGGATATTTGTATAGAAAGCCATTTATTTGGAGATGAAATATTTCCAGCTTTCAGAAAAAGTCATTTTTTTCTAGATTCCATGTCTGCATTCTGTGGTTCCCACTCTCTCTCCTTTTTTACTGTCATTTCCCCCACTGAGAAAAACTGAGTGAGAAAAACAGCATGAAAAAGAAGTCCTGCCCAGATTTAAAAAACCAGTACATTCAGAAAAGCACCCATGGTTTGAAGGGCAATTTTTTTCAGACAATTTTCCTACAGGAAAGACAAGAGATGTCTGCAGAAGGTTAAACACTATTGGTGTAACCAAACTCTGCATCTTCACCAGTTTATTGCTGGTTTTGTGATTGCTTCACCTTAGCAAGCTTGGGTTCGAATCCAGACAATTTAAAAACTGGGGAATGTACTGAACGAGCTGTTTGGCTCCTTCCAGGGCAAAGACAGCTTTGGGAGCTAGAAGTCCCAGACCTGCCAGGCTGCCTGAGATCCTGGAGATCTGACATGGCTGGAAGTCCAGGTGGTGGTCAGGAGAGGAACGAGCTACAGGTTACAGGTTTCTGGGCACCCACTACACTGCCGATGTGCGTAGACACTTTCTGCATAGACACAGACCTGGTGGTACCGCTGCTTTGGCTCCTGGCCGTATCTAAACCATACAAACCTCCAGAAACTGAGATCTCCATCCTCTCGTGCCCCGCAGTGCAGCGGCTCATCATTGCCCTTCTCACTGCAGGTGCTGGTGGGAGGAGAGGTGATGTCCAGTGCAACAGGGGAGCGATCAGGAGGAACATATCACAACAGACAGCAATCTGGAGACTGTAAAAATGAATAGTTTGTTTCACTGATTTTGATGTGGTCATATCATCTGTAAATTATATACCCAGCTATTTTTCCAGTTAGCCATTATTCTGTCAGGCGATTGGCTGCCAGTTCCAGCCCTCCTAACCATATGCACAGCTGTAAACCTTGAAAGCAGCTGTCTCCAAAGCAAGTCAGTTCAGGAAGAATAGGGAAACAAATTACATAAAAGCAGATTAACTTCTCTTTAACTTCCTTCGAAATATTTCTTCCCTACAGCCTCTTTAATCCCATTTTTTAAGGGAATTTGGTCTCTTTATTTGTTATACTTATCAGTATGACTTGAATTTAAAGCTTTATACTTTCTGTTTCTGCCCATGGACCTGTTGCAGCTATAATCCTCAGTCTTTTCAGTGGTGGGGATGGTTCTCTGAGCAGTTATCAGCCTGCTGCACTGATACTTTCCACAAGAAAAAGACAGCCAGGGCATGCTTGGTGCATTTAGTTGAGAAACTCCTTGGTGGGCAGTGGCAATGCTCTGACAGTCTTGGGGTTTTTTATTGTCTTCTCTTTTAACCTTGAACCACTTGCATATGTAACTCTCATGCACCATCTCACTGAAGAGGCAGCACCTGCCAGCCAGAGGCTGGGATTAACCAGGACTGACATAATGGAAAGATATTGCGTAAGGACATTTTTAACAAATACAGTATTTCACAAGGTTTCAAGAAGTGCCCTAATTTCTTTCTAAGGAAGCCAACTATTTAGAATAGACTTCTAAAATAATGCCAGAATGCTTCTGCATGCACACTGGTCTTCATTATCTAGCTCAAATGCAATAAACCTAAATGTGATGTATCCTCCCACATCCTCTCCATTCTGCTCTAAAACCTTTATCTCCTTGTCTGAAAGATAAAGAACAGGAAGAACAGCTTACCAGGTGTCTAAATGAGTAAGAAGCATCCTTGTATGGTGGGCGCTGCATACCAACAGCAGTGGGACCACCAGTGTGAGGCTGGGGCACTGCAGCAGCCTGGTCAGAGCTCAGGCACCCCAGGACAGCATGAAAGGTCACACCACTTCAAATCAGGCTATAAGAGCTTTGTTTAGAGGGTGTCTGACTTTAGTCCTATGCTACTGAGGTCAAAGGCAAAGGTGAGGCAATGAAGGTGGATCAAGCCCTGGTGTGGGACCATGGAAGGGTGAAGAGCACACAGAGTCCTACCTAAAATCAGGATGCAGCACTGGAAGGAGGGGGTGCTGGGGAACACATGCTGAGTTATGAGGAATGTGCTTGAAGAGTGAGGACAATGGCAGAGGAGATCGTGTTAGGGTTGTGATTTAAAAAGCCAAGAGATTATACACAGATGGGTAAAAGGCTGCTCATAGCTTGCGATCGAGGTTTACTTATTCTGCCCTCTATAGAGACCCTCTCTCCTTTCCTTATCCAGAGAAAGACCTCACGGCTTGCAGGAGAGTTCTACTGACCTGGCCCTGCCTTCCCTGGACTGCCCAGGCTGCTGCTCCATTGATGAAATCCCATCAGGAAGAGCTCTGCACAGTGGAGGAGCCTTGAGGAAGGAGTCAGGCATCTGCCCCGTTTCACTCTGCCAGGCTCAATGCTCAGGGAGAATCGCGTGCAACATGGGAGGAGAGGAAAACTGATCCCGTTGGGGAGAGCAAGAGATCAGAGAATTAAAAACTGAATGAGCTCCCTGTGTCCTCTACAATTAAATGGAACTTAAAACAGTTTCAATTTGGTGATATCATTAATTTCCCCTCTTCTCCGCCCTCCTGCTGCAGTTCAGAAGAGTCCTTTTCAACTGTTTATTGACTGCATGATGAAAGACTGAACTGAAGAAACCCTAAGAAAAGGAAAGTTTGAGAAGTTTTCAACCCTTTCATCAGTTCTTTAAACAATGTTCGGAAAAACATGAGAAAGACTGTGTTTGAGAGAAATACTGTAATTAAAGCCACATGCAGTGGGCTTTGCTTTCCAAATGTGACTCAAACACTTGCAGCCCCATGTTGTGTAAAGATTTAGTTCACAATTTTGTCACAAACAAGGCTGTTACAAAACACATTTATATTTACCCAGTTATTTCCTTTACTTGCTAAGGAACAAAATTGCTTTGGTAAACTAGCTATGTAGGAAACACAGCACATTAACAGATAATATATATGCACAGAACATGCATACAACATGAGCCCAGGGATTTCAGGGAGCATGGGATCATACAGCATACCAGACACCTCCAAAATGCAACCTGAGTGCAGGGCACCCCACACCCCCATGGGCTCCCCTCTCACCTGAGGTGTCTGTGTCTGTCAATGAACCTGCAGCAGTATGAACACATCCACCTTGTTCTGCCAAAATTTCCATCTTTCTCAAGACCACACCTGAAAATTTCTGCCCCATGTTTCTTTTCCTATATTTCCTTGCAGCCTTGTCCTGTAGCTGGCGTGGGGCAGCTTGAGCCTTGATAACTCACAGGACAGTCCTATAGATGGTGGGAGCAACAGAGGGATGGGTTTCAACACCAACATGCCAACTGGTGGAAAATTCCCCTGCCTGGGTCTACTCAGACACTGCAAACAAGCTAATGGGAAGAGCTGTCAAATCTCATTTTTCTAACTCTTGAAATGGAAGAAATCCTCAGAAATATCACAAGCCCATCAAGTTTCCTGGGCACAGTTTGCCCACAAATCAACGACTTCAAACAACTCCATTTCATTGGCACAGATGGATCAAAGGCACTTTCAAAGTCAAACCAGCCACAAGGCATTGACAGGGACCAGTCCCTGATCAAAAGCATGTGGGCAAATGCCTGTGGTTTGCTGATAACCTCTTATCAGAGCTTCATCACATGACAGCTTTGTTGTCACAGCAAGAGATGAAAGCCTGACAAGGGACTGCTCTCTTCTGGGCGCGATGGAAGGCACAGCCACGTGCTCCACAGCTACTCCTGGGGGTCAGCGCTTGCAAACAGCTCCCAGCAGCTCACAGTTACAATTAAAAAGGAAAACCTCCAGAATTTCAGACCACACCATCACACTGGTGTGAAGCACCACATGGGAGTCCCTAGGACTGCGTGCTGGCAGCCACGCCAACAGCGACCATCTGGCCTGCCTTTGGGACCTGCTGGAGGTGGCTCCTCTAAGTATTAATTTTTGCTGAATAAAGCTTTTCTGACGTACTGGTTACATCTGCTGGAGTCTGTTAGTCTGCTGATACAGCACAGTGCTTAAGGCACCTGACACTGGGCTGCTGTCCCCAAACTTGGCACTAAGTCACAAGCAGGAAGCACAAGTGAGGAGCAGGAACTAAAAGGGTAATTGAGATCTGTGGGGCAGGACTGAATGGAGCAGGGGAGGTTAACATGGTAATCAGATTAGAAAGCAGTCCTAATTATTTCAGCAATGAAAACCAATGGCTCACCTTACCCGGCAGTGAACTAATACCATCACAGACATCTTCCTTGTTTATTCGCTTGTCTCCTCAGACTAGAAAGAGAATGTGGGGGATCCCGTTCTTGGCCATCTGGCATTAGTGTGAAAAATATGGTAAGACAAATTGTACAGTTGTCTCAGTAACTCCCTTCTAGATGATAATTCACACATTCTTATGATCTCAGCTTGGTTTTTGCCTAGGCTTTTACTCATCCATGACTACAACCCTAGAGATTCTCCCATTCGCAAACCCAACCTCAAACAGCTTCCTTCAGGTGCCTTGTTAAAGCTGGGGTCCCGACAGAATAATTTTTACTCAGAACTGAGAATTTTACCCACTGGAGTCACTGGTGGTAGGCCCAGCCACTCTTCACGCTTTCTCCTGAAAGCTGCCTTGAACATCTGCCCCTGATGTGACTCAAAGCACTGATGATGTAAGTTCCCCACACAGCACGTCGACTGACCATCAGGGACGAGCCAAAACTGAGCTCTGTGATTGGCAATACTACATTTTTGCACCAGTGGCTTCCCTAACACTACAGATTTAACCCAAATGTGGTATAATTACACTGTTATTTGCAGAGAGCAAGCCATGGCTTTCCCAAAACCCAAGCAATGTACCGAGGTCAGCCTGAGATCCCCCACATTTCAGGCACGATGCTCTCCTTGAACCTGCAATTGTCTCCCATATACTCTTGCATTTGTCTCAGAAAGAATAAAAAATAAAAATAAGCTCCCATCCAAGTTTGCTTCTCTTTCTCTCATACAAAGCTGCTCTAAATTGCCCTCAACACTTCTTTACAAATAAGGCAGCTGCTGAGAGCTTGAAGAGCACCACACGCACGGGAAGCAGTCTCCTAGCAATAAGAAAAATGTAAAAGCCCTCAAAGTAGCTCCTCCTTCCATCTCTTCAGTGACTCATTCTCTACAATATGTTTTTGGAGTTTGGGTTTTTTGTTGATTGTTCTTTTCCTTTCTTACAGCAAAATCACTCATACCGCGTGTGTCAGGTGAAATGAGGCAAGGAAAAGGGTGCATGCACTGCATTCATTTAAGAACACAGGAACATCCCAGGTGTCCCACACAAGCTGAATGCATTTCCCATTTTCTTGCTGACACAAGAGAACAAGCTGTAAGAGCTGCAATGATTTGCAGTTACAAGGCACTTTGCACAGCCTGGGTAGGCAAACTCTGCCTGCTACACGATACCAACACTTAGTGGGTATATCAAAAGACAGGAGGTAAGCAGTTTTGAATGTGTCTCATGTCTGGAAATCAGGAACAACCATACTCAAGGCAATGGAATGATACAGCTCTGAAACTGGTGTGAAGGAAGAGCTACGTCAACTGACCTGACAGGGGTTTTGGCAGCAGTGTGAAGTAAGAAAGGAGCAGGTTTCCCGTGCTACTATTGGATTTACACAATCTCACAGCCAAGCTGTTGTGAAGGACTGTGGAACTGTCCAAGATGGAATTAATTATTTAAAATCAAAACACACACAGCTGAATGGCCAAATTTGCCTTCAGCCCCGGGAGAAGTACACAGACATGTTTCCAAAACCTCCAAAAATGTTCTTATCTTTTCTTCCTGAACAATCCTCACCCTCTAATTCTGACTAAAAAAATTTAAAAATAGTTCCAGAGAAGAACTGCAATGAATTATGCAATGGACATATGCTGTCGCATCAAATCTCGATGTTTACTTCATCGGGTGTCACGCAGAAGACTGAAGCTTGGGACTGTGCTGCGAATGATCCCAGATAGGCAGTAGGATTTTAGGTCACATCACTTCATCTCTGATCAGGCGTGGGAGCACCTGGGAGAGCAGATGGCTAGACAATGTAGCCATCACTGGTGGATTTAATCTTCCTGGATTAAGAAGCAAGTACTATGCGAGTAGTTTGATTTACTAAAGACGCAGCAGCAACCCTAACACACAAAAACCTCCCAGAGCTCTCATGATGAACCTCCTTCTCACACAGTTTCTAGTAGGACTGCAAATCTATGGGCAACTCATTCACCAGGCACTTTCCAGTTACTGTCATTTTTATTGCATATCTGTAAGAAATAGCCTGCCAGAAAAGACAATTTAAAATCTAGCTTCTAACCACACAAAGCGCAGTGTGCTTTCTCCCAGCGTGACTGTGAACATAGGGGAGAACAAAAATCTTTAATGATTTGTAATTCTTGGTGACTGCATCCCCTTGCCACTGTGAATCTGCAGTCTTCAGATCTGCCAGCTGCAAATCTAGGTTGTTTCCAGAGCACCCTCCTCCAGCATGGCCTTAGTCAGAAAATGCACTGCATAGCGCAAAGCAGCAGCTTTCTTCTGCTAGTCCTCATGCAGGTGAGCTGGCTGCAAGCCACCAAAGGAGTTGCTGTCTCCTACACTCTGGTCAAAAATGCATCTGGCATGAGCTGCGCTACTCAGGAAAGTCACGGGTGGCAACACCAAGCCCTAACAACTGTTAATCTTAACGACAATCACTCACTAGGAGCTTTCAGGGCTGAACTGGAGGAATCTTGTCCTGAGTAGTGAATGAAGAAAGAATCATTGTCCTGGAAAAATAATTGCTGATCTTGACACACTACAGTTTAGTTCTGCAATTAATTAACTAGCCAGCAGTAAAAAAGAGCACTATTTCAGTGACGGATACAAGGGGGCAAATGTATTCCTAGTATAATTCTACTGCTTTCCATGGAAATACATTAGTGGTGGATTTAGTCCAGCATGGGTGTACAGCCGCTACAACTTCATCTCTAAACCACACAGACAGATGTGAAGATTACCATGAGAGTTCCCAGATTTAGAATTCATAAATGAATTTCTTGTTTCTTTATTAAAAGGGCACAGCAGGATTATGCAGAGAAAACTACACATTCTTACACTAAATTTTAGTTAGCAGAAGCTTCAAGATAAAATTAATCAGCAGTAGCAAATGTATTATAATAAAACAACACTGATACTATAAAAAGGGAATTACTCTCTTACTTTCACACCTATCAAATTTAGAGGAAGAGAAAAACTACAGCACCATTGTGTGTATTATCAGGACAGTCAATGAGACATGAAACAAGGACGAACTCCATTTGCCTGGGCAAAAAGCCCAGTTTGCAAGTAATTGCTGTAGTGGTGTAGCAGCTGCAGATATAGCCAGATCAAATCCAAAGATCAAACGCTTATTTCATTTTGATAAAAGTCATTAAACCACAAATCAACTTACTTTGGAGTACAGTCAGGAAATAACTCTGTATATACCATCTGCACAGAACTCTCCCCTAATATATTAAAGCAGTGACAGCAGCCTTCTTATGTGAAATCCCTAAACTTATATTTCATTAAGTATCAACATTCCTCATGTAGATTTTATTTAGCAGATAAGCCATTGCACCATGTTTAAAATCAGACCAGAGTTTCTGAGCTGAGTACCAGGCTTTCGAATGCAAGCACAACACTCCACCCCCTTTGAGTCTCATGATGACAGATAAAAGAACGGCACGGAGGGTTTACCTAGAAAATTTCAAGGAGCACCAAAGAAGCTCTGGAACTGTGGAGTTTTTCAAGAATAATCAAAATACAAACAGGAGTGTGAGAAAAAAACTCACAGAATGTAGCAGTTGCATTGGAGCAATTTACTTACTGAAGTGCACTTTCTTCAATACATTAACTTGGCAATTTAGTCAGTCCTTGGGGAGCTTTTGGCCACTGGTTACAGGGCTGCTTCAGCAGGTGCAGCCTCTACCTGCAGTGCTGGTGCCACACCAGCCGAACCCCCCAGAACATCCCTCAGGTTAGCAGAGATTTGCTACATTGGATACAGGTTGGGCAGGAGGGTGTCACCAAGGCTGCTTCTCTCTACTTTGATTTGAAGATTACAGAGACTTCAATAACTATATCATTCCAGTACAGACCATGATGCTATTGTGCATCATGGCTTCTCAAGGGGCTGATGTAGGTTATGCTCTAGAGTTGATACAAAGCCTTCCTATACTTATTTAGGCTTGCCTAACCTCATATGGGTTTGTGAAGAAGAATTTAGAAGTTTTTTATTAGAGTCAAATTATAAGAATCTCACTCATTTTGAATAGCTTTTTAGTCTCCTTTCCAGTTCATCAGAATCTAAGCAGACAATTTTTGTAGTAACACACAACTCTGCAGTTGTCCCAGAATCTGGTCCAGTTATTTGTATCTAGAAAACAAATTTCAGCTTTCATGCCGTGATTATAGCAATCAATCTCAAACTCTCACTGCCTATTAACTTAATAGATTGTTCTGGATGTCTGGATCTGCAGTTCTAATACCACTAATGCTCATCGAAACTTTGAGAGAGCAAAGATCAAAACTTCACCTTAGTAAAATAATCCTTTTTTTAGACTAGGAATCAATGTGTTGATTTACTCACAGTACACCTCCCACAAAAGGTAATTCACTGTTACCTGTGCCCTTCAGAAAATCTCTGTATTACTGATGGATTTAGAGCTAAAAAGACCATTATTAAATTCAGGATTAACAGAAAGTTATCAAGATAATGTTAGCCCAGCTACTGACAGATGATGACATTTTCATATCCGTTTTTTTTCATGGTAGCTTTTTTTAATATTTACCTGCAAAGAAAATCAGAACTCACCCACTGGTCCTACGTTCCCACCATTCCAGGATGGTGTCCTGTCCTCAGCAGACAGCCCATGGAAGAGCTTTTCTTGGATTGAAGAACTGAATACTTTTTGGCAGTCCCTTGCAGTCCCACATGTATTTTTTCAGTGAGTGTCCCTTCCACTTGCATTACTGATTTGATTGGAAATTATTACCATGTGAGTGGGAATTACTTCTAATCCTAAAATTATTAGAATTCTTAGCATCTAGGAACAGTTTTTCCAAGATAAAAAGAAAAGTTTTAAATGAGTTTTGAAATATTCCTCTAAAAATTAATACAATACCATAACTGTTGGGTTTTTTTAATAAAAAGCCCATAAATGTGAATTAATATATTAATATTAATGGATTTTCTGTCTATGCTAAGCCTTGAGTTCCTCTTATTTCAAGCCAAACTTTCCAAATATTAACCAGGAAGAAAAGGAGTTAGTCTACAATGCACAGTTATCGGGAGACCAAGGCAAGTTTCTACCAAAGGTGATGATATTAATAATGACATTTATGCTGCAGGAATTTAATTAGACTGAAAAAGAATTTGTACTGAAGATGTCTGAATAACTCAAGACAAAATAAAAATCAGTCTAAAGGCATTGAGTCCTTAATTAGTTTGGGAGTAGCAGATTAAGGATAAACTTAGAAAAACTGGTGGAGTGAGTGACTATTAGGGGCCACTAGGATGTATAATGTCACATCAGGTTTTCACTTTTTGATGCTTTTAGGGAAGATCAATTGCAAAATAGTTTAAAAAATACAGGAGCTGATTTTTTTTTTCTTTCTTCAAAAGATCAAACGGTTTTGGTTTTTAATAAAACCAATGACAGTCACCAGCCTTGGCTGTTGACACAGATGTTTTTCCTAAACATGATGAAATAATGAGCTACAGGAATGACACCTTGGTTATATATAGAAAATTGCAACTCTGTGTACAGACAACATTCAATTTCTGTGTACTGCCTTTGAAAAATGAGGGGAAAAAAGGTCTTTCTGATCATCCCCAGTAAGTTACTTTCTTGGTGTTGCCTTGTTCTGTGCAAAACAAGTGAAAAGAATAACAAAGCAGAATGTTCCTAAAAGAATCAGAAAGATTTTCAGACTGTGGATTGATCTGTATGTGTTCACATTTAGCTAAGAAGAAAAGAAATCTATGCAAAACATCTTGCAGGCACCAGTAAATGGATTGTAAAACTATGGGACTCTGGTAGAGCCTTTCTAGCCGAGCTCTCACATCCTGCCTGGCTCCAGGATGCCGATGCCCTTCATGCCAGGGGTACCTGGCTGCCTCCCACCCCACTGATGTCATCATCAAACTTGCGTTAACTTTCAGCTCTAAGCTCACAACATGATATATTGACCAAGCAAAAATAGAAGTCAAACACTCAGGTCATTCAAAAGACCTCATTTTATGTTCTTGTTAAAGGAACACACCTGAAAGAGAAAATCAGACTAAAAATCCTGGGAAGCTGCCATCTCTGACCAGGAGGTTATCTGTGCAGTGTCTCCAGGACCCTCTGCCATGAATTCTCTCACTGACTGAGGCAGAAAGCAGGTCAGGCATCCTTCATCTTCCAATAGTATTCATTTAAAACAAAAACTAGGGGAAGAAAAGAAACCAAACACAACATAGAAAAGGCAATAATGCATTGTCTGTCTGATTTGGTGAAGAGACATTAATGGCTTTAACAACCTGCTTTGACTTCACACAATGTATTTTCTTCTATTTTATCCCAAGCAGAAATGACTCAGCAGATTAGGGAAATTCAAAATTAGGAAGAAAATACACTTAATAGAAAAATCTAGCATTACGTAGATTGTAAACAACCTAATAGCAGTAGCAGAGGCTATTTTGAGACTGTCATTAAACTATATTCCTGATTTAAACAATTTCCACATCAAGACAAAAACAAGAACAAAGCAGAACAGAAGCTCTTCCTAATTTGCATTCAAAGTGGTTAATTTGCCAGTTTTACCCATGGATTCCTTTTTATTGTAAATTTCACACAACTGTATCAATACTAATTTCTCCCCTAAAGAAACACACAACAGCCATGCTCCATTCTTATCTGCACACTGCATCCCTGTAAACATCTGCAGTGCCTTGTTAGCATCAACACGTATTAGTTTAAGTAAAAGCAAACCTGCCCTTGTCTAACATTGAAAGTATGGCCTTGAAATGACATCTTCAAAAATTCCTCTCTCTTTTTGCCCTTACTCAAGGGCAGAGACATCTTCCCCATCTTTAGGATAGCTTAAAATGCTGTTCTCAGCCTTTCAGTGCTCAGTGCATATGGTGCTCCCCATGCCATTTCCCACAGCAATCTTTCTGCCACTTTTCTGGCTGGCCTCAGGCTTTTTGTACAGGTGCTGCAGCAGCCTGCTTCTGTACTGCTGCTCTGTGCTGTCGTTATTCACTCCCTCTACTCTTCTTCTTGGCTTGAGCCATGCTGTTTTCTTCTGTTTTGGACTGTTGAACCTAAGTATGAATTGCATCCTTCCAAAAAAAAGGCATTGTTAAATTAGTTAGGCTTTTCTTTTGACCTTCCACAGGGTCAAAATAGGTTGAAGGCTTTTTTTCACTTGCATCAACACTTTTCATTATGGGAAAGGTGTAAATTACATTGCATATATCATCAGTATGAAAGAGTCTACTGCTGTGAATTCTGGAGTCCAACTCTCCCATCCAGTGAGGAGAAGGATTTTGCCTCTCCAGCACGTAAGACAGATGCCAGTTTCTCCAAAAGTCATTTTATTTTGGTTTCTTTATTAAAATCAAGAGAGATTTCCGAGTGAGGAGCTAAACCAGTGTCAATGGGTGTGTAGATTGAAGGGAGGTAAGCATTTATACCCATCTCCTCCAGGTCATGTCTTCTCAGCAGCCTTGTGAAACTGGTCCAGCATTGGCAGAAGTGGCATCAGTTGTCCAGGAAGCTTAGCAGGGTGGAGAAAAAGACAATTCTTCTATCAGGAGTAGGCAGGGAAGAGGGCAACCACGACAGATGGCAGAGATGAAGACACACACTGGCTTGTGCTGTATGACTAGCTGTCAGTTAGCATTTCTGGAAAAAACAACTGAATTGCCATATAATGACACACATCCCGCATACTTCGTCCTTCTCCCTTTCTCTTCATAATCTTTGTAGGACTAGAAGCACAAGAAGAAAGGCTCTGCATCAGCAAGGTGCACTGACCAGCTTCTGATGAGGGAAATCAGCCTGTGCTATGCTTGGCAGTGGTGTGGCTGGACGGCTCCTGGCTCCTTCACTGGCTGGTCTGAAGGAAGCTCAGAGCTCTCTCCCCTGCCCTGCCACCTCTTTTACCGTGACACATCACTCAGCCAACACTGAGAGTATCTTTGAAAGTCCAGTATGCTCAAGTCTTACACTTTTAATGTCAAGGTCCAAGTCAGAGCAGGGTTTAGAGTTTACTCTCTTTAACATCTTCTGTAAAATTAGTTACTGGTCATTTGGCAAAATAAATTGACCTTATAATAAGGTTTCTAAAAATGCAATGGGAAGAATTTAACTGCTAGTATTTAAGTGGCATACACTTATTTTACTAGGGAACTGACCCAATCTAGAGAATTGGCTATTTATAACACATTTGTCATAGTTTAAGCTCAGTCAGCCATGCAGCCCCTCTCTCACTCCCCCCCTTTCCTCTGCTTGCGGAGGGATGGGGAGGAGAATCAAAAGAATGTAACACCCACGGGTTGAGACAAGAAGAGTCCAGTAACTAACTGCTGCTACCACCAATAATAATAATGATAAGGGAAATAAAAAAGGAAGAGAATACAACCGCTCACCACCCACCCACCGATACCCAGCCCAACCCGAGCAGTGATCTCACCCTTCCGGGTAACTGCCCCCAGTTTGTATAGTGGGCATGACGTGCTGTGGTATGGAATACCTCTTTGGTCAGTTTGGGTCAGGCGTCCTGTCTCTGCTTCCTCCCGGCTTCCCCTCCTCCCTAGCAGAACATGAGACTCAGAAAGTCCTGGTTAGAGTAAACATTACTGAGCAGCAACTGAAAATGTTGTTATCAGCGCTGTTCCCACGCTGAAAGTCAAAACCACAGCACTGCACCAGCTACTAAGAAGGAGAAAAACGACTGCTACTGCTGAACCCGGGACAACATTCAAAAATAAATCATGAGGAATAACAGCAGAAAGGCTGTGTTTGCTAATAAAACTAGGAAAAAGTAATATATCTGTGGATTCCCATATGAAGTTACCTTCACAGTATGCTCTAAATCTGAAATTGTTACTAAAACTGTGTGCATTACTCACAACAAAGGTGACGCCCTATGATGGGCACAGCAATGCTGCACAGCCACAGTAAACCATCCCTGCTGTGCACTCATCAGCCCAACCTTGAACAATTTCTTCTCTCTTTGGCCTACAGGATTTGAGGGCATGGCTTGGGACTAGTTCCCCCTCGAAGGTGATGACTACATCCGCACTGCACTTCCACTGGGACTCTTAAGGTACACCTATGGCAGAATGACAACGTTGGTCCAAGATAGCTGAGGTGATACCAGCGAAGTTTCACAGCTCATCAGAGCTGTGAGACAGTGTGATGATAAGAATACGCACTGCATCTGTGACAGCAGCCCTGGAGAGTTTCCTCTTGGAGGAAACAAGCTGGCTCACTTCAAAACAGCACCTAGCATGGACAGTCAGACAGCAAAGACCAGGAGCAAACAACAGAGTGAACTTATTTGGCAACACAGATGGGCCCCGAGTCATTTCTTGGATCTGGTCTTCAAACACAGTGTGACAGTCAGAGCTATAGTCAGGTTTTGGAAGAGCTTCACAAGCAGCAGACAGTGGATAAATGTGCCACATATCCTCTTGCCTTCTAAATGACCTGTTTTCCCACTGCTTAGTCTTGCCTACTGCTGCAGTTGCTGCCATATGGAGTTACACTGCAGCCCTGGAGACAGCACTGGTTATCTTGGTGGGGTGAGGACACTGGAGAGTTTTTATTTTTATTGAGAGCTGAGAAAAGCTCAATTTAAGATGACTCTACTGGATAATCTTTCTGAATAACATCTGCATTTGGCCTGGAGCAAAGAAAAGATTAGAAATTTCTGATCATTCTCATGAATACAGATATTCAAGCATTCCCCATAAACCCAGTACACCACCTGCTAATGGAACTACTTTTCACTGCCACGTTCAAAGCAGGCAATTGCAGAAGGTCATGGGCAATATTTACCCATGGAGTGCACCTCAGTGTCCTGGAGTCAGTAGGCACATGAATCGTGGAAACGATTGTTTCCACGTGGCTTGTGGGACTCCTGCAGCCAGGAGGAAAGAGACATCATTTCAAAAAGAACCACAAGTCTTTCATTCTCTCCCTGTTTGTCTGGATAGCTGTGAGCATTTGTCCCTTTTCATTCTCTTTGCTAACTTTTATCAGCAGAGAAAACCATCGAAGAATGACACTTGAACAGAGACAGCTTACCTGCATCAGCAAAGCGAGACTCAGAGTAAATCACTGCACTGACTTCTTCTGATGAAATATTGATAGAAAATATCGTAACACAAGAAGTTGTTTAAAATCACTCAGTTCTTTACATACAAATCTTTTTTGTTCAACTGTAGCCTAGTGGTACGAGACCACTTATCTAACTTACATATGAATAAAACTGATTTCAAAAAAGGCAAATGTATCTTGAGAAAAACTGCAAAATATTTTTTTTCAGTTTTCTAATTTTTGATTTCTTTCCCCCCATTTCTTATTTCCAGCAGTACATCGTGAAATAAAGGGTATAGGATTAGTCTGAAGACATTATAACTTTTCAATCTTCTGTTCTTTTTCCTGTGGCAAAATGGAAAAGGAAATAAAATAAACTGGAAGAAGAAATTACTTGCTCCAGAATTACATGATCAATGTTGTTCTAACAAGAAAGCTGAAGAAATCAAAAGGCTTTCATGAAACATTCATGGAAACAATATGCTGACAAAATAGTTTTTCAGTCAAAACTTTTCACTGGGTCTACTTAACAAGGTACGTGTATGTTCAAACCCTTGCTTCTAGAGTACTAGAAGGCCAGAGGGTTTTGTCTCACTTAGCTGCTTTTGTTTTTTCAGCATGAACTCTACATATCCCTGGAAGCCTTTGCAATCACTTTATGGGGCTACATAAACTCTCTGCTTCTCTTATATGTGCTGAATCAACTCACAACGTAAGCGTAGGGTCATGGTGGAGCTCCAGTCTGCAGCAATCTACCCAGCCTCCAGTTTGCAGAGGTTTTTCAGCTGAAGGACAATGGGCACAACTGTGCTATTGCACCTCCCAGCTCCACTTCCAAGTAACCACGAGAAGTTCCTCTGTGATCAGAAATACCCAAGTAAGTACACCCAGGCAAGGCTCCTGTCCTGTATATCACTGCTGCAGAGACCAGGTCTTTCAAACACCTTGGTAATGACCACTTAACATCTACTGGTTTGATGAATTGTGAAACCATTATATGCTGATCATTAGTAAAACTTGCTGCAACTATGTAATGATCTTGGTGAAAGAAATCAAGTAGCATCCTAGCAGCCATCAAACTAATTATTCGGTATGTAATTAATGACATAATTTATTTGTTGACTTTCTTGTCAAACTATGTGGAGTTCCAATTAATTGCTAAAAAGCTGAAATTACCAAGGGTGTGCTGAAGTTTTGTTTGGTTAACTTGATGCTGAAGTGTCTCCAGCACATTCTGTATAGTTCAGTGATACAGATCAAGAGGAACGAGAAAATAAAATGCTGCTAAGATGAACTTGGCAAGATTATGTGAGTAAAATATCATTGCCTGAAGCCATGCCACCTTGCTGGGATAATATCCAATTTCTCATGTCAAGCTACATAAACCAGGGTAATGAGTGAGGAGCACCTAGGTGGCCCAAGAAGGGGCACTCATTAGTCAGCATGTAGCATGCTGTCATCTTGTTCAGAGGCACACTGGTTTCTAGCCAGGAAGGGACAACTTGCCTTTGCATGAATGCTTTTTGGATGAGTGGCAAAACCCAAAGGGCAGCTAAAATAATTACTGATCCTGTTGTGGAAGTTTCTCACACATGTGTTTTCATGGTGTGAATATAGCTCAGGACTCAGGAGCCATTTTTGGCTCTTCAGGAATAAATGAAACCTTATAGCAGTCTCTACAGCGTTTCAAGAGAAAAAAAAGGCTATGGGTACATTGCAACCACACCATGCAGCCTACAATCAAAAGGACAGAAAGGGTGGCCAAAGTGAAGACATCTTCCCATACAGAATATACTCCTTTCCTTGAGCGTTCTCCTTCTCAGCTGCACTTTTTATCGACAGATGCAAAGCAAGACTAATGACCTATTGATAACCCTGCAACAAAGGATTATTAAACAAAGCAATTTTATTTTGTGGGCATTGATTTAAATGTCACAACCACAGCACAAATGAAAATTGTAGTTTAGATAGGTGAAGGTGAATGCTAAACAGGTGGTCATCCTATTTATTCCTAATATCTGGCCTAATGCACTCAGATACATTTACACATACTTCTGTATAGTCTATATCCTTACAGATATGCCTGCAGATTTTCTAGAGAATTAATGGTATTTGGAGAGAAACCTAAAGCAACCCAAGCATTAAAACAGGGCTGCTGTTTTGAAGGGTGTGAACCTTGACATCATACTGAATAGTTTTAAATTGAACCACTGATTTCCAAACACTCACACAAAAGAGATGTCCAGACACAGAGTGAATTTACAAATGAAAATATGTGAAAAGGAGTGGCTTATCCTGGAACATCTCAAAAAGCCTATAATAAGCATGAGATTTGCTGGCCTAAGAAAGAGAGCAGGCTGGAACAGAAGGATGGGTTTTACTTTACTGCAGGCACACAACCACAGACCTGTCTACCATCAGCCCATGGAGACATCCAGAAACTGTCCACAGCCTCTCGGAGAGCTGGAGCCCATTCAGAGCCAGTGAAGCTGCTGATTAGCATCTGTGAGGAAATAAACTCTGTCTGATCCTGAGAACCAGGCAGACATGGCATCCGAATATTAATTCTCATCTTCTGTGGCATTTGTCTGACATTTAATTGGGATGGCAACTGTCTTAACCCAGATGGAATTATGAAAACAGTGGTGAAATTTGTCTTCCTGCCCTAGTGAATCCAGAGGGAAATTTCAAATTCTATGACATAAAGACCTAATTTTGCTGGCTTTCCAATGGCAAACAGGTTAGCCAGCACCCATTTTTGTCTTTAAAAGCTTCCTCTAGCCCTCCTGGTGAGTAATCAATCTTCTCTTAAAAGAACTGCCACTAGCCTCTGCACCATAACGATTAATACTCAACCCCTCCAGATCACAAGCTCAGATCATAGAATCATAGAATAGTTAGGGTTGGAAAGGACCTTAAGATCATCTAGTTCCAACCCCCCTGCCATGCCCAGGGACACCTCACAATAAACCATGCCACCCAAGGCTCTGTCCAATCCAGCCTTGAACACTGCCAGCAATGCAGCATTCACAACTTCCCTGGGCACCCCATTCCACTGCATCACCACCCTTACAGGAAAGAATTTCTTCCTCATATCCAGTCTAAACTTCCCCTCTTTAAGTTTGAACCCATTACCCCTTGCCCTCTCACTACAGTTCCTCATGAAGAGTCCCTCCCCAGCATCCCTATAGGCCCCCTTCAGATACTGGAAGGCTGCTATGAGGTCTCCACGCAGCCTTCTCTTCCCCAGGCTGAACAGCCCCAACTTTCTCAGCCTATCTTCATACGGGAGGTGCTCCAGTCCCCTGATCATCCTCGTGGCCCTCCTCTGGACTTGTTCCAACACTTCCATGTCCTTTTTATGTTGAGGACAGCAGAACTGCACACAATACTCCAAGTGAGGTCTCACAAGAGCAGAGTAGAGGGGCAGGACCACCTCCCTCGACCTGCTGGTCACACTCCTTTTGATGCAGCCCAGGATACAGTTGGCTTTCTGGGCTGCGAGGGCACACTGCCGGCTCATGCTCATTTTCTCATCAACCAACACCCCCAAGTCCTTCTCTGCAGGACTGCTCTGAATCTCTTTTCTGCCCAACCTGTAGCTGTGCCTGGGATTGCTCCGACACAGGTGTAGGACCTTGCACTTGGCATGGTTAAACTTCATCAGGTTGGCATGATAATAGGAAGGGCACATACCCAAGAAGTGATCCAATGATGCTAAGGCAAAAACAATCCTCAGGATTTCAAAGAGAAGGCTGTTCCACTTGCAGTTTCAATCTGGAAAACTGTAAAACTGCACTTAATGAACTTTTAGAGGAAAAAGGTTTAGGTTTTTTTTTTAGTACAAGCCACAACAACACGACACTTCCCCTACCTTAGGCTCTGTTAAACACAATACTCAAAGGCCATCTCCAATACTCCTGGGATTAAATTATTTTCTGAAAGTCAATTTGTTCCCATTGTTATTATGGGTAGAAAGCTGCGAGGTTTTCTGGTTCTCCCCCCTTTTTTTTCTGTGCTAGAAACAGATTAAACTGGCACTTCAGGATGTTGAGCCGCAGTTTCAGCTGAGCTCTGTGCTTCACAGATTTATCAAAAATGACAAGATTCAACATCTAGGACATGTCTCGTAGTGCCCAGGAGCTCAAAGAAGAAGCAGCAGTTACGTCAGAGAGAAATAAGAAAAGTGTTAGAAAAGAAACTTGTGGTCCTTGAAAACAAAAGGTCTGACACGAATGGGAAGATGCTGTGCTGATCAGCACTGTCCATTAGTGAGCAAGGAAGAGCCACTGCCTGCCTCCTCAGAACAGGGAAAGGCGTCCTTCATTTCAGCTCCAAAGGCTGTTATATGCTTCTTTGCAGTTACCTGTCAGAGCCTCCAAGATGCAGAGATTTTCTCCTGTTCCATTTGCAAACAGTGCGGTATTAGCTGGAAAGTGATGAGTGTTGATGAGTGTCTACTTGTGATCACTTCCTCTAAGTTAAACTGTCACTGCAATAGTAAAACATAATATTCTATAAATGCACTCTCTTTTTCACACACATGAATATAAAGCAGATTATGATGTATTTGAAAAAGTTGGAGTGGCTGGACAGTAAATGCTTCAGAACCACAAATTATCTCCTCTGCATAATCATCCTTTGCTTGGAAAACTCACCCTGCCTAAACTAATATTTATAAATGAGAACAACTTTGCACTCAGACTACATCATCTCCACTAAATAAATACAATGCAGGTGGAATGGGTGTGCTGTGAGAGACTGGATTTCACCAAATTGGAAGCAGCTGATCCCTTCATTGAGTAGGAGCAGGGGCAAGCGTGCCCTATGTTCTGCTGCTACAGAAGCTCTGACACAGAAACAAAATACAGAAAACCTGGGGTTATTTCCAAGTCACACGGTGAGCCAGGTAGGATTCTGCAGGGAGAGACTGGCTGCCCTTCCCTCTTGATTCCTACAATAAAAGTTACAGAAAAGTTAAGGATTCACACAATGAAAGTTAAGTTAATCAGAAGCACCAACATATGGTGCTCTATATTATCTCTCTGTCTGAGTAATTTTTATTTAGCAGTGTCCCGTCTCTTGCATGTATGTGGCAGGTGTCTGCAAGGTCTCTTTCAGTGCTGCTGCCTCTACTTCCACCTTGGTCAGATTGCCCTTTCAGCACATTAGGCATCCTTGCACACTTGCCTGCAGTCAAGGTAACACTGCTCTTTGTTATACTTCTTGAATCTACCTTTCATTTAGGTGTATTTTAGAGCTTATTCCAAGGTTGCACACGGTACCAAAGAGACAGCATATTAAAAATCAGTATCATAATACATAAACTCAACCACCTCAAGTCCATGCCAATATTTCATTAGCTATTTCATACGCATAAACTTAGCTGAAGTAACTAGAGCTGTAAACAGGGGCAGCGAATATAACCACCACAAGATATGAGAGCACTCAGGTTTCTTCTAATAACTAACTACTCTAATCAACACCTATAAGAGACACCCGTCACAAAGCAATAAGCTTACATGGCAAAAGGAAATCTGAAAAAGCTCCAGAGTACAAGAAGTTCTGCACTCAGGTAGGATTTCATAGCTCTCCTAATTCCTTTACAGATGTCAAAGGCAAATTCCTCTAGGAAAAAACAAGGCGCTGGCCATCCTCCCCTCCCTGCCATGCACCAAGACCTTCTCCTTTGCAGATTTGGAAATAGCCTGAAGCAGTTAGGCTAATCCAGACGAGTGAAATAGAAATAGCTCCCACAAAACCTGGGAAAGCTTAATCCAATCTTCTCTTGTGAACTAGATATTATTCCCCTTTTACTTGCCTTCAGTGGTGATAAACTGCAAACAAAAGAGATAAGGGATTCACACACCTCACATTTATCCACTGGTAGCAAAAACACTTCTCGCTTTTGCTTATCTTACAGCCTAGAATGGATTTCCTTTTAGTAACCTCCTGAATTACAATCAAATTATACTTTCAGGGCCACTGAATTGCATGACTTGCAATACCTTAATGGGTTCTGTTCCAGCACCTCAGGAAGGACTTGTAATCCCTGTCTTCTATATGAAAGCCAGACTTAAGGATACACTTCAGTGCTATGCAGAAGAGGATGTACCTTAAATTTACCAGAGTAAGTGTTTGGAGTGAGTGAACCGGCTCTTGTAAGAAAAATTTTAATAGTATATGTTTCTTCTTCTGGCTTACAGTGGCGGCGCACCGTCATTCCAAAAACTCTTGCAGACATTCACTCAATCTGATTGAACGGTGCCGGTCTACGCGCCAGGTGTCAGCTGCTCTGCAAACTATCTGAAAATAAATGAAAGCATTAATGCCCAGAAACGGTGCAGCTTACCACATTCCTCTTGACACCGCTGACAGCATATTTTTAGATGTGAGTTTATCCTACAGTAAAGAAATTGTTGCTTTGTTAGTTATGGGCTAAACAGCAAATGAAATATAGTATCCAGTCTATAGTTTTCTTTGCTGCCCTGAAATAAATCTTTGAATTATATAAACGTTTAGGTAACTGAAATAAGAGAGAGGAAGAATAAACAGAATCTAAAAGTCATAAAGAGATCTCTTGTCAGGACTGATTGCTCTCCCCTAACATCTGGAAAATCAGGATGGTATCCAAGGTAAATATGCTGATTTTTCCAAAGTCAGCTCAGATGCAAAGCTGCTCTTCTCCCAGCTCCCCCACTAAGGATCCAACATGAAAACCAGAAAACATTTATATATTTATATTACTCACAAAGGACCAAGCTAGAGAGCTACAGCACTGTGACATCTCCTCCCCTGTACTGTCTGCCACAGTAAGAAGTATATTCTCTAGTCCATGTTTGCAGACAGAACATCCCATTGCATCGTGGTGATCCTCTCTAAGGTTTTCAGTTGTCAGTGTGGCCAGTTACTTCTTCACCTGGGCAGACTCTGGGGGAGTGGCACTCAGCTGGTTTTGGAATTGTATCTTTTAGGGTGTTTTATGCTGACTTCCTGATGAGTTCAAATAAACTTGACAAGTAACTTTTCCTTCTCCCTCCTCCAATATATAGGTACTATCCTATAATTATAATGAGTAATGAAAGAACTTCTTCAGCAAGGTATTTCACAATACAGTTCAACAAACACATTAATAAGCAAGTAAGCAGTAGATTAAGGGATTATTGACATAATTGAGTGAGAAATAAAACAAGGTTTGAGATTTTGAGATTATGCTTTGAAAAAGTAGATGAATTATCTGCTGCTGAACACAGGTTATCATCGGGGGGTGTGTATGGCACCTCCAGAAAAAGATCACAATGGGTATCTCTGAGTATTTCTGTCAATAGCAAATCAGGGCTATAGAAATAACCAAGAAATTCTGCTTAGAAGACAAAGTACGCAGAAAAATTGCTTTACTTTAATACTGCTGATTTTGTACCAGTTAAAACAAGTGCCGCAACACCGCTACCACCCCGCACACCCCCAAACACAGAAGAACTGGAGTAAATCAAGCTAATTTTGAAAATGTCTACTGATTTGAGCAAAATCACTTTTGCTGTGGGTACTCCCAGTTGGGTTTGAACTTCTGTGCAATGGGGTACCTTAATTTCATTGACTTTGCCTAACATCTTGAAGACCAAGAGCACCCACAAGAAAGTAGTTATTAACCACGAACATGTGGATTGTTCAACATAATTCTCATTATTTTCAAACATACTAAACTACAACTACGCTTAGATCTAGAAAGGATCTGAAAGAATCTCAGATATGCAAAATGCCACTCCTTCACCTACTCAAGATAGCTCTTATTTAGGAGCTTTGACAGGCACTGCACCAAAACCATCAGCAGAAGCAGAATGGTATTGGTTATCATCATGCTGGTTCACACAATCTGAAAACAGACCAAGGAGCAGTGAGGAACCTCAGAGGTAAGAACATCTGTGCCTTCAAAGAGGAGATAAATGGGGAGACCTTGTTTCTGCAGGAACCAAGCACACAGTCAGCTGGGCAGAGATCACCTCCTCCACCACTCTATAGAAGGGCACATCCCGCACCACTCACAAGGTGATGGAGAGGCCCATCTTCCTGTGCTAGCACAGCGACCTTGAGAAGCCAGCAGCCTGTGACACTCATGCTTTTCAGCTAAGTACTTAATCGCCAAGTCCACTAAGAAAAATTGTACACTCTGGATATAATCAGAACTAGAACTTCCTCTGTCTGCAGCTACTGGGTGGGAGATAAAAATCGCTCTTCTCCTTTTATTCCATCATGCATTTTTAAAATGTTATCATATTTTTTCCAATTGTATTCCCAATAAGCCATCAGGTAAGAAATGGTGCTTGCCAGCCCTGAAAAGAAGTAATCTTTGCTGGCAAGATCATTTATCAGGACAGGATAAAAAAAAACACGTTCAAATAACCTGTAGGAAGAAATTTCCCCATAAGACAACTTGAAGAGTTGTCGACAGCTACCAGATGAATGGCAAGAAGCGCTGAATGCTGCGCACCAAGCAGAGAAGAGGGGGAATGCTTTGCAGCAGCACTGGTTTCAAATGGAAGATTAATTCCTTTCTGACTGGGTCGAAAGTGCTTTTCATCCTCTCCTTCCTTTAAATACCTTGGAATATGAGTCAGCTAAGTGCAGCATGTGATGACAAGTGATTCACCAAAGGAAAGACATTTCCAAAGCATCCCATACAGCCCCAGCCCGGCTGCTGTGGCACATACAGGGTCATGGTGGCCATTCCAATATCCACAAACTGTGTAAATTTGACCATAGTATTCTTATTTTCAACCTCCACTTGGAGGCGGAAGCCAGCCTTTGTGATTTATGAGCTTATTTAAGCCCTCACTCAGGCAGCAGGATTTCTGCTTGTCCAATCTTGCACCAGCTGTTCCCGACATTAATGTTTCTCCTGACAAAACAAATCGCCACAGATGTATTCTACCTTAAAAACAGACACGCTGCATTCACACGAATAGAAAATGGGTAAATATTAAAATAGGCATCATGAATATTCAAACACACTTGCAAATTAAGATACTTCAACTGTGTCCTTTTCCTTTGTGTGTCTTCCACAAATATTGAAAAGGGAACTTTCCTGTGAGAAACATTCATCAGCACAAAAAGCTTCAAGGAGTAACCCACTCAGGTTACAGCAAATATTCACAAAGCAGACACTTTCAAATTGGTGTGTATGCACAGGAGAAAGTTGATTCTGGGAACCTCCAGTTAGGCTGCAGAATCTTTTCTTACAGCCTCCTCAGAAAAGAACTAAAGAAAAAGGCTTATTTTGATAAATTTTTCAAAGAATTTTGAAATAGGAAATATAAATGTGAAGAGAAAGACAAACTTCACCCATAAATTATTCACTCAGCATTGTGAGGGGAGGAAATGCCACAGCAAGCCAAGCTACATGTAATTCAAGTATATTAACTGCGTGCAACTAGCAGCTGAATAGCTCGTGTACACTGGCTTTCCTAAGAGCTCTAAATTGGGCCTCCAGCTCAAGAATCTTCTTAATTAGGGCAATTTTTAATAACCTAATCTTGCATTTTGACACACAGCAGCATGCCAGGGTGGTGGGTTTCTGTGCACAAACCCCTGTGGTCACAAACTCCAGCTGCCTGCATCCCCTACCTTTAACTAAGGCAGCTGTATTTTGAATCTTCAAAAGAGACAGAATCATCCCTTCTCCTTTCATAACTGTTTGCACTGTGATTACTTCAGAGGATATTGTTTTTATGTCAGTTTAGTGTCTGTAATAAGATGCCTACAAACACTAACAGAATCTAAAGTGTTAGCAACAAGAAATGCTTAGTCTTTCGGTTTAATCATGATAATAAAGGGCATGAAAACTTGTACATGTAATTCCAGCTGGAGGCTTTCTTTTGGACACAAAACATAATGCAGCTGCCCAGTTTTGTTACCTTTCCTCACTTCGATGTCTATTAACCTTCAAAGAAACCAAATTTATAATATTACCAGATGTGTTCATTTTTCTTTTCCTGAGTACATGGCATGATGATTCTAAATGCTTCCTTGTCAAGCATATGGGCTAACACCTATTTTTATTAATCCTCTGTTTTGCAAGGGAGATACAATTGTATTAGGAGCGGTATGTAGGTGGCTCATTTTTCCCTTCTCACATTCCCTTCGAAAGCAGTATGAAATAACATTCATCAAACAGTATAAAAAAGTAGAAAGAAATTAATTAAGCAAGCTAGGAAGAAAACTAAGATGTCTTTTCAGTAGTACTTGGATTATGCAGTCTCACAGTGTTGCCTATTGTAATTTTCTGAGCAGAAGAAGCAGAACAATGCTGTACCTCTGCACAACCATGAAATGTCACCTTTGGAACATCATTGTTGGGAAAGTAAGTTCTGAAACAGAAGTAACAAACTGCTGTATGAAGGATCAGCTCTGGAAACCATGCCGTATCTCACTGTGGGCAGCACCTCAGCCCTCTGTCCTTGCAGCAGGTCCTTGCCCCATGTGGCCAACACAGCTCAGCAAATGTCCACTGATATTCCAGCTCTCCCCTGGGAGGAACCGAGGTTTTTCAGGTCCTCCTGACATTCTTTCTGCCTTCTGGCATGAAGGGTTGAAAGAAGAGATGGCAATGTCATGCTTCAATTTAATCCTACCAGATTAACAAAACCCCGGTTTTTAAAGATCATAGAATCAACAAGGTTGGACAAGACATTTAAGATCAGCAAGCCCAACCGTTACTGCAGGACTGCCAAGTCCACCACTGAACCATGTCACTGAGGGCAAACTGATCTCCCCTCAAGATCTCCCCTTATGGCTGCCCCACATGATCTCCACTCATACCCACTCCTTACCTACCCTCCATAGTGGCCCAGACTGTTTAGCTGCCGCCCTTACCCCCGCCATTGCCATCCTTCACACCCCACAGCTGCCCCTCCTCTCTCCTCAAAATCTCCCCTCATGACTGCCCCTCCTTCCCACTCATGATCTCCCCTCATGGCTGTCCTTTCCCTCCCTTACGATCCCCCCTCATGAATGCCCTTCAAGATCCCTCACGACCTCCCCTCATGACTGCACCTCCTTTCTCCTTATGATCTCTCCTTATGGCCATCCCCCATCTCCCCTCAAGATCTCCCTTGATGGCCGCCCCTTCTCTCCCTCACGATCTCCCTTAATGGCCATCCCTCTTCTCCTGTCACAATCTCCCCTCATGACCACCCTTCTTCTCCCCTCATGATCTCCCTTCACGAAGACCCCTTGCCTTTCATGGCCACCACTCATCTCCCCTCAAAATCTCACCTCATGGCCGCCCCTCCTTTCCCCTCATGATCTTCCCTCATGGCCATCCTTCCTCTCCCCTCACAATGGCCCCTCATCCCTCATTGCCATCCCTCACCTTCTCTCACAATCTCACCTCATGGCCGTCCCTCCTTTCCTCTCATGATCTTCCTTCATGGCTGTCCCTCCTTTCCTCTCATGATCTTCCCTCATGGCCACCCTTCCTCTCCCCTCACAATGGCCCTCATCGCTCATGACCATCCCTCATCTCCCCTCACAATCTCTGCTCATGGATGCCCTCCCTCTCCCCTCATGATCTCCCCTTACAACTGCCCTTCACCCCTCATGGCCACCCCTTGTCTCCCCTCATGATCTCCTCTCATGACCGTCCTTCACCCCTCATCTCCCCTCAGGTTCAGCATTGTCTAAGTTAATACCATCCAATTCTTTTACGACAGCCACATGTATGCACTGCAGAGCCTGTTTCCAGCTCTCCACCCATAATGAGGGTTAACCATGTGGTATCTACTTTCTTGCATATACTCCCTTCCCCACTCCATGTACTTCTGCCTCTGCCTCTTTTTGCTTCTCCGTCTATACAAGCCTCACTAACTTGGCTACAAGGCCAGATTACCAGCAGAGCACTTCATGGAGGTGGGTGTTCAGCACTTTCTGGATCAGGATGTGATCCTCTCTGATGCTCCGTTTCTCTCTAAAGCAGGGTAGGAAATGCTTCTTCCAAGAGACTCTGGAAGACTTAGATATAATTGCTTGTAAACCACTTCAGTTGTAAGTGATACAGAAATCCAAAGTGGTAATTGTAATAGAGGCTTGAGATTAATCTATTTTTGGCATGTTATGCACACTTATGGACTTGAGTCAAAGCAGTTACTGAAAACTATAAAATATCCAAAAGGTGATAGGAAAAAAAAGATAAGTCTGATTAAAACCATTCCAGAGGCAAATCCAACCTTCAAAACACTCTCTGAAACCTATTGTTATGGCCTGCAGATGAAGTGTTCTTGAACATTTTCTGGTCGCAATAGGAGACACAAACCTGTGAAGAGCCACAATAAGCTTTATATCAAATAAAAGATGCTCCAGCTTTGGATTTCCAGAAAAGAGGATGCACTTTTAATCCCCCTTATCCCCAGAGCAAAACTATGCTAGCAAAGTCAGTGAACAGAGGTAATGGGTGCCTGACAAGAGGGAAAAAGGTCTCCAGTGTTAAGTTTTTAATCCTACAGGATGCAGGGCTCAGATCACTAAAGAACAGCTAGTGGCTTATATTTGGCTCACCTGCCCTCAAGTGAGTAGTGACTAACAGAAGACATTAATTAGTGACCATGGCCTGGAAACCACGGGCAGAGCAGTATTGGTATTACTCTCCACATGACACAGTGAAACTGTCAGTTCACTAAGACACTATTTGGTATGAGTAAAGGACCCAGAAAGTCTTGGCATGTATCTGTCTCCCAGAGACAGGTAGCACCAGTTTGCTATTAGGTACCAGAAACACCCTCTTTCCCCATAAAGCTGCAACTTTTCCAAGCATTCCACCAAGTTTCATTGTACGTAGCCTCAAGGTCAGGGTTACTCTTTATTAAAAAGTTTCTTTTCAATCATTTCCTTCCCATTTACTTTGGATTAGTAGATGTTGTGTCAACAAGGACAAATGAAATTTGCAGGCTGATATAAACTCTCGCTGCAGTATGAATGGTACATTTTCATACAGACTTTCTATGAAATAAAAAGTGACTGATGCAACAATATGCTTTAATTATTTTCTTCATAAACTATCAAATTAAATTTCGAGAAGCTAGAGACATTACCTCTTATTAAATTGAGACTAACTCAGAGAGGTAACTTTTAATGAAACTTTCCACACCAGGCAGCTTTTCTGTGATTTTAATTATTTTCAGCAGCCTACCATGTGCAGTATCTTACCAAAACTCCTTATTTTTATGTTATTGCATGGGACTCCCATTTTATGTGAACCCGTAAGAACTTCCCTGTCTGCAAGCTCTTTGCTTGGCCACAGCCCAGCCCTCCATATGGAAATATCAGGGACTTCCTACTGCACATCACCAAGCTCAGAGGTCACATGAGCACAGCAGGCAGAAGGCTGTCGCACGCAGCCCTTGGGCCCTTCAGCACCAAGCACCCCTATTACCCAAGTCCAGCCCAGCCACTCTATATACAACAGCAGGAGCAATATTTAGCCCTTTTGAGCCACATCATTATAAAAAAGCTCCACTATTTTATCTGTGATTTTCTACTCACTGCATCATGAAGTATGGTCCCAAACAGCAGTGCTGAGTATCCCAAAGATGAGCACTGCAGCACCAGGGAAGCCACAGCATACCTGTAATACGTACATTAATCAACACCATATTCAAGGGAGAAGTGTTTTCACTAATTGAAGCAGCAGTACAATCTTAAATTAGCAAAGAAGAATCAGACAAAAGCTGGTCTCCAAAACTTTGGCTTGTAAAACTTAATGACAAAACCTAGCACATTTTGGGGCCAACCAGCGAAGTACAAAAACTACAGAAGTCACTGGATCGTATTTTTGGATCATGCCTTAAGGGAAGAAGAGCAGAATCAGAGATGAAAATGCAGCACCTGGTAACAGCCATAAGAAAGAATAAGGTAGAGAAGCAGAGAGAAGAGGAAAGAAGCTGCCGGGAGAAAAAAGAAAGGAACAAAGAAATGGGAAAACGATTCTAGATCTGCCACAGTTTTTACAATTTCATAACATGTATTAATATAGCAGAGAGAAAGGGAAAATAACGGACAAGCCAGTTTCTGCCTCAGACAGGAGTGGCGTACACAGGTTATTTATTTTCTTATTTCAAGCTCTGTCAGCTGGCGTGGTTCACTGCAGTGAGTCCCTGACCTCCTTCCCCTGTGCCCTTGTGCCCTTGTGCAACTCATTACAGCTGATCTGTTGACCATGATCTTTTTGGTCACATGTTGACAGTCCCAAGGGCTCAATTTCCATGCTCTCTTTTTTGCAATAATACCTAAATCAGATCACTAACAGACCATCGCTCATCAAGTCATGGATATAAACCTAAGTTTTCCAAATAGTAATTTATTTGTTGTTAGTGGTAAAATACTGATGTACTTCTTTTAATTCATGAGCTGAAGTGACTTTGGGCAGCCACAAACCAATTTTTCACTGTGTTCTGAACAGATGGCTGTTTCAAGAACATCAGCATCTTGGCAGTGCCAAACAGATTTGACCTTCCCAAGCAGTACTGCCGATCTTTTATTAAAAGCAAAGAAATAAAGAACCACTCACTTATTTCCATTTTTTTCCCCAGGATTATTAAGACAGCCCATGGCAGTGGTCAATGCAGGCACATGCTGAATCCAAGGAAAACCTGAAATTCATCTTCAAAGAATCAAGAATGGCTCCTCGAGGTACTCTGCTATTTTGGTGGTGCCTAGCCAACTCCAACGTCACATCAGACTCACTGTGCAGAAGCAGAAGAAAGGGACGTGGTGTGATGACCTCCATGCCATCTCAAGCTCATCCTGCCCTAAGGAGAGTTGCTGCAATGGCTTTGCACACGCCAAAGAAAAGCCTGCCACCCCACAAAATCTCCCAGTCCTAAAGTTCAAGGTTTATTCAGCCAGGGTCCATTTATAATTTCACAATTATAAATAGCTGCAGCTAACTGTAAGCCTTCAGCAATCGCTGGCTAGCACAGCTTTAGGAACCTTAGCTGACAGAGCCTTCAGAAGGAAGGTAGCTCATTTTTTTCTGCTTTTTAACTTTTTTTATAGAAGTAATCCTATTTTTAAGATCATTTAAATATCATCTGTGCTTCCTTCTCAAGAGGGCACATAAAATCCAAGTTGAGTGCTTGCAGCCCAGAAAGCCAACCATATCCTGGGCTGCAACAAAAGGAACATGACTGTCGTGGTTTAAGTCCAGTCAGCCACGCAATCTCTCTCTCACTCGCTTCCCCCTCTTTCTTTCCCCCTGCTCCCGGAGGGATGGGAAGGAGAATCGAAAAGAATGCAACTCCCACAGGTTGAGATAAGAACAGTTTAGTAACTAAGGTATAACACAAACCACTACTGCTACCACCAATAATAATAATGACAAGGCAAATACAAGGAAAGAATACCATTTCTCACCACCTAAAACCCAGCCTGACCACGCAGTGCACCCCCACCCTTCCGGGTCTCGGCTCTCTGCCCTTCCATCCTGGGCATGACGTGCTGTGGTATGGAATAACCTCTTTGGTCAGTTTGGGTCAGGTGTCCTGTCTCTGCTTCCTCCTGGCTCCCTTCCTCCCTGGCAGAGCATGAGACTCAGAAAGTCCTTGGCCAGACCAAAACACCACTAAGCAGTAACCGAAACACTGGTGTTATCAGCACTGTTCCCAGGCCCAAAATCAAAAACACAGCGCTGCACCAGCTACCAAGAAGGAGAAAAATGACTGCTGCTGCTGAACCCATGACAATGACCAGCAGGTCGAAGGAGGTGATCCTGCCCCTCTACTCTGCTCTCCTGAGACCTCACTTGGAGTATTGTGTGCAGTTCTGCTGTCCTCAACATCAAAAGGACATGGAACTGTTGGAACAAGTCCAAAGGAGGGCCACAAGGATGATCAGGGGACTGGAGCACCTCCCGTATGAAGAGAGGATGAGAAAGTTGGGGCTGTTGAGCCTGGAGAAGAGAAGGCTGTATGGAGACCTCATAGCAGCCTTCCAGTATCTGAAGGGGGCCTATAGGGATGTGGGGGAGGGACTCATCAAGAGGGACTGTAGTGAGAGGACAAGGGGTAATGGATTAAAAGTTAAACAGGGGAAGTTTAGACTGGATATGAGGAAGAAATTCTTTACTGTAAGGTTGGTGAGGCACTGGAATGGGCTGCCCAGGGAAGTTGTGAATGCTCCATCGCTGGAGGTGTTCAAGGCCAGGTTGGACATAGCCTTGGGTGGCATGGTTTAGTGGTAGGTGTCCCTGGGCATGGCATGGGGGTTGGAACTAGATGATCTTAAGGCCCTTTCCAACCCTAACTATTCTATGATTCTATGATTTTACGGCAGTGTTTTTGTTAAATCTCTATGCCCTTAACCTCAAGGAAGAGAGAGGCCCATTACCTTCATGGACACAATTTTGCTTTGTTAGCATATGTGAAATATTTTGTACCTGATTGTTGTCTATAAAGAAATAAGAACGCTGGGGGACAGTGCCCAGGGAGCAACTCATGCTGCTAGCTCAATACCTCATTATATACTGAACATAAAAATTAAGCCGCCCTTAGCTTCCAGTTGACAGAAAGTGGCATAAATACCCACACTGTTGTTTGGGGAATTTTGTGCAAACTACTAAAATGACCTCCTTCTAAGAGCAAATGAAAAGATGTCACCCTTTCAGCAAGCACTGCCTCTTGACTATGAGCTATAAAATATCACAGAGAGATTTTGAAATGAGTCCAGCATAAGCCAGGGAGAGCGAACACAATAATCTCAGCTGGTGTCCCCTTAGATGCTAAGACAAGTATTGCAAGTCAGATAGAGTCAAATAGCTGAAGTTCTATTGCATTTTCAAGACAATGATGTGTGAAAAGCGGTTGGCCTAAACCAGTCAGACTACTGAAGCACTGCTTTAATGCAGGAGGCAATTACAGACTTACGAGGTGTGAGCGCTTCTGAGTGAAATCCCTTCCATTTTGGAGACAACCGCATCTGAAGTGATAGACCATCTTGGAAAAAGACAAATCCAGTCCTTTAGCGCACAGCATATTGCTTCATGCAAGTAGCCCTGGGTGCTCTCTGGCTTTTAATGCTATTGAGAACCACTCATTATTCCTCTGACTCAGAGGTTTAACTAATTCAGAGCAAAGCTTTGGAACTGGGGAAGCTGTAACTGAGAAGAAAGCTTTGCTCAGAAGGTCTGCAATATGCCTCCAAAGAACATCTTCACTGTGGGCAGAGAAACCCGTTATCTTCTCTTTTATGTAAGGCATGGGAAGAACATTATGGAAAACCAAAAAGCACTTCTGAGGGGCCATGGGGGATAAAGAGTGGGGCAAGGTAATTTAGGTTCAGAAACACTTTGAAGACGAAACTGTACAAGTTTCTCAGGGGCCATATTAACCACTATCCACGTATCCAAATATGAGGCATTCTGGTCCATGCATCTAACCTGGAGAGAGATATTCAGGTCAGTGAAAATGCAGCCCAACAACCGTGGTATCAACAATCCATGCTATGCCTATAACTCAGCTACTTTCCTTTGCCAGTGTCCCCAGTTTACCATCATCTAACACCAAATACTATTTTCACCTCTTAATTGTTTAATGATTGGTTGAAAAGAGGAGAAACGATGAACCTCTCACCCACTGCGCAGGATAATGAAACCATCGAAGCAATGATCCAAACTCAACTAAGTGGAAATTTGGCCCTGAAAAGTATTCATCCCATTTTTTCTGACTTCACCATTTTATTTCATCTGTCAGAGCAGCAATATGAAATAACATCTTATATTCATAGTGCCATCTGCATTACAGTACAAAATCTCCTACCAATCAATGCAAGTGTCCAAAGAATGCTTCCAATTTGTCACAATAACCTTCAAAACTTGACAGAAAATCATGCAAATTATTTGTTTTGGATCTCTGTGTAGCTTGTGATTATTTATACTTTGCCAATATCACTCTAAACATTGCCATTTGCATTTCCTGTATTTCTAAAAGGAAAAAACCAAGGTGGAAATTACAAAGGCTGAAATTAAGAGATTAAAACCTGCAATAAGTTTATTTTGCACTTTGTGCCCCTGTTTTGTATTTCTGGACATTTAAGAAACTCTGGTATGACTGCACTTTGGGAACTACCAAAAAAATCAGTGTGAGAATGCTTTAAACTAGCATGTCTCAGATTATCAATAATCAAGCTGCTTTGCTCAATTCCACGTCTTTTTTCTCTTTAATAACAAATTTTAGGTTTTAGTGGGAACAGTTACCCTAAAAAAAATTAGTATTTTTTTAATCACCAAGCACGATAACCTCATGAACTTTAGCCTTTGAAAAAAATACCTTTTAAGGAAAAAATGTCAAACGCCAGAGCTCTGGGTTCCCTGAACAAGGGGCTCATTGGTTTTATGAGTCAGGAGAGAAGCTCATAAGCCAGTTACTGCAGAGGCTGTTCCTGGCACCACACTTGCTGGTAAGGCTCACCCTGTGCGTTTTCAGAGGCAGCCACTGATGCCTCTCCTCCCTCTGTGAACATCTGGCCAGTCGCAAGTCCCCAGCTGTGTGCTGGGGGGGTTACCTTTGTGCTGGAGCACCATAGCACTCAGGCAGATACTGCTCAGGCCATTTGCCAACTCCCTTAGTGAAGATCAATCAGGGTTAGAAGGCATTAAAGCTTGGGGGAGAAATATATTCAAACTTGTAAACAGATGGATCAGCTGGTTACATTCAGATCCCAACCAAAAATCCAAGGAGGAGTGTGATCTGCTGGGCTCTGTTGAGAACATGGACCACAGCAACTTGCTTGGCTTTGCAAGGCATGAGAAAACAAGTCCTGGAGTTCCAAAAACAAAGGCAGCTTGCTCTCAGCACACAGCATTTTCTAGATGAATTCAGTATTGGGAAATGCAGATTACATTGCAAGTCTATAAAAAGCTCCATTTAAATAACAACTATAGAGCTTCATAGGAGACAGTTTCCTAGGACAATGGGCAGACTATTGGGATGCACTTCTAAAGGTCGCAGCATGAGCAACTGTCTGTACAAATTTTATGACTGGAAGCTAATAAACAAAAAAGTGAAGGAAGCAGTCAATACCCATTACCAACCACAAAAACAGACCACATGCACTGTAGAAAGGATTTAACAAATCATTAGTGGTGCTAAGAAACCTATCCGAGAATTCACAAAACTTAGAACGAATCCAGTTGCTGCTGCTTTAAATCGGAATTCTGCGTTTGCGTTAAAAATTCATCAAGAGTATTTATAGCCAAGGTAAAAAAGAAAACTAATCAAATTGGTGTTAGAAACCTGTTGCAAATGGTTCTATCGGGCAACACCTTTTTCGAGAGCTTGTGTTCCAGGTGATGGAAATGAAGTGGTGAGAGCCTGAAGTGCTGTTACATGAGGTGCTGCTGGCAGATGCTCCCGGCTGAGCTGGTGCAGTGTGCTGCAATGCAGCTCTTGTATAACCACCCTCTACACTGGATTTGTGCAGTAGCTCTCCTAAGCTGACAGGATATGACACACTGCACAGGGAGGTAGACCTGTGGGTGGGAAGGGAATGCCCATAGCACATGCTCTCCTACCTTTTTAAATGAGCAATCCTGTTAAATGGAGATATCCACTCTTAAGAGGAATGGGGCCAAATGCCACTGCGCAGCAAGACACAGTGACCCGACCCAACTGAAACAGTTACTGCCATTTGGCCTGTCAAACACTAAATAAAAACATCTAATACTACCAGTAAAATAAATGCTCTAAAGAGTAACTCAGGCAGCTGGCCCAGATGGCTGGTACAGTGTGTGCATCTATAGCTCCTGCTCCTGCAGAACCTTCTGGGAAGTAGAAGTTGCAAATGGCAAACATACAGGAGAAACCAGCCATTTATCCAAAGACAATATAAAAAGAAAAGAAGAAAGTTGGCATTTATTAAATGAATTATGTTCTACAAATCATCTCCTCACTCACTCCCCTGAAGAATTCCAGTGGCACGACAGCCATTGCTTCCTGACCTCCCTACATCAAGGATTGCCTAGCAGTAGCTGCAAGCTTCCACGGTGCTCAACAGAACTACATGAAGGACAGATGGAGACTTGTTTTTGGCCTATTCCTGCCACGCAGCAATATATTTGGACTTTACCTTGGTATACATCACCGGTAATGCAACATCAATCATGCGGAACGTACCTAAGATTTTTCTTGATGTGGCTAAAAAAACATCAGTGTGATTTGGCACTCGGACATGGTTTAGTGGTGGATTTGGCAGTGCAAGATTTATGGTTGGACTCGATGATCCTCAAGGTCTTTTCCGACCTAAACAAATCTATGATTCTATAGCATCATACCCAAAGACACTAAAATGCAGACAACTTTTGATTTCAGGCAGTTAGGTTGGAGGCTAAAGGATAACTGTGAATAAAAGGTGACCTTTGATACAACTGTTTACTAAGAGAATTAGCAGAGTTAAAGTAGTCTGTGAAACACAATAAGACCTGAATTCTCAAGGTGTTCTGCTTAGTTCTGGTTCACATCTTGGAGAGTATCCTTTACATTTATTCATTTTTGTTAATTTAATTGTTGCTATAAATAAGTGCTACTGACAACAATTGCTAGGAAGAGGTTACAGCACACCCAAACAATAAAAAATGTCTATACTCAGCTCTGCCTATTGTATAGCAATGTTGTCATTTGATTATGAAAGCTCTTAAGATTTCAAACTTAGAGTTCACTACAGCAAAACTTGTTCCACCTGCGCAAAATTGTTCCAGATAGAAGAATCCACACATCTTCATCCCCTAACTAGATCTGCATTAACAGAAATGAAGGATAGCAGCTAAATTACCAACAGTTATAACACAGCAGGCTATAGTTCTCTAACTGTATGCAGTAAGCTACAAGCAATCAATAAAATAAAGGGTACACTTAGAATAAATAAAAAGATACCTTTCTATAAAATATATCCCAATTAGAAGAAATGATGACGGCTACAAAAAAAATCACCAAGGCTCTTTTGTGACTGGCCATTTTTTAACCAAAGACAGTCCTATGCAAATTAAGGAAAGTAAATCTCTAAAGAAACAATAAAGTCTGGCTTAACAGTCCTATCATTTATACTACATAGGTACTATGGATGTTATGTTATAGTTGGTGCTATATGGTGTCCTTTAAATCTTGTTGCAAGTTTCTGAAAGCAAGAACTATCCAAAAAAATAGAAATCAGTAATAGAAAATGTATTTTTGAGACAGTTCACAGAATGACATTTGAAATTATACATGTATATAATATATATCAAAATAATTCTAATTAATGATCAATGTGGAGCACTGACAGCAGATTAAAACTGTAGACTCCCATCTATCGTAGTACATAAAACTTCAGGCTTTAGGGGATCTTATGATCACGATAATCTGCATTCAGTGTATGTCCTGATCTAACAAATACTGCAAACAATAGCAGCTCTAGAAGAAGGTCCACAACATCTACTGCACTCTAAGTAAGCTTGACCCAAAGTATTAAAACAAGTCCCTTACTTTAGTCCGACAGCACAAGTAATTCTTGCCAAGCATTACACACAAGTTTTGACTGGTGATACAAGATACACATTGGTAAATGTGTGCCCACGTGGGTTTATCTGACACTTGCCTGTGATTAGTTGTGTAACGTAATAACTGCTTCCAAACATGTATTAAGAAGTTAGTCAAACTTTTATGAATTTATATAGAACATACTGCAACAAGTGCCAGGCTCAGCAGCTCCTCACCCAGCCCAGCACACGCTGTACAACTGCTCCACACTTCTTTGCATTTGTTTAATATATATAATCAACATGCAAATTTATTCTCAAGCTGACATAAAGCACTAATGAATTTAGTAACCACCTGGAAATTAACCATGGTGCCTTAGCATTACATGTCTCAAACAAGCGCAGTTGTCTCAGGTACTGTGCGTTCTCAGAGTGGGGAAGGATTAATCTTTATTACACAGCTCACCAGTTTCAGACCAATTACATTAGCAATTTACTACTGTATATGGGACCTTTGGGGAATGATGAAAATATTTTTGGTGTTTTTTCAAGTTCACCTTCAAGTTTAAAAGAATGTGGCTCCTGATTTTCCTCACTGGGAAAGAATTTACCATGTTTGGAAAAAAGTTCCTGTGTATTATGGTGATCCACAGCTCATGGAATCATTTATTCTGGAAAAGACCTTGAAGATCATCGAGTCCACCATTAACCTCGCACTGTTACGACAACAGTCCTATCCTCCAGGGCTGATCAGACTACTGAAGCAGGGGAAACTAAAATGCAAGCAATTAACCAAATTTAACCACTCCATTTCAGAAACTATGTAACTTTGCCACCAGTGCTGGATCTCCCTTTTACTGAAATGCCCTTGGCATAAACCCTGAATAATAACTGTGGTGACAAAGCCAAGCCCAGCCTAAGCAGGATGCACAAGAGAAAAAGGAGTAATTGCCAACCTTTTTCTGTTAACCAAAACAATGTGTTTTAAGCAGTGTCAAACCATCAGCCATTAAATGACATAGCAATGAGCAGTGGGGATGCAGTGAAGCTCAAACACAACAATGTGCCACCGCACAGGAACTGATATTTGGGCACAGCTCCCTCACACCTTGATGGCACAAGACTGTAATAGTGCAGTTGATTTAAAGTCAAACTGACAGCAGGCAGGGGTTTTGGTGAGTGAGGCAGCAGGCCAGGGGGAACCCAAACCTGTGCATGAAAACCTGCAGCCACTGGAGCCACTGAGACTTCTCATGGATTTGGGAGAGCCTAAAAAGCCATCAACCCTTCAGTTTAAATTTGAAGTTTCTATAACTTAATTTCTAAGATTGAGATGTTGTTGTGAGCAGTGGGTGTATAAACTCCTTAATACAAATTAATTTTAATAACTAACAATAGGTGAGGATTTCAGAAGGAGGGGATATTTTTTCTGCTCTAAATGAAGTCTCTCCTAGTTAATGGTGTTACCTGGGAGGAGGCGGCAAGCTTTATTGTTTTTCCTTTCCAGATGCCTCCAAACTGGTTACATATCTTATCTACTGAACAGCAATCATCTGTTTCAATTTTGGCAGAGATAGCTGCATCTCAATGTATTGTTATCAGAACAATGTAAATTGAAAAACATTGAAAATGCATTCAATAAAACACTTGAGAAAACTCTTAGTGTGCTTTGGGATAGTGAATCTAAATACCCGACTTGGGTTTGTCCTCCAATTTACTGCAAAGTTTATTTGAAAGTTAGGAGTCTATTTTGAATTATGATTAATGGTTCTGAAAAGGCTTTCTTCGGCTGCACATACCAACAAAGGATTTAGAACTAATTCACATCTTCTAACTTCTTCCTTAATGGATTTTTAAGGTCCACTGCAAAGAATCAATCAATACTAGGCTGAAAGCTCTGGCGTGTAATGCATCCTGCAGTGTCTGAAGGCTCCTGCATGAAGCGGGGTGAATTATGATAGTCTGAATTAATTGGAATTATTTGCAGTTATTAAGAAAAGCAAAATAATCATTTGCATTCATTTCATTCCCGGATAGAAATACAGCAATTCGGTCTTACTTTACCAATAGTGCCAAACGGTGGGGGCTTTGGCATAAAAAATGTGTTTTGTGAATCTTCCCTCAGAACCTTAAATGCCAATGAACTGAATTTTTTCTTGTCAGAAAACACTTCATTTCCAGGGCATTATTTTCTGGAAAAAGTGACATCTGCATGTTAATTTTGTGCGTTGTGTGACTGCACATAACACTAATGTAGCTGGCAAGTAGAACAAGTAAATTAAAGCATTTCCATGTATTTTCTCTTCCCCCCATCCCCCCCCTCCCCAGCTACTGATTGCTTTCATTAATTGATAGAATCATAGAATGGCTTAGTTTGGAAAAGACCCGCACATCTTGTTCTCAGTTTCACTGCGTTTTTCATAAAGCACAGGAAAACTTTTAAAGATGCTCAGCCATGGTGTGCACAGAGACACTATCAGAGCTACAAGGGGACCAGGGCAGCAAGGAAGGTTTCTCTCAAGTACACAGGCAAATGTCAGGAATACTACCACGAAGCAGTTGGACAAGTCATAAATGTCTTTTTCTAACACTTTTGCTCTAAACCCAGGATTTTTTTTAGACTTTAGTTACCAAAAGAAGTAACAAGAAATTGGCATGCAAATGGCGCCAGTCTGAATGGCGAGATCACTCCCCAGAATAAACACAGCAAACCTGTAAAACTCTGAAGATTTTGGTTCTAAAATAAAAACAATTTGGAGAACTTTTGAGATAAAATACGTGAGCAACTCCTTGCACTTTGATTTTCAAATGGAATCTATAGGCTACTATTCATTGATGTCTTTACTTTGGGAAAATATGTTAACTTGCAAAACTACATATTAAAACTGGAACCACAAAACTCCAAAAGTCAATTTTTTACGGTTACCCAAAGAGGTGACAAGAACTCCTAACTTTTTACTGCCAAAATCTTTTACGAGAAAAGGACTAAATCTACTGACTGGCAGTAAATCACCAAGCCCTGCTGAATATAGCATTTATATTATTTACTTCTACATTTCAGTTATGCTTTTTCCATTTTATTTATTATGATCTCCACACTTTATTACTTTCTGATGGATGAGATAGAGGCAAGAGTCTCCATGTTTAAAGATCAGTTCAGTGTAACACTTGAACATTAACTCATCTTAAAAAATATCTATGCCCTGAAAGATACAGTGAGCTTCTAATCTTAAAAGTCCTAGAAAGGGCAAAGAACAACTATGCCATGGTGAAGGAATCAAAAAGTAATATCAGATATTTCATGTGGGCAGTATCCAGAATTTATCTCTTGCAGCAACAATAAAATAAGTTGCAATGTGGATGGGATCAAGATAAAGGTCTGAACAGAAAAAATACAAACCTTTAGGGGAAAATGGCAGGAAAAAAATGAAACTGTTGCAAAAGATAGCTTCCTCCTGAAACACAGTCAGCGTCTGCAAGTGGGATTTCTGTTTTAAAATGTTGGAGTTTGTTTCTGTTATTGCTCAAGGAGGTTAAGGTCAAATACGTTCCAGGTACAGGCAAATATCTTCTCCCTGCCTCCTCAGGAACACAGAAGCCTTGCTATGAGCTCTGAAAACAACATTCATTTTCTTTCGGGCTCATGCAACAGCTTGAGAAATAAGGAGTTTGGCTGAATTTGCCCATTTCTGTAAAAAATTATGGAACGGTTACTGATCTCAAAATATTTACAGCATCTAAATAGTCTTTAATTTGTTCCTTTTCTACGCTGATCCGCACGCTTGCCTGCTTGTTAAAGTTAATTAAATATCTCTGGAACACCATCAGCCTTTTTGAGAAGAATGAAACAAAAAAAGGGCCTTTTGTATCAGCCTTTGCTGTTTTATTTGTATTTATGCTCCCTCCCCATTCCACCCGCACTTCCCTCTGTTTTGTCTACAAAGCATAAAAATGTCTGTGTAGGTCATATGGCTGTTAAGCAGAATATAGGCAGGCAATACATCAAGAATGCTGTGAACTATTAAAACCAAAAGATGCTTATCAAGCAGGACCAATTCTACAAGTTCTGTTTCTCTCCATCACTCCGTTATTTATACCGCAACATTAGTATAGAAGATTATTTTTTTTTAAGTCCTAAGAACATTTCACATAGAGATGAGATGAGTAATACTGCAATAAAAATTCATCATATTTTGCTACCTTAGCGGTTCCTATTACTCTGACATAACTTTCACCCCAATTCTTCAGGAAATAAAAGTCCACACATCAGTTTTCCCTGAAAGAATCATATTGCATAAAATCAGACTTAAGAAAAAAAGAAATAAGTTGTCTATTTTCCTGCTGTTTGTACTCATCTATGTAGCAGATTATCACTAAACCACCCTACCATACAGATACCCTGTAGGCATTTTGGAATGTCTTTTGGAAGGAGTCTGTACATTTTAAATGCTACTGTGGTTACTTTACAGAAGATTGATTATCTATTGTGTTTATGCAAATAGGAAAGCGAAGATTCCTGTGCATCCTTATTCATAAATTAAAAACAATGCACTCCTACAGTTATCGCTGTAACGGGGAAATAGACCTTGACTGGATGTAATGAGGCATTTGTGTTCACCATAACTATAATTTACTCTTACTGCTTGAAGAGCCATCAGTCCTTGTTTAGTCTGTTAAGTGACAATAAGTGCAGCTAAAATAAATTCTAATGAACACTCTTGGGTCACCTTACTGAATTTATGGGGCATAGTACAGCATTATTTGAAACGACTGTAACCTTTGGTGCCACCTGCAACAATTTGAGCCACTGATTTGATTCTTCCACTCCTGAAAATTCTTGAAATGCCTGGATTTTGGAAGGATGACCTCCAACTGAGCTTTGGTTCTCCAGAAGGTGCCACACGAGGTTATTTGAGTGAGTGATCACAAGGAATGGCAGATTAATCATGAAGACACTAGTACGTCTCATCTCAGACAGGTTTATTCAGCAATAGTGAAGTTGACCAGCTCCTGAGTGTCAGCAAAACAGAGGCTCACCAGAGAAAGGGGATGGAGGACCCCAGCCCTCCATTAGCGCCATTGCCTCCATCTACCCAAGTGGTCTTCTTTATGCTCATAGCATTTGTTTGCAATTGCTCTTTCTGTAAAGAGATAAATTCAGAAACAAGCCTAGAGGGCAAAGCCAAAGATGGCTACAAGAAGGATGATCAGCATGACAAAATCCATGGTGTGCTAGTCAGGCCCACAGCGATACTGAGACCAAGCCATGCCTACACTTACAGGAAAGGCTGTGAGAAATTCCCTCATTCTCCCACAAAAGCATTGACATATCTCTTTTGAAAGACGAAATTTGGAGAGAAAAATATTTCTTCAAAATTTCAAGTCATTGTTTGAAAAGTAGATAATTTTTTAATGTTTTATAGTCGTGGGTTTCTATGAAAAAAAAGAGAAAAAAAAAAACAAGCAGAAAACCCCAAACTATTATTTTTTAGAAATTATTAAGCCAGAAAGCACAGGTTGCCTTGATAGCTGCCTTGGGAAAATTATTCCAGTGATTAAAATTCAAACACAAACCCTCTTCTCACTTATTGCCTTATTTGCATACATGGTGGATCATATTTCACTGAATAAAATAATCACGTGCGCTACATAAAGTGCTCCATGGTTTGCTGCGATGAAAATGGTGAATACATCAGAGATTTTCATGAGTCAGACCAGGCTGTGGTTTCTTCTGTGCTTTGGGCAAGAAAAGTCCTTCATCCTTCCAGCAGTGTCCGTGAGAGACACGAGCACTCCCCATGTTGCCTTCTGCGCCTGTTTGGCTTCAGGAAAGATACTGCTATGAAAAACTTCTTTAACTCAGCAAGGGACTATTCTCTGTGCTGCAAGACACGGGGCACAATGACACTGGGAGTGATGGATGGGAGATGCTCTGCTCCAGCACTGTGCCAGTGCAGATGTTGCTGCAACCAACATGCAGTGAAGAGGAGCCAAGCCAGGGCTGACAGAGGCGGCTTAGCACCAGCAAAACAGCTTTTTGGAATATCTCTGATTCCAGCAAGATCTTCCAAAGACTAAGCTACCGACTGTCTGCAACGTCTCTTCCAAAAACATGCTGAGCTGAGGTTAACAAGTGCATCTTGGGGCTGTCTTTTGAGTCAAAGATGGCCAATGAAGAAACAGCAGTCCTCAGTTTAATCAAAATGCTGAAATCCATAGTGAAAAAATCCTAGTGACATCAATAAGGCAAGATAGTCTATACACAGAGATGATGCCAAGCCTCACTTTTTGTATTCCCTTACAGTCCATGACACAATCTGTTCCCAAGAAATGTAAGGACCTTTTGCTTTTCAATTAAAATAATGTACTTACATAACACTTCTGCTTTTCACTCTATTGTGCCTGGTCTTCACTTCAGGAGCTTATCACTGTGATCCAGATATCTTTATCCACCTTTGTATCTTATTCCAAAGGAGTGTGATAGAATTTCAATGCAGAACCAGAGTGGTTCATTAGAAATGCTTCTCCAGCCCCATTATGTATCTGACGGAAAGGTGTATTATATGGTGCTGATTATTGTCATGTTGCCCTCCATGTTCCTCAAGTATAAAATATAAAAATACTTGAATACAATTTTTAATCTATTTTTTAGGGAAATAAAAGTCTGAGCCCTTTACAGTGCCTGAAGACTAATTTTGAAATCATCAGAAAGGCTCTTCATTCTGTTGCCAAGGGGCATGGAAAACGATACACAGTGAATCGTACTTCATCACACGAGCCTTCCAAATGGAATGTGCTCTTACATTTATTAAAAATAATATTAACACTACTTGCTATTTATTTAATGTTTTTCCTCTTCAAAGCACTTTTTACATATTAGGTAATTAATTTAATGACTTGTGATATTTCAAGTGTGCCTCTCGTAGGCAAAGCTGCAAAGAGGGCTTCATTGAGAGCAAGGAGAAGAGCATTTACAGATGCATTTTGCACAACTGTGGTCACTCAAATGCAGGTTAATACCTCCAGCAACACCAGCCACTTCAGAGGAGCAAGGGTGAAACAAGGGCCATGTCTTTTTGGCCCTTGAATATCTTTCTGGTGCAGCAGAGTGAAGTAAATGCTTCACCTGGACTACAGCACAACCACTTGCAACCTTCACCTCCCCAAGACATGGCTACTGCAGGATCCCCCACTTTGGGAATACTCTTTGGCAGAGCTCCAAGATTCAGAAGCCCAGAAAAGCCATCAGATCGGAAAGCTGCTCTCCACTGATGGCTGTACCTCTTTAAAGGCTTAGCGCCAGCAAGGCCAACTCAAACTGCACATACCCAGTCAGCTCCTCACACGGCTTCCTCACACACCACTGCTGTATTGCACACAGGGTTCTCAATAAGCAATCAAACATTTTCAGATTTACTTGTCCTTATGATAATTGTGTTCAAGATACTTACAAACCAATACATTCAAGTGCAGATTCTGCAGGTAGAACAGTTAATGGCACAAGAACCTACAGCCCCTATTCCCTGAGCGCTGGGTGTTTGAATGCCGCCCAGCTTCCTATCTAGGGAATGGTCACATTCCCGGTGTTAATTACAGCAATGCTTCACGGTATACAGGACAATATAAGCACATGCAACAGGCTTTAACTGCCCTTGGCAAATGAACAAGCTGGAGCAGGAGCCCATTTTGCCAGATACACCAGCAAGCTCTCTACGGACCACAGCTGGGAAAGTGGTTGCACTGTACTGGCTCGTGTGAAGTACTGCACAGTAATCATAGAATCAGACTGGTTTGGGTTGGAAGGTACCTTAAAGCTCATCCAGTTCCAGTGCCCTGCCATGGGCAGGGACACCTTCCACCAGACCAGGTTGCTCCAAGCCCTGGTCCAACCTGGCCTTGAACGCTGCCAGGGACGGGGCAGCCACAGCTTCTCTGGGCAACCTGTGCCAGCGCCTCAGCACCCTCATAGCAAACAATGTAAGAGTACATTAGATTAGAATTAGTGTTTCTAACATAGTGCTGAGAACATGCAGTATCACACACACCAGATGATAATGCAATCCTTTGTAAAACTACCTTTACCTGTGTTGTTAATAACGAGATGACATTTATGAAACTAATAAACTGTTAACTCCATTATGCTTTATTGCTATTTCTCAAACATGATCTCTGTAATGTATTCATTTACTGAAACCATTTGAGTCATTAAAAGATCATTAAGCCATGAAGGAATTAGTTCTCCCTGCAGAGACAGGTGTACTGTGGTGAAGCTCTCTTAGCCTCAGCCACGGCAGGGAGTTCTTTTCCTCCTCAAGCTGGGTGCCTTTACCCATAGGCACAGGGATGTAGCCTGAAGAGCCCACCAAGGGTTTGCAAATGAGCAGAGATGGAGAGAGGAAAGCCGGGCAGACACAGCCACAGAGCAACTGCACAGCTGGGTACCACTGAGCAGGTAGGTCACACTTCCGAAGCACCATGAGTCAGACAAGGAGGCTGGATTTTAAGTGCATTTTGGACATGGATGGCTTATTCGAAACTTGTAAAACAGGGTTTGGTGTTACAGGAAAATTTTCAGTGAAATAATTAATCTCCTGCAAAGAGTGACATCAGTCAGAACCCAAACCTACAGAAAGCGTCTTTTCTTAACAAAACAAAAAACAAACACAAGAAGAGTCACACTGCAGCAGGTCTGCAGACAATCTAGCATTGTATATGCAAAGAAAAGGCTTTTTTCAAACTCGCCTTAATGTTAGGTAAGGTGAAATTTTGTTATAAACTATGCTCCAGATAACAAAGAAAGAAGCGTGAGTTTTTGGAACTGGATTTGAGAGTCTGATTTGTTGAAATATAGTGATTTCTTCTAGGCAAGCCTTTTGAATTGAAATTACAGTTATCATCAGCTTGGTCTAACAGCATTTACTCATGTCCCTGGATACTCCCATGATATACAGACCCTGTCGCACACCACTTCCAGTGCAGACGATGCTGTCTCATGTTGGAGACCAAACTCTCCAGTGATGCATATTGACATAATTAAGCCACCTCAGAACTGTGCCCATTAGGAAACTACTTAACAGGTCACTCAAACCAGGATCTCCTTCTAAAACACTCTCTGAAGGGGTTGCATAGCACACTTCATACTTGTGCGTTTCTGTAATAGATAACAACCATTCAAATTCCCTCTTGGGCATCCCCCTCTTCATCCGAATCGGAGTCCGACTGCAGATCAATTGCCAGCAGAGTAATTTCCAGTTATCCTTCACACAGAAGTGATCTGCTGAAAGAGTATTTTGGCAATTCAATTGGAATTTCAATGTGCTAATTTTTTTTCCCTATTGTAGAAGTGACAGCAGTAGTAGCAGCACAGGATGTAAGGAAACCTTGCTGCTTCCATTCTTTTGAATTGAACACAATTCAGCTGGCTTGTGTTTGGACAATTTTACTCCTAAATATTTTAACTCCCCTGCAAATGTATTTTCTGAATGGGAAATACAATAAAATGAGGCCCTTCTAGCACACGACTGTTTAAGACCGTTCTCTTTACATATTGAAGGCACTGGCAGTAGCAACCCAAGGGAAAACCCTGCATTTCCAAACAGCATTCTGCAACCCTTAACTGCCCAGAGCATTCCCTTTCCCCAGCTCCTCTGAGAGCAGGTGGAGGGGGGGAAGCCCAAGGCATGTCTGTTCAAAATGTGTGTTCTTAGATAACTTCCGGTCTCCAGGTTTTAAAGTAATAGACCTGAAAATTTTATGGGGCGGAGGAAATTGGGAGAACATTTTTGGATAGAAAAGTCCTTCAAGGCCATTTTGTTAATTCCCAAAATAAAAATAACAAGGTCTACATAGTTGCAGTTGGACTAGATGATACTTGCAGGCCCCTTCCAACTGAACTATTCCAGTCTATTGCATTTTAAACATGATCAGCCCAAGCCACGTCCACGGCATCTGTTTTGCAGCAGAGTTCTCCAGGAGTCATTTTCACACGTCCTCCCAGTCTCTTACTTGTAGTTTTGCTTCCACTTGCTGAGCAGGAGGAAGAAGCAATAGAAACTTTACATTCAGACCTCAACCCTTGCTTTCACAGTCACAAAGAACAAAGAAACAGCAAAGTCCTTGCTCATCCCAAGAAGTCACCAGTGATGGTTTGCATCAATATCACCTCCCTGCAATAACATGAAGTAAACTGACAAGTGCAATGAGGGATTCAGGCACAGGGAAAATCATCATTCTTTTGACAGCTCCCAAAACCTACACGTCCTTTATTTTTGTAATTGTTAGCTTGCCAAAGACTCCAGAAGGCCTCACTCTCTGTAACACCTGTCTCGGAATCACTTTGAAGTCACTAAAGAAAAGACATAAAAATACGAATGTAGCGGTGAGGACTGCTCCTACAATTGTGACTATATTTTCCTAATACCTGTATCACTTTAATATAAATTGATACAGATTAAAATCCATCTGACAGTATGTACCCAAGCTATTCTCTTTTCTATCACGTCTTTTTCAGACAAAGTTTCCACACGATCACCTTTACCTGTTACCTTCTGGCCGACTGCCACGCCAAGCGCCAGCCAGGACTGATGGCTTTATTAAGACATTGCATGATCTCAGAACATTTACATTCACTTTTAGGGTCTCCGTGATCTTGAATCACCTCACAGCCTGGCCCAGCAAAGTCTTTTCCTTATACTTGGAGTCTGTGAACAGACCTAAGGAATTGAGCGCTGCATAAAGGACCTCTGAAAACCATTGAAGGATTAAAATCTTAATCTCTTTTTTCTCTCTAAAACGTCTTCCTTGCCTATTTAGGCTGCAGTTCTTTGAGCACTGACCAATTCCAGGTTTGTTTTCACAGTGCCAATGAAACATGAGTTACATACATGTAGGTAAGATACCAACAGCCATCTCCCCTCCCCATATAAACATTTCTATCTCACCCAGAGAAGGTTCAGGACAACCATTTGCTCATATTCCAGGGGCAGACATGTCTCATCTTGGTGCCTCACTATATCACTTCTTCCCTTGAACATGCAACATCAAGCTTTACTTTAACCTTTATACCAGCCTGAGAGAATTGCTGGCTTGAGTTTTCTTTCATCCTGTGGAGTGGCAATATTTACATGACAAAATCTCAACAAGGATAAGTTGCCTTTGCAAATATTTGCCTAAAATGTACAAATGTTCTCACCTACACCTATATAATTAATGATACTTAATATGGCACTACTACTTTGAAAAATGCACCTACAGACCCCTTCCAAGAGTGCAGTTTTGCAGGATTATTTTTTCCCAAGATCTGACTTGATGCTTTCAAACAAAAATAATGAACTATGACTTTAAACAGTGGCACTGTAATCATCACCACCTTACGGTATCATTTCTCTGGACACTTTTGGTACCTGTACACTTTTCATTCTGCAGATCTTAATTAGTCTAATCAGGCCTTCCAGCAGGATACTGGAAGACCCACAAAATAATGACAAAATAATCAGTACATGATCAAAAGCCTAAAACTCAAGCCACAGCCTTGAGCTACAGCGGAAGACAAACACAAAATCACCAGCCATTTAGCTATCCTGCAATGAACTCTTGGCAAGCCTGGCTCTGAAGTCAGTAACTAGGAGTAAGATCACACTGAACATAAGAGATTATTTTGGATTAGAAGTTGAGGCTTCTGTGCCCCCTTAGCCCCAGCTAATATTAAACATGAAAGCTGCAATGCAGATTAGAAGGTTAATTTGAAGAAGTCTGTTTTAAGGCCTGCTGGGATGCAGATCTGTTACTTTCACCCCTTTGGGCTTGTTCCTGGGTATTAGTTGCTGTTTCTTCTTCTCCACTACAGAAACTCCATCAGACAAAGACCCAAGCTATTTTTTTAAACCTCTATCGACATGATTTTGTTTCGTGATTTTAACAGTGTGTCCCTGGACTATGATTATGGTTCTGGCACAACCGCAGTACAAATAATACAGAAATCCTCACTTTCAGGCCTTTGTGAGCTGCCATAATGAACTACCACTACTATGAAATGAAGAACATATTAACCTAGCAAAAAGCCATTCTACTCATCATGGATGCTTTAATGTTGATTGCTACCATTTTCCACTGAAATTAAGTGAAGCCAGACCTTGCTACCATTTTCCACTGAAATTAAGTGAAGCCAGACCTTCCTCAGCAATACAGGGCACACACCAACCATGTGAGAAATTAGATCATGAAGCAAAATTTTGCTTCAATGAGCCATGAGTAACTAATGAGATTTTGTGTCCTCAGACAAGCCCATTGCTGGCAGAACCATGGAGGGATCATCAGCTGGAATACCTCTCCTTATTTCCTATGTTTAGATGTGGTTTTATTCTGCTTATGCACATAACTCCTTGGTATAATCTCAGAGATGCAGGAATCAATTTATTTAGCACAGGTGCACAATGCACAGAATCCCTGTGTGTCAGTGTCCTTAAGCAAGGAAGATTTACAGGTATGTCAACTGGTCAGGCACCCAGCCTGGAGAAGAAGGTGGAAGACAGCTTGGGACCTGGGGATTCACAGAGCCACCACAGACCCCTGCACTCCAAGCAGCTTAGGAAGGGGTTAACACAGCTCCACAGCTGTATCTCCTACCCCAGGTGTGGTTTTGACCATCTCCCATCAGTGCTATCAGCCTGCAGCTTCAGCTCATCAGTGGCGACAGTTGCTGGCCACAAACCTCCCCAGGGGCTGAGCATCTGTGGGAGCATATGATCTGGCGTGACCAGGATGGCATCCTCTCCGTAAATCGCGAGAGCCACAATGTCTTTGGGAATTTTCAAAGTAGAATCTGACAGTCTCTGTTAAGCAAGGGTACAGCATCCCCCTCAAGGGTAGAAGGTCCTTCCGCCCTAAACTGCTGAGCTAACTTATTGCTAATTGCTCCCTGCTCATTACCACTGAAGATGGTCGAAAACTATGGACACAAACCGCATCATTAAAGCAAGAGATTGTGGAAGACAGGCTCCACAAATCCTATTTTATAATGAGATATTGAAAAGTGCACGCAAAAAGAGTTTCTCCTCACTGCAAGAAGTGGATGGGAAGCTGGCTTAATGGATTTTTGATGAGAAACTTAACATGAGCCGGCAGTCTGCACTCGCAGCACAGAGTCAACCGTATCCTGGGCTGCATCAAAAGGAGCGTTACCAGCAGGTCGAGGGAGGTGGTCCTGCCCCTCTACTCTGCTCTCCTGAGACCTCACTTGGAGTATTGTGTGCAGTTCTGGTGTCCTCAACATAAAAAGGACATGGAATTGTTGGAACAAGTCCAGAGGAGGGCCACGAGGATGATCAGGGGAATGGAGCACCTCCCGTATGAAGACAGGATGAGAAAGTTGGGGCTGTTGAGCCTGGAGAAGAGAAGGCTGTGTGCAGACCTCATAGCATCCTTCCAGTATCTGAAGGGGGACTATAGGGATGCTGGGGAGGGACTCTTCATGAGGGACTGTAGTGACAGGGCAAGGGATAATGGGTTCAAACTTAAATAGGGGAAGTTTAGATTGGATATAAGGAGGAAGTTCTTTACTGTAAGGGTGGTGAGGCACTGGAATGGGTTGCCCAGGGAAGTTGTGAATGCTCCATCGTTGGAGGTGTTCAAGGCCAGGCTGGACAGAGTCTTGGGTGGCATGGTTTAGTGTGAGGTGTCCCTGGGCATGGCAGGGTGGTTGGAACTAGATGATCTTAAGGTCCTTTCCAACCCTAACTATTCTATGATTCTATGATTTTCACAATTCACTCATCCTATAAAACTATGTTCAGTTCTTAGTCACCAAGACAATGGGCTCACCCAAACTCCACAGGTAGAATGTGATAATTATCACGGAATGGTTTGGGTTGGAAGGGACCTTAAAGCTCATTTAGTTCAAACCCCCTGCCATGGGCAGGGACACCTTCCACTAGAGCAGGTTGCTCCAAGCCCCGTCCAGCCTGGCCTTGAGCACTGCCAGGGATGGGGCAGCCACAGCTTCTTTTTCAAAATCCATATTATTTTGCTCTGGTAAAAAACACATAGAACAAAACTCCAAAATCCATCCCAGGCAGACAAAAACAGAAATCACCTCCAGAGGAAAGAGTGAGCCAAGATGTAGCTTCTGGGCATTCTCTCTATATGACAGAAACCTCCCTAGGAATAACAGTTGTGCAAGACGGCATTAAACCATCTGGTTAAACACCTGGAACCATTCCTATGTACTGATGCTTAGGAGCAAGTGCAAGCTGGAAAGGAGGCCTTGGAGGTGAGGAAAGCTCTAGCTCACAGTCTTACTCTAGAGTTTCCCTCCAAGTCTTTTGTCACTACTTTAAGTAAATGAGACAGTAATTTGCTCCGTAATTTAGCATGGATCCACTTCAAAACTACACTACATGCCACCTTCCCTCCCAGTGTTGATACCGACCTGGAAATCTGTAAGTTGAAAGCCAATATAACCATGCTTCTATCTTCTGTCTTTGTATTCTCAGGCTTTTAGAGAAAATTTTTAGATATATCAAAGTATCTGGAAATGTACTAATTATTTCAATGATGATCCCAAGTGGCAAAGTAAACATAATTACCAGCATTACAAGAAAGAAAACCAGCAACTCTTCAAGGCTCTGTGAAGCAAATATTGTTACTGTTTATCATTCATCACAAAAGGGTATTTACTATTCTTGTAAGTAAAGCTGCACCAATTTAATAAGCAATCTAAGTGATCTTATGTCTTTCCAGTATTTCCTTTAGTGTAAAACCTCTGAGTGAAAAGATCCTAGATTTCATAGTTAGATTATTCTGACTTGAATGCCACCCGCTTTGAACTCCTGCAGATGTGTTTGCTTTGCTTTGCTTTTCAAGTGAGTTCAGGGTGTCAGAAACCTTGGGTACGGATGTTAAAAAGCTAAGAAAAATGTGAAATGATTTCACTGATTTCTTTATTCTGAAAATCCTCCCTTTCAGTGAGCTAAAGGGATATCACTGGCATCTTTTGTTCCTTCTCTGAGCCTGTAATGGTTTGCTTCTTTTTACTCTTAAATAAAAAAAGGAATGCCAAGATATTTAGACCTACGCTTAAAATAAGATTTATTACTCTCTCTTCTCTATAGGGGCTGTTATGTATTTCAGAATTGTATTTACTTCTGGCTTTGAAGCACTGTGAGATTTCCCTTCCATTTTGTGAGCACCTCCTGGGGTTAGAACATCTTTGTTTCCATCCATAAAATTGCAGTGATACCTCTCAAAAATGTCACGGTGATGAGTAGCTACTGCTCAAACTAAGGGAAAATGCCTCTGCGCTACAGCAGAGCTACACCGTCAAACCAGCTGAGAGGCCCGGGGGGCTGCTGAGCACGTGGCCAGCATCGCCCCCCACCCCAGGGATGAGAGGTGGTGCAGGAGGGGCCAGGAAAGACAGAGCATCCCCTCTGCCTTCCCACGGCTCAGCAGGAGCTGCTGCCACTGGCACCCAATATACTAAATTTAGAACCCCTGGCAGAACCTCTCCTTCAACACTAAAATAACTGACAGGGATGAAAAAAAGGGAAAGACAGAAAAGTCAAAGACAAGCAGCACCTGCTGGATGAGAACCTGAACACCGACAGCTCCAGTGGGAAGGAGAGGCACTTCCCTCACACCAGGACGTGACCTACCTACTGAAGCTCTGTCACCACAAAGCAACAATGATGTCTCCTAAGGACACAGAGCTGCCAATAAAAGAACCTGCTCTTTTGCTACTAATATCCTATACTTTCATCAAAATAGGCACTATTTTTTCCCCTTTTGCTGTCGAAAGTGTTTCATGGCCTCTGGAGTCAGCAGGATATCCACACACCACATTTAACCACACAGAGTGTCTGAAGCACAGCCATTCACTGTACTATCAAAGACTCCAAGTCAACATGGGAATTATCATAGCATCACAGAATGGACTGGGCTGCAAGGGACCAGTAAGACCCTCTAGTTCAAACCCCCTCACCATGGGCAAGAACACCTTCCACTAGACCAGGTTGCTCAAGGTGTGTCTCACTTTCCAGTATTAATTATCTACCGTATTCCTTAAGGCAAAGTCCAATTAGAAACTTAATTATTAAATGAAAATCTTTTAAATCTTGATTCACACATTCCACAACTTTCGCCTTTTTTCTGTGTGCCTGTTTGTCAAGGTTCCCCTGCCATGGCTTATTTTTACCAGTATTCCTCAGGTTTAGTACTAAGAGATGAAGCATAAAACATATTTAAATACTATAATTTCAAGAGCAAGCAAAGAACATTGCATTTATCTTCACTAACCTTGAATACACCTGTCCCATCTAATGAAAAAAGTGATTGAATGGACTTACTTTAGCTTACCATCCCAAGGCCCCCATAAAAGCTGAATAGTAATTTAATTAGTTTCCTTTCTGGTGATTAACTAGGAATTTCTGATCATTTAATCTGAGTGCACTTTGATTCATTAAGTATCTGTTTCCATTTTTTTTATGAGGTTATTAAATAACCCTGCCCGGGTAACCGCAGTGATTGGTATGCAGGACTGCTGAGTATTTTGTATGAATAAGATAGAAAATATGCATGATGTGAACTGGATTTCCAAACCTATTCAGGACTCACCTGACTAGATGATAAATTAGCTGTTAATTTATGCTGACAGAACTTGCAAATGCTGAGTCAGATCCTGAGATGAGGAGAATCAGTGCAGACCTGTGAATGTGGTTCTTACCTACTGCAAACCTGGCCCCTGCATGATGCTACATTATGCACTTAAAAGTCTAATCCCTGAGTAAGCAAGGGGAGACCAGTGTTGGCACAAACCAACAGTGAGGTCTAATGCAAAACTGGAGTGATTAAAGCTTCAGAGATTCCGCCACCTGAGACCAGCATGAGTGGGAACTCTCTTGCTCCAGTGACACTCCTTCTGACCAAAGCAAGTCACCCAGTCTCCTGATACATCACTTCCCCCTTCAGTAACAGGGAGGCAGTAACTGCTAGCCTAGCTCATGAAGGGTGATTAAATAAATCTATTTAAGTGTTATGAAGACTTAAGAGTGCTATATACTTAACTTTTTATTTAGATTTAAAGCATATTATAAAGACTGTACATGCTCTCCAGGCACCCATATGAAAAAGGAAACTTACAATCCATTAAAATGTTGCTTAGCAGCACAATGGAATAAGAAAATTTAAATTATCAGCCAGCTAATACTGCAGCAAAATATATTTCATCAACTCCACCCAAAACTTTCCCCTTACAGCTCTAACAAATAGCCTGAATGAAAAGCATGTTGGAAGGCAGAGACGAAGGTCACTTTCTCCTTTATCACATCATTGAAAAGAAAACATAAGTATCTGTATCAGACAAAAGATACTTGGCCAGATATCAGAGCATAAATACACTGTGATTTATTTATATCCATTATGACAGATGAGGAAGGTAGAATTTAGTTCTATGTATGAAAAGAAAAAAGAAATAATACAGTGGCTGAATGGTGCCCCAATTCTCTTTTCATTTGTTTTGATTCCCAGATAAGATGGATATAAGGATGCCCAATCATCCTGAATGGATTCCAGAACACCCACCTCCAGCATGGTGCGCGCTGCCCTTCAAAACCCAAACAGCAGCACTCCAGGGAAGAACAAAATATAATAACATCTATCCTCCCACTTCTTATTCCAACACTTCGGATGCTCTCCCATACAACAACAGAGAAGTGCCTATAGCAGCCTTCTACTGTGCCCTGAAGGTCAACAGCTTTAAGCTTGCTCTCTAAGCTATTTGTCTGTAGTGAGCACAGGTAACCCACTATGTGCCAGAGGACTGCTTGTGTGGGCTGCATTCAGGGCAGGCAACAGCTCGACAGTAGGAGAGTGCTCTTCACAGCAACCTTGAGGAAAGTTTCATGAGCTTCTTTGCACTGGGTTTTCCCATTTTCCGAGTCTGTATCTTGTAAAACATGTTATGCAAGTCACCAGCAGAAGCATACTACATATTCTCATTAGTATTTTACATTAACGGTGATAACATGTTCCTGTTTTAAGACTAAAGAAAGATTTTTAAAAGGCTGTAAAAATAGGGTAGAAACATGAAAATCCCAATTAGCGTGGAACCACCTATTAAATGCTGCCTTATTAGAGATAAAGACTTGGGACTTCATATTGGATCTGGAACTTACTTCAGTAAGACTTTGACATACACACAGAAGCTGTAAAATGGCACCCAGGGCATGCCCCAACAACAACTGCCAATCCTGGACAGCCAAAAGCCTGCCACAAGGCTGCTTTCATGCCAGCCCTCACAAATTCTAACACTGCCTTCATCACCACCAGATATTTTTATTCACTTTTAATTAGATTGTTTTCATCCATCACCTGACTTCCCCCCCTCCCCAATAATGTCAAGGAACAGAAACATGATTTTATCTTTAAGTAGAAGCTGACTCACCTGTATAACATCACGTTTTGCAGGACTATGATAAAATCTTTCAACTCTGACAAGTTAGGAATGATGCTGGACTATGGGACCTGACTGATTTCATTTATTGCTAGCCCAGCCCTATATACCAGCAGGAGGAAGCTGCCTCCACAGGTCAGTGCAGGATTATATGGGCTGCATTTGTCACCCTTAACAATAATTAATCAACTTCTCTGCCTGAATTCACATCAAAAGCAATGGAGAGACTCAAGGAGAGAGGTGACAGCCTTACACCAACAGATCACAAAGTGTTTTCTTTTTATTGAAACACAGTTTCCCAAATCAAGGTCTCCCTCTCTAGTGCTGGAAACTCAAGAAGAATCTGCATGAGGCACAAAAGGAAAACTGACAACAAATAAGCAATGTGTCCTACTTCTACAGCCTGATGTACAGCCCAACCTGCCAGCATAATTTGCCTCAGAAACAATTCATTCTGTAACACTATTACTTGCCACGACGAAGAGCCAGAATTTTGTTATTTCAAAGGAAGTCTGGCTTTTTAATTATATTGAATGCTTTTCAGAGGATAACAAAAAAGGTGTTATAATTCTAATTGTACATCAAGAAAAAAAGTGTCATGATAGTAAAGATGTATCAGCTGATATTCAGTAGGAGAATACAAAGATGGGAGTGTGAAGGAAAGCCTACAATTATTCAATGTAAGCCAAGATAGCTAATCATTTTGTTGGACTGCAGGAAGATTGCTGTTTTGCATTTTAAAACAAGTTACTGTCTATCCTCTTCGCAGTGTGTCATTTTGCAGGAAGGCAGTCACAAGTTATTATCATCGTCTCTGCAAATGAAGTTAAAAACAAGCACAAATCCAACCATATTGCCATTGCAAATGCTAGCAGGTCACCCGCCAGATCTTCAAGGGAAGGCCCCAAGGATGAACCACATGTACCGACTGCATTCTCAGTTTATAGTGTGCACCCCAATGATGTGAGGAGTAAGCAAGGCAGTAATATTCACAGGTTTATGAAGTGGATCCTGTTATCCACTGAATTAAGTGCAGAACCAGCTGCTCCTGCTGACTGCCTCAAAAAACCTAAATAAAACAAAACCCCATGAGAGGCAGCAGTCTCAGCCGTCACGAGCAGGCAATTTGCCTTTGCAGTCTTTGGGGAACTGGAAGAAGAACAAGAAACTAGAAATCATACAATATTAGATCTAGGCAGGCTCAGGTCCTGAGGCTGCGCTGTGCTCATCAGAGGAAGCCAAAGGTGGGTTCTGACAGAGGCTGGAGGGAGACATAACCAGACTGCATTTTCTAGAGACATGCATGTGCACAAAGGTGGCTCAGGACTGACGTCTGCAGTAGAAAATGATACAGAGCTAAAATTATTACTACTGGGAAAGGAAAAATGTTGAGAAAATGGTTTAGAGTGGAAGGTGAATGACCTGAAAATAGTGTTCACTGCCTCTCACGCAATGGCCAGTGTGGCCCAATCCCACCACTGGAGCAAACAAGCCCTTGAAGTACCAGGAGGAACACTTAGCAGTGCTGTCACAGCTACACCCAGGTCCATGCAGCTGATGGTTCCCTGCCCAATGAGGAACAATTGAGGAGAGATTCAATACCACAGCATATAAACTCAGCCTTCTGTCTGAAGCAGCACTCCTCTGGATTAGGATTTCTGGTGGCACTGCAGCCCGTGCCCTGGGAGCATTGAGGAGTGCTGGGATGGCACTGCACAGAGCAGGCTAGAAGAACACAAGGTCTACCACAACAGTCGGGGCCAACTGGCCACTGCTCTGTGGACACTGTAAGAAACTCAAATTAAATCCAAACGTTCTACTAAGCTCTCAAAGAGAGTCACCCATTACTGGTAGGGATTTATCCCAAACACCTGTACCACAACTCATCATTGCTTAGCATAATGTTACCCAATTGAGAAAAAACAATTTATAGTGTGGCTGGGAAGGGAACATTGTGTTGGTTCTTCCGTGCTAAAGCACCATTTCCTTTGCATTTATGCACACCCAGAGCAAATAGCATTACACATAGCATGCCCACAAACAGAGACATGCTGACTACCCACGGGGAAGGATTTACACTTGTATTAATAGCAGTATCTCCTGTGAAGCTCCTTCCAAAGCACGCAGCTGGGCTCAGTTCAGGAGAGGGATTCCCTAGGAGAAGAGCTGCTATAAGCAGTGCTTCAGAATACCCCAGTATGAAGTTAGATGAGGATACAGCAGGAGAAGATGAAGATGAGAAAGAAATTACAGCAGGGATACATTGTTCCACAACCCATAAATCCCTTTGGGGTCATAGTCCACTTGCTGCTGCTGTATGCACGTTACTAGAATACATGTGAGAAAATGCAAGAAAAAGATGAAAATGTTCAATCATTTGCAAGCGCTCCCCAGATGAATACGAGTACGTGCTGGAAGAACAGCTCTAATACAAACCACTCCACCACAGCCTCATCTTCCTGGGAACACAAAAAGAATTATGTGGATGAATCAATCTGGAGGTTTATCTGGCTAAGGAAGCACATTCCCACAGCCAGCCCACGTGGGCTCCTGTCCCAGCCTTCATCAGCTCCAGCAGTACCTGCAGCATCAGAGGTGGCCAATGCCAGACATGGTACTCAGCATGGTCCAACTGGGCTTGGAGGTACAGCCTACCTCAACAGCAAAATTACAGCCAAAACTGACTGAGGCTGTCATCAACCACCACCTGATGACACCACGGGACACGCAGGAGTCTCCATGGCTACAGGACATCAGAGATGCCACATGTCTGGTGACCTGCAGTCACCTGGGAAGATCTGGTTGCGGTGGGATGGTGATGGAGAGGCAATTCTGCCATCAGATACTTTTTTGCCGGAAGAATACATAGCGTGTCAGAGAGTACGTTCTGTTAGTGTGGTGGCTTCTTGTATGAAGTTCATCCTCTTGTGCAGCTTTAGTGAACAGAAAACTAATTTCCAAGCTGGGTATGCAAAATTCTGTCACCAACCCATGTCTGCCCAGGCAAATTTCAGCAAAGAAATGCTCAGGCTCTTACCTAAGCACCACTACAAGCTCCCACATCTGCAAGCATTACAGAAACAACCCACAGGAGAAACAGGGAGAGGCTCAAGCCCCAAAGAACTGGGGCATGATTCCCCATTTCTGTTCCTCTTCAATCACCTTTGATGTTGTGATCTACAAGATTTTAATCTAAGGATCAAAGTAACAGTAGACAAAATACAGCCTCTCGTATGTAAACTCTATTGCTTGATTTTATTATTGATAAGAGTTTTGCCTTACAGCTGTGGGAAACCCTTGCCTGACGGACACAGAATGAATGACTAATGCTGCTTTAACCAAACCCCTCCATTCGATGGGAGAAGTATCATGAAAATGGATAATAAAACGCAGAGGCTCCGTGGGAAGCGGACCATGTGTTTTGTGAGCGCTTACTTTTTAAGATCATTCCTCTCATGGATATTACATCATTGACACACTAAAATCTGTATTTGTTTATATTTCCATGATTTTACGCTGGGATTTGACCTCATCTGTGCTCCTGCAAAGCAAATCCATACTACATTGCTATTAACAATGTAGACAGATTTGGTTTACTCAGGGTTTTCTCTATTGCACTGCTTAAAAAAAAAAAAAGAAATTATCTGGAGCCCACCTCATTGGGGAGCATCTGCATCATGGCCCCCACGTCCTGCCTGCTCTGAAGGGCCCCCTCAGCTCAGCCATGCACTACTTCACAAGGTAAGACACTGTTTCTAAGGCCTGAATCCCTCAGCTGCAAGTTCTGGCCCTGCCGTGTCCGGGTCATCACTCAGGAATTACAGTTTGCAAGCTCCAGCACACAGCAAACACACAGCTCTCATCCCTCCAAGCAGAGTTGGCGAGTTTTATCCCTACGTGAACACCATCTTCCCAAGTGGCTGCTCCCACCTGCACAGCCTTTCCGAGGTGGCCCTAACCTGCAAAGCATCTCCACCCTCCATGAAGCTACAGCAGCAATAGTTGGCAGAAATTAAATCTCTCAGCAGCTATGCCTTCATCTTTCATCCCAGCTGGGCTGCAGGGCTTCTTGGACAAAGCTTTGTTTCCACCCCAGCTCAGCCACAGCCACACTGCTGAAGAGCACAACCTCTAAACCTGATCTAAAAAGTGTTTGAGAGTGGTCCCATTGAGTTCCCATTAGCTGTCTAATGCAAAAAATGTGGGTACAGTTAAACACTGATATTACCAAAAGCTAAATTCATACAAAGAGAAAAAACTTCAGCATTAAATGAAAAGTTTCTTTAGAAACTTCTGCACTGAAAACTTTCTGCAGTGACACAAGTGAAAAATTTCCACCTCTTTTAGCTCATTTCATGTCCATTGATTTTTGTTTCACTAGTTGGAGAGTAACCATCCTGCACTGCTCCTTACCACCTTTCAAATAATCTTCGATTGCTGGACATGTCCTAAGAAAGGTATTTGAGTTGTTTGTACTTTCTGAAACACTGCCACTGTTCCCTGAAATTTGATTGCTCTGTAAATGAGGATCCAATGCTGAAAACCTGCTTTTATTTTTACTGTGACAGAGCTGAAACAGCAGTGATAGAAAGCCAATAGCAAGGCACTCTCCTTTTCTCATTTTCCAAACAGAAGCACTTAACAGCTTATCTTAAAAAGCTTTCTTTACCGAAAACTGTACTGATCAGATTATTTCATTCACTGATTTCCTGAGACGAGACATGGGACATCTGTAGAGGCCATTCTCTCAAATGATGGAGAAACCACGGCCTGCAACACTCTCCGCTGCAACCAATGGCACTGTGTGTACTGGGCCATCCCAGTCCAAGGACCAAGAAACTGGTGAAACCCCCCAAAAACCCCCATGCCTGCTGCCTCATGAACTGGGTATTGTATATTTGGTGGTGCTAAACAGGAAAATCAGAAAGAACCGGTGTGCCACATAGGATCAGTACTTATTTCCTGACCTGGGTCATACAGCTTGTACCAGGAATTTAAACTCCCTGCACCTGGCACCAACTGCAAAGGCTGATGTTAGAAGAAGGGATAGTTTAAGCAATTTCATATCACACTGTTAAAACTTACAAGTTAAAACAGGTGTCTTGCAGAGAAAGAAGAAACAATATTTAGCAATGAACGCTTTTGCTAGTCAAGCTCTTCAAACACGATATTAAATGTACACTCAGTTTTCAACTGTGGTAGTGCACACCTACCGTTTTTTCTTGAAGTCATGAGGACCAGAGACGGAACATGCATGTGACATCCAAGCCTCCTCCTGAGCCCACAAAGACAGGAAGATCGCTACAAATGTGCTCAGGGTGTTGCATCCCAGGGCTAGCAGGATTTTGACCATCTTTTCCCTTACAAGAAATGTTAACACAACACTATGGCATCTAGAAAATTAACAAAGATGTACAAAACCTCTTTCAATTAAATTCCACCACACTGAAAAGGTCACTTTCCTCCATGTGGTTTTCCTTTTTGTCTCTAGAGAGAGGCACAAGAGTGGCAAACCAATGAACTAAATTAAAAGCTCTTAAAATTTACATCATGTAACTTTTTCCCAGGGACTGACTGCCAACAGACACCATTAATTGCTTTTCAACCCTTGAAAGAAGCAGCCACACCAAACCAAAGTCACTTTAAGGCACCTTTCTTTCAGACTCTCAGAAAACTTATGGCACTTTTAGATTTTCACCATTTCTATGTTAAGGGATTCAGTGAATTTAAATTATTTAAACTGCATCTGTTTAATCATAGATGCCTTTTTAAAGATTTGTTAGCTTGAAATATCATTTCAGCTTTCCTAGTGTTTTTTTCCCCACTCTCCCACACACAGTATGCCAGCAAGAATAACATCTTCCCACACTTCGGAGGGGTGCAGCACAGGACCTGCTACACACTCGTCTTCAAAAACAGAGATAAAGTCTCGCAAAAGGTGTGTGAGACAGGCTTGCGTTGGCTTTGCCTGCTGCGCCGCAAGTAAACATGATTCATGCACTGGAAGGACCAGAGAATGGGCTGATCGCTGAGACGAGGTGGCAGGGGCATCCACAGCCTTGAGATTTCATAACAACATCCCCAAATTTGGGAACGTTACTCTAAGGAATGTGATGGATATACAGGAAACAACTTTCTTCAGCTCTTTGAATTACTTGATTCCTACCTATGAAATTGCTTTCTCATTAAACCAACTGCTGTGTATTTAAGAGAATACAGAACTGAACCTTCCGTCGAAAGGAGGGCCACCACAGTACTGAAAACAGAGATATTGCAGAGCTTTAGCATAGAAGAGGAAGCTGAAACCCTGCTATTTCCATGGTACCCGCAGCCTTTCTTGGGTATCCCTGTACTGCATACCTTTATATTTTTTTCCCTAGTTCCCATCACTATCACTTTTATTATTATTCTGCCATGACCATTGTTAGTCGTAGTAGCACAGTTATTTACAAACACTAAAATCCACATTTCTCATGGCAATTTACCTTCCCAGTGGAGGGACAGACAAGACTTTCCATAATACAGCACCAGGAAAGCTTTAACACAACACTAATAGGGAACTTTCTGTCTCTCAGAACTGCTTACCAGACTCAATTCATAGCAGGTTGGGATGCTTTTAAGGACATTTCCCAGGTTAGTGGCTCCATGCTTCGAAAGCTGGGAAGAGACAGACAATGCTTGCCCTGCAATCACCCCAGACACAGCCAAGTCAAAGGATGCAATACTAGATGTGGCTGAGAGCTGACATGATAGCTGTAATTGTAACCTGGAATGATGTTCAGAGATTGCAAAGTGCAATGCAAGACACAACCCGGCACTAATTCCCTAACAGTCTAAAGGAGAACTAAAATATATGAAGTAATGAATTTTAAACCTCGTGTTTTTTTTTCTTTTGACACCTACTGGAATGGGTGGTAAACTCCTTGCAAAATTATTACTTAGAAACCTCTTTTCAGCCAAAGGCAAGGTTTTTATAGCCTCTTATTGGATATTACTTGTGTGTCACACAAGGCAGTAAAATATAGCTGCACTCTATAGCATCAGTAGTTACCGGAGACTTCACTGTTTTCCCTAAATTGCCTTGGTGTGTTTTTCCAAATCCTTTTTCCATCTAATAAAAACATCACAGATTTACCTTCTGCATTCCAAAGAAATGAAATGCAGAACTACACCTCAATGGGTACCTGCAGAAAGTGATGCTTCCGTACAAGCCAGTTATTTTGCTTTTCTATTGCACTTCATCATCTATTTGAGCACCTGGAGGACCCCAGGTTTCTCACACCACCTGATCATCCAAATTGGACCTGTGCTCAGAACAAACACCAAACTCCAGAAACATCCCTGCGTGGAACCAAACTGAAGTATCTACATCTATCAATGAAAGCGCTTTTTATAGCAGATAAATGCTGGTCCCAGCATATCAAGACAGGGCTGGGCTGGTGCCTGGCTGCAGCGGATGCACAGTTGGGGAAAGCCCCAGCAAACACCCAAGCACATTAAATCTTGATTCCAGCACCAACAGAACATCAGAACCTTTCATTTCCAGTGCACTTGATGAGTATGTGCTTCAAGCCACTACAGCTTTTTCCTCAGTCTTACTTCTTCATATTATAGCTCCCAGGGCTATAGTTATACTACTGAAATGTAATTTCTGATAAGCTGATATTACACAGGAATTCTAAATGACCTTGGCCAGCTTGCCTGCCTGATCCCAACCAGCTAAAAAGCTCTTCTGGCACGATTTCCAGGTTATTCATCTTTTATCCAGGTGAATGCAAGTAGCACTGAGTCATGAACCACGAACAGATGGAAAGTATCTCATATTTATGGCCGGCCATCTTTTTTTTTTTTTTTTTTTCCTGGAAATTAACTTTTCATTAAATCACTTTGAAAATCTTTGAATTAACTTCATTCAAGGAGGAAAGGTAACCGAGAACAGGCAGTTTCAAAGAAAACTACAACAGGGTTGACCATCTCAACCAACTAGCAAATTGAGCCTCTGGATAAGAGGCAAAACATTCAATGCAGATGCAGAATTACTACTTTACGTTAAATTAGTTTTCCAGTTTTCCTTATCTCTACTTCCTTCTATAAGAAGCATCACCCTACTGTCTCATTTTATGTGATGAATTGCTACAGATTGTTTATAACCACAAGTATTAAGAAGAAACAGATACTGGTTGTCACAGGTAGGGTATGTCAGCAAAAAGGGGAATATCCCAAGGACTCTGACCCCCTGAGGCATGCTGCCAACAAACTGCTTCTTCCTTCCCTCGTCCAGAGGAAGTGAGCAGTGCTCACAGCCACGCAGCCTGGGGAAGCTCCTGACCCCAGAAAAGGGGGTTTTCCCTTTGTAACCCAGCTGAGATGCACCCATGCTTCTGTGCCCCAAGGGACTTTGCAAATGACAGAGGAACCTGGAACACTTCAGAGCACAAACCCCAAGTTTATGGTGGGTGCTTTGTCAAAAGATTTATAGGTTTTGAGTGCTTCAGGTGTTTAAGTGCATGTAAAGTGCACTTGATACAAACATCAATAGCCTGGGAATAGCTGGGAGCACAGCTCAAGCCCCAGTTGTTCCTGACAGACTGCTGGAAGAAATCCCCTTGTACGCTTATTTAAAAAAATAAAACAAGTGAAAAATAAAGCAACAATTAAAAAGAACCAATAGAAATATGTATTTCTGAAACAAGGAATTAGTTCAAATGGCATCAGTTTTGCTGAGTCCCACTGATGGGAATATGGAGTGTTACCATCACTGGGGCTCGCTTGGATGCAGCAGCAGCAACGTGGCAGTGGTACCAGCCCCTGCTCCCAGTATAAAACACCCTGGGTAAAAACCAAGCACACCCCTGCTATTGCATATGCAAAAATCATCACACACAGAAAAGGCGCTGCTAAAAGCACATTATTTATCCAGCAAAGTCAGGCACTCTCATAAATGAGGAAATACCAGAAATAAAGTCACTTCTTCCACTCAGCCACTGCAAAGACATTTTAATTGCATGACCACATATGACTGGTTTTTTTCTTCATTATTTCTCATTCAGTGAGTAAGATGAAAGGGTAAAATTAAGGCTGTTCAGGCAACCTGAATTCTGACATTTAGAGAGGCGGTGAACTTCTCAGATCAGGAAACACTTAAGACGTAATATGTGTGGATAACATATGCACACATTATGCATGAAGATAGACATACAGATATTGGACAGTACATCCTGATTGCTGTATATATATAAAGGCCAAATTTAGCCTTTGACAAAACAGATCAGGACTTTATCTCTACTGACACGGGCAGAAAGGGGCTAGAGGAAACAATTTAGTCCTAAGTATTTTCCCTGTTGGCTTTGTACACTCACTGGAGCCCTGGTATTCACATGCATGAATGACTTATTTCTCTGTTACCAGTTATCTCCTTTGGTTAAATATATTAGTGCTTTTAAAGTTATTTCAAGGCTACAATCATTTTGGAATTAAATGATCCTTCAAGTACCCTTTGGGAACTGTACAGGAAACTGACATTTCCACAATGCACAAAAAAACCCCTGCAGTTGTGCTCACTTTATCTAGTTAAACTGTACTCTTTATCATGGAAGCAAATGGGACAATATTAGCCATAGATTTTACTTCTAGAAAACTACTGAAATAGAATACTGGAGGCTTCTTATTGTCACGGTCACATTCTGTCTGCTTTCAAACAGTTGACAGCTTAAACTGTCACATTTCATTCAGCTTCAGCAAAGGTCCCCAAAAGAACATTTCCATGTTTTACCCTCTTAATGATCGATTATGCCCAAGTAGGAAACTTTTTAAACCTTTCCTCCCTTTAAGCTTTGCAAAGGATCTGAATTTAAATGGCACATTTAAGGCGTTCAGATTTCTGTCTCTTTGGAACTCGACTAACAACAGCAGCCCTGCTTTTGAAGAGCACACAAAAATACTTCTGGCCCAAAAGAAAGGAATGAAGCTACAAAAAGAGGAAGATAAAAGCAATTTCAAGTCCCAAACCTACAGAATCCCCTCAGACTTGGCCTATTCTTTAGAACTAAACCTTGTTTTGCAAATCAAAGGACCAGCTGCTAAACTTGCCTTAAAAAAAGAGGTAGGTCTTGAATGCAAGGCTAAGAAAGTCCCAGGCACATGGCCCTGCTATTAATCAGTCCCTGATGTCCTCTTGTTCAGACCAAGAGTCTCCCCGTCCCTAGACTGAGCCACAGCTCTGACACCAAAGGACAGTCTCCCATCAACAGATCAATAAGTACAGACTAAGTCACTGCCTGCCAGACCTTGGGGTCTTCACCCACAGGAAGATGCTCAGCCTTCCCAGAGGATGCTCTGCCCACTGGGGTGGAGGAAGCTTGCAGCAGCTTGCCGCTTTTGTAGCAGCAAAGCCAAATGCAGTCAGTGTTTAGAGAAAGCAGTGTATCCTCTCATGTGAAATTAATGCTACTGGGAAAGGGACAAAACAGGGGGGTGGAATCTTCCCTTTGGGTAAAACTTTTAAAAATCAAAAATTTCACAAGGAAGCTTTACAAGTAGATTAAAAACATTCCTCAAAACATATTTAGCTTTCACTAGTGCAGAACACTAGTGCAACGCTAGCTATGCACTATGCAAGAAACCCACACTGTACTTGCAGTCCTACGTGAATGTTTGATTTCCCTTTGTGACTGAAGTAATCGCTGCTCTGTAAAATTTATCCTGAGCAATTAATACATCAAGCAGAGAATTACACGACTTATTTCCCCAAAAGAGGTTTTGGCAGATTGGGGTTGCAGTGGGAGCTCCTGCCACATGCTGAGCCTGTAGGTCCCAGCCCTCTAAAAGTTATTAAGCAGCATTGCCCGAGGATATCACAAAATTAAAGTAAAAGCAATTCATTAAAGTGAACGTATCGCTTTATCCGCCCAAAGACAACACATTGCACCTGATAAAAATCTCTGCTTTCGATCCTGAAACAACAGGTGTTGCAGGGATAAAAGTCAAGACAAAAGTGCCAAAGCCTTTCACATGCTTTCCCCAATTTCTACAGCAACCGAGCTTTGACAGAGGGCTTCTGACTGCTCAATTTGATGGCCGGGCAAACTTACAAAAGCTGAAGCATCAAGTTTCCTAGGGGAAGACATAATGAAATAAATGCACTCATGAATATTTATGGCAGGAGGCGGCCATCTGTTCCCTACCAACATCTTTTCTTAAAACAAGTTTCAAATATTTCAGTGGAGAAGTCATATCTTTATTTCCATGTATAAAATTAGTCCTTGAATTTTCACCATCTCTGGTCATTAAGTGCTACTGTTATGGAAATGTGGTTTTTTTCCTGCAATGATAATTAAAAATTGAGTGATAATACAGTTTTACAAAGTTCAGGTGGAGATTTCAGTGCGTCTGAGTGGGAGCTTCTAAATATTGATAGGGCATGAGTCGCATAATGTAAATATAACTTGCTCTGTCCTCCTTCAGAGAAACAAGAGCCTATGATGTCCTGCCCTCATTTGTATCCCACATCCATCTGACTTCCCTTTCATTTCCAAAGAAAGCATCATAAAGCTTTTTTATTCAGTATTCACGAAGCCAGTGTCAGCATGGACTGTGATTTGCACTGGGGGGAGAGACACATGAGCAGGGGAGCTGGTCTTCACCAAGCCCTGGGCACAAGTGGGAGTGATCCTGGAGCAGGATGCCCCTGAGGTTTGCTGGGAAAGCCGAGCAGACTCTGGGTCGTGTTTATCTGCACTTGCAAGTCCTGCTCACTCTACCGGCACTGCACTGCAGGGAAGCCGAGCCTGAACCTGGCTGTTTTCCCTTCACATCAAACGTTTCCATTCGTTATGTTTATTCTTTTGGACAGCACAACAAACCTTCTCTGTGTACAAGTCTTAAGACTGAAGAGCACATGTCTGTGGTTTATAACCCCAGATCAGAGCACTGGCCATGCGGCTGGGATGGTGCAAGGGCTGCTGGAGTCCCTGCAACAGCCCAGCAGGGAGTGATGGGGGCTTTGGTCAACCAAGACAGAGCTGGTCCCAGCAATTTAATCCCCCTGTGGGATGCAGTAGCCAGACCTCTGGGTTTTGGGGATATCAAGGATTTATCTGACTACCAAGAGATGTCCACTTCAAAGTCACAGAATATTCACACAGCAAGACAGTGCTCTGAAAGCCTGCCCTGCTGTGGGCATGAGCCCTCCTTCGGGCGGACCAGAGAGAGCGTGCAATTACACAGCCCTGACAGGGCCACAACTGAGCAAACACCACAGGTTTTGGTACCAAATGACAATTGCCAGTGCACTGCGAGAGGACTTCTGAGTGGCAGAAGCTGAGATGTGGGAAAACCGAAATCACTGTAAATGACAAACTACGTGGCAACAGCAGTACAGCTGAAGCCTATCATAGAAAAAATATATCTAAAGCATGTTGCTATCTGTTACTCTGGTCAAAGGCAGCTCTTGATTACTTATGATGAAGCAGAGACAGTTGAGGCGAACAAAAATCCAACTAATACAAAAGAAATTAGTCTATAAAAACATACTTTCACTGACCTGCACTGGCACAGAGCTCACCTCCTGAAGGGGCTCACCAGCCCAGCCAATGTGCAACTTCTTCCTAATATCTAATCTAAATCTGCGCCCTTTCAGTTTAAAGCCATTTCCCCTTGTCCTACCACTGCGTGCCCTTGATAAAAGTCCCGTAAAAAGTACACTGTCAGCATTTTTCTAAACAAATCCCAAAACTATCAATGCTTGCCCAGACCTTTCAATTGCACTGAAGTGAGGTTTTGGTCAAAGAAAGCCACAACAGGACTCTGCCACCAACCCTTCCCAGGCATTAAGAGCAAGTAGTGCTGACAAAGTACACGCTTTGAAATGCCACACAGTTATTTCAAGCACAGCCTCTGTGCAAGTCCCAAACTCTTCTTGCAGCCCAACCACGCCACTCTTGGTGCTCTGCTTCAACTATTAGTCCTTGAGCACAAAGAGACTGTGACAAACCCAAGACAGGCCCCTCAAATCAGGGCAGCACAGCATGAGAGCCCCCGTGATCTCCCAGCCCCTTAGCTGAAGCCGCTAATTAGCCGAGGCCCCCGGAACGAGCACGCCCTGTGAGATGCTATCACAGCCCCATGGCAGGTTTGATCCATTTATTGCCCTATCCATGCTCTTAAATTAAAAGGTAGAATTGACCTCTGCGGCACTGCCTGCAGCTGCACGAGCAGTGCCGTGCAGCTAGTTAGAGAGCTCATCTCCATGATTGCCCAGAACATTAACCCTAATGCTGTCAGCGCTGCACTGTTTTCCTTCCCTTCTGGAAGCGTGGCTTGCTCATTTGTAACTGCGAGCAGGAAGAGCCTGCTGGAAATGGGCAGGCTCACTCACACGCCTCTCAACCCCTCGCATGCTCACACCTGGAGACAGAGAAAAGGTTGGGGTGATTGCTGGGGCTGATTTCCTAGATTGATTTCTCTGCAGCGGATCTGAAGCATGGGCAACCTGGGCAGGTCACACCGTAACAGCCTTTCCATTTGCGTGCAAAATTTGGGCATTATGCTCAACCTGCTCATCCACTTCCATTCAAGGTGCAGATTATTAAATTTGCATAATAACTATCTACAGCTAATTATCCACATTTGTTCATGGAAACAGCCACTTTCTGTAGGGCTTAGAATTACCATAAACTGTGCATAAGAATCAAGAAATCACCGATTTATCTTATTAAGGGTGGCAAGGAGTTTACACGTTAATTAGCAGCGTTTCACTTTGAAAATGCATTAAAACGCTCACAGGACCAGTTCACTTGACAGCCCCTCAGCATTTGCCAGGATGCTGCAGGCCAGCACTGATGCAGAAGAAAATCAGAAGCACTAAAAGCAAAAGGAGCACCTGGGAATTGCCATCCCAGCAATTTCTGTTTGGCACAAGAGGCACTCGCTGTGCAGGCACTGCAAAGTTGCAGAAACCTGTGAGAATGTTATTTCAATGGGATTAGATGAAGATGGGACAGATGAAAAGCAGTTGCTTACCGAATGAATAGAGCCAAACAACACAACAGCAGCAGTGTGTGTGTGAGCTTGGCAACCGTCCTGTTCATAGAAAGCTGGCAGTAAGATTTGTTTTCTGCATTTTTTAACATACTTTTAAACACGTTTCTATCAAGGTGCAAAACTGAGGTCCTGTCTCCCAGGGATCTTAAACGACCTAATGGTATTCTCAATACTCTGACTGCTTAGTAAGTGAGTGCTGAGAAGCCTTCCCCTACTAGCTGCCATAGAGCAGTTCCCATAATATTCATTGCTGCTTCATTTTTTTCCAGCAGCAGGTGGTACGATTTCTGTATCTGCAATAAATAAACATTCAAATAGAGATTTCTCTGGTTAATAACTGCTATACAGGTATAAAGTGTTACAGTTCCTACACATATTTTTAATACCGCCAGTAAAACCTAAAGTAAGGAGTTGTGTTTAAGAAAGGAATGTTCCCATATTCCTTGAAGTGAGATTTTCACTCTGGGAAACGATTACAATAACACAGACTCTAAAATAAAGAGCCATTTACTCTCAGTTTTTTCCTACGCTCCAGAGACATCCCCCTTAATTTTTAGCAATGTGATCGCCAAAGGCACCTGGGCTATGCAGGTGCTCAGAACTGGACAATCTCCTGGCACAGCTTGGAAACTTCCGGCCAAACACAGGAATTCAAGTGCAACTTCATTGCCTCCCATGAGCAACACTCTGGTGCTGAACTCCTGACCTCAGGGCGCACGCTGGAGCAGGCTGAAGAGATGCTGCAGGAGCCAAGTGCTGCACAGCGGGGTAGGGGAATGCCCCAGCTCTGTGCTGGTTTGTGCTGGTGTGGGCAGGACAACAGTCTGGTTTGTTCTCGAAAGAAGAATGAGGCTTCACTGCTCCACATGAGGAGGCAGAAAGGAAAAGTTCATGATCTACACATACCATGAGCTCATCCAGTATCTGCGCCTCATCCTCATACCCCAAACCTTGCCTACTTGCAAGACAAACTGCAAGAATACAAAGAACAAATGAGAAACAGACTGCAATCAACAGCCAGCTTTCATTTAGAAGAGTGCAAACCCTTTATACATTTCTGTTCTTCGTGCAAGTAACATCCAAACCAAAATAATTATCTGCGGTTTTCCCGTTAAAACAGACAATAACATTTAATGGAAGTCATGTGCTTTCAGAGAACACTCACGTGCTGCACTCAGTTTTCACAGAAAATAGGTCCACTATACATCCCCTCCTCCTATGGATTTTTCTCATGAAAGCGAGGAATCTGGTTCACATAACAAACTGCGTGACTGTAAATCTTTATTTCATGGCGGTGTGATGGATTTAATAAGGGGATGGATTTAGCAATTCCTGTTCGTCCACCGTTTCATTAATTTCTTAGTAAAGAAGTTTCTAGGTTTGAGACATGCTTTCAGGAACTAATTTTGCCTTGGTGCTGAAAAGAGCTATAGTGCAATTACCAGGAAGTTAATCTAGTCATTGTGCATATTTTTTGTTCTTCATTTCCCAAGCACAATTTGAACCTTCCAGAGCTATAACAAAGAATAATAAAGGTATCTTTTGCAGCCCATCAGGTGAGATTCTCATCACACACCAACCCCATGCAGCTAAAAATTAAATTGCAAAGCCTGTATCAGCTGCTCTCCAAAACCATTTTCCATATCAATAAAGTAGCAAGTCATAAATAAATAATATCGTGCAATGGCCAGAAGCGTCCCTGCTTTCCTGCAATCTGCTGGAATTATCCTCCCGGCTGTACGTGAGGGCTAACCTTTAGGCTTTATCCCTTCTCATATGCACACTCTCATCACCTGCTTCCTGGAAGTGCTGTCCTCTGATTTCTCCACGCAGCACCCCCTGCCCAGGTATGCATGCTGCCATTATCAGTCACGGCCCCAGATTTTGCCATGGCCTCCCAAAATACACACAGGTTGTACACGCAACTGACAGCAACACATGCTTCATTATCTTCACTACGGACCTACCCGAAAGCCCACACACCAATGAGACAGGTGGAGCAACAGCTCCTTGCTTTTCATGCAGAAACATGGCCTTTTAAAATGCAAACCAGATGTCCATCACATCCTTCTTGGGCAGTGTTTTTAATAGGGTGAGGGGTCACACGAGCCACCCGGTCTGGGGGCGGCTGAGCACCCGCAATGCGGATTAGAGAAATCCAACTGCTTTTCACAGATGGTCGAGTACTTTCTGCAAAGACTGTTTTTAGCCACAAGGTTGATTTTGATCTTGAAGACTAAAGAAACATCAAAGGGAAATACCTGTGGGTATATGTGAGTGCTCTTAGAACAAGCACGGGCTCATGAATACCAATTTATAACTATTCAGTATTAATGTTATACCATATCTATGCAGGCTACAATAATAGTTCACCCCGTCCCTCCTCTTCTCCCCTTGTAGCCCCATGGATTCTCACTACCATCGGACCCTGGGCTTCATGACACCCCAGGCTGAAGTCAAAAGTCCATGAACTACTCCATGTTGCATCTCATCTAGTGGCTTCCTTCCATGTCTACCTGTGATTTTGCTGCTTAAGTGTGCTAAGGCTGGGCTGCGAAATTGTATTTAGATGTGATCTTAGGGCAGTGATGGGTTTTCAAGAGCAGCACTGGGTGTTTGAGGCAGAGGGAGACCAAAGCTGTGAGCCAAAGCAAGGTACTTGCAGCAAAACTGATCAGCAGGCCAGGATGAAACCAAAAGGACACTATTGAAAATGGCTGCTATCACTTTGCTCCTCAGCAGAATGTGCAGCAAAAGACAGACAACCTGACAGGGAATCAAACACACGAGGCTTTACACAAGCTTCCCATTCAGAACTTCCCACAGTGTGCAAAACTAATTTTGATTTATCTTCTACATTGTTGTCTTTAGACCCAACTGAACAACAGAGGGGGGTGTATAATTTCATTCGAACATCCACTGTTCCAGGCTAGCACTCACCAGCTCTGAAAAGCTGTTTACAGTCATGTTCTGCAGGCTGGCCTTTAAAGACCAGCATTAGTTCAAATCTCACCCTGAGAAAACGTTTGTGAATCCGGTAAATGACTCAAACTTGAATTTGCAGTCCTCTCACTCTCAGCTTGCAGAACCACTGTATCAAATAGTTGCTCCCCAAGACAGATTTTAAAAGCATGCTTATAAAATGAGGGACCATTGATAATCTAATAAGTCTATGAAGAAAATGTTTCTGTTTTCCACACAATGCTGGAGAAAACCTTGGAACTTTTAAACACGTAGGAGATGCAAGAAAAGCAATAGGGCTCTGTTAACAGGTAAACAGGAAGGAAGGAAAATATCAGCAGAGAAAAAAATGTCTCTGTGCATATATAATACAGGTTTTTTTAGTCAGGAGCTTTCATGAGATGTAGAAGTTTGACTCACTGTGGTAATTAAAACGTTCTGTAACGGTAGTAATTACCACATCAGGTAAGGCACAATGGATTGCAGCGCGTACCTACAATATGACTGTTATTTAAAAGTTTCATTTCCATTTTTGTAGCTTTTGTAGATTTTAAGCAACTTCCTACTGCCTGTGGAGCATGAATGTTTAAAGCAGTACAGTGCGGAGCAGCACAGCCCAAGCACCTTTATGGTGCTTTTACTAAGCAGTTCCTATATGGCAATATATGGGTATTTTTGTTACCTTTTCTGTTCAAGCACTTAATGACTTGCAGAGAACAGATACTCAGGATTTGTATAACATAGTGTTCTGTGAAGAGAACTAGTTATAATAAACAGTGATCCAATCGAAGCAAACACCTTGACGTTGGCAGCAGCTACGAATGCTTCAGAGAGTGTGGAGAGAGGTGCTAGGCAGAGGTCTCTCACAGCCCTCCCACACCACTGAGCATCTCTGCCTTCGAAGTCTGGAAACCAACCCAGAACTTTCCAACAGCCACTGAAATGACAAAGCCTCTGCCCTTTGCAAATGGTTTTCAGGAGCACTGACCATAAGGGTGCTAAAACTCATTTTGTGAGGCATTAAGACCTATATTAAACCAAAGTAGCATAAAGCATCAGATTATTCCTGCAATTCAGAGGATTCTGGGGGTTGCAGGCTGTGCAGTGCATTTTCACTACTAGAGGAACGTGAGTTCTCTCATTTTTTGTATCAAACCCTGATGCCATGTCTGGAAAAACACTAAACCCTGTCAATTATCTCCGTCTTCCCAAGTTTCAATCAGCCCGTTGCAAACTCCTCCAACAAAATAAGCCCTTTCACTTCAAGAAGGGGCAATAAAGATGATGGATGCTTACTGGAGTTTATTTTCGATGTGTCCATAAACATTCCCCTAGTAGCTTATCCCAGCTGATGAGGAGCTTTGCAAAGACAACTGCTGTTGACTGAAAATATCTGACTTTTTTTTTACAAATTTGCTGTACAGAAGGAATTATTTATATTTAAATAGCACTTTCCTGTGATCATGAAATATACATATTTGTCATAGTTAATGCGGGGACCAGCAACGCAGGCACTGCTAATGAGCTTTTATTAAGAAATCCTATTTTAGTCCCTCTCAACTCTAGTCCCTCCCTCCAGGGAGGTAGTGTGCAGCTCTAGAGGCTTATCTGGCACAGGTTATTTTCCCCTACACGCTAAAATAATTAAGTCACTGTTCTAAATTCAAGGCATAACTGAGGCATCACCCACTTGATTTTCTCTCCACAGACCTAAGGACCACACCACAACCAGGAAGCTCCTAAAGGCAAAATAAGTCAGCCTTGAACAACTCTTCTACTTGCCAAGGACCACAGGAATGATGCCACACTGGTTTAACACGAACCAAAATTGAAAGCTCCTTTTGGATATATGTATTTAATTATTACATTTTTAAATGTACGTTGCTATCTTTCTACCTCTAAAGAAAACCATAATAGACAGAGAAAATTAAACACACCCAGATTTTGATGTTCAAGAGGCACTAAAGAGGGAGAAAAAGGTGCACCATTTAATAACACCATCGTTCATAGCAATACCTGGATTACTGGGAGCAAAGCAAAAGTGAAAAACAGCAGCAGGACACTGAAATACATCTTTGAACATCTACCACCACAGCCTGTATGTTTGCAGAAGGAATAGACAAGAGCACGGCCTGATAAAAACATGCACACACACACACACGCACACCCAGTTCTCCCCTCCAGAGCATCCCCTCACTGGAAGGAACGTGGTCAGCACACACAGCTTTGACAGGCTTAGCTACCTCTTCCTCACCAGCCCTGTGACAGAGGTCTGGTGTTCATGTGAACTGAAACGTGCACATCTTTCCCCTGAGTAAGAATAATGTATTTAATACCTGGCACTGACTTTTATCATGCCTTTAACTATTTGTTTCCTTGCTTTTAGAAGCTGGGTTTAGTAAGTAATGTGAAAGGCAAGCACACTGCTGTCACTTAGCAACCTAAAATGGGGTTTGGAACAAAGATCTTTATTTCTGGAACCATTTAATAGCAGTGGCTGATGAGGGCTGAAGTGTTCAGGTCAGTGGAAGCCCCAGCTCCTCTTGCTGCTGATCCTCCCCAGGGCCCTCCACAGGGCTGCCTTGGTGTCACCAGCATTCTACCCTTACTTAAACCTCCTCCACTTTATGGTAAAAAGCAGGAAGCACAGAAAGAAAAATTTAATAAAAAGAAAGGCAATTAGCATTATTTTGTGACTGTGTTTTAGTTAGTTTACTATAGCTGCTTAAAGCTAAAGGACTGGTAAAAGCAGAGAACAGCTCACCTTATGCCTATATACACAGATCCTATCAGCTATTCTTCCTTTTACAGCACATCCTCAATACTTCTATGGCAGTGCCTAAGTACAGAGCAGAAAATCCTTCTGAGTATTTGCAGGTGAAGGAGCCTGAAGCACAATATGAAGACTGCTATGGGCATCCCTGGCATAGGGTTTTTGCTGGTACCTCCTGTGCCATCAGGTTTCCTCACCTATAATCCAAACTTATGGGTGAAAAACAAAATACCCAAGGCAAAAATCAACTGAAAGGTATGACTGCTGTGTGCCTCGAGCTGTGCCCAGCTCTGTTTCAGCTTCTTTCTCCACCAGAAGAAGGAAGAAGGGCAGCTAAATGATCCTGCATTTAGGCACAAACACTGGCTCCCTTTGGGTCCTCTCCTGAGTTACAAACCAGGTAGGAGAGCCAAGAGCTTCTGCTGATTGCAGTGGAACTTCCTCTTGCCAGAGCTAGGACATGCTTAATTACTGCCAGCTTTAATTACCGTTCCAGCTTCCCAAAGGGCTTTCAACCTGTCTCAGTTTTCACATCTCATCCCTGCTAGTTCATTGCTGCTCCGTCATGTGCAGTGGTGGCTGTAGAATATCCTTGACACATCCAGGCTGGAGCAGAAAGAACCAAAATTCACATATAAGTGAATGAAGTCGAACCTCGCTAAACTGGAAATTCACCTGTGCGGTCTGCTAGCCACCATGGATGGATACCACTTTAATGGCCAATACAAAACCAAGCAGCCACCATAAATTTGTCTTTGAGCACATGGTAGAAATAAATACTGGTGCACACTACTTGTCCTTTCCTGCTTTTATCTTTCTGTCACCATATACACGAGGTCAACTTTTTTAGCTATATCCCTGGTAAATCAAGACACTTGGAAAAAAGGAACACGAGCAGAAGAGCATGAAATACAAAGAGAAAAATTAAAAAGGGAACTAAAGAATTCATAGCAATTATAATACCGAAAATATCAGATTTACCTTCTGAATATTCTTCAAGGAACAGAATCAAGAAGACTTTTATCTCCTAAGTCCCATTAACCAAACGGAACTGTTCAAAGGGAAATGAGAAAATCTAAAGTAAATGTCACTATGTGATAGAGCAAAATGCGTGAACCCTAACTGCCAGACACTGCCTCTAATCAAAGCTTAATATTCTAATTCAAAGTACTATTATTACTACACCCAAGCTCCTCCTGCTGCGTTGGAAACACAGTATTTGCTTACACATCTTTAACAATTTCTGTTAAGGAAAATCAAACATTTGTAAAAAATAAGCCTAAATTTAGGAGCCTGTACTTAAAATAATTTCACTAGTGAGCATTGCTTCACTGCATTTAATCAAGTCATAATAGATGCAAACTTTAAGATGAAGTTCTCCCACACATGTACCTAGATACATTTCATGGGAAGCACAAAATTTACGGTTGGACTCATTTTATAATGAAGCAGTATCAGATATAAGCTACCCAAACCCCTGACGACTCTGACATCAATTTATATGCTTTATATACTTTTTAATTTCTCTATTTTATAGAGAATTCAGGTAATTCTCTAAGATGACTTCTGATTTCCTGCAGGAGTGGGGATACAGATGGCATTTGACTTCATACGAGAAATTTGGAATTGTATGGCTTCACTATGAATAAAGGCAGAAGGTTTTAGGGTGAAGATAGCTGAAGCGCATTAACTATCTCACGGCTGTTTCTGACTGCAATGTTAAGTCCAGCAGCTTTGACAGTGGCTAAATCATGCCAACACTATATCCTGTGAACAAGCATGACTTCATCAGCCAACAGAACTATAAAACCTACCTGATTTTCACCACCACAGTACCGGTTTCTAGCCAAACTGCCAATCTTCATTAGTTATCTCTTTTTGGTAGCCATGACCTTGTCCTACAGAGAACGACTGCTCTTGGAAGATTTCTGCCATTGGCCTGTCAGGGTTCTAGCTTTGTCTACAGTGGAATCAGAAAATACACTTGTTAAACTTTGGTTTCACATAGTTTCAATTTAAGAGCCAAACAGGAAAAAGATTGAGTTAGGTGCAGGTGCTTGGCCCAGAACCTGGAAGAAGGCACCAGAGCAGGACAATGCAACCACAAAACCAAACCCAGAGCACTAGGCAAGTAAACAAAGTTATTGTTAGAAATGTTAACAAGTCTATTCCCAAATGTCATTTCATTAGTGGGGTTTAACATGACAATTAACTCCTGTAATTGACAGAAGATTTTGTAACCCTTTGTGATGAAGTGCTCCGTCCATGTGCACAGATGACCTAGCACAAGGACAGCTTTCCTAGGGATCAGCATTAATCACAGAAGGGACCCATTTTTAAATGCACAGCAGGAAGCAGTTTCCCTTACAACAACATTAGTCAGGACACGTGCACGTTGTCTTTAGTGATGTTTTCCTTAAATAAGATTCAAGCCCTTCCGAAATCAATAGGAGTCTTCCCTATTGACTTTGGTGGGCGATGGATGAGGCTCCTGCTGCTGCTGCTGCCACCACATTGAAACAGAGTGAAAATATTTCCATCTTCACTCAATTTACAATTTCCATTGCTTAATGCTTCCCACCATAACTATGAAGATCCGCAGACAGCTCCCCTCATTCCTGTCCCCTTTACATCTTGTACACGTTCCCCTGGTTAAAACACGTAAAACACTGTGGTATTTCACAGGCTCAGCCACATCACCAGCTGGCAACACCTCACAGGTTCCACCAATGACGCTACTGTTTGAAACTCTCTAAACACAATAACTGAAAGAAATCACAGGTCAAAAATTAGACAGCTTAAAATTCATTCTTACCTTCTATTCACTTTTGCCCTTCAAAAGAACTCCACTCCGGGGAGCTGACAAATAAAGATAAATTGCACTTCTGCAGCGTTCTCTCTAAATAAGCCATTGCATTGACTAAATGAACCTCAGAAGCCAAATTCAGCTTTGATAACTAAAATGGGGCAGGTTTTTTTGCCTTTTTTACAAATACAAAGCTCACAACTTCTTGGCATAAAGGACTGAATTCAAGACATTTTCCTGGTTTAGCATTTTGGGAAGTTACCTACATGTTCATTTTAACGGACTTCTCATGTGTAGTAGATATCTAGACAATTTACTGGTGTATCTCTGAATATCATGATGTGTATATATATACAAATACACAGACTCCCATGCATAACCTGATGAGGCCTCCCTGTTTCCAAGGCAAGTCACCTCCCAGGGCAGCGCATCTCTGCAACAAGGTCACTGGCTGCATGCTGCAGCGAGGCGCTGGCAGGTCCCACAGGGAGCAGAGATGGGGACCCATATATAGCACTAAGGACACCAACACCACTACAGCATAGTATTCATTCCTCTTCCTCATTCCTTCATCCTGAAGAACAACTGAAAATACCATGAAAGGGTTCAACGTCTGGCAGAAACTGAATACAGTTCAGCCTAGTTTAGCAAGAAGATAATCGAGAGATGTCTTGATTATAGCACATCGCCTTGATTATCTTCAGGGAGGGGAAAAAGGCTTCAGAGGGCTCTTCAATCTCGTGCCGAAAGGTGAAAGGGGAATAAATGACTGAATGCTGAAAAATACAAATGAGAACATCCAAATGCATTTAATCAGCGTGGATAACACCAAGCTGAGAAGCAGCAAGTCTACCATCACTACACATTTCAGAATCAAGACTGGATACCTCTCAGGAAGAGCTGTGTTTGTATTTACAGCTATTTAATATACAGTATATGAGGAAAGAAAGCATCAATGCCTCCTGCCTTCGCAGGCAAGAACAGAGACAAACCGTCCCTCTGAGTGCCTATGCTGCCTCAGAAGGCACAAGAGGAAATGCTTTTCTGGGGCACTCAGGCACACACTCCCCTCATTTCCATTTAGCCCTGGCAAAAACTGTTACGGTTCTGATAAAAACACCTAATGTCCATATAACAAAGTTACCAGTATATGAACTACCAGATGTATTAATGTTAGAGCATCTCTCTGCTCTACTAACACATGCATCTGAGACTTCACATGAGGGCAGATCATTCACCCTAGGATACAGAGGAAATGGCCATGCCTACTTACGACACTTTAATTGGATGGATGTTAAACCTGATCCCAAGCCCTTAACATGCAGTGGGTTTCATGATGTCTGTAGAACAGGAGATAAGCAAGTCTAATTAAATGTGGTATTTTCAGATTCCCACAGCACGGATTCACTATAATACAAGGGGAACAAAGTTGCTATACACAGAACCATCTTAAGGAGAAAAAAAATACATTGTACATCTGTAGGCCTCATTAGGAATGAAAGGCAGCAAGGTTTCAGAGCTGTGCCAATAAAACAAGTAGACTCCTTGTATTCCAGAAAATCAGATTTTTATCCAAGCAGTGAAAAATAGATGCTGCGCTTGCAGTCTAAGGTTTGATAAAAGACAAGTCAAATGATCTTCCTCTGCATCCTGAATTCCGTAACACTCCACAGATCAAGGTAGATAGGAAAAATATATAAAAAAGGGAACAGTAACACCACACATTTTTGCCCATCCCAATAATTCCGATAACTCCCTAGGTAAGCTCTCCTGCGCTGTTGCTGGTAATTAGGCCCAGAGCTTGTGTCACTGTTGTAATGGGTTATTGATCACCGAAATTCTCAAAGAACTCCATAGTTCTGGGCTTTTGGAAAATAACAGAACAACCAAACCCTGTGTAATAAGTGCAAGTCTTGAAAGAGTTGATGTTAATTATGTATCACAAGTCCTGTTGCACTTCCCAACCCTAACCTTTCATTTCTCCCCAGCAACAGTTTTATTTCAAGCTTTCCTTCAGACATCGTTGTTGCCCATTTGTCTGGGGATTGTATTTTTCACCTGTCCCAGGATTTTTGGGAAGAGCTATTTTTTATGTTATCAGGGTTTTCAGGAGAGTGAGCACATGCCTGAGGATGCAAAAATAGCCTGTGAAATGCTGTCAGCTGCCAGAGCCACACTGGTGGTCTGCAGAAGTGAGAGACCACCCGGGTAATGCCATTCCCCTCTTCCATAAATGTCTCTGCTCCTTTCTTATCCTTGTTTACTTATACTAATTTTAGGCCGGTGCAGCTCCTTGGATGTCAGCAGCACAAACTCCTCATTTCAATCTGCCAGAGGACACACTGTGCTGAGCACAGAGGACTCATGGACACCAACTGGCACACTGCACAACTGTGCCAGAAAGCAGGCAGTGAAATACCACCACACTGCCTGGAAACCCCTCCTTACCCTCCCCAGAGTGCCGGGGAGCAAACAGGGCCACAGCCACCCCATGCAGACCCAGCCCAAGGGCTGTGAGCTCAGCTCCTGCCCCGTGGGCTGAATACACTTCAAAGGCTGAAAATTAAACCCAGCAGGAGCTGGCCAGGTTTCCCCCATGCACACACCCATCAACCCTTCAGTTTCTCACCAGCCCAAACCTTGCAATTGCTCTCAAAAGCAGGTCAAGTCCCAGGGATCTACTGCATTCAAGAAAGGGCCTGTGGCCCCTTCCACAGAGACTGTAAATCTCTGCCTACCAAGGCACATACGAATTATTATAGATTGCAGTAGTGTGAAATGATCACTACATTTAATTAGCAGGTCAAAATTGCCAGTTAATTATTCTCTGCACCTTTCAAGACAGCTCTCGCACTGTTTAAGCTGAATCATCTCCCCTGTCAGGACTTGATCTAAGCCACAGAAGAAGGGAAAGATGCCACCCTGGTGCCCTTCAGGCCTGGAGGAAGATGCTGAAAAGAATGCAGAAATCAATTAAGTGCTGGAGGAAGACAGGAATAAGCACAATTAAAGGGGCAAACAAATCCCCAACAACATTTAAAAGCCATTCCTTGTTCCCCAGCAGACTGCAATTGATATCTCACATCAAGGCTGAGTGGAAGAGGGCAAGAGGAGCTGTGCTTGAAGGGACAGGTTTCTCCTTAAGTGAAGGGTTCTGCGTTTCCCACTACAACAATCCAATATTGCTTTATTCTAATTGCATCCAAATGTTTATGCCAAACTTGCAAGCTGCCAATATGCTAACAATACAAGGAAAGGCAAAGGCTCTTCAACAGTTACCAGAATATGCCAATCCAGGAAGGTGGGTGCATTGGGCAGGTGGCAACCATGCATTTAGCAAATTGAAATTTATTATATTTTGTCTGCTTATTGGAAAAGCCAAAAGGGCTCTTTGCTCTTAATACTACTATGACTCTTCCTATATCTTAAAGTGCTATATAATTATATAAACCCATTTAATCTTGCAGGCTGAACTGGGCCCAAGCTAATGGAAAGCAGGCAGGTAACACATGTCCAAACCACCCCAAGAGCATTCAGCATGGCTGCAATTCACTTCTCCCAGAGCATATCTCCTGCAGCAGAAACCAGCAGGCTGAGAGGAATCACCTGTGTGCTGGCACACAGCACACTGGGTGCATGCAGCGACCCTGCAAAACAGAGAGATGGAGGGAAATTAAAGCCATATTGGACTTTTCTGTTTACTTATATGGCACTGATGGTGAAGAGTAGATTGATGTGCCTACAAAGGATGGAAAGCCCCTAGTTACAACTGCATCTCCCCCACTGAAGAACAAGGAGCACCAAATAGCTGAAGAGATGAGATAATGTCTTGGCCAAAGATTTACCCCATCAGACTTACGCTACCACAAAACCAGAATATTCTTTTTAAGGCATAAGGCTGCAATGGCAGCCACAAATATCAAGCTGTGCTTTTATGTCCAGGGCTATGAATAGTCAGCCAGCCAGAAGCAGTGAAAGAAAATCCTTCTCCTAGTTTGTTCCTTCCATGTCCCTTTGGTATTTGTACAGCATCACCCCAGAAGCCAATGGCTTCTCATGCAGCACAGTCCTGCTGGAGCCCCACAGTCCAGCCACACCAAACAACAAGTGCTGAGTATTGACTTATTCAAACTCCATGAAACCTCTGCCCAGATTTATTTCAGGCAGCAATCACATATTCTAACTTCTGTGCATGTAGCTATCCAGTTCAGCAATCACATCAGTCCCTTAAATCCCTAAAACCCCACCAAAACTACAAGAGACAAGGAATATGTTTTCTCTCAAAAAGAGAGACTTTCTCTCCTTTTGTCTTTTTAAATAGACAATTCTTGACTTAAGTCTGAATCAAGCCAATGGTGGTAAAAATATATTTGGACACATCTTTAAATAACAAGCCAAACTTGGGCTTTCTTTTGCAGTATCAGCATTTTACTTCAAAAAAAAGATTTTATACATTTATTGCAACGTTAAAAATATCATTAAGTTGTGGATCTTCTCTAGAAATATCTATCTGTAAGAAGCCAGAACTCACTTCTCTGAAGTTACCTAAGTGAGTATTAAGTGCAATTTAAGCCACTAATTTACATTTGTTAATTCAAGGTTGTTTAAACTGCTATAAAAATTTCAGAGAGAAGTAAGAATTGAATAGCTTAAAAGCATCCTTTGAAAGCCAAGGTATTACTTGCCTTCAGGATTTTTCCCCCTACTCAGCCCACATAGAAGAGTTGTCATTTCTATCTAGTTCACTCGCAGATATGCTTTAGTTATTAAATACTAAATCAGAGAGAACAGAGATTCAATTCAGAAAAATACAGTTCAATCTGCCAAATTGCTACTTTCATAAGTTATGTTGTGAACATATGTTGATAAAAAGGGGGTTATTTAAAGATGCAACTAAGTCTGATGATAAATGAGACAATTCAGGTCTGCAAGTTTTAACTCAATAAATATAACAGAAGCCAATCTCCATGTTATATTTTCCTTCTGCTTTGAAGATAGATGCCTGCAATAAGAAATGGTGTGTTCTGTACATAGAGATTTTAATATAGTATCCACAGAGGAAACAGCTATCTGCCTGAACAGAGTAACAGAGAAAGAAGAAAGTTGTAAATTTTCCACTAACTAGGGCTGAGCAAATAATTCATCATGAATAATTCAGCCAACAAATGTAGCCTCTTTTTATGCTTACAAACAAATTACAAACGATTTATAAACAAACTGTGATTTCCTTGTTTTCCTTTTAGTCATTTGACTATTCAATAACTCCATTCTTTTTAAAACAACAGCACCAGCAACAGACTGAGTGTTCTCCAATAAAACAGTTTCATGGTTTAGTTCGACCAGAAAAATCCAGTGCTACTGCTCAAATAATACCTCTCACGATGAGATAGACAAAAGCAAAAGGAATTTAGCGTAGACATGGGGTCACGTGCCATGGGATTACACCGACACAGGGATGTTTCTCACCTCTCTTTGACATTTTCCATGCCAAGTCAGATCTTGGGGAGGACAAAGCTCATTAGGGCTTTGAGGTCATCATAGAATGGTTTGTGCTGTAAGGGACCTTGAAGATAAACCAGTTCCAACCCCTTTGCTATGGGCAGGACCTTCTACTAGACCAGGCTGCTCAAGGCCCCATCCGTCTTGACCTTCAATGCACTTGAACCTGACCATCCAACAGGTTATCCTGTCATTAGCCCCTGATTTTGTTTTAAGCATAATGACATCTGCTCTAAATAAAACCCTTGGAAATGGCTGTACTTGGATTGAAAGCTTTAGATTAGGGAAGACAGCAGAAGACATCATAGCGCAAGCTCTGTTTACTGCTGAACACACCGGGAGGGTTGCCAGCAGGAGCACCAAGGAGAGCCTGAGCTGCCACTTGTGCCATGAGAGCCACAGGCAACTTGAGCACCTCCATAACCACCTCTGGGCACTCAATGCCTGGTCTGCCATGTTAAAGCCACATCTCCACCAGGTGTGAAGCAAGGACATATGGGCTACTTCTAGCAAGCAAATCTGCAGCTCGGATATGTACCTTCAGCGCCAGCACAGCCCATGGAACATCTTGTGAGACCTCACTTGGAGTACTGTGTGCAGTTCTGGTGTCCTCAACATAAAAAGGACATGGAACTGTTGGAACAAGTCCAGAGGAGGGCCACGAGGATGATCAGGGGAATGGAGCACCTCCCGTATGAAGACAGGATGAGAAAGTTGGGGCTGTTCAGCCTGCAGAAGAGAAGGCTGCGTGGAGACCTCACAGCAGCCTTCCAGTATCTGAAGGGGGACTATAGGGATGCTGGGGAGGGACTCTTCACGAGGGACTGTAGTGATAGAACAAGGGGTAACAGGTTCAAACTTAAACAGGGGAAGTTTAGATTTGATATGAGGAAGAAGTTCTTTACTGTAAGGGTGATGAGGCACTGGAATGGGTTGCCCAGGGAAGTTGTGAATGCTCCATCATTGGTGGTGTTCAAGGCTGGGTTGGACAGAGCCTTGGGTGGCATGGCTTAGTGTGAGGTGTCCCTGGGCATGGCAGGGGGGTTGGAACTAGATGATCTTAAGGTCCTTTCCAACCCTAACTATTCTATGATTCTATGATTCTGTGTATGTGGTTCATGGTGCACTGCTCTGGGAACATCAGATGTTGGAACCCATATCATAACCTTCACTGTGAGAAGGGCAAGCACTGCTCCTGCTTTTCCACTCATCCTCTGGCAGCGTAACCCAACAAAGTGCCCAACCAGACATTGCAGTAAATCAGACAGCAAATCCATATTGTACATGCTCACTCTCTCTGCAGGTAGAAAGGTCTGTTTCCACAGCGATGCCTCTGCCCCACCAAAGAGCCACCCAAACAGAAAGGCACCTCTCTTCCCCACCAACCAATACCTCTGTTTTTATCTTCTGTGAGAGCACAGCAGCCTCATGCAAACCAACTGGTCTGTAAGCACAGCCCTTCCTGGGAAGACTTATGTGCTCCAGGGTAGGCAAAGCCCAACAGTCCCCTTGGGCTGGTGCTGAGTGTGACCTGATGCTGATGGGGCTGGTCACCCCAAGGGGCACCACAGGGACTGACTGGAGGAAAACTGCAGTTACCGACCCAGAAAATCCATCAGCCCCATGTCTGTCTGCACATGGCCAGGCTGCCATGGCATGGTGCTGTATCATATATCTGTGTGTGTATATATATACACACACACGCACACACTGTAAAGAAAACCTTCCTCCACCCCTTTTTCTGTAGGATTTTACAATTCCTCCCACAAAATGAACAGTTCTCACTCCAATAAAAGAGCGTTTAACTTTTGGCTTTACACAGGCTTTTTATGGACATTATTGCAATCAAATTTAATTCACACCCTGCTAGTTGAGCTGGTGCTCATTTTGGGTGGAAGTGATATCAGATAATAGCCCCTTTCAACTGAAAAGCTAAATAAAAGTCCACATCAACTTCTGCTTAAAGCAGCTTTACATTTGGACAGCACAATGCTGTCAGTGCAGAGCATGCAGGCTCAGCCACACTGACGACACCATTAGACTTTAAATTGGTTGATTCATTGCACAAGTTCATCACTGGAATGAAAATGTCAGTTTCTCATAATATTATTTTAGCCACCACCATTACCCTGTGACTTACAGCTATACTGAATATTAAACCTTAAATTACAACTGTCTTCTCTTAATTAGCCAATAGGCTGATCATTTCATTTTAATTTCAGACCACAAGTTAAAAGAGGCATCTCTAATGTTCCCAGTTTATTGAAATAAACTGTATCAAAATGGTCTTCCAGGAGACAAATTTCTAGTTTTGAGTCCATTTGCTATAATATATAAATAAATGAAATGTTATCATAACCTTTAGTGCAAACTAAATTAATTCTGCTTTAATTCCACATTTACTGAAGCACTGGCTTCCAAAGCTCTGACTCAAGAGTATGATAGCCTTTATATTATGCTCTTCAGCAAGGAAAAGAGAAAAGGAGAAAGGGCTTGCAGAGAAAAGACTGCAAGAAAAAAATCCAGTGGGAATGGAAAATTATCAGGAATCAGCAGAAAGACAAACAGACACAGGTCCCATGAATACAAAGATGAGATGCTCGCAAAGCTCATGCCCCTAACTGTTCAGGACATATGCTATGCTCCTTCTTCCCTACTACCAGTTTGAAACCCCTTACTCCTTGAATGGCCAGCAGTCACCTTATCACCCACTAGTTTTCCATCCAAACATTATTCTTTAAATTTATAGTTCATTTAATAGTGAATCCACGTTTTCCTTTAAGAAAATCTTCTTTTTCTTCGACTCATACTCCCAGATGCATTTATAGTCAGCCTATTCCCTCTCAGCCTCCGTGTTACCAGTCTGAGTAAGACAAGCTCCTGTAACGCACCTCTGTAAGAAAGTTCCTACATGGCTCTTTTCATCCCAAAAGCCCTTTTCTGCTCCTCAACCAAATAATTACATCCTTTGGAACATAATTCCTAGAACTGCACAAAGTATTCCTAATCAGGTCACAATAAGGCCTCACACAGCAGCTGTAACCTTGCTGAGTCTTTACTAAAGATGCCTTACCAAATGCATCCTAAAAACCATAAATCACAGACTTTTCACAGGTGCCCACATACCTCACTCATCCTACAACCAACCATTATATGACCAGTCTTTTTCCCTTCCCATCATCCAAAGATGACAAGTCCCCAGATGATAGCAGTGTTGCTACAAACACGTTATTTTGCATTTTATGCTACCCAGTTTCCTTTCACTTGTATTACCCTAACCAGTACTGTTAATTAATCCTCCCGTATCACATCTAGATCTCCTGAGCATTGCCAATTTTACTTTTGCAAGCTAAGAAAGCACTGCCTTAACCCCTCTGCTACCATGCACCACAGTAACTCCCTGGCATGTACAATGCAGCATCTCTCCTTCAGCCATCTCCTTTCCTTTACAGTTTTAATATTAATTGTCATCATCTCAACTTCAAATACTAACTTCCTGTGTGTTAGATGTTCTGCTTAAATCTAGACAGGTCACATCCAACCACTATCACTCCTTCAGCCTCTCCAGCACTTTGCAGAACATGGACCTGAAGCTACCACTTCTCCCTCTTTGAAAGGGAAATGTTACCTGTGATAGCTCTGTGGTTACAGGGTAGCACCTCTGACACATGTGGATTCATTAAAATCCCTGGAATTACACTTAAAATTCATGGGAAAACTCTCAATAATCCACATCTGGGATTGCCTGATAATGTTGTATTAAGCACTCAGTGCCCTTTTCCTGCCTAGGGTGTTGTAATTTCTATGGCCCTGTGCTCATTCCCATTGAGCAGCATATCATTGCCTTCATGCACATCTTTATCTTCATTAAACACCAAGAGAAGATTCACTGCCTGGGTTGGAGGTAAGGATACATACAGGACAAAGTACAACTATTAGTATCACAAAATAGACAGTCTAACTTCGCTTTCAAATTCAGATGGAAGCACATAAAGAAAGGGAAAGTAGACATCTAGATACTAAGTAATAGAGGGGGGAAACCCACCCCACAACCTTGCTGATGGCCGAGGCTGCTGCTTGCTGTGCCAACCACGCATCTAACAGGCTGGACCTCTGCTCCTGTTGACCACAGATTGCAGATCATCTGTATTCAGAAAATGAAAGCAAGGGCTGAATCTCATGCTTGAGAATACTTCAGCTGCTTCCCTAGCAGACCCAAATGAATAGAAACATATCAGCTGCAAACCCGATGAATAACTACAAATGTGTGCAAGAAAATCTGAAGAACTCTTGACTTGAGGATGCTACAGGTCAAAACCAAGTGTTATTTAATATATCTACTTTGCAACCATTTCTCACTAAAGCATTAATCTATCACAAAAAACCCATGAGTAAATAGGATTTGCGAAGGTCATAAAATAGAGTGTTTCTGACCTGAGCTATTATTGTACCTATTTGATTTTTCTGTAATAGTAAGGAGAGCCTCTGAATGCACAGCTAAAAAAAGTGTAAGCCAGCACAAGAGCTGGTAGCTGCAGAGAACAGAGGATAGTCAATAAAAATATTCACTGGGGTCACAATGTTGGAAAAAGCCTCAGCCTAGGATCCCTGCATCTGTAAGGAATTTATTGAAGATGTAGATGTGAAGCAAGTGCCATATGGTGAAAACTCAGTCTACAATACCCTGCTACGTTGAAAGCAAAGCCTTGTAAACAGATGCATATGCTGTGAGTTCAGCTAAGGTAAGAAAGGCTTAAAGGTCAACCCGGAGGGCACAAATTGGGGGTTTGTAAATGATGCTGGGAGATCACAGGAATAAGAGATTTAGAGAAGCCTGAGGAAGCTAACCTGCTGCAGATGGCTTGGATGTTGCAAGCACAGGCAGTATCTCAAGTGCTGAAGTACTGGTGGCATCTGTACAAAATGGGATCCTGATGGGAAGTTCACCTGCAAGCAGACAGTGCTCGTGCAAGCTTTCACCATACATTAAGAACTTTAAATTAAAAAAATAATAATAATAAAATTGAGAAGCCTTCTCTTACAGAGAGGGAGATATATTGGAATTAATTCTTCTTGGTAGGCAAGGTTTGCATGGGGGCATTGCTCCCAAACACCTTAACACTAGTAATTCGTTGTCTGACCTACAGAGGACCACAGATCTCACATGCCATGCTGAGAAACACAGATGAGTTGGGAGATGACAGATCCGCTCTGTTTCCTGGCAGCTTAACACAGATGTTACATATCTTGGTTATCTTCCTTGCTGAGGAGAAAAAGAAACTGTGGAACTGCTGCAGAGAAGACTGATGGAACCATCAAGTTCCCTCATCCAAACCGGTGAGCATCCCTGGGAACACCATCTCTGCACCATGAGATCACTGCTCTCCCAACAGGCTGATTGAGTTTGCTTCAAGGTTGAAGCAGAGGATGCACTGAAAAGCAGCTACAGTAAGACTATAATTAGTGGTGGCTCCATTCACCCTCTCCAAACAATGGCTGTCCCGGTGTCAGTTCACATGTTAAAGCCCACAGGTGAGCCTGTGTTTGCCACCCATCTCTGCAGGTAGAACTTCTGCAGATGCATATTGAAGCATTCCCTCTCCTCCCTGATCAACACTTCAGACAGCTGATAACCAACTGTTCATGCATACTAAATTAAGTCAAAGACATCTACAGAAAGACCTCTCTCTGCCTCATGGCAGAATTTCTGCCTCCGATATTCCACCATAAAAACAGTGCACAGAGGTGCACTGGGCATTCAAAGATAAACAGCCAGGCTAAGTACAGGGAAGAGGCTTTTTCCCCTTCACTTTCCTCACTTCAAAATATTTCAGCTGAATTCCCAGTGCCTGAGATGTAGATCTCCATGAGTATTGACATGAGCTCTTGTTTAGAGAGCTTGTATCAAAGGGCATCAGATCTGTTCTGGAAGTGCTGGGAGCAGCTTCTTGTATTTGAGCAGTTACAAGGCAGCCAGAAAGTAGGAAAAAGATGTAGAAAACACAATCAAGATATTGGGAATTCAAACAGCTGAAGGGCAGATCACATGGTGGAACTACTCAAACATAACAATACCCATATTACCAATACATCACACTGAGTTAAAGGCCCAAATAATAACAAAATCTCTATGAACAGCACCCAGCTAAATGCAACAGAAAATTCTCACAGTGAAACTCATTTAATTATTCTTCATTAGGTAAATTCATATCAACTTTGAAAGGATTCACAGAAGGGTAAGTCACAGGATGGTCACTAACCTGCCCTCTCGAGCACACAACAGCCTTCAGATAGTTTGTTAGCTTTAGTAAACTTGTTCAAAATCATCATACCCAGCCAAAAATACTCAGCTGCTCCTGGAGAGTTCCTTCATGGAAGAGCCCAGATTGGTTTACTTCCCTTCCCTTTTCTATACTTGCATTTTTGCCTTAGCAATCTCTGTTTCCTCATTCTTATTTTGATATCTGATAACTGCATTTTTCATGCTCTTAGCTAGAGAAGACTTTTAGCAAAAGCTGCCACAGTTCTGGGCTGGGGAACCCCAATCTTTTTAATCATCATTTAATAAAACTCTTTAAGAAACTTCCAAATCTCATGCACATGTTTACCTCTACATTTTTGGGCTTGGTCAACTTTACTTGCAACCTTCCTCATCTTTGGGAAATTAGCCATTTTTTGTCAGTGACATGGACAGCTGGATTGAGTGTGCCCTCAGCAAGTTTGCCGATGACACCAAACTGTGTGGTTCAGTTGATACGCTGGAGGGAGGGAATGCCATCCAGAGGGACCTTGACACACTTGTGAGGTGGGCTGATGCCAACCTGATGAAGTTTAACCATGCCAAGTGCAAGGTCCTACACCTGGGTCGGAGCAATCCCAGGCACAGCTACAGGTTGGGCAGAGAAGAGATTCAGAGCAGCCCTGTGGAGAAGGAGTTGGGGGTGTTGGTTGATGAGAAAATGAGCATGAGCTGGCTTCAGTGTGCGCTCGCAGCCTTGAAAGCCAACCGTATCCTGGGCTGCATCAAAAGGAGAGTGACCAGCAGGTCGAGGGAGGTGATCCTGCCCCTCTACTCTGCTCTCGTGAGACCTCACTTGGAGTATTGTGTGCAGTTCTGGTGTCCTCAACATCAAAAGGACATGGAACTGTTGGAACAAGTCCAGAGGAGGGCCACGAGGATGATCAGGGGACTGGAGCACCTCCCGTATGAATAGAAGCTGAGAAAGTTGGGGCTGTTGAGCCTGGAGAAGAGAAGGCTGCATGGAGACCTCATAGCAGCCTTCCAGTATCTGAAGGGGGCCTATAGGGATGCTGGGGAGGGACTCTTCATGAGGGACTGTAGGGAGAGGAAAAGGGGTAATGGGTTCAGACTTAAACAGGGGAAGTTTAGACTGGATATGAGGAAGAAGTTCTTTACTGTAAGGGTGATGAGGCACTGGAATGGGTTGCCCAGGAAGTTGTGAATGCTCCATCGCTGGAGGTGTTCAAGGCCAGGCTGGACATAGCCTTGGGTGGCATGGTTTAGTGGGAGGTGTCCCTGGGCATGGCAAGGGGGTTGGAACTAGACGATCTTAAGGTCCTTTCCAACCCTAACTATTCTGTCATCTGCTAAGGGATGGCACAATGAGCAGGTTACTCTACATCAGCAAGACTGGTGGCATCTGAAACTCAGCTTCACACCATGCCATTATGTTACACATAGAAGCAATGGGATTTACCTGTTGCACCTGCAGAGGTGCAATGGCCCATTCCTGCCTCACAGGGGTGATGAGGACAGAAGAAATCATGCTTGCGAAGCACCCAGCACTGCAATCACACCAGCAGTCCCAGCGTCAGTCCACATTGGACCAACAGGGCCACAGCCACTGCAAACACACTGCAGAGGGCAACTTGATAGGCAGGCTTTCAGAAGTGGTGTGTCAATCCAAATGCTGCTTCAGACTCCTGCCAAATCACATCACAACTGCAAAATGCTGTAAAAATAAAACAGAAGTCAGCATAGCCTTGGAGAAGTGAAAGAGAGAGCAAAAATAAAATCTTAATGGCAGAAAAGATAAATAATGGTCACTTTATTCCTTAACTTCATCATTCCCAATTTTAATTAGGATCCAGGGAAATCAAATGTTAAAATCCATCTGCTTATAGGCTGCAGTATGATGAAAACCTTCAAAAGTTATGTAAATAATAAATCCCCAGGCTGCCAGCATCTTACTGAGTTCCTCCCCATAGATTTCAGTGTATGTCAGTATTGCAGGCATAAAGTTTGTTTTAAAACACATTTTGCAGAAAGTTAGGTTAATTCATTTAGCAATTTAATCCATTAGGGAAGTATGACCATTTATTAAAAATGGCATTCCTTGTTCCCCATAAACATCATGACTGAACACTGATGGTAGCACAAAGCAGTGCTGCTGTAAGCAAGAAGCAGGGTTTTATTTCAGTTCAGAGCTGCCTGATAGGTGAGCAGGGATGCACTCGCCTCACAGTGGGTCCCAGAGGCCCATCTAGGTTGGAAGGGGTCAAACACATCATCAGCTGTAAGGCAGCAGCAGAACCTCAACAAAACCATCACTTCACATTGTACCCACACACACTGTTCAAAAAACCAGTGTCCTACAGGCTTAACTGTCAAAAAAGGTGTGATGCATCCTAGGTAGAGAACGGGGATGTAAAGCTAGAGCTGGCTAAAACCTCTGCTGAAAGAGGTAGTTAGCTTGTGGGGTTTTTTCCAGCTAAAAAGTGCTGCTTTGACGAAGTTTTTTGGGGGACAAAGGTGTATCAATGTTGATGGCATCTCTTGCCCATGTGTTCTCCCTCATTCCAAGCAGCATTGTCAAAACAAACCCCAGTTTCTTCCAGCTTCTTCTTGAAATTCATTTATTTTTTAAATTCATTCACTATTTTGCATCACTGATGGCTTTATCACCACCACTGACAGGAGCCATATGCAGCACACACCCCACCATGTCAAGTCACAGCGCCACAAGACATGTCACATTTTGGCACGCTATCCCTGTCTAGACCTCTGGGACTCTTGTCAGGTTGCACTACCAAGCAGTGTGGCTGCAGCTGCTGAGTGTCCTCTCAACACTGGCCCCTTCCCAGGCACACAGAAGCCACCAGAGACCTGCCAACCACCTATGTCCCCTCCTTGGGGATATCAGCTGGTCAGCAATTGAGAAGAAGGCATCAGGAAAGTAACACAAGGACTGCATTGATCCTCCTCAGACCTTTGGTCACCTTTTTGACCTACAGCTACACACAGCTAAGAGATGAGGCTGTGAATCAGAACCAGTACTCACAAATACCTCTGCCGAAGACATAAACCACTATTAACTACATTCAGCCATGTCAGAGATTTCAGTTTCAGCAGGACCCAACACATGTCCTGGCTTTGGGTGGCAGTGACAACCGCCAGGTCCTAACTCCAAGGTGATTCTATTTCTGCACAATCTTAGTGCTCTCTTCACATGAATACAGATATTTAAAGCATCTGCAGTGGAAAAAAGAAGTTCCAAAGCACTACCCAGGAATACCCCAGAGGCTGATCCCCACCTTCTCCTGAGACAAAAGTGAATCAATATCCAACGTATTGAGACTTAAGTTAACCCCGTGTTTTGTCGGGTCCGGAGACACGATTTTCCAGACTCAACACTGGTAATCTCTTTCTTCTGTTTTTAATTAATTTTAAATTGAGACTTTTACTTGCAAAAATAAAAAAAGAAAAAACATTTCTAGTCAATATTATACCTTATTATATATTTCACTGTTCAAACACTCCCAGAAATGTGTTGCAATATGCTAAACCCAACACATTCTATTTCTTCTTCAATCTTGTGTTAAATTTACCACAAAAAGACTGACCTTATTCATACAAGATGAAAGCTGAGCCAACAATGGCAGGCATTTATCACTATCTTTTTAAAGCTGCCATTTCTCTCTCCAGTTCCACACATACCCTCACACCATCATAGCTTTTCTGAAGTATCAGCTGGATTATCCATTGGACAGTAAACGTTACACCTCGATGCCATTTTATGGTCTATGTGGAAATTGTTGGTTGACTTTTTTACCTTCACACTGAACAGATGTTCATAGTGAACCCATACTAAATAGCACCATTACCAGCATACTATCTGCAATGCGCTTTAATCAAATTGCATTGAGCAGTGGGAGGGAACTTATGGTGTTTCAGTTGATGAGAGAAAAGTCTTCCCCACCTTTTCAGCCACCTGGCACTTCATTAGGATAACGAAATGACTACCAAGCCTCCCAACTCTGCCTTCTGTAGAATATAAGCTCTGCTTGCAAGGATAAAGCTGCCTCTGCTGAGATGGTCATCTCCAGAGCTAGGCACTACTGCAAATATTAACATCTTCTGCTCCAAGTGTGGGGCTCTTCTTGGCTTACCTTCTCCAAGGAAGACACTGGGAAGAAGGCACATCTACAGAGAAGGTCCCAGGACACCCTACTGCACACAGAGCCCAAAGGAGAGAATGGCAAGAGTGGCAAACCTTCTGCTGCAAGTCTAGGTCCTATTACTTCACTTTTCTCTACATGTACAACTGCCAAAGCATCCCTGGAAATCTGCATTCTCTCCAGACCAGTTATTTTGCAACCTGCACTCAAAAAAAAACTACAGGAAAATTTCAGGTGACACAGCTGCAGCATGAAGCCTGCGCTCAGATTTTCCTTCAAGCACTAGGAAAATCACTTTTTCCTTCCTTCTGAAGGACTCTGTGTTCAGCAAACGTCCTGCTGAGAGAGGCCGGTGCTTCCCAGCCATCAGGGGGAATTACTGCAGGCAAGCGTGAAGCATTCATCACATGCTAAGTGCCAGCCATAAAACAAGGGCTGTGCCGTGGCTAACGAGCACTTGCAATTAAAGCAAGGTTAATGCTTTAAGATCCAGACTTGTTAATTTCAACAATACACTTTTATTGTCTGTAGGTAGGATTTTTGTAAAAATCAGATTCTTTAGTCATGGTTTCTAAATATTGATGCCTTTTCTAACTATCTTTCCTAACAGCCTGTGTTAGCCATGCTTCATAGAGCATCCTTGAAGAAAGTGCTTGCTGCTGTTAAATCAACTGCAGGTCTGAAGTTCCTGGGTTCCTCATATATCAGAATGAGTTTTTCTCCATCTTTTTAAAAACTCTGAATTTAATTAAATATTGAGTAAAATGCCACAGCAATCCATCCCGTGCTTTCGAAGGAGGAATTCGGTGATGCACAATTATTTTGTTCACTGAGACAAGCAAGAGTCAATATTTAATGTGCCTTGAAGGATTTATAAAGAATGTATCTTGCAGGAGAAATAAATATAAGTAGACATCTTTATCTCTCTGGGTTGATTCAGTGTCCATCTTTGCAGACTTTAACTGCTTTAATTATGTAGATAGAACAGCAAGAACAAAGAAAGGGCTCAAAGTATTTCAAGGCTCCATATGAATATGTCGTGCCAGGATGGATGGTGCATGCCTCCAGTAACTCCAACTAACACAAAGATGCACAAACTGTCATGGGGACCAAGACAGAACTGAAGGAGTTAAAGCAGAGGAATGGTGATGAATTTGTGGTGACCTCTGCATGTTGTTTAATGGTTCTATTATACAAGAATCAGGAATGGGAAAGGAAGGGGAGGATTTCTCAATGAAAGTGAAATTAGACCCACCCAGTACCACTACCAGAATCGAAGTTAATTAGTACTATTTAATTCTATATATATAAAGAATGTTTTTTATAATAAACCATAACAAATAACAACTGTGTGCTTATACAGGAAATTATAGGCAATTAATGCAAATCTGTAATTTGCTCAAAGGGCTCTAAATACATCATAAGCTTAGAGTGTACAATTCAGAAGATTTACGGATGGCTGCAGAGCCTCGTGAGGGAGTTTAGGTGCAGGTTTCCCAGTCATCTCTCATGCTGGCAATTCACACAATAAACGCTAATATTAAAGAGTAATTCCAAGGGTGGTAAGAACACATGCTAACTTTCAATTTCTAATGATTTTTCCTCCCTTTGGGCACACAAATAAATGCTAGAAAAATACCCTTTCTCTCCCTTTTTAGTACATTTCCCAGTGGTTTGGCAGACCTGGCAAAGCTCTCCAGAAATTGATTCCTGACCAGAAATAGTCCTTGTCCATCAAAAACTTCACCGCATCCCAGTGAGTAGATCTGCTCTGGAGAAAGAACAAACAAGCTTCCTCCAGACTAGAGAGCTGAATCAGCATGATTAAACTGTCAGGAGAACCCCCGTATACTAATGAATATACAGCAATCGTATAGTTGATCAGTTGTAAGCTGTGAATTAAGTGGTACCTAATGCCCAATGATATGCTATTGACAGCAGCAGAGCATCGTGTCTTACAAGACCAGTGTGTGGGCAGATGCCCTTAACCTGGCAGAGCTGAGGAAAGATGGCATCACAAGCAGAGCAGATATCCCAACCCCAGAAGAGATGGGAAACTGTTCTGCAACCTGGGGCTGATGCTGACCTACTGCTGCCTTCAGGCACCACTGTTGTGATTACCCACCTCTCCTCTGGTGCTGAGGCTGCCCCCTCAAGCCCACCATACCCTTTCCACCATCTCCATCCCTCCAACTGCTCCATGTCATAGGCATTCACAAGTGCTACCACACAGCAATTTCAATTACTTGATGAATTTGGTGATAACAAAAAGCCATTTCTAACCACGTGTTGCCTGTGCAATAGGTATGTGGGTGCACAAAAATGCATACACAATTAACAGCCACTTTATCAACCCAAAGTGCCATTCCTGCCTCTCCAGCCCACCCTGGCCCTCGGAGCAGACCCAGTTGATGTGTGGATGAGCTAAATGCAAAGCAACATCCCAAACAGACTCCTGTGCGACAGCCACCTCCAGCACACCTCAGACTCAAGCCCCTTGGCAAATAAGTGCCTCTGTCAGAGAAAGTCCTGCAGAAACGTTACCAACCAGGTTCCTGTTTCAGACTCTTATGATCAAAAAGCTGCTTTCCACATGACCATGTGCTAGTAACAAATCTGCACTCTCCTTAGGGAGCAGGAGGAACACGCTACATGCGCAAAACTGCTCTATGAATTCAGGAGGTTTTGCACCATTAGCAGCTTTCAGCTGGCCTTGGCAAGACATCTTTACTATGGCAAGACGTTTACTATGGACTTTAGGTTTAATGAACTGGGTCTCACAGCTCTGATCAGGACAGAGGAGCTGGGCAGGCAAGCCAGTTCAGAGGTGACCACTGAACAATAATGCCTGAATTTTAACAGCTACTATTTTTCTTTTCCTTAGTCTTGTTAAAAATTATTATTATTGTTGCCACAATTGTGCTGGCATGGAGTCAGAGCTGCAGGGTATTACAGGTAGGAGCCGATCTGCATCCTCACAGAGCGAGGCAGGCTGCAGGGGCCAGATTCTGCACTCCATGTTCACGCAAGTCTGCTAGTAAAAATGGATTTGTTTTCTGAACAAGCCCAGAAACGCAGAACCTCCGGCACGTAGCAACGACAGCTTTGACACTGTCTCTATATAGGTCATGTTATAAAGGCAGGCATGTACCACTCCGTATGCCATGAGAAAATAGCAATTTTTTGACACACTGCAATAACTTCTGAAGAAATGAATGGCATCCCCCCTTCGCTCCCATCAGCCGGCGAGGCGCTTGATTCCAGATCTGCTGACAGAAGGAAACCTGATTTCTTACAAGTAATGATGCTGTCTTGTACTATCCATGCAGTTAAGCACCTCTGTAATGCAGGTTTGTAAAACCTGAACCAAAAATTACCAGCCTAAGCTCAGAAACTATTTACCAGATTACAGAACAGTTGCATTTTATTTCTGCTCCTCCCTTCAGCAAATCAGACTAATAAAAAATACCTGTTGACCATGGTAAAGTCAGGAGAGCTTCGCAGGGGCTGTGACAAGGGACAGGGACCACCCTGTGAGTGATAAAACCCATTACTTCCCCCCAAGATTAGATGTGCAGTGTTACGCGCACGTCCATTAACGAGAAGGTAGGTCACCACAGGGGACTGCACATGTTAACACACCCACAGTGCCCTGCTAAATCGAACCCAGTTACACCAAGTTTTCAGATCTCCATTTTTCTGCCAAGAGGTTTAATTACATTTAAAGGGAGCTTCTTAAGACTGAAGAAATCAAACCTGATCTAATCAGCTTAGAGTCGTGCCAGATGAAACCTACTTCAGGCAATTCTAGACTTAAGCACACCTTGTGTTTCAATGAATGCCTAACCTTATGTATTGATACTTAAAGCCTAGCCAAGGCACTAAAACCACAATTATATAAACACACCCGAAACCAAACCCCAGCCCCAGCACAGCAGGCATGTGCTTCTCAGTGCAAAACTGCAGTCACTGGAATTACAAATATACATTTATTTATACATCTATAGAGTCCAGGCTCTGTTGTCTCAGACATCTCAAATTACTTGTCAGCACTCTCTGCAGACAGCTACATGGCTTTTAGAAGCAAAGAGCAGTAAAAGAGTCAGAACAAGTTAAAAATCATAATAATAAAAATCCAACAACCAGCACTGTACACTTGCCTTGGTACAGCTCTGTTGAAACCCACCCATGGTCCCAAGCAGACAGTCCCTCATTTTGCTCATGCTTGTAGAGGCCAACCACACAACCCTTGGGCAATCACTAATCACAGTTAAACGCTCTCATCTGAGAGTCAACAGAGGCCTCTCTGTAAATGTTTGGGACACGCACATCACCTGCAGAAAAAAAAGCAACCACCAGCCCATCTGCACAGTCAGATTTGAACCTTGCAGAGCACCACGGGATGAGACTTTGAGAGGGCAGGCTTAAAATCAGACCCACGCATAAGGCTCGTTGCAGATCAGGATGTGAATCAAAACTTGGGGGGATGTCTTAGCATTAAATGCTGTACCCTGCAATCCTCTGTGCTGCTCTTGGTGTTCCAACGACATGCTCCAGTGAAGTCTGAAGAGCAATACAGCACCATAGTGATTTATTGCCTAAGAGTTCACGGATGGTTAAACTTTCATAAGCCATAATATGGCAGGTCCCAAGCTCCAAGTGAAATTATCAGCTACAAAAGTAATGACTAAGCTTGTGAATAATTTAGACAAGGAAATCAATCGATTCTGCCCTACGTAATAATGCTCAGACCTCAGCTGGCAGCACCAAGACCACATGTTCATTGCTACTCCAAATTACCCATCAGTGGAGGCTCACCAGCCAAAACCAGTTAATTTTACCAGCATTGACTAGATATTTTCTCAAGCAAAACTGGGATGCTACCACAGGAGAAAGTTCTTGGACTTCGGTTTTTAATGATAAGCCTGGGCTGCAGGCTTCAGGAGACCACCGCCTCCGGCATGTCCGGCTCCTGAAGCAGGGAGGCTGGATGCTCTGCTCACAGCCTGCGAGAACCTGCATGCAGCCTAGGAGGTTTTCACATTCCATGTGCAACTCCAGCACGCAGCTGAGCAGGAACAACAGCATTTCAGTCTGTTTTCCATGCCATTCCATAAGGCCCGGGAGGCTGGCAGCTGACTGCGGGACATCACCGCTGCTGCGCGGTGGATGAGACCTCAGCCACAGGAAAGCGCCAGATGTGCTATGCAAGGAAATACATGCTAAAAAGGATTTCTGTCCCACAGCGTTCCTTGTTAGCACATGAGAGAACTGCAAATGAAAAGAAAGATGCTATTTTGTGCATTTCAGTAATGAAAAATGGAAGCCTCAGCAACTTGCTCAAAGTCTCACTGGGAGACTGGAGAAGAGCTGCAGGTTAAACCCAGCTCCACAGACTAGGAGCAGCCCTTGCTCAGGTCCTCCTCACTGCACGAGCAATGCCTTGGGCTATTCAAAGACATCTGTCCTTGCCTCCAATTAACATTCAAGCAATTTCAAAGCATGGGAGCTCACATTACCCAGCCCAAAATATGTATCCTGCTACATACAGTGATGGAAGAACACAAAACTCAACAAAAATCCAGCTTTTAAGCTGAAGATGTAACATCCAAGCAGTCCCCTGAGTGCTCTATGGGAAAGCAGAGCTCTCCAATGCTACATGGGGCTTCTCAACTGTACAGTATTACCTCTGCACACAGCCTGTATGCTAAGCAATATTGATAAGGGGATCTATTTTCACATCTTGGGAGGATATCAATATCTGTCCTTCACAAAAAAGAAGTGAATAACTCTTTGCCTGATGCCTGCATGATGAATCTGCAATGTAAAAAGCCTTTCGAGTAAAAGAATTGGCCTCAAGTGAGCCATTAATATCAGAGCATTGCAGCTATGTCAGATGTTACAATATTCAAATGAATAGAATATTACTTTTTCTACTTAACCAAAATGATTACATACCCACAGACCAGGAACAGCGCTGTACAGAGCGCACTGCGATTTCACCCTGAGGGACCGCGCACCAAGGCATCTCCAAACCGATTGTCGCAGACTGCAAACACCAGCACACTTCCCCATAGCAGCATGGTGGCTGGGGTGCAAATACAGACCAAAGAACAGCACCTGCAATGCAGGGCTTTCACCTGAAATTCAACTTAGGATTTAAAAGCCTCTTTCAGGAGTTATTAAAGCAGAAAATTGAATGAACTGACCATGTTATAGCAGAATAACCCTTTATTTGCATGGAATGCTTGATAGTTCCATACCTATCTGCTGGCACATAAACACATGGGTATCTATGAAAGTTTTGCATGGCAGCACAGGCTTGATAACACCAGGTTACCTATTTCTTCACAGCAACTGCTGGAGGAAGGAGCAGAAGAAGCTCTATGGATGTGTGAAGTACGTTATTAATAACATAACAATACAGAAGCTGCAAGCACAACAGATTCCCTGTAACTATTTTTAATGCCATCCTTTTGCTTTTCTAGGCCATTCCATTGTCAGGAAAAACCAAACTTGTTCTACTTATTATCAGCAAGATCACACAGTGAAATTACAGTAACCTTCAACTGCTTCAAGTCTCACCTTGCATTATCAGCTACCTGCTTTTGAAGAGCCAGCACCTCAACACACATGGAAAAGGACAAAAGAGCTCCACACCTCTCAACTGCTTCATCATTTGGCCAGACACCAGCAGATACTAAAAGTCGAGCACCCTCCAGCACCCAGCTGAAGCTGAGGATGAAGAAATAGCTGCTGGGATTATAACTCACCCCATCTGTGGGGCTCTTCTGCTGGGAACTGAGCTGCCTCACAGCTATAGCTGTACCCCTGTGTGCAGGTGCTGCCCTGCTACAGCTTGGGCAGTGTTAAGGGTTCGATTCATGGGGACCAGATGTGAGATGTAAAGAATCCAGCAGATTCTTTACAGATCACTTGCAGTTTCAGGCTAAAAAATATACCACCAGGACTGCAATCTGAGCACCTGGGAGGATTTCCCACAGATATCAGGAATGTAGATGCCAGCAAGACTGCTTTTACAAAGTGCATTTAAACACACCTAGGTTTCCTATAATTCCTATAATAATATTCCTATATAATCTAAAAATCATCTGCAAACAGTCAAAGAAAATTTACTTGATACAAGAAACAGTGAAAACCCCAGAAAATCCTCCATTGTCTGACTTGCTCAGGGATGCCATTACATTCCCAGGCAAAGTCCCTCCCATGTCCTTGCCACACATGTTGTTTCCATGTGCATCCGAAGACAAAGCAGCATTTAGTGGCAGAAGAGGATGCCAAACATTCAGCTGATGGGCCCTCACCCTGCAAAGCTGCATCACAGAGAATCAGACACATTTCAGACACCAAGGCAGAGGTGTAATCCTTTTTGCTATGTGACGGGCTGCAACGCCAAGTGCCAGATGTGATGTTGCCAGCATAGTCTTCAGGTGCAAAAATGGACAACATGCAAGTGTCACTGACCACCAGATACCTGCATCTCACCTACCCAGTACAGAGGGAAATGCTCGGGGACTCTCTGACACGTATTTTGGGGCAGGAGGAGGGTCTGGTTCTTCAGGAACACAGATGCTGCCTGGGCAGAGGAAGAGCAGGAGCTGGGTCAGACTTACAACAAACAGCTGGGATTCAGTTCCACACTAAAAAGGACACCCCAGCACAAATGTTCACATTGCATTATGCACAGCCACAGACACCTTCACTGAATCGACACCTTTAAGACTTGATATGGCTTCAGGATTTCTGCAGGTATGTCTGTGGGGATTACAGGATAATCCTGGGTAACATTCACAGTGATACTCTTACCCATGATGGAGAAGTGCTTAATGACATATTACAGTTTCATTTCTTGATAAACTCTGAAGCATCAAATATCCCATTCTGAACTGCACAGCAAGAGGTATGAGCCTGTATTTATTTTCTAAAAGGGAGGATGATTTTTAATGGACTGATAATCTTTAAATCCTTCTGTTTAAAGGACAGAATATAAGAGAAGTTTAATGACTGGTATGAACCATTATATAAAGGACAGTGGTATAAAACACATGATTTCCCGTGATGATTTCCTTTGAAGCAGAACTCAGGATATGAACTCAGCTCTGCTCAAACAGTGGCAGTAGAGTGTGTAATTAATTGTGGTGCTACATTACACTTGACGAAAGGCAGTATGCAAAGCGAGTTCAGCCAAAGTGAACGTTGCAGTCCTTGGGCAAGCTGGCACAAGCTGTTGTGGAGAAAGCCATAGTACTTCATGAAGAGTCACCAGAAACTTATTAGAATGTAAATTTCAGATCCTAAAATAAGAACATAAGAAAATTTCTTCTGGATCGGACCTGTGGCCCTTACAGCACACTGTTCTGCCTTCAATGGCGGCAACAGAAAAGGCTATTTAAGGACAGCACGTGAGCCAGGACCTGTTGTATCATCCATATCTGACCAACTTTCAACATCACTAAAACATCAAATCTCATCCCAAAAAAAAAAGCCCAACATTTGGTTACAGTATTTTGCTTTGAACCAAACCACACTGGCTTGGGATAAACCAAATGAATGAAAGTTAGTGCCTGCTGGGTAAAATATCCCATTTGCTTGAGAAGATGCTTTAAAGGAGCGACTTCCCCCCCAGCCGCTAGCCTGTGCTTTACCCAGGCACTGTCCCAGCAGGTACCCGTGAAGCACCAGCTGCAGGCAGCAATACTGTTCCAGCTGCAGCATTGGCATGCTGTATGTACTCCATGGTTCTCCTAACCACACATGTCAAAACTAATGAGAAAACTGGGGAAGATGCAGAAATACGGCACCAGGTTGTCACTGTGGCTGGAAAGAGCTTCTTCCAGGAGAGGACAGCAATGCCTGGGTGCAGGCAGCCTGGTTCTGTGGAGTCAATGAGGGGTCCCCATTACTGAAGTCTGTTTTCCTGAAGAAAACACCAAATAAAGGAGTGCCAGGAAACAGAATCTGAAGATGCTATAAGAAGGTTAACTCGAACTAAAAATAAAGCCAAAATATTTGTCAATGCTAGTAATTACCAAATCACTTTGGAAAGCCGAGTGTTGTCCATCTTTTGCAGGCTCCAAGTGAAAGCTGGCTGCCTTCACTAAAGATTTGGCTTAGTCAGACATAAGCTATTGCAGTCAATAGAAGGGCAGGAGGCAGAGATGCACTGCCTGTGACACAGGCAGGGTCAGAACAGATGATCAGATGGTCCTGTTCAGCCCTAAGCTCTGTGAACTTGTATGTAAATGCAGTTTTCATGTTCAGTTCCAAGTGAAAGAGAATGGATATGCCATTCAGTTATTTAACATAGATATCCAAGGAAACTTTGTAAAAACCTGTTATAACTCAGTGAAGAGCCAGGGGGTCAAGGAAGTAACACAAGAATGCAATAAAAGAGAGTAAGAATTACATTACTGAAAGCAATTTCTACTTCTCAAGAGCTGATGTAATGACAAAATCATAGGCATGCACCAACATTACATAGAAGCTAAAGACTCTGCTAATACATCGTCATCTTTAATTTCTCTTAGATTTACTAACCTAAATGAGTAAATGCTTGGAATTTGGCCCAGATCAGCATTTCAAGCCAAGAAACCCTGCTGCAGAAACCAGTGGCTCTCAGAGTGTGTATCCTTGAGGAGATGTGGAGCAACCACAGGAGCTCAAGAAACAGGAGAAACCCCCCTGAAATTCCTTTCAGCCTTCATTCTCACACTTCTCCCCTTTCCTCCTTTTTTCTTCTCTTCCCCACTTCCTGCACCCAACTGCCTCTCCTCAAAGCCATGCAAAGCCTGTAATTACTTTGAGGTTCTGAGGATGAGCAGGAGAGAAGCTGCAGCACAAGAACCATAGGGGAGTGGGCAGAAGGACGTTCCCATTGGGGAGCTTGGCAGGTTTAAACTGCAGGAGCTTCTTAGGAATCCATTTCAGAAAGGAGCAATATGGGCAGGATTATCACCCACCACACAAGGCTCCTGGGGGTAGGATGTCTTCCAGGAGAAAAGGTATAGGGTGAGCCCTAAGGAGAAAACAAACTTAAAACTAGATTTGGGGTTTCAAAAAGAAAGAATGGACTAGTTTGTTTTACTGGATAATATCTGAAGGCCTGCAGGTCTGTAGGGCTAAAATTTGCTGCTACTTCCCTTGACAAATGGTTCATATTTCCTTCTGAGTTGAGTTTATGCCAACAGTTCATGTACTACAGGGTTAGGCTTCAAAACAAACAGCAGGAAAAAAATGGTTTTCTGGTGGTTCCTTGAAGACCTATAAAGCATGGGCCAAGATCCACGCATGAATCAAGTTCTTGAGCACTATGTTCCTCTGAAAATTCATTTACCATCTGCACCAAACCTGGCCTTAAAAACAGTCAAGGGAGCCATCACTATCACTTGATAACAAACTATAAGCCTTTTATCCCCAGCAGGGATTTAGAGGATCAAGAGTAAAATGGGTTCCCGAGGATGCTGGTCTGAACCCTAACCTGAAACCTTAGCCCTAATGATAGCTAGCGATTTACAGCTCACATAAATTCAGTATAAGCCTTTTGTCCTTAGGGACACAAGATTTCATCCTAACTGAAGGCTTTCCAAGAAACTGGTTTCTAAGCCTTTAGCTGTGATGATCATATTGTCCCTAGGCAGCCACCCCACAGCACAGAGCATAACCCACGCACCCATGGGGGTACCAGCCTTTGTCCTAAAGTGCTGAACACAAATTCAAACTCCCCCATCTCCAGCTGTCCCATTTCATAACAGAACCAGTCTCCATCAAACCGCAGGACTCCCTTAGAGCAGAGGTTTACCTGCCAGCAGTTGGTGAGGTGCAGTCCGCACCTCCTCCTGGTACCTCCCTTTACACCTTCCGCTGCTGCCACTGCTGTCCAGTGAGCCCTGCATGTTGTATAACTGAGCTAAGATCTCACTCCTTTGGACAGCCTGGGCTTACTTAGGCCAGTTCTGTGGTCTCCAAGGAATAGAGTTTTCAAGGAATAGAGTTTTCCTGCACCCCATCTTCTGAACCCCAACTCCCACTGACCCACAACCATGTCAGAAATAGCCACCAGCAACTGATCCCTTTGCTGCCATTTCCAGTTAATCCCTATGGTCCTGGCAAGAAGCAGTAATGCAACTGCATTAGAAAATACATTTCTAAAAGAACTGCATACAAATTCATAGAGCACTCTTCCAACAAATGTTTTCTGTGCCTTTGTGGTATTTTTATATCTTGCAGCTCAAGTGCCTTTCTAGTGCATCATCCCATATATAATGAAATACCAGACAAGGATATAATACTGAAACAGATGCTTCTACTACCCAAATGAATAATTTCAGCATTAACTGAAAAATCTTTAAAGCAGTCATGAGACTAACATGCAGAGGATTATTAGCCAAGGGAGGAGAAGTTTAATGTATGAAGGTAAAACCAATTTTCTTTTTCATGAGCACTACATACTAAACTGAGTTTCTACAAGTCTAATATATAGTAGTTATTTCTTATTACAGACATGATGGAAACTGTATGTCATACTTAGATTTTGATATCTAAAGCTAATTCATGTAAATGTCACTGTCTTGGTGCCCAAATTAAATTATTCTGAGTTCAAATTTAACAATCAAACCTTTTTAATCAGATGCTGAAAGCTAAATAGGTAACTGAGTGTTGTAACTACCTTAACTCACAGAGACTTCAAACCATGAAGGACCGAGCTCCTGCAGACGGTCCGATGCAGAGGAGCTGCCCTGGCTTTCCCTGAAATCTCTCAGCCAACAGGACTGATCTCCTTCCAGCAGTGTGCTCCCACCCCACTCCGATCTTCAAGAAGATTATCACACTCAAGGTTCATTTAAGTTGTCGCCTTTTCATTCTCCAGATCAGATAAAACGCTCAGCCAGAGATCTGGGATAACAATGTGCTGCTTCTCCGAAGGATGCATTTCTTTCCTCTCCTTATCACCTTTCCCCAGCTGAGTATAAATGCATCATCAGCTGCCCATTAACCCAATCCAAAGTTAGGGGAAGCATTAATGTCAGGTGCTTCAACGGACTCATGTTAGATCCCAGGGAAAGGAGATTTCATGAAAACCAAAGGGATGGTGTTATTGGTGGAGGATGGTGATGCTCTGCCACTGCATAGCCCTTCCATTGGCATCCCAGTTGCATCCCTGCACAATGCCAAGCAAGTTTCTTCACCAAAGAGGCAGGGAATGGCTCTGACAAATCATCCAATAGCCAGAGAAGAGCATTAGGCACAAGGACACTCCCAGCCCTCTGTATTTTGATGAGGGACCAGAATTACAAAATGGTTTTGATTATTGGCTGCTGTCACTCAATGACAGGCACAATTAGAACAACACCAAAGATAGCATGTGGTCACCAATAGAAGTTATAAGGATTGATTTTTACATACCAGCACAGCAATAAATACATTATGGGCCTCATATTCAAGGCTACCTTATTAACTTGGTAGTCTATGCAGCAGTAAACATGAAACAGCACTGAAAGAGAAATGTAATCTCCATGGATCTTCTCCTTCCCACAAAATTCTACTTCAGCATCAATTTTTTCATGTCGAACAAACATACCATGAGGCTGAAATGAGACAAGTGGATTCACTTCTTCTGCTAAAGAAATTTCAAGAAACAAGATGAGAGTGCCCTATAATTACAGACCCAGGATTAAGTCAGGCCATTTGCAGATCTGTTCATTTGCAATGCAGCTCCCTCTAGACCTTCCTCCAAATGTCAGCGTCCAGACACGCTGCAGTAAGCAGTTTGGTTACTCTTTCTCTGGTGGGACAGTGAGTTTCAACACAGGCATAAGCTGGAGCTTGAGAACCTCCTTCCTCTTTTTTGCTGGTGTTATCTGTAAGCCAGCATGGGGATGTGGTTTTGCTCAGTACCTCTTGCTTCCTCTCCTCACCATCGCACCATCATCATGGCACTTGGAACAGCCCTTGGTATAGTGGAAGAGCGACCCAGATGAAGAAAAGGCCCTCGGCTTCCTCCCACAGAATCGTGCGCAGAAGATGCAACACAACATTTGAAGCATTTTTACACAATCCTGCTGTCAGCATTGAGAACATGCCAAGTGATGCAACCCCATGGGTACTGTCGATGCAGGGAGGATGATCACCTGTGTATACCTGTACAAAGCTAGTCCTCAGTGACTATAAGATGCACCCAGCTCCAGCTTATTGGTCGGTTCCGTTTGCTTTTTCACTGCCCAAATACCAATGGTTACTGAAGGAAGACCACAGGGGAGCACGAGGCACAGAGAATCACCAATAGCCTCCCCAGTGCTGCAGCTCCGGATGCTGTAAATCCTCAGCAGCCAGAAGCAATCACAGACTAATTTCAGTGAGATGGGTCCTGAGGCTTTTTTTATTATTTTCTGTACTCCAGTGAGTGAATTCATCACAAAACAAAGAAACAAACTCCAGAAGGCACATTTCTAACCTGAGGAGAAAAAACGTTGAGCACAGTGAAGACTGGAACACAACCTGCGAGCAAAGGGTGCAAGGACAAAATGCAGATGAGCTGGCAGCCTGGGAGCAGCCTTAATGCCACTGCAAGGTCTTCCTGCTCTATCAGAAGCTGGCTGGATTTCAAACAGTGTTTACCTAATTTTGCAGTTGCAATTACTGCAAATTCTAGAGCAGGCAGAGCCCTTGTCATTATTCATCCACAAACATATATCCAGTTCACTGATACACTGCACTTACAGTTGAACCAACAAAACCAGCTGGGGAGGAAACTCTGCCAGGGCTTCGCTCTTGCTCTCCCAGAGAGGTTTAACCACCGACCAAGACACGACTGATCCCATCCTGATTAAAAGCCGCATGCCACCCCATCACCCTGCCCACCTCAAAGTTGGAGGCATTGTCCATGTACACTGGGGGTGCAGAGCTGCCTGCTTATGAGCACCGCCTCTCAAGAAAATGACATGCAAAATGCAGCCAGACCACATATCCATCAGAACACACCAGTGCATCATCCCTCCTCACCAAAAAGAACTCAATTTTAAGTAGAGTAATCCTGTCATTTGTCACTGGAGTTTCACCATGTCTCTCTTGTAAATGTGCCAAAAATAAGAGCATAATTTATTAATTTCCTCTACATGCATTTTGTTCCCAGTTATCTTTCCAGCTATTTGACTGCTCTGGAAAGTTAAAATCTCAACAAAAAAAAAAAAAGGGAAAAAGCAGCTCTAAAGGTTGAAACTTTGAGCCAATTTCAACTTCAACATACATTAGAGTGGTGTATTTTTCATTCATTCCTCCTGGTGACATTTCAAGCTTTGTTACAAATCAATCAGCATTTCCAAAAGCATTTGGAGAAGCAGGAAACTATACTGGATACAAATCCTACAACATCTATTATTCTTGTTATTTCACTCATTTTGATGGAAAGCATCTCAAAAGTTAAAATAACAGAAGCAGAGATTTATTTGACGTTCCAGGACATATAAAGGATTTCTGCTCAGTGTTTCAACAGCAGAATAAACTTTAGCAATATACATGGAATTTATTTCATGATGAATTTGATCAAGCATTTAAAAGGCTAGAGCTTGCAGTAACCTGGTATGAGATATATTTAATGCTAATAACAATATTCAGTATGATGTAGAAATACTGGGAAATATGTAAAGTCTAAAAGTCATAAAAGACAGATACATGGTGGCGGTTCTGGAAGCTCTCTTCAGTGTGGTATTTATCACCTAAGGCCACGATGCTCTGCCAAAGCAAGTTAAGAACCCAAAGGGTTACTGTTTTCATGTGAGGCAGCTGCTCTGAGTACCAGGAGAACCGGACCCCTGCTTCCAGACCCATGCTGGCATACAGCCCATTCGTCTTGGGCGGTTCAACCTCAAGCTGATGGATCAAACCGTGAAAGCAACTAACTGGGACTATCTAGTCCCTGTGCAACCAGCAGGGACCTGGCCAACCCTGTGGCCTTCTTGGCTGCCATGATACAGACAGCACAGTCTTTGACAAGACCCCAGAAGATGTGAAGTGGAGGGGTTTGTCAGACATTCATTTTGTCATCCCCAGAGGCTCAGCTGCTTTGCCAGACATGAAGAAGAAGAAAGCAGCAAGCACAAAACTGCCTCTGCCACGCAGAACAGTTCTATGCTGCACACTCACTACCGGATTCCAGCTATACTTTGGATGTTCACCTCCAAGAGCTGTATTGCTTGAGAACAGATGGGTTTTGTATTCTGATCCATTCAGTCCTGCACTTTATATTAATCAAGGCCATTTTTCCCGAAGCATGTGAAGTATATATGCAAGTTAAACAAATATATGCTACCTTCCAAACCTTCCAGGGCCAGAGGAGAGCTGCATTGTTTCAGGATGATACTGAAGACATTTTTCTTCTAGCCAAGCGATTTATTTTAGTGCTCAAGGAAGGAGTACTCAGCTTCTGATAGCAATGTTGATAGCCCTAGCAGTATCTTGTTAAGAGTGCACCCCTTGAAATGAACCACATCTGTTTTATCTTTCCAGTGCGATCAGGAGCGGTGGCAGACGCCCTGAGAGATGTGACACAGGGAAGGGCAGTCTACCACATGGGTTGCCCTCAACCTGAAGCCAAACAATGCCAGAGAAATGGTCACTCTGGTTGTCACTGTGCTCTGCAAAGCCTGTGACAGGCCAGAGCCTCAGCTCTCCCTCCCCATGCCTCAGCCCTTATCTCCCGTGGCAGACCCAGAGTCATTCTCTTCCCCTCATCCCCCCTCACCATCCCACGTTGTTGCAAATGCAACAAAAGCAAATACACTGCAACCTGAATGGAGGCTGAGCCTAAGCCCCCACATGCAGACAGGGATGAGTTGCAGATAAATGGTTATCTTGATTCGCACACACCGTGCTGCCCAGGCTTTTTAATCAGACACTGTAATTGCTCTTCTTTGTTTGGAAAACTCACAGGGATCAAGCATCATTCAAGCTCAGAGAGGAAACCATGCCAAGGAGATGACAAGAAGGAGAAAGAAACCCTCAAACCCATACAGCAAAGCAGTATTTGCTGCCATGTACCTACCACATACCCACCTTTTACCTATCATGTACCCACCAATGTCACAGTGGGCACAGAGAGACACTCAAGAGCCAGGCTGACACTGGGTGGGCAGAGCAAACCCAAGAGACCTGGAGAATAGGTGAGCCCTTCCAAAATTACATACCTCCTGATTTTCCTCACATCAGTCTAAGCACAAAGCAGTACCATGACAACTGGAATCCCTCTGTGCCCAGACTAACCAGCGGTGCACTGGGAGGAGGATGGAGATGCCACATGATGGATAACTTGCAGCGCACAGCTTGTCACTCACGGTTACCATTATTCCAAGTGATGAGGAAAACTGAGTAACATGATTCTCTATCTAGGCTTATACATGGAGCCTGGGGAGCACAACAGAGGTTTCAAAGAAGAGCACTTCCCATGAACAATAACCAACCCTTTCTCATTTTCCATTTGCTGCCATTCTTCACAACCCAGGCTGCAAATAAAGCTTTCCTCAGCCCTTGGATGATGATTGATAATGAAGCATAAAGTAACACAAGGTCATACATAATGATGCTTTAAGTTGGAAAATGGGAAAGCTCTGTTTGTATTATTTTCCATAACTTTCCTAGGTCTATGGCAGCCCCTTCAACCACTGCCCCATGAATAGTTTTAAAAAATGGCATCAGAAGGGAATGCAGACAGATATTGCTGTGGAAATTGAAAAGATCCATTTCTGCTTGAAGCTTTCTCTAACCTGTCTAAATGTATGCTCTCATTTCCTAAGCTGTCTTTTCTCCTAATTCAAACTCAAATGAGAAAGAAATTCAGAGTTCAGGCAAGGAAGTTCTCAATAATTTTCTTGGCGATGCCAGACCGTTTAGAATTGGTATGACGTTAATACGGAAAGAATTCAAAGCTTAAATTGTTAAGTAAATACATCTTTTAGAAGAGATGTAGGATTATAGTCTTTAAAGAACCTATATAGTCCTTAAGGAAACCCTAAATGCTTTCCACCAGGGTATGAACATTAAAGCCACTACCACTACCTAGCCACTAATTTGCCTAATTACATACCTCCCTAAAATTTTCTTTATAGTTCCAACTGCACATGATAATTTCTTCCTCTCCTCTCCTAAAAATGCTGTTAATTGTCCTTGTGTGATGTTAATCAGCTGTGCCACCCAAGCCAGACCTCATTTGTAGCCATCATTCACTTAGAGAGGTGTTAACACTGCTAGATAGAGAGTTTCAGACGAAATTCAAATTTCTAATGTAAATTAAGCCACACAGCAGAGATGGAAAAGCTCAATAATTATTAAAAGCTCATTTTAGAAAAACCCAATACCTGAATTTGGCTATTTGAAATTTAGATCGAGTGACATCACACAATCGGTTCAACGAGATGTGGAACAAATCTCTCATACTATATTTTGAACACTTTGCCTGGTTTCATTTTCAATAAACATGGAAAGGAGGCGAGGGTCTCTGCTCCTGTAAGAAGGCTGCTCTTCACTTAACTATGAGAAGAGCAGAAATGGGGCTCTGGCTTTCCAAGGCTGTGTCTCAAAATAACCCAGCACTGCTCTGCAGGGCAGGGTTGAGGTCCAGGCGCGTGTGCAAGCAGCTCCACCACCAGCAATGGGTGACAGCAACTCATGGTTTGGAGTTAAGCAGATTCTTAGGTTCTTTGCTAGGAGTAAACCCAAATTTAAAACCCCTGCACAGACGCCTGTAGCAAGTTCTTGCTTGTCTTTATACGATTTCATCAGAACTATTTCTGTTCCAGGATGCTATGCACATAATCATTTTTTTGTTATGGAGGAAACAGCTTATTTGATCAATTTGCCCTATTTTTCTGTTCTTGAATTTAGTGAGAGGTTTATCATCTGCTTGAGTTTACTAGAAATTACCTGCCAGATATAATTGCAGTAAATAAAATTTGCTCTGGAGCTCAGGCTTGTATTGTTAAAAACAAATGCTTGCAATTACTGCATATGTGGAGCATGAGCTTAACAGAGCAAGAACACAGTCAAGCAAGGCAGTTTGTCTGTAAATGCCTCTATTCCCAGGGAGCTGTTCACCAAATTCCCTAAGGATGTTTTGATAAATGCTGCCTTCCTTTACCCTGTTCTGTTCTGGAGACAAAGCCATGGCTGTGACATGCAGGGGCATCACAGCTGGCCTCTGCCTCCCTGCAGATCCCAAGCTGCTGTTGGGAGCGAGGTGTCAGTCCCCAGGTCTCCGTAAAGTGCTTGGCAGCTGGTTACTTGCTTAATGCCCTTTGGGGCTTCCCCTATACAGCAAAGCTCTGATATTTTCCGTTATATTTACCTTTTCTGTAATGTCTTGAACTGTCTGCGGCACGTTGTTAAACCAGGTACCTTCTCCTCAAAGCCTAATGCCTTTTCTACCTGCTGGCAGCTCTGCCTCACATGGATAGCCTTGAAAAATACTCAAGTTCTGCATAAAACCTGCGTGCGACCTGACCTGCAGGAAGGGCTGTGTGGCAAAGGCCAGGCTCCAAACACAGCTGGCATCGGCAAAGCAGCCAAAACTCAGAGGAGAGAGTTGAACTTGTGTTTGAAGGACAGCCAGGCAGCAGCAGGACCAGTACAGGGAAGGTGAGGCTACAGGGGAGAAGTGAAGATGGGATTTGTGAGAGTCAGCCTGCCTGCGTGACTGCAAATGTGCAGATGTGTGTAGGGCACATTCCAGACAGAAATAAAACCAGCAAGCTCATGTGACATTATCCCAGTTGTTCTGAACCACTGCAAGAATACATTCATTATTAACAAGCTATTTTAAATAAGGGCCATACGAGTGCACAAAACCAAGGTATAGTAATAAGCATCAGTGAAAATCCAGCTTTTCTGGTTAATAAACATATCCAAACTGTCTTCTCTCTTAAACCTCCTTACTCTTGCTCATTCCCGTGTTTTGCAACACTATTTTAATGCAGCAGATGGAAGTACTGAAGAGGACCATGCACACAAGACACAGCAGAGCACAGGCACTTCAGGGTGCATTTGAGCTGTCCTCCACCAGCCGTTCTGGTACAACTCCACGCAATGAACCTGCTTCAAAGTAACCTACATAGCAACCCGAAGAATCAGAAAGCATCCCATCTGCAGATGAAATGATTGGCAGTATAAACATCCCACAGGGAGTAGGAGTACGTATGGACAGCATCTGGACAGCATGGGATAAGCACTGGACCTGCCCTCATCAGAGGGAGCAGCCCAGGACACCACAGCTGACGGCTTCAGTGCCAGGCAAACACCAAGGCAAAGTGAATGGCTTTCTTTTTCTTGCTGGCTTATTGTACCTGCTGGAGCAATAAGCAGGGTTAGTATCTTATTTGCAGCTCTCTCACTGAGAAGTTTTCCTCCTGAGATACCGTGCCCATGTCCCGTATCAGAGACTCCTATTGTCAGGCAGGCAGACACACACGCAACTGCTTTCACCTGCAGAAACACCAAAATGCCTGTCACTGTTAACCTACAGGGCCATGGCTTGACACCCGATAACATGTTCCTATAAAGTAAATCCTAATTTACTGGGAGAAAAAAAATAACACGGGATTACTTATCAGACTTTGCATTCCCTCAGGACTGTGACACCAACTCTTGTGTGTGGAGGCAGAAGTGGACAACGATGAATCTTCTCTTATTAAGGAGAAACTTTATTTTGAAAACGTGGCCCTGCATTTATCTCAACACTGTCAAGGAAAATGCACACAAGAGGAGGGCAATTTCCTACAAGTCATGGTCTGCAATTAAACAACAACAGAAAGCCCTGCAGCGTTATTTCTAATAAATACTGCTTTTATGTGCTGAACAGACTGACTGGAAAATACTGCGTGTACTTTACTGGCTTCCTAAAGCAAAAGCCTCAATATATATCCCACAGCAAGACACACATCTGAGGTTACATATCCCCACGCTAAGATCACAATAATGCTTTTTGCATTAAAAAATAATGAGCTTCATCTCATTTGCAGATTCTTAAGAGCACAGAATCCTATGGTCACTTGGCAATATGAATGCACATCTCATAAATAGTAAATGATAACAGAGCTCTCTTACCTTCCCACAGAAACAGGACTGAAAGCTGGGTAGTCCCACAGGGAAATGTATTTCTTTCAGGAAGCTTTCATTTCAGAACAGCTCAAAATCCTGCCCATACAGGCTTGTTTGGGGGAAGAGAGAGGATTAAACTGGACATGTAAAATATTTGTTTCACTACTCCCATCTTTATATATGTCTCTGAAGATCTAATTCTGTCTTATAATGGAAAAGTGCCACAGTTCTTGGTAAAACCCAAATCAGTCATTTTTATGAGGAATCTGCACAAATGCCTGTTTCACCAAAGAGCAAATTTGGGAAGCACCTACAGTTAAACTCAATATAGCAGCTCAAAGAACTGGGTGCCTAAAGGCAGCTGCAACCAGAGAAATGAGATCTGCAATACAAAGCTTTGCCAAAAAAGCAGTCTTCTCTATTTTCCCCCTTTCTTCATGTCCTGGGTTCAGCAGCAGTAGCAGTCATTTTTCTCCTCCTTGGTAGCTGGTGCAGCGCTGTGTTTTTGACTTTCGGCCTGGGAACTGCGCTGATAACACCAGTGTTTTCAGTTACTGCTTGGTAATGTTTTAGTCTGACCAAGGACTTTCTGAGCCTCATGCTCTGCCAGGGAGGAGGGGAAGCCGGGAGGAAGCAGAGACAGGACACCTGACCCAAACTCACCAAAGAGGTATTCCATACCACAGCACATCATGCCCAGGATGCAAAAAGAGAGGGCAGGGACGCGGAAGAGGGGGGTTTCACTGCTGGGTCGGGCTTGGTATCAGGTGGTGAGCGATTGTATTCTCTTCCCTTGTGTTTCCCTTGTCATTATTATTATTGGTGGTAGCAGTAGTGGTCTTGTGTTATACTTTAGTTACTAAACTGTTCTTATCTCAACCTGTGGGAGTTGCTTTCTTTAGATTCTCCTCCCCATCCCCCCAGGACTGGGGGAAGAAAGAGGGGGGAGTGAGTGAGCGAACTGCGTGGCTGAGAGGCTTAAACCACGACAGTTCTTTTTGGCGCCCAACGTGGGGCACGAAGGGTTGAGATAACGACAGGATTAATAGCCACTCGTCACAATGCTGATTTATTGGCTCTCGAAGTTGTTGCTCTTGATTCTCGAGTTCCTGGTTTCAGCCTGTTGTACCTTACTTACAGCCGGTATTTGTTATCTTAGCATTTTTCGGATATGGGTTTTGGGTTAAGGTTCTTGTTTCATTGTACTTTATTGGAATGGCTTGTAATATGGGTGGGCTCCGAAGCGGGGGGGGGGGGCAGCCATGGCCGTGGACTTATACCTGGCTGCCTGGCTGCTCTTCACCATCCTGGCCCTTGTCCTCGCCTCCGTCTCTGTGAGGCTGTGGGAAGCAGAGAGGGGGCGGCCCCTGGGAGCCACAGGCGGCCGAACCGGCCCGGGAGCGTGGCCCTGGGGAACAGCAGGCCACGAAAGAGGTGGCAGAGGGGTGAGCCCCACCAGCGAGCAGAGACAGGACACCTGACCCAAACTGACCAAAGAGGTATTCCATACCACAGCACGTCATGCCCAGGAGGTAAAAACAGAGGGCAGGGACCCGGTAGGTGGGGGTGCACTGCATGGTCAGGCTGGGTATCGGGTGGTGAGCAGGTGTATTCTCTTCCCTTGTTATTTCCTTTATCGTCATTATTATTGGTGGTAGCAGTAGTGATCTGTGTTATACTTTAGCTACTGAACTGTTCTTATCTCAATCTGTGGGAGTTGCATTCTTTTGATTCTCCTCCCCATCCCCCCGGGACTGGGGGAAGAAAGAGGGGGGAGTGAGTGAGCGAACTGCGTGAGGGGCTTAAACCACGACACTTCATAATATACTTGTTCATTTTCTTTTGTAATAAAAACTCCACAGAACATACAGTCCCTCATTATGGATGTGTGTGTTCTGCCAACGTTGTGGTCCAAGGATGTGGTCGCTGCAGTAATGTGCCCAAGACATCAAGAATAAATCTATTATTTGATTTTAAAAACACCCCACAACTTTAAAGAAAGGCCTTTAGAATTTAATAGATAGGAAACCTATTAGATTTTATAGGAGCAGGATCTACAGAACCTGCAGGATCTACAGAATCCATCTCACAATTCCTTAGTGAGAGACAAAATGCTCTGTTAAGTTCTACTAAATGCTTTAAAAAATGCACAGGAAGGTCAGCCTTTTCACTTACACCTTCATTTAGACCTAAAAACATACTAAAAGTACTCTCAAGACTAGCAGGGTTGGGTGATTAACCAGTTCTGGGCTGGCAACTCAAAAGCTTGTGGTTCAGCTCTCAGTCCTGCCACAACTTCCTATCTGAAGTTGGCCAAATACATGCTCTACTCTAGAGGCGTCTGCTCTCCACAAGCAAGACAGCGTCTGCCTCTCATGGTATGATGCTGAAATACATAGAACAAAGTCACTGATGGAGTGCAAACTGCCTCTACCCTTTTAAATAAAAACTTAAAACCTTAAATAAACTCTAAGCACTACAGCAGCTGGAGGGGCTGTAGGAAGCTGCAGGAGCCGGGGTTGACCAGGGGCAGAGGAGATCTGGAGTCCATCACAGCAACCTGTGGCTTGGAGGGCTCCTCCTGTTCCCGGTTTCAGCACTGCAGCCCTTCAGCTCAGTTCCTTGCATTCATTCCTGGAACACTTATCTAAAAGCAGCACATTCTCTTCAATTGACTTTACCTTACGGAAAAAATATCTTTTAAGACTAGCAGCTCTTTTTACAGAATACTTGCATTTATTTAGTAAAATAATTGGGGAAAATGCTCACACGTTAGGTACAAAGTCATTTCCTAAGGCAGATGCTTTTAAAGTCGGATGAGAACAGCCTGAGAACCTGTCACTCTCCCACAATTCCTACTGAATGTCAGCAATAGCAGAAAAATAAACCATTGTTTCAAATTATTATGGCTGAAAGAACCCATATTTTTGTTGTCAAAGTCTTACATTGACTCTGCCGTGATGCTCCATATGGTCTCTGCTCTAGATTAAAAGATCACATACATTCAAATTTATCCATTTGGGGTTATATCCCTACAGCTGGCATGTTGGAAGACCCATGCTCCAGCCAGCAACCAGCTGTGAGCTGCTCTGCCATGAAATCATATGGCATTTTAACATGGTGTGAAAGGAAGAAGGAGGTTCAGAAGGCATTGCTCTTCTGTGGTTGGTAACATGAGGAAGAGGTTGTGCACACAGTAATAGCCCTGAACTGCATTAATAAATAGCAACACCCTCATTTTGTGAAGGAGGAGAAGTGGAGAGCAGGAAGACTGGGTGCCCTTGGTGTGCTGGTGTCCTGTAGCACAGGGATGGACACAGGGCATGCCAGGGTGAGTGTGCAAGGACCAGGCTGTCCCACTGGAAATGTGATGGGCATGAGATTCAACACTGAGCTGTTGAGTATATATAAAACTTCTGATTCCAAGAGGAACTGAATTACACTCAGCAGGTCGGCAAAGCCTATCAGTCCAATTTCCTCCCTTGTGAGAGCAGGAGAGAAACACAGGATTTTGGATCTTTCTAATTCAACACTTTCAAACAATTGGGGGTGCCTCTAATTACAGCCTGAGACAGTGAAAAAGTGGTTGGGTGTTTTGCAGAGGTTCTGTCCTTGCTTGGTGTCAGCCAGGCAGGATGACCTGATCAGTGTGATTTACTTGGGGAGAAAACTACTGCTGTTACTACACAAATCTTTCATTGACAGCACTGCATTCACTGCCAAGTCCATCTTTAAATGGTCCCCTTTCAAAATGCACATGTAAGATACGTACAAGAAATTCTTACAAAGTATCTCTCCTCCAAACACTCAGTGCGCTGCAATGTCTCGCTTCCACCAGAGCTTCTTCTCGTGCCCTTTAGCTAAATCCATTCTCACCCTTGTAGTAGCAACAGTCCCAAACAGTGCCATGATCAGCCTACTTCAGGGTTCCCAGACATTTCAGTGTAAGAGGATGTAGCTCAGCTGATCAAATCTGTACTACAGACAGGAGGATGCTTTAATGTGAAGATCAAGGAAGCAATCATGCACCTGAAAATGTCTAGATGCCCTCCGGACACTGGAGATCAATCCCACTGCCTAAGTATGTTTGCAGTGTTTGTGCAGGGAGAATGTAATGCACAAAGAAAAGATAAATTAAAGGCTTGAAGTCAGGTGCTGTATAACACGTAGCACCCAACTCATTTTTATACCCAGGTTGCCAGTTGGGCTGTACTTGTTTTGCTATAAACCCAGCCCAGTTCAAGTTTTCTGGCTAACTCTAATTAAAAGATAAGTCATTGATATCAAGACAGCACGTGTATCGAAGTTAGGCCAAAGATGTATAATACCTGGTTGAATATTGATGCTGTTATTATTTATGTAGGACACACAGCACTAACATTGATATTTATAATGTGTTTGGAGTATTAGACAAACACAAGGATTTTTGCCTGCTTAGCATTACATATTATGCATCTGTCCTACACTGTGCCAGCTTTCCCCGCCGCTGGATTTTCACAGTGGTAGGAAATAACAGGGATAAAGGGATTAAAAAGCAATGATTTTCTGTAAAGCCTTACAGGACATGTCTGCTATGATCTCAGCTTACTCACCGCATCTACACCAGAAAAATACTATCATAGTAGACAGATTCATGGATTAAATTCAGACAAGTGTGTAAAATAAATATTTTGCTTATAGCTTCTTCACACTTTAAAATATTCTCTGTGATTATAATAGCTTCTGAGTCTCTTTCCAACGAGGTGAATTGGAGTTCAGAAGTTAAAATCAGGGACCTCCCCTGGCTCCGGTGCAATCTAAAGGTCATGACTGAAGTATGGTGTTCAGCAATTCCAAATAATTGTATCCGGACTTCAAACGTGCCATGCTTTGTCACAGCTGTCACCTGAGGTCAAACTCAATTTAAATTATATTTATATTAGTATTAATAGAGCTACAGTTGAAGCTCAGCCATGCAAAATACAGTTCTCCGACTGCTCCCTGTGTTGCTTCCCAGGCTGTGGGGACTACAACCCTAACAGGCAACAGAGGGAAGTTCAAAGGCTGCGAATCCTTGTTTCACAGCAGCACAATAGCTCAACAGCTCAGCTGTGGTCATGCCCATGTCTGTAACAGACCCAGCACTTGAACCAACACCTCCTGAATCACAACTCTGGAGGAAAACCACAAGGTCACTCTTCTGTCATCTTCCTCTGTGTTCATCCCTTGCCCATTTGCCAAACTCAGGAGCCTGAGACACCAGATGTTGTTTTGTCTGAGCCACATGGAACCCCTGGTGCACCATCCATCGCTGCACTAATGTGAGCATTAAAAAATGTCACCCATCATATTCACAAGGGAGAAACTCTCTGCCATGGAGATGAAGCAGCACAGCAATGACAGTGGGTATGTATCACCTACACGGGGACTGCAGATTTTCTGTGAAATGCTGTTACTAGCCCTTTTTTACTGTACATGCTTTATACTTCATACCTATGTGCCTTTCCTGTGCATCTTTTTCAGAGTAGCGATGCAAAAACAGCACCTCTGCCAGCATCACTCCAGGAGCACTCTTCATTTTGACACGCAATGTTGAAACGTAAGTGATCTTCTCTGCAGGGACCTCAGAACCACAGTCTGGCTTGGGGGGGAGCTGAATCTCCAGGATTAAGTTAGCTCAGTCAACATATGCTCAACCAAAAGCAGTGCAGCATCTTTAGTTCTACCTTCCTCGCCTCCTTTTGTCATAAAGAACATATAGTTTTATAGCGTACTTGTAATTAAGTCTTTTTAACATTAAAACCAGATGGCATTTGAATTTAAAATTATTCCTATTAAAAACAGAAACACCACCATAGTTACTGTAATAGAACGCTATTCAGCCCCCCAACACACACAAGGTCATAATTTATTAATATAGTGTACAGATCCCAAATCTGCCATTATATCAGTTGATCGTGAGTACAAGATTTTTGCTGTGGATCACAGATTCTTTGATTAAAATGCAGCCTGCAATTTACAGCAGCTTCAGATCCTTCCGCACACGTGGGAAGGATAAAGCAACCTGCTTTACCTTCACGCTTTCCAAGCAGACTGAGCGCTCGGTCTTACTAAAAAGTGCCAGACAGACACGTGCAAATTCTTCCTGCAGGATGCGAAGGTGGCACCGGCTTCAGTCTTCCCCACACAACTTGCACAGAGCCAGTTCCTCTGTGTGGGTCATTTGGGATGCCAGCAAAGCCCCTGCTCAGGGCACCCCTCGGGGCACCAACTGCTTTTTGCTGTACAGAAACCTATGTCTCTGGGGTAGATGGAGAGCAATAAGGGGTGGTTTTGCTGTTTGTTTCTTTTTTAAACTTGCCACTATACAGCAAACGTACAAGCTGGTGCATCACTACCCACTTGAATGTTCAAAGGTTCCCCTACAGTTTACATACTGCAGAGTATTATCATGTATTTTATATCGATTTGAGGAAAAAAACAACAAACCAAACCACAATAATTGAGATGCCATATTCAGATGTTAATACACAGAAATATTGAGTGAAAGAAATATTAGTTTTGGTCAAATAACATCCCACTGGGGATTTCTCTCTAATAGAACAGGTCTTTAGAGCTACAGATGTCAGCTCAATACCTCATCAGGTCCATGAGTTTCAAAGTTAATTTCACACTAAGCAGGTTTCTAAAAAGCCACAGGAAAAAAACACACTTAAAAAGAAATACCGAATTCTGTGACACAGCCATAATACTCTCCATAGAGAACTAGGGGGAAGAAAAAGGGGAAAGAAGATGGTTTTAAGCTGGGCATACTGAAAGCAGCAGCTGAACTAGGTGGGAAGGAATACTTAGTTATGTTATTTGGTATCACAAGCAGCTCTGAAATTGACCCAGAAGTTCTGTCTGCTCTGGAGGTGCTGAAGACATGCCTGGCAAACCCAAGTCAGTGGTGTCAACGGCAGCTGGACTGAGCACGTGGGCAGCATGTCTACTCATAGGTGCAAACCAGAAGCAACTCAGACTCAGTTGCAGTAACTGGAAAGAATGATGCCAGCCTGTTTGTACAGCACAGGCCGTACTACAAGTCCTTTAATGCCTCAGCTGTGAGTCTGGGATTCAAACACAGGTTTGCTTCTGTCCAGTCCCCTGACTTTGGTCACTGCCACTCAGCCAGCTGTGCACAAAACACCATCAGGGTGCTCCTCTTCCACACTGTTCCTCTGACGCATGTGAAATCTAAGGCAGCTCTTCACTTTGGTATTTCTGGAGAGTGCCATAATAGGTGTTTCTATGAGAGTCCTTTTGTAATAACTTTATTATTCTGGTAAAGGAGAACTGTATCTCAGACACGCTTAAGACTGCATGAAATGTCAATCTATTCACGTCCTCAAGTTCGGTGATGAGACTCCAACCTTTCTCCCAGAGATAGACACAACTACTTCACATCCTGTTCATACAGAATTGCAAATTCAACTCTTTAAGACTTGTGTAAAGCCTGCTTCTCTGAAACCTGCATGCTCATCCCTCTCTGTGCATGACCTCTGCACCAGGACAGTTGAGAGCAGCAGGTTTTTGACTGGCTGAATACAGGGCATCACTTCTCGTATCAGAAGTCGCGAAGAAATGTTTTTATGGATGCTCATTCATTAGCACGACAGGAATGCAGTGCACAGGGATTTTGTGCTCTGTGTGCTACCACTTTTACTCTTGGAGTAAATAGAAATTACATGCTTGCAACGAAAGTCTTCAATTGTCTTTAAGGCACTCCAGCTTTCTAAGAAGCTTCGGGGGTTCCTAGCAAAGTGATGAAATGAGATTAAAGTCCCTCTTCATGAAACATTCACACGACAGATCATGTGGGAAAAGATACATCAACTGACAGGAAAAGCTTCAGAATTAATAATACATAAGAGAAGTGAGCTGGAATAGTGTGTGAAATGACTGACCTGCTTAAAAAACACTGCCTGGTGTCATTTTAGCTCCTTATTATAGAATTCCCTACATGAAGACATCCAGACGCTCTTATCTGACTCCAGATTGACAGCTGTCAATAGAAGGAAGGGTGAATCACAGTAATCCTTGCTACTAAAGAGCTAATTAATCTCTCATGAAAAAAAAAACCCAACATGCCATTCCAGTCAGCAGGTAGAAGGATCCTTCCAGGTCAAAACAAAGACTCAAATTCCCGGGTTTTGTGTAGCAGCACCATGGTGACTGGTGCAATTGCTGTTCACACCGAGTTGCTTTTTGTAGCCCGTGTACACGTGATCGCATCCACACTTTTGCACCTGCAATCACTTACACCATTTGTGCATGCAGTTATTATATCTGCATGCATAAATGGGAATGCATTATGCAAATAACCAGTTATTGATGTAATTGGTCACTGGCTTACACAGTTACTGGCAATTTGCATGTGCAGTGCTGGTACCTTTCTGAATAAATCCAGCACACTCATGCAGTTTTGAAAATACATGCACAGCATCTGAATCACTGGGTGTAAGGAGAACCTAGCAGTGTTTAATGCAGCTGACAGAATGTGTCACCTAAGCTAAGAAACCTGGTGACCCAAAATGCAGAGTGTAAAACCTCTGTCTCCACCCGATTCACAAATAAGCCTTCAGTAATAATCATACTTCTCCTCCAAAACTTTCATTTCATACTGATTAGGAGCTATTACTTGGGCCACAAGGCAACAGATTTTCATCTGCCCAGTAGCAAGCCTCTTTTCTTTCTGGTGGTGCCCCTTCTACCTGTCATTCCCACTTTATATCACTTCCCAATTAATACTTCTGTATGGAAAGGCGCATCAGAGTCCGCAGCATAGTTCAGGGCAATGGATTATGCAGACACTCCGGATGTTAAGCAGTTTAATGGTAGCATGTCTGCTTTGGAGAAAAAAGGCAGTGACATGCATGGCAGGTCACCAAGAGCTGTATTGTTTTATTATTATCCAGCCTAAGTTATTTAGACCCTTTCAAAGGTTTCCAAAGTGCCAGGCACTGTACAGATACAAACCAGCACACAGGACTCTGTCCCAGAGCTGCTGTGCATGGGGCAGTAAACAGGGGGGGAGAACACAGTAACGGCAGCAAACATCATACTTGTTTCACAATACTTTTGGAGATGAAGATGAACCAGGAAAGCAAAGAGAATGGAGGAATAAGGGGATGAAGCCAGAGGCACAGAAAGAGAACAAAGAGGCAACCAGAAAGAACAATGTCCAGTCCAAACAACGGGAAATCTTGTATTTTCCTGGGAACTTCTTTTTCAAGGCCATTTGAGGAGTGTTTGGGAGGGTACTCAGTTCTGCCTGAATACTGTTGATGGGAAAGGACTTGCATAGACTGTACCTCAAACAGTCCATGGGAGATGACTCAGAGAGGAAAATCCGCTCCCCTTCTCGCTGGGTGTAAACCTTCCCCTTAGTCCAAGAGGTCCTGCAGCAGCTTCTCCTGGAGATGCTGCTACCTTACAAATACCAGGCTGGGGGAAAAAAACCACTTCTACTACTCTTTACTGCACAAAAACCTTCATCTGTAGTCTATAGGAATGAAAGACTTCTTAATTTCCATCATAACATTATTCTCATTCCCAGTGTTTTAATGTTGTGAAAACTGCCTAGAAACAAAGATGCCAGCTTAAGACTGTAAAATTTAAATGCTTACTATATTTGCCTCCTTTTTGTTTGTGTGTAGGTTTTAGATCCATCAGATTTATGCCTTTCAGGCTTTTCAATGCAGTCAGAAGGAATGAAACCTTTTTTCTCGGGTGTTTTTTTCTTTTAATGAGGCTGGCATTTTCTTAGTAAGCATCATTCTAGAAGCTTGAATTTCAAGAAAGACATGAACTACCAGTCAATATCCCTACGAAACTACAAGGGTTTGCAGCACTCCCAAAATACTGACCCCACCAGGCAGCCTGATGGGGTGGTCAGTGCAGTGGTGGGGTTCTTACATGGCTGTACATGGCCTTCGAGCCTCACCCTCCCAAACCACCTCACTCCAGACAAGGGCTCACTGTGGAAGATGAACCGTGCACACTTTGGGACTCCTTAGACCTTGGAGGTCAAAGATGGGGAATGGGATTTAACTACTACAAATAACCACTGTAAGAGGACAGACTTCACAGGACCCATGGCTTGTGCGGTGATGTACCTGGTACTCTCCTCATCCCAGGTGCTATTCCAAGCCAGGCAATTTGTGGATGTTTTGCTCTGGCCAACACCTGGGTGCAGCTGTACATCCCCAGTCCTGCAGAGCTGATCTCTGAGGGGTTGCACCTCTGCTCGCTGGCTGTGTCTGACATCACACAGACAAGTACCAGAAGTTGAAGAGGTCACAGTAGGGAGCGGGGTCCTGATACTCTGCCCAATTCTGTGCAGAATGGATACTCCACACTCAGCCAAGGGGACTGTTTGCCACAGCACAGCCATAACAGCTTTTCATCACTTTAAATCCACCCACAGAACTTGTCTCACTTAGAAAAAACCTAGTATTTCAGAAAGCACAACTTTCTAAAACAATCTCCCCCCACCTCATCACACTATGCCTCATCTCCTCTTCCTCGTACACTACAGCCACTGTTCAGGCTCAACCCTGCATCTGCGCAGCAGACCACTGCCCATGACACCAAACTGCACCTCCTCACTCTGCACCGCCCCAGACAGTTCAGCAACCCCAGCCCTTCAATCTCCCCAGCAGGGAACCCCTGAATCTCCTGCCCAGAAAAGGAAGGCTGCCCTTCTGTGGTCCCAAGGAGTTTTGAGAGGGCTGATGTGCATGAGGCCACACAGGCAGAGGACTGGCAGCTCAGTTACTGCTGAGCTCTCCCTGCGCTACCTCTCCCCTTCCCTCCTGGGCACAGCAGTCCCATCCCGACCCACAGGCAGTGCAAGGTCATGCTCATCCCAAAAAGGCACCGCTCCGCACCCACCAAGTGCAAGCAGGCAGCAACCACTTGGGGTTCGAAGGTGTGAGCTCTGGTTTAGATGCTTATTCGTGATCATTTCACAAGTTCCTTATGAATCCTGGCAGAGAGAGAGGTCTGTTGTGCGTGTAATTTAAAATAGTGAAAGCCTGGAATGGAGACAGCATCGCCTGCAATGACAGACAAGTGTTTAGCTGCTCATGAAAATCAAATACAGAAACCACTTTTTCCTAGCAAGCCTCTTACAAACCTACGGCTCCCTTCTGCTGCCGAATGCATACAGGACGGCTTCAGCAGCACTCCTGATAAGCCCCACGAGCAATGGCATTGTTAGTGTGTGCAAAAAATAAAGCACAGACAGCCTGGTCCCTTACAACCCGAACTGTTCCATGATTCTATGGTTCCTCACAACACTATTCCCTGTTAAAAGACCTCAGGGGGCATGGCTCCTGGGGGCTGCTGATCCTCCCTCTCCCTGGGGCAAAAGCAATTTTGGCAGAGAGGTGCAGGATAATTGCATGCAACTGATACTATGAGAGAGGATGGATCTACTCCACTGACAAAGTGGGAATAAATTCCCTGCCCTGAAACAGAAGGAATGAAGCCATTCAAAACGCAGCGGATTTTCCAAGAAGCATCCGGTGTTACATTACTTCCACATCAGAAATAAGCGATAGATGGGGAAAGGAACACCCGGACTGAGGAGAACAGACTCTGTAGAAGGGAGAGTGGCTTTCTGGATGACATTGATAAGTTCCTTCAGAAAATTCAATTTCCTTAAATGTGAAAAACTTCACTTTTAATGTTACCCAAATGACCTTTCAGGCTTTCAGAAAAAAAATTCATTGCCTCAGGAGGAAATCTGAAGCATTAACTAAAGATGATATTTGCTACGTACTTAACTTCTTGTTAACTCATATTAAGGGTCCTTCTCATCAAAAACCGTTAAACCACTTTCTGAAATCATTTCCTGAGGAGGTATCACTTTGGTATATGCCACGAGGACTGACTTTCATACCTTAACTTCAGCCAGCCTTTGGTGTTAAGTTCAGCCAGAAACTCCTTGTCTAACACAGGCTGCTTGCTCTTCAGATCTGATGTATCCAACAGAGGATATGTACTCAGAGCACCCTTACTTCTGTTGGCATCATGCCCTTGTGTGAGTGGGTGGGTGCTGTGCTGTGATACCTGAGGGAAGCCCCTGAAGGCAGCATCCAAGTCTTTACACTGGAGGAATGGTACCCTGACACCCTGCTTCAGAACATCTCCAGCACGGAGCAGGAATCCAGCCAGTGAAGTGGGCAAAGACTGAGGTGAGGACAAGGAAATGTAGGGAAACATGCATGGTGCTAGCTCCAAATGAAGATAACTAAAAAAAAGAGCCAAGATGGAAAACTGGGAGTGAATGGGAAGGTGAATATAGGGCTTACACAGACTGCTTTAAATCCTTGAACTTCAGGTACAAATCACTTTAAGGGTGGAAGTCACAGCCCGTTGTTTTCCCAGCTAATTCATCAATCTCTCATTCAAGCAGGCGTAAAGGATACATGAGCGTAATTTCAGGGAGTAATGCTGCTTTACTTAACTATAAGATTTCCCCTATCTCTAAATGCCTCACCCGGCAGTACCTTGCGCTTACCCCAGCATGCAGGGTGTAACTTCAGTACCACAGCTACCATTGAGAGCAGCGCTGCACCTCCACACTGCCTCTCGACAGAGGCCAGACACCCAAGTGCTGGGCTCCTGGGAGGCCACTGCAGCACCCAGTACTTTGGCACGGCACCTTGATCCACGGTCTGTACTGTGATTAGGAACAGGATTCCAAGGGCTGGTGGGCGCTGGCAGGCAGCATTGCCCAGCGGGTCCACGCGCTGCCTGAGGATGCCGCGTTACGGATCACGATCGCGACATCTCTCGCCCTTAGGTCAGCCAAGGCGGGCTGCAGCGTGCGCGCGGCTCCGAGCAGGCGCTGGAAGGGGCCGGCACTCACCCGACGGCGCTCTTCGGGAGCCGTTAACCCTGAAACCTAACGACGGCCCCGCAGCAGCGCGGCCCCCGCTCCGCGGAACCTGCGCCGCCCTCCGCGGGGGCGTGGCCCCGCGCTCCGCCCCGCGCAGATGGTGCCGCCCGGCCAATGGGCGCGCAGCCCGTCAGCTGACCCGCGGCGCCTACCCAGGTGCGCGCCGGCGGCGGCACAGAGCGGGTACCGGCACCGCGTCCGTGCGCGCCGCTCCGCTCCGCCTTCCCGGGGAGCCGGGAGCCAAGGGAGGGGAGGGAGGAAGGGGGAATCCCGCCTCCCTCCGCACCGCTTCCGAGCCGCCTCGCTCCGCAGCCCGGCGCGCCGGGACCGCGGCAGCGGTGGATGTGCCGCCTGCCGCGGGCAGCCCCGGGGGAGAGACGCGGATGCTCGGGCAGCGATCCGCGGCCGCCGGTAAGTGCCTCCGCGGCGCTCGGGGGACAAAGCCGGGCTCTGGGGAGCTCCGCTCCGGGGCGGTGCGGTGGTGCCGATTCCCGGGGGCCTGGCCAGCACGGAGCCGTAAGGGAGCAAAGTTTGCGGTACCGGCCGCGCCCCCCGGGCAGCCGGCGGTCCTGCACCGCTGCCGGGGAAGTTCTAGCGGGCACCGGGGTTTCCCGTTGCGGGCGGCGATTTCGTACCGCGCAGGGGCTGGGGCCGTTTCGCCCGCAGCCCGGGGGACGGCGGGACCGCGGAACGGCTGGACTGCAGCGTCGGTTGCTGTTCACCGGCCAGCTCTGCCGCTCGGTGTCCCGCTGGCGGCCCCGTACCTGCGGGGGGCCGGCCCGGCTGCGCGGTGGGGCCGGCGGCTCCCGGGCTCAGCCCCGCGGGCAGATGGGGGCGGGCGGCGGCAGATGTCTCGCCGCCTCCATTCACCCGGCGGGGTCTGGAAGACAAGGAGTCTTCAGAGGAACAATGGCTCTTAAGAAACCGGCACAAAGGCGCAGTGTGAACGCCGCGGCCCCGCCACCGTCCCCCGAGGGCCGGGGTCGTTGTCCGCGGAGCGGCCGCTCCGCACCTGCGTCCCCCAGCGCGGCACGGCGGGGCCGGGAGCGGGCTCCGGGGAGCCGCTCACCGAGAGAAGCGCGGGGACAAGGGGTACCCAGAGCGGCCCCTTGGGGGGCTCCGCTGTCGGCTGAGAGGGGGCTGAGCGGTGGGGGCTCGTCAAACCTGTGAGAGAGGGGGGAGCGCAGCGTGCCCGCTCCGTCCCACCAGGAGAGAGCGGCAGATGTCGGACTGCCATGTCACCTCCTCCCCCAAGTCATTTCGTGCTGGATCGGCGCGGTTTTCCCACCAGGCGATGGAAGGGAAAGTAACAGAATCACACCGAGAGTAGAAAATAACGTTGTCCAGAGGCGGGAGCTCACGCACAGGGTGCCTGTGTTTCCGTCCTGGAGCTGTGTGATAGTTCCCAGTAATGAATCTCCTCAATGAAAACTAGTTTATGAACCTTTAAGCCTTTTCCTTACAGACTTAAAGGATCCCTATAAATCAAACTTGGCATTTCTGAACAAGACTATGAGCCCGTATAGAGAATAGTTAAGATGTAGGTGAGACAATATCACAGAGGCTTCGAAGGACTGAAGTCACATGCTGCATCAGTGCCAACCACTGGCCAAAGGCCACGCCAAAGTATGTCCAGAAGTCTTGCAAGTTGGACTTTAAATTAAGACAGACACAGCAAGAGAGAGAAACCAGTACAGGAGCCTCCCCAGACCAGGCAGCAGCCTCTTCTCCCTGGGGTCCCTGGGCAGGCAGCCTCCAGGTGTCCTCCTGCTCCCTCAGCACTGCAGCAGCCCAAAAGCGGTGAACCCAGGCTGTGCAAGAGCCATGGTTTAACTTGTGCCTCGACAGGTAAAAAGTTCTGTGAATAAACCTGGATGTAGTCCCTATAAAATTATATATCCTAGTAGGCATTTTGGACTTAAATAGATGAGTTACTGTGACAACTAGCAAGTAATTTCCATTTACCTAGAACAGACATGATTAATACTACAGATTATTAAAGGGAATAGGTCTTTGCATCAAGTTGCATAAAAAGATAAAAACTTTTTAATGTTTAACTACGAAAACCCTTAATTGGCATGAATAATGCCGAGTGCATCACACTGGAAAAAGAAACTTCTGCTCAGTCTGATGTACCAGGGCTCAGACGATGGCGTAGGCACAGATCAAGCTTGGATGCTAGAAGAGCCCTGCTTTAAAGCCAGTCTTTTGATTCCAACTCGTGGAGAAAATGTGATCACTTAAAAATTAGCATTAGTTAAAGCTTTCATCACTTCATCATAAAGTACCCCTCGGTACTTAAGGAAATCCGAACTGCCGCTGGGATGCGGTGCGGCGGCAGCCCACACGGAGGTGATGCTGCAGCCTTTTGTTTCACTTCTATACAGCGTCGTGGCACTGCAGAAGCCAGGGAAAACTTTTGCAGCTCAGTGTGCTGTGTTCCTGCTGTTTTCCTGCTGCATCCGTCCGTCAGCAGGTTGCTGCTATCAGCTCCTCCTGTTTTGTTTGTAGGGGCACTTTAAGCATCTGGGATGAATTGTAACCCAGTCAAGTATTACTGCTACTGCAGCTTGCATAGCGTAACATGTACTGAAAATGTAATTTGTTTGCATTATTGATGGATTTTTTTGCTGGAGTTTATATCATCCCCAACAATAAGGAGCATATTTAAACAATATTTCTTTAATTATTTAATTTCTTGTATGAATTGTTCTGAAGTTTTAATTTCAGTTAATGATATCAGTGAGTCAGTGAGGTTTTTTCACTTTCGTAGATGGGTGAGACCCCTGTGCCACCTTATTTCTGCCTCTCTTGGAACTGCTGCTTCCCCAGGCAAATGCCTTGGAGCACGCCTGGTCCCAGGCTCGGTTTTGTGTCAGGCTCAGAGTCGGATCAGGCATCAGCAAAAGACAAAAGCATAGAAAAGTTCAGTGATGTTTCTAGAAGAGCACTGGCTGTTAGCAGTGTCTGTTATACTTTATTTTTCTCAACCAGCAAAGCATCAAGGTGCTGGAAACACTTGCTGAAGAGCCAAACGTTTTCAGAAACAAAAATCACTTTCTTTTCCTTCGCACTTTGTAACTACAGAGGTGGCTGTTCTTTGAAGCCCTGATTAATATAAATGAGTTGTAATTTTCTGACCAAGCCATCCTAGCTGCCATGGATTATTCCATTGGCAGACATGTGGGCTCCACAGCTGTCCCCTCATTTGTGTATGAAATGGAAACACTGGTGGCATTTGTAGGTTACCATAGTTACACGAACAATACACGTGTGAGGCTTCATCCTGCCAAGCTCCAGATTTTCTCCTGGCAGACATTTTGTAGACTCAGGACTGAAGAAAATCTATGTAAAGTTTTTGGAAGCACATAAATCCATTTCTCCTCCTATCTGTTTATATAATGCTAATTAACAGGGAACCCGCATTTCAGCCTCACGACAGCTGATTTTTGCATCTACTCCCAGTTGGAAATGCCACTGTGGGAGATGCATGAGGCTCCCAGGAACCATAAATTCCAAGCTCCAGTCAAGAGCATTGAAGTTATTAGCAGGGTCAGGCCTTAAAAGCTGTGGCAAATAGAAACCACATCTTGGAAATAACTCTCAGCACAGCAAGGTCTCCACAAAACAGAACTTTGGAGCCAAGCTAGTTTTTCTCCTGGTTGTTATGCAGGATGGCAATGCCTGTTGGGTTCCCAGGGAGCAGAGCAAGTCCCCAGCACGCCTGCTCTGTCAGGAGCACCTGCACAAATCCCAGAAAGAGCACTGAAAAGTATTCCCATACTCTGTTTTGTCCCTACAAGTAGCACATACCCACTATGGGAGGAAAGATGGGCAAAAGTAAAGAAAATCATGGAGCTGGCTTAGAAACTGGTTTTGTTGGTATGTCGTAAACGCAGCAAATAATGGTGTTTCTCTAAGAGTTAGAGTGCTTAAATTCTGCAAAGAGAAATCAAAGTAGTCCTTTGGTAAGAAACAAGTCTACTGAGGATATGCTTGAGTTAGTGACTTTCCCAGTCTCATTCTTTTCCTGTAGCTGAGTAATTAAGCCCTGTGCGAATGGCCTTCATAAGGTCAGGAACAGAACACGCCTCCATGCAGGTTTAAGAGGCACCTAGGTTAAAGTCCTAGTAAACCACATTCTCTTACTCCTTGCTGCTTAAAGCCCCGCAACTTTATTCAAATTGATTTTGCTATTTAGATGCTGTCTTTCATTTTTCTGCATATGGCACTGAAGGAAAATACTGGATTGGCCTATTTTGAATTGGCCTAATTCTCCTCCTGTTGAAGGCAGCAGAAGTCTTTGGCATCAGTGGGAACAGAATTAGACTATGCTCTTAAATTCTACTGCAAAATGTTTTTATAACTTCACCTTCTAATTCATAAGATCTTCACTTGGTGATACAAGGCAGCGTTTTCTTGACTTCCAGCTGGCTGAATTATCAAAAGAACAGGGCCTGGTTTTCACATGGACCACAGTTTCTAAAGGTCAAGTTTGAGATGGAGCGGATACCTACTGCTTTTTTCTTCTTAACTTAAAGAACAACAGGGCAAAGCAATTGCAAGTAACAGCCTTGAAATATTTAACAGGATGCCGTACTGAGAATGCACAGGAGGTATAAAAATGCCGTAGAGAAACATCTCTTTCCCTTATTTTATTGGGTACCCCGGTCTTGCTGTGTAATTCTCTCACCTAAGCTGCTGCCCTTTAGTCCTCCGCGGTAACACAGGGCAGTATTTTCCCTGGCCGCTTCACAAACTGAAGGGGTCCATTTAACACTGGAGGCAAGGATTGCTTGTGGCTTTTGTTTAGAAATTCTTGAGATTGTCAGCATCTCGTTTCCAGGTATTTAATTTAACAAACTGATGATTCCAGCAATTTATCCATCTGTCAGCTTTGATTAAAGCAGGAGTCCCAACCGCTTTTTGAAGCCAATCCCACCTCAAGGTATCTGGTAGGGTTTGCCTTTTTCTGGTTACTCCAGTGTTACTGAATGCCAGGGCAGCAGCACAGCTGTTCCCGGCGAGGTGAGGTGAGGTGCAGCTCCTCATCTGCATCCAGCCATGTCCCACAGGGCAGGGGAGGAGACAGAGATGGGCAATGTGTGGAGAGGGCTCTTCTTATGTCAGAAGGCAGCAAAACCCTAGGCTGGTGTCAGGGTGTGTGCTGCTCTTTAGGCATGATGCTCCAGGAACAGGCCTACAGTGGGGTCTGCCACTGCCCTGTCTGTGTCCTGGCGGGGCAGCGCAGCCTCATTTCCCAGGGACCACCAGCAGGGAAGTTTCCCCACTTCTGGGACCAGCATCATCAGCTGGGAGTCAGTTGCACCATCTTTAAAGGAGTTGCTTTTGTAGAGAAGCAGGAGGTCTGGAGTCTTGATGTATCACACACTCCTGAATGCATAATGTTATTGGAGTTATAACAACTTTTTGGACAGTTGATGTAACTTCAGTCATCAAGCAAAATGCAGTCTTTGCAGTTTGTCTTTATGCAATGACTGGATGCACACGAAACTTCTCACTAACCCCCAGCTGCAGCAGCCGGACAAGATCTGCAGAGGGCACCTCAGCTTCCCCTCAGCTCCCCGGGCAGTCAACGGCCCCCGTCTCCATATGGTCCAGAAACTTGGAACACCTGGACTAAGCCCAGATCTTCTGTAGTTTTCAGGGGTTGGCCAGCCACACAGTGATGAATCAAGTAACTTCTGAGAAACACATGGAAGATTTTTGGAGAGAATTACTGAGCTTGTTCAAAATCTGGTGAAACAGCATTTTATGTTGTGCTTTGGCGGTTTGTTGGGCTTTTTTTATAGAATATGACTCAAAGCTTGGATTGTCTTCTTGTAATTTGAAAGTATTTTGCATCGATGTAATGAATCCTGTATTTTCTGTTATTTCATGCATCATATAATTTTTTGGATTAAGCAAGTCCAAAAATACCTGGTAAATGCATACCTTGCTAATGTGCTGCATGTAATTACCAGGATGCAGATGAGCTACTGATTGGCTTTGCTAAATTTTCAAATTACAGGTGATCCATCATTCTAACAGAAATAGGGTAAATATTGATAATTACAGAGATCCCCTGCTCATAATGGGCAAAAGTCGCTTGTTTTATCCATAGATGAACCACCAGTTAAGTGAATCAGTTGCAAAAGGAGACGTTTTTAAATAGCTGCTTGAAAAGAGGTCTTTAAAATGGTTTTATCATAGTATAAGGTGCTGCGTAAAGCAAGGTAAGTGTTCTTTATAAATCCAGTGACAAATAGGTTTTCCTCTATCTTTCTGCCTCCTTCAAACAAGTCTAGTATATACAAATTAAATATCACTGTCCCCGAAAGAATTATCATCATTAGGTATAGACTTTATCTATGAAACATCAATTGTGAGAGAAATAATGTCTCCTATGTGTTCTGCAATAGGCAGCAATTTTAGGACTTCTATGTTTTGCAAGCACTCACGAAATAAATCCATCTGTGGAAAAACTGCTGACTTTGCCACAAGACTGAGGACTGAAGCTAGAGGACAATTTATAGGTCTATTCTTAAACATACAAATACATTGTACATTATGGATTTTCTCTCTTTTAATCTCATGAACTTCGCAAAGCAGGATTGAAATCTGTTTTCTGCATGAAACAAAGTTAGTTTCAAAATTTAGGTGATACTTGAGATAAGAGAAATAGCTAAATACGGGCTACCAACATTTTCACCAGTCTCAGCTGAACAAGCCTTCCTTTCCTGCTGACATGCAGATGACCTGCTCCATGCTCCACAGAATACTAAAACAGTTTTAGAATTAAATGATGATGGAAAACATACTCCATAAAGTATGTATTTTCTCAGCCCAGTGTAATGGGTTATCAGTTGTGAGTGGAAGGAGGAGGTCTTCAGGAAAAATTACAAAACTTCCCATAGAAGCCCATTCAAAAGTGCAGAACAACTTGTGAAATGGACCACTGAGGTCATGTAACACCTAATATCTAATGGAGAGAAAGTAACGTTTTTCTTAGATCAGAGTAAAGCCTTAGGTCAGAGCAGCACCAAACCCAACTCTCTGGCCACTTAATGGAATTACTTCTGTCTTGTCTCAACTGGTTGAGTTCCAAATCTTTGTCTTGATGCCAACAGCCTTTCTATTAGATCCTAGCACTTCCCACGATAAATCCCTTTACTTTATTGTTGGTAGGTTCACAGCTGTGATACAGGTGTGTCTGTATCAGTCAATTCGTTATATGGTTTTATTAACATTTACATGTGAATGTAGCTCAGAAATAATTTAATCTTGCAAGCATGCAACTCCTAGAAAAAATCGGTAAGAGCCTCTTCTGATAAGGGCTGAAGATCTTTATAAACATGCTACATGCATAAACTGCACAGGCTTTTGTAGGCTACAACTACAGGTAGTTGTAGGCTACCAGTAAAACACAGTTTAATACTTATTCGCTAATAATGGAAAACACATAGTACAGCCACAGGAAATGGAATTATTAAAGTGTAACAAGGACCAGAAAAGAGCTCTTTTCTTGCTCGAAGATAAACAACTGAAGCTATAGACGGCTGGCTTATTACATATCCATACACACAGAGACGTACATACATTTTTTAATAACAAGTCCTATGTATTTCCTATAGCCAGTGCTATTATGCTGCTTTTATAAATACATACTGAGATACTAAATTAATTTTCTATTTATTGGCTACCATCTCTAGCACAGAATGTTTTGGCATCCGTTCTGGTAGTAACAACTTCTTACACACTGGGGTCTATCCCAACTGTGGGGGATCCTGAATGACTCATAAAACTGGAGTTTGATCTAGAACTGTGTAGGAAGCAAAATAATCACACTGCCAGAAAGGCAGTCAGCAAAAAGAGAGGAAGAGGATTTTCTATTGCTTCATGAAAATCCTGTGGAGTTCTGGCATCCATATTTCTTGTGGTTAAAAACATGTTTCATCTGCTCCTTATTTCATTATTATTAATACTTCACATCCACTGGCAAAGCTGCCTTGGCTCTCGGAGTAGTCAAAAACCAAAAAGAAGATTCTACTCAAAATCCACCACAATCTTAATGCCCTTGTTCCTCTTTTACAGCTATTTCTCTTTTTTTTCCTCTTTAATTGTCTTTTAAGCTGTCCTGATTTTGATAGATAATCTGTTTCTTACTATTTGAGTTGTTCTGGTATGAAAGCCTCATGAGGTGGGTGCCCCCATGGGTAAGAAGATGTTTGAATCCCTCCATGTGATTCTAAGTTCCCGAGCATGCCAAGACTGAATTCCATTTCTGTTCTTAAAATATGATTAGAGGATGAAGCAGTATGTCTTTAGTCTTGGTCCTCTTTCATTCTTCAGCCAGCAGATCGACTAAATGCAAAAAATAGTTGGAATAGGTCTTCTAAAATTAGTTATTGTTTTAGTATAGATTTTAGACACTGTACAAGCTAAAACCAATTAAGTTTAAATTCTCCCTCACATTTAAAATATACCAAAGGCTGTGAATGCAGAACAGCATGTACAGGTGGAAATGAAAGGATGGCCCCCATCCAGCTGCAGTTGGTTGCAGAAGGGAAGAGCTGCAAGGAAGGTCTCATGAAACTGGCTTTTAACCCAACAGTGGAAGTTACTTGGTTGGCTGTCAGGAAAGCTGATCTAGTCAAATAATTCTGTCTGGTAATTACATGGAACGAGAATAATGATCACAGATGTGATTTTTCTCCATTGAATGAAAGAAAAGCTTTAGTACTGCCTCCACACTGAAGAGGGACAAACCCTGTGTAGCAGGACACAAAAGCTAAAGTCATGGGCACTGATAGAACAGCCCATATTGTCCCAAGATTGACGTATTCTATGAAAATAAACGTAGTAAGAAAGCAGATAGTAAGTTGGGTTTATAGTGTAAGACTATTACTACTGTACAAACCTATCTTGCCTTTCAGGTTTTCAAGGCTTGTAAATGGTTTTATGAGGTTTTTTTCTTTCCTAAAGAAAAAAAGACTATACAATTTGACAACCCACTGTTTAGAAAGCACTTATTATTCCTGATGTTTCTAATATGACTTGTTAATGGTAATTTGTAAGAGATTTTCAAACAGATGACAGAAGCTGGATTGCAATTCCATGGTTGATTTGATGGGCCATCAATACACAGTAGCTGTACTCTGCATGGTATCTAGCCTCTTGTACTCAAGATCAGTGTCTGAATGAAAATAATTCTCTCTCTCCTGCAAACATACTTTAATATTTTAATGAAAACCACTGTATCAGATGCAAGTCTTAAGAATAAATCCCAATAAATTACAAATTTTAAGATGTAATATGCTGTTCCTGCAGCACAGGCATTATGAATAGGATGCTGTTTGAATTTCTTCTGTGGAGATAAGAGTGGTATTTTTCAAAAGAACGCAGATAAAGCATGCTAAGGTTGGCCTGAAATGCAGCAAATCACATTCCCACCAGAGCTTTCCCTAAAATTAAACACTGAATTTATTTTGACGGAATGTGTATACAGACAAGAACAAAAAGTAGGTGTTATTTGCAGGGAAAAAAACCTCCAAAGCTTAAATATTAAAAATCCCTGAGGATGTGTTTTGAAGCTTTTATAGCATTATTACATGTCCTATAGGCCCTTGTTTTTCTCTTTCTTTTAGTAACAAGCTCCCAGTTTCAGATTTTGGTATGTTCTGTCATCTGACTCACATCATTTTCAGCCTGAATTTTCTGTATTTTACACAATTCAGGCTTGTAAATAGCTTATATCCTGATGACATCAGAGGCTTTAAAAACCTCAATACAAAAGGCTTACTATCAAGCACAATTCCTCAATATTTCTCTAAATGGACTCAAAGTCCAAGTCCTGCCTCTTTCTCAATGATGTACAAGGTCACTGATGCACTTTACTGGAGTAAGCCTTGATCTTAGTAACACAGCATTTTACACCAGGTTTTCTGTTGTGTTTGCTTGTGCGATTTAGTGGGTGCATGTATGTATTTGTGTTGTGGTATTTCAATACCCCTCTATCTCCTAAAGGACACTATCAGAGGTTATTGTTCGCCTTCAGTCTGACACCAATAGCTCAGTTTCTCTCTATAGAAGATGGGTGGATACAGAACTACAAAGGCCTTACTGAGACTCAGAGTAAAGCCAGACACTTTTTACCTCCAACGTACATACAGCAACCTTTCCTTAAACTTGTCAAACTGTCTTAACTGACTAATGAACTCAACCTGAGCTCGTTACAGGCCAATTCATCTCCAGCGTCACTTCCAGAGTAAGCAGTTCTTCCAGCTAGCTCTCTGCCAGTTCAGCCAAGCCAACCTCTTTCAGCATCCCCTATCTAAATAAGCTCCTCCCTTCTCTGATTGTGGAGGAGCACTCTGTATTGATCCCAGTCTGAATTTTGCTTTCTTGATCACTCCGTTCTAGCTGAAGCTTCACCCTTCCTTATGCCTTGGCAGTAATACTCTGTCACCACAGTAGACTCTAGACCCCTGGGCACAGTGGCTGGGCTGTATAATGTGTGTTTTCCTAACGACCCACCTGAATCAGGGTAAGTTTTCCTGAACTGACTGATGACAGAGGATGTTTATATGGCAGTAGTTTCACAAAGGATGATGATGGGAAAACAAGAAAGCTGCACAAGTCATTAGCAGCACTAGCACAACAGACAATTTTCCAAAAGACTAGCTACATTACTTAGGCTCAATATATGCAAATATTTCTGTGGAGAGATGGGTAAGTTCTGTGGATCAGTGTGTGCTTCTGGCTCACAGCAAGTGCAAAAGAAATTGCTTGGTTTAGCCTGAGGTAGATTTCTTCATGTATCCAACCCCACAAACTTTTACCTGGGCACATTTAGTACATATGGCTGCCAACCAAAATCTGTACTGATGCTACTTGCAATATGAAAGAAATTTTGCAAGAATGAACCACTTAACTGTATGGAGGGAAGATTTTCTGTGGTAGCATTGCTGTTTCTAAACAGACCTGCAAATATCCATGTGCAAAATGTATTGTTTCTTTTTCAGCAATTGTTAACAGTGACAAGGAAGCTGTTAAGGAAGTGACAACACTTTGGCTTCCAAGTACCAAGAAAAAAATGTTGAATATCTATTTCTTGTCTAGTTGGCAAGTTAACTGAATGCTTTTCCTGTTTCACTATTTCACTGTTTCACTATTGTTCCTTCATATTCTTCTCTTACTGCATCATGGGCTTAAATGTACTTTTTCTTTGGAGCACCTGAACGACTAGACTAAGTCTTGCCAGCCCTCAGCAGGCTACAGCAGGCTATAGCTTCCAGCGCACACCTCCTTCCACCCCACAGGCAAGCTGAAATGAAGCATCTCCTGCTCCATAACCAAATACCCACCATTATGATTTCTTGGGCCAAATTCTCAATATTATGCAGTTTTCACAACCTAGCTGGAAAGGGAAACCTTACACAAACCTCCCCCCTGCATTTCCAGGATGGGAAGTGCAAGAAGAGTGCTCACATTCCCTGCACACAAGAAACACAAACAAGCCAAGATCCCAGACATCTGCTGTGGGTTTGCTCACTGTCAGAAATGTGGTTTCTTCATGCACTGGGTACTGAGAGGTCCCATGGAAAATGCATTTATTTAGCAACTAGTAAATAATTCCCTCCATATCTCTTGCATTAAAGAAACCATTATTTCTGGTGATGTCAAGTTAACAGCTGCTGTGAGTGGTGTTGTGGTTTGGTATAGTAGCAAATGAATTTAATGAATCAGAGGGAAGGCAGAGAATGCTAAAATGTCCTTTACAAGCTCAGTATCTCTGCATCCCCCCCTCCTTTCTATTCCTCACCCAGTGTTTTTAAAAGAAGTTTCTAACACAGACCCAAAAGGACCGCCAGCAATATCCTGACCCCCACTGCATACCACTGTCAGAAGAAAAAATGGAAGTATTTTGTGATATGACTCTTTTCTAAGCTTTTGAGGTCCCCTAATCCAAAAGGCCTGGAGCTACTGCTCTACCCCTGTTCTGGAACTTGTGTTTCTGTAAGAAACAACGCCCTGGCCTTCAAAAGCCAAAATCTTTTGAACTGATCACCTGTCTTGTCTTGCACTTGGTCTGCCCTTGGCTACCAGGGACATACTGTAGTCATTTTAGATATAAAAAAGCAATGCAAAAGGATCTCGCTGGGTAAAAGGCTGAGGTGCCGAGCAGGAAAGGGGCACACAGTAGCACTCAAATTCTTCTCAATTCAGACTCTCTGATTGCAGTGAGAGCTGGGAACTTTCCCAGGAGCCATCCCCTGTTTATCCACACGGGTTTGGTGATTATTCATTGGGAACTGCGTACTGTCACAGATTTTGTTTTCAAAATCTGGTTGTCCTCCATCCTATCCACAAAGAAAATAAAAATTGCTACATATACATCTTGTCTGGTTCTCATGAGGGAAGATGTGATTATAATTGTAGATAGGACTTCAGAACCCGAGGAGTCTAACATTTGAGAAACATGGGGAAAAACATTGTGCTATTTTACTCCTTTGGACACTAAGGTGTCTGGGGCCAGTCCTGCCAAATGGAGAGCTGAGAAGACATGCAGAGGTGAAGGGATTGCTGTTGGTGACCGCTCAGCAAAGGCAGAGAGCTGGCAGCTGCTTCTTACAAACCTCAGTGCTGAGATGGTCAAGCATATCATACATAGATACAAAGAGCAGAGCAAAATAGCCACTTAATTCTGTAAAACCACAGTGCACTGTCACTAACAGTGGCTGCCCCTCTCTAGCTCTTATCAGAGAGATGGATGGGGTTTTATAGCATAAGCAATAGTCAAAGCAAAAGTCTATGACTCAGGTTTTTCCTCCAGCTGTGACCTCTGGGCTGCTATTCACATAAGCACAGCACTAAAATGGACCAGGGCATTTACTTTTTGATTACACTGAATTTTCACTTGTAGCTTCATGAAGCTGCCCTGGGCTGGGCGAGATTGGAGATAGTAAATGTGCAAGTCATTTCTAAAGAACATTTTCCAGTTAAAGAAAATTAAATCCGTTTGCAGCAGAAAATAACCAGAGAAGAGAATCACTGGTAACTTGTAAAATTGTATGTTCATAGTGATCACAGTCCCAGAACTCTGTTCAATAAAACCAGAAATGCCTTCTTACCAAGGATGAGCAATGACTAATGTCCAAGTAAGAGGATGCAAATATTCAACAAAGGAAGGATCAGATTTGATTTTTTTTTTCCCCAAAATGTAGATGTGCTCTGACATATTTTAAAGAAGCTTTGAAGTCTTTTTTGGGGCAGTTTCAATTTTAAAGCATTACATGATTCCTCATGTACATCAGAACAGAATCAGTATCAAACCACCATTAGGGCCCGTAACTTTATAAGGCACGCACTTCTTTCTATTCATCTGCTTAGAAAAAAGTTACAGGAGGGACCCAAAGGCATGAACATTAGAACCGGTACTGCCTCTGGTAGTGGCATCTGCTGCCCTCGATGGTGCTGCTCCTTTCTGAGCCAAGCTGCACAGCAGGACCCTGTGCAGGGAAGAGCCCTCAAGTGACAGCAGCTCATGGCACCTCCAGAACTGGTCTAAAACTGTTATGGGGTGAGACCCTTGCCTGCATTATTAACTGGCAAATGCTGTAATTCCAAATATCTGGAATTACATCAGTTAAACTTCAGATCTCCAATATTCCCAGAACTGTCTAGTTTGGGTTGGCTACAAATGTATTGTCACTGAGAGAAGCATCTGCTAAAGACACCATAGCTCAGTTTATCCCAACCTCCCCATCACTGTGTTAATACACTTCTCACTATTACAGTGCTGTTAGGATTTATTTCTTTAATGCACTTATGTCTTATTTCATTTCTCCATCAGCTGAAAGTGATTTGAGAAGGAACATTTGTTCTGCATCTGTTTGTTCTGCCCCCAGCACGCTCTTCTCAGCTCTCATTCAAGTCTCAGCTACCGGAGAGAGTACCTAACTCAACAGGGTCAAGCGCTTTCTGGCCAACATTCCTGTTTCCCTTCCTCCAAAATACAACCACAGAACAGATAACAGCATGCCAAAATAAAAACACTATTTGATGTGTTCTACTTACATACTTATGACATTATATCATACTCCAAACTAAAATACTGTAATTTCATTATTTAATATGCTGATTAGATTTTGAAGTAAAAACTTTGGAAAATGGCATTCCTGTCACCACTATGCATATGACTATTTTGAAACTTTGTGTAAAAGCTGTATTTAGTTTTATTATTTTATATAGTGATGTCTTTTGTAGGCTTTGACTAGGCTGAGGCCTCACCACTTTCTAATTGAAAAAGATACAATCATTAGAGCATGAGCTTTGTGGTGTCACCTCAAATTCCTACAGGTCTGCTTTTTAAATCCTTGTTCAGATTCGTCACATGCCTTGCTGGTGAACGCTTTGTATTTAATTCAAAGCTTGTTGGACACGTGCACTAATCTGTTTAACCTTCACTGTCAGATACTGCAAAGGTGTACTTTATCTGCCAATACTGATATGCACAACGAGCCAAGAGAAATATAGGCATGTGAAATCATCACCATGAGCACTGGCTGGAGAAAATCAGTTCATGCAGCATCGCCACCACTGAAAAAAAATACTTCCAAATGGAAGGGAAGGCAGCCACTGTACTTAACAGCACAGGCCTGAACTGCACATTTCACACATACACAAACAGAAACTCTCAAAAAATGCTTTTTACAGCAGCAGCAATAGATTGGTTTACAGATAAAAAACTGTTTCCTGGAGCTTATTTTTTCAATAAAGTGATAACTAGAAAGATCTTACCAAGAAAATCCTTCCAATACCTAAAGGGGGCCGACAGGAAATCTGGAGAGGGACTTTGTACAAGGGCATGTAGGGACAGGACATAGGGGGATGGCTTTAACCTGACAGAGGGGAGATTTGGATTAGGCATTAGGCAGTTCTTCCCTGTGAGGGTGCTGAGGCACTGGCACAGGGTGCCCAGAGAAGCTATGGCTGCCCCATCCCTGGCAGTGTTCAAGGCCAGGTTGGACACGGGGGCTTGGAGCAAGCTGCTCTAGTAGAAGGTGTCCCTGCCTGTGGCAAGGGTTGAAACTGGATAAGCTCTGAGGTCCCTTCCAACACAAACCATTCTGTGATGAGAGCTTAGACTGAATACATGTTTAAAGACCCATGACACAATGGATTTTCGGACACTGGACACTGTTCAGTTACTCATGCATTAATAACTTCAGGATAAAAAGATACAAATTGTGGTGAACAATTCACATGATGCACAAAATACAGCTAAAATAAGGACAGTATATTAATTTAATCAAATTTACTGTTATTGTTTGGTGCTTAGCTGTATTAAAATCTAAGCTGTTATCTGGAACTGATTTGATTAACTCAGATGAATTTTGGCAAAATTTGTATGTATTTAGCTTTAAACTTATAAGCCAACATCTTCCTGAGCCTTACTTAATTCCACTCACATGAAATCTGAGCCTTGAGACAGCTCTGGCACCCTGCCTCCCATCGGGATGATGCTCAAAGGGGTGCTACTCCTTTGAGACCTAGCTGCAGTCGCCAGCATATCCTCCATCTTTAGCATTTCTCATGCCATTCAAATAAATATTGCAGAGTAGAACTGAAAGATATCCAAAAGTTTTCTTTTCAGCTCATCGTGTACATTGTTACAGTCATTCACTTGAGATGAGAGTTTTCTCATGTAAATCCCAAGTAGAAGAGAGTTCCAAACCCTACATAACCACACCAGGTCAGGATTTTCGTAAGAGAGAGACAAATGTGATAATTATGATTGTTTTCAGGTATTTTTCTTTAAAGGAAGAAGACATTAAATAATATATAAACTGTACATGACATGACCATAACATATACCCTAATCTGTTTTCAGGAGCATCTTCAGACACTGGTTTGCAGAACATTCTGGAACATAGAGGAGCAGCTGAAAGTCTTCAAGGCTATTTCTTGTCTTCTCTAAACTCAGAAAACAATTTTTTAACCTTCTGGATGTCCAAGCCTTTCACCTTAAGCTTTACATTTGCTGCCTGAAAACCAATTACCCTCTCAGTCTGTTGCTATTTTAAGTGGCTGGCGAGCTGAAGTCACTGACCAGCATGGCGAAGGTTAGAGTTGTTTTAACTGTTTGCCAGTTGGTGCTAGAATTGCTAATGAATTCATTAACTGAGTCTTCCATGCAGAGTAATGAATGTCCACAGCTTTGTGTATGTGAAATCAGGCCATGGTTTACACCACAGTCAACGTACAGGGAAGCCACAACAGTTGACTGCAATGACCTTCGGTTAACAAAAATCCCCAGCAATCTTTCCAGTGACACTCAAGTCCTTCTGTTACAAAGCAACAACATTGCAAAGACCACAGATGAACTCCAACAGCTGTTTAATTTAACAGAACTGGATTTTTCACAAAATAACTTCACAAGTATCAGAGATGTGGGGCTCTCGAATCTCAGTCAACTTACTACTTTGCACCTGGAGGAAAACCAGATAACAGAGATGACTGACTACTGCTTGCAAGACCTTTGCAATCTTCAGGAGCTATATATAAATCACAACCAGATCAGCAGCATTTCTGCAAATGCATTCTCTGGCCTGAAGAACCTTTTGAGATTACATCTCAACTCCAACAAATTAAAGGTTATTGACAGCCGTTGGTTTGATTCTACTCCTAACCTTGAGATTCTCATGATTGGAGAAAATCCAGTGATTGGAATACTAGATATGAATTTCAAACCACTCTCAAATTTAAGGAGTTTAGTTTTGGCAGGTATGTATCTCACAGACATTCCTGGCAATGCCTTGGTAGGTTTGGATAGTCTTGAAAGTCTTTCTTTCTATGACAACAAACTGGTAAAAGTTCCTCAGCTTGCACTTGAGAAAGTCCCAAATTTAAAATTCCTGGATCTCAACAAAAACCCGATTCATAAAATTCAGGAAGGTGATTTTAAAAACATGCTCAGATTGAAAGAGCTTGGAATCAATAACATGGGAGAACTCGTTTCTGTTGATAGGTATGCACTTGACAACTTGCCTGAACTTACAAAGCTTGAAGCCACCAACAATCCAAAACTGTCATACATACATCGTTTGGCATTTCGCAACGTTCCTGCCCTTGAGAGCTTGATGCTGAACAACAATGCCTTGAATGCAGTCTACCAAAAGACAGTGGAATCCCTTCCAAACCTGCGTGAGATCAGTATCCACAGTAACCCGCTCAGGTGCGACTGTGTCATTCACTGGATCAACTCAAACAAAACCAATATCCGTTTCATGGAACCTTTATCCATGTTTTGCGCTATGCCCCCAGAATACAGAGGGCAGCAGGTGAAGGAAGTGTTAATACAGGATTCAAATGAACAATGTCTTCCAATGATCTCTCATGAGACCTTTCCAAATCACTTAAACTTGGACATCGGCATGACAGTGTTTTTAGATTGTCGGGCCATGGCGGAACCTGAGCCAGAAATTTACTGGGTCACCCCTCTTGGCAATAAAGTAACTGTCGAAAGTCTGTCTGACAAATACAAGCTGAGCAGTGAAGGCACCTTGGAAATCTCTAACGTCCAGGTTGAAGACTCCGGGAGATACACCTGCGTTGCTCAGAACGTAGAAGGGGCTGACACGAGGGTCGCTACTATCCGGGTGAACGGAACACTTCTGGATGGTACCCAGGTTCTGAAAATCTTTGTCAAGCAAGCAGAATCACATTCCATCTTAGTTTCTTGGAAAGTTAATTCCAACGTCATGACTTCCAATTTAAAGTGGTCATCAGCCACTATGAAGATTGACAACCCTCACATCACATACACTGCTAGGGTCCCAGTTGATGTACATGAATATAACCTCACACATTTACAACCATCTACAGATTATGAAGTGTGTCTAACTGTGTCAAACATCCATCAGCAAACACAGAAGTCCTGTGTTAATGTTACAACAAAAAACGCAGCTTTTGCGCTAGATATTTCAGACCAAGAGACCAGCACTGCCCTAGCAGCAGTAATGGGGTCCATGTTTGCTGTCATCAGCCTCGCCTCCATTTCTGTTTATATTGCAAAACGATTCAAGAGAAAAAACTACCACCACTCATTGAAAAAATATATGCAAAAGACCTCTTCAATCCCCCTGAACGAGCTCTACCCTCCACTTATTAATCTCTGGGAAGGCGACAGTGAAAAAGACAAGGACGGTTCTGCAGAGACCAAGCCAACCCAAGTCGACACATCCAGAAGCTATTACATGTGGTAACTCAGAGGATATTTTGCTTCTGGTAGTAAGGAGCACAAAGACTTTTTTGCTTTATTCTGCAAAAACGAGAAGTTGAAGACTTTTGTATTTTTGACTTTGCTAGTTCGTGGCAGAGCAGCGAGGACAGGTGGATATTTCAGGATTTTTTAGTATAGCGTATCGCAATTGTTTGACACAAACGGCAGCTTCACCTGGCTTCCAATCCTGGTTTCCTTTCTTTTTCCTCCTTTTTTTTTTTAGTTATTGTGCTAAACTTAATGCTGGTCTAACTACAGTGCTGAATACAATTAATGAGAGGCTGGGGTTACCCTGTGATCCAAAAGTAGCACAACCCCATTCCTCCAAAGCCATCAGTAGAGTACAGTATCTTGCAACGCTAACATACAGTTTGGAAACTGCATTGAACTAGGTTTGTAACGCTGGTCTAAGGACTCGTACACTGAGAAAATGAGACCTTGAATGATGTTAGTTGACTGTACTGTAATGTTGTATCAACTGATTTGAATGTTTTTGACTTTGAACAATGGGTTTTCTTTTTTTATTCTTATTTTTGTAGTAGTTGAGAAAAGCTTAGGTCAAGCTAACAGGCAATAGGAATATGTACATCCAATTTTTTAATGTAACAAGACTAAATGTTAATTGTTCTCTTATTCTTTTTATTCTATTTAGTAGACACTTTTGAAGAATACTAGAGTTTTGTTGTGTTTAAATCACCAACACACAGTGTTGAATGAAGGCAGAGCTATAATAACTTTAGTTTTGTTCTGTTTTTTTATTTTAGAAGTCACAACAATGTACTGGGTTTAGCTGTCACTGGTTTGACTGGTGATCATGTTTTGCCATCAAATATATCCAAAATGTTATATAAAAATATTGTGGGGTTTTTTTCTTGATGGAATTACATTTCAACAAAGTTCCAATTGGGTTTTGTATGCATTTATTTTAATGGCGGTGTTTTCTCTACACTAGACGCAAAATGCTGAAAACAGTTTAATCAGACATATGTATCTGTATGGCTTTTGGGCTCTAAGTCACATGCAGAATCAAAACTGTTTGGCATAAGGTACATATCAAAAATAATTCCAGAAGTGTGTAACAAAACATCTTCCTTTTTGTACACTTTTCTGTTTATATTCTGAGCTAAGATAAAAATGAAGCTGACATTTAGCTGTCATTACAATCAGTGAGGACAAGGGAAACAACTCAGTGCTACCAAACTGAAATAAAACAGTCAAATCCTGGAATATACTTTAAAAAAGAAAAAGTGAATTGGATTAATATTCCTTCAAAAGGAGAAATCAAGATGGTTAAAACTAAAAAAAAGTACTATGTTTGGCTCCACTACTGAACTGTATTTTTTACAGGCTTAAAATTAACCAGTGCTCTAGATATTTTATGGAATTAATATGGTCCGAGTGCAGAACTCAAAAAGTGGTGGTGTTTCTATGTGTGCACTGGGTATAATATAAAGGCATCATTTACAGCTGAACCTACAGAAGCTTTGTACGTTGTCTTTTCTGAACCCATGAAGTTCTCCAGAGACTGCACACAAGCAGGGTGGGTTTCTCCTTAGTTCCACTTATGCTAAATACTAATCAGCAAGCACAGATTTTTCTATGCTCTATGACCACTGTCAATGGCAACTTTTTAAATCTTTTTACATCCCAAATACCTTCTTGGTAAGTAAAAGTTAATTGTTAAAGTAATGGATGTGCTTTGGGGTTGTTTGAAGTTTTTATCTCACTGGCTTCTCAAATATATGAAAGACCGCTCTCCCCCCCCCCCCCCAACTTACAGATAGCTTCAAACTTCTTTTCCCCCTTTAGATAACTGTCTAAAAGTGAAAAAGTTATCAGCATAGTTTCACTAATAAGCTGCTTCGGTGCAAAAACTTCAGTACATCTCTTGGATACACGCCTTGTTGATCTTGCATTTCAATATAAAGCTAAATGAAGCTATTAATTATGCATTTAAATCAAGTACTTTATGCTGCTACACACAATCTTTTATACATTCATGAGATCAAATACATTTTTAATCATGTGACAATTAATGTTGGGATTAGGCAAGTGTCTTGATCATGGAGAAGTACTGTAGTGGGAGCATTTATTTGTCACCTTCTCCTGTATTTGTTTTTAATGTTAATGGGAAATTTCCTCCTCTTCTCCAGAAGAGCTTCAGAGCAATAATTATACTCTTGTCTATATGCTATCTGTCCTTAAAACTGCCTTTATTATTATAGCAGGCATGCTGAATTAAACCTGAGATCTCCTTTGCAGTGAAGATTCACTCTACTTTTTCCAGAGAAAAGGACACTGGGAAGGAGAACAAAGCAGCACTCCTGAGTTTGATCAGCAGTCACCAACAGCAGCTGGGGGGTACGGGAAGAAAAGCAATGTTTAACATGTTCCTTTCCACTGGGGAAGTAACAGGCCTTTTGTTCCCTGCAGACCTGTTTGGGGGCTTTATGTCATTTGTTATCTTTTTAGAGCAATGCTGTTGAAGAACAGCAGGAGGAAATGGCCTGCCATGCACTTCTCCAGGATGTGCTGATGTGCAGTATTTCAGGGTAGCTGATGTTGCTGGGACTCCAGGAGAGGGATGCAGGTTACCTGAACAGCACCTAGTTAACACAGTGTATTCTGCTCACGGACCCACCAGTGAGAAGTATTTTCAGCCCTGTCATTTGACCCCTGAGAATACTGAAGAGATCCCCTGGAAATTTCAAGTTTTGCTAATAAAATCAAAAGAAGTGGGCCAGAGATGAATCACATGTGGCATATAATCTTAGTAAATAACCTTCAACCTTGGGCTGCCTATTTTGTGCTTGCAGTTCATTGTAAGCAAAAATGAAACTACTCTAATTGCCTTCAAGATGTATTTGCATCTACTACTCACTGAAGACAAAATAACATCCCCAGTTTGCTGAGAATCAGAGAATGAGATTGACCACTTTAAAAACAGTAGGGGAAAACCCACTGTTATCTTTCATTTGACTAACAGTTTAGAAATGCTGAGAAGAGTAGATATTTCATACCCAACTGAACTTCTGCAGTGCTACTTCCACTTGGTTGCCCAATAATAAAATATTTCAGTCCCCTGAAGAGTAAATAGCTCACTCAAATGTGGTATGCAGTATTCCAGCTAAATTCACTTTTCATTTCCTCACCGAAGTCATAATATCCTATTGGATTGAGAGAGGATATTTTCACCCATGAACCAAGACTCATATTAGTCATGGTCTTGGAATAAAGTGCACAAACACACTGATGCTTTCATAGACCTCTGGTCTGCCCTCCAGCCCTGACTCCTGAATACATGCTCATTTAGCTACTAAAAGAAGGTTATGAAGAGAAAAAGCCAACAGTTTGGACCACTGGTTTCACAAATGGGTTAAAACTGGAAACAGGTCAGCAAAACTGAGATCCAGTGAGAGGGGCATAAACTCGCCCTATTGCCACTGACCAGGTGGGATCTAAGTGATAAAAAGAGCATCTTTTTGTCCAAATTAGGCAACTCCATTTGCTTTGTGCTGGCAACTTTGAAAACAAGACTGAGGACAAACCACTGCAATGAAACTCCTGAAATTAAGTGGGATAAGCAGCTGGGACTACTTCTGCAATACCACCACTGCCAATGCACCCTGTATGGAAACAGGGTTCACTTGGAGCATAGCTCCTAATCACCTCACCATCCTGGAAAGCAGCATGATGGACATGTGCACAGAGGGCAAATCATGATGGAAAAGCACACAGGCACCTGGGACCAGTGCTGGAAGGAGCCGTTTTGTAACTCACCCAACACACCAGGAGTAGCTGTTTGTTACACTGTGACCCTGTTGCCACCACCAAATCGAATGCCATGAATTTCTGCTGCAACTGGAATTTGTCTTCCCATGCTCACCATGCTGAGAGCACAACTGCCGCAGCCCCAGCAGCTATGGAAAGCACAAGGCTGAAGAGCAGGTGAATGTGCTACCACTGAACTGTGTTCTGGAAAATCCGGAGTGCCCGAGCTGGAGATATCAAACGCTGTGACACAGAGACTTCCTTAAAATACTGGCAAAGAAGATACTACCTACTGCTGCCAACCCCCTAGGTAACACTTCTTTGTAGTGTCATACAGAAGGGAGTATTTTCTGTTTCCCCTGAACCATCCACCTTTTAAGCTTCTCCTTTTCTGCTCATTCCAACTATTGCAATTTCTTATAGTTGAGAGCCTTTATCCACCCTCTCTCCTGTACATCTTCTCTTTAGTCAGCCTTCCCCTGGTCTCACCCTGCCCCACACCCTTCTCCTGCTATAGGGCAAATCATCTGCAGCCTTGGTCATTGTGAGATCTCAAGAGATTACACTAAAGGCCTTAATTTGTATTTAACTTCACAGCTACCTGTTTTCTCTACCAACCTTTTCCCCTTCACCTGATTCTTACCCTGTTTTTCTTTCAGCCATTTCCCTTTGGAGACCTCAGCTGCTGTTGGCTGTCAGTAAGAGTCAGATCAGGGATGCTTTTCAGCAGGCAGCGGGTCCCTGCTGCCTCCCCACTCACTGCTGTGGCACAGTGCTTCCACTTAGTAAAGCCTCTGAATGTCTTCCCATGTCTCTGCTTCAGTTATCTATCCGCCCTTATTCCTGAGCACATAATGACCCTGTTTTCTACTCGTATGAATACAACATAAGACTGCATTTTCTTTTAAGTAAGGTAAAGATTTACCCTATAATTTGTACTATTGTATATTTATGTCAAGTAGACCAAAGGAATGCTGAGTCATAATAAAAGCATCATAACAACAGGTTTTGAAATACCTGAAAATAAATACTTTGGAAAAACTGGAATTGATCAGTAAGTGAAATTTTCAAAAGCAACTACATGCCTTAAGAATTTCATTAACTTGAGTGGTACGTTAGGTTCAAAATGAGGTAAATGAGATTTTTCTCGGGTGCATCTGGAAAAATTCACTTTCCTTAAACACTGAGCAGCTGCAGAAGACTTTCTGTGGATTCTTTTTCCCTCCAAAAGCCACTGAAAACCACAATTTTTATCTCAGTGATGGGGATGGGAGGGAAGGGGATGTAAATCTTGTTCTGATTTGCAGTGATCTAAACAAGGCCTGCATCTTTAAAAACTGCAGTTCCAGGTTACTGCTCACAGCTGGAGTGAAAATTCTTTAACAGCAGCATTTCCTACTGTGGCCTATTCTGGACTTAATTCCAAGCAAGAATTAATGTATCAGAAAAGATCAGGGTGGGGAACACAGACAAAACATCACTGGAGCTTTGACGACTTTCAGTTTCGAGGGAGGTGATTTAATGTGCACAGCCCCAAAGACTGCAGTGTGTTTAAGGACTACGTGCAGCCTAATAATGCAGTCATTTACAAACCCATTGCTCTAAAACATGAACAGGAATTAGTGTTCATAGCTAAAGTTTTTGGTTTCAGGTATGAAATTATCCTTTTATCCTTCATATTCCATTTGGAGAGCTCTCAATAATAATCATAAAAAATATTCTACATCCCATACTCAATTACACATTTGTCTTTCACTGCAAATCAAAGCACACCCAGAGAATACAGATGTACAGCCAGCTGCTGCAGCCTGGAATTAGTGCTTTCAGCCAGGCCAGGAAGAAACCACCCCAATCCACACATCTGAGATTTAAACTGTGACACATCAGGCACATAGCAATGAGGCTGCTACGCCATGTGCTGTGAAGTCACAGTCCCAACTAGTAACAGATGATGGATGCATGTTACACATTATACCCTATTTCTGTCAAAAAGGTACAGCAGTTTTGTTGGGGTGGCTCTTAGAGATCTGTGCTGTGCCCAGATGCTAAATATTCTGGTAACTGCTAAAAATCTCAGTTGCTTAAAATTAATCAGTCATGCAAAGCAGTGCCTCAACTCTGAGCATTCCCATGGGAGGAAAGAGACCTTCCTCTTAACAGAGCAACACAGCATCCTCAGCCGTCGCCTTTGTTGTATCACCAAAACAGAAGAATTACCTAATTTCCTCTGAATTTGATCAGGAGCACTCTAGTAATAGTCCTCTGTGAGCAGGGCTGGATGCAGCCATGCTAACAGCTAAGGCTGCACAGCACCTCTCTCCATACAACACGATGTCTTACTCAGGGGGCTCTGGTTATGTATGTCCTCAGTGCAGCATGCCCCTGGCCTTCAACAAACGTGGATGTACCTGCTCCATCCATGTGCTGGCACAGTCCTTAGCTGACATTTTCCAGAGGAAGAACTCTGGGGAGCTCCAGCTCACTTCAGGAGTCAACTGCTTAATATTTTGTTCTCTCCTTGCTGTTCTGCAGAGCTCTCCAGTGCCTCATTTGCAGCAAACCATCCCTCAGGGGGATGGTGCTCTTCAGTGTATGCTACCTATCGAAACACTCTGCAAACATGCAACTGACTTTAACTATAAAACACGGCTGCAGGAAAAGGAGAACGATACAGGTAGATTAAGGCCAAGAGGTTTGGGTGCCTAACCTAATTTCTCTGAATCCTGAGCTTTCCAGAGTATTGTATGTTCAAACACAGCTGCCATGGCACCTCTATGTAGCCAATGAGGAGGGTATAATTCACACTGTTCATAAACAAAGGCCAAGTTTTCCTGAGTTGCCTCACACCCCAGAGGAGCTCTTGTTGGTAGGAGGTCAGGACCCGCTTCTAGAGAGCAGCATTCACCCTCCTGAAACTTGGCAATGTCCTGGTCCTGCATTTTCCAGCTTCACTCCCTGCACACCTTCAGCTCTGAGACATGAAGCAGAGGCCCAGCTGACAACAGCAGCCCCCTCCTCCATGCAAGCTTGATTTATACCTTAGGCAGGTTTACTGGGAATGAACCCGTCTGAAAAGTGATGCAGTGCTGTAATGGGATGGTCCCATGCAACATGCATCTGATAGTGAGCAGTGGAGAGACAATGCTTACACAGACTGCCATTAGCATTTTCTTTCAGTGCAACTTCGGTAATTTAATAACTCTTTTGTTTGATTTCTGTGTACTACATGGTTTATATGTATTACACACACAACGGCTTATCAAAAATTGCAAAGCAGACTTTCCATCTCCATTGGTGCTGACAGGAATCAGCAGAACTGAGACATCAACCCTTCGACGAAAGCTGTGGCAGTACCTGCTCACACCACACAAGCACTAAGTAGAGATGGGGTGCTGGGCAGCTGGTCTCACAAACAGAAATGGCAGAAAACCAGCACCACGAAGCAATGCCAGGTTCTGGGCTTCACAGGTTTGCTTTAGGGAGTGCTTTTACATACTCTCCCATCCTGGCCACAGTCCACAACTGTCCCTACAGAGCTTCTCCTGTTTTCCCATAACACCCCCAAGGCACAGCCACCCCACCCAGAGCCAGGTCCACTCTGCTCACCCACCCCACTGCTTTTCACCCAAGTCCTCTCAAGACAACCATTCACAGTTTTCCCCTCTCTGTCCCCCCACCTGTGCTCTGTGCCCTCTCTCTCTAGGATGATTGGTGTAACAGAAATATTCCTCTTGTTTAAATGAGGGTGGGATGGGAATACTGCTAATGTTACTCTGTTGATGAGCTAGCCAGAAGGATGCGGCTCCTGCACCGCAAGTGTTCAGTTACCAAGCCTGGGAATAATCTGAAGACTAATGTCATAAAACGTGGATTCAACATTTAACATTCCATTAATGGAATAAGAAAATGCTCCTGATTTCTTGGAAGAAAACGTCTCTGCAAGAAATATTCCCTGATTTCTAGAAAAATATACTAGATATTCCTGGCAGGTTTGTTAAGGGAAAGAACAAACTTCTCTTCAAGGAGCTGGTGCTAAACCAAAACAGTAACTACAGCAATACCTTAGTACACCATAGCCATTTGTGACACACAGAGGTAACCCTGGGTTGTAACTACTTTATGAAGCCCTTTAGGACCTACGAGGATATCTCTGCTTGTGTAGGCAAGAATCCATTCTGACAGAAATCAGCAGAAATTAAAGAACATACAGCAGTGGCAGTAGAGATGTCTTCCACCACTTTCCCACTGGCAGGAAAATCAAAAAGCGAGTGGGGGAACATTTCTACTCCCACTCTGCCTTAGCTGTTTGTATCTCCCCAGACTGGATCACATACATGTAGCAGGTCATCATCAATTTTATTGCTTCTCTTCCTTTACTGAAACAAAAATGTGGTTGCTTTGACATGGCTTTGTAGAAAAAGGCATTAATAAATCTGTTACTGACAATATCATCTCACTGGTTTGACTCATCAGTTTAGCAAAATTCTGCCACTTTTTGTAGGAAACAGAGTTGAACCCCAATACACAATCATAGAAGCATAGAATAGTTAGGGTTGGAAAGGATCTTAAGATCATCTACTTCCAACCCCCCTGCCATGCCCAGGGACACCTCACACTAAACCATGCCACTCAAGGCTATGTCCAACCCAGCCTTGAACACCGCCAGCAACGGAGCATTCACAACTTCCCTGGGCAACCCATTCCAGTGCCTCACCACTCTTACAGGAAAGAACTTCTTCCTCATATCCAATCTAAACTTCCCCTCTTTAAGTTTGAACCTGTTACCCCTTGTCCTATCACTACAGTCCCTCATGAAGAGTCCCTTCCCAGCATCCCTGTAGGCCCCCTTCAGATACTGGAAGGATGCTATGAGGTCTCCATGCAGCCTTCTCTTCTCCAGGCTCAACAGCCCCAACTTGCTCAGCCTCTCTTCATACAAGAGGTGCTCCAGTCCCCTGATCATCCTCGTGGCCCTCCTCTCAACTTCTTCCAACAGTTCCATGTCCTTTTGATGTTGAGGACACCAGAACTGCACACAATACTCCAAGTGAGGTCTCACGAGAGCAGAGTAGAGGGGCAGGATCACCTCCCTCGACCTGCTGGTCACTCTCCTTTTGATGCAGCCCAGGATACGGTTGGCTTTCTGGGCTGCAAGTGCACACTGCTGGCTCATGTTCATTTTCTCATCGACCACCACCCCCAAGTCCTTCTTTGCAGGGCTGTTCTGTATCTCTTCTCTGCCCAACCTGTAGCTGTGCCTGGGATTGCTCCAACCCAGGTGGAGGACCTTGCACTTGGCATGGTCAAACTTCATCAGGTTGGCATCAGCCCACCTTACAAGGGTGTCAAGGTCCCTCTGGATGGCATTCCTTCCCTCCAGCATATCAACCGAACCACACAGCTTGGTGTCATCAGCAAACTTGCTGAGGGTGCACTCAATCCCACTGTCCATGTCACCGACAAAGATGTTGAACAAGACCGGTCCCAACACTGATCCCTGAGGGACACCACTCGTTCCAGAAGACTGTGTCATAATCCATATACACTGCGGGCTAAACCACATCCTAATATTCTGCTGACCAAAATGCACAAGAAAGGAGGAGAATCACAGCAGGAGCATCTGCACAGCCTCACATTTGTACAGTTATTGAACAACGCTTAGTGTGAGAGCGAAGCCGGGGAGAGCACACAGCTGTTCCTCCCCTTGTGCCACTACTGCTGAATGGGGAGCAGAAACATCAGACACAGCAACTTCTGAAGATTGACCTAAACATATCTTGGAGAACAATTAAAACAAGGTGCAGATGTTTAAGTGCGTTGCTGAACAGCACTTCCAACGAGCTTCTTCAATGGCAAGAGCTATTTAAGGCCATTTGCAAGTCTCTAAGCAGCAGATTAAAATTGGTTTTGTGCAAAATGATGTCGTTAGCAGTTATTGTACCGCTCCCTATCCTCCCCCAGCGTGAAGTTTTGCTGTCGCACGTCACATGGGACTAATGTCAGAGACGTGGTTTCTGTGGCTTCCAAGCTCTCATGTCAAGGCTAAAGCTGAGAGTGGTGCTAGGAACATTCAAGGTTATCAGTCACCACAAGCTTTTTCTGCACTAAGTTTATCAGAAAAGACTGGGTGAGTTACACTCCAGCTTCAGTTAGATTTTAATGGAACCCAGCCACCTAATTTCCTTTGGAACAGTTTGAAAATCCTATCTCGAAAGAGTTTCCAGTTAATTTGCTTTCCCCAGGGATTCATTCTCCTTCATGTCACTCTATGAACTGAACTCACACAAGGTTTCAAATCCTTGTCTTAAGGTCAGTAACAACTGCATGACTTCTATAGGTAACAGTTCATTTCCACAGCCTTCCTGAGCTGTCTTCAAGAATGCATATAGGAAACTACCTTGACAGACAGAGACTAGGAAAACCCATTACAAACCACGTACAAGTGCACGTTATTTCCTTTCAGTCCCTTCCTGTTGCCTCTCCAGTATCTTTCTCCCCTTTCCAAAATTTGAACGAAACTTTGTTTTATATTTCCTGTGAAGAACCACTGCCTGGTTTTTGTTCTGTCAAGATCTCAGCTGATGTTTGACTATCAAAAGCTAAATGAAAACATCATGCTTAACTCAGTCATGCTGATAGCCTAGTTTTTAAATGTAATTATGATAAAAATTCACACTCTGAGCAAGGAAATTCTATACAGGCATTCTGAATATAAGCCTCAGACAAAGGCTGTGTGAACAAATTCATTGTATCATTCCCTCATTCTGTCAACTGCCCCATTCCCTGTGTTTGATTAAAACAAACTTTGATTTTTGTTTAAAGTATATTTTGATATACTGGCCGGATACTGCACACTGACTCGGCCTCCCTGTAAAAGAGGGCACACAACTCTTCTTCAGAGTAAACATGGGTGAGCATCAGGCTAAGGCACAGCTCTGCCCTTCCTCGCACTGCTGTGGTAGAAAGGGCTGGTGCCTTGTCTCTATTAAAGATCCGCAGCAAGGCAAACACTCCAGTTATCCCGGCATAAAGAACAGGACCTTGTGTCAACAAAGGCAAGGAGCCTTCTTCTCCTCTGACACACTGAAATCAGAGCAGCTTCACAAATCTTTCCCTTGATTCTACACTGACATTTATCCAGTAAGCAAACACAAGCCTAATAGCACAGGTCAAATGATCACCAGAGACAGAACACACACTTTTAGCCTACACCTAGTCATCAGAAAGCTATTTAATAATTCAAATCATATGCAAAACAGAACTAGTATATATAATATCAAGTCTTGTTATCTATATAGTGAAGTCTGCATAGAAACTATCAGCACCGGTTGATAGAAGACATTGAATAAATGGTATTAAAGGGTTAATAGTATTTCAGGTGTCCTCATCAAAAGAACCCTAATATTTTCTAACACTTTTAAGTTTTTCTTTACTTTCTTCTGCTGCACGTACTTTTCCATGACTCCAGAGGCAAGCATGCGAGCTTGTCCTTCTGAAGCTCCTGCAACACAACCATTTACAATTCTCACAAGTCAGTTCAGACCCTCGGTTCTTCTGGAAACCACCTCCATTTTTCTTTTGAGAGGGACAGGTAAGACCTCCGAGGTCTCATTTCCTCAAAGAGAAGAGCTTCTTCATTTTCTTATTCCTGAATGTTCTGAGTGGGGAAAACAGTTCACACTTAAAATCATTAATCTTAATATTTTTCAAATAGTTCTGTGTGATTGTTCTAACCTCTGCCATGAATGAAAGCAATAGCTGTCAAGAAATAAAAGGGCAAATAAATCCTCAACAATTCATCCAGGTGATGAAGTCTGGAAAACCTTCAGCCTCTCAATCTTCAGCAAGTGCATTCATGTCCCTGATTTACTCCAACTATATTGAGCTAAACAGATTTCTTAGCATTTTATTTGAAAAGATAACTGATTGATAGATGGGGAGCATAAGCTTATATTGTTAACAGTATGATCTACAGTTCTGCTGGTGAAGAACCAGGGCTGTCTCATAATGACCACAACCTCCCCGTTTAGTAGAAATAAAGTCTTAGCAGCATACAAAGCAAATAGGCTTAGTGTACATTGAGTAGAGAGGAGCCAAGCTGCCACTAGGGAGCAAAGTGACATCTTGTGAAAAATTGTCAATTTCCAGATTGATTACGTACAGGAAAAAGTCAATAACACAGCAATGTGGAAAAATGATGGTGTTTTTGTTTAAGCATCTTGGACAATGGGCTTTATCCTTCTCCCTGTGGCTGCAAAGTGACTGCATCACTCACTGCTCCCCTGTGCTTGAACTGCCAAAGCAGGCTCTGCTGGGCCCTTTTCTGCCATCTTACACCTCAAGTATGAAACAGCAGAGTGTGTGAGACAAGCATGTTCAGTCTTCTTCCCTACCTCTCTGCAGGTTAAACCCCATAGATTAAGAGTCCTTCAATGTCCAACACTTTCCCCTCTGCAGACATACACTGCAACCAAATCACATCTTGATCTTGTTAGACAGACTGAGTTCTTCAACAGCTTTGCTTCCCCAGTGCTCACCTCTTTTTTCTCTATAATCTCTCCAGATAAGCAGTTGGCAAACAAACAAAAAGACAAAGCTGATTTCAATTGTTTTCTACCGCCAGATCTATGCAGACAGAGTTCTGGGAGAAAACACTGTCTTTTCATGGCATGGTTTATACAACATGACATGCTCTGCAGCAAAACCAATTAGTACTGACCCAGGGTTTGGTAATGCTACCAAAATTGGGCAGCACACAAGGAAAACACTCTTTATTTATCTAGCAAGGAATATATAAACAGGAGGGGATTTCTGCCTGAACCATTCACCACTCAAGAATAATGTGACTACAGATGAGACAACAGCATTTCCTGTAGCTGAATTATGAATGAGCAGAACTATACATCTAAACAGCATCTTTCTTTGAAGATTCAGTATATGCTACATATGTCAGAAATGGGGTCACAAAGAATATTAAACATGGATACTGGCTTAAGTCTTTGCCACTTGCCTGCAGAAACCTGTCCGCACAGAGCACACGGGGAGGAAGACACATTTCTGTGACTAAGGGACGTAATACAGACTGCTTGTACTTCTGGATTGGCATGTCACTGTAAGGGCTATGAAGACAATGAAACAACAAAAAGCTCAACAAAAAAACCTGTGTTTACTCATCCTGTGACACTGGAATTTATCACACGCGAGGATGAGGAGGTATCTCATAAGAGTGGACTCAAGAACAAACCACTGGCCTAATTCTTGTCGCCTTGCATTCATAGCCCACAGACTTAAGACATCTAAAAGCTTTTCAAATCCCACTCATATATTAGCATCATATAATATAAAACAAAATATAACATTCTATATGCTATAATTCCCAGACACCCTGAGAAGTCTTGAAAACACTAGAGCATTTGGGAAAGACTGCTACAAAACATTGCGTATGTGACAGAAGGGACTTCAGAGACAAAAGCAGTCATAGAAAAGAACTGTGGGTGAAGGTGAACAAAAAAGACAGCACAAGTGCTCACAAGGTCGTTAAATTTCAGCAGCCCGTATCCATCCCTGTGTATGTACCTGGAGTCATCACAGTTTTGATCCCTCAAGTAAAAAATACAAAAGTCAATCTGACCCTCTTTCACGTAAAGGAGTCAAAACAAGCAAAGGAGGAGAGAAGATGGTGAGAAAGGAAGACTATGGAAAGGGAACACACGCAGGCCAAAGCCATTCAAGTGGGTTGTGTTAACTCTAGTTCAGTGCTAAGAATAACAACATAAAGGAGGAATAGGTACTGATTTTTCTGGGCATTAACAGCAAATGAAGAACACATTAATATATACCGGTGGAAATTAGGGCCAGAGGCTAGGGCCGTGTCTGCCTTCCCACAGCAGCAGGAATAAAGTTCAGCCACTCTTCCTGTATTAGGTTCAATAAGACACAACTAAGCAAGGCTTAAAGAAACTTTAGGAAGCGCTAACACCTGGATTAGAAGGTATGCATGACAGACAAATGCTGGTGTCCCTGACGAAGCAGTTCCATGTACTTTTTTTAATGTCCATGAGTAATAAATTTCATTTGTAACTTTAAATTTCCCATGTTTTTCCTCTGTTCAGATTTTGGTAATGTAAATTTGCTGTAACAAACTCATGGCAGAGCGGGCTGCACATCTGTACATGCAGAATGCCAACATGTTTGCTATGAATCAAACTCACGCCAAAATGTAAAATCAGGCTGACGCCAGTGCTACTGTGACAGCTTCTACCCTAATATGGCACCTCATTAGAATTAGCAACTGTGAAATTAACTCCTTACTAATACACAGTTTGCACTGTGACAAAGGACAATTTTGCTTAAATAAAGATTTCAGTGTTTGACTTGCAAGTTGTACATGTCATAGAAACATGGCTGGATGACTGATGAGATTCCTTCTGCTTTAATTGCAGTTCTACCCAGGAAGATGGTGTTCTTCCATGCAAAATAGCAATAAATCACACATACATATTCCTGTCATGGGAGGTAGGCGGAAAAGCACTCCCAGCACAATAGGACTGGTTTGACTGCCTATTTTTCTTCCTCTCTTGTATGTGCCACTTACACAATGAAAAAATGGAAAACAAAAACGAGCAAGTTAGCATGTTGGCTTATTAAACAGCACTTGCAGAAACAAGAATGACAGCATTAGCCACTAGCTGATATGCAGAAACTAATAACCATTCCTTCCTTCACATCCGTAGCCTAATTCATCCTTCCTTCCTACTCATGTAATGACTGAAACTGAAGCAAAAGGCCACAGTCCTGTATTTGCCATATGCTAGGCAAGGCACAGACAGAAGTGGTCCATGCCCTGAAGAGCTCACTCCCCTCTTACAGAATCACAGAATAGTTTAGGTTGGAAGGGACCTCCCAAGGTCATCTAGTCTTACCCCCCTGCAATGAGCAGAGACATCTTCAACTAGAACAGGTTTAGATATAGCTGAAGAGGGAAATAATGGCACAGATAACCAAGGCAGAAACAAAACCGGAAACCAACGTCCCAAGACAAAGTGATGAAGTTACTGAAAAAAATAGATTACAACAAATTAGTTGAATTAGTTTCTAACAATATCCTTTCTGAAGAGTAAAAAACGCAAATATGGAAGAGGAGGAAAAAATAATACTGACATTAGAGAAGGGGGAAACCCAGCTTACTGTCACCAGTCACTTGGGATCACTGATGTAGCTTCCTGACCTCTAAACAGCCGCCTAAACCCACATGTTACCAGAGAAGCTGCTCTATCAGGGCTGACCACCATGAAAGACAGGAGTCTGGATGGATCATGAGCCATTTCTCCCATAGGAAAGTCATTTGTTCCTCTAACCTAAAGTGTTTTAGAACTGCTGAGAGCCACATTTTTCTGTGAAGCCCTGACAGAACTATTTACAGAGGCTCCATAACATTTTGTAAAGCCATCCACTGATATTACCCACACATCTTCTATAAAATTTCTTTCCTTTTAAATCCCTCTCCAGAGGAAAAAAAATTACCTTTGTCACAGCCTTTTATTATCATCTACAAAGGTCTCTACTTCCAGCTAAATCTATGCAGAAGGAAAGCCTCTCTACACCGTGTGATACACTCCTGGTCATCGTCTGCACTCTGTTATCTCGTTCTATTTCGTGTGATCGTATCATCCACAGCCTCAGAGCTACCAGCTTCTGAAGAGGCGCAGGCAGATTTCTTACTCAGTGCACTATTATCTGCAGATGTGTGCAGAGTGACAAGAGAACAGGACATTACTAAAGGTACACACACTGTACTACAAGATACACCACGTGTATTTTTTATATATAACATATATAGCTTAGCACTATATACATACACTAATTATAGGACTATATACTTATACTATACACAGAATATAGTGCTACAGAATATAGAATCATAATATATATCACCAAAGTCTAATTTAATGGATAGCTTGGGTGAAGACAAAGCAGTCCCTAAAGGAGAGAGACATATCACCAAGAGAAAAGCAGATATAATGGAATCTTCAAATGTTTAATGATCAGCATGTAAGAAAATCCACAATCTGAGAAGACAAACAACTTTTCATATGCATTTATGTATTGCTGTGTATATACATACCCCCCCCCCCCCCCACAAATTCAAAACCATATCGTTGCTTCTATAGAAGCTTTCTGTGTGATACTTTTACCAAGTTTTCTATTAGGTAACATCTAAAAATCACAAAAAGAACTAAACATTATATATAAAGTTGGCATTTCAAACAAAGAGCTAGAATGTACAAATATCATTAAGCTTCAATGCCCTAGGTACAAGCTGACTTTTTATGGAAAAAAAGTCATTACAATTACATGGGAAAATAGGGAACAAAAATGAGCCTACACTGGAAGCAAGACCCATAATAGACAGGATTGTAACTGAAAAGCACATCAGCAATTAACATCTCCTGAAGACAAATGACCAGTAAACTCCCCAGCCGAGGTGAGTCATAAAGTTTCATTACAGCACTTACAAGACATTTAACTACACTGTCAATTAAAAATCTTTTCATCCCCATAAACGTGTAAGTAAAAACCCCAAACCTAGAGATAAATCAAAAATGTACAAGAATTCCCACTGGACACAGTATTGGGAACCCCACACTTACACAAAGGAACTAGCAGAGCTGCACAGCTCTGGAAACAGCCTCAATTGGGATTTATATAGACCCCTGACAGTAAGGTTTTACAGCTGACTGAGGTAGGAAGCCAGAGCATTTTGATCGTGATGGATCTCCAAGGAAAACTTCATGGACAGATTTGCAATGTGGTGGATTTCTTGTATTTTTAAAAGTCAAACAAAACCTCAACCTGATGCCAGGCAGAAGCGCTACGGTGCCTGGCTACCAAAATAACTGGTGTAATTCAAGGGCACCCGATGCCTAATGAACCTGAGCTTTGATTTGCGAGGCTGTCCACTATCTCGGCTGCAATCTTGCACGGATCAGTCCTTGCCATTTCCAAGAAAATGCCATTTTAGAGATAGAGAAAAGATATTCATTAGAGGCTAGCTGAATGCCAGCAAATCAGTGGCTGCCTGGAATGGCATTTGTCCACAGCTCTGCAGGCAGAGCAAAGCACATAATTGTATCAAATGTGCTGGAGCAGATCCACTCGGATCTCCTCAGACCTCACTTCCACAGCATCACTGTCTTTGGCAGCATGTTCTTCTTACCTTCCACTTCTCCCTGAAAAAAGAAAAATCATTCTGCTTTCAGCTGCTAATATGAACACTACGAGAAAGGGAATGCAAAATGTGCCAGATGGCAAATAACTCCTAATTCAGTAACTGCAACCAGAAAGGAGGGGACAAGTCTAAAACCAACACAGCTGGGAGAAAGTGGGCAATGAGTGTTCAATGAAGTCCCGTGATGGGGTCAGGATATTCAGCCTTTCAGCACTGTCCTGTATCATAGGCCCACATGCCCAGGGGCGCAGGGTCTGGCCACTAACCAAAGCTCTGGCTTGCTCCTGAGCCACTCCAGGTCTTCATTTTTTAATTTACTTTGCTCTTTAATTCCATTTTTGGTGAAATGCAATGCTCCTGCGCAGAATATAAAGGATCAGCTTTTGCTCTGCATGCAACCTAGGCTGCCACAGGCATTAATGCACAAAATTAATATGCAACTAGCAGTGCATTTAAATTTATCCTAAATTTACATGGAAACCTCTGGCAAATGGCTGCCAGTTCATACTGGAGGTTCACAGGAGGCAACTTCAAAGTACTTTTGCATATTGCCTTTCTATAGTTTTGCAGTCACTTAAAAGACAGAAACAGTCATTATCTTCTCAATAAATTGAAAATCATATTAAAGTTTCTAAGTTGTTCCAATATGTCCAATTATCTATCTCCTGGCATCCCCTCCTGGGAAGAGTCTCAGTGAAAAAGGATCTGCCGTCATTAGAACTGCCACTGCACCAGAACAGTCACCCTGACAGGAATGATTCAACAAAACACTTCTGGCTTTTTAATGATAAACCGCTCTCATTTTCTGTATCTATATCCATTAGTTAAAAAATACAGAAGACATTGGGCATTAATTAGAAAACCACAGTTGCTGCATGCCACCACGCAGGAGGAGGAAAGTTAGAGAGGAAACCAAAGCAACCCTTGCTGTAAAACTCAGAGGGGTGGATTTATATCCTTTATCTCACTTTCTCGAGCTAACAGTGGTGCTCAGGTCAGCCAAACTTACTGCAGGTTATTATAACTGCTCCACAGAAATTGAGAGAAAAGCTTCCATCTCTTCCATAAAGAAAGAAGGCACGGAATACAGGACACAAACAACCGACGCTAAGCATTACAGTCTCAGGTCTCCCTAGGTGTAACTGCAATTCAAAGTTTATTCAGTGACAGAAGAGGTAAATCAGTGGTGCTGGGGTGATGTGAGCAGTGGGTCACCCCAGGTACAGAGAGCAGGGAACTGGCCCCCGGGTGCCTCTGGTCACGAGCCAGTCCCTGGCCATCCAGTCTATAAGGTACAGCCGCCTTTCCGCTCCCACCAAGCCAAGGTGCTTTGGAGACCCTCACTTGTCACAGCCTCAGTATTGCAAACATATAGACCTGATTTAAGCCCCATACAGTAGTGAAAGTGGTTCTAAGCCAGAGGGAAACAGCACATAAAACTACATCAGTTCAGCACAGCTGCACACCAGCGCCCACTGGTAACACACAGGAACAACAAGGCCATTATTAAAGCATATATTCAGTCTCTCTTCTGGTATATGAGCTTTCAAACAGAAATAAGGGGAAGAGAACACTCCAGATGCACCTGAACGAGTTACTACTAATTCCTCCAAAGCCCAGGGGACTCCCTGCACCCTTCGCAGCTACCAGCAGTGTGGACAGAGCTGCCCAAGCACAGCTGCAGGCTGCCTGCCATGCACCAGGTCTGTACCCTCAGCCAAGGCTGAATAAAAGATAAACATCTACTTTCTCTCCATCTTATTGATCCAATGCATTTATATACTGCAGTTTACATGAAGCTTGGGCAATGCTCATGGATGCACCAATGTGCCAGTAAATGCCCAGCAGCCCCGAGAGGCACACAGCTGCTCCAGCTGATGCTCCTCTACAGTGTTTCTCGGCAGAACCAGCCCTGGATTCAGGAGCCCAGGGTATCACAGGTCTGCTGCAAACGGTAAGTGATGAAAAAAATTCTCCCATCTTTTCCATGGATTACAAAGTCCCAGCCTGTATTTGCCTGGGCTGGACAGCCAGGAGGACGAAGGGCTCTCCAGACCCTCTGCAGCCCATGCTATCTCAATCCGCCAGTAAAAAGCATAAGGGCTCAATGTAATGCATCCACCATAGTAGACATGGAAACAACTTCCTTCTGGAGACAAGAATGACCATGGACTGGGGGGCCTTGGAGTTCAGGGGGTTTTTTGAAGGCAGAGAAAGGAAAAGAGCAAGCAGAACCGGGTGCAATTTACAGCTCTTTCACTGAGCTGCTTTTGGGACAATACAATAAAATCCCACTGCCCTCTGCAAGGCAAGCTGACACATTTTCAGTCTCCCCACGATAGTTTTCAAACATCTAAATGAAACTTTGTATTGAATATAAATGGGAGATAGTACTGGCTTAGCTCACATGTACTTTTATTTGATGTTGGGGGTGGAGGTTGGCATGGGAGAAATGTTTTCAGGACAATACAAACAGGTAAGGTGGCACCCTGCAAACTGAGGCTCTGCAGAACTGCCTCCAGACTTCAAACTGCTCAAATTACTGATTAGCTTCAAGTCAGACTGGGATAAGAGAAATGGAAGAAAATGGCACAGACCTTCCCCATTTCTTCCAGATAAGTAGGTAAGAGCCAGAACACTTACTGTAGGATCCAGTTAAGTATGCCCCAATATGTTGTACCTTAGGTTCTACGTTGTGCATAATATAAAATACACACCATGCTCAGCACTGCCAAGACAATATTGCTTTTGGCGTATACACAGCTGCATTTCCTAATTCTGGGTGCTTTTATCTGTAGAAACTTAGTGCTCTCTTTTTCACAGTTAGTACTTAAAGCTTATGCTGACTATTGGAGCAGTCTCCAAGATACCAAACCTCTTATACTATTTTCACAAGACATACACTCTAAGTTCTGTCTGGCAGGACTCTGAGCCTTAGGCCGAAGCTAGGGAACAGCTCCCACGGTGGCACCCATTATCCCAGCTCACACTAGGTGGAGCAGCCTCTGCCCTCAGTGTTACATGGAGCAGGCAGAGCCTACCCAAATTTCTTTGTCCTTAACAAGTTTCAGGCTTTTACTTAATTTTACTCCCTGAACTCTCTGCCCTGGATAGGGTACAGCCCAGAAAGCTCACACACACAAAGCCCACATGTGGATTTGTGTTGCAGCTTGAAGCTCAATGCTTTAATTAACTTGCAACAAGAGGGAAATCTTCCCAGGTCTTGCTTGTTGTGCAAGGAAAACAAAGGTTTTACAGTTCATCACCTACAGAAACAGCTGCAACAACATGTGCTTCACAGTATGGGAAAGGAAAAAATCAAATCACAGTGCTCAGGCATCTAAGATTTCACTTCTTTACTTTGAGGATACAGCCTAGCCACACTTTTAGTTAAATCTCTGAGACCCAACACACACCCCATTTTGATTATGGTGATGTACAGCTTCACTTCCATGTCAGATTCCTACAACATTTAATTTCCAAATTAATACAGAATTCAGACTATTCATCAGTTCTATGGAGCCAAGCAAAGAGACACATGGCATTTCTTAGAGCCCTGCAGAATATATATTTTCCTAAAAAACTATTCCTAATCACACTGGTTTGAATAACTAGTTCATTGACATTCCTGTGCTAAAGAAAGTATCATTAGTAATTTATAGAAGCTGCATGAAGAGTAATAGCTCAGAAAAGCCCAGTATGAGATAAATTAAGCCTATACCTTCATGGAAATCATTAAAAGGCAGCTATAATGATATGCCCAAGAATTATGATTCAGCTAGGCTAAGCAGGAACGCCAGCAGATGTCAAGCCACCCTTATCTCAAACACTTAATACTAGAGCACAATGTAAGACTTGTGCTTTGGGCTTGGAGATTTGCCAGCAAGTCTGCCTGGACTACTGGTTTCGAGAGTCTGCTGGAATTGAGAATAAGGGGGGAAATGAAATCCCCAAACTCCTGCAGAAAAGAAACACTTTAATTTACTTTACCAGAGGCACCTCTGTGCTCTCTCTCTCATGCTGCTCCCCATCACTGTCTGCAGACCCGTATCATTGTCCTTAAGCCACTCTTCAAGACTCGGCTTGGGAAGGCCATCCACAGGGACTACAGAAAAGCCAGCCAGGGTCCTCTGGGTCCTGGTCCATGGTCACCACCACTTTTCCTACAGGATATTTTTTTGCCCGCTTTCCATCTCCCCAGGCACGCACATGTCCCACCTCCTTTCATCTTCAGAGTACAAATACATCCACAGAAGCTTTTTGTTCCCATGCTCTTGGCAAGGGCTGATGCCTTCTCTCTCCTTCGGCCTCCAAATTCTTTTTTATTTCAGATCTTTCCGCATTATCTTACACCTCAGAGACGTGACCTCCTGTCATGATGCTATCATTTCCCTCATCTGTTCGCTTTCATCATTCTTTCTGCATATCCTTGTCATGTTAGTATTCCACACAGAGTTCTGGAGTCAAGAAATGTATGAATTAAGTAACATACATGAAAGAGCATTATGAAATGAAGACACATCATCCTCAGTTGCTCACATTAGCAATACGAATGACAGGGGAAAGCTGTCTATGGCAGCCTAATGAATTTGCTGCTACCTTTCAACCAATTACCAGGGGCTTAGGGATTTTTTAAAACTTAATAATAGGAAACAATATTATTTGTAGATTTATTTAATGGGAAAAATAATAAATAGTGTAAGTTAGAGTGAAGAACTTACATTCATACATATTTTACACAAACGCAACTTCAGCTGCTTCAAAGAGCATTGATTAAACAGAATGACCACCTCCAAGTTAAGTTTATTTTCAAAACATTTAGATATAAAAATAAAGGAGGCCTGCACAATGTACAGCAGCCTGTACGCAATGGGTTTTATATTGAAACATATTGAAGCAGCAACCCTGTATCAAGATGAGGATTCCAGAACACAGCTACTGCCTTACGTCCTTTTTCCAAAATAGAAAGCTAACCACTCATCTTGTTTAGGAGAATGATGGTATCACTCAAAACACTCAAGTTTATTTTTAACCCTGATGGTAGTAACTGTGAAAGGATTGGTGAAAACAAGCTCAGGCTATCAGCTATTTCTATATGAGTTTTGTGCCACATGGTAACATTATTTTGCAGTGCTTTACTACCAAATTGACAGCCACCTCCTGAGGAGCTTCTCCAGTGGTATCAAGATTTATGTTCTTCATATTGGTCTAATTAACTCTAATCCAAAACAGAGACAAACTTTTGTTGATTTGATCTGATTGCCCTATTCTTAGAGTGACAACAAATGAATGCTAAGGGTATTTTTCTTAACTTGTTTTTGTGTGTGACAAATATATGAAAAAGATTTCAAGGCACAGCCCAAGAAATTGCAAATGATGGCAAAAAGGACAAGATTGCGGAGGGATATCGACACACAAATAGGATATTAGTCAAAAAAGTTCTTTGAAGATCATTTCCTTGGTCTTCAAGGTCTGCTTCTATTTACTGCTGAATAGAAAAGCTGTAAGAATATGCACTGAGATCCCAGCAAAGCTCCTCTCCTGCAAGGCAGCCTTCTGGAGAAGAGCAGACAAGAGGCAGGGCCATAGCCTCAGCACAACCCTCCCTGTCCCAGCCCCAAACAGTGCTGGCAAAGCTGGCTCTGAATTGAAGTGCTCCTGACCATTTAAACTGCATCTGCTTTCAGGCTTTGCCCTTGTGAAGCCTTGACACTCTGTAGAGAAAAACGGTCAGCTCACCCATGCACATCCCTGGTTTTTGTCCCTAGCAGCCAGCAGCACAGACCATGGGGAGATTTGTGGAGCGGTTCCATTGATGCCAAGATCCTGCCATGAGTAACAGACTTCAAAGGGATTTTTCATTAAACTAGCACTACCTTTGACCTGCAGACTGAATGGCCATAAGTGGTTACAGCATGAGCCATGCTCCTGGAGCACAGATGCTGTTCAGCTCCTTCTGAAAAGAGCTCGGTCCACACGCTCCCGATGCCTTCTGCACACTGATTGGCATGGCAGTGACGACCGAGATTCATTCCAGCAGCACACTCCTGCTCCAAACTGCAGTGCTAATGTATCGACTCAGAAATATATCCATGTCAGAGCTGGGTTTCATTACTAATACAGTCTATTCAGAATGGGAGTGCTGAACACCAGAACTTCAGGTCTCGGAGTGCTTCTCTAGCGATGCTGCAGAGTGTGGTTTAACTGCAGCCATGTCAGTGAGAGCAGAGGTGCACTCCCAGAGCAGCTGCCAGGACTGTTTCCTCATCTCTTGCAGACCCAAGAGGCTGCCAAACCCACTTCCGCCTCCCTCCAAACCTGCTGCCAGGCTCTGACCCCACTCCCCTTTCCCTTGCTGCAGCACCAGCCCTTGGCCTTCCCTGTTCCTTGCCTGCTCTGGTGTCCTCATGCCAAGGTTACTCACTTTGCTTGCTCAAAATGCCACACTTCCCAACACATAAATATATACAGAATCTTTTAAGCTGGATTCTTGTTTTCATCCTGTTTTCTGTCAGCTCTTTTGCATACTGGTTGGAACTCTTATCTGATCAGTAACAGTTAACCAGTTTGAAATTTGGAACTGCTGTTGCTTGGCTTTTCCTGCCAAAGCTCTTTTCATTACCAACAAATGTAAAGGGGGAGAAGACTCAAACTCGCTGTTGTGGAGAACGGCCAATTTTCCAACTAAACATCACACGTGCTCCTGAATTCCACATCTCTCTCACTGCTGTGCAGGCAGTTGGCCACTCTCTGTTATACTTAAGTGGTACAGAGCTCAAATGAGTCTAAGAGAAGAGAGGTATAAAAGGAATAGGGTACAGCCCTATTGCACAGTCCCCAACATGATGTAACCCCAAAAAAACCCTAACTTCAAGTTCAGTAGATAAACCCCATTTCCTTTATTTTATCTATAAATGTACCCTTCACAGAACCACTAGTGGACTGACAAAAAAACACACAGCATTGTAGCAACATAAACAAACCTTGTCATACATAAAGGATTTACATCCTGTCCATGAAGAATCACGGGGGTTTTGCCAAAGGAGAAAACAATAGTCTCAGAGCAGAAACACACAATACACATGCAAGGCAGCAGCACTGTATGTTGTGTACTCCTGTACACAACCCACACAATGCACAAACACCACAGCTGCCCATCATCCCTGGCATCACAGACACAGGCTCCAGTAACCCTCAAACCAAACCACTCCATTTGATAAGACCAGGTTTCAAAGACCAGCAGTGTTAAGAGATTCCAAAGCTATCACCCCAAGCTCCCCGGATGCTGCTTACAAACTTCTGACCGATGGTGATGATGGTGACGTACAGACACCATATGCCCCTTGGTCACACACAAGAAAATTGTAACATGCGATTTCTGTCCTGCAAACACACTACAACAGAACTACCATGTTACAGATCAGAGTGCTTTCACTCACGCCAGCATCAACAAGAACTGACACACCGTGGCAGCAGGGGTGGAACTAGATGATCTTTCAGGTCTGTCATGGGTTCAGCAGCAGCAGTCATTTTTCTCCTTCTTGGTAGCTGGTGCAGCGCTGTGGTTTTGATTTTGGGCCTGGGAACAGCACAGGTAACACCAGTGTTTCAGTTACTGCTTAGTGATATTTTGGTCTGACCAAGGACTTTCTGAGCCTCATGCTCTGCCAGGGAGGAGGGGAAGCTGGGAGGAAGCAGAGACAGGACACCTGACCCAAACTGACCAAAGAGGTTATTCCATACCACAGCATGTCATGTCCAGGATGTAAAAGACAGAGAGCAGAGACCCGGAAGGGGGGGGGTGCACTGTGTGGTCAGGCTTGGTATCGGGTGGTGAGCAGCTGTATTCTCTTTCCTTGTATTTGCCTTGTCATTATTATTATGGGTGGTAGCAGTAGTGATTTGTGTTATACTTTAGTTACTAAACTGTTCTTATCTCAACCTGTGGGAGTTGCATTCTTTTGATTCTCCTTCCCATCCACCCGGGAGCGGGGGGAAGAAAGAGAGCGGAGTGAGTGAGAGAACGGGCTGCGTGATTTACAGCTTAAACCAGGACAGTTCTTTTTGGCGCCCAACGGGGGGCACGAAGGGTTGAGATAATGACAGGATTGATAGCCACTCGTTACGATGCTGATTTATGGGCTCTCAAAGTTGTTGTTCTGGTTCTCACAGGTTCAGCGTATGATACTTTACTTACAGCCGGTATTGCTTATCTTAACATTTTTCAGACATGGGTTTTTGGTTAATGTTCTTGTTACATTGTACTTTATTGCACTGATTTTTAATACAATAGACTCAGTGATCATGAAACTGACCTGGCTTTTGTTCCCAATGTGGTCACCAACTCTATACTTTGGGAGGTATATAATAGAAGTGTTTAGCAATTACACATCTTTTTTCACCTCCTCGGGTGGTCAACCTGTGAAGGAGATATTCTTTTATGCTCCCAGCCCCCCCACCAGACTGTTTACAGCATCGTTTGAGAACTTTGAAGATTTTGAATGGCCTTTAGATACCCTTGAGACCTGCTTGCTGATTGTGACGGGGATTGCTGTGTTGGCGCGCATACCGAGTGTGTTTTACTCACGACCATTTCGTCTGGTCCTGAGAGTTATGCAGTCGGGTTTGGGCCTTGTCTAGGGTTAAACAACGATACAGGAGGTCCAAGAGATTTTCCCTGAGGCTGGATAGTCATGAGTGGCAGGGTGTGTGGGACAGTATGGGTGAGTATCTAGTCCACTGGGCCCCTCTAATGCTTTGGAAGCGTCACAGATGGAAGGCAGCTGTATGGAGTCCCCACTGACAAGCTGCAGAAACTGCTGGCGGGGTGGATGAATTATTTTGAGCCTGGTGGGCCCATGACACCTCAGGCCATCAGGGCAGAGATGCAGCATACAGATGGACTCATGATCGAGGGGTGGACTTAGCAATGGACACTATTGCCCAGGTTATTCATGAGTGTGAGCACTGCACACAGCCTCTCCTGCTCTGAAAGACTGTGACAAAAGATGGAGCCCGATATCATGGACTGGATGGACTCAGCAGCTTTGTAGGGATTGGTCTATGCACTAAGGGATGATCTCTCTCCCTCTGTGCGTGTGTGTGGATGTATATCTATCTATATATATACATGTGATGGTATATTGAAAATGTGGGATCTGAGCATGACGTGAATGGCATGGAATAAGGGGTGGATAATGTCATGGGTTCAGCAGTAGCAGTCATTTTTCTCCTTCTTGGTAGCTGGTGCAGCGCTGTGGTTTTGATTTTGGGCCTGGGAACAACACAGGTAACACCAGTGTTTTCAGTTACTGCTTAGTGATGTTTTGGTCTGACCAAGGACTTTCTGAGCCTCATGCTCTGCCAGGGAGGAGGGGAAGCTGGGAGAAAGCAGAGACAGGACACCTGACCCAAACTGACCAAAGAGGTTATTCCATACCACAGCACGTCATGCCCAAGATGGAGGACGGAGAGGAGAGACTCAGAAGGGTGGGGGGTGCACTGCGTGGTCGGGCTTGGTATTAGGTGGTGAGAAATTGTATTCTTTCCTTGTATTTGCCTTGTCATTATTATTATTGGTGGTAGCAGTAGTGGTCTTGTGTTATACTTTAGTTACTAAACTGTTCTTATCTCAACCTGTGGGAGTTGCATTTTGATTCTCCTTCCCATCCACCCGGGAGCAGGGGGAAGAAAGAGAGGGGAGTGGGTGAGAGAACGGGCTGCATGATTTAGTTTAAACTACGACAAGGTCCCTTCCAACTCAGACCATTCTTTGAACCTGTAATTCATGTTTATGCTGGTGCCCATCAGTGTCTTCCCAGACAGCAAAGGGATTGGTAACCTGGCTCTGTCATTAATAACAACCCCATCATAAAGCTAAATTGCAATAGGTCAAAACCAGACAGGATCTATTGCCTGCAAAGTAAAATCTGTTGTCAAAACACCCAGAGGATATTTATGTAGCATTTTTCAAGGTGCTGCATCTCCATCTCTTTTTTGGTGCCTTTCTGTCTTGGCAATTCCAACAGTGATGGGAAATTTGTGCCTCATAAAGATCAGAGACTACCCCACAGAAGAAATATTTATTCTTATGTCATTACCACTGTTTCATTTAGAATGGCATTCATCATCTGTTTATCCAACAAGCAGCAGGTTTCCCTGCTGTGGCTGTGAATCAGGACAACGCATTACTTGTTCCCAGGCAGGAAATGCACAGGGAAAGGCACCTTACAGGCGCATCACTGTTTGTTTAAGGTGAAGGAGATGGGCTTGGCACATCACAGGAACAGATGCTGGCATAACTTTCTAATTAAAGGGATGCACATATTGACAGGTCCTTTAGGCCTCATTCTTCTGCACCTTGCAGGTAATAATAAGTGATGGAAGGGGCATACAGACTGCATTACTGGACTGGTTTTATAATTCTGCTGCACTTACATTTCAAAGGAGAGCTATGTTGACCCATGAGCATTACAGATCTTCCAAACTGCAAAACTCACTGCAATTAGGAAACACTGCTACATCCCAAGGGTTATTAAAGCAATCTGCAAACAGAGAGAGAGAGAGATCACGAGGAGTGGGGGGGAGGAGAAAGAGCTTTGTTTATAGCTGTGTGCATCTAAAGTATTGTCATTTTCATGAAATCGTAATGTATTTCTTTGTATAATCTTGCTGCACATTTAATAGGAAATTTCACCCCCACCCTGGATAAAATTCTTCTCCACAACTTCCAGGCCCACGTGCAGAGCCTCCCCTGTAACCTCCCTGTGAAGAAATGCGTTTCTGGCTGTGTATTATTATATCATCAGTGCTCAGGACCTAGCAGGCGGCCACTTACACCCTACAGGTATGGACCTGCCAAAGGGCAGCAAAGTCATCTGAAGCCTAAAATCAGGATCCTTCCTCCAGAGCTCTATTCGTCTCCCCTCTCCAGAGTGGTAAGAGCAGGCGCCAGAGTGAACACAAACTTCCTTCCCAGCAAGAGCTGGGCTGGGATGTGACACCAGTGAGTGCTGCCCCAGCCCACAGTGTGGGGCACAGCATGGTGAGAGCCTGCCACAGTCAGCTTCCAAGATGCACAGGCATAGAAGATGTGGCACAATTTAGCTGGTTTTTCTTACATATTTCCTTACCTTCTCTTAACTTCATGACCTTACAGGATCTGAGGCTTAGAAAGGAGGCCCGGACTTCACCAACTGAGATCAAGTCAGAATTATGCTCAAATCAACTGACTTTTACTGACTAAATGCCCACAGGAAAAAGAAGATATGGAACTTGGTATTCCCTCACTGACTCATTGAGTTTGGGCCTGGGTAAAACAAGCCATAGTAAATGAATGCAAAGCTCCATTAAACACGTGGCTTCCTAAGGAAGGAACAACAACCTCCTGCTTGTCCACTGGATCTGTGGCTTAATGAAACAGCAGATTGGAAATCTGCTGAAAACATTAGAAATTCCCACAGGGAATTCTTTTTAGTCTGACCTCATCTATAAACAACTCAGTATAATGGCCAAGAATGCCACTAAAACTAGTAAAGACATCTTAAACTTTTAGTTGGAATTCAGAGTAAAAATTTTCCCCCGATCTGATGCAATCAATACCAAAGTCACTCCCATCACAGAGCAAATACAGACTGTAAGAAAAAGGCAGATGAAACTGAGCAGCTGGTTGCCTGAGAGCAGTGAACTGTGAAACTCAACATTTAGATCTTTACAGCTGTAATGGTTTTTGCTCTGAAGTTTCCTGCATTGTCTACCAGAGGCTGAAGGCTGGCTTGAGCTATAGGCAAATGAGCTACAGAAATGGCTGAAAGTCAATCATTGAAACTAGGTACATAATACCCAGCAATACATATGGCAAGATTTTAGACTCTGCTGGTCATAACAAAGCTTGTAACACTGGGAACATCTGGCCATCGTTAAAATGAAAGCCTAGAGAAGGGTCTGTGTAAATTTAATCCTACTCATTACAAGAGAAGGACACTAAAGACAACACAACTGCTTCCTTTTTCTATTTGACTTCAGAGGCTGTTCAGAACTTTTTAATCTTTTTTACTATTACTTGAAACAATCAGATGAATCTAAGCCTGGAAAATAAACAGCCCTTTATCTCCAGCATCCCCAGAGATCACAAACAGCTCTGTGTCCTTGGGGGAACATGAGCAACTAACGAATCACCACTCCTAGGGTGCAAGGCAGCTTAATTAACAAAAAGCAATGTTTTCACAGAGTTCTTTCTTTGTTCAAGTTAATGGTGCACAGTATTACTACTGCATCCTGCACACCAGCCCCGTGGACAAGCCCTGTGCTGAATTCCCTGCTGCTATCTTCCCATCACAGCAGAGCAACCAACTCCACTAGAAAAATGCATTGTTTCTGTTTTTCAGCTCTCAGTTGCTATTCCATCTCTCTCTGACCTTATATAAAACATTCACTTATTTGCCATTCCTTTGCTGGGTTGAACAGCAACATTTCCGTCTTTTAATAGTCTTGGCTATTTTTCACAAAGCTCTCAATGTATTTACACATACAGAAAATGAACCAGGAAATGTAAGACATACTTTCATTATGATATCCTTGGAACTTGCTGAGGATCTCACTTCTATTTTATCTCTTCAAGTTGCTTTCATGATGTAGAAACACATTTAACAGCGACCTGTTTCCACATCTCTAGCAAGTGAAATACTGTGGCATACATGAATACTTTCAGTGTAAAATTTAGCAGAATGAAGTGAACTGAAGCTCCTCAGTTCCCCCTACAGCCTTTTTTCCCCATAATTTAAACTGCCTCCACTGTCTACCAGCATTGGGGAAAATAAGATAATTTTGTTAAAGCTGACGGAATTAGCACAAAATAAATAAAGGTTAAATGTCAGGATGGAAACTGGAGGCTTAAGTACAGCCGACCAGCAAAAAGCAGTGAAAAGACGTATATTTAATCAAAAAGGGGGAAAAGAAGAACTTTTGCATCAAATGTATGCTTGCAAATTAAAAATAGATTGAGATCTTGATCAAAGATTATCAAGTTTCCACTTAATTATGACTATTCAGAGATCAGACTTCTGTGCACTGGGTTAAGGCAATGAGATAGACTGAAACCAGTTATTCTAGAATGATCCAAGTTGTGCTACATAAATACAGGGTTGCAGAGAGGAGCAAATGGCCTGTATCAGTGCAACAGGACTCCTATGCCACTGGAAGCGAAACACAGAATCATAGAACAGTTAGGGTTGGAAAGGATCTTAAGATCATCTACTTCCAACCCCCCTGCCATGCCCAGGGACAACTCCCACTAAACCATGCCACCCAAGGCTATGTCCAATCCAGCCTTGAACACTGCCAGTGATGGAGCATTCACAACTTCCCTGGGCAGCCCATTCCAGTGCCTCACCACCCTTACAGTAGAGAATTTCTTCCTCATATCCAATCTAAACTTCCCCTGTTTAAGTTTGAACCTGTTACCCCTTGTCCGCTCACTACAGTCCCTCCCCAGCATCCTTATAGGCCCCCTTCAGGTACTGGAAGGCTGCTATGAGGTCTCCACGCAGCCTTCTCTTCTCCAGGCTGAACAGCCCCAACTTGCTCAGCCTCTCTTCATACAAGAGGTGCTCCAGTCCCCTGATCATCCTCGTGGCCCTCCTCTCAACTTCTTCCAACAGTTCCATGTCCTTTTTATGTTGAGGACACCAGAACTGCACACAATACCCCAAGTGAGGTCTCACGAGAGCAGAGTAGAGGGGCAGGATCACCTCCCTCCACCTGCTGGTCACACTCCTTTTGATGCAGCCCAGGATATGGTTGGCTTTCTGGGTTGTGAGCACACACTGCCGGCTCATGTTAAGTTTCTCATTGACCAACACCCCCAAGTTCTTCTCCACAGGGCTGCTCTCAATCTCTTCTCTGCCCAATCTGGAGCTGTGCCTGGGATTGCTCCAACCCAGGTGGAGGACCTTGCACTTGTCATGGTTAAACTTCATCAGGTTGGCATCAGCCCACCTTACAAGGGTGTCAAGGTCCCTCTGGATGGCATTCCTTCCCTCCAAAGTATCAACCGAACCACACAGTTTGGTGTCATCAGCAAACTTGCTGAGGGTGCACTCAATCCCACTGTCCATGTCACTTACAAAGATGTTGGACAAGACCGGTCCCAACACCGATCCTTGAGGGACAACCCATATCAACCATTAAATCACAGAATGGTTTGTTCTGGGAGGGACCTTTAACAGCCATGTAGTCAATCCCCTGCCATGGGCAGAAGATACACATTCCACTAGACCAGGCTGCTCAAAGCCCCATCCAACTTGGCCTGAATTTAACTTCAGCATTATCCTCATAAAAGAGCAGATGAAACAACCTAGAAATAAACCAGTTATTTTGGATGGCATCTTTCACACAAAGCAATCTGCAAGTACTCTAGATTATAGTAAGTTACAGTAAATAAAAGTATAAAAAAAAAAAGGAAGAAGCTGAAACATAAAACAAGATGATATTTTTTCTAGATAAGATCCTAAGTGAAACATAGCTAATGAAGCTCAGAAATGTAAGTAGGTTACTCTGGATGACAGAAAAAAAGAGCTCCTGAACAAGCAGACAAAATGTTAGAAGAAAAGAGTACAACAAGGTAACACTTCTAAATAAATGCAACTGGAATCTGAGTTCTGCTATTGTAGTTCCTCCTGATAATAAAAATGGGTTCCAAAGAAAAAGAATAGCCTCATCGTTCTACTGGCTGCTTTTATCTTCAAGAGTAGGCACCAAGATTTTATCTTATGCATTTAATATTTTTCATAATTCCAGTATTATCTGTATGAGCAGCCGCTCATTCCATCATTGTTACTCCCCGGAGGCACCTGCAGTCGTGCGAGTGGAATAATTTACCATCACATAAGATAAACACTTGGGGATGTGGCATTTGTAGCAACAGAGTCACTGCACAGTCTGCAGCTCAGTCCAGAGACAGAGGATGTGATTTGCATGTTACTTCTCTCAATGACAGTACTTTAACTCTTAACTCATTATTTATTGCCCCATCCCTGGCAGTGTTCAAGGCCAGGTTGGACAGGGTTTGGAGCAATCTGGTCCAGTGGGAGGTGTCCCTGCCCGCGGCAAGAGTTGGAACTGGATGAGCTTTAAGGTCCCTTTCAAACCAAACCATTCCATGATTCTATGATTTATTATTTAAGAAACGTAAGAGCCTGAAGCAGTGGTTACAGAAGACCAAACCAACAGCACTTGCAGCAAAAATACCCTGATACAAGTTAGTAAGGAGAAAGCTAGTGGAGTACACAGGAGTTACTTTCAAATCATAACGTAAGCGGGAACAATATCCTTTTTAAAAAACTTTCAACAATGCCTTAGCGGAGAACTTTTCTATTATTGAGTTTCATTAAGAAGGTTTAGAAACATAGGTATGGATAGAATTTAATGTGACATTATAAACTCAATGAAGTTTTCAAGAGGCAAAAGTTACTTTAAATTCTAGTGTTTCCGTTCAATTTTCTGGCCCAGTGCAGACCACCGGCACTTCTTGGCCAACATGGGTAAGACAAGCGTATATCCTAGCAATCCATACTTTAATATTCCATAACTCATTTGCACATGTAAATCATATATAGAAATATATAAAAAGAAATTCTTGCGTCATCAGTTTATATTTTATATTCCTCTAAAAGGGAAAGTTTCTATGGAATTTCCAATACAGAGAATTGGTAGAATCTCAGGGCAGCGGTCTACCCTATTTGTTTCACCCTAACCTTCAACAGCATTTTCTTTGGTATACCATATGCTTCAATCTTTCTGTCTGCCACCTTCAGATTTTACTTTCTGAGCTGCAGAAAATAGTATGCTAAAATAGCAAGAAGGCTGGTGGTAAAATCATGTCAGAGTTCTTTCCCTGGAGTAGAGTGAAACTGGATTAAAAGTATACCTCAAAGAGTCTGCATTTTAAAGACCATAAAACAAACCCTCCCATTGTAGGGTAAACACATTAAGCCTCATCACACTGATGTCCTTCAAAGCAAAAGAAGTCTAAATGCAGGCTGGAAACTACACGCTCCTTACTGATACTGTGATTTCAATGCTGCCAAGCAGAGTTATGCCTGTTATAGAACAGCCCTGGAGAGCTGAGGGGAAGCCTGGTCCACCAGCCCACTCTTCACTGGGTTCTTTCCTTCCTGTATAGCCATCCACCACCTGGCTGTGTGACTGGTGGGATCTAAGCTATAAAACGATGGTTTTATTCATCAAAGCTTGATAATCTGGGAATTCATCTTCTAATGCCAAAGACGGATCAGGCAGAATTTGTCTCAGCTATCAAGTTCAAAAAGAGAAGGTGACGTGTAGGCTTCATTAAATGAATGTGTTATGGATAAGAAACACACCAAGAGGAAAGCATTCATGTTGCCAAATAGTACATCAGCTTTGAAATATATCATCTGCAACAATGGAACACCTCACCCTGTATTCCCCCAGGACGCATGGCAACCCTGGGACAAAATAACTTCAAAGCCAGGATTATGAACAAAAATTTACCTCCAGCCCCATCATCTCATTCAAGCACCCTAAATTTCCCCAAATTGTTATTAGAGCTGTGATCCTGAACCGTGTAATTCTCCCATCTTCTGTTGGAGTAACCTGAATTGCACGAATGATGCATTGCTGCCTTCAGAAAAGGTGGCCGTGGCTCAGAGACAACCACCAGACCATCACCAGCTTCACAATAATCTTGCAGCAAGTAAAGAGCACGCGGTGTAAATTTCTGTGTAACTGGGAAGTCATGATTGAAGCTCGCACTGCCTCTTTCTCAGTAATACAGTATAGATCTCTCCAGAATAAGATAACTTTCCTTAAAAGCTTTATCAGAAGAAAAAGTTCAGTTCTCTTAAAATCTCATCTGCCCCTGGAAAGCACAGATTATGTGGATGCATTTCCAACACCACATTCTGCCTCAGTGCTGTTGTGGCTTTGCAAAAGTCAGGAACCTGTGGGCTCAACACGACATTACATTACCCCAGGACAAAGGCTGTAAGACTGGCCATTAACTACCATTCATAGAAGGGTCAAATGCCGCTCCACTGCAGGGCTGCTTTTCCAGTTCTGCAGCCACCACCAGTATACCACACACAGGGGCACAGCCAGGAGCCATCCACTAATGATATTCTTGCTGTAGTATCTCCCACACTGTAGCTGACACAAAATGCACTAAGGCCAGCAGAAGTCTTTTGATTTCATCACTGTCCCTGGGGACAGTGATGGGACATGGTGGGGATCTTGAACCCCTCCGCCCTGAGGCATTTGTTCTATAAATACAGAGAGACCTTCAGCCTGCCAAGCTGTCTGGAATCTGTTTCCAGATTTTAACATTTTAACATTCACTCCGTTTTAACAAAAGCCAGGGATATGAATAACCTCTCCCTCATACACCCTGAAAATGAGAAGTACTCCCATTTTATTAATTACATTATTACTGTTAAAAGTCAAAGTGCCATTTAATGAAATGACATTTTTTAAGTGTAACTGCATTGAAACCAGAATACCTCAGTTTTACAAAAACATCTGTCTCTTGGTCTCTGTTGAATAACAAGAGAAATGAGTCTGAAATCATGCCTGTAGCTCAGGAGAAAACTCCTCTCTGATACACAAATCAATACATGATTTAATTGTGGTTTATTGCTTCTTTTGCTTCAGTCTGGGGTCAGGGAAGACCCTGAGAACATCCTATTTGCTCTTTTCCCAAGTCACATTCACTCAACATGCACCTGTTCCTTAATTCCAACCTTCAAGCTCTCTCCAGCTGCAGGGCAGCGGGGAGGCCGACAGCAAGTATGTAACCAGAGCAAGCTATTTATTCTCTTCCTGCACTGCAGCTTGGGGAAAGGCTTCTCCTCTACAACTGTCTTCTGAAGATGACAGTGAAATCACAATAGAGAAGGCAGAGCTAAAATCTTTATCACGCAGAAGTGCTCAGTACCAGTGAGGTGGCTCTGGTTACATACTGCAGCGGTCTCTGAGCACAGCCCAATACACCTTGTTGTAGAAATGCTGTTCTGTATAGCGCATGTCTTTGGACTATTACTGTTAGTTTAAGGGGAAAAGCACAGTAGTAGAAAATACAGTACTTCATCAATACCAGACTAGGAATGTTTTTATTCATTTTTAACTTTTTCTATTCACCATCCTTTGAGATTCATCAAATGTTTCTTCAGGGTTGAGCAGTCCTTTTCCTCACAGACCAGTAACAGACCAATTTTTAAGCATACCTTATTGGCCAATGTCCAAAGTTACAAGCACTAATCCCAGTGGATGAATTCTCATGCAGTATGTATGGCCCTTTTTAATCCCATGGCTTCTTCTAAGAGTGGAAGAATTTCTGAAAACTCTTAGCCTCAAGACAGAAATCCAAGTTCATGTTCTCTAATCTCTGTCTTCTACTGTACTGCTTTAACCTCTATCTAATATCAATATGTGGGGTTGATGGCACTGTTTTGACTTGTACTCTGGAAAACAGCTATAGTTCAATTAGAATCAGTAAGAATTTTAAGGCTAGGAGCTAACCCATTATTTGAAAATGAACTGCTGAATTTTATTCTCTCCAAGGATACATTCCCTTTTCAGAGTATTTATTTAAAGTTTTAAAAAAGCTGAGATGTATTTTATCTTGCACATTGGAAATGCAGTTTAAAGCTTGAAGGAATTAATGGAAAACTGTGTTTTAGCTTGAGGTTGCATTTATCCAGCCATCTTTCCCCCACAAATCTTGTAGGCACAAAGCTGAAAATGGACTCTCACTCTTCCCCGCCATGCTCAGCTTCCATTTGTTCTGTAGTATGAAGACCAGCTGCTATGTGTCATCTTCTCATGGCACTCCTTTGGATCTGCCACAGGAACATTCATTTGGTGCACCAACAGATTTAATGATATACAGGGAAAATCCATCTTAGATGCACCCAGCCCTTCCTCCCAAGCCTGGCTAAAACCAGCACTGATTTGCCTTTTCTTCACCACTTTTCTCCGATGATTACATCTGTCCTTTGCATTTTTTCAGGATACACAAACAGAAAGATTCTCAAGATTAAGGAAAGATAGCAGAAGATCCCAATTATATGAAAAAAGCTTGGCACCTGGAGAACTGTATGGTGAGATAAATCTACCCAAGAGGTGTTTGTTATTTCTTAGTAGACAAGTGGGAAATAAAATTACTGCTTTCTGCAAACAATCAAAGGATTTGTTTAGTAAGCTGAAAGCAAAATAGACAAATTTGCCTCAGTTGCATTGATATGGAAGTTTGCTTGAGTCCTAGTGTGAATCAAAGGCACAGCACCTTTCCTTTGCACAGCCAGAATAATGGGGTCTCCTGACAATAGGCCTGGCTCCTACCAAAAGCCATCTTCTTGGACAGAACTGAAGATCCATCCCTAGGGCACAAAAAAAAATTGCCTTTTGTACTTCTTTTTCTTGCTTAATGGCCTTAAAAAAAAAATAAAATCCCAATCCTTGTATTTCAAGGAGCATTTTCCTCCATTATGCATTAAGGGTTAATTCACCACACTGACAAAAGCACTACTTAAAGATCAATTTTACAGTTCAAATCGAAAAAAGTATGAAGAGCAATCACTCTGTTCAAGGCATTACTGCAGAATGAGGAGCTTGATTTAAAGAAGCCCCAAATTCAAAAGATTATCCAATCCACCAGAAGAAAACTCCACCATTCTGTATGTTCAAGAAATTCTACATTGGAGGTATATGGACTTGAACATACAGTTTTTGCTAACACCAGCCCATATCCTTCTGAGAAGCTGAGATATCAGTGCTGCATGTAATACTCCAAACTAAAACCACCACAGGTTAGTTAGCAGGGTCTAAACGTAAAGGTAGGAAAGTAGCACAGAGACCATGCTGGCAAGATGTATGCTTCCTTTTTGGTTCATTTTTGCCCTGTGCTGGCACCTGCCTTGCTACAATTACTTTCCAACGCCTCATTTTCTGAGGAATTCTGGACTAGAAGTTAATTTTTCAGAAATTAATATATTCCATTTTCCTAGCAATATGACAATTCTAAATCCATCTGAAATCTAATTATGGCTTCAAGCTGTATTGTTGCAATATATATCATACAAAAACACATTAAAAAAAGAACAGGTCTAATAATAATAATAGATACTAATACTTGCCTTCCTCCATTTCCAACAACTAACTTTCTGAGCAAGCCAAGGGTATGATGAACCTTTACAGTGATACTCATGAATATGTAACCCAGCACGCATCAACACACTGCCTCCACTATGCATCCCTGAAGGGATTTTGCACATTACTGTGATGATGGGAAGAGCAGAGGGACATCCAAGTTACAGTTCTCATGCATACAGCTCCCCAAAAACAGGGGGTGACTATCCTGCCCATAGGGTGTGCTGGGTGCTGGGGTGCCCATCCTGCCTAGTGCAGGCACAGCTCCCTGAAGGGCTCTGCACTACCCCTGCTCCCGCTCCATGCACTAACTGGCACAGCAACGTCCCTGCAGAGCGCATGGCCTTCTTGCTACGCGGGATAAATGAAGTATCTTCCAACTTAGAACTGTCAGACTGATGACAAGCGCAGGAGTATAAAGAATTAGGAAAGCCCCCCAGAGCTGGAGGCTATACATTCAACAGAAGAGAAGAAAGACTAGCTTGCCAGGAAGAAATGTGGTGTGAGAATTTTGAGCAATCTGATGAGCTCTAACCATCCATCATGGGAATATCACCAAATCACTTATTTCTTGTACTGGTACTGAGATGAATAAAAGAAAATACCAACAAAGTAAAACATTCCTGCAGAGCATAACACCTTTGGTCCTACTTTCCATCTTGGCAGATCAGCAGAAGCAGCCCTTACAAAACGTGCTCACCCAGCAGAAGTCAGGAAGTATCTTGTGTTCCTTCCAGCTTTATTTCAAGGATTTGCTGTCTCCACATTGCCCATTAGTTATTTTCAATGACGTTCCTCAATATGCAATACTTCCATACAGCATAAATAATTTCCTCTGCACATTTGTAGTTTACTCTCAGACATGAGCAGGAAGACACAAAAGTTACCTAAAGAGTTACTGTATTTGCAGCAAAGAAAGTGAATCGAGGTTGACCCACTATTTTTCTAACAATAATTTACCAGAAAATAAAATCACCACAAAGTACCCCCATTAAGCACAATTCTATATTAAACAATGTATTTTTCACTGCTGCTTTCGCAGAGTCAAACTTTGGGGCAGAAGGAAGAACTACCAGTCTCATTAGAAGAACTGGGTTTATTTATGGACAATTTCATGGTACTCCGTACAGTATTTGTGATGGCTACTGTATTACCATCACCAGGGGCTGTAGTGATACACAAGCACAGAATGCAGTGCTGCGGAGGCCTGTGATCCAGAACAATGGCAATATTCCGAATGGAAGCTTCACCCCTTAGCCAAAGCACTGGGCTAGGTGTCAAGAAACAAAAGTTCTATTCTTGGCTCTTCCCCATGTTTTTGGAAGGTTCTTGCCATTTTTCAGCTTGAGTGTCTCCTGTGTGTGAAGGAAGGCGTCACACCTATTTCCCCAGCTACCTGAGCCTCAGCCTGTGGCTGTGGGAAGTTCTGAGTGCGAGGTACCAGGCATCAAACCTCTGCAACGTGAAACGCCACAGAGAAAGTATGTTCTTGATGGTTTCTTCAAGGGCATTTGAACACAGTTTCCAGCTCTGCTACACTGCAGCTCAGCAATGACTATAAACCAGAGCAGACCTATAACTTACACAGGGCATTATCACAGCAGATATTGCATTGAATGCTGCATGGAAATGTATTCTTGAGATCACTAATTTCTCCTAATTTGCTTCCTAAAAGGTTACAGTCTACACCTATCTTAGCCCAATTAAATGAAGAGAAAATTGTCACAGAGGAGCTAAATGTTGGCTTATGGGGTTTCCTGAAGTATCACCAACCTACCTGCAATACTCTTTCACACATACCACTGCACCTAAGCCTTATTTTCAGTGAACAGAAGGTTTTAGTGCTATACTCAACAGACATGTACTGTGTTTTAATATCTAGTTACTAAGATCCTCAGTTGTGGTTACAATCTGCTACCATATTAATCTCATCCCATAATTAGCTGCCTGGGGAAAATGTGTATTATTCAGAGGACCCAGGTGAAAGCAAAAATAGCTCAGGTACGAAACTCATGATTTATCTCCCTTCCAAAACAGAAAGGTGAAGCAAGGCACGTCCCTTGCTCTGCTATACACATTCAACAATTTTGCTCCGCACATTGCAAAGTGCAGTACTGAAAGATGAACAAAAATAGTACTGTAGAAAATCACAACTACTTATTTCTGATACAGGAGAACAGCACGAAGAACTTTGCACTTAAAGATCTCCACCAGCAAGTTATAAAGAGGCTGCAAGGTGCTGTACAATATTTATGAGTATGATACATACTATAGATTAATTCATAAATTCTCCATGCATAATTTATAGTCTATTTACAGAGTAAAACAGTCATCACACAGCAACTACCACAAATGCATTCACTTAAACTTAAGGGCATTTGTAATGTCTACTCAGAAATAAGAGGGCCGTAATAAACCAGTCACAGTTGATGACAAGCGGGCTAAAGCGCAGAGGAGTAGAAAGAAAGGAAGTGAATTTTTAAGGCAGTTGATGTGCTATAAATTTTTAATGCTCTATAAAATGTTTCATTTAGTTGTATTTATATAGTATTATTATTCCAATTCAGAATAAGAAATTAGTTTCAACTTGTTTTACAGAGCACTTAGATGTTCCTTCCTAAATTTTGTCCTCACACTAACACGCTACAAATAGTGGCTCCACAAATTGGTACCAAAGCAGCACAATTTCTCTATTTCCTCAAAAAAAAAAAAACCCTGAACAAAACTACTTTTTCTCTAGTGAACAATACAAAGCAGTTGTACACTAGTTTTAAATATCATGTTCAAGAGACTGATGACCAAAGTCTAAACCATTAGGTGTAAGGCACAGTCCATGCATTTGGATGTAACTTAAGGCCGTAGCAAGTAACATACTTCAGTATGTGTTTGCAACCTTGAAATAAAAGCAGAACATGCTGCACTAACAGCAAGAAAGCAGCTCACTGTGACTGCTACAGTTCTTACACACTGGAGGGAGACAGAATTAATGCAGCGCTAGCTGAAGGAGACACTACTGCAGAACTAAAACAATCAGTCCTTCAGTTAGACATCGTTCCACTGCTTCCCCATAAATGAGCTTCGAGATCAAAGCCTTAAATGCTATGCAATCACACACAGATACATACTTATTTACTTACATATATTCTAAATTTCCACAAAAGGAACAGGGAGCATTTCTTAAGGAATGTGGACCATGTGCTCCCTCCTTCATCAGCTGGTTTATGGAACAAACTGATCTTGTTACCTGACAGCAAGTTTCACATGAGTAAAAGCTGTACTGCTACCGGGAATCACAGGGCCCAAGATATGCACTCAGCTTTTTGGGTTTGGGGTAGAATTACTGCAGTGAATGGTGCTGTTTGCCTTGGCACAAAGTGACAGATCCCATGCCTTAACTGAACTAGTTTGTTGATGTCAAGACCACTATCCTCTTTTTGGTATGTTTTTTGTTCTTTAAATGTCTTCATAATGTTCTTTTTCATACACAGAAATATTTTTAATTGCTATGTAATATTAATGCCGTTTTCAGAATCAGAAAGAAAGGGTTTTTTTAATTAAGTCCACATCAGCTTCAAAGTTACAGCATAAATATGAATGTTATAGATGGACATATCCAGGAGCTACTCAAGGGCATAGCTTAGCCTGTACACAAGACTGTAAACTACTGAACACCTAAGATGCCCCATTTTTAGTGCAGGCTCTCCAGAAAGCTGCCACAACCCCACCAAGCCTGTGAGAGCCTCCTGGTTCTACCACTGACACTGGCACTGCCTTGAAGAGCTCTGTTATTTAGATTCTGTGTTAAGAAGTCACAGGTAATTAGGAAGCTGAAACTCATTTAACTCATCTGTGCTTCAATCACTCCAACTGTCATTTTGGACATGTTTGATAGCAGATCAATTGTTCATGTTTCTAACACTAGGTTTGCTGAGATAATCAATCTTGCAGCTTGGCATTTTCCTTCCTCCTAGTGATGTTTTAATTGACTTCTATGGACAAAACTAATTTTACATATTTTAGCTTCTTAAATTAATGATGCCTTTCCTGGTTTTCTTTAACACAATCATATTAAGTATTAGGTTATTTAAGAAGATTAGTGAGTCTTACCATTGTGAACCACACTCACAGTTACAATTGAAATGCACTGTGTTTTGGAAATTGGTTGAGCAGAAATTTGGGACTCATTTTGAACCTGTTCCCAAAGTCTGTTTCACACAGTGTCATAGATGGCAGCATACGGATTATGTCAAAGAGTAAATCTGACACTGCTTAATGTATCAAAAAGACCAGCCTCCACCTACAAAATCTGTAATTATGTGTGATTTGCATTTATCCTTAAAAAGAAACAGAAATCCCTAAACAAAACAGAAAAAGCAGATCAGGAGTAACATTTTGTTGATGGCACCCATGTCTTACACCAATGAAGATAACTCACATGCTCTCATAAAAGCACTTTTTTGCTCCATCACTTAAGAGGAGGAAGATGCTGACTCCTAAGACCTCTCAGCACTGGCGCAAAGCAGTACAATTTCATCTCCCAGAGAAAGAAAGGCCCGTCTCAAAGTTTATCCTGTGAAAAGTCTATTACATTCAACACCGCTTCGAAGTGCAAGCTTCAAAGCTATCAAACAGCAACAAGAGAAAAGTCATTTTTCATTATACTTTCAAGATGTTGCTGAGATAAAGCTATTAAACTGAGTGCCTGATGCATGCGAAAGGTTGAACTATTCCAAGGCAAAACCACGCACACCTCTCCCACAGCTGCTGCGACAATCAAAGGTCACCAATGACAATAGGAGCCAGAAATTGTGCTATTTCCTTTTGAGAGAGGTTGAGAGCATGGATGCTGATACAGCTTCAAGTCATATTCTTATTCTAACAGGAACATCTTCAGGAATATTTCTGGCATTGGATGAATCATTTTGCAAGTCAAGGCACAAAAGCTATCATTAAAACCACCTTACTGTTACTTCAACAGGCTGCCTTGTTAAGAAATCCACTTCAGCTCTCACTTTCCAATTCACTGCTGGTGACTTGGGAGAAAAAAAATTTCCCACCTCTCAGATGCTTTAATTTCCCCCTAGATATCAGCAGAGCTTAACAGTGATCTAAGAAACATGTGTTAGAAGAAATATCTGTGCCATCTGAAAATATCCCATATCTGGGTACGTTAAAAGATGGGATAACTTCTCCAAAAGTAAGAACAGATTCACCAAGACTCATTGGTAATGAATCAAAGGCATCCAGCAACTGCATTAACATTCATGAAAAGGATAAGCACAAGTGTCTGCACAGATGCGTAATTTAAATGCTTGCAAATGATCAGACAATTTCCCCTGTGAATTATCAGCATTCACCTGTCCAAAGCTGCGCCAAACAGCATTCCCAGGGAGCAAACCACTACTATTCATATAGGAACCTCACGTGGACTACCTGTGTACTTGTGAAAACTGCACTGTAATGTTTACCTTCAAGGAGAACTGACTACGAGGAATGACTAATAAAATGCAAGAATATTTAATTCACATATTGTTAGAACAACATTAATTGCCAAGTGTAATACACTGAATAAATTAGCATAGCCAACAAGCTGAGGACTGACATGCATTATCAGGTACTTCACACTGACTGTTTTATTATTCAGAAAGCAAGTAAATTATTTTGAAGCTTGCATCTTCCTCTGTTTCATGTTGTCCTTGTGGCTTTTAAATACAGCTCAAAAATATTTCCTTCTGAATTCAAGTCTACCAAGCATTGGTTAATTCAGCTTTTCTTCTACAGAATATACAGATGGGAACAGTAATCACTGTCTCACCTGTAAGATCTGCAAGAGTTTAGTTATATTTGTGAAACTTAACACTTTAAAGCTTCAACCATACAAACACCTTTCTAGAGGAGGAGGAGCCTGCGGATGTCAGCATAAGGCATATTGATGGATTTCAATGTGGTATGTTTACTGGTTTTGAGTTCCTCTACGTAAACAAAGTTAGCTATATTTAAACCTAAATAACCATAATGTGGCTTGCATCAGTTTAACTGCATTTTAAAATGCCCTTTCTTTCTTTTTTGCAACAACCAACACTTTGAACTTCACAGAAAGGCACATCACTGCAGGCAGCTTTGGTTTGGAGACAGATATCTCCACACTTCACCTACAATTCACAAGCTTGCACATATCTATCTCTAGTTCCTACTTTCAAGTCCCATTTATAAAGACTATTTTTAGCCAGAGCAAATGTCAGTGTACAAATAAAATTAAAAATGCAATTAACATTACCAGATATAATGAGATGTTTAATTACCCTTGAAACTAGGCCTTGCGAAGACACAATAAACTTTAAAGTGCCTTTGTTACCAATCAAATTAACCATCATAAAGAATATTAGACTGTTTGCATTACCCACGTACAAGGGTCTAACAGTCAGGACACAGGCGCAAGGAAAACATTTTGCCATTAACCTAGTGGAGAATGTTAAAGAAACTTCACTTTTTCTCCCATTGTCCCCTGCCTGCCAGAGCAAAGCCCTTTAGGGAAGACACCTCCCTAAGTGGCGGCACTGAGCACACCATGTCCCTGTCTCTACTGAACCTGCTGATCACAACCATACTGCTCCAACACAAGTACAGAGAAGCTGTTCCAAAAAGACTCCATGGTTTTTTTTGGGAAAACATCTACGTCTACAACTTCAAAGCTGTCATGACAGGAAGGAACTGCATATCAACCCACTCGGCTCAGTTCAGAAAGCAAAAAGGCCTGGAAACACTGACAATTTCCCCGTATCTCACAAAAAAGATAAAGCTGCAATTTTTCTACTTGGGGAACCACAGAAGAAAGCAGTGAAGTAATTCTCCACAGGTCCCACGTAAGCTATCAAGCCAAGGTAAGAATCTATTTCTCCAACCTTCGGTCTGCCACCCTGTGGTCCTGTCCCCTGCCCAGGGAGCTGTTCCACCATTCCAGAAGAAACAGCCCTGCTCCCTCCCCAAAATGCCCCAGGACACCCCTGCTCCAGGCTGACAGATACGTGATACAACCGGCTTTCCTTCCATTTCCCTCCTGCTCCTTTTGTGCCTCCCAGCTGGCCAAGAGATGCTCCCACACTCCGAGGCTCTTTGCTTAACACCTCGAACCCGACAGCAGTGGGAAGTGTTGAAAATGTTGTTATTGAAGCTGTTCTCAGTCCTACCTCTAAAAAGAGACGAGAGAAGCTTGATAAACTGTAGAATATATGAGATAGTTCTTCCCTACTGCTCTGTGTGCCAAAGCGCTGAGCAAAAATACTCTGTCCTGAACCCTCAAACATGGGAGTGCAACTCAGTAGACGCACTGCCGCCAGAGCCACACACCTTCACCACACTCCAGATCTAAACCCCAGTTCACAGTACAAACCTCTCATGCCGACTGTCAGTAATGAGGAAGATAAGTTTGCATTTAAAGAACATGGATTGTAGAGTATTATCTTCAGTAAACACCATGATCTTTGTGTGAGTGCAAAATCTTTAAACCTTAGGACTTACAAGTGTCAATCTACCAAGAGATGTTTGAACTCTGTGCACATCTGGAAAAGAACCAGATTCAACAGGGGCAGAAATATGAATTGCTCATAAAAGATAATATTTCACAAAGGAGCTGAAAGAGCATGTCTGGCCCATGGACATGACAATGTTTAAAACATGTAAGAGTAGTGAAGGGAAGGTTGGGCTCTCGCGGTTTGAGTGCAGATTGCTGCTGGTCCCCAACACTTGCCCTTCTGCAAGCAGGCAGCACATGCACCATTCACACCTCCGTTCACTGCAGGTTCCCAACAACAAAACATCTCTCATCTCAATGATGAGTTGGGTCAGACGCACCGAACCCTCCCTAAACACCCCAGATTAGGTGGCATACTGTGTGTAGAACACATTTTTGATCAAAATTTATCTTCTTCAAGAGAATTTTTGCATGATTTGGGCTTTTTTTAACACTTCACAAATAGAGAGACACTTAAACTGACAGACTGGAGAAGGAAACTGTGCACCGTACTGTAGTTACACAGCACCAGGAATGTCCTCCTCTGTCAGCAAGACAGCATTTCCTCAACATGCATTTTTAGCATGTGGCTTGTCTGCCAGACCACTGACAACAGAGAATGGTAATTGCAATTATGGCAGTGACCCTGTGGCATAAATACATGCCATTTGAAGAGAACTTATTTCTAACAGAGCTATGAAGCATCCGTCAAACACTAACTTCTGTAATTTCTATCATTCTGGGTTGCATTTTGCTAAAGGGGCAAGCTGCTTTCATGCAAAAATATCAACGAAAGGCTCAAGAGCTTATCCATTTACTAGAGTAAAACAAAGCCGTTAAAAAGAATACAAAACAAAACAGCTTTGAACTGCTCTACCGCATTTTAATTCCAAGCAAGTATCTGTCATGTAAGGTTAGATTAGCCTTTATAACCATGTTTGCTGTAATAGAGATCTTGACAGGCCCTTGACTGTAGTGGCAAAAATGGCAGCACAGTAATTACTTTTCAGCTTTGTTAGGATTATCTTCCTGCAATAGTGAAGCTTTTAGCACACGATAAAATGATAGCCTTGCATATTGCTCAATTACAGCACAGCCTCCTACCTTTTTGTCATTTCACTGGGCAATTCCACTTCATTATTTTGACAGCACCACTGACTAATCACAGAGATGAGGCAGGAGGATGACCTCTGGAGATGACTTAGTCCAACCCTCCTGCTCAAAGCAGGGCCAGTGGCAGAAGGCTGCTCTGTACTTGTCCAGTCGAGTTTTGAATTTCTTACTGGCAGACATGGAGGCTCTCACCAAGATGAATTCTTCCTCACTAGAAGAGCAGCTTTTTATGCTTTAAGGAGAGGAAAGTATACCGAGAAGTACCCAACCTGCTTCCACAAATGGCAATCTGATCCTCAGGCCACGTAACTGCCCTACTCATGCAGAAAGTCGGGCAAAGCTTAGAACCGAACCCAAATTTGTTGAGTTTTAAGGCTAGGTCAGTAACCATTTCCTCACATTAATTCCTAGCAAATACTTTAAAAAACAACTAGCAGATATAAGAACATACCTCCTGAATTTCACAGTACCCTGTGCATGGTTAATTTCTCCTCATCGTGGCATGTATTTCAAATGAAGACTTTTGGGTAGGGATTGTTTCAGAGAAGACGCCAGGCCTGGAATCTGCAGCAGATTCCTTGTTCACACATAAGGGCAACATTGTGATGAAACTTTGGTTAACACATAATTACAAAAGCAAACTAATTACTGACATACAAACCCATCTACTGAATTAGGAAAAGTAATGTTTCTGACTGACATATCAACCTTAGCAAACTGCCCATCTTGCCACCCAGCAAAAGCAAGTCAATGAGCAGATGGCAGTACAGCAGTCATTAGTAATCCTTTAAAGCCCCAATTCCAAACCATTACTTGCTTTTCTGACACTCTTAATGACTTTGGAAATTACAATGGTGACAAAGTTGGTTTTAGCTCATTTTAAAGAAGTGCTACTATACCAAAGATCTTCCCAAGGAACGCTTCTCTCTTTAAGCATATGTTGGAATCAGTGACCATACGTTTCCTTAATACAGTGTGTCAGCTGTACATCACTTTGTTTAATGCTGCATTTTTAAACATTTCACAGATCAACAAGCCATCAGATACTATGTGAAATGCTGTCAAATGCTGGTCAACGGTTGGTACTTATCTAAATATCAGAATCAGTGTACCCAGGGAGTCCATAGGTTATCACACAGCCTGGTGCCAAGCAGCACTTGTTCCCTGCTCTGCCACAGCCTCTTTCAGAGCGCATTTTAAATGGTGCCAAACACTGCACTTGTAGAACTCAATGGGTCATTTGTCACAGGGCTCAGCAGGAGCAGAATTTCTTCCATTAAATTCTGATGCTGGCAATGGAGCACAGTTCAAGAAAGTCAATACATTTCTCATTTACTTCTACGTGCATTTGCAGATTAAAGCCCTTACATCAGGTTTGGGTTTATTTACACTGATGAAACTAACAAACTCAAGGGAATTGCTCTGAATTCATGGATTAGCTTGATAAGGTTCAACACAAAATTCTTCTTTGTTACTAACATTTTCTGAAGGTTAAAGACAGTGAAAACTGTCTCCTAGAGCTGCTATGGCAGACAGTTACTTAAAAAAAAACCCAACCAAAACCCCTCTATGTATTTTTTTCCCAAGTTCACCTGATTTGCTGTAAGACGGAAGCTATTTATGTCATTATTGCTTTTTTCTGGACAAAATCAACTCCAAGAAAATGCTGATTAATTTGCAGCGTGATGCATAAAAAGTGAGCTTGTGAAATTACCAGAAGAGGTAAATAAATGATTCATGTGGGTTGCTTTTGCATGAATAAATTATTTGTTCCTTCTCAGTGTTTCATTTGATAGAAGAATGCAAAATTAATGCTTTTCTATGCAAACAGAAAGCCTTTTCTAAAGCTCTGACCTAATTACAGGTGTTTGCTAAGAAACACACACTTAATTCTTCAGGAAAAAAAGAAATCTTGGTGCCATATTAGTGTCATGGAAGGGAAGTGTCAAACAACAAACATGCCATTTGAGGATATTTAACAGACAGACATTCACATTATTAATATTTCTGTCTTCCTAAACCATTTTCGCCCTTTTGGAGAGGTGATCAAACTGGTACCCAAAATACTACATCCGTAACAGCTAATGTTTTAACACAGGCTATGACTCAAATGGTATCACTGTAGATCATGCAAAGGTGTGTATCCCAGAAAATTTTCATTAATGCCAATAAAATAGATGGCATTTAAATTATCTTGTAGCCAAGGAAACAGGGAGCACCTGACAAGTATTATCCCTCAGCCTTCTCCTTCAGATGCAGCCAATATGAGCACTTCAGTCCAATCCTGCAACAGGTGAAGGCAGAATTAATTCTTAGCATATTGGGCCTTCAATCACAGTGGTTCCTGCCGGCTTGCAATGAGTTTTTGATATGAAGAATTGTTCAGAAAAATAATGATAAAAATGCCAAATTATTTCTTGATAACTACCATTTGGAACAGTGGAAAACATCTTCCTTTGGGGCTGTCCCTGGCAGAGACAAAGAGCAAAGCATATAGCCTTTTATCCCCAAGCACATGAGTAATCGGACAGAGGAGGGCAGTGATCTAGAGCTGGTATCAGCTGTTATCACAGAGCAAAGGGCTGTCCCAGCTGCCTACTGATGGGTTTCCCTCAAAGTCCCACAGAGAAGTTCCATTTCAATGTTTTGCTTTAAAGTTTTCTGAACCCTCAATTCAGTTTTCACTCGTACCCAAGCTTTTGTTACAGCACACCAGCTGCCTTCTCGTACCTGCCCACATGTAGGTATACTCCCACCCCTCAGGTTTCATTCTGTCATTCCACTGATTTAAATGTGAATTTACACAGTGGACAACAAGAGCAGAATTAATTTAGATTTTACAGCTTTCCATCGTCGACCATGAAGAAATTCCATTAACAGGATTTTATCAGAATAACTGTCCAACAATTTTGGATGAAATATCCACACATGTCAAGGATTTAGACATAAGCAGAAATCAAAAAACTGAAAATTATTCATCCATGAACATGAAGAGAGAAAACACTTCAAAGCTTGAGATTACCTTTAATCTGCAGGTTAGCAAAGTGAAAGGAAACATTACACTATAGTGCTGACAAGAAGATGGGTAAGAGCCGAAGTAACTAAAGAATATTTGTGCTATCTATCACAATGTTTTTTATATCAGCATTTCTTCAGACATTCTAATTAAAACATGCAAAGCCCTTCACAAATGTACTCAGACTTATCTTAGATAATTCAGAATGAATAAAATGAATGTTTCCTGTTCGACCAGTACTGCACATTTTAGGTACGTTCGTGCAGTGGCTTTGGCACATTTGTAGGTATTTCCCCCACTAAGGGCACTTCCGCTGCTCTCGCACTAACTGCAACAACTGTTTGTGTCTGTGACAGACAGACTGATTAACTGATTGATTCAATAGTTTCAAGTGGTGTTTTGCAACAGAATCAGAAGTTTCCATTAACCAACTTGTCTGCTCCTACCTCTGCAGCTCCTCGTTCTTCAGATACAGGCTCCCCTCTCCATTTACAGCCTTCCCTCCCTGATCTCCCTCCTGTTATATTACACCACAGACCACTTAATGATCCCAGCATAACAAATGATTTAACCTACTTTAGACATTAAATATGGACGAAGATGGAATAATTACTCTATCAGTCTTCCTGTCAATTGCAGATTTAAACAGCAGTAACTCAGATTCATTACCAGGTGACTGAAGAGCAACCTAAACGCCCTTCCCCAGCAGCAACTACTCGTGACAACAGCCTCCATGTATCTACACTGAAGGGTAGAATTCCATTTTAAACGTTTGATACATATTTAATTCAAATTTATGAGAAATAATTATCTGAAAGGTCTGTCCACAAAGCAATGAGACACTTCTCAAGCTCCAGTCATCTACTGCTGGCTGCTGCACTCAGGTGCTTCCTCAGTGCAAGAGGCACCAGGCATCTCAGCCCCCAGAAGCAAGCGGTTATGACAGAGCTGACTTAGATCTAGATAAATCTGGCAGATTTAACAAGTAATGTGGGTAATTAGCACACCAGAGGTTAGACAGCCACAGTTCTCTGCTACTTTGTTCCAAGCTTGAATGCCCTTGATAGAAATCAGTGAGGTATCTACTCCAAACATTTTTGTTTCCATACACAATGTGGCTGCCACAATTCAAAACAATTTAGTGGGTGGATCTGTAATTAAATTATTATGTCTCGTATCTAATTAAAACAGATTTCAAGGCACATTTCAAGCTGTGGCTGGATGTCAGTTTTAAGTTGCCTCACATGGCTTGGCAAGCAATCACGCTGAAGGAGAGCAGAGGGAAACAGCATCCAAGACTAAGAAAAGGAGGATCTAAAAATAAAACTGTTTTGGAATGACTGCCATTCATTTTGAACCCAGCATTTCATTACTGGCATGATACCACCCCACCCCACAGATCTCTCAAACAGGCCATGAGACGCACTGAAAGAAATAAGAAACAACTGAAAATGCACAGACCGTGGTTGCGTCTGGGTTCTATACACAGTTTAACAAAATGCAGCTCAATGGAAGCCTTCCCACTTCCTGGCAAAAGAGTTTCAGAGTGAATATGTAATTACAGGCCAGACAAGACAGAAAGCTTGGTAAGACACACTACACAGGCTGCAATCTTGTGACAATAAAAGGCTTTATACCCTGGCTCTCCGCACTACTACACGCTGTCAACGACGAGTTCCAAGACACACAGGGTCTTGGTGTGTCAAGACAAGGCAAACCATTTAAATTCTTTGCAGACAGACTTACCCCGTGGAGGGTAACTGAACAGGTCTAGTTGTTCTGCACCATGCTGGCTTGCAGCTCGGAAGGAAAAAAACCCAACGATTGAAATTCAAAAGCAGAGTTCTACACTACACTAAGATTGTGGGTCAAAGAGGAACTCATCTGAAAAGCAGTGGTTTTTTTGGAGTGTCAGGAAAGATGTATTTGAATTTTAGAAGTATTCAAAAGTATTCCTGTTTCAACAACCATTTATGACTACTTTGTCCTTACAAATACATTTCTCCAAAATATTGATTACTTTTCTACTGACTCCTGATAATTAGGCCGATGTCATGTGTTTGCATGCAATGCAGTATGGCTGTTACCCCTCAAAGCACTGCAAACCACTCGAGGATAAACCCAGCAACATGAAAGCACTTTCCTCCATAAAACACAATGCTTTTGTTGCCTCTGCAGGAGTCCCTTAGGACATTCTGTTCATTTTGCATGCAAAAACGTGAGGTGGTTAATTCATTCATCAATCTTCATCTACCCTATTGATCTTTACTACAAATTTGCTAGCTCAAATATTTGCATTGCATCGTGTTTACTTCTCTCTGAGTTATGTATTTTACTGCCTGCTAGATCTAAAAAATGTTCATGTTTGCAAATAGTGGGACCCAAAAAAACATGTACACAGAAGTCATTCTGAAGTAATCTAGACACAGCCACATATAAATAATTGATGCAACTTAGATAAGGTAATAATATGCCATAACAGTTCCCATAAAAACCAGTCACAAAGACAGCTTTGCTGCTCTGCTATTGCTCAGATTCTTGCACCTTCCTTCTTGTGCTGTCTGTCATGGCATCTTACTGCTTGAAGAAAACATTTTACTCCAAGAAGAATAAAAGTGCTGTCACCAGAAAGAGAGTATTTCACTTGCTTCAGAATTAGTGGTTAATCCAAATTCACTTTACTATCACATTAGGAAGAGGATACCAGCTAATGCTCTGCAGCTCTGAACACAAGCATACGTAATCACCTGCCTGATAGCCCCAGATGTGTTACGTACACACACATGGATTTGTATGGTTTCAGATGCGTGTAATGCCTTTCGTATTACAAGTGGTATCGAGCCAAACTTGGAAAGGATGTTATTAAACCACATTAATGTGAAGCCTGACAGACGCTCCTCCCACAGTAGTAAGCTGCCAGAGAAGTGACATTTCTCCAGGTGAGGACCGTGTGCGCTGAAGTGGCTGTCACACTTGCACTGGGATGGGGTTCCCGCAAGCAGGAGAACACAGGGCAGCTGGCACTTCCCAGGAGCAGGTTCCTCCACTGTGACTCTCTGGAGCACCTCAAGGTGAGAAGGCAGCTTCCCTGTGACACTTCATGAGCAGCAGAGACAATGACTGCAGGACAAACAGAGCTGGCACCCTTGAGCCTGCTGGAGCAAGCTTCTGACCGCTGTGACTATGCAGCCTTTCTGAACCGTTGCTCTTCATTTAAATTCCATTTTTTACATACAACTGTAAAACTAGCAAAGGCAAAACTATTTGTTAAGCTGAACACAGACCTTGGTATACAGCTCTGAATTCAGAGAATTCAGCCCAGAAATGAGGAGTTTCATAACCACCTTTCACAAACTGTACAGAGGGAGTTGAAACAAAGTTTAAAAATGCTGTTAAAGTGTCATTTTTTCTCTCATTTCCAGCCGAGCACCCCAGTGGGATTTTATTCCTACGTAAAATTTAATGCTAAATAATGGACCCATTTTCAGAAGACCTCAAGATGCTGAACCCACTATGGGATTGAAATGACGAGAGGAACAAGAAGAACTAAAACCCCAGCTCTGGCCTCCTTTGGGACCTGCCCCTGGTACACCTATCCTGCTCACTAATTACTTCACCTCCCTCTGTTTTGTGTACTCTTCATTATGCACTAAACACATTTCAAATGTAATTGCATGAAAATTGCCTGGTGCACCCAGGAACCAGCAAGTCCATGTAACTGCTATTATAAAACTCCAATCAAAGACACTGAACATTTGCCAGTGCAAAGTAATTAAGCCAGTAAAACTATAGGTGACTTGAAGTGTTCTTTCATTAGCAAAGAGAATGCAATTATTTTCCTGCCACCTTTTCTTATTCTGTTCATCTGACAGGCAGGAACAGACATACTAAACAGGCTGGTTTCTCACACAGCTCCCTGCCCCTCAAAGCACATTTCCATGCCTAGCTCTCCCCACGGAAGTTGTTATTCACACACAACTGATGGTCAACACATTGCCTCCACTATCGGGACTTAACCCCTGCTTATCGAGCTTCAACATCTCCTGCCAGCTAAACTGAGCAGCATCCTTAAACCCTTTGGCTTTCACTGAATACCAAATAAAACTCAAAATGGTTACAAAGGGAGCACGCAGGGTGTGAAGCATTTTGGGGGAAAACTCATATAGCATTTTTTGCTTTATTTGGTTTTTACTAAGGCATGATGTCTTCAGCAACAAGAATAAATGGATTGCTGAAACATTGCTGCTCACAGCAGTGACACACCTGCATAATTCCATGGATTCTTTCTGAAACCAGGTGTTGCTATGTAGCATATTACTGTCTCCACTTTCTCCTTTTTAACCTAATTCTGAATATATTTTACTGACAATCATGTGTGAAAATGTAGTTTTGTCATTCCTAGATGTATCTTAGACTCTTGCCTCATCACAGCTCCTAAGATTAGCAGTATCAATTGGCAGCCTAGTTGTATTGATAACCTTCAAAAGAAAATCAAGACCCTACACAAAGTGACATGAATGATTCATTAAGCCACCCAAATGTTACTGTATCAAGGAGACAGGCAAGTTTGAACCCAGTATGAGGTGTCTCTAAATAAATAAATGAGCTGCCTTCTGAATTATTCAAGCAGCTGAGATCTCACCACTCGTGAGCCTTCCCGAGCACGATGAGCCACTGCAGCCAGCCCAGCACCTAAGAGGGAAGTAACCTGGTGAAAGTCAAAGCTGGCCTGGACAGTCTCAGTATCCTCCACCGGTTCCCTGGGGCAGCTGACAACACAGACCTGCATGGAGCTCAACCTCTCTCAAATCCAAAGATGAAGCAGCCCATTTCTGATCATCATCCCAAGTTGAACTTGAGCCTGATCACCCACCAGAGAGCCTGGCTGAGAGCACCAGCTGATGCCCAATTTGAGAGATATCAGTCTGGGGAGGTGCAGTCAGGGCCCGAGCACACAGCCAGAACACGGCAGGGTGCCAAACCCAAACTCAATCTAAAGTATCTACTGGCGTACGAGACTGGCGGGCAACCAACTAAAGAAAGCTTTGATTTAACACAGTCAAATGAGTTTTGTTCCAAGGAAAATAATGGTTGTATAGTATTCCCATCCACCCTTAGACAACTGCAGAGCACAGCTGGACTCAGCAATACTATCCAGCAGGAAGGACACGTTCCTACCTAACTCAGAACTGCAGCACCACACAGCACACAGCCCGTGTGGCCACCATGCGATGATCAAACACCTACACAGGAAAGCAGTGAACATTGTTTACGTTGGGCTTTTTCCCCCCGCCTCATAAATGTCGCATGTGAAGAAAAAGAAGAGTCCTGTCATACTGCGAAAGGATTCAACTCTAATGAAAGGCTTCTGACAGGCCAGGATGAAATGACAATGTAAGGATATTAATTGAAGAGAAGTTGCCCAATGGCTTAGCTACAGATTTGCTCCAGCAAGCAGAAGCAGAACTTGAACATGGCAACACAAGTTAATGCATTTTTATGGAAAAAAAAGAAGCAGAAAGGACAATTTTCCTTAATTTCCAACTGCAGAGAACTTCTAAGAGCAGCTTGCACAAAGCACTGGTAACCAGAGAACCCTGTAAATGCGCTGATTTCTGCTGAACTTTAACACTAGCTGTTCACCCCTTAGTTCTGAAGTTGTATTTAAAATATTCTCATCCTTTACAATAATATATACTGGCAGTGGATCTGAACCTGGCAGGCTTCAGAATTCCATGAGCCTACTAATTAGGGTAAGAAAATGCTTCCCCCTCCTTCCTCTTCTTGGCATCAACAGAAGTTAGTGACTGGTGTCACAGAATGCTACTCGCTCATATCATGTGTATGAGCAGCATGTAACAACTCAGACAAGCCATCACCTTGAGCCATCACCCCAACTAGGACTAGGCTGGAACTGGGACCAGTCACAAAGACAGTCCAAGCTGAAACAACCATGTGTCACTCCTGACATTTCGAAATGTCACATGTAGCTCCCTCCAAATCAAGGGCTGAAATCACCAGTACAAAGGTTGCTGCAAGTCTTACAAGAGGTATATGGCAGCATACGACAAATACAAGTAAGCAGATCAGACAGTGAAATCCATTTGAGACTAACTGGTGAGTAATCAACCTGACAAAGTTTATGATCCCTGAACTAAGACTAATACAAAGGTACAATGTCACCAGTGAAGTGGTAACAGCTGATAAAAGTACCCTTCTGCGAGGGAAACACAATCCTTTTTGCTTTGGCTGGAGGCAAAAGCAGCATCAGACAATTCCAAAAGCAACAATTGTACTCTCTTCGAATGGTTCTAAACCGCTAAATTAAATAATGCCTTTGCTCTTTGAGTAACCTTTGGTAATTGCTGGGAGAAAAAAATATTTACAATGCTCTTTGACTTGAGTGCAGCACATATCAAAATTTATATTGAGAGATTGAGCAGTAATAGAAACATCTTGCAGGAGAAAATGTGTTTATTTACAAACGCATAGAAACTATTTAAATTAGCATAAGGGGAACAGAACAAGTCATAGGAAAATTATAGTGGAATATTCCCCCATAATTCCTTATTCTTAAAAACAAAACCAACAAATCCAAAACCAGAAACAACCCCCCTTCCCCCAAAAAAAACAAAACAAAACCCCCTTCACCTGGAAAGTATCAGACTTAAAATCCAATGAATTAGAAATTGATTCATTCTCATGTAAATAGAAGCAAAGCTTAACTCAGCTCTAGGGTCAAAGTTGCAATTTCCAATATAGAAATTAAGTTCTCCCTGACCTAGATGCATTCTGATTTAGGCAATCTTCTGTTACCTTGTTTTTCATTCCAGAGGCTTTGTTTCAATTAAGTGTCAGCAAGCATCAAACACAATTGTACTTTAAAAAGAATTAACTCTTGGAATAGTGTGGGGGACTAAGGCCAGGTGTCAAGGCTCCTCTCTGTTCAAGAATGGCAGAAAAGCTGCTGCGGTCCCCGAATTCAGCAGAGCTATGCTGCCTTGGAGCAATGCAGGACCTGGCTCACGGTGTCAGAATTACCTTCTTGGAGTTATTGATTTGGGACACGAAATTTCAAAGCCACGAAGAAATTATGAAGTGGGAGTCTTCTACACGGCCTTTCAAAATCCCCCCTGCGTTTCCCTTGCCCAGCACCGAGCTGAGAATCCCTTGGAACCTAATACAGAACCCAGAGGGGATCTGTTCAAGTTCTTCGGGGAGATCTGTGCATCTTTCCCAATATTATTCTGACAGCCCCAGGAATTGCCAATTTCCCTCTCCAATTTACAACTTGTCTGAACAAAACACCGGAATTCACCGAGCTGATATGCAGTTCTTCAGGATCATTACTGCATTCAACTGTCGGTATGTTCACACTGCTCTCGATGCTTCCGAACCAATTTCCCCACCTGGCCACCCTCTGTCTTGCTGGGAGCTGCACTCATTTCTTTTAAAGCACTTAGCTATTTTGTTGCCATTTTACTTGACAGCCACCCCCTCCCTGTGCAAAAGCACAGCTACTGTGTTTATTATACTTTGATTCTGTCCGGAAAAATAACTTTTTATTTTCTTTAAATAAGCCCTAAATGAGGAAATTGATCAGTAAAAAACCAGTGCTTTCAGTAGAAAACAAGTCTTCAGTACTGAAAAGAGTGATGACCACCCTCCTACACAGAAAAACAGATCCCCCCTAACAGCACAAGATGGGAAAAACTTGGAGAACGATTTCATTTCTCTCTTCGCTCACTGGCTATAGGAAAACAGGCTGAGTAACCCAGCTGGTCCCTAACAGCCACGTGTCTTGTCCTGGGAAGAGAACATGCCAAGGAACAAATAAATTCAAAACACTTAAAGAGAAGCTTCAATAAAAGCACAAGAAAAACACAAGCTATGGAAGGAAAGAAATCTCTTGCTGGGGAGTGAGGAAAATGCATTTTACGGTGTCCATCACCAACATGAATCTAGTGAAGCAAAACACTGAAGCAGAAGGTGTGCAGCTTGGTGGGAGGAAAAATGGAGCATTTATCATCATGGGTTTGCTTCTCAGCATGACCTTCTCTTAACTGCACAGTATCAGACCCAACCCTCTCATTTTTTCTTTTCACCAGAATCGTGTCTCCTCAACAAAAGCCCATCTCAAGACCCAGTTTTGATCCATGTGTTTTTAGCCAGAATCTGGCTACGCCTCAATCCGCGTTTCCCGCATCAGTGTCACTTACAGTGGCCTCAAAGTGCTGCAGGAGTTTGAAGGCCATGGAACACCAATAGGTACATCAGCATCTTGCCAGAGGTGAACCCTTCACCAGGGCTGCTAGCTTGCTTCAGAACCACCCATCTTTCACTTAACCTGCCATTTTACAGCAAACTTCTGCGAACTTTGTAGAATTACTTCACTTTTTGCCTTGAAAGGACAGGCACCCAGCTGAGCTTTCCTCTAACGAATTCCAGACATGGCTTCTACTCTGTGTTACAAGAGGCGCCTTCGGCTATATTATTCAAACTGTGTGAAATCAAGTTAAACAGCAAGAAGAGCAGAGTTACATTTGAATCAGAGTAGGTTCAAAAATGGAAAACAAATACGCTAGGCGGCTAACAACTCCGATTGTGCATGCCGAGGCTCTTCAGCCTGCATGTTTATAATGAGGATTTACTGCAAAACCATCACTGCATCTTAATAGTAAAGAAATTCAAGCTGAATACCGAAAGAGACAAAAGATTGCTTGAAATTCAGATAAATGTGTGCTTCTGTCTGACATCCCAGCAAACCAAAGGGAAAAAAGGTTTTAATTTCAGTGGGTGGTACAATTTTATGACAGAGGGAAATAAATTTTCACCGAGCACGACTGGCATCTCTGGAAACTGTGTTAGCTTTGTTCCCAGTCATCACGTCAAAGTAGATTTGGGTTTTTCTATTAAGACGAGCACCATAATCAAAAGACTAGAAAACATCTCCTTCCTACTACACCATTTTGAAGTCACATCTTCATTTCGCATTAGGACTCTCCTCTGATATTGAAACCTGCCAAAAGCCTGGGTCAGTTTTCATCCTTCTTTACAAAGTCTTCATCCTCTTTACAGTATTTCAGGTGCAACAGAACAACTTCTCTTCTGAAATACTATATTGTCTTACAAACATTCATTATTAAAAAACCTCTGTACTCTCTCAAAACACGATGCAATTTTTGAACTGTGATTACTTGTAGAAAGTAATTTCCAACCCTAGCAACCTACAGAAACTCTACTTGCTGTTTCCATGCTGAAATCTGAGTAGCAGGTAGTGGGAAAGATGTACAAGGTCACATGGATGATTTGATACTAACGTCATGGTTGCACAGGTTGTCAATCTATCACAAGAAATCCCTGTGGAGGTTCACAATCCAGAACAAAAGTTACTCTCCTCTCACATGTACTAGGAAAATAACCTTCCTTACACTCCTCTCCTGTCATTGCCTGAAATCACCGTAACTAAGACAGTGAAAACACACTGGTTTATGCCTTCCTTTAAGCAAATACAGTTCTGGGGATGCCAGCACAGAGCAAGCCAGCAGATTCCAAAGCAAAGAGAAGATGCTCAATGCTCAGCCCAGGGATGGCTGATGTGGGCAAAGGAGAAGGGCAGGAGCAGGGGATCACTTTTACACTGAAAGAGAATGATGCATCTGCTAGCTACAGCACAGCATGCTGGCCTGTACTGTGTCTTGAACTTTGGAGATTATTTGATATAAGCACACCCAGTTCACGAGCTGCTCAGAAGTTTCACCTCCCAGTTCTGAGGCTTCTGATCTTTATGATTTATCCAGCTGGCCATTGATTTATATCGCTGTAACCCAACCATCCAGTTCAAAGGCTTAAACATCAGTACCAGATTAATGGCTTCTTCAAAACATCTTCAACAATCCATCATTTAAACTACAACAACTGGGTTTTAACTGACCTTTCTGAAAATAACTGCAGTGATTCAGCAGCAATGGTTGGAGATCATCCCACTGGCCATCCTCCTGCATGCTCCTGGCCACTTGCAGTATCAAGACCACAGTAAACACATTTTTCTGGCTCAAAGCCATTTATTAGAAGAAATTATCTTCTAGGACCAATGGCATGAAGTCAGAAGACAGAAGGTGAGTAACCACTTATTCCTTTTAGGAGGTGTCGTGGTTTAAGACCCTCACGCAGCTCATTCACTCACTCCCCCTTCTTTCTTCCCCCTGCTCCCGGAGGGATGGGAAGGAGAATCTAAAGAAAGCAACTCCCACAGGTTGAGATAAGAACAGTTTAGTAACTAAGGTGTAACACAAACCACTGCTGCTACCACCAATAATCATACAAGAGAAAATACAAGGAAAGAATACAATCGCTCATCACCTATACCCAGCCTGACCACACAGTGCACCCCCACCCTTCCGGGTCTCTGCTCTCCGTTTTACATCCTGGGCATGATGTGCTGTGGTATGGAATACCTCTTTGGTCAGTTTGGGTCAGGTGTCCTGTCTCTGCTTCCTCCCGGCTTCCCCTCCTCCCTAGCAGAGCATGAGGCTCAGAAAGTCCTTGGCTAGACCAAAACACTACCAAGCAGTAACTGAAAACATCGGTGTCATCAGCTCTGTTCCCAGGCCGAAAATCAAAAACACAGCACTGCACCAGCTACCAAGAAGGAGAAAAATGACTGCTACTGCTGAACCCATGACAGGAGGGATTGATGCTAAGTATTCACACCTAACTAGTTCATGCAATTGCTCCTTAATTCCAAATATTAAGGATGTTTAAATTAAATAGATTGAGAAAACTATTGTAGCATCACCTGGATTTGCATGGATGCAGCCTCCACCAGCACGCAGACGCTTATGTGAGAGACACCTTATTCCACTGGTCAAACAGACATAAGCACTGTTTGCCAGAAACAGTTTTCTCACTCTGATATTCAGGTTTATCTTGTCATTTAACTGATCGAATTATCACCTGATGGACCAACATGGCAATCTGCAGGCTCAAATCCCTCACCTGCCAATACGATTTATCACCTATATCTGAAAACCAGGTCTTTGCGCATTTTCTCTTAAATAACACATCAGTCTCAATTCTTTTGCTTACCATAAGTAAATGGCTTCAGCAATTACTGTCTGAGCAGTACAACTGCTCAGTTCTTGGCATTTAAGAATACGTGGTTGTGCATTTCCAATGGTCTGCATGGTCCAGACTGGCTCCAGCAACATGGATGACACCAATGCTTTGCTACATGGTCATGTTGTTTACAGAGAAAACCTCCCAAGACAAGGACAGGAAAGGTGCAGGGCACATCAACAGGGCTGTGGAGAAGTGCAGCAGCTCCAGAAAAACATGCTGAGTTTATGAAGTCCCATGGTGCAGTCTCGTTTTAGTAGAATGTCCCAAACTCAAGCAATCCCAAGGGGCTGGAGGATTTATGAGCAGAACACAAGTGCGGTCAGGTAAAACAGCACTTACTGGCTAAAAAAATTTACAGGCAAGCCATTTGCTATCTAAGAGAGCAATAAAGCAGTCCCAGAGTACAGATATTTACACGCAGAACAAAGCTCTTTGAGCTCTGAGTTACTGGCAGGTTGTGACGATGCTTTCAAAGAGCTTTCACCTTAACAGCTGCTCAGCAGCAGCAGTTGGAGCAAACTCTTCAGTTCCTATCTGGAAGAATTAAGTCAAAAACTGGTTTTAAAATTGAGACAGTGTGTGCATTTCATCAGCTCTACAGCTCCGTGAAGGCAAAGAGAAAATCAAAGTAAGAGATGTGAAAAGCTCTCACATGAACATATTTGATGATGATGAACATATGATTAATGTGAAACAGAAATAAGTATTTCTCTCCAGCCAATTGCCACTCAAACCTCAGAAGTCAAACACAGAAACAGAAAATAAATATTACCTGGCATTTCCACATGCTACAAGTTTAATCCACTTAATAATCACAAAGAATTTTAAACTACACTACCACTGTGTCCATATATATAGCAAGATGGCAAACAGAAGACATCTGATACACCCTGGAAGCACTGGAATGATGAGAAAAGTCCCCAGAGCTGCTCTCCACAAGCACTGAATGGTTTGTCCTGAATCACCTACTTTTTTTCCTTAAGCAGCTAAGGACATAATGGGGTTTCTGAAGACATCAGATGTACAACCGCAGCAGAGTACTTTGACTTACAGCAAGATTTAGTCTATGAGTTAAGCAAGTTCGACAATAAAGGATGTCTAAAGAGAGTGAAAAGACCACGCTGCCTCCACCTAATTGATGTGCTCATCAACCCAACGAAGCTGTGAATAAAGCCCAAAAGCTGGTCGAAATGCAGAAAATTAAAATAAATATTTGACAACATGCAACAAGGGATTATTTCTGGTTTGAACCGGAGCAGAGGAGGTTATCAGCCTCCTTTTTGCAGTGGCAGTACACTGAGCAAACTGGTAGTGACCTGAATGTAAAAAAATGTAATTGCAATCAAACAGAGCAAAACCTCAATATAGTGCAAGAGAGCTTCTCCTGTTGTGCAGCATTCTGGAACACAAGAGCTGCTATCAGCACAGGCTGGCACTAAAATCAGCCATTTCTCTCAGCTCTTCTCTGCTTGCTGTGAAAAATAATGATCTGTTGATCTTGGTTTGTCATTCAAACTGCGTCAGCATCTGTCTCCTTACGGGATCTTCTGTGATGTTTACCAACTGTCAGAACAAAACAGAAACAAAAATACAAACCCAAAACTTATAGAAATACTTTTAAAATTACATTTGGCAAAAAGCCCTGACAATAGCGGCCACTGGAATTCAAAAAACTCATCCAGAACGATATTATAACCATCCATATGTCTACATGGAAAAATATCAATCTTTCCGACTCAAAAACATGAAAGCTTGTCAAGTAATTCCCTGCCAGAGGACATTTTACCTTACACGATCTTGTAACTTCTCCATAAACACAGTGAATAACATATCTAAATGGCAAAGATGAGAGCCGGAGATTTGATAGTAAGGAAAATCCCCACAGCTACATAAGATGGAATCTAAAAGCAAAGATCAAAGTTTCCACTGGCAAACACAGTGTGGCGGGTGCGAGTGCAAGAAGCTGTGGCTGACATGTCCATGTCTGACGGGTACGTCCAAGCAGCCTTGTCAAGTCACTGGAACTCAAAGAAAGAATCAGACACCTGCTGAAATAGGAGCTGAGCTGCACTGGGAAAGAGCAGAGGGGAGTGGTGATTCCTGTGCCTGAGACAGGCAGAGGCAAAGGAAAAGGCGATTCTGGCTTTGGCTGGGCAATACAAGAGCTTTTGCATTGTTTTACCAGAGGATTTTGCCTGAATTGGTGTGCTTGAATTAATAAAGAGTTCCCTGAAGAAAGGACATGAATGAAATTGATTTGTTTATGGGATTTCAATTCTCCTAAGTGGGAGAAATCTGTCAAGTACCTTAGCACCTATTACAGCCATGAAGCTGAGAGAATCCTGTCATGTCAGTAGGAACCAAATTATCACAACCTTCCAAACCCAGACAAATGGAAGTCTCCAAACTGCAAGATATCTGAAGTCAACAATTGCTTCAGAGTTAAAAGAAAAAATAATTTGAAATGCATCAGGAAAGAATACCAAAGCATTTCATCTAACCACCAGTGACTTTATCTTCCCTTCAACAGGCCATAACTGACCTGTATCTTAATGATTCCTGCAGTTCCCAACCACCGAGTAACAATAAGAAAAGCAAGTCATCTACCAACTGACTTGCAGCAAGAGATACTGCAGCAGTAAAACACAGATTTAAGCCAAGAACAAGGCAGCTGAGGAATACAAAAACCCCTTGATGAATTTTTCCATGTCCCTGCAATATGACAAATGCTGGGGAGCAAGAAATGATCCGTAACACTTCTCATGTGCCAGTGGTTGGATTTGGTAGAGCAGGGATGGACCCTGTGCCTGTTGCATGTGGGGTGGACCCACAGCCCCACAAACCTTCCTCATTTTCAAAGATCGTTACCAGGCTCCTACTGACTCCCCTCTGTAATTCAACTGCAAACCAAGAAGTTCCCAGCAGGAAACAGACACCAGGAAGTCTCTACTCCCTACAGTGAAGCAGCTACAGAAAATGAAAAATCCCCTGTGCTGAAGCTGCACAGCACCACCCTAGGCACAGTATTCAAATGGGTATCTGCGGCCTTTCATCACAGATGTCTTCAGTTCACCTGCAGAAGCCATGATACTCGGTAACTGTGAGGAAAATTCAAACAAGGGAAGGATTAGGTCATCAGAAAGAGTCAACCTGAGATGACGTTAAAGGACCTCCTGCTATCCCTAGTCCTTTCCTGCACCAAAGCCCAGCTCTATTTCCAATTACAAAGAATGCCCCTGGAAACAGATTCTCATTTAACACTTCAGTAATGCCATAGAATCATAGAAACATAGAATAGTTAGGGTTGGAAAGGACCTTAAAATCATCTAGTTCCAACCCCCATGCCATGCCCAGGGACACCTCACAATAAACCATGCCACCCAAGGCTATGTCCAATCCAGCCTTGAACACTGCCAGCAATGCAGCATTCACAACTTCCCTGGGCAACCCATTCCAGTGCCTCACCACCCTTACAGTAAAGGATTTCTTCCTCATATCCAATCTAAACTTCCCCTCTTTAAGTTTGAACCCATTACCCCTTGTCCTATCACTACAGTCCCTCATGAATTGTCCATCCCCAGCATCCCTGTAGCCCCTCTTCAAATATTGGAAGGCTGCTATAAGGTCTCCACGCAGCCTTCTCTTCTCCAGGCTCAACAGCCCCAACTTTCTCAGCCTATCTTCATACAAGAGGTGCTCCAGTCCCCTGATCATCCTCGTGGCCCTCCTCTGCACTTGTTCCAACAGCTCCATGTCCTTTTGATGTTGAGGACACCAGAACTGCACACAGTACTCCAAGTGAGGCCTCACAGGAGCAGAGTAGAGGGGCAGGAACACCTCCCTCAACCTCCTGGTCACACTGCTCTTGATGCAGCCCAGGATACGGTTGGCTTTCCGGGCTGCAAGTGCACACTGCCAGGTCATGTTCATTTTCTCATCAACCAACACCTCCAACTCCTTCTCTGCAGGGCTGCTCTGTATCTCTTCTCTGCCCAACCTGTAGCTGTGCCTGGGATTGCACCAGCCCAGGTGGAGGACCTTGCACTTGGCATGGTCAAACTTCATCAGGTTGGCACCAGCCCACCTCACAAGCGTGTCAAGGTCCCTCTGGATGGCATTCCTTCCCTCCAAAGTATCAACCGAACCACACAGTTTGGTGTCATCGGCAAACTTGCTGAGGGCGCATTCAATACCACTGTCCATGTCACCGACAAAGAGGTTGAACAAGACTGGTCCCAACACCCATCCCTGAGGGACACCACTCGTTACTGGTCTCCAGCTGGACATTGAGCCATTGAGCACAACTCTTTGCATGCAGCCATCCAGCCAGTTCTTTATCCACCGAGTGGTCCACCTATCAAATTGATGTCTCTCCAATTCACAGACAAGGATGTCATGTGAGACAGTGTCAAACGCTTTGCACAAGTCCAGGTAGGTGACATCAACTGCTCTACCCCTGTCCATCAGTTCCATAGCCCATCATAGAAGGCCACCAGATTGGTCAGGCAGGATGTCCTAAACTTTAGAATGAGGTACAGCACCACGAACCCAGTTTGTGTGCACACTACCCAATTGTATAAAAACCCAGATAAACACTGAGTAGTGTCTACGTCAGAATTCGTCACACCCACAAAAAACTCGAAACCTGTGTACAGATAACATTTAATTTAGATGTTCAAGAACATCCCTTTCTAAATAATGTGGATAAAGAGCCAGACAGCATAAGAAAAATGCACTGCAGAGACAATCTCCTCATTAGACACTGCAATTGCAGCTGGAAACACGAGAATGCTGCATGGCTAACAAAGGGGCAAGACAAACCAGCCCTGCCTGCAGGCAAGGAAAGCCTACAGCCACAACCCTGAAAGCACGCTGACTGCAGGCACAAACTACCCGAGTGCACGACACTGGAGATGTGCTTAAGCTTTTGCAGGATCAGGAAATAATGAGCAAAAGAAAAAATAGCTGGAGACAGCAAACGATAACAGGGAGACAGACCTACACTATAAAACAAGTAAGTTAAGCCAAAGAAAGAAGCTTCAGTTATTCCCACCTGGTAATATTTTATTTGCATTAACACAGCATTTTAGTTCAACTCTTCTCTACTGTCACATACCAAAAGATTTACATGAGGTCCTTCCAGCTCTCCAGTTTTGGACAGACAGCGCACATTTCTCACCCCTGTGACGGTGGGACAGGCAGGAGGAAGCCCAGCTGCAAAGCTGACATTTCATTTTGGACAAAGATAGGGGAGTCTGGGGAGAAACAGTAGCACAAAACTGCAAGATGTGCCTGTAAGTGATTTAAATGTGGATTTTCCCCTCATTTCTTCCCCTATGTGGCTGGATTAGCTGTATTAGCGCTTTAACAAGTTTTACATGGTGCAGCTGGAGAATGGAAGGAGCCTGAGCCAGTCCCTCCTGCCTCACAAAAAATACTCTGTCCTCCCTCCTTATCAGCACCAGAGACTTGAACAAGCCGGAGCCAGGGCTGGCACTGCCGTGAATCAGGCCTCTGTGCCCAGCTGCCTCTCCAGGCTGGGGATGCACCTCGAACACACTCAGACATTCACTCAGCTTTCAACCACTGCATGTAACCACAGGAAAGAAAAAAAGCCCAAAGTGAAGGAAAGCTTCTATGCTCTCTGCAGTTTAGCCAGTGTCCTGGAAGAGGGAGATGGGGCTCCTGATCCCATAGTGTGGCCTTTGGGCATCGGGCAGCTCAGGAAGCTGTTCCACAGCCGAGGCAGGCACAGCGTGACTGCTGCCAGGACTGCTCCCAGCTATCTTCCACTTTAAAAATTATCTTCCCTTTATACAAAATCCTAATTATTGATGGTCTTGATTAGGCCATGTGTTATCATTAAATCACTCTAAAGGCACAGTCCATTTATTTAGTATGAATTCTGATTTATTGTGAGAAAAGGCAATCACTCATTTTATGAGTACATTTATCCTCCTCTATCTGGTAACACCCTGGGAAGGCTTAGTTAATAACCCCCCTTCTCAAACTCCATTACATCCCGGAGGGAGATAAGGAGGCACATACAGAATATGCTCATTGATCAGAAAGACCAGTGAAATCATTACTGAGGCTCAGATATCAGGAAGGCTCATGCGGGGCCCTAGAACACTCTCCTCTGAAAGCCTGAAGGAAAATGTTCTTTAAATGCACCACAAGTGGTCAGATTTGCCTTGCAATTTGGCGCCCCAGAAAGACAGTTCCATACTAGACAGGAAAGTTTCTGTTGTGAAGGTGAAGGAGCCAAAAGACATTAACCACCCAGCTGAAAGAAAGTAGATGCTGATGTCTGCCAGCACTAAACTCTCCCCTACTATACTGCTACTACAATAAATGAGATTTGGTTGGACAAAACCAACATCTTTATGAGTTTTTTTCTTTCTAGATGATCCAAAATCAGATTCTAGCCTAGAAACTGTTTCTCAAAGAATTCTGAAGTTTTAAGAGCTCAAACCATATTTAGGCAAAGACAAATGACTGATGGGTTCAGTCTGCTCCTGATGGATCTTTGTGAACTGCAAGTCATCTTTTGGGTTTCCAGCAGAACACAACAGGTCTATGTAGAGCTAATGAAAAATCACTTCACTGATTATGAACTCCAGGGGAGGCTTTTTTAGGTGGTCAAGTGATGAGACTGGTTCCTTTATGTTCCCTCCACACTGCTCGGGCAGAGCTGGTCCCTTTCAGACCACAGCTGAAGGTGCCCATGTTGCTACTGACATGTTCTCTACAGAGGAAAACTTCCTTCTGTTACTATACAAAAGAAACTGTCAGGAGATGAGAGCATCCCCCAGACTGATGAACCCACTGTTTCAACACCTCATGTGCGAACAGCAGGCATAGCACCCACCAGTGTAATGCAGATCCTTGGGAGGATGATACATAAGCAATGCTGCGCACATAAGAGATGTATTGGTGAAAGTGCCTTGATTGGCCGTTAGAGAGCAGGCAATCAATACAAGCACACTTGAGGTTTGCAGATTAATGAATGTATTTTATAGGAAAACTGATGACATCGTCGAGGAGCTTGATACACCCTTGAAAACAATTCAATATCCTCAAACAAGAGTTAAGGCCATTGGCTTATAAATTACTGAATAGCCAGAACCACCACTCTCTGATTGCCTGGTATTACTTCCTGAAGCTCCAATTCATTCCTCTCTACAATCCACTGTATAAATTGCTTTGATGGACTCCAGCTCTCCTTATCTATTTTATTTCATCTGACCATCTATGGTCAGGTGTTACAGTTGCTTTCTAAGGTAGTCAGGAGTTAATGAACGGAAAAAGGAGATGATCATCAATCACTTTGAAATTGTCTCCTTTTGTTTAGAGAGGCAAACAGAAGAGTTAGCAGAAACAAGGGAGGAAGTACAGGGACTGACTTCAACCCTGCCACACCACCTCTGGGCTTGCCAACAGCCAGATTAACAAGCAATATGGAGTATATTAACACCTGTAAACAGCGTAGAAGAGCACATAAATCACTTCACTATTGCTCTATCCTGAGATAAGAGAAGAAAAAAAAAAACATAACCAAAACCCCCCTTTTTGCTACAGTCTTCTATATTTGAGAATGAAATTCATACCTCAACATTTTTAAAGCAGCCACAAATACAACACTCAAAGTGACAAAACAGCTCAAAAGACTGCAGGACACAGCAGGATTTTAATTTTTTTTTGAGATAGATATGCCAAGAAATATGATAATTGCTGCCAAAACTCAGCAATTTACCAAAAAGGGGATGAGAAAAGCCTATGTAATAATAATACCTGTACAAACACTCACATAAACAATATTTATAAGCACTACCATGCTTGTCAAAAGATGAATTTCCATGCTCCACTCACACAATGCTGGCAACAAAAGATTATCCATCCTTCTCAGAAGGACAGAATTAGTTGCAACTGACTCCAGTGGTTACTGATCCTAGAAATCATGACTAACTTGAGCAGTATTTGCATACAGAAATAGTCCTGCTAACACTGCTGCAGACCAGCTTGAAAGGGTTCAAAACCAGAAAGCAAGCTTTCTGGCTAGCTGAGCCATGGTGACTTCTCACCACCCTGCTCCTCTTCAGGCAGGAAGGAGTCTCTCCATTATTCTTGCTACAAAGCTGCTCCCCTTCTTCATTTTCTACAGAGAACAAAGGTTCTTAGAGAAGCTAAAAAGAAAGAAAAAAGGGGGAAGAGAGAACCCACCCTCACTCCCGTGGAAGGCAGAACGCTCCATACGCAAAAATTCCTTTTACTGTATGTTTGGTGCAGCTCTTGTGCAGATACCAGGTGAAAAAGAAGCACAGTGAGTTTCTCCTGAGTGAAGGTCACAGAGTCTGGGCCTCCATCCCAGTGCCACCATTCTGCATTGTGTGGTCACAGGAAGCTGCAGCACATCACACAGCTCACATATGGCAAGGCAGACACTGCAGATCTAAGATAAGCAACAGCTTTAAAGAAATGTCTTTGACTGGGTAATAAATTTTTAATATCCATATCTTTGCCAAATTTTTATATTAGTAAATCATAACACAGGAAAATACATTGTATCAAATATAATTATCCATTTCAGAACTGGATGCTAAAGAAAATGAGATTTATATACAGCCTGCACAAGAGTAGATCCTTTACCACCCTGCGTACTTCGGGTTACAATGTGACATGAGGAACAGACCATAGTTTGCAGAAACACATTAGAATTAATGACATGTCATTATGCAAAGTCCTAAGGGCAACAAGGTATAAAGTAGTAAGTGTTGAAAATTCTAAGGTATCTGTCATTACTATTCATTAAGACTTCAGCTTCCAAGCATTTCTGAGACCCCACTGGTAACAGCTTGTTGATGGTTTTTCCTTGGGGCTGCTCTGAGCATTTACATTTGGGAGCATCACTTTTCATTGTCATTGACTAGTATTATTTACAGTGATCAACAGAGCTATGACTAGCAAACAGCCATCACAAGTTTACCTACTGATAAGAATGGAGAAGCCAACCCAACATTTTGGCTTACCTGAACATTTTGAATATCTTATGCTACACAACAGGATAATTATTTCTCAGTGAAGTGTTTATGTCATGGTCACAGCAATCAATAAAGCATCTTGCCATTATTTCTGCATGCCCTGTTTGCTTTAAGCTTGGCAAGAGTGTGAGTTAACCACCACTTCAGGACAGCTAGAAGAAAAATGCTTCATCACCACCGTACATTCTGGCCGCAACTAGCAACTGCACTGACAAGAGGATTAACATGACCCAGGTTGGTATGAAAGGGGACGTAGGGTCAGTATGCTGTGCTCTTGGCATGTCACTGCTATGGAAAGGGATGCCTAAACTAAGCATTTCTCTCGATTGTAAAAACCTCAGCACAGTATTTTTTCAATCCAAATGTATTTAAGTTTCAGACCGGAGACATCAAATCCAGCTGCTGCTACGTTCTCTTTTTAACCTTTGTATCTTCTATACTTGAGCTTTTCATCAAAAAAAAACACAGTAAAACCAACTAAATGAAAACCTGCCCAAACTCCTACACCTTTTAGGTCATCAGCAGGGACAGAGAGCTGGTCTTAGCTCTTCACAGCAGACGATACCAAGGTCTGTAAGTATTTGCCACAATGAGCCCTCCAGATATTCCACGCAGCTCTGGCTACGTTTCCAGTCCACAGGATGAGTGCAGAACAAGAGCACTTGGCTCTAGCAAACATAACACTGCTTTGTCCACAGGCTATGGGTCTAGAAAGGGAGACAAAAAAAGGAAAGAGAACCGACTCCCTTACTGTTAGGGGTGGAATGTTTTGCAAATTTGTTCTTGAAAGAAGGGAAATTCATTAATTTCATGCCAACTTTAGATGCAGCTGTAGAATTCCACTGGTTTCTGTTTCCCATGTATGCATAACACAGGAACATGTGTTATGCATAAGCATATATGCGGGGGGACATGCGTGTGCATGCTTCTGTGCATGTACAAGAACAAGGCAAGGGGAGTGTTTCCAGTCTGCAGAACAGCTAAAATAGCCTGAAATCTGTCAAAACTTGTGAGCTTGCATAACAAACTGAGAAACTATGACTTCTGGAGTAACTGCCAGGAGGGGAGCGATCCCAGAGTTTTGTCATCATGCCCGTAGAAATGGGAACTACTTCTTTTTGTAGTTGTATTTGAACATATTCTACTCCCCTTTGCAATGCAGGCACATGATATGCTTCTTACAGTGCAGATGATCAAGATCCTTGCAAGAAGGATGCAGCAGAAAACCGTCACTTGGCATTTCCCTTTCCTCTCCTGCCCAGTGCAAGTCCTCTGCTCCCATTCCACAAAATGCACTTTGCCCTTGCTTGCAAAGTATCAACAAGCTTTCTGGAAGCCAGACAGCCTGGCATACAGCTCCTGCTTTCTTCTTCTTAAGGACAGTCAAAATAGTTTTACCTCCTAATGATGGGTAAAAGCTTTTATTGTCAAGTTGCGCCAGGGGATGCTTAGATTGGATATTAGGAAAAATGTTTTCACCAAAAGGGTTGTCAAGCATTGGAACAGGCTTCCAGGGAAGTGGGGGAGTCACCATCCCCAGAGGAATTTAAAAGACGTGTAGATGTGGTGCTCAGGGACATGGCTTAGTAGCGGACCTGGCAGTGTTAGGTTTTACAGTTGGACTCAATGACCTTAAAGGTCTTTTCCAACCTAAACAATTCTATGATTCTAAATAATGCTATAAACATTTCTGTACCAGCTGTAACAACAGCCTTTAATTTGAATGTTGTTGAGGTTTTTTCTTAATAGTTAAATAATTACTTTGCCCATCACTGATCAGCTTTCACCCTGGCAGCACAGCCATTCTTGAAACCTCTTTGACAGCACAATGAAAACCCCAAACCGCACCTCTGGCATCACTGGGTAAGTGGGGATTTTGCTGGTAATATGTCTGGATGACTCATGTGATTAAGTAAGAATTTTTTACAGTTTATTTATCATGCATATGAAGATCTTAAAATTCACCTGCAAAACCAGCATATGCATGATCTGATCAGCACAACATGAAGTCAATTGATCGTTGTATATCAGCACTTGTCTATCGCTAACAAACAAGTAGCCTGAGGAAATTGGAAGGATTTTTTTCACCTACAGGTAAGCTCAATTCTGAGTAACTACCTTGACAAATCAGATTTAATGCTTCTTTACTAGAATACATATGCAGCAGACTGAACACACAAAAAAAGGTTCAGTTTTATCCATGCCTCAAGCCACTTTACTTACTACATCACATATCGTTCCTTTAAAGTACAGCATTTAGTGCAACAGGGTGCTGGCCCTGATCAGGCTTCTGAAACGCTGCAGTTGTAAGGAACTAACTAAAACTGGTTTAAATAATATTAATAATTAAAAAAAAATAAATCACAAACGCAACAACAACAAACCCCAACAAGCAAAATCACACTAAAGAAGGGGAGAAAAATAACGTCTGTTTCTAGGCCATAATTACGTAGGCAAGGAAGTTAATAAACCTGCCAATAAAACTGGCCACCACACACAGATCCCAGCCTACTATAACGGAACAGAAAATATTAACTTTTCTATAGAAGTTTTAAAAGCTCAACAACAGTCTCTGATACAGTTACATATTTGCCACATAATTAGGTTAGAAAGCCCTAGAGGAAGGTCTTTCTTTTGTGCCATATTCTATTATGTCCTTAAAAATAGTCTGCTATAGATATTTCAGCCGTATTTAACACTCTCAGACTTCTCTGAAAGGTTATTCAGAAATAGCTACTTCCACATGCATGAAAATAAGGAGACCCACCAGACAGCAGGTGCACAACAGTGACCCCAATCTGTGCGTGCATGACAGTATTTAAGCCTGCGCAATGGGGAGCAACGGCAGCTGGAAGCTGGGCGGATAATGTGCCTGCCAAGGTGCTGTGTGCCCAGAAACACACGAGAGAGGACCCAGAGTCACACAGTCAGCGTCAGAATGCAAGGGCAAAAGCAGTGATGAAGAATCCATGCCAACAGGCTTGTGGATGGGTCTCTACACGTGCCCAGTAGCTCTGTGACTTCTACATGTTTTTTCATGAAGACACGTTTTTACAGTTCCAAGTGTAACTACTTTTAAGGCATCCAAAATATCATCACAGATAAACTGAGAGCAGTGGTTTTGTTCCGGGACTACCCATAAGGAGAGTCTCCTTGCACAGTAAATTACACATTCCCAATAAACACTCACCCTTGGTCCCGAGACAACACACTGTACACATCAGCGGGCCCTGAGGGTTCCACTCTTCTGACATCCTTCTGAAGACACAGCACTAATGCAATCAGCAAGACTGGACACCACATCCAGCCCAGCCTGCCAGGCTGGACACACTTCTGGTGCTGGGGTTTCCCGAGCCTCAGGCACAGCACCTCCAAATAAACATCAGAGGGGCAAAACTACAGCCAGAGAAAGTAAAAAGAAAGAGAATGAACTAAAAGTAGTGAGAAGTGAGGTGAGAGAGGGCAGAGTAAGCTCAGACAGGTATTACTCTGTGCTAAATTACTCTGGCAGCTAAATAATTTAAACCATTAATCTCACACCTCCATACAAAGCAGTGAGGTTTTGTCACCAGCTTTTTATTCCAGCCTGAACTTTCAATTTGTTCAAGTGTCAATCCAGGCGGCTTTGCTGGAAACCAATGAGGTGAGATTATTTGAGCAATTATGAACTAGAATGAATTGGTGCAGTTGAGAAACCTGCAAACAAAAAAAAATCCTTTGTTCAGGAAAACCACTTTAAACACTGGAGACACAGGTCACCCCTGAGACATGCAGAAGACACACGGAAGCCTTGGTTTCCAAAACTTTGAACAGTCATGGAAGAAGTAAAACTGGTTGGGGTATTTTCTTGGGTTTATTTTGCTGAAGCTGTTCTTGCCACATCAGATTTGCCATTTTCATACTTGAGTTTTCAGAAAGCCTGAAAAATTTGCAGGGCACTGCCTCCAGCTTTGTGCCTGCAGAGGACAAGTTGCCGGTAAATCTCTTTATTTATAAAGCCTACAAACTGAGGCACATGTTCATGTAAATTAAGAGGCAAAACCTCTCCTCTATTTCTGTACTTTTTGCCTATACTTTCACATCAAGCGCTTAAGAGAACATGGAGGAGATGTTACAGTGGCCAGCGACAGTAAAAGAAACAAACAGATGTCCTTATTGGGAAGGGATTGTATTTCTGTAGAATACAAACTTGGGGAATTTATTTAAGAAAGAGTAGGGGATGTTGGCCTTGATCCAGCAAAGGATGTGAATAAATCCAGATTAGCTGCCTGTGTCAAGGACAGATGATTGGACTGTGCCCTGCATCTTCTGCTGCAAGAAGCAAGCAACCTACTCCTAGACTGCCCATCTCTGAAAGAGCCTGGCATAGCAGAGCTCCAAATATTCCCGAGGTTAACAAAGTCACATCCTACCACACTCCTTTGAACTCTAGGAATTTTCTTAAGCTTTTAACTTTATGAAAGAAAGCAAGTGATAGTTCTATGCAGCTCTGTTAGATGCAGGGCACCTAGAGCTGAGTCCTGCACAATTCGTTAAAACTGTAAGGTTTAAAACAGGCAAGACTGCAGTGGGCCCGGGCTTCCCTTGCCAAGAAGTTATACGCTGGCCAGTGCCGCTCAAGGTCTTGTTCACATGAGCATTTCCTCAAAATTGCTTGGCCAACATGCTATATATAGTGTTTGTGATTACTACTGATTCCCTCCTTGGTTAAACGAGGAAACAAGCTCTCCCTTCAGCTTACGTGTGCTACCAAGCTCCTTTGGGAGCAGGATCGCCTATCTGCAAGCTGTATTGGGTGGAGAAACAGAGAACACCAGGAGCTGCTAAACACTAACAGAACTTGGAGACGAACACATTGCAGTGCTCTGCCTGCTTCCTGGGCAGAAAGGCCCCCACCAGCTCGACAGTTTGGCTGCAGATGTTACCACCACTCTGCCAGCTCTGTGGACATTCTGTGATGTAACTTATAAACAGAAGTTCATCCATTGAAACTGTGTGCTTCTTTTGAAGTGAGTGACCAAGGTCAGAGACTTTATTCAGGAGATTCTGGCTTTCTGTCTTACAAAAGCAAGGCCCAAAAATGTGTTTTTCCAGCAGCATCCTGATTCAAGTAGTCAATAGAGAGTTTGTAGGTCAGGGTTAAAGGGAGAACAGTGATGGGAGACATTATTGTGGGGATCTGTTACAGACCGCCTGATCAAGAGGACTCGGTGGATGAAGCACTCTATAGACAGATAGGAACAGCCTCATGCTCGCTGGCCCTTGCTCTCATGGGGGACTTCAACCACCCTGATATCTGTTGGAGTGGCGGTATGGCCCGGCACAAGCAATCCAGGGGGTTCCTCAATTGTGTGGAAGAGAACTTCCTTCTGCAAGTAATAGAGGAGCCGACAAGGAGAGGTGCCATGCTTGACTTCGTCCTCACCAACAGGGAAGGGCTGGTTGGAAATGTGACGCTCCAGGGCAGCCTTAGTTGCAGCGATTACGAGATGGTCAAATTCGAGATCCTCAGGACAGTGAGAAGAGTGTGCAGCAAGCTCACTGGCCAGGACTTCAAGAGAGCAGACTTTGGCCTCTTCAGGAACCTGCTCAGTAACGTTCCTTGGGATACAGCCCTAGAGGGCAGGGCGGTCCAAGACTGTTGATTGATATTCAAGGATCACCTGCTACAAGCTCAGGAGTGTTGCATCCCAACTAGAAGGAAGTGCTGCAGGAGGGCCAGGAGACCTCCTTGGATAGATAAGGAGCTGCTGAGGAAAATTAGAGGGAAAAAAAGGCTATAAAAGGTGGAAGCAAGGACAGGCGGCCTGGGAAGAATACAGGGATGTTGTCCGGGAAGCTAGGGATCAGGTTAGGAAAGCTAAGGCCCACTCAGAACTAAACTTGGCTAGGGATGTGAAAGATAACAGGAAGGGATTCTATAGGTACATTGCAAATAAAAGACAGACTAGGGACAACGTGGGCCTTCTCCGGAAACTATCAGGAGAACTGGTTACACTGGATTTGGAGAAGGCTGAGGTTCTTAATGACTTCTTTGCCTCAGTCTTCACTGGCAAATGCTCTGACCACATCACTCAAGTCTTGGCAGGCAGACACAGGGGCAGTGAGAATGAAGACCCTGGGCCCACTGTAGTTGAGGATCAGGTTCAAGACCTGAGTTGTGAATGCTCCATCGCAGGCTGTGTTCAAGGCCAGGTTGGACATAGCCTTGGGTGACATGGTTTAGTGGGAGGTGTCCCTGCCCATGGCAGGGTGGTTGGGACTGGATGATCTTAAGGTCCTTTCCAACCCTAACTATTCTATGATTCTATGATTCTAAGTACCTGCAAAGCACACAGCAGAGAATAGGAATTCTTCTAATTAGAGACCACTTCTCAAAAAATGCTAGCCCTTGCTGCTGCCTTGCTCAGGGTCACAGGCTGAGCGGCTGGTGAACAAACAGATCTGCTATCTCACAGCACAGGGAAGAATTAAAATCCAATCTAACTTTGGTGCCAACCCTGGTATTTGACACTGTCAAAACAATTTTCTGTTTTAAAGCAACAGCAGACTATGAGCGAGGCAGTAAAAGAAAACTGGCAATGAAATGAGACTGTAATCTGTCGGGTTTTCCTAAAATTAGATTATAAGAAAAAGGTTGATCAAGAATATTAATTAAGCAAACCATCAGTTCTAAATCCAGTAATCCTGCAGGGCAATCCCAAGCACAAATGCAGGCTGGGCAGAGAATAGATCAAGAGCAGCCATGTGAAGTACTTGGGGGTGTTGACTGATAAGCTCACCATGACCCAGCATTGTGCACCTGAAGCCCAGAAACCAACTGTGTGCAGGGCTGCATTCCTACAGCGTGAGCACCAAATCGAGGGAGGTGACTCTACCCCTTTACTCTGCTCTTATGAGACCCCACCTGCAGTACTGTGTCCAGCACTGAGGCCCCAAACATAAGGACATGGACCTGCTGGAGCAAGTTCAGAGGAGGCTACAAAGGTCCTCCAAGGGCTGGAGCACCTCTGCTATGGAGACAGGCTAAGAGAGCTGGGGTTGTTCATGCTGGAGAAGAGAAGGCTTCGGGGAGACCTTAGAGCAGCTCCTAGTGCCTAAAGGGGACAACAAGAAAGCTGGAAAGGAGCTTTTGACAAGCGCATGTGGGGATAAGACAAGAGGGGAGATTTAGATTAGCTATTAGAAACAAGTTCTTTACAGTGAGGCTAGTGAGGCACCTGCACAGGTTGCGCAGAGACGCTGTGGCTGCCCCATCCCTGGCAGTGTTCAAGGTCAGGTTGGATGGGGCTTGGAGCAAGCTGCTCTAGTGGAAGGGGCCCCTGCCCGTGGCAGGGGGTTAGAACTGGGTGAGCTTTAAGGTCCCTTCCAACATAAAGCATTTTATGGTTCTATTTTTGGTTCTGCTGGATTACTAGTTTGAATTCTAAATTTAAATAACTGAATAGAGGTTTTGCTCAGGTATTACATATGCAGTGCCCAAAATATCTTAAAAATGCCCTAATTTTTTTTCCCCCTCCTCATAATATTGCACTTGAACTTCGTACATAACAAGCTGCATAGCCTGGTGAAGAGACAGAACAGTACCAGCATTTCAGTAATTTAATACTTTGCAGTTACTGACTGATAAATATGATCCTCTGTAATCATCTCATATCGCTTCTTAAAAAGTCATTAAGAAATTATTCTTAGAAATTAACCATTTCCACATTAAAATCTGATTACCAATAGTACTCTATTGCTCAGCACTCTATGTATCACTGGTTTTATACTTATATCCTCCCGTATTTTTCCCAATGCATCATTCATCATGAAATAATCAGGACGGTAAGCACTACATTTTATGTCATCGGGATGTTCTATTTAAACAGTTCATCTGACACTTTAACATGCACTATAAACCAATACTGAAAATAAAGCACGTCAGCAGCTGGGATGTACCAGCGAAGGTGAAGGATTTCAGTAAAGAAGAAAAAAATTGTTCTGAACACAACTGGCAGTTCTTGGGCACTGCATAAAACCCCTATTTTCATTTTAAATTACCTTGGAAATGAAATAAAATCCACTTCTGTCTTAGCCACCGATTTAATTGATATTGATGGTCCCATGTGTTCAGTCTTTAATATACACTAAATTCCTGCTAGAATAATCGTATAGCCATCAAGGATTTGCTTCTGATTTACACTTCTGCTCAAACACAGAATTTGTTCCACTGCTGTCCTTGTGACTACTGATGCAAGAAGGGTTTCAAAAGTTTTGCTATAAGAATAAAGCAGTATTTTTCAGCTGCACGGCTAACTAACAAAAGTAGTAATACTTGAGTCGCATCTAGAACTAAGCCCCTTTTCCCCAATTAACTACAGTGGGAAAAGTATTCCAAACAAACAGAAGATGTTATTTAGGTAAAACAAAAAATATTTTATATTTTATTAAATCCCATTAATTTGGTCTTTTATTTGGCAGGTTTAAAATTCAAGGTCAAATCTACAATCTAAGACTCATGATATTCAAGTTTTGCAGCCAACATGAATCACTGTTAAAGTAACAAGGAAGAGGCTGACACAGCATAGGCGCTGCCCTTACACTTTCATATGGAAACAGCACCCAGCAAACGGTGATTATTTCCAGGATTTGGGCTAAAACACTGTGCTACAACAAAACACATGAAGCAGAGGTGCATGAACACATGCTGTCCTGCAGCACCACCGCCTTCTCCAACACAGGAGCAAGCACAGCCTTAGACACCTCCAACCGCACAGACCTTCGGGAGTCTCCAGTGCTAACTTCCTTCACCAAGCCTGCCAGTGACCAAGTGAACATGTGAGAACACAGGAGGGCTTAAGGAAAACCAAATCCAAACTGAGGGAAGCTGGAAAACAGATTTAAGCCACTTTCTCAACTGCTGCCCTTGACCAAGGGCTAATTCTGTAGCTCTCTGACATCTGAAACTTACTCTCAACTCCTGCTGACTCCAGACCAGACCTTGAACATCTCTGAGGATCCTGCTCTTTGAAAGACTGCTCTGCTGCGCCTATCAGAATTCCAATTATTCTGGTTATCATTTGAAAAATATTGTTCCTTTAACTTTCTTTGACAGATAAAAATTGGGCACATTATAAAAAGGTCTGTAAGTTCTTCCAGATGGCATTTGAGGTAACGCGTGTCCTTCTGCCAAGATACACACTACTCCAAAGGCAGGAGTCTGAAAGCTCACAGAACTTGAACAACTGACACACTGTGATTGACACAGCTCTGCTCCTGGTGTGAAATGCCCTATTTAAGGCTTGCCAGGCTGCACTGGCTCAGCAGCAGGACTGCAGCAGTGCTACCATTTCCCTCCTACGTGGATTCAAGAACTGGCACAGAAGTACAATGCTGAGATGCTCTCATTTTCTGCACTGTTATCCTTCACCACATGCCACACAGACAACCTGGCATGTCTTTGTTACTCTGAATGAAGAAATGGTATTTTTGGTGTGCCATTCAGTCTCAGTTACTTTATTTCCTTTGCTATCCCCCTTGTCCAGGGCTTTCATGCCATCACAGCTTAGCTGCAGAGAAAGCCATCCTGCCCTCCACATGAGGTATTAACACTTCATTTTGGTGGATGGTTAACTGCAGATAAATAGAAATAGAACAGAACCTGAGTGGACAAATGGAGGAAAGAAGCACTTTCAAATTCCTGGAAGTGATAAGTATGTGGAGTTCGAACCTTTCCTTTTGGAGACTAGCCACAAATACTAGAAGGGATTTTATAACTCCTTTCTCTTTTCCATCAACATCAACACCAAATCCTGACCTTTATTCAGTGAAGTTACAGAAAGTTTTGCTTCTCTGTAGTGACATAACTTTTCTTCACTAATTCTTTTATAGAAGGAATATTAAAAAGAATCCCTGCCACAAAAAAAGGGAAAATGAAAAGACATTTTCTCATTTTTATCAAACTATCAGGGGAAAAAAGCCCATGTTAAAACCAAAGGAAAACAAGTATGAAGATGAGTCAAAAGGTTCATTCCCATGACATGATTCCAAAACATCTGCATTATAGCGGCCTTAAACCTTGGACAAAAGGTGCCTTTCAGACTGGAAAAGTTAACAGAGTTGAAAAAAAGACAATCTAGAATTGTTATATGCATCAGCCTTTGACTTAAGTAACTTCCTATGGCATCTGCTGGATTCTGATGAGCCATCTTGTTTCAAAAGGGGAAGAAAGAAGAAGGAAAAACCCCAACAAACACAAAAGAGCATTTCCACCTAAGTGGCAAGTGGTTACTTCTGAAAAGCTCCACATCCCAAACTGATCTCCTTATGGCTCATTCTCCGTGCAGGATGTAGCAGCACGTATGTGCACGCTGTGTGCCCAGCACAAGATGAAAGTGGTTCATTACTCTGAGTGCTCAGGCAACAGATGCCAGAGAATCTAATATAATCTGATGAGAGATAAGGCTGCAGTGTTGAATACCTTTCTAAGAGATCTGAAGGATTGTACTTTAAAGCAATATACTGTTTTTAATGCGGCTTATACACCAAATTTTACTATAGAAAGAAGTCCACGTTTTCATAACCAGATGAAGGAGATTATTTGGTTGCATTTTTCTTAGAGGAAAAAAAAAAGCAATGTGTGCTCTGCTGTTCTCTAGTGAATTGGTACACATCAAGTTTCTATTTTGCTGGCTCAGGCAAGACAAGAGCAGGCAGTACAACAGATTACCACAAGGCTGACAACTTTTCAATCACCAAAACAGATGTTAGATTTGAAAGCCAGACCATGAGGTGGAAAACCTTACACCAGTAACAGCCTCCTGAGACCGCTCTTGCCCCTGTTAACACGGCCACACAACAGCAAGGGCCACAGACTGAGGTAACCCGAGGGGCCACCGAACGCCTGTGAGGTCGCGGGCACGCAGGCCCTGCAGGAATTCACACAACACCTGATCCCCAAGTGCACCAGGAGGTGGCAGCTGGCAGAGGAGAGTTTGCCCTTGCTTCCCTGAGCCGCGGCACACAAACGCCACACTCAGTACTCGCCTGCGTACAGCGGCAGACCAAGGTTCTTCAAGCACCTATGTCCAACATTAGGCACATGAAATGGAATATCCTTATGGAACTGATGGGTGATGCACGCAATCAGACTCTACAAGTCAAGGAGAGTTATAAAGCAGGTATGTTTATTACGGCTGCGGGTGCAAGGGGGATCGCTCCTCCTAACTTTCACATCGAGGGGTTAAGCAAGCAGATACTTATTACACACAAACATGCATATTCATCAGGTTCCCGAGAGAGCGGTGGGGATATTACAATCAGTTTAGGTACCCATTATCATACGTCTCCTCCCTTTTGGCGCTTGCGCACTGCCCTCCGATGATCGTGGGCAGGGGTCTTCAAGATGAAGTAAGCAGTCTTCCTCAGGGTGCACTTTTCACCTGTGGCACAGCTGGATGCCCCAGTAATCTCAATCAGCTGAACCCAGCCGTACCTGCAAGTTTCTGAGAGCTGGCAAAGGTTTAGAGCAGTGTGACCTTCGTACAAAATGTATTGCAAGCAGGACAGGATGGGCAGACAAGGAGTATCCCAAGCTAGCACATGTTCGGGAGTCACTGTCTCCAAACTGAGTGATAATTAGAAGGATGGCAAGAAAGAATTCACTCATTAGAAGGATAAAAAGAAATAATTCACTCTTGTTAGTAAGACTACTAAATTCTGTTATCACACAACAGACTTACAACACAAACATTGTTCCCTATTTAGACCTAAGTTAAGTTAAAAGCATTTTAACCCTATGTTTTCCAGGCAGTTGCTTTCCTTATATCAATGGGTACCATCTAACTGCAGCAGTAAGGACAAGTGCTAGATGAAACAAACGGCCTACAAGTCTGAGATGTGAAAGTACTAATTCAAAGCTGGTGAGCTTGGAAAACTAAGAAATTCTTCTCAAGTCGGTCCACCTACTAATTCAGCTCCTTTTGCTGCTGGTATTATTGCAGTTAAAGCTTTGCTATCAAATACACAAGTTCCACAGAAACTTTAAAGAATTAGATATTCTCTAATTTTTCCCCTTCGCACTTGTGTCTCTTCCAGGCACGTGGCCTTCGAGTGGAACATCAGACAAATTTGTTCCTTTATTAATTATCCACAAGACTTATCAGCTGCAGGTCTTCCAAACAAGATTTTGTCTCCAAAGTAGACAACAGAAAAATTCTATTTCATCATATTAACATGGTGCAATAAAAGAACAACCTGAAAGAACAAATGAATTTATACTTCCAAGAAATATTAGCCTTGGACTTGTCTTCTCTTGCTAGGGGACTTCTCAGACCAAGACACCAAATGGATACAAGAAGGATAATTATTAAGTATTCATAGAGCATTGACAAATCCCTGATTTTACACAGAAACCAGGACAAACACTGCCAAGATATTCCAGTGATTTAAGGAGGTACAAAAATGATGTTCATCACATTGCATTTTTGATAGAAGAATGGCATGGTTCATACCTAGTACCAATTGTATTAGCTGAAGAATGTTAAATCAACCAAGAAACATTTCTCATTTCTGTTACAGCACATACATCACTGCACCAATCTCAGAACATTTGCACACAGTTCTTTTTGTAGCCACCTAGAAGGAAATAATTCACACCATGAGTAATTATAACATTAATAACTACAATACTAGATGCATTATTACAGGCATCATTTTTGAAGACTGTTGGTCTAGCTCACTTTCAGTAAGCAGAATGATCAAGTTTCCTGTCACATTCGTCTCTAAATACTTCATGTTTATTGTTCTTCCTATATATGAAAGCCAGTACAGCATTTCCAACCTCAGTCTGTACCTGTCTGGGATTTCTAACTGACCTGGCTGTTATCACAAGTTCCCCCACAAGACATTTGCCTAAAAGTGTGACCCAATTTCAGCATCTCACACAAAACAGGTTCGTCTTTCTCTTCTCACTGTTCTCTATTCCACGTGAATCAATTGCTGAGTTTTACCATCATCAGTCCCAGCTGCATAGTCAGTTCACACCTAACTACCTACCCAACTTGTTGTAAGGTTGTATCTAACCACTGTAAACAGACAAGCCACTCAGTGACACACATTTGTAAAACGTTTTGCTTCATTATACACAGTTGCATGTTTAGGGGGGTTTCCAGTATGTTAACATCAATCTTTAAATAACTTTGCACCCAGCAGAACATGCACCAATTGCCAATGTGCTGAGCAATGTAACAGCAAGTCCACAAATGATATGAGAATTGCCATATTGGTAATGAAATCCACATTGAAAACTTCCCATAACCCCCAGGTGCAAAGAACTATTGTGATTTTTGTAAGGGAGAGTAAATGTCTTATTTCTATTTCAAGTTACTCTGACAGTAATTCCGCATCTTAAAGGCAATAACCCCAAACTGGTAAGTGGGAGTCCCATATAGTACTGTAACAAATTATAACTCAGTCCTAGTAAAATAGCGGAAGGGATGATTGAACAAGTTGTTCCACATTTTGGTTACCCCATCTACATCTTTTCTTTACAGAATACAAAATTTTAAGAGAGGGATGAACTGAAGATTAATGAATACAATACTTCTACTGGAAATACTACGCTGTTTATCTTGAGATTCAATCAGCCTCTGCAAACTTAAGGTAAGCCAATAGTCATAGGAGTAATCACAGTCTCAGTTCTATTATGATTTCCCAGAATCAATGAGCTGCAATGCAAACGCTTGCCCACAAGCATGAGAAGCAGCAGTCCGCCCTACGCTGCCACTGATCATGACTAATAGAGACCTGACACAGGAATGGATAGCACAGAATGAGAATCACTGCTACACAGCTTTGTTTCATTTGTTTCCATTTTCAAGTAGTAATACAATATAAAAATCTATATTATTTTACCTGCTAGAACATGTGGCATAGGAAGAAAAACAATTTAAGATTTTATTTGTAGGAATATGTGGTCACGTTCTGCAATATTCTTCACTTTGTACCAACAAAATTTAGAATTAAATGATTCTGAATAAATTGTGCTTTTTTATTACCTAAATTTCCTGCTCCACATCCATACCCCTGCACTCTGCAGACAGCAGAGCGCACCCACCCTGACATTCCAAATACCCTGGCAAGTTTGTCACACCAGAGCACTGACTGCCTCCCAAGGCAAGGCCTGGACCAGAACACTGAACACGCTTAGATTCATGGCTTTCCAGCCAGTTTAGATTCATGGCTTTTGAGCTCCATCTGAGGTCTTTTCAAGAAGTCAGAGAACATACTTTTGTAAAGATGCCCCATCAGTATAAGCCCCCCAGCATTACAGTAAGATACCAGGTGTGTGTATGTTCCTTTTCTTTCCACCAACTTTAAACAGGATCCTTGGCTAGAGCTGCTCAGCCAGGGCAGCAGCTCTGCGGGGGTAATTCTACCAGCAGAGTCCTTCAGGCTGATATCTTCAGAGCCCCTCATTTGCTGGAGCCGAAATCCCTCCTTCTCACCACTGGGTTAAACAGTAGAAACAACTGACTGAGTGAAAAGTGACCTGTATGAAAATCCCTTAAGACTACATATATCAACATACCCAGCTAATGCAACTTACTTCAAAACATGTTTTCACCCCTGCTTAGGTCTGCATTGTGTTGCTGCCTTATTGTCAGACTTCCTTAATTTGCCTAAACCCCCCCCATGCCAATTCTGGTGGGTAACAGCTCATATGGGCTGCTTTGCCTAGTTAGTTGAATTTGGGCAAATACTACTTCTGAATAATTACACACAACTGGCAACAAACATTACTCCTAATTCATTTGTTTTCTTCTTTGGCCAAGAATTTTCCTTCCAATTCTAATTTTTTGCTGCTTGTAATATACAGAATGGTGGGTACTTTACTCTTGACCTTGGTTAGCACTACTGAATCTCAATTATTACCTCTTCTATTCAGCTGTTACATCTTACAGTTCTGGAAGCCACAAGAATCTTGTAGTCTGTGTTACAGCCTTGACAATCAAACCAAACTTCACGTTTCTGACTCCTGGATACCCTACAGTATTGGCTGTAATACTTGTGGTTTACCTGATACTGGTGTCGTAAGATGCAAGACTGAATGAAGCAATTTGATCTTTCACCCTTTCTACCATGAAACTCCTTTCTTGCCTATGAATACCAGTGACAACATTTGCAGCATATAAAAGCATGGATTATACAACCAAGAACTGAGAGCAGAAACAAATTCTTAGAGGAGATAAGAAATTAAAACACTTAATTGCTCCAAAGAAACACACAAAGGCAAGCAAAGCTCTATGAAAAAAAATGTATTATATGCCTGTGCCACAGGGGACAAAGCAAAAAGCTGCAGAGATGCCAAACATAAAACAAATTGTGCTCCTAAAATTAGATGGGGACTGATTTTGTACATATACACAGGAACTCAGAACTCCAACAAATTTACTGCAAAGAACACAAGGCGTGTACTGTTTGTCACTATTCCTCATTTCCTGCTTCCATCTGCTCAGACCCAGTTGAAACCTGCTACCGTACATTACACGGCCCCTTTTCTCTCAGTCTCTGCGATCATTAACATAACAGGGGAGCAATGAAAAGGGTGACATTAGATCTAGTGCCAGTGTTTCCTAGCCAAAGAATTACAGTACCATTTCTGCAGTACTTCAGGGTTCAGAGATAAGTAAAACACCTAGCAAAATTCAAACAAAAAAGCAGTAAAAAACCTGCTTTCATGATCTGCTTCAAAGGCTGTTACGTGCTATCAAAGTGGTGGTGATCTTCAGCAGTAAAACCCAAACCAAATCTACAACTAACTTCACCAAGAGAAATATAAAGCACCACAAGACAGAGGAATGGGCACAAAGTCTGCTGCCTTACAATGATCTGTCATACATGGAAGTTGAATTAGACTTGAATTTTAATTGCATAAGCAACTCACTACAAATACTAGTTAGGTGATTTACTAAAATGAAAGCCACCAATACTGCCTCTACTACAAGTATAGAAAGGATAGGAGAGGGTGTATAATAATCATTTAACTCTTCGGGTGGACCCACATCATGCAAAATTTCTGAACGGTCTCGATACTGCAACCAGGTCTTCCTCAGTTATCTACATGGATCTAAACAAACTACCTCTCTGCAAGTTAAACTGACACCATAAACTTGTGACTGCATACAAGAAATCGTCAATCACTATCACAAATACCAAGAAATTCAATTACTCTGTTTCCTTTTAGCATTGCTGCAACATAGAATAATAAAATCATAGAATAGTTAGGGTTGGAAAGGACCTTAAGATCATCTAGTTCCAACCCCCCTGCCAGGGGCAGGGACACCTCCCACTAAACCATGCCACCCAAGGCTATGTTCAACCTGGCCTAGAACACCACCAGTGATGGAGCAGTCACAACTTCCCTGGGTAACCCATTCCAGTGCCTCACCACCCTCACAGTAAAGAATTTCTTCCTCATATCCAGTCTAAACTTCCCCTCTTTAAGTTTGAACCCATTACCCCTTGTCCTATCACTACAGTCCCTCATGAAGAGTCCCTCCCCAGCATCCCTGTAGGCCCCCTTCAGATATTGGAAGGCTTCTATGAGGTCTCCACACAGCCTTCTCTTCCCCAGGCTGAACAGCCCCAACTTGCTCAGCCTATCTTCATACAAGAGGTGCTCCAGTCCCCTGATCATCCTCGTGGCCCTCCTCTGCACTTGTTCCAACACTTCCATGTCCTTTTTATGTTGAGGACACCAGAACTGCACACAATACTCCAAGTGAAGTCTCACAAGAGCAGAGTAGAGGGGCAGGAACACCTCCCTCAACCTCCTGCTCACTCTCCTTTTGATGCAGCCCAGGATACGGTTGGCTTTCTGGGCTGCAAGTGCACACTGCTGGCTCATGTTCAGTTTCTCATCGACCAACACCCCCAAGTCCTTCTCCACAGGGCTGCTCTCAATCTCTTCTCTGCCCAACCTGTAGCTGTGCCTGGGATTGCTCCAACCCAGGTGGAGGACCTTGCACTTGGCATGGTCAAACTTCATAAGGTTGACATCAGCCCACCTCACAAGCGTGTCAAGGTCCCTCTGGATGGCATTCCTTCCCTCCAAAGTATTAACCGAACCACACGGTTTGGTGTCATCGGCAAACTTGCTGAGGGTGCACTCAATCCCACTGTCCATGTCACTTACAAAGATGTTGAACAAGACTGGTCCCAACACCCATCCCTGAGGGACACCACTCGTTACTGGTCTCCAGCTGGACATTGAGCCATTGAGCACAACTCTTTGCGTGCGGCCATCCAGCCAGTTCTTTATCCACCGAGTGGTCCACCTATCAAATTGATGTCTCTCCAATTTAGAGACAAGGATGTCAGGTGAGACAGTGTCAAACACTTTGCACAAGTCCAGGTAGATGACATCAACTGCTCTACCCCTGTCCATCAGTTCCGTAGCCCCATCATAGAAGGCCACCAGATTGGTCAGGCAGGATTTCCCCTTAGTGAAGCCATGCTGGCTATCACCAACCACCTTGTTGTTTCTCATGTGCCTTAGCATGCCTTCCAGGAGAATCTGCTCCAAGATTTTGCCAGGCACAGAGGTGAGGCTGACTGGTCTGTAGTTCCCCGGCTCATCCATTTTGCCTTTCTTGAAAATGGGGGTTATATTTCCCTTTTTCCAGTCATCGGGAACTTCACCTGACTGCCATGAGTTCTCAAATATGATGGACAGTGGCTTAGCAACTTCATTTGCCAGCTTCTTCAGGACCCGTGGATGGATTTCATCAGATCCCATGGACTTGTATACATTCTGGTTCCTAAGATGGTCTCAAACCAGATCCTCTCCTACAGTGGGCCCAGGGTCTTCATTCTCACTGTCCCTGCATCTGCCTTCCAAGACTTGGGTGGTATGGACAGAGCATTTTCCGGTGAAGACTGAGGCAAAGAAGTCATTAAGAAGCTCAGCCTTCTCCAAATCCAGGGTAGCCAGTTCTCCCGACAGCTTCTGGAGAGGGCCCACGTTGTCCCTAGTCTGTCTTTTATTTGCAATGTACCTATAGATTCCCTTCCTGTTATCCTTAACATCCCTAGCCAAGCTTTTTTACAGGACACAACCAAAGCAGTTATTTCACACAGGAGAAGGTAATCGCTTTTGTGACACAGAGGAATAGACAGCATTACCACGACTGCTTCCTCTGGGCTTAAAATTATAAATGTTTCATTTCTTCAAGCAACAAGTCAGGCTAAACATGGAGAAGTTTGCTGGAATATGACTAGGCTACAACAGGATAAATTCTTTGTAGCTCTGCTTGGAGTGTTCTCACTAGAACAGGGATTAATCAATCTACCTGCGTAACAAGGAGATATCAGAAACATTCATGACAATTTCATAATAAAGATAATGCACACTAAATTCTATGAAAATAGCTACAGAATAGCTGAACAACTCAAAATGACAATGCATTTAACTAACTGCAAAGTATCCTCCAAGTTCTTACTTACAAGAACTGTTGAGTCATGCATCAGCCCTGAGAAGTGACTCTCCTGAAATCTTTCCAAACAGCTCCTTATAAGCAGCCTGTTCATAGTAATAACGGTCATCATGTTTTATTGGAACACTCTGTACATATTCCCTTTATCAATACACCAACACCTGCATGCGGCAACTGTGTATTAATAACACAGGAAGATGGATTGTTAGCAGGTTCTGTGATTCTCACCACATCTGTCTCCATTTCTCCAGTTGCTCCAAGGAACCCTGTAGTGCTCTCCAACACCTCTGCAGCAGGAAACCAATCCCCAGGCCAGCTGTTCCTCACTACGAGGTCAATTAGCATTGAGATATTCATAACAAAAAGGCTTTATATTCTACTGCCTAAGGAGGCACAACACTATGTTTTGTTGTAACACTTTAAAAACCAAGAGCTAGCTAAGGATTTTGTTTGGACTCTTGCTTATTAATTTATATCTGTGGGAATTCAGAATACCATTGTGCTGTGCTGCTTCCCCCCTGCCTGCCTCCCTCCCAGCACTGTCACAGACAGGTCACTGGCTTTAAAACATTCCCATTTCAAAGGCTGCAAGAAGGATGGGTGAGGGACTCATGTGCCTTTTGGAAATCTGCACAATGAGAGTTTAAAGGGTTAAGACAGAATATATCAAAAGCATTGTTCCAAACCATTTTAAGAGAAACATTTACACATTCTCAGCATTGAGGGGAAACAATAAAATTTTATAAGGTTTAAATAAAACAAGGCCAGTAGCTAACACTAAAAGTTGGCATTTTACCAACTGCCAAAGGCAGATCAATAAATAACCATCTTAAACGAAGGAAAAAAGGCTTAGCAATGTATTATCAGCAACATGTCACCCAGGAAAAGGACATCAGAGGTACAGTGTGCTATGCAATTGTGCTATGCAAACCAGTGTTCTGGCTGCAGTGGCAAAAGGTGGGGTTGCTGTATCTAAGCTGTTTCTTTTGCTGCCACGGGAGATGACAAGCAGCTCCCCACCTTGCCTGCTGGGAGTACGAAGGATAAAGGATACAGCCACTCTCCTGCTGGGAATGGGACAGATATTATAACTTCTCCCACTCCTTGCCAGAACTCACAACCACGACAGAGTAAAAGTATTTCTGGTGTATTTACTATCTTGCCCCAAAAAAATATTGAGGACTATAACACAGGGTTCATCAATAGCTGCAGAATAAATATTAGGATACATGTTTAGATGGAGCACTAAAACCAGCCAAGCAACTACTGCAGATGGTTTCACAAACCAGTCACACATTATTGGATTTTCAACAAACGAGATTAGTCAAATGAGAAAGTGAAAACAAAGGAGTAATGCAGGAACAACTCCTAGCACAAAGGCTTGTGACAGATTTTTGACTATTCCTAGTGAATTTCAAAATACACATACCACTACTCCATATTTTAATAAATACTAAGTAATGTTTTCATAAATGAGTACTGCAAACCAAGTGCATCACAGCTTGGCTACATCAGTGCCGTGTTACTTTTTGTATCAGCTCAAACAACCACCACAAAGTTGTGACTTGTTGCAGTGAAATCTTTCCACTCAAAAACCTGCAGAAACTATCCTGTGCTTCAAATAGCTTCATCTTGTCTCCTTGAGATTGCTTAACTGTATTGTGCACTGCACTCTCCCACCATTGATACTATTGTTCTATTTTATTTAGCCAGGTTATTTCCAAATTGTTTTACAATACAATAAACAGAAGATCAAGTACAGAAGTTACTTATCACAACAAATAGCCAGAACAACTAAGAGTTGTTCTCACCGCCACACACTGCTGCCAGTGCCTAACCTCACTCTGCGACTCGCTCTTTCCAGCAATTTATGATCCCAAAAGAGACATTGCTTATCCCTTGGCTATTGTAAAAACAGGATCAGGTAGAGGTCTAGGTCAATGATCCCAAAGAAATATGACAGGAAAGAGTTGGGCAACTCATCTCACCTACAGAAGTGATAAAGAAACAAGTAATTTATTGCTTAGTGAGATGCTTTTCTCCTTTGCCCTTGGAGCTGGGGGCACCAATGACAGGCTGGCTGGGGTAGGGAAGCAGGAAAAAGAGCCAGCATAGGCAAAACCTACTCCAGATAGATTTTGCATCACTGCTGTATGTGACACCACACCTCTAACTACAAGGAAGCAGGAGAGAACGTGCCTGACGTCATAGGCTGCCTTGTGATGAAAGAGGAATGGGATGGAGAATCACAGGCAACATATGTTCTTGTATATTCAGTAAGCAAATTCCTGTCTTAATCAGAATTGCTATTGGCAGAACAAACAACAAGGACTCCTGAAGGAACTGTGAAAGTGCTGAATAAGGAAAATCTCAATTTTCCATTTTCCTGCAATTACACAACATCAAAATCAACTTCATTTTCCAGGGTTTTAAATACCGGACCTCCTCACCTCATGAGGAGAGATGCTGCATATACTGTTTTTTGAAAACTTACTTTACATACACTGCATTATTTAAGTACCTGCTCATTCTCAAATCACACTGTCTCTGAAACACGAGCATCTCAAAACAAGCTTGAAACACAGAAACTGTAGTCTCTAATTGCAGTGTTTAACACCGAGAGTGAAAAGCAGGAGGGCTACTAGGAAGAATGAGAGCCATTTGTCCCAGCACGGGATGATCCCTTCTCTATGCCACACCCCCTGCCAGGCTGACTCATTAATTTTTCTGAATGACCCAAGTGTTTTTGTCACAACAACTTAAACTGCTGTCCTGTTCTACGCTTCTTAACTACCTGGAACAAAATACAACCAAGAGAATTACCCTGAAATACACAGTGAAAATAGAGCACTAACTTACCTATCAAGAGAATAACGCTGCATACCATGTAGTGACCACAAGGTCCTTCAGAAGACACCAACCAGAAAGGGAATAAAATGTTTATTAGAACAAGTTCTTTAAAATGGACAGAACTGACACACCAGGTGGCTACTGTACTTGGCAGCACCAGGAACATTCTGACATTTTATTTACTAATGGTTCAACAGAAACCAACAGAATTATCTTCCAGTGATCCAGAAACCAAGGAATACATAAAGTGACATAAAGCTGAGACTACCCTGTGGGAAGAGGGCTGCTAAATTCATCAGAGCCACAAAACCAGACAAGGTTCACAGGAAGAAGCAGCATTATTGTCTGAGTTTGTCTGTTATTCCCTGTACTCTTAATGTCATTTAATGCAATGAACTCAAGAGTTCTCTTTGTAACACTGATGATTTTGTAATGATATAAGTAGCTATATTTGTCATTTCCTTAGTTACATACATTTATTCCCTATAGAAATTCCGATGACCATAATGCATCAATTACTGTAAAAAGTCATTTTACCACCATTCCTTCTTCTCCCCCCAAAAGTTTGGTTTGGGCCACATGATTCATATGAAAAGCTTCAAGCCCAAGCAGTGCTTTCTTTGATCTCTTACTTCTTACAGATTAATGAGAAATAGTGAAATAATGACAACTATGAAAGCTCCATGGAAGTTCTTCAGGACTAATAACTAATAATGAAGATAATTACAAGTAGGCCTGAGATTTGCTCCTTTTCTCAGTACGGTGCCAACACTTACAAGGCTGCGCAGACTTTTTTGTTCAGTCTGTCTCAAGCATTTATCTTATTGATAAATGAGTCCATAGATTTCTCTGACAAACAAGATCCTTGATTTAAGTCTTTCAAGGGGAGCCAAAACTTCTTTTTTGCCTATAAATTCTTCCAGATTCACAGATGCAATATTTCCAGCTCCTTCAGTTTGAGGCAGAAGAGCACAGTACTTCTAAACTGCAGCCTTTTTTAAAGACTATTGCATTTTCATTGGATAAAGACAAACAGTAAATACCCAATAAAAAAATCATGTTCAGTAACAGAAAGCTCAGAAAAGGATGACATAACCCAAAACAAGTAAATCTGTTTCCTTTTTCAAAGCAATCATGTGTTCTACCAAAAAAAGAGTATCATTTTTAAGTTAAAAATGTGTGGTAAGGGGCCTGCAACTTCCACACCAGCAAGTAAAAGAAAACATCATCCTGTGTAGGCAAGAGAAAGGTCAGTATTGCATAATTCTCTAGCAAATAGACTAAGAATTAGGACTCTTCATAAAAGCAGTCTTAGAAGGGTTTAATCTTGAGTCTCTCCCTCAAAAAAAAAGAGTCAATAAGTTCAGATACAAAACCCAATAAGAATAATAAAGCAGACTGAAGAGCAAGGTAGAAGCAAAGCAGGAATAAAATCAGATTTTCCTCACACATTTCGTCAGCATTATACTAATAACAACAACCTGTCTTCACCAGGAAGCCAAATACTCTTTGCTGGAGCCCTTGCAACTTGACTGAAGTTCTTTTCATGACGTCTGAGAAGCTGAAAAGTGACTTGGACTGTAACAGCGTGAAGCAGAATGACAAGAGGACCTGACTCCTTGGCCATGCCAGCTGCATCATTACTGGGTAAAACAGACTGTACAATGCACAATGGTGCCAATCAAGCAGACCATTTCCTACAATATTAAAAGCTCATAGAGGTCACTCATTCATTTCAAAAAGGTTCCCAAAAGCACATGCCGAGAGGCGAGCGGAACAAGAAGGGCCTCCTGTGATGCAGCACAAGAATAGGACATTATAAGGATAGAACACAAACCTCCAACTTTAATTTCTTTGCTCTGTGGATTTTAGTTTAAGGCCCAACGTTATCTTAATGTGCTTCCTAGCTCCCATAATTAAATTCACTAATCCCCAGTTTTAAAGCATCAGCAAGTTAAGCTAATTTAAAGTTAGTACCTAAGCTTATAGCCTCTTTTTTTTTCCCCTTTAGCAAAGAAACAAAATTATTGAACCCTATGACACGCAGGTATTTTTGCCTCTACTTTAATTGGTCCTTCTTCACTGTCCTCATTCTGTACTTCAGGGGTTATAAAGGAGGCTTAATATATTAGTTTGTGAAGACTGAGATATATCTGGATACTTAACCAAGCTACAGAAAATACCTCACAATATCTTCACTGTATGGCTGCTTGATACTCCCAAACTGACACATCAGCTGTATTTGCAAGTTCACACATTTGTTTAATAGGTCTTATTTCCTTGTTTCCAGGATACTGGGATTCTTGAAGGCAATACCTGAAAAATCAGCATGTCAGTCATACCTTCTAACACCGTGATCCTGCCAGCCATCACAAGCTGAGCAGGATCAGTTCCCATCAATCTGTACACTGCCGACAAATACAATTACTAGATAAAAATCTCCAAGAGCCATGGCTAGCTGCAAAATAAATTTACCTCGTTATCTGCCAAGAAATCGCCTCTGTTTTTCCATCACTTCACAACAATGCACCTAGGTCATCTTTTTAATTATACAGAGAACATTTCTCAAGTATTCCCAACAACACGGTCTTCCACCTGGCCTTTTCTATCACTGATGTTAACCATCTTATGGCCCAACTTCAGCACAGGTAATTATTTGTCCTCCACTTCAAACTCCTTCTTGCAGTTCCAATTAGCACAGTGCCATTTGCTTCCTGTCCCAAACCATAGCACAGTTCACACTATGCCCTCAAAGCTCCCCCCTGCTGCAGCCCAGCAGGACATGGGCAGAAAGAGCATCTGCAGTGGCCATCACCCCAGGCAACACCACCCTCAGGCACCTGTGCTGGACAGTCTGTGCACAATGAACTATGGGCTGATGCATTCACATTGCTATCAAGGTAACATACCCAAGAGTTTGATGTGAGAGACACTAAATGCTGCAAGATCTGTTTTTCCTGAAGAATGGCAAAAAGTGATTAGATGTGATCTGTAAGGTTCAGCTCCAGTGTTTATGGCATCTCTAACCTAAGCCCAAAATTTCAGTAACTACTCCTTAACCAGCAATGCAATGTTAAGAAATGATCTCATTTCATTCCATACTTGCATTAATTTTCATAGCTCCTGATTTTCTGGTAAAGCTTTGAAGTAATGTCTCACTTCCCAAGTGGATTTCTCCTCAAAACACTTGTCAGATAATGCAGTTATCCTTGTCCTATTCTTCTTCCAGATGTTTCTCAAGTGCAAAACCCAGTAACACTAAATGTGCAAAAATACATAAACAGTTTTCTCTTTCCTGTATTACTTATTAAAAAACAGAAAACAACAAAGGATTTTCCTGTTGACAGGAACTCACCCTTTGGCCTCAAGCCTCCTAAATACAGGAGGTTCCTTAAGCAGCATCTGACCAGAAGCTTATTTTTCATTAGAATCAGTTCAGAAAACCCAGCTTCAAAGTCTGCAATGCGCTCTTACAGTAGGTATTTGTCTAAGTGACAGTAAGCTGTGGATCAGAAACAACATTTTCAAGACATCTACGTGTTCTACCTTAAGTAACAGCATTACCAGCAAAGCATGGTCCCAGCAGAGGAAACAGCCCCAGCTAGCTCCAGCTAACACAGCATTTTTTCCAATGCCAGGTCAGTACCATGTGTTGCAATTGCTCTGTTTTAACACTGCAGATGAGGTATCACAATTATCTTCATGTACACAGCAAACTTAGGAAGGCAGATGAAGCCGTGAGATATCCATACCCTGTAACACATTACCCTGCTGATTTTTGTTAGTGCCAAACCCATGGCTAACGTATCTGTCCAGATGAAACCAAAAGGATGGATTACAAAACTCATACAGATGTAGCTGTGTGCATATATTACAATCTGCCCTGCAGTGACTACTATCTTAGTTCACACCTTATCTTAGATCAAGATATGCAGAGTTAACTCTAGAGGTCTGCTCCTCCTTCCCCAGGGGAGCAGAAACGCTGCTTTTCACCCTGGCAAGGGCAGGATCACTCCCTCATTCCAGCTCCAAGTGGATAAACCACACACAGTATCTGAATACCACAACACTTTTTGCTGCCATAGAAAGAGCAACTTGCAGGACCTCAAGCAGGCACTGAGCATCGATTACTCAGAAGGATGGTACTGCTGTTAAACTTGGGCTCAGCCCACCACTTGCTCTTTTCCTTTTACTTTTTACCATTAATTAAACTTTAAAAAGGCAGTTAGGATAAGAAATTGCAGAAAAATTATGGTCATTTTATTGTGTATTCCCTAATTGCACACGTAATGAGGCAAATCTAAAGTAGTGCACTTTCGAACTTCAATTTTAATGATGCTTTTACTGTGGTCTCAGTGCTAATGCCTTCATCTTTATTACTGATTACTCCTTTCTAGTGACTGCTCAAAAAAATGTCTTCTTAAGAAATGCTTATAAAGGACTGCAATTATCGATTGTACATATTAAGGTTACAGTTAAAGAAGCCAAGACTTTGGTTTACGAAAATATATTGATTGTATATTGCAATTTTGTTGTTATAGTCTCTTACCAGTGCACAAGCACAAAGTCTTGATAAAACCCTTTCTGAATACAAGTGTGTGTTTTCCATTTAAAGAACAAGTGGTAATTCAACATAAACTGTTGCTTTGCTGTTTTCTAATGTGATATGCAAACGTCCGTCTGCAACGTATGAAATACCAGCCACACTTCTACCCTATTCTCAAAGCAGTGAATACAGAAAGTTATATTTAATATCATTTCCAAAACAGGTGCTCAATTACAGGTCTTTCTGTATTTGTATCTTGGTTTCCAAGAGCTGCTAACAGGAAACACATTTCCAAAATTAGTCTCACGTTGTCCTTATGGATCTATATCCTCCTAACCCCCTTTCCAGCCCCATACAAGAAGAACATCCCCTCCCTTTGCACCAATGCAGACAGGGACTTTTATAAAAGTAGTTTAAGATTTGCACGCTCATCCTGAAGCCTCATGAGAGCAGAGGCTGTGGAAGATAAATAACTGAATTATGAATTCTGCTGCCAGGGGAGTGATAAACTCTTACTTAAAGGCAGAATTATTAATGTAATGAATGACAACAGAGCAAGTCCTGGTTGCAAGCTTGCAAGCCTGACCATGAAATAACCAGAGTATCAACAGAGACTGAACTTCTATGCCTTCCCATCTTAAATTCTGTTTTTCTTATCTTCGCTCTCAACCTTTACAAGTGTCAGAACCCACATGGCAGCACATGATGCTGTACCCCTGAGGGCAGTTACCACCTTTTCTATCTTTCAATTTTTTTAAGAACAGGCTATTTCACTCTATCTTTTCACAGCCAGAGGCTAGTTCACAAGTAAACAAAGGGCTTTGTAGGACAGGTGAATCATGAAACACCACAGCCCTGCTCCTCCTACTCTCAGAAAGTGATGGCTCTCACCCATCTTACAGTCCCCTGCAAGGCAAGAAAAATAATGTGAAGATTTCAAAGCTGTCAGCATACAGTCTGACATCAAGCATCTCACCAGGTCCTGTGAATAAAAATCCTCCTTCTTAGAAGATTTTCCAAGAGCACCTGCCGTATGAAGATAGGCTGAGAAAGTTAGGGCTATTCAGCCTGGAGAAGAGAAGGCTGCATGGAGACCTCATAGCAGCCTTCCAGTATCTGAAGGGGGCCTAGAGGGATGCTGGGGAGGGACTCTTCATGAGGGACTGTAGTGAGAGGACAAGGGGTAACGGGTTCAAACTTAAATAGGGGAAGTTTAGATTGGATATGAGGAAGAAATTCTGTACTGTAAGGGTGGTGAGGCACTGGAATGGGCTGCCCAGGGAAGTTGTGAATGCTCCATCGCTGGTGGTGTTCAAGGCCAGGTGGGACAGAGCCTTGGGTGGCATGGTTTAGTGTGAGGTGTCCCTGCCCCTGGCAGGGGGGTTGGAACTAGATGATCTTAAGGTCCTTTCCAACCCTAACTATTCTATGATTCTATGATTCTATGAGTCACGAGTCCTTTTCTTAAAGTATCCTTTTCTATACAACTTCTGCTGTGGTGGACAAATAACATTCAACCTAATATAATCTGTAGAAACTTCTCCTATGAAATATTCCCCAAAGCCCTAAAACATTTATGACTAGATTGGGCTTGTAAAAAACAATAAAGAACTATTAATTGTACTGAGATATAAATCCTCAAAATGGAGCACTCAGCTATTTCCTCAGATCCCATGGACCAGCTCATTTGCTCAGGCAGGCACACAGCCTTTCAGATACCCTACAATACTTTGCATTTTGTATTGCTCAATGACTGCAATAATAATTGAGCAGTATTGCTCAATAACTCAATGAAAATACAAATAATAAATGTATTTCTGCTATGGATGTTCAGCTGCTGCGAGGAAGTAATCATTAAAAAAAAGCCCTGAGAAGCTTCTCAAGATAAAGCAGCAAAGCCACATCTTGCCTTTAACACCTACAAGCACTGAAACAAGCAGTGGGGGTCAGAGGACTCAACTGATGCAGGTGCACAGTTTTCCAATCAACCTGTGCAATGAGAAACTAGTGTTTTATCTAAGCATTCTAACCAGTTTCTTCTGTCAGTTCAATTCCTGCCTCACCTCTAAACACCTCAGAAAGACCACTTAACATGCCCTACTAAAAACCTGAGAGCTCCAAGCAGGAAACAGTAATATAATAAACAATAATTTACCTCTTCTTCATGCTAAACTTCAGTGGTTTGTAATTTAGCTTTCTCAATACAAGGTCCCAGCAGGAGCCAGCTAATGACTTTTTCCACCTTAAAATAAGCTGTTCCACACTGTGCTAGGTAAATCTCACTTAGCTTTATGTGGGAAGGCTGAAATCAGGTAAAATATAAGCCTCTTACGGCACAAAGGAGAAAAAAAGAATATTCTAAAACTAAAATCAGTCATAAGGTGTAGTATCAGATTTTAGCATGTACCAGCAGCTTATTCTTTTCCTGCTTAGACTGAATTGGAAGAGTGCTACCTGAAGTACTGACATTCAAATTCTGCCCTCAGCAAGCAAAGGAAACAAGTTAAACAAGGAAGTAGAATGCACCATGCAGCAGCTTCTCTGCAGTAACTGTACACAACATGCGTCACTCAGGAGAACACTTCCTTTGGTTTTAAACTGCTGAAGGCTCCTTCAACTTGACTCACAAGTCTCCCCAGTTCCAAATCTAATTGTATGTATGTACACACCTGCACTGCTTCAGAGCAGGTACCCATTAAATCAGAAAATACTATGGGATTAACTACCAACTTTTTTATTTTTAATAAAAACAAAGTAGGTATGAAAACAAAGGTTTCCTCCAGTGCATTACCATGAATCGTTCTTCAAGGTCAGCTCTTTACTTGCAGGTTGTGAATATCAAAGTCAGCAGGTACTTTCATGTCTGTTATGTGCCAACATATCTTCAGGAAGGAAACCTCTTGTGTCTGGTTTATTCTCCCCGCCTCCATTAGCTTCTCCCTCGCAACAAGAGGGGCTGAGTGAAGCCACGAGCTGATCAAAAGGAAGAGCTACTGAGAGGAGTTTGGCAGTAAATGGGGAGTCACCAAGGAACTTCTTGCTCTCCTGAGAAAGTCCTTTACCAGAGAAATAATTTACCTGTCATTAAAACTGGACACATTCCCCAGCACAGTGACATTACACAGAATTCAACACAGCAGATTCTCCCTTTCCCAGGATATTTTTTCCAGGGAATCTACTACAGTGGATAACCTTCAGAGACTGGGCATATGCCTTCATCTAAAAAATAAATCCTTCCCATTTTTTGTGTTATGTTTTGTTTTTTTGTTTATGTGGAAAAAGTGAAAAAGAAAAGAAATGGAAATATCTTATAGCAATGAACTGGATTCTAGGGATTCAGGAGCCAAAGTGGTCAAGAAAGAATGCTAACAGTTTTTTCTTTTTAAATCCTAAACCAAAGCATACTTTAGTAGTGAAAATTAGGATGAGAGAACTAAGTAAGGAGGGCGTAAGGACCAACAGACACTGCTGATAACCAAGACCTTTTACATCCCTGTGTTCCAGTGTTGAAAACCCAAGACAAACACTGAAAGACAGAAAATATTTTCAGTTGTGTTAAACCAAAGTCCTCCTCTCAGAGGAGTTTTAAATGTTGAAGGATAAACCTTAGACACATTTCATTAGTTGGACATAGTTACTTAAAAGAAACCATGGTAGATTTTATACCCCCACATACACTTTGCCCTGCCAGCCCTACGGGGAAGCAGTAATTCCATCCTCCTCTGGTGCAGGGTGCTTACACAGACACTGCTTAATTGTTTTCTGCAGAGCCTTGTCAGGAGAACAAAGCACAGCAGCATCCCCGCTCACTCAGCAACCCCGTCGCAGCTGCTCCCCCTCTATGCGTGAGGGCCGGGTTTCACTTCTTCACCCTAACGTAATCCAGAGTGAGTTACAAAAAGCTCTGAGGTCACTTTGGCATTGGCAGAAATGGTGCCCACTTCTTCAGCTCTTACCACTTTGAGGTTAAGGAGGGGGTGGGCACGGCAGAGAAATCATGTTTTCCATACAACAGACACATCCATGCATCAAAGTAACACAGTACTACTGCTAGTGACCTGGAGGTATGGACTACATCCCTGTGAGTAGCCTGGCTGCTTTAGAACAGCTATTGCAAGGAGGTGTTTCAACAACTCAGCTTTGTAAAGTAAAAGGCAAAATGCTTCACTTTCTGTTAAAACATAGCAATGTTATTTCACATAGCAATAGTTATTTCACTATTTTGATTCCCTTGCATTATTTTGTGTCTTTATTAGTTTCTTTTCAACATCGAAACCAGCATGTACCACCATATGTGAGAACAGAGTAATTGCTTATCTCAGCAATCTTTATTCACATGACTTTCATTAGCTACATTATTAATTCCCACAGCTCAGAACAAAGGTGGCTAAAATTTACTGAAACAGATATGTATCTATTAATAGCAGTGCAATCCTTCTGTCAACAAGGCTGTTAATTACCGTGACACAAAATATTTAACCCACTAGGGGAAAACTAACTAGACTGCTGATTCCACGTAAAAAGCTAAAAATAACTTTTCATGTGTTAACATACAGTTTGTCCCCAGTATTCCCATTTCTAGTGCCAGGAGGTTACAGCACACAGCACTACTCCTGATACTGCAATGGTTACGCAGTCCGGTCATTAGTGATAGCTCACCAGTCTAATGAGCTGTAGCAAGACCCTCACTGCACTATTTGCACCAAGCTCTGCTACTCTGACATCCCACCAGTTTGCATGTAGAGTAGTTAAATAAAAGTGTCTTTTTATATGCAAAATTTTGGAGGGACCAGAAAACAAGTTCAGTACTCAGATCGCAGCTGCAGCCAGTTTGTATCTCTTGCTGTCAGCATGCCGTCAGGCAGCACACACAGCGCACCAGCTCAGACACCCACAAGACCCATCACTGGTCAGTAGGGCACTGCTGCCTTTCACTGCACGCTGACTGGAAAAGGAGCCCCTCAGCCAGAGAATCACAAAATGCATGAATTTACACAACTGCATGAATTCTGGCCCTGAGCTAAGGATTGAGCCCTTCCACTGTGTGCAATGTATTGCTTCAAGGCGAAGGACAAAGCTGTAACAACAAGCTGTGACATGCCTTGCCAATGCAAAGTGCACAGTTTCTTTTAACAGAAGCAAACCTCTCATTCTGTAGTTCTTCCAGCACAGGTAGAAATCCCTGGAGTGGTTTGACTGCTTCAAATACTTTCTGCTCAAATAAGAAAACCTTTCTAGAGATGTAACCATAGGTCAAGGAAGCACTGACCATGCCTACAGCACAGATAAATACATCTGATGAATGCAGGACAAGAGCACTCACACAAGAAATTCAGAGATTATCATTCCCTGGACCAGGTGGGAAGCAGTTTACCCTCTCCTCTGCCCACAAACACAGAAGTCATTTCAAAATTGCTTTAGGTTGCCAGAAGGGGGCCTACAGGGATGCTGGGGAGGGACTCTTCATGAGGGACTGTAGTGAGAGGACAAGGGGTAAGGGGTTCAAACTTAAACAGGGGAAGTTTAGATTGGATATAAGGAAGAAATTCTTTACTGTAAGGGTGGTGAGGCACTGGAATGGGTTGCCCAGGGAAGCTGTGAATGCTCCATCGCTGGTGGTGTTCAAGGCCAGGTTGGACAGAGCCTTGGGTGGCATGGTTTAGTGGGAGGTGTCCCTGCCCCTGGCAGGGGGGTTGGAACTAGATGATCTTAAGGTCCTTTCCAACCCTAACTATTCTATGATTCTAAGACTCCATAAAATACACCTCAAAATTAACATCATCTCACCCAAAGACATTTTTCCAAGTATCATTACCAGATCTTAAAATGAACTCCTAGGAACTGACACAGTGGGTAAGAGAAAAGGCCAAGCAAGCAGAACCCTGCCTGACAACAGCCAGCTGGAGATTTTTATGACAAGGATGGCATAATCCCCAGGCTGGGGAGCTTCTGTTCACGTTGTTTAATATTCACCAGTTGACTCTGCCTCCAAAAGAAAATCTGGTGAATCTCCTTTTGCATACAGTTGTAGTTCATGTCTCTGCAACATCCTGTGCTGTAATGTAATTACATGCTGTGGAGAGAAAGACTGCTTCCTTTTGGTTGTTTTCAATTTACCGCCTAAGAATTTCACCAAGTAGTTGCTGTGTTTGTATGAAATGCTGTATGGTCATTCCAGAAGAGCCTTCTCCGCACACGCTGTCTATACAGCGGTACATATGATTACACGTTAGCACTTCACTATTCATTCCTTTTCCTGACCAGCTACAAATACCATGATCAGCACAAATCCAATAACTAATCTGTTTGACTAATGGAAACTTCCATCAATTCAGCTAAAGAGACCTTTATTCTTACCTCTGTTGTCTACATGCTAGAAAGTTACTAATCCATTTGATGCTATAAATAAAAAGACTTCTCCCCTCCCCCTCCAAGGACCTTGCTCAAAGTGCACTGAAAAAATTAATGGGCACTCTATTGACCAGACCACCCTTATCCAAGCACCCATTAACTCCAACAAACCTGAATGATCTATCAGGCATGAGTCCCTTTAAAAAGTTCTGTTTTCCTACTATATCGTGTTTATGTATGTCTCTAATAATCTCCATTATCTATCAGTGTGCCACTAACACAGAAGACACGCTTGCTTAATTACTTGTAGCTTCCCATACCCCTTCTACTCTTCCACATGAACTAGTATGTCCTTTTTGTCTCCGTAACACTGATTTAAATGACAGATTACTGTACAGTTAATAGACCATATTTAGGTTCCCTTATCACCAAAGATGCTGCCATCTGTTCCTGTCATTTTGTTACTTTATCGATTGCTGTGACCATCTTCTACTGACACATCAATTTGTGACAGTTCCTTAGACTATTCCCACAAGACAAGGAGCCGATAGGGAGCCGATTGGAGTCTCCCTAAGCTTTGCTATACTGCCTGCCAAGGCAAATAATGCATTTTACTCTTCTGCTATCCCATTACTTTCCTTGAATGTGGCTTGTATTATGGTTTATTACTTTACTATTGATTATCTATTAAGGCAAAAGCAGGATGAGTGCCAGGCTACTGAGGACTTGTTTTCAGAGTGTGTGTGTTTGCCTTTTTTTTTAATTGTGAGTGTCAATTAATCAGAATCTTCTTAGCTTTTCTTGTGATTTTACATTTAAATTCAACAGAAAGTATGTTCTTTAAATCCTCCTCCTTTTGCTATCCCTTTTGAAAAGTCTCCTTCACTTTTTATCCATGTTTTTGGTATACTTTCCAAGTCATTCACCTGAAAGCACTACACTCTCAGCTGTTCCTTTAAAATTATTTTTAAACAGCCTCTTTAAAAGGTGTTTTTTGACATTAAATGTTTTATTGTGCCACATTTATTGCTTCTACTAGGAGATCAAATTTGTATAACATGATGACCAACTTCACAACAGTATCCCAAATCGTGCCCTGTTTGCTATGCAGGAGTAATCAAGCCTTGCTCTGCCATTTCAGGTTAGGTCAGGTATTTAACTGCAAAAAAGCAGAGGTTTGTAAGATTTAAAATCTTTAACGTCTTACCTCCAGCCCCAAACCTAGCCAATATACCCATAACTGCAGCCTAATTTCTGCTGTTGCAGCTTTTCTCATCTCACTTTGCCTTTCATGGACATTATCAGTACATTGTGACAAGTTCTTCTATCATTGTCTCAAGATTATAATCTTTCTACACAGACAGGATTTCTTTACTCAAAAAGTTCACAGCTCCTTTTGATGCAAGTTATTAATTTACCCTATTTGACTTGAAGCTGTCTTGAGTACATATAACACAATTCCTCCGTATTATGTCCTGCTCTACCAACCCTACATAATTTTTACCCCGGAAAAGATCATGTCTCTAAATACCTTCCCCTTTTATTCAGAGAATCAATAAAAGTATCTGATGCTTGCCAAAAAAGACAACTGCAAGGTATGCAAGAAATTAACTCAGCATGTAACATTTATCATGCATGTAACGCTTCAGACCTGAAAATCCACAGAGATCAGAGTAGACAGACTTTGGAAGAAGGTTTTGGTCTCTCTCAGGCCTTTATTGTGCTCATCAAAATAACACCCGTATATATCTAAGGCTGGATTTAAGGAGAATCAATAAAACTATACAGTTTACAGAGTGGAAAAAAATAGCAAGCTTTTAAAGAAGCAAGAAACAGCACCTATGTGAGAAAAAGGGCCCAGAGAAAGCAGCTCCACAGAGTGGAGGAGCCTGGAGCACAGTGAGTGCAGCACAGCCTGGTGTGCCCTGGTCAGACACCCACCAGCACACTGACCTGCATGAAGTGGTGTCTGGATCCAAGCATAAAAGATGAACATCCAAATTCAGAGCTACCCATCAGAGGCAGAAAATAAACAGAAAATCACTCCCTTTGAGTTTTATCCTAAATGAGAATATTTTCCAAGGCTCAGATGTATTCCTTTCAGCCTGAGGTGCCAAAACCTACTACTGGTGGAGAAAGTTAAACCCATGTAACACCCAATTCTTGCAAACATTTCAGCTGTTTTCTCAAACAGGATTGATGAAGTACACCAAAACCTTCACCATCCTTGCTTAGGCTATGATCTTTTATTTTATTTCACTTACACACCCCCTGTGCACAGAGATTCCAGACCTGGGGGTCATGAGGGAATACCTGTGATCTCTCTGGTCTGTAAGAACAGAATGGAAGAAGCAAGCCCCTTTCCTCACAGATTTTTCTAAGTAATCACAGCTTTCATCACCCCTCATCAGTCAGCAGTGCCGACACTCCCCAGACACCCAGCACAAACCCAGCTGAAGTGATTTGCCCCCTTTCTTGCTAAGCACACCCCAAAGACAAAGGCACTGGCCCACACCCACACACAGGTCCCCCAGGGCCTGCCCAGCTCATCAGGACAACAGTGCAAACGAACTTCAGTTAACCAGACAACAGCCTTAAGCAGCTTTTGTAGCAACTGTTCACAAGTGCTCAGCCTTCACCCACACTTGAGACAACAGAGACTTCATTGATTTTCAGCTCACAAATCAAACCCATCATGCTGAAACCCCACAGCTCCAGATGTCAGGAGGAGAAGGAGTGATGATGGAATTCAGCCCTACTGATGCAAAGCAAGCTCCTGTTTTACAGCAACACATATGGAACAGTAAATCAGGCAAGGACCTTTTCCTTTCTTGCAGCTCACAAGTATTCAACTGCTAAATGAGACCAAGTTCCCGTGATTACATAAGGTGATAGAAGAAATACAGATATTTAGAAACTATCTGTTATCCGCAGATGAGAAAGACCACTTTCAAAACCAACCTGATGTTCTGGAACCTGTGCTGCAGTTTTGCATGGCTGGTGAAGCAACTCTATCCCCTCCTCTGGGAGCAGGAGACCTCTCACACCCTGGCCTGGTTCAGTGACAAGCCATGCCACTGCCAGACACGAAGCAGCACCAGAGACCCAGCTGGAGCGGGGAAGCGTTAACCTGGATGTTCGCAGGGAACTTCCAGCCAATTACAGACACAGAACTTAAAATGCACTCAAGCAACCTCATTAACTCTACAGCCAGAAATATGCTGCTGTAACTCTTACCAGCATGAGGGTGCAAGTGTCTGTCTAGTGTAAAACTCCTCCAGACACCAAAATAAAATATTTCCTCAGCTGAAGTTTCTTTATATCTCCTGGGTCATTCTCTCAGCGTTAACGGTGTCCCGTAAATCTGACTTAACTACGTCGCATAAATCTAACTTTTCAGTGACAAAAGCTTACATAAACAGATGATAAAATTGTCTCAATTCCCCTACTGGGGGTTGGACTTAAATGAGAGACAGATTTAGAGTTTTGGATGAGCTGAGAATACTTACAGGCTCTTCTAAATAGGGTTTGGGATTAAAAATGGTGTTGCTTTACCTCAGGCTGCCATATTTCTGTCTCAGCACAGAAACACACACATATACACTATGCTCATGCACACACTCCCCACACCTCTGCCAGGCAGCAGATTTACAGCACATGCACAACGGCCCAGGGGCACCTGCAGCTCTGCCTGCTGGCCTTACTGCAGAATAATGGTTTCCCAAGGGAACACAAGACACCAAGAGACACACTCACGTATATCTTGTTCCTTTAAGAATGCAACCTCTGAGTAGAGGTCAGCTGCAGACCACGGTTCTTCTGATTTGCCACATTTTAAAACCTAATACAAATGAATGATTACAAATGAAAAAAAAAAGCGATTTGTGTTTATCTACACTTCTTGTTGTGACTGAATGACAGCTGTTATCGTGTCAAAAAGCACCCTGTCCAAAGGCACCTTTTAACCACATCCCTATGAAAGGCAGAATAGCACAGATCCAGGTCCCTCACTGAAGATGCCACCCTGGGGCACTAACCCCTCCTTCACTCCTTCAGCACTGGAGGACCCTTCAGAGCAGCAGCTGGGACACAGCCCCTGGGGAACCACCACAGCCAGGGCTGCTGCCCTCTCCTGCCAACCTCAGCAGGATCAGAGCACTTGGCTTCCTTCCCCTCATCTCTCTGTAGACCAGCCCCAGCAGCAGCTAAAAGCCTCACAGGCTCAGCCCCTGGTTTTGTGCCGTTCCCACTACTAAGGGCTTCTGGCTCTGTCACCCTGCTGTCAGTGGGTCACACAGAGCTCAGCTGGACAGGGCCAGCCCTGAACACCCCCAGCAGCATCTCATCACACCAGTGTCCCACGACCCCACAGCACCCACACACTCCAGCACCGTGCTCGCTCTGGTTTACTGGCTCCTTGTCACTTGCAACTGCTCAGCTGCCATTACTTCAAAGATGAACTCCAGAATAACTGAGAGGAAGACCTTGTTCTGTTTCTCCTACTGAACCTGCTCTTTTTTGCATAAATAAATATTCAGGAGAGACAAAATTAGAATCCAGGCTCTCTCTGTCTCACTTTGTCCATCCCAGGAGTCCTCTACCCCACTGGCTATAATCACACTTTTCCATCACTTCTCTCTCAAAGACTAAGTTTTCTCTAATAAGTAGAATAACTTTGGTAGAAAAGATTGAGAAATTTGCTCTGTAGCATACTCTTTAGCACACTGCTTAGAATATTTATTGGCTATTATAGGAAAATAAAAGAACTGAACACAAATCCCGTACTAGAAGAAATTAATGATGTGTATATAGGGCTCTTAGCACTGAGTAAACTATTTGTACAAAGCAGTCCCAAAGATACACAACAAATGTGCCATGAAGAGAGGAGGAAAAAAGGGATATGTATCCAGAATGGCTACAACACAAAGAGAAGAACAAAATTGTATCCCTGCATGTCCTGTTCCCCAAAACTGATTTTCCAAGAAACCTGACCATCCCCATGAGGCAGATCTGCACTGGAGGCTTTATGTCTCCCCAGATACCACAGCCAGGCAGGGAGGCACAACTGGTAGATGGGGCCCACTAGAGCATCTTGCAAATCAGCAGCCCAAGTGTTATAATGTGTCCTGAGAAACACTAGCAGAACTACAAAAAGGTTTCTGGGGTGTGGGGTATTGATTGTAGGGAAGGAGCTCGGTGAGATTCAACTCCCACCCTCCTTACATGCACCCTTTTTCTTCTGGAAGCTTCTATTGCTCACTGAAGGCAATTAAAGCTGCTATTAAAGCTATCAACTACCTCAATGTATTTTAATAATCTAAAAGTAAATTATTAAGAATAACACCTGAAGGAGGCCCTAGAAAATAGCACATTACTGAACAACCCCTACCTCTGAAAACATCAGGCACTTCTCAGCACAGTGCACCTATCACCAGTGATGAAGTGCACTATCATCCAACAAACTCTCTTGAAGATTTATGTGTTCCCTCCATTTCACTGTTTCAAATACTTTAGTAGATGGACAAATTGATTGGTTTTTTCCTACCAATCTCTCAGAAAAGTTAGCTCTATAAACAGATCAACCTGCAACTCTCTTTTGACACCTCTGGCCTCCTCTGATCCATAGATCCAGCAAAAAGCTCCCAAGTCCTCCTTGGGATATTGCACTTCTGACCCAGCCAAGAGCATTGTGGCTGTGAATGCAGGAGTCACTTTGTCTAGGGGCAGTGACTGCTTTATGCTTTTGCAATCCCAAATGTAACATCTGCCATCTTCCTCTAATTCACATTTAGGATGGTCTATCCTGATACGTTTAACTGCAGCAGAAGAGGCATTTTTAAAGGTCTTGGTTTATGAAGCGTTCTCTCAACTACACATTGTTATTAAATCCATTATGAGCACAAAAGGATCTTTGAATAGTTCCACAATTTCAAATAGTGAAATACAGTTCCTTATCAGTTTTTTAAATGAATTGAACTCAAGTATTAACATAAACCCAGTTAGACACTAATCATCTAGCTGAAGAAAATGACTTTACAAACCTAATGAAAACAGCGGGGAAGCACAGGGAAATAAGAAGTATTTTTTGCCAGCCACAGCATGTCTCTGGGCACACCAAAGTTACCAATGAGCTGACACTTACTAAACAGAGCACAGATGCAACCAAGAGTCTTACACAGAGCTTTAGACCTCCTGAGAATTTGCCATCAGAAGGATCTCAGCTAGGAAAAGCTAATCACATCCAGCTCAGCTATGTAGCTGTTCTCTGCAGTGAAATAGTTGAGTTTCCATCCGGTCTGACTTTGGAGAGAAGTACACAGCAGAAACAGCCACAGATTAGAAGGCAGACAGCGTACAATATGACAATGCCAGAAGGCAAGCAAAATGTCTTCAATGTAAAAATACATTAGTTTGCTTTTATTAACACATAACTGTGCTAAAAAGTCTTGGGCACAGATGGACGAGGACAGAGGCCAGAGAGCTCACTGCTCCCCAGAAGCAATATACGATGTAACACAGCTTCTCTACACTACAGCTCCTGCTCGGGAATCTGCCCATGCTGCCAGCTCTTCCATGGGCAAATTTCAACTCCACGTATGTAACAGCACTTTAACCCTGGAAGCAGCTACAGCAGCCTTTGAAAAAAAGCACCAAACAAACCTGCACCTACGTCTTGCCTCTACTGGGAATTTAAATTGCAACAACTGCTTTAATGTAAAGGGAAATCTTTTCCCAAGGAAGACAAAGAATTACAGGCGGGTTTCCTGTGAAGACAGCAGCATCTAAAGTATGTGCAAAATAGCTTTTCATGAACACACAGAAAGAGAGGTGATCATGCTCTTTAGGCCATTCGGGCATTACAATTTCAGTAAGTAGCAAGAAGAGAAGCAGCTAATACTCAGTGGTTCCCAAAATGCTACTCATTTTTTTGCAATAGGTTAGGCAGCCTCTCTTGGTAAGAAAAAAAACCAAGCAAAAAGTCATTTACATGATTATATGATTTAAAAGCAGAGAGAAATGGGAAAAAAAGAAATATGTGCTCAGATTTGTAACTGCTTTTCTTGATTTAGCCCCAACTTTCCCTGCATCTTAGGACAATAACCATCTCCAGAACCCTGCATTAGATCTTCACCAAAGTGCCTCTTGAGAAGGCTGATTTATTAGCGGAAATAGACTGAAACAATGCTACAAGAACACATGAACTTAGTTCATCTATGTCAAAGAACAAAGCCAACAGTCACTAGTGTTTATTCCAACTATGTGCCCATTTTCTAAAATTTAATGAAAACAGGATCAAAACAATTACCCTGTACAAATACTTTGTTTTCCCTTCTGATTTTAAGCAGTCATCTGGCTGCATCTCAATGCAACATTAACAAATGACATAAGCAACCAGGAGAGATGCTGAAGTGTTGGGACAAACTCAGCAGGTCAGGAACGGCTGTGCATGTCCACAGGAGAGATCCCTGGCCAGCAGCTTTCCATGGGTAATGGCCTCTCCTCCTGGCTGCATTTCTGGGCAGATATGTCTGCTTTGACTTCTATACTGACCCACAAGCAATATAGTTGGGGATCCCAGGATCCTAAATCCCACTGAGGACTTAGCAGCTTGTCCTGGTGCCATGGGTTCAGCAGCAGCAGTCATTTTTCTCCTCCTTGGTAGCTGGTGCAGCGCTGTGTTTTTGATTTTGGGCCTGGAACAGCGCTGATAACACCAGTGTTTCGGTTACTGCTTAGTGATGTTTTGGTCTGACCAAGGACTTTCTGAGCCTCATGCTCTGTCAGGGAGGAGGGGAGCCGGGAGGAAGCAGAGACAGGACACCTGACCCAAACTGACCAAAGAGGTTATTCCATACCACAGCACGTCATGCCCAAGATGGAGGACGGAGAGGAGAGACCCAGAAGGGTGGGGGGTGCACTGCGGGGTCGGGCTTGGTTTTAGGTGGTGAGAAATTGTATTCTTTCCTTGTATTTGCCTTGTCCTTATTATTATTGGTGGTAGCAGTAGTGATTTGTGTTATACTTTGGTTACTAAACTGTTCTTATCTCAACTGGTGGGAGTTGCATTCTTTTCTATTCTCCTTCCCATCCCTCCGGGAGTGGGGGGCAAGAAAGAGGGGGGAGTGATTGAGAGAGAGTCTGCGTGAGTTAGGCTTAAACCACGACACCCGGATTCAGCAGTAGCAGTCATTTTTCTCCTTCTTAGTACCTGGTGCAGTGCTGTCTTTTTGACTTTCAGCCTGGAAACAGTGCTGATAACACCGATGTTTTTAGCTGCTGCTTAGAATGTTTAGTCTGATCAAGGACTTTCTGAGCCTCATGCTCCGCCAGGGAGGACAGGAAGCTGGGAGGAAGCAGACAGGACACCTGACCCAAACTAGCCAAAGAGGTATTTCATACCACAGCACGTCATGCCCACTATATAAACTGGTGGCAGTTACCTGGAAGAGATAGATCACTGCTCGGTCGGGTTGGGTATTGGTCGGCGGGTGGTGAGCGGTTGTATTCTCTTCCCTTGTTATTTCCCTTATCATTATTATTGGTGGTAGCAGCAGCGGTTCATGTTATACCTTAGTTACTGGACTGTTCTTGTCTCAGTCTGTGGGAGTTACATTCTTTCGATTCTCCTCCCCATCCCTCCGGGAGCGGGGGGAAGAAGGGAGGGGGTGAGCTAACAACATCGTGGCAGATTTACGGCTGGGCTAAAACCACGACACATCTTCATATTGTCAAAGGTGGGCAACTCTGCATACAGGGAAAAGGTTAGCCCACAACTGTGCATTAAGTATGGCAGTGCCAGTATCGCTTACACATTCCACACACACACACTAATTGCTAGCACAGCATGTCAAATAAAGTTAGGAGCCCATCTCATTACTTCATTGGGAACTATTTGCTTTTATCTAGCAAGCATACACTCTCCCATAGCAAACCTGGTTGGAATGGAATTAGTTGATTATATGGAGGACTTTAAAACTGAGGAAGCAATAATGCCCAAAATGGAGCTGAGCCTAGAGCAGAGAACTCTGTTTCAGACATAAATGCAACAGGAATAAATCACACTAGTTTCATCCTGGGTTATTATTGTTACATGCTGTCACTTGTGACAGATACCCTTAACAACTACAGTGAAACTGTCTCTGTCTTTTATTATTTCCTAAGTATTAAGTGATAACAAGCCACATCTGATTAATCCTTCCCTTTGTTATGGGCACCAAAGAACAAAGTTAGCGCTCTGGCCCATTTGACAGAAGCTGCTGCCAAATCACACTGAAGGAGACTGAAGCTGATAAATCTTTAACAAGTCTCTCATGACCTGGGTTTGGATTTTTTTTTCCCCCCCTTACCTAGTAGTAATTAGAACAGAAGATACCTTGAGAAAGTGAAGTGCTACATGAGAGACTGCTATTAAGAATTCATGTTTGTATTTGTGTCAAATGATAAAATCCAGCAGCAGAGCTTCAACCCAAGCAGTACAATAGTCTGAAGGCCAACAATCAGCAAACAGAAAGGACACATTTCTCATAAATACACCTCCCCCCGCTCTACCTTTCTTCTTGTGTGCTCAGCTGTAGCAATTAGGAGAATAATCTATAGGAAGCCTACCCCCAAAAGCCTCTCTCCAGCTGTTTCCTTCTTTTTGTTGCCAGTGAACTCAAGCGCTGAAGGGATGATTCACCTCAGCAGGACTCCAAACTCTACATCTGCTCTGGGGGCATAATCTTTGCTGGATACATGGAAATGGGCTTTAAACTAATGGAGTCACCAGACTAAGCAAAAATCCTCTTCTATGAATCTACATAGTAAGGTTTTATTTTCAATTATATTTCTAGCAGGGTATTTTCAAGATTATCATCTTTCTTCTTTAATCATAATAATGCTGCTTTGCAACACACATTGCACTTTTAAAAGTACCTTATTGCAAATATAAGTCTGCATCATCTGTTTACAGATAAAGAAACTATCTACAGTGACCCATCTAGCAACACAGAGGAAATCCCTGGAGGAAATGGCACTGGCATTTAGTCACAGTAACTCTCCCAGACCGCAATATTATCTTGCTCCGCAAACAACACTGTATTACTGAGCATTACAAAAAAAGGTTTGGAAAATGGATTTGAGCTTTCCATTCTTCAAGGAAATGGAGTGTTCTCCCTTAATTACAACAAGCAACTGGAAGAGCTGTATGTTCGCAGCTCCTGTGAAGGATGGCTGCAGGACGCTCCTTAGCTCATGGGGAAATCCATAGCAAAACTGAGATGGAGGAAGAGCGTGGAAGGATCTGATGGGTTGAGTTCAAGCAGTGGAGCAAATCTGGACAAGCACATTGAGAATCAGGTAATTTTTTTTCTCAGTAGTAGACACAGGAAATGATGGAAGGAAAGTGATACGGACAAGACCAAGGAGCTTCAGATTACGCAGCCCAGCCATCCTTGTGCCTCCATGTAGGACACACATCATTATAGGCTGAGGAAGTGAGAACATAAAGTGATTTTTCCCTATTTATACACAAGGACTTCAGATATTTGATTCCCAGGACATGTGCAGCAGAGTTTCTGCAGATCAGTATTACACTGAGAAAAAAACACCCTGTTGCTTATCCTCAAGGCAATGTACAGAGCAGCTCCTGTGTTGTCACTCTGAAAGAAACGTACACTGATGTTTATAATGGGCAACAAAATTTTCCCTTCTCAAAGAAAAAAACCCAAACACTGTGATTTCTGTGAAGCACAGAGAAGCTGGAAAGAAAAATGCTCACCTCCATCCTAATTTCTGCACCTGACCTGAGAAACACTGCACAGGAGGTCTAATACATGCTTTTCTTCATGTTATAGGAAAGAAGTAGTAAACTAGAGTCTTCTATTAACAGAAAGAATATAGGTTTTGGAAAATAGCTAGTGAGCATCTACCTACAGAAAAGTCACAGAAAATTTTATGGATATCTAAATACTGGTTTAATATAGCCTAAACAATTTCTTTGTTCATAAATACAAGCCATAAAAGAATGTTCAAAACCAATTTTGTTCTTGAGAGGTGGATTTCTTAGCCAGAAACTAGCCTGGCATCCATTTAGTCCAGTTCTTTCATTACCACACGGAATTTGTCAGGAATTACCTTTTCTGTAGAACAGGGCCACAAAAAGGTTTTAAAAATGATGCAGCAATCAGGAGAAAATGACAAGTTAGCAGTGTATCTGAAGCAAGGAGAGGCTGCAGACAAGGCTGCTCTTCCGAATGATTGTACCTTCCCCAATATTAGGGCTACACATGCATGAGAAAGCAACTCAAGCTTGTGAAATCCACCAGAAAAAGCAAGACTTTATCCACTAAAAGACCTTGACTTAGAAGTCAAAAGAAAAAGAGTCATACAGAAACAGAAATACACATGAATCGGCACTAATCTTCAGGAAATAGAGCTGCAGACAAACCCATCAGATTTATGTGATTGTCTGCAAAATAACGCATTTCACTAATGCAAAGAATTATAATAGTTCTCTTCCCTCACTGGTCCCCAGTGCATTCAACACCACAGATCACAAAACCACCCCATATTTAAAATATCTAATGTATAAGTCATAATTTTTGTATACCCAAGAGTCATAATGAACATAGTCATATTTTTCATCACCCAATGGCTTCCTGGCTAAAAGATCTTCCTAAGCTTATCAGAAACTCCTCTCAAGATGCTGAGCAGGCCGATTTGCACTCTTCAGGGACCAAAAATTCTCTCTTGAACTACTGCGGTTGTGAATTGCCACTACCTCCACATGCATTACACAGTCACCATCTGCCAGTAACTAATAAAAACAAGTTACCTCATGCTCCTAAGATATCTTATCACCTTTTTAGAATCATTTACAACGAAGAAAAGTAAGCTTAATAATGCCTCCCTTGGTATTTGGAGTGATAGGAATGCATTATCATAATTAAAATTCATTTTTATTGTATATTTTACAACATCAGTTTCCATATAAGACACAGAAAAACTGAGGACTAGGAAACAAAGACTGAAAAAGACCATTCAGCCATGCATTATGCTCTGCCTCCCCTGGGAGGAGAGGACGAAACATGGTCCAAAGCTCAGACTGGAGCTTAGCTGTGGATGAGCCTGACCAAAGCAGTTTAACAAACACAGAAAAGGATCCCGCAACCTTGAAAGAACATTACAAGGACTCTTGAGATTATGCATTTTAGCTTCTGAAGCATAACAATAGGACCTACCCACCATCACAGCATAAAATACTATTCTCTCAATAATGAATTTGCTGACTCCCACTCAAGTAGACACTGTTACCCACAAAGAACTCAACAATCTGTTGTTTGAAACACTTACAATATCTACTTCTGTGTTTGTCATAAAAACATTGAAGTAAACAGCCAGCTACAATCAAATGCATCAAAACATCCTCCACTGGATCTGCTGACAGGCCAGCTGGGCCCTGGCATGCAGGTTCACCCTACTCCATGCCACTTCAACAGCTACCAAAGCTCTACTCAGATTTTGAAGATTAAACTTGCAACAACCTTCAATTACAGGGGGAAAAAATATTTTTTCCTTAAAAGAGAAGACCTTTTAACTCAAACACTGACATAACAGCAGTGGAGCACAAGAGAAAAGCCCTTCAATCCCAAAGGACCACCTTTGCACGAACAGTCACCCAAGTACTGCTGCAACAAAACCACCATAGATCTAATCATGCAGTGCAGATTGTGGCAACAAAGGCAAGCAGAGGAAAAATTATTCAACAAATTCCACATTCTGCAGTGCTGATGATATAACCTTTTTCTACAAATCTCACCTCTCTTATGGTCTCTGAACATCAACGCTATCTTTTAATAAAGACTAACTGATTTAAAGGGGGAAAAAAAAAAATTCATATAAACTTCAAAGTACCCAAACCTGAAAGAAACTAAAGCTGTACCTGTACAGCCAAAAGCTGCTTGGTTTGCTTGGTTATTCTTATCTCTGCTGACAGAGTTACTTTAAAATAGCTTATATACAGTCCTCATCAAACTCTGCCTTTCACTTAGTTCATTATCAGGATTTGAGGCACTGCTTGCGATACAGAATGAAAGGAAGTCTAGACAAGTGACATACTCAAGCTGACAGTACCCCATTACAGGGCACTACATTAGCTATCAGTTACCCTGCTCTCTCTGCAGTCAGGAAAAGATGTGAAGCTCTCTTTGGTAAATGTACTTCTTGGTACCATAATGTCCTCATTTACTTGTCTGTGTTGTATATTTCTGTTAGTATCAGAAAGTTCAATTGGTCTCTTACAACTAAAATGACTTCTTCTGACTAATTTGTGTTAGGTGGGAGGGAAGAATGAGAATGCTTTACTGACAGCTTAGAAACATTAGACATGTTTCCTAATGCCATGTCTCAGCTATACTTTAATCTTGCTTCACATAGAATCATAGAATAGTTAGGGCTGGAAAGGACCTTAAGATCATCCAGTTCCAACCCCCCTGCCATGTGCAGGGACACTTCCCACTAAACCATGCTACCCAAGTTTAGGGAGGTATCATTCATTGAAAACACCTTCATACTCAAGCTTTCTTTATGTCACATATAGAAAGAATCCTAATTAGAAACCAACTGATATAAATGTGATACTTATAAAATATTTTAAGTGAACTAAATATTAGCAGAAGTATAAAACTACAGCAGTTTTCATGCAGACCTGGAAGTGAGTTCTCCCTTTATTCCCTGAAGTACCATGGCATTACTGCTCTGCAGACCTGGCATCTGCTGGCTTTCCGCAGTCTTTCCTAGTGTAAACTTGCTTTCCAGGTCTCCTGCAAATTCCTACCTGAAAAAAAACACAGCTCCAGTTTTCCCAAGGTTTCTGCCTCCTCATCATCCTTCAGGCTCTAGCAGTTTACTCTCAGCCTTTACATGAGAGCTCAGCTTCAGAAAAGCTGCCTGCAGCAACAACCTGTTCCAACACCAGCATCTCCGGTGTCTCACCTCATACAACCACAGCAGCAGCACCATCCTGCAGCCAAGAGTTTGCAGATTTTTCACTGTGTCTTTGATATTTCAGCTCCTCGTAACAGGAGCTGCAGCAATGAGACATCTACCTTTTCAGGAAGGCTGCTGGTGCACACCAAACCGAGACTGCCATCAGCTACTGAGTCATTGACTGAATGAAGACCTTCCTCCACGTGTAAGATTCAATTCAGTACTTTAGCTCACATTCAGCAGGGCCTTGGCATTCCCTGCAAAGGACAACAGTAGCATGCACACCTTCACCCTGACAGCAAGTCCTGCATTTGCATCAGAAGGAAACGCCTGTCCTTTATGCCAACAAGCAGAATTTGAGTTCTGCTCTAGAATATCCTTAATTTTTGCTCCATGAAACGAAGGCAGATGGAAAGCAGCAAGAAGGGCTAGAGAAAACTCATTATTACAGAATATGAATTATTACCCACAAGTCTCTTAGGTCACCTCTGCTATGCTGTGAAACACACATAGTCTTAGCACAAAGCTTATTAAAATACAGACTATCTGACAGAATGAGGCTATTTTTACCTAGGCTGAACAATATCCAGGCATCTTTCTCAAGCAGTTACATCAAACCCATACTAAAAAGCACATTAGGAAGGAACTAAAACCACGCAAAGTATCCAAGAGACCAGTTTTCGGCCATATCCCCACTTTTCTGCTGTTTCTACTGCTAAACATGGTAAAAATAAAAATGCTAATAGCCAACAAAATGCTATACAAAGGAAGTGAAATTATGTGAACTTCATGAAACACACAAATCTTTCCACAAGATTGCAGCTGGCATCTCAGCATGTGATCTTCCAGCACAGTTATTTAGACCACATCTATGCTGTGCTGATTTTAAAGCAGGTGGCTTGGCTGCTCCTGGTTTTGAGCCTACACTGGCTGTGATGCAGGCAGTCAGCCTGCCCTGAGCTCGCGGTTACCATGGCCGCACTGCAGCAGGACCTGCGCTGCACAGACTAAAGCCAGCTCCTGAATGTCCCCATTGGTGGTACCCCTTGAAGACAAGGTGACACTTTCTGCCTTTGTGTGTGATAGTGATTCCTGGCAAAAGAAACTAGGAAAAACACTTATGTAGAAATTAGGATTACCTCAGATACTCCCAGCATTTGCTCAAGAAACAGTCTCAACTACGCTGCATGCTATGTATCATCTAAGTGTGGATCATCACCGCTGCTTGAAAAAGGCAACAACTCATCACATACAACTAATAAATCAATTCTTTTGTCAAGAGTGTAAATGGCAAGAGAGAGGATGTTCACTGATAGCCCAAACTCCCTCCTTCAGCAAGATGAAGAAGTGCTGTTCTTAAAAAAAGACATTGCTTGGAATATGTAGAAACCAATATTACATGATCTTTGCCTTCTGCAATAAACCAGATGAATATAAAAAAAGCAAGAACAAACATGTGTTTCCAGTGTGCCCATTATCAAGTATCAGCAGACTGGTAAGTACTGCACACACAAGAACTGCAGTGATAAAACTGTACAGACAGAATGTCTGGTTATGACAGTATGCCTTGCAATAGCAATATATTCACAGCCTGTGTTGATAACACTTGAGTCAAGATTCCTTCTGTGAGTCTCTACTGGCCTTGTAAGAATGTGAATGCCCTGACTTCTGGTGGCACAGTAACTCAACTTTTGGCTTGTGCTATCAATTCCCCTCTGACCGTGCAGGATTCCCCCCGAGCACGCCCAGACCAGCTTTCGGAAGCAGCTCCTTCCGATGCTTCAGAAGTGTTGCTCACACTGCACATACCCTGAGCACGACTGACTGCTGCCATAACAGCAGCAAGACAGCAGGCGGGGACAGCAGCCATGGGGTACATCGGGGCAGGCAGCAGCAGGCTGCTGAACTCACTGGCACTATGTGTGTGCTCATCACACCAGGAACCTCAGTCTTACCTTGATTTTGTCACAGAAATCCCTAACTGTAGGGAAAGCTGATGGGAGAGCAGTGAAAAGATCTCTGTTGTCATACCCAGGTGATACTATTCATGATTCAATTGTACAGAAGAGGAGAAACTGCAGGTTTGTGGGGCTTTGCTTTTACCTCTCAGGACATTCGGTCTCAGGTGGCAACAGACTGTGCTGTGGGATACAGATAGCCAATAGAGCACAAACAAATCAACTTGTTAATATTCTAGCTGGCCATAAGGGAGGTCAGAAAGGCTGTCAGAGCCCTCCCGAGACCTTATATTGTGTGGTTGTCTTTCATTGGGAATGTACATAAAGGAATCTCATAATTAAATATACCCAAAACACAACCATGCAGGATGTGGCTGTCTCTCAATTTTTGTAAACAACAGCCTGGAGAAGAGCAGGCTCTGGGGAGACCTTAGAGAAGCTTCCAGTAACTAAAAGGGCCAACAAGAGAGCTGGAGAGGGACTTTGTACAAGGGCATGTAGGGATAATACAAGGGGCTTTAAACTGAAAGAGGGGAGATTTAGACTAGGAGTTAGGAAGAAGTTCTTCCCTGTGAGGGTGGTAAGGCATTGGCACAGGTTGCCCAGAGAAGCTGTGGCTGCCCCATCCCTGGCAGCGTTCAAGGCCAGGCTGGACGGGGCTTGGAGCAAGCTGCTCTAGTAGGTGTCCCTACCCATGGCAGGGGGTTTGAACTAGATGAGCTTTAAGGTCCCTTCCATGCCAAACCATTCTGTGAGTCTACGACAAATTCATTAACTTCTTTTTAACTAAATAAGGCTTCAGCATATCAGATTAACCACTGAATTACAATCTTTTGCCTTTTCGAGTTTTCTGTACATGACCTAGCCTTCCCTTTCACACACAACCCTACTGAAAAGCATTCTCTTCTTACCTCCTTCATATCTCTTGTGCCTTTTCTTACCCCTGGGCATGCTTTTAACAGCATTACCAACTAGTTGGTAATTAACTTTTACTCAGGTTTAGTTATTGACCATTTCCCAGGATAGATTAGGCAGAAAAACTATTTCACCCACTGCATAGCTCTAGCCAGAGGTAAAACACGATACCTAGTAACAGAGAGGTTTTTTTCACCCTTCTGGGAGACTATGTAACCATGGATGCAGAAGAAACAACGCCTGCAGATAAAAAGAATGCTTTCAGATAATAATGTTTGTCAGAAGAGATTTGCACATTTCTTTGAACTGATATATTTATACACTGCTAATTATTTGAGGAAAATCTCAGAGACCTTATCACAAACAAAGTCAATGCTACGGTTAGATTTTTCCCCATCAAGTCTAGCTTTCTCTTTAAAGTATCTCTCAAAGTTTGCTTTCAACAGTTTTCAGTCATGTCAGTAACTTACACCTACGCAAGCACCTCTACCCTAGAATATACCTGTACAACAAAAAACATCTTTACATTTGAAGCCCATCAGAGCTTTCTTACAAGCAGCTCAGGTCACATTTTGAAAGGCTTGCCTTTGCTATTAAATACTCACCCTCTTGTTCTTACTCTGCTTTTCCATGAAAAGCATGGAACGCTTGTGTTACTGCTACACAAACACCACTCAACACAATAAACAGTTTCAAGAAGTTGTTCAAGCAGGAAGCAAACAACAGTAAGTCACATTAGGGTCTTTTTACACACACACACCCCCCATCGCTGCTGGAATGGCAATTTAGACAATGTTCTGCTCCACAAATTTTTAGCTTCTGATTTTCCCTCTACACTTTAAGGCACAAAGAAGGCAAAATATCAAGGAAGGACTGTGTTACAGGCTTCGAAGCAACACTACACATGGGCCGGAGAACAACAAAGACAGAAGTCATCTTCCCTCCCAAAGAAAAAGGAGAGCAAAGTATTCTATCACTCACCTGCAAGCTCACCATGTTACTCTGTTTAAATCGCCTTTACCAGTCCCAGTTTAAGAGACATGGATGTTTGCTTCAGGATACTGCAGCAAACAGCACAACCCATGCAAAACCCCCTCGCTGGAGGAGAAGCCAAGAGCTGATACCACTTCCCATCCTCTCCTGTGGTTGCATGGGCTCCTGTAATTTGGAATTGTAACAGCATTGCACTAAAACTACCTTCACACTAGAGATGTGAGGGCCCATTAGAGATCACAAGGGCCACACTATCTGAAAGAGGGTTTAACTTTCTTGGTAAGAGGTATCTTGTTCTCTTTCTGCAGAGGAACTGACAAGTTGATTGGACCGAAGGTTACATCAAACACCCCCAAGTCGCTTAAGTAAGCTCAACTTAGCTACAGCAGTAGAAAAATCAGCTTTCTTAGTACAGGAAGTCTACAGTATTCAGTCCTGGTACATGTACATCCCACCCAATCATCACTAACACCACAGAGAAATGATTCCACATACAAAAATAGCCCTTATTGTAAGGATGAGAAAAAATGCTGAACTACAAGTGCTTCTGCACCATTAGGGAAATGTTTACTCAGGGAATTTCAGCCTGCAGACGGTGTCATAGGAAATGTCATTATGTTCTATGATGCCAATGGAAGTTGACATGTTTCAAAAATAATATGCTTAAAATATTTTACTCTATCAAACAAACATGCAGAGTAAGCAGAAATTCAGTGTTCCTTCATGGAGGAGTAGATACTTTGCACACAGAGAAATTCCTTTTTTAAAGCCTAGCATCTCAGCAATTCAATTCCTATTTTGTTTAAATGCTTAAATGTACTTTGCACATTATACTACTGAGCATTAGCCCACAAAATCTCAAATGAGTAACTAAGGACTTTCACAACAGGTGGAGGTAGGGCTAAAGGATGTCCCAGCTTATCAAACCTCCTCAATCTGACAAAATTCAATCCATGTGTACCAGAAGTGTGAAATGACACACTATTTGGGACCTCAGACTGTGTTACATTCCTGAATTCGGTTATTTTTCAGAAAAGAAATGTGGAAATGGCCATGGCAAAGGTCATAATGACAAAGATGACTTTAACACAAACAAAGAGACTCTAACACAATCCCATCATTTCATTCATTCAGGCCACTAAATGCCATAATACTTTCTATGTTACCAATAGTACATTTCATGCTACTTTATTATTTCACTCAAAATTAAGTGAAACAAAACCAACAAGTCACAGTAGGTCATTCATACAGAAGCTTACCTAAGTTTATATGAAACTATTTTCATTTCTGCAATCAAACAGCCACCAACCTGATGTCCCTTAGTGGTAGATTCTCATCTGGTGTCAACTATCCTGATTCTCTTGATCTCAATGAAGGCAGGAATATTTGTATCACTCAAGATCTATTTCTCACTTTTTATAAAGGCAAATCCCAAATCATTTAAACTGGTCCAACAACTATTTTGTCACTTCCGAGGAGTCTGAGTGCTTCACACAAAAATAGGAAGCATAGATATTTAATGAAATACAGCTCCTTTCACCCATGTATTCAAAATATATGCAGACACTGTACACACAACAACAGCTGGAAGAAGAGCCTGACTGCAAAGGGACAGGTTCGACCATTTCCCCTGGGGTATCTCAAACTTTGATCCCAGGAATAAAGGCAAACACAATCACCTCTCTCTCCTGAAAATTTTGCTAGAATACATTAGGTATCTGGAGCTTAAGTGGCCAAAAAGTGCCACTGCTCATATGCTCTGGCCTCCTAAAAAAACCCGAGTCCATTACATTTTACCAACTACTCCCTTAGGAAGACCTGCATTTTACATTTTTCCCAGAAAAGAGATTTCCTTCACAGAGAAATACCAAGTGTGGAATCTCCCTTGGCAGCAAACACCCCAAGAAGCAACTCTGGAAGGCCAAGAAAGTTGAAGTTCAGGAAACATGAAGCAATAAGATGTGGCCCTGCTCCAGTGCTCAGCTGTTTTCCACAGGAGATCCCTGCAGACTCTACACTCCATACTCCAGCCAGTAGCACACTCCAGAGCTAAGCAAAGGAGCCAGCCAGACCTCTCAGGACACCAGGTGACAGGAGGGAATGCAGGGGAGCTCAGTTTAGCTCGGGACTAACAGCCACGTATATAAGAACTGAAACAATCTGGACCTGCTGGGTTTTGCTAAATATGACATTAGAAACGCAAGAAGTCCTCCTTGCAGCCACTGTAAGCAAGCCAGGATTTGTTTCTCCTTTTTTTATCTCTTTTTTTGCATTAAATCAGTTGTCTGCTTTGTTTATACTGTCAATAGTACTGTCTGCCAAGTGTGATATAAAAATATATTTAGAATTTAATTAAGCTTCCAAAGCTACTGGGAAAACAATGGAAAGTGGGCACATGAGAAGAAGGAGGGAAACAGTCTGATAGCAGCAAGCTTGAAGCTCTTCTCAACTTTGCTCTTTTAGAGAAAAAAAATTAAATAACCTGAATTGTGGAAATGAACCACTTTGTCAAACTCCTCTAACACAACGTACACCCTTCTGAGGTGACTGGAATTAAAATTCAAGCAACCAGAAAGCAGCTCAACTGCATTTCACGATCACAGGCCTGTGTATTTGCTCATATCCTGCAGTCACTTCGGAAGTATCTTCTCAGAAGAGGCCAAGCCTGGAACATCAGCATCTTCATTCAAAACCCAAAATGACAAAGCACTGTGAGAACAGAACTGAAGGGCAGCTGCCTCTGATCAATACTACCAGTCTTCTACTTTTAAAGTTTGTGATGCATTTAATAAAAGAGTGCAGCAGGAAGATTCTGATCTCTGCTACAGCAGGGAATCCAGCACAACCCTGCAGAAGCTAGTGTTTATACCAGCGTGACACTCCATCCAGTTGACTCCCACAATAAAGTAGGGGAAGAAAGCTGGCACAGGGAGAATATTTCAAATACACAGCACAAAGGTCTGCTCAACTAATTGCTCGCAGTGATGAAAAAAAGGGTGTTTCAAACATACCAGAAAACAACCTAAATCACACCAAGATTATGCGACAGAATGACAGGAAACACAAAGGTTAGAAATGCCACAGTGAAGGCAAAATACAAGAGCAAACTTTGATAGAGGCCACAAGAAGTAGATCCTATGCAAAACAAAAACCAAAACAAAACAGAAACAACCACCCCCAGATTTTGGTTTTGTTGTCTTCTATAATAATCTTGTCAGTCTTTTCACTGCAATGAAAGTGTCTGTGTCAGGGAAAGAGAGAGGAACAGCGAGAAGAAGGTCTGAGACAGGGGAACAAAAGCCGACCGGGACAGTAGAAAGAAGTCAGCAGCCAGTCCCAGAACAGGCTGGTACACAATAAATGTACCAGTAATTACCAGCTTCTGAGCAGACTTTGGTGAGAGACAGCGGAAGAGCTGCAGATGAGATGAACAGATGGAAAGACAAAGCCAATGAGGAATCAAAACACACGGTTCCACAAGGAGACTCTCCGCCAGTGTACATTTCCAGTCTTTATTTCTGTAACTAGGTCAAGTGATTTTTTTTACCCCTTTAGCGCAGACAGCAGTAAGAAGTTCTGAAGTGAGAAGGACGGATCCCTAAGAAGCCCCAAAAATGTTCCTAACATGTACGGAAAATAAAGACATGGCTGAATATACTCATGTTGGAAGTCCTTTGAACAAGGAAGCGCAGCAAAGACACAAAGTTAATTCCAGCAATGTGAACAAACAGTTTGTAATATAAAATTTAAACAGGGTACTGAACAGTGCACTCCATGAGAACATATGGAATGGGATGAAATCCAAAGTGTTTTTGAGAATGACCAGAGAGGTTTGGGGTAAAAAAGTGAAATAAAAAATAAATTATGTACAATTCTGACAGATGGCAAAAGCCTTGGTAGTTCCATTCAGTTTTCTTCTCAAAAGACTTTTTCTCCCTTAAGTTTTTCAATACTCTGCTATCAAAACAAATTTGTGATCTTGGTAATAATAATACACTTCATTCATAAGCATTCCACGACCACAGGCTGGTCATATCAACATAGTAATGTATCAGTTAAAAACTCAGGAGCAAAATAACGTTGTTCAGGGAGGTGTACAAAATCGACTCAAGTACTAAATAACCCAAAACACCTCAGCTAATGCTGTACAGCCAACACTGACAAAAGGCTTTCTCACTCTGTTTTACTCTGCATGGTCACATCTTTCAATGCTGCAAGACTGGCATATGTGTAGATAATCCTGAGTACGGAGGATTCCGAATGCTAAGCAACAGCTTATTTTAAGTGAGGGGGAATGCAGATAGGCCGTTGTACACAAGTTTCCATGTGATAACACACAACAGCCTCAGCCTGTTTTTTAGCACAAGATGTGGTCCACCATTTCCAAAAATAAGAATTTAGTCAATATTTGATCTAAAAACCCCTAAACACAACAAGAACTACGACAGTGCCTAATGCTGAAGATTATGTACCCTCCCTCTGCAAAAGCAGCCTAACCAAAAGCCTGCAGATGTCAACAGAAGGACTCAACTGCCTTCACTGAGGTTTGGCTACGACGCAGAGGGGAAAAATAGCCTTGTGGAGTCCAGGGGTAAGGAGAAACATGGCAGCGGCAGCTGGACTGCTCTGCTGTAGCTGTGGCAGTCTGGCCAGAAGAAGGGGATAGACTCAGAAGACCCCAGTCCCATGCCACATCCCACTAGGCAATCTTGGGTGAGTCATTTGTCCTCTGGTTCTCACTTCTCCAGTCCCTCACTCACATCTTTCAGAAAGTCCTCCTGATGTGGTTTTAGGAAAAAAACTCCACAGCTCCACTGGCCTCTGATGACACAAATCAAGGTCAAGTCCCCTCTGGACTTCTGTTCAGAGTTTAGCTTCCCACTTTACTATCTCGTTGGCCAAGAACCAACTTTTGGTCTCCCTGCCAGCCATCTGCAATACAGCTGAATTGAGACACATAACCACAGAGATCATGACTGCAATCATGGCTCTGTAACAGTAACACCAACGCCAGCACCATGAAGGACACCTGAGTCTCTAGCCTTATATCTCAGACGGTTATAAATTTTACTCACCCACTGCAAAGGTTACTCCATCTTCAAGTGAAGAATGTCTTTAGAATTACTAGAGTATTTATTAAAGCTTTTAGAGCAAATTAAAAAAATAGACTAGATGTGCACCAGTTAAGAAACTTCCCATCCACTCAGAACTACTAATTATAAAAAGCTATAAAATTGGATGAAGATTATAAAATATTTATTATAGTAAGGGAGACATTAGGTACAGAAGTGGCTTGTATTAAAAAGCAGAAAATGCAGATTGAATATTATGAAACTGTCCTGACAAAGTGCTATTCATTAGAGATGTAACCTCCTATGTGAATGGAGGGAACATCGCCAATTGACAACTAAAACAATTTTGGACTGAAAAAAAAGCCCAGAGAACATACAAGGCGGAATAATTCACTAAGAAGTTGGTTGTTTCTGCCCACAGACAGCAGCAGTGTTCAGCAGTGCCTACCTCAAATGGTACTGAGGTTTTCTTCCCTTCCTGCACTCCAAAATACAAGCTTAACAGTGGCTTAAAAATGCTTTAATTAGGAAAAAACTCACCAGACAAAGTGGTTTTGTTTACCTTCCATATTCTAAGCTACAAAACTAGGTATTTTAGAAACATTAGAAAGTTAATCTGAGGTAGAAGCCTAGCTGTAGAAGTAGGCTGATGAAACCAGGAATGCAACATTTAATATCTTCAACATGCAGCCAAACATCGCAAATTCTCTATGTAAACCTACTCCAAATACAGTTTTTCTCCAAGGAAAGGAAGGAATAATACCAACTTGACACCTCACCACACACCCCAAGACATTTTGTTACAGACCTGGGATCATTATTGTCAGTCTTCAAAGCTTGGAAAACAGCCACTGCATTACAAATTACAGACCCAAGTGGAACAGGTGAGGACAAGCTCCTCACACAGGTGAGGCCATGTCACAGGTTCTGATACCCGATATCTCCAGCTGATATCTGGAAAGGAAGGAAATTAAACTCACTACCAGATTTTCCCGTCCAGTGAGCATTACTGACTTTCAGGTCATCCATCTGGAACAGCAGAAAGCTCATGAGAAAGACTTTAATCACCTAAGACAAAATGCAGGTTTTGAACTCCATCGCTACTCTGATACTGCTGCACACTGGAAGATCTGTAGACCACTCTGGTTTACATCAGTCCCCTCTGTGCCCTTGTCCTGGGTTCAGCAGTAGCAGTCATTTTTCTCCTTCTTAGTACCTGGTGCAGTGCTGTCTTTTTGACTTTCAGCCTGAGAACAATGCTGAAAACACCGATATTTTTAGTTGTTGCTCAGTAATGTTTACTCTGATCAAGGACTTTCTGAGCCTCATGCTCCGCCAGGGAGGACAGGAAGCTGGGAGGAAGCAGAGACAGGACACCTGACCCAAACCAGCCGAAGAGGTATTCCATACCACAGCATGCCACGCCCACTATATAAACTGGTGGCAGTTATCTGGAAGGGTTAGATCACTGCTGGGTCAGGCTGGGTATCGGTTGGCGGGTGGTGAGTGGCTGTATTCTCTTCCCCTGTTATTTCCCTTATCATTATTATTATTGGTGGTAGCAGCAGTGGTTTGTGTTATACCTTAGTTACTGGACTGTTCTTGTCTCAGTCTGTGGGAGTTACATTCTTTCGATTCTCCTCCCCATCCCACCAGGAGCGGGGGGAGGAATGTGGGGAGTGAGAGAGAGGCTGCGTGGTTCTGAGTTACCGGTTGGGCTTAAACCACAGCAGCCCTCGAGGACCATGAGTCTTCAGACAAGTAAATGAACAGATTTGCACCCTGCAACTGGTAACAGCCAGATCCAGACCTTCTACTTGACAGAGAAAGCATGGAGAAGCTGAACTGTGGAATCAGCCAAAGTCATTCACAAGAAAGGGGGTTTTCTGGAGGGCTTTCCTGTCTGTTCTTGAAGCTTTGTCTGCTCAACATACCTGCAAAGACTTCCCTCATCTCTGTTTCATACAATTTGTCTGTCTCTTGCCAATCACTCCACTTCCCTTCGAGTAAAAAGGCAGCTGGCAAGATACAAACTACATACCATAGAGTTGCTACTGAGAGTAGCTGGGGAGAAAGGAGCAGAATTCAAGGAGAAGGCCTTAGCAGAGACACACGCAGCTGCCTGGCTGTATCCTGGTGGATGAGAGGTTCCTAGAGCTGCGTGGCATCCCCCAGTATAGATTCTACTGCTGCCCTGGCTGAGGCTCTGGGCTAAGCAAGATGACACCTGAAACTTCCTGACCTGGTAATAGAATTCATCATTCACAACCCAAATAGGATAGAAGGGGGGTTACTTATTCACTTAAACTGTTATAGACACATTAGCAAAGGAGCAAACTGCATGAGAACACTGTGGGTTAGAATGGTGTGCTTAAACAGAAAAGCTGAGGAATGCTGCTGCCAACTGGAGTGCTGTTAAAGAAGTGTGCAGAATCACAGCACGTCTGATGGTGGGTTAGCTCAGGTCAGGTGATGGTGTTTATTCTGAAGATGATCACTCACTCCTCAGAGGCTTCTCTTCTAAATCAGAACTCTATCAGCACCAGCATCCAAACAATTATAATTTACAGACTGCCTCTGACTGACATCAGGAACTAAATTACACTTAAGGGGTATAGGAAAGTACAAGCACTGACAAACTATAACAGACTTCACATGCATCTGTCACATGCAGGGACAACCCACCAAAACAGAACAAAGAAATCTCTTTCAGACACTGTCTCAAGTTGATTTGGTATGAACAGTGCAATTGAGCACTGGCAGCTATCCCTCTGGTCTCCCACCCACCTTTTCCAATAAACGCTTTGGTATTTGGAAGGCAAAGGTTTTCAGCATTAACAGCTCTGTGTTTCTGTGTGCTCTGAATGTTTGAATGTACAGCAGAGATCTGAAGGAGTGCTTTCAAACCAGAATGCCTGTCTGCTCTTGTAACTCTGACAAATGAGACTACCTCTTTCTACAAGCCTCACCTCACTTGAATATATACAGCACCCAGCAGAAATACAAGGTGATTTCCTACTTTTGGATTTAGGATTTTTTTTTTTTATATTCCATGCTAACAGAAATGAGTGTTGCACCACTATTGTTCATCGTTCTACATCAGCTGTACACAAGCTGGAAATGATGTCAGCTTAAGAGCTGCGTTTGTATTTTTCTTAGAGAGAGATTGAGAAACCAAGGCACAGTTTAGAAATCTACTCTGCATGCAGGATAGAAGCGTAATTTTCCCGAGATAAACAGAGCACTGCAAAGCAAGCAACCGTCTGGATTTCTGCTTCTTTTCTCAACCCACAGCATGTAGGAAGTAAGCTGATAAACATGTCAGTCTGCTCAAGGAGAGGCCACCAAAAACCTCAGGAACGAGGGCTCTGTATTGTCACAGCCACTAATTTCCTATAGTCTCACCCGGCACATAGAACAGCACTGCACTGCCATCTCTTGGCAGATACTGAGATCACAATTTCATATTTATGCAAGCGCAGGAATTAACCCGCATTACAAAAGACATTAGAAGATAAAAAAAATAAAAACTTAAAAACATGATTCTCTTACTAGCCACATAAAAGCAGACTGAAGCTCTAGGTGAAGAGTCTAGTCTACATCCAGTCTACTTCCCTGACTCTCAAGATTTGTACTTCACATGACACACATCTAAACCTCAACTGTCAGGAGTTTAAATATGGTCCAAAATAATTTTTTTCTTTTTTTTTTTTTAAATTAAAATCCACAGTAGAGAGTAACTAATTTCTGTAGGCAGTTTATATGAGTAGCACTTAACCACTGTCCTGAGTTGAAGATTCGATCAAATTGGCTAAAACGGTATCTAAATGCCAGCAGAGTTGCGGGCAAATACATGGCTTGAAGTTCTTGGTCCGTTCAAGTATATAAAATCATAAATAACAATTTCAAATATACAGCAAAGGCAGAGGCAGGAGCACAGCCTAATGCCACCTGCACATACTGGAAATGCAGAGGAAGCTGAAAGTAGTTACTAACAGTTTCCGATGTGCAATGTTTATACTCCCTGTAATATGAGGTCTAAGAGATCACCAAAATATTGCAAGTAACGGTTCCAGAAAACATGATCAGGATTTAAGTTTTGACAGCTAAGGAAACAAATCAGTATTAAGCATGAAGATACTCACTGTCAGAAACACTGCCCAGACTACTATCTACATGTTCTTAACTCCAGATTCCACATCTATGCTAGGCTAATTTGGTACTCAAGATGCCTTGCCCTCTGATGCAGATCACTTCCTCCTCTACATGTACACAGACCACAGCGTTCTAATGGCTGAAAATCTTTGGTATACACAAAACAAGGATTGAAATGTAGGCCTCCCTCGACATCAGCAAGTGTTTTAACAGAGCTCTTACAGAGGGAGAACACGCATACACAGCCAACTCCTTACACTGGGAAGAACTTCTGTTCCAGTTTTGCAAGAACAAGCTCCTTCCCAAAGAGAGCGACATCCCTGTAGAAGGGGAACCTTCTATGCAGCACTGAGTTGGGTCTTTAAACACCTTGATCCAGCCTTGGGAAAAGGGGTTTCTTACATATGTAACTTAAAGTTGTAAAATCTAGCCTGAGAGCAAGTCCCTAAACAAGTTGAGAATTTGTCCTGTTGAAACTCAGTGGCACTTAGGGGGCTCTTATATGTTATTTGTAATTTCTGCAACTGTGCAAGTCAAACTAAAATATACAGTGCAGACTTTAGCTACTCTGCAGTACATGACATAAAAAAGTCTTAGTAGGTCCAATAGCACTTGCAGAGTATACCCATAAAACACAGCCTTCAAGCATTGTTTTCTAGGGAGACAGCATCAAAAGAGCAATAGAGCAGCAATTCTTACACAGCACCAAAGCCTGCGCCAGTGTAATTTGCCATCATAGGATACGAGTGTACAGAAACAATTTGCAGCAGTTAAAAGTCTAGCCCATCAAATGGGTCTATTTGCAACATGTTAAAGAATGACAACAGCATGATCTTTAAAAAAAGACACAGAATTATGAAGCTACAACACTGTGCTGAGATAAACAAGGTCACTGTCTACTTACTTCAGATGCAGTTATATGAATTTGACCTTTCTGTAATAAGTGGTAATTTCAATGAAAACAACCTTTCAGTTCAGAAGGAAAAGGAAGTAAGTCATGTATCCTGCATCTGCAGTTCATGATGAGACTTCCAGCCCTAATTTAAAGGTCACCAACAACCCTTTGAAAGCAGCACTGCTTTTTACTTTTTCCACATATCATCTAATGTTGTCAGAGCTGACTAGTCCACAACAGCAACACCACACAGTTGCCTGGCCAAGAAGGAACCTCAGCCTTCCCTTCAGTACTTATCACCTTATTAGACATGCCAAAACTACCAGCAAGAAATGGAGAATAATCCGCAAGAATGGTGATACAAATAATTATTGGCTAATCTGTATTACAACAGTCGTATCAGTATTTGCACTGTGGTAACAAGTAAAGGAACTGAAGATCTTACTCTACTATACTCTACTATACCCTACATTAAGGTTGGGACTGGACAGACTGTCTTTGCTTCCCCTAAAGACAGAACACAATATGATACATGTGGAAGTTTCTCTGGTTTTGCTTGTTTGAGTTGGGTTTTTTTAAACCATCCCTAAACTGATTCTAGAAACATCTTGATCTCTATCAAAACTGCCTATTCCTCATGACCATGGCACCAGAAGTACTGTGGCACCCAATTAATATTCTTCATTTCTAAGATTAAAAAAAATGCAGTTGTCAAAACTAATCCCAGCTTTTAAATCCACTGAGTTCAAATTAGTTCATGTTTTGCCCTCAGAGACAGCAAGCAGCTTACCTACAGCTTTGATAAGTACAGGTCTTTCACCTCTTCCTTATAATTTGGCTTCTATGATGAAGGACTGTAATGCTCAGCCACATGATAGGAGAGAAATAACCATAAATCAAGAAGCGCTTAGAGAAGTTGGGAATAAAGGTGAAAAACCAAGCCAAGACAGAAAACTTCATGTCATATTTGGGAAATACTGTTGTTTAAACACAATACCTCAGGCCCATCAGCTGCTGGTTTGTAGATGTTGCCAGTTAAATAATACTTCCGAGGATGACGCTAACTCCTGTGTCATTCAGGACATTGCCTAACTATGCAACATTCTCTTTGCTTCCCGAAACTCTTTAAAACGAAAGAGCCAAATGGCATTAAACACAATTTATGCCAACCTAAGTATCAGAGCAGACTCTTCCCACAGTTGAGCAACTGTTTTTCCAAACAGGAACAGTGTCCACTCCTTCACCTTTGCCTACTCAGCAGTTTGTAATATGGGCTGTATGCAAATGATATACTTCATGGAGGTTTGTGCCAAAGAGAATGAATGACCTCCAGTGATTAATTCCTAAAACCTTAACTTGCTACATAGTGTCTCCTCAGTCTAACATCAGGATATTCACGTTTGTGGCTTTAGATTTGATTCATTGTGTCTGGAAGTATCTGATGTGAGATTCTTAATAGAGCTGGGGAACACCCATGGGGAACTCCTAATCCATGGTATGCCACAGCTGGGAACCATGCACAGAGCTGTTTGTGCTCTTAACCTAACCTGAAGAATTTCTTCACACACTTCCTAACCCTGTAAAGCGCCATCCTTACAGCTGTGTGTCTTCAGAGGAAGGCCATTTACAGCTCACTGAAACACCTGAAAAGCTCCATCTCCATCATCATAGCAACAAAAACACAAATGCATGCAAGCCTGAGCTGACTTGGGAACTCACCTTCAGGACTGATGGAAACTGAGGTACCTACTGCAGTGCTTTGGGCCAATAAAAGCTGACTGGTCTTTAATATTCCTAAATGATTTCAAAACTTAAGTGATTAAGTGCCCAAAGAGAAGCCTGTTTTCCAGAATGCCTTACACCTTCCCCCAGACTCTACTATTGCTTCAAGCCTACCAGCTGAGCACTGCTCTGATTTTCTTTTCAGTTTGTATGCTGTGAACTGAGCGTTTTTCCTTGAGTTTTAGTGAATTGAAAATGTTTAAAGCCATAACCCTGCCTCACTGATGACAAATGATCTCAATGCAGTCCAGATTTCCCCTTTGTAGTATCCACTGTGAATCCTGCAAAATCACAGTGCTCTGCGGCAACTCTGAACTTGAGGGGGATTTTTAATCTTTTCCTCTTTGGGGATTTTTCAACATGCATCAGGGTGATTAAGGGATGCTGTACTGGAGTTGAAGGCTACTGGAAACCAGCTGCTATTGGGCTTCCACCTCCCTCACACTCCTTTCAGCAAGGTGAAGAGGGAAGAATGTGTTCATATATTAATATTCATTGTATTAGACCATTTCTCATGGCTCCTATTTGGACTGCACTTGACACAAAGCATTTACAAAGAATGAGAGGTACATGAAAATTCTCATTTCACTAAACATGCAGAAATAACATTGCAGAGAACATTACAAAAATTAGGAGATTACATCAAAATTAGTAGCTTTGAAAGGTAATTACATTTTAAGCAACTGGAATGCTATGGAAACCTTTTTTTTCCTAGATTATCTTTTAGAAGAAACATTCAGAAAGTTTTTAGCATTACGCCTTTGAGATAAATTGTATGTGAAGGTTATAGTGCAAAACTGGGTGTCTAAGTCCTATATACGATGGCTTATTAATTGCCTCATATACACACATACTCATAAATTTGTTTGTATAATTTGACAAGGGGAACTGATTTACTATCACAGTGAAATACTACATTAAACACACATAATTCATTCTTTATACTGCTCCTCCCCTCTTAGAAGCACTGTTTGACTGCATGCCATACTGAAATATTATAGTATAATCATTAAGTGATTTAACTGCTACAGCACATACAGTTATCTTTATCCTTATTCCAATTTCACCTTTATGTTTTCTGCTGTCATACCAACAAGGAAAAATTATGGATTTCATTTAAACCAAAGTTTAATTATGGAGCAGCAAGATAAGGGACTTTTTTACTCTCTTGCAACACATCTTTCCCAACTATGCAAATACAAAAAAATGCAACACACCATCTTTTTGAAAGCATCAATAGTACAGAACTGTCAGGTGGAAAACTTTGTAATACATTAAGCAAATATTACCTGGGAAGTAAAAAAAAAAAAGAACCCATTCGTATCCCAGGGAAACAGGATTTTGGAAAGCCTATGTGAGTGCTGCTCAGGGTCATCCTAATGTATGTTAACCTCCACTTCTCTACCCTTGATCAGACTTCTCCTTCCTCTGGTAAATACTGAGCAAGATGGAAGATGCAGTCACAGCACACAGCAACTCTTCACAAGTCTCCAGCCTCACCATGAGGCTAAAAGAGGCATTACCTTCCTTCAGTCTCCCAAGCGAAATTCTCCATGGGAATTTCAGGCAACGGTTAAACAGTTCTTTTCTTATTATCTTAAGCAGGGATGAGAAAAAAGTTGTGTCACAAAGAGAAAAAAAGCGGGGCCTGGAGAATACCCTTGATAAAAACCAGGGGAATACATCTTCATGTAACAAAAGAAACCTTAAGATCCCAGCACTGTGAATCTTTCCTGGTAGTGCGCAGGATGAACCTCTGCAGCGACCAGCCATGCCTCAGAGCACAGAAGGTCAGCACTGCTTTCTGTAAATGAACATGCAAGGTAAAGGCTTAGGAAACAAGTGCCCCTGAGATAAACTTCAGATACCCCTCAAAACCCAGCTATGCAAAGCGACCAGTAACTTTCTGAGCAAGCAGCAAGCCCTGCCCTGGCACCAGACATGCATCTTTACAACCACAAGCACATCTATCACAACCACCTTTGTGATGGCTCTATGTACACCACACCAATGAGCTGCTGACAAGCTGCAGCCCACAGTGACAAGATGCCCTTGTCACTGTCAGCTGTAAGAGGAAACTGAAGCTTGACCTCAGGCTGGCTTCAGCTGTATACTCTACAATACAGGGGTGTCACAAACATAAAGGATCATGACATACACACTTGCTGTGTGAAAATGGAAACTCAGACTACGGCAGTCAAATACATCTGGCGCTAGTGCAGCTTAATAAAAATGCAAAAGTTGCCATGTCACTAACCATGAAGTAAATTGCCCTGTACAGGAATAGGCCAAAGGAACAGCAAAACCACCATGCTGGTGAAAGGCTGCCCAGCAAATCTACATGGATACTTACTCAGCTTCACTGACTCACTTCCTGCAAGTGCTGTAAGATGCAGTTGTCTCTGGCAAACTGCTGAAAAGAACTTACAGTGTGTTAAGTGAAACTATGAACCACATTTGGCAGCAGAAGTTTGCTAAGCACACTAATACATCAGTCTGAAACACTGGCTTCAATCCCTTGAAATTATCCACTACATACATAGTCCATAAAAGACTCAAATGATGTGCAAATACATCTTCCTTATCTCTGTAGGGCTTGCCAGAGGTCACTGATGTCAAATGACGATTTTTCATACAAGGCAGACGGGGAGCACTGAAGTGTGATGGCACTTCAAAGGGAAGAAATTCCTTCAGTCTGCAAGGCAGTTCTAGGTCTCACTTAGTCATGAGTTTCTTTTGAAGAAATACTGTTACACAGAAATCTATTTAACTGGAATACTGTTATATAGCATTCTTAATATCAAAAGTAGAATAATACAGTGAGGACAGATTCCCTGCAAAGCATTATCACAATTTTAGCCAGTAGCTGCATGGTCCATCTAGTCTCTGCAAGTGGCTCCCTCCTCCCGTCAGGCCAAAATACTTTATAGACATGAATTTCTTTAACCGATATACATCCTGAGACTAATTTTTACTGAAATAGATCGTTATGTATCAGAGATTTGCATGCGAGAGCGGAACTGTTCCCATTGTTCTAAACTTGTTTTGTTACATTTGAGGACAGGACTAAATGTCAGGTTAAGTAACTCTGTTACTCATACAGAAGTCAAGACTTTGAGTGTTTGTGTATTGACAAAGAGATTTACGGTTTGTATTACCTAATCAATGCTGCAACAGCTGCACATGATGAGAGATGAAATGCAGAGCCCTGTGATAACCAAGAACAGCGGCTCAACCACTGGTAACTCATTTCATCTGTTTCTGCATGGGTTATCTTATCTGCACCAGAAAGGAAACAAAGTTCATCTATCATCTCTGCAAAGTACTTGGAGATATTTTGGTAAACTGTGTTATTCAAACACAGCATTTTCCAAGGTCACTCTTCCCTGCACAGCTAAGGAATACTTAAATAAACTGATCTTCAGCTTCTCCTTCTTTGGATTTATAAACATGATTACCAGATTTTTCATTCCAGCATCCATTTAATCATGGAAGATTTAGCCACCTCATTAGCACACAGCAGGAGGCAGTTTGACAAGGCAGGAGCCCCAGGCTCAGGAAGGCCCCACAGAAGTCCTGCTCTCAAGCTCAGTGAGGGCCAGGTGCGACTGAGGTAATGAGCTTGACCTTGCAAGAGGCAAGCAGCATGCCAGCCAAACTGGCACTGTGCGGTGCTACGGCCAACTCACTGCGAGGACTGCAGCCTCTCAGCATTTCAAATTTTCAACCCAGAAGGTACTTTAATGTACTTTACCAGGTATAAAGCATAAATGAATTGAGCTGTAAATGCACAAAACCTGGTTTTCCAGCTAAGCAATCAGGAGACTGTATTAATGTATTTATTAACTTTTTGAAAGACAGTAACAGCAATTCATGTGCATGGAGGGGAATCATACCTATGGTCATTCAGATGTTTATGACTAACACTGAAGGACAAATAGCACATCTTAAAATAACCGCAGAATGGTTCAAAAGTAGGAAATGTGAAAATACATGTTTTGACTCCCCACCTTCAAATGGCAGACTACTGTGCAGAGAACAGGGGGGCAGGCAGGTGAGCTCCATTTGTTCCCTGTAGGTGGTAGGCACCTCATACTGAATAAAAACAACAGAAATTTTTACACCTGGTCTTTCCACACTTCTTTGAGCACTGAGGAACAGACACTTGTACGCAGGATCAGCCTGCTCACGTCTATATATCCTGCCTAAATACACTGTAGAACATTTATATTCTGGTTTACTAGTAGAAAGCAATAAACCACAAGTGTCACAACACATTAAGGCACCCTTTTGCATTACCAACACTTTTTAACATTTGGTTGTTTGTAGTAAGTCTTCCAGACATTAGCATGCGCAAACGGAATTGTAAGAGGATGTGTTCACTTTATCTTACCAAAGACCACACAGGCAAAAACCCACCACCTTGGAGTCTAGACACTAGCCTTTGGACTTGACTACCAGACTCTACAGTCTCAGAACATTGTCACTCTACTTCACTTAATGGGATATTGATTTTTTATACTTAGTCTCTGAAAATCAATATTCTAATAGACACACACTAGACTGGCAGAAGGACAGAGCACATGCCCACTCACCTGATGATTATCCACAAATGGAGGTCAAATCAAAGGAAAATTTAAACCTGCCACAACAAGAGCAGCAGCACAAAAAGAAGAGTCTGTAAGCAAGGGAATTAAAAGAAAAAAGAAGTATCTAAGATTAACTCGAGAAGGAAAAAGACACAACCTGAAGAGAGCACAGATAAGGCAGCTAAACCCCCAGCCTGGGAATGACAGACTGAAGTCTCTTTGGACTCTTTGCACTCAACATCAAATTTAAGCAACACTTTAGGTCTCCTGCAGGAAACATCTCCAGTATATCACACGAGATTTACTTCCTTTTGAAATAAAATAGCAAGTTTAAATATCTGAGAACTACCTGAATAGCCTATTCAGAACAAAGTCAGACAGAAACCATGTGCAATGTAAAATAAAATACTTAAAAGGAATACTTTATTCTTCCAGACATCAGTTCTGTAGGAAACTAGGAAGCTGAAGGGAGCCTTCAAAATGCTTCTTTTACCCTTCTTTCTAGCGCAGGTAGTGAGCAACTTCTTGTGCTATGGAATTTAAAATGCCCATCTTGCATGGCCTAGCTTGCCTGTGCTCCTTAAGGCAAGCTCGAGACAGAAAATACTCCAACGGTCCAGCCAAATGGAAGACCAATGTAAGAGTATTCCTGGGGGGGAGAATCCTCTTATACCAGTACACTGGGCGACTGAGGGACAGTCCCACTGAAAACCACCTTGGGGGTTACAATGGAATCCATGAAGCACAACAGCCCCAAGTGCTTACCTTTGCAAAGTGCTTACTCTTTGCAAACCTTATGCCAGGCTACACAGGAAGGAACACAGATCCAGCGAAGTTATTACTGTTCTCTACTTGGCATAATGAGGTAGCAACACAAGCTGTGGGCCCTTCAGCTCAACAGAGATGTAGAAAAATTGTAGATGATCTGGCAAAGGTCTACTAAAACAGTCAGGAGACTAAGCATACAACCAGTAAGGAAAGTCTGAGGGACATACGCTTGTTTATTTCAGCAAGGACAACATTATGGGGTAACCTAAAGGAACGCTATTAACAGTAATTACAAAGGTTAACAGTCAAACTCCTCTCAGCAGTGACAAATAAGGCATAAAGACAGAAACCTGCAGCTAGGGAAGTTCAGGTTTGACATCTTAGAAAAAAACCATTCACTGGCTGGTACAGCCCTGAAACCAGTACCCAGAGGGGCTGTGAAATCTCAGGCCATGACTGTTCTCCAGAAGTCAGCTCAAGAAAGCCACAGCTGACCTGATAAAATATTGCTTGAAGAAAAGGTTGCACCGGATCACCAGAGTTCCCTTCCTACCAACAGTATTCGTGATGACACACTGAATGCATGAAATTGCTGTAGTATGTGTTAGTGCATTAGTACTATGTACTGATTACCTACGATTACTTACTTCCAACACACTGACATGAGAAAGAAATCTCTTAGAAAAAAAATCTCCCTTGATTTCAGGGCCTTCTGCCTACCAGAAAACACAAGGAGCTTTATATCCAATTCCTTCTACACTGGGACTGTGCCCAGCATTCTAAGCACAGATCCCATAGCTGCAGCCTGATGAGTCACGGTTCACACCACCCTGAGCTCAACCACCTTGTTACAATATACTGCATCAACCCCAAAAATTCCATGACACAAGATGAAGACAGCTCTCACACGAACTCACAGTTCCAGGACAGTGACCCTTCCAAATTCCAATTATCAAAGTGATATCAAGAAATCTGAGAAACTGCAGACAAGTCATAAAAATTAATCAACAGAAAGCCTTATGCAGGGGAAAAAAAACCTAACAGCTAAATGCACACAAAGTACCAAAGAAAAATGATTCATACAAGTCTCTTCCTAGAGACAGCACAGCGTGTTGCAGAAGAAATTCACAGCTGCACCAGGTGCCTTAGTTCAGCAGCACAAAGTTCACACACAGTTCATTCTTTCAGCTCAATTTTAAGCTTTCTTCAACAACAATTTTACATTACAAATGAAAATCTGCTTTCATTGATTTTTCACCCAACCTGGACAACTCAACAGTTCAACCAGTTCATAGTTCAGTACAACAGAAGCCCTGGGTGGGAGAAGAAGGAGGAAAACACTGCATTTTCCATGACCTTTAGCAGATTTCCAAACCGCATCTCCTGTACATATAAGCAATCTGTTTCTTTTACTATAGAGTAATGACTCATTACTTCTGTTGTTCAAAAATTGAGAAGAATTCCATCTGGCACTAAGGATTAGCAGCCAAATTATGTGTGTCTTGATCTAAAGGTCATTTGGTAATAGCAGAAAGCCCTTAACTATAAAACAAAAGCGTATTTCAGTATCTGCAATCACTCGACATTTCAGTATCTACCTCATAAAACTGATCTACAGCCTTCCCCACAATGAGAAGGCACAAAACTTCAAGAAGACAGAGTTCAGACGCATTCACGAGAAACAGCTTTACTGCGGCTTAAGAGGACAAAATGAGAGGGGCAGGCTGCGTGTATTTAAAGCCTTCCACCATTTTCATTCCATTCAGTTAGAAAGCACTGATGATACACGTACATTTCCTTTACATTCACAGCAGCATACACTAATCAAAGGGTTAAACTGATCAAAGACTTCCCAAAATTATACAGGCCACATACTGGGAGGCACTGACCTCCAGAATTTCCTTTATCATACTTTTCCTTCTCTTTACAGACAAAATACCATCCCAAACAACCTCGTTCATTATCTTTGTATCAATTCTGCTACTTAGTTAACTATTCAACCCCCAAACCTGGATGTCATCCAGTCTTACCTGCACCACTCCTGGGGCGGCTCAGCTCCTCTTCACAGGCAGGAGAAAGGGGACACAATAGAATCATAGAATACTTAGGGTTGGAAAGGAAATTAAGATCGTCTAGTTCCAACCCCCCTGCCAGGGGCAGGGACACCTCCCACTAAACCATGCCACCCAAGGCTCTGTCCAACCTGGCCTTGAACACCGCCAGCAATGGAGCATTCACAACTTCCCTGGGCAACCCATTCCAGTGCCTTACCACCCTTACACGAAAGAATTTCTCCCTCATATCCAGTCTAAACTTCCCCTCTTTAAGTTTGAACCCATTACCCCTTGTTCTATCACTACAGTCCCTCATGAAGAGTCCCTCCCCAGCATCCCTATAGGCCCCTTCAGATACTGGAAGGCTGCTATGAGGTCTCCACGCAGCCTTCTCTTCTCCAGGCTGAGCAGCCCCAACTTTCTCAGCCCATCTTCATACAGGAGGTGCTCCAGTCCCCTGATCATCCTCATGGCTCTCCTTTGGACTTGTTCCAACACTTCCATGTCCTTTTGATGTTGAGGACACCAGAACTGCACACAATACCCCAAGTGAGGTCTCAGGAGAGCAGAGTAGAGGGGCAGGATAACCTCCCTCAACCTGCTGGTCACGCTCCTTTTGATGAAGCCCAGGATACGGTTGGTTTTCTGGGCCGCGAGCGCTCACTGCCGGCTCATGTTCATTTTCTCAATCAACACCCCCAAGTCCTTCTCTGCAGGGCTGCTCTGAATCTCTTCTCTGCCCAACCTGTAGCTGTGCCTGGGACTGCTCCGACAAAAGCACAAAGCTTTCCAGTCTTGTGCTGCCAGAGAGAGGCCTCCAAATCCCACATGGAGGACACAATACACGGACTCCTAGAGTATGCATGCAGCTAGTATTTAATCTTCCTCTCCAAAACCAGATCTGCACTGAACGCTCTAAAGTTCCTGACCCTCTGAAGATGCCCTCTGCTTCACTGCTGCTATAGAAGCATGAATAGAAAACACACTGAAGAACACTGAAGCCGGCTCATGTTCATTTTCTCATCAACCAACACCCCCAAGTCCTTCTTCACGGGGCTGCTCTCAATCTCTTCTCTGCCCAACCTGTAGCTGTGCCTGGGATTGCTCCCACCCAGGTGGAGGACCTTGCACTTGTCATGGTTAAACTTCATCATGTCAGCATCGGCCCACCTCACAAGCATGTCAAGGTCCCTCTGGATGGCATTCCTTCCCTCCAACATATCAACCAAACCACACAGCTTGGTGTCATCGGCAAACTTGCTGAAGGTGCACTCAATCCCACTGTTCATGTCACTGACAAAGATGTTGAACAAGACCGGTCCCAACACCGATCCCTGAGAGACACCACTCATTACTGGTCTCCAGCTGGACATTGAGCACAAATCTCTGCATGCGGCCATCCAGCCAGTTATCTACGGAGTGGTCCAGGCTTTCCATTTCCTGGATGCTGCAGAAAGAGATCACAAAAGTCACATCAGTAATGGCTGCAGGGCAAGAGACACAAATAATAATACCACGTTAGAGGGGCACAGAGCATGCTCCAGGGATTTCAGTCTCCTAAATCTGTGAAGCTCATTTCTGGATAACTGGTATCAAAATGAAAACACAGCTCATGCAAATGAAAGAAGGATGTTAAAAGATGGTTCCTCAACCTCAGGCTGGCTCCAAAACAGCTGACCCAAGGGGAAAACACAAAAGCTAGTGGAACCACTGGCACCCAAAGAGCAGAAGTCTTTTTCCTTAGCCATAGCTCAGACTGCAGTTCGCAAAGACGAGGTGAGATCAACTGTGACTGCCCTATTCCTACCGCACTGCACTGCAGCAGTTTTGTCATGACTGCTTTAGAACATCAGACACAGCACCAGGAAGGCCTCCCAGACCAAGCCAGAGCTCAGCTCCATGGGTCCGCATCTCACTTCATCCAGAGAACTGATATAGCTGAATTATCTCCTGACAAAGTAGCCAAGGGGAAGACCAGCCCCTTGCTCTGCATGCCTGGAAGTACAAAGCCTGCAAACCCCTCTTCCATCCCCAGGAGATGGCTGCTGTCACCAGTGCCCATGTACAGCCAGCAGAATTTCTAGGCCTTGTAAGATCAACACCCACAAACACCACCAAACTCTGATAACTTCAAAATAATCAAGAATTTACAGTCGCACTGTAACGAACAGTTAAAACTACTCGGGTTTGAGCGCTTCTACACACTCCATATAAAGTCGCACCGGTTTCCGGAGGAGCCGTAACACCGCTGGGAGCGACCCGGGGCGGCAGCACCACTGCTGGGAGTGACCTGGAGCGGCAGACCCCCCGGCTCCCCACAGCCCCTGGCCAAGCGCAGCCGCCTCCCGCCGGCGCGGAGCTCCCCTCGCAGCAGCGTCCCGGCTCCGCACCCGCCTCGCTGAGGCACGGACCCACACCATGGCGCCGCACGCCCACAGCCGGGCCGAGCACGCGACACCACCCTCCCGCCCGCAGCCCTGAGGCACCGCTGCGCCTGCGCGCCCGCTGCGGCGCGGCGCCGCTTTACCCAATCAAAGAGAGAGCCACCCCCCAAAGGGCTCAGGGGACGGAGTCGGGGCGATGGCGGCGGGGACGGACCTGAGTGCAGGGCTGGAGCCGGTGGCCGTGGCGCTGTGGCCGCCCTCGGAGCCCCCGCCGGCCTTTCAGGTAGGGCCGGGGGCCGGGGTGGAGTGGAGGAGGGAGGGAGGGAGGGAGGGAGGGGCGGCCCTGCGCGCCGTAGCGAGCCGGTTTCCTGCTCCCTGCTCTCAGCCAGCCTGCCTCTGCCCCCTCAGGGAACGCTCGGCGGGCAGGGCTGCGGGGCTCCGGCCGCCTCCGCCACCGGCCCGCGGTTCTGGTTTATAATGCGCTTGTTCTTAGCCGTGCGCTTCAGTTACGTATATAGGCAGTGTTCTCTCGATTTGTGGCGTTTTGTAGATTTTAATCGCGCGGTTAAGGCGTCACCCTTTAGGAGGAACAAAGTTCCCGTGCTGCAGGGTGTCAGCATCGGCTGTAGGCTGAAACTAGACTGGGAGTCAAAAGCTGACAGGCTTGACAGACGCTTTCTGCTGCACAGCCGTCTGGAGTGGTTCACAAGGAAAGGTGTAATCTAAAAACACAGAACGATCACGAATGTTTCAGGTTGGAAGGAACCTTAAAGCCCATCCAGTTCCAACCCCTGCCACAGGCAGGGACACCTTCCACTAGAGCAGATTGCTTCAAGCCCCTCTGTCCAACCTGACATTGAACACTGCCAGGGATGGGGCAGCCACAGCTTCTCTGGGCACCCTGTGCGGGTGTCTCCCCACCCTCACAGGGAAGAACTTCTTCCTTTTGTGTAACAAAAACTGCCCTCTTTCAGTTCAAAGCCATTCACCCTTTTCCTACACTTAAAGTTTTTTTCATACTTTCTCAGGCATAGCCCAGCTTCTGCTGTCTTGTGTATTACTTGTGGTAGGTCCTGAATGCATTTCCTGGAAGTATACCTTATTGCCATGGAGTTTGCTTCACTGATGTTAGAGAGTCTTTAGAAAACAGAATGAATAAGCTTGTAGAAAGACTGGGGGAAAAGTAAAGGTGTAATCCAGAGAGACCTTAATCTTCCTAAATTGCACGGTGCAAGGATGTTTTACAGAAAGAGGAAAGCTTGTAGTCAGTGAATGGGCGAAAACAGGAACAGATAAGGGATTATTAAACTTAGTTTTGGATAAAACTAAATGACTGAGAAAGCTGATGCTTATGAAAACAGAAACTTCCAATTAACTGGTATGTTTAACAACACCCAGAAGGTACCAGACACGAGTTACTGTGAAATGTAATATTTAGTAACAGCACATACTCCAGGATTCTAAATAAAGCTTTGGAAGCTGAATCCAGAGACAGAAGTAAAAATATACGTATAGCTGTCTATGTTTTGGCTTTCAAATTTAGCAAAATTTCTATCAGTTTTCATTTTGCAACAGCCCATGGTTCCATAGTCATTCACCTGCTGGGGGCATTAGTGTAATTCTCATAATCTGATTTTCAGATTGGGTTGCTTGAACTGAACCACATCTATCCCCACAGCCAGAATTGAGGGTGAAGCAAACACCATCTCATATCAGTTCTGCCCTGATAACAGAGTAGTTAGCTCAGCTGCTTTGTAAAGATGAAGAGGTGTGCTAGCACACCACCATTGTCGCTTTCTAATACAACGTCTTGAAGAGATAAGTTGGAGGTATTTTCATTTCAACAAAAATGGGCATTTGAAATTCTGTAAGTTAAAATAGCTGTAAATTAACCTTATAAGTAGCTTATTGAGCACTTTGAAGGGGGAAAATTACTTTAAAGTTACTTTGCTATTACCATTAATAAAATTCATATCTACTAAACTAGATCCAATCAGTTGATGTGTTTTTCCTGCTAAGAAGTATTACTTTTTCTGGCTAGTAGAATAGTTTGAGGAATTGGGTCACTAAGAGACTAATTATTCTTTTTCAGTTTATAGGGACTATCTGAATTGCATTCTTTCAAGTCCTTTAGAAAAGTTAGACTTGTAGTTAGAAGTTTACAAGCAAAGAAGTGTTCGTGATTTCAGTTAAGAGATCAGACGCTGCCAAACACATGCTTCTTAAAAATTGGATAGCTCTGTGGAAAGAGGCATTGAGCATGATGAGGATTTGACTCTTGTTCTTTTCACAGTACAGCCCAGACAATGTAGCTGGAGCAGATGGAGACATTGATCCCACTGAAATCACCTTTCCAGGATGTTTCTGTCGTACCGGCTCCTGTGTGGTTCACGTGTGCTCGTGCCTTTGCCGTGGTGCAAATTACAACAGTTTGTGCCTGAGGCCTACAGAGGAAGAGGAGGAGTACGCCAGGCCTGTTTTTGAATGCAATGCCATGTGCCACTGTGGTGAATCCTGTCCAAACCGGGTTGTTCAGAGGGGTTTGCAGTTCAGACTTGAGGTGTTCAAGACTGAGAAGAAAGGCTGGGGTCTCCGTACGCTGGAATTCATAGCTAAAGGGAGATTTGTCTGTGAATATGCTGGTGAAGTTTTAGGCTTTAATGAAGCACGTAGAAGAATTCAGGCCCAGACATCAAAGGATTCAAACTATATCATAGCAGTAAGGGAGCACCTCCATAACGGTGAGATAATGGAGACGTTTGTTGACCCTATGTACATAGGTAATGTAGGCAGATTCCTGAATCATTCTTGTGAACCTAATTTATTTATGATGCCAGTCCGAGTTGACTCAATGGTGCCTAGACTGGCTCTTTTTGCAGCTGCAGACATTTCTGCTGGAGAGGAACTTTCATTTGATTATTCTGGAAGAGTCTATAATTTACCAGTAACTGACAAAGAACAAAAATCCTTAGAGGAAGACAACAGACTGAGGAAACCTTGCTACTGTGGTTCCCCCACATGTGCTTCCTTCTTACCTTGGGACAGCTCCCTCTTTTCCACACCAAATGCTTGTTCAGGGAGCTCTCCATAGGTTTTCAGGCTGTAAGCATACCTAACGAGTATGATTTTCTCTAGCAGTTAAATTGTAGTTAACTAGAACTGTGTATTCCACCAAGAAAGCACTTGGTTTTGAGCAATAACTAGAAGTCAAGATACTGAGAATAACTTCATGCAACATCTAGAGACTGTTTCTGAGATGGGTGCCATGAGGGAGTACTGGAGCTTCAGGATGTTCCACAATAAAGCCAGACCTGATATTTGGGGTTTTTTTTTGCGTTTTCTTCTGACAGCTGGCTGTATGTTAGAGCAGCTCTCTCAGTTTGTACCTTTCAGAAGGAATGAACTTGAACACTGGTACCCTGCAAGGATATGTGGGAACAAGAAGAAACCTTGCTGAAAATTACAGGAGAGTGTGATTGAAGAATCTTGACATTTAACAGAAAGGCAGGAGGTTTCTTAAATCCTGTGCAAATAAATTACTTTCTTTAAATTATTTGCTATAAATTGTTCCACAAAACATAAATAACTGATTACTGATGTAAAAAATTTTGTCCAGAAAGATTAGCTTGAATACTTTGCCCCCTCCTTAGCCATCTCTGGTCACATCCAGCTGCATGCCAAAACCAGTTTTTGATTGACTGGTTCACATTCATTACCATTTAGCTTGTGTGTAAATCCTGCAGTTCTGCAGGCTCCAAGTGCAGTCAGCCCATGTTTTTGGATGACATCTATCCCAAAGCTCATCTAGTAAGATTTCTGCAGTAATAGCAAGCAGGATGTCCATGTTACTTTCCAGCACTGTTATTACACAGTCAGGAAGCAAATTCAGACTCTCCAGTCTTAAGCGGTGTGATGGTTATCCTGACTTCTGAGATGGATTAAGCAGGAAATAAATACATCTGAACAGCATATTTGTCTTTTTACCTTGTTGAGTGGGTGGCAGTTACCCAAGTGTTCCTTTCAGCTACTAACTAACTGATTTGTTTTCACAATTCCTACAGAGCCAGACAGCATTAAGCAAGGCCTGTCCCTCCATCAGAGGGAGGTCATTGCATCTTCTTTCAGTAGTGTTTGTGCTGGTCTAACACAGGTATGCTGCTTTACTGAGCATCCCCTTATACCAGGGATACACAAGGGCACTTGCTGGATGAGGTATGTCATGCAACTGTATGTTACTTCACTTCTTTTTCTAGAAAGGTCAAATTAAGGAAGCTTCAAACAGGGTTGTTTTCTCCCCTGGCTTTGACAGACAACCTGCAGTGCTGCTTTTTACAGTCATGCACAGTGTGCTGTTGGTGGCACAAATCCTTGGGGGTTATTTGCTTTACACAGTTTCATCTTTTACCTGTAGCCACGACCTTTGTCAGGATTTCAGCTGCCTGTCAAAAGTAGTTTACTACTAGTGGCTGAGTGGCCATTATCTTTATTCCTTGCCTGAATAAGGTGCCTGCTTCTACAGAGCAGTTCTCCAGATCCTGGCACTTGGAATACATGCTGCTTGGAGTGCAGGGTTTCTTGTTCTTTGTGGAGGCTTATCTTTTTTTCCTCCTGAAAGGCACTATGCCAACCACTTTCAGCCTGCAGGACTGGAAGGCTGGGAGTGGATGATCCAATCTACTTCCTCTTTCCCTCCTGGAAAAAGTTTCAAGACTAGTTTTACACCATCTGCATTCCTCGTTTTCAGGAGGGCGGCACGTTTTGTTAGCTTCCTGTTATGAATATGTACTTGGCATGATTGTGAGTAGTTAAGGAAGTGTAGATTCACAAAAAAACACCCCCAAAACACAAAACCCCAAACACCGTTAGCAATATCTAGCCCTTGCATCACTAGCCTTAAACCAGAGAACACTGCCATCTGTCTCTGCAATCAAGCCCTTGCTGTCCAAGCCAGCTGATGCTGTTTGCAGCAAGTGAAGCAAATATCAGTTACCTGGTCAGAACAAGCTTCCACAGTGTGACCAAGAAAGCCATTGTTGAAAAAAAGCCAGCCACATGAAAGGCTTTGCAAGAACATTAAATAATACATTGAGTTTTAAACCACTACAGCAGATGTTAATGGCCTTTTTCACAGAGCACATGCAATGTGCTGTGAACTGCCTTAGCACTCTACAGCTGCCCTGGGCTGCAGTGCTAGTGCTTTATCTGCTAAAGAAAAAATCCCCTAAAAAGGAACTGGAAGAGAAAACAGACCCTTGTTTCCATCTGCTGAATTTCTGTTCACTTTTTCCTTCAGGTTCCTTTAAATTTCAGAGTCCTAATTTACCTCTCCATAGTTTCGTGTTCTCTTTCACACTGAATCCAACCCAGTAGCTCTTAGGACTGTGAGACTGGTGAAATCCTCCTCCTTTCTACTTGCAAAGTGCAGGGGTAATAGGTTCAAACTTAAACGGGAGGTTTGGATTGGATATAAGGAGGAAGTTCTTTACTGTAAGGGTGGTGAGGCACTGGAATGGGTTGCCCAGGGAAGTTGTGAATGCTCCATCGCTGGCGGTGTTCAAGGCCAGGTTGGACAGAGCCTTGGGTGGCATGGTTTAGTGGGAGGTGTCCCTGCCCCTGGCAGGGGGGTTGGAACTAGATGATCTTAAGGTCCTTTCCAACCCTAACTATTCTATGATTCTATCAATATTTCAATAGTCACTAGAGTTTGGAGATACACTTTCTTACTGAAATCTGGTCAGATTAATTCAAAGATGTTCAATGAAAAACCTTCTAGGAAAACACAGAAGCGATTACCCTAACAAAAGCAGGGTGAATGGGACACATTCCACCATCTCCACAGGCACACAGGAAGATTTTCCCCCACATGCCAACAACAGCACAATGATGACATACCTGATGGTTATCATGAAACTGTTTATTTGAATTCATAATAATTTCTTCAATTGTGTGTATCTTTTTCTAGAAATTTTTTCCAGAATAAAAACCAAAACAGCTCCAGTCAAAGTCTTTTGTAAAGTATATTCCTTCCTGTGGCAAATACATGCCTCTTAGAAATAAAGATAGAATCTTTCCCTATTCCTCTCAGTAAGAGATGGTTGGAATGCATAGATTTTAATTAAACATTTCATTTAAAGCAGTCCTTATCACACAAAATATTTGCCAGAGTTCTTATCATGCTTATGTGAGTTGCCAGGTCATAGTGGTGCATTCTGAATAATTTTTCCCCCGCCACTTGCAAGAATTGCCTTTACCCCCCACCAGAGGCTGGTATTTGCCAAAGAGCTCCCAAGATGTTCTCCAGTGTCGTCTTTTCAGCATGATGCACTGGCAGAGAAGGAGCTGGCAAGTAATGGGTTTGTATTAACCCCAGGTTGCATTAAACCCAAACCCCATTTACTGCAGAAAACACAATGTTGGGAGGGATACATCAGTGCCAAAGTTGTTAATGTGCAGCGTTTTTCACACATTAAAAGCCAGCAGGACAGCCCAGTTACTCTCAGTTTACACGTGGGCAGTGCTGCAGCCTTCAAGAGGGCAGGGACCTGTTTGTAAAGACAGTCCTGCTGCTGCTGCAGCCTTACTGCAGAGGTGGCTCCTGGTTCAGTCTGCACTTGGAGCAAGAGATGGCCCAACAGAGAAATTCAACCAGATGCTGTGTCCTGGAATGGGTGGCAGTGCAAAACACTTCGTGAAAGGTGTGAAATACATTCAGATCCCCTAACAAGGTGGCTCTCAATAGTCCTACTTCCCTCCCTGCTAAAATTTTCCTTTTAAGTGCAATTTATTAACATAACAGTTTCAAAACATACCTTATTAGGCCTTAGGGCTCACAGTTACATTGCCATCTTTTCACTTGAATAAAGATCATTAAAGTGGAATTATTTGTAAGCTTCAGTTTATAATGATGCCATTTTGCAATTTGCAAGTCCCCAAAATAAGCCTACAGCACATCCAAGAAATTCAGGGGAAATTGCCAGTGTTGTTCCATCAGTAAAAGTCTTCAGCAAAAATAAATGCATGAAGTTTTATTCAAATATGTACAACCTTTCTAATCACCATCACCCTGAAGATTAGCATCCCTCAGTTGCAGAAGGCACTTTATAAAAGAAGAGCAAGTATCTCACCAGAAAAAGCACATTTCTGGACTGATTTTCACTGCAAGAGGAACGTAACAGCACAGCTGCACTAACTGCCCGTCTGGACAGCTCTCCGTCTGCAAGTCCTCCCACTTCACTCCTTCAATTGTCCTTTAAAGCTGTATAGAATTATAAAGTCCTTGTTTATTGGATTTGAGTGTAGAAATTCAGAGCTATGCATAAATAAAACTTTATTAAATATAAAGAACTTCCCTAAAGTAGCAGTTAATTAACCTTTAAAAACACAACTGGCATATTTCTGCTCAGTTTTGTGCTGGTTACCTCCAGAATACTTGTGCTAAAATCAACAGAACTCACTGATAAAAAGTTTGGTCAGGATAGAAGTCCAGGCCATGTTCCCCAAAAATAAATACATAAAGGTTCTCCAAGCAGTGTTGAGTAGTGCTGGATTTTTTTTCTTCAGCAGGAAGTTTTAGTGTCATCAGCAAATGCTACTTCACACGTCTCTTCTTCCTAGGGTGAAATTCAGCCCTTGCTGTCTCGGTGTGACACTGTAGTGTACTCTGTAGTCACTGTAGCTCTGGCAAGGTGTCTGCTGCACAGCGGAATCCCAGGTTGGAAGCGGAGCTGTCAGGAGTGTTTTGACTACGGGCTGCACAGCGATACCTGTAGCAGTAGGACTGCACAGAAAGAGGAGAACAAGTGAACTTCAAAGCATTCACAGCTTGTGCTTCTGTAGGGAAGAGTTTGTTAGATTCATGCAGCAAATCATTTCAAATGACAGGTCAGTGAACTGATACAGATCAAAGTCTCTGTGTTGGAAATAAGGGGAATCCCACTACATGCAGAGGCCAGCTGCAGCTGATACAAAATGTAGTTTGAATGGCAAAGCATCTGATGTCAACTAATAATAATCCTGCCATGAGAAACGGACAGAAAAACCATTCTGCTTCTCCTCAGAGGAGAGCACATCTCAGTGCCCTGATCCGTGTATCAGCAAACTAAGGAATGACTGGAAACGGACAGGTACTGGCATGCATCAAAAAACATCTCAGTGAAAGATGCAACACAAACGGGATAATTGGAGGCAACCTCCTTTCCAATATTTCTGTGCCTAATAATCTAGGGATATTTATAACAGAGAGAATCTGGACTGGTGACTATAAAAACATTTACACTTAAAATTAAGGCACTGATAAAATGATTCAATTGCATTTCAGATATTCCTAGTAGATACCTTTGAGCACTGTTCTCTTCCTGAAAGGGCTGCAATCACACAGCAGCCACCTGACAGGAAACGAAAGGAGGAACCACCATTGCTCTTTTATTTCTTGAAGTGAGAAGGCAGCACAAAATTATGCATAGGACTTGTCCTCACACCCATCACACACAGCATTTGATCCTACTGGTGTGTCTTGGTAGGAAATGTCCTTCCATTCCCAGTGTTGCTTGTCTTGTGCTTGTAGGATTTGATATTCCTGTGACAGACCAATTTAGACCAAAAATGTCATAAGATTCAGAAAAGGACTGCTGCAGGGTGCTTTGTACCAGTTATTTTAAGAAAGGCTGTGAGCCAGATGAATCTCAAAAGGACAAGGTCAGACATCTTTACAGACCGGTACAGACACTGGTGTGTAACATGTTTTGTTATGTCCCCTGGCTGTACAGATCTGGCCATGTCTCGGGGCACATGAACATACTTACACTCCTTGAAAAAAGAAGAACGTGCTATTCACAGTGCTGCAGATCCTCAGCTGTCCAGCATTAGGAATGGTGGTTTCCAAACTGCAGAACCAACGCACTTAAGATGTTCACTGCATTAAGTCAGACTGAGTGCCCAGAAACAGTTACCCATCGTGCCATGAAAGGACAGGCACACTGGTAATTCCACTGAAAAGGTGCTGGGGTAGCACAGACTCCGGGTTTATGTAGCAGCTCCAGTGTTGTCCAAGTCCTGCCCCATTTTGACACTACTTCAAAAGACCTGGCTCAGCGGTTTTGTTCCTATGCTCCCACAGGCTCCTGGCCGCTGACAGAAAACCGCACCACCTCCATAAAGGCTGGTTCAGCTGCAGACTTCTGGCGTGGATGAGTTTAAAAGCACACATGGTTTCCCCCTTCCTTTCTGGGGAGGTGTAGAGGAGCAGAGGAGAACAGGGAGAAGAAGGTAGTTTTTCTCCTTTATCCCAGATCCCTTCTGTTTGGTAGCTGTGCCCAAAGTCCTGATCAATCCATACAACCACAGTGATGATGACAACTTGAAGCAGCTCTGTCATCAAGGGAATGCTATCGCTGATGCTTATCTCCATGAGTTAACGGTATCTCCATTTGAGGAGGTTCACAAGCTCTTCCATATGGGTGCAGAGCCAGAGAGCAGCTTCCATCCTGAACAAGCACAGTGCACGCTGCTATCTCACACTGCAGAGGTCTACCCTAACCCTCAACAGGACACCATAGGATTCACAGGCTGAACTATTTTGAACATAAAAGCAGCTACTAAGCATGCATGTAAGAAGGTGCAACTTCAGCCTTTGTCAGCTCTGAGAGCGAAAGGAGCAACAGCACAGATAGCTTAGTGGGAACAGATTTCTAGACACCTAATAAAGAGCCCTTGTACTAATAGTATTCAGTGGGGGTTCTGTCATGATACACAGCCTAGTTTTATCACCTCGGGAAAAAAAAAAGACTAGGACAGAGCAGAATCTTCACAACCCTTTAAAATGGGTCACATTATTCTCACTGAAGAGTCTATTCCAGTGTTAATTTAATCAAAACTGCTAATTAGCATCTGACATTGATTTCACCTAAGGAGGAGCACTGTAGAAAACGGGATCTCACTGTAGAAAATTTAATCTAATTACGAGGAGAATTTGCCAGCTGCAGGCTTTGAAAGGGAAGAAGAGCACCACAGCTTTAATGAAAAAGGAGATGCACAAAGAGCATTTCTTCCAGCACTGTGCGAACAGAGTTTAAAACCCGAGTTATGTCAGGAGTAGCCACTGCACTGTGGTGGAATCCAAACCTTTCGGAAACCATTTCCAGGGTGCTACTGACTAAGCTGAAACATTCGTTTCCCTTCTGCAAACCTGAGTCATTCTCAAAAAGTCACATCCATACTTTCTATTCTTACAAGTATCACTCAAGCACTATAATGAAACAAGCATTAGAAGCATACATAAATTTCAACTTCTAAATCTAAAAAAGCCCCGTGCTGGGTAAAGCAGCTTGTTTAATTCCGAGCTAACGCAGAAGAAGTCCTTAGGAACATTAGGTATTGCTTTTCCTTAAGTTGGATGGAACCCCTCAACAAGCTGTTGGGAAACCATCACAAGATCATTTTATTGTCAAGTCCTTCCAGAAGAAAGATCAGCATGAAAATACCACAGGCCTTTCCACATTACCTTATGGCACATATAGGATCCACCCTTCTTCACTCTGTCTGTCCCTGATGAGGGCCCTTTCTGTGGAGGAGAGGACACCGGTTAAATATTCAGGGAGAAACAATTGCTAATTACAAGGTGAGGCGTAAAAAGCCGTAACAGTAGGGAAGAGCAGCCATCAATATTCAAGGTAAGGAAATGTCAGCTCTGTCTGAACCAGAAAGCTTGAAATAATGATGCTGTAAAGGACTTGCAGACAGTGATTGTGCTCCCCACTGCTGCATGGATTTCACATTTGGGTTGCTGCCCACTGGTCTGGAGTGCCTTGTTTCTGTAAAGCACCTGGCAATACGCTGCAAAAAACACAGTGGCAAGCATGAGAGAACACCGATCTGAACACAGGTAGCTTTTCTACTATCAGACTTTTCCTAAAGAGAGATGAGGAAGTTCTCACATGCTGGCCTGCACATGTAGTGCAATCCATGATTCTCATCAGTTCCACTGCTATGAAACAAAGCCACAGACACCCTTAGGACTCCAAAAGGAACATGGGGAACTTCCACTTTTCCAAATGCAGCTACACTACTTGGTGGCCCATTGCAATGAGGGGCTGCAATGCCCAACGTCTGGTGCTTATTCCCGTGTGGGGTCCAAACTCCAGTCTGAAGCACCAGTTAGTGACTGCACAAGACATTCTGTATCATCTCTCAGTCATTAGGAACTATATTTGTTATTACGTGGGATCATGACAGCTAAAAAGGGCTGCAGAAAGCACTGCAGTTATGAGCAACAATTCCATAATTGCACATACATTTGCAGTGTAATATATGTGATTTGTTTTAAGTGCTTACGAAATTGGCCCTAGAACTGATTTAACAGGGTTATTTCACTCTTCTTTTTCAATTCCAACTCCAAAGGAGATAGTTGGGCTTCCTTGATACACACTCTTTTGCTAGCTTTGATGCTTATTTATTACGCAGGTGAACAATTCTCCCCCTTCATTGCTTTTAGGTGTGAAAGTCACCACCACGTCTGTTTAACGCTTAGAAACTACTGCTGTACTTGGTGTTTCCATTGTTGATATCAAACATGCTTCTGTGCTTGCTGCACTCCACATACGTTGGAAAACTGCTTTTAGGAAGGAGCCGCAGGAATGTGTCTTCTGGAAGCGACAAACAAGACCAAGGAAATAAATTGTTTTATCAGTTAACTGGCAAGCCCAGCCTAGAAGTTAGCGCTGCCATTAAGAATCCTCTCACAGTTGTAAGAAACCCCATTTGCATGTGTTTCTATTTCTGCACGTTACACTAGTGCACAATCAAAATGTTTTCTTATCATGTACAAGCCTCCAATAAAGAATTTCTCACTTAGGGTACAAGCTGTGGTTCCTTCACTGGTTGGCAGGGTGTATAAATCCAGTCTGCATTCCTAGACAAAACCTTATCAGAAGACTTTGTGGAATACAGGAAGAAAAAACAAGCCATGATGTTCACCTCTATTTGTGTCAATAAATACAGGTTACAAGAAAGGCACCAGCCCAGTTTTTAGCAGCTAGGAAGAAGAGTTCATTGTTACAGAGTATGTAAATGATATGAAATAGTATGTCATAACATGTAAGTCATGGGGACTCTAGGAAAGCCCTGAATGTTGACACTGGTACTACAGAAGCTACTGACAGCATCCACTAAGTTTGCTTGGTGAGGCTGCATATAGAAAGCTTACCATAGTGGAACTTCAGCAGCTTTATGTTTATTTGACCTACTACTGCATTTGATTGCCGACAAATACTCAGGGAAAACCACACCCAGAGGCAATGTTCGCTTGTTTCCAAGCCAGGATGCTCCTCCATGAGACAGGCTTACTCCTTTCCTAAGGCCTCTGGAAATTGTCATCACAAAACCTGCATGCAGAGGCAGAGATCCCACTCTAAGATAAGCCACTAGCAAGCACAATCAGCTCGAACAGCCTGTTAATCTCATTTTAAGGGAAGCCAGCGCAGAGCCAGCCAGAAGAAAACTGACCTAAAAAAAGTTACATGAGAACAAGACGAAACAGAACAATGGAGCTGTTTGAGCAGGATATCCCATTAAAAGCCATAATGCAAATACGGAGCAGCAATCCTTGCTATTAGCTCCCAAGTAACTTTTCTAAATGAAGAGGAGCATGCTAATTTGGGATTAGAAGGTTTATTGTCCAGGCATAAGACTATTGTATGTTTCAGCAATTATAAGGGGATATACTGCAGCAGCATGTCAACTAAAGACCATGGTAATTGCATAAGCTCTTTTTATTAGTTATAAATATCTTCTACCAGGCAAAAATTGAGCATCCAAGGTTATTTGGTAACAAAACCCAAGTTATAGTGACACACATATACATATCCCCCAGGCTCTGAAGCAAGATTACAGCACTTCAACATTTTACGACTTCCAAAACTCTGATATAGTATTCTCCAATAATCTATTCTGTTACAGAACATTATCCTCTGATAGAGAATTCTTTAAAATCTCTGAAGGCAAAAAGTTTATCATAAAACAATTGGCAAAGTTCTCTGAAAAGCAGTAAATCACTAGACACTGTCTGGAGAAACCGTCACTGCCTGTTTGACAACTGTCTACGGGTTACATTCTCTTGCAGTTGCTGTTTCCCTGCCTTGCCCTGCAGCTTCGCAAAGGAAAAGGTACAATGAATTTGGGATATCCAGGTTTCTCCACAGATGGATACAACTACTTCCATGTGTACAAAGTCAGATGCACAAGTAACTATGCAGGAGACCATGTAGACCAATACCCTTCTCAGCTCGTGACTGCACTCGAATTAATTTAAAAGGGAGGTTAGAAAAGAACCACAGCTCCTCAAAGGCAGGGAACAGTGCATTCAGTTCTCCTTCTTAGTGTTAAAAATGCAGCTGACAAAAACTTTCTCATTTGAAGGCTACTGTAGAGTTAAAATTAGAACCATAATGTTGAACATAGCAGGCAGTGATCATTCTTTCATTTAATATGTATGTCAGCTTTGCCATAAAAGGTACCATACCCACCAGGTCCCCAGCAAAGCCATGAGCTGACCTGAAAGCAACCAAAACTAAGTGAATAAGGCATTCTTATTCCACACTCATGAGCATCCCCCATCACCACTGACAGTGCTTTGTACCTCTGTATCACAGCTCTGCCCACCCGAGGAGAATGTTGTGTTGCAATTGAGCATTGCATTTCCTCTCTGATGGTTTGCTTTTGCATCCTGTGCACAGCCCCTACTTAGCGCTGGGGACCAAAGACCCCAGCAGCCACGGGCTGTACTTGCACTCTTTTACTTCAGAGCCCTGTACTACAGCTCCCAGCGAGTTCACAGCTCAGCCACTGTGGTAAAGCTCAGGACCAGCAGCTGCCCTGTCCCTGTACTGCCCAATGTGTCTCAGTTTTATCTCCTTTTCTCCACCTCTGCCTTCCTGCAGAGGCCTCATACATGTCACAGGCAGGAAGAAGCCACCTGGACTATTCCTTTAGCACATGAAGTTGAATGATTTTGGCAGGTAGGTAGAAGGGTGCTGCAGCTCCTTGGTCTACTTGTAGCGTGAACCATCTCTTATCCAAAACAAGGCCCTGTTCCTGGGTCCAGACTGAGATAAAGGAAGAAGCCAAGTCCCTACAGACAAACTGGAGTAAGAGATTTCAGTTTCTTGAAAGGTTTTAAGATCTACCCTTACCAGCAACACCCTGCTTCTGATGCTGTATAGAAGAGCTTCTTACATGCCCTCCTGACCAGAGTCCTCTTCTCTGCATGGTCTGCCTCCTATCTAACATCACTTGCTTAAACCTTCTCTTGTTTTACAAAGAAAGTTAGCAGCCCTTACATCTATAGACAAAAATGGAAGCTCATTCCTGTCAGAGTGCCTGCTGCATAAAGAATACTGAAGAAAATCACAACTAACCCCCAAAAAATGACTCTGCTTTGTCTTGAGCAGGCTTCAGGTTTGAAGTATCTCCCCACTCAAAGGCTTTTCCAAAATAAAATGCATTCTTTTAACACACTTGGTAAGAGCATAGAAACACCATTAGCTTTGGGCAGACAATGTTACAGCTTAATGTCACGTATTTCTAATAACTAAAGAAGAGAAAGCCTGCAATGTTAGTATTTGCTCATGCTTCTATCTTCCTTCAAGATAAGGGAAGCCTGCTTTGATTGTGCTTACCCATAACAAATACTAATCAGAGCGTGGTAAATAAGGTCACATTTGTTTAAAACAATGTTATTCCATCCAACAATATTGTTTTATGCCATTATCTGGAGAAGCGCACCAGCTGGTACTGAAGCAGAAGGCCATTTGCTGTCTGTATGTAAAGAGCCAGGGCTGTCCCAGACTTTGATCCCAGGCATTTACTGTATATTTGCAAAATAATGTTGTAACAGATTATCAGGTAGTCGGATTGCACAATTAAGAGTGCTTCTGCATTTAGTTACCACAGCTGCTTATTAAAATACATCTTAGAAGCTTTATTTTTTAAGGGAAAAGGACAGTTGTATTTCTTTCATTACATCACACAAATGCTCTCTGAAGTTGCATCATGATTTCCTATGCACAGTCAGCTACATGACCACCCTGTTCTGAGCTAAATCAGTTTCCAGAGAACTACTGGTCAGAAGAACCTATGCACTGTGTACAAAAAATCTGAGCCAGAAGTCACCATGATTAAAATGGCCTCATAATGGGATTGCGGCTTGATTGATCTTACACATACTTGCCTACTGGCTGCCAAATCATAGAATAGAATCATAGAATAGTTAGGGTTGGAAAGGACCTTAAGATCATCTAGTTCCAACCCCCCTGCCAGGGGCAGGGACACCTTCCACTAAACCATGTCACCCAAGGCTCTGTCCAACCTGGCCTTGAACACCGCCAGCAATGGAGCATTCACAACTTCCCTGGGCAACACATTCCAGTGCCTTACCACCCTTACAGGAAAGAACTTCTTCCTCATATCCAATCTAAACTTCCCCTGTTTAAGTTTGAACCCATTATCCCTTGTCCTGTCACTACCGTTCCTCATGAAGAGTCCCTCCCCAGCATCCCTATAGGCCCCCTTCGGATATTGGAAGTCTGCTATGAGGACTCCACGCAGCCTTCTCTTCTCCAAGGCTGAACTTTCAGCCCCAACTTTCTCATCCTCTCTTCATACAGGAGGTGCTCCAGTCCCCTGATCATCCTCGTGGCCCTCCTCTGGACTTGTTCCAACACTTCCATGTCCTTTTGATGTTGAGGACACCAGAACTGCACACAATACTCCAAGTGAAGTCTCACAAGGGCAGAGTAGAGGGGGCAGGATAACCTCCCTCGACCTGCTGGTCATGCTCCTTTTGATGCAGCCCAGGATACGGTTGGCTTTCTGGGCTGCGAGTGCACACTGCTGGCTCATGTTCATTTTCTCATCAACCAACACCCCCAAGTCCTTCTCCGCAGGGCTGCTCTGAATCTCTTCTCTGCCCAACCTGTAGCTGTGCCTGGGATTGCTCATTTACATTTAGAAACGAAAGCAAACAACAAGCAACCCTCGTGCTTCCCAGCCCTGGGGCACCACAGAGCAGATGCAAGATGCACCAAAGAAACTTTCTTGTGAGTTGGTCTTAAACTGTGGGGTTTTTTCCACTCATGAGATGTATCAGCGCAGAAGCGCTCCCGCCTGACAGCAGCAGCGCTCTGGCTGCTCACCCATTGCCAATACTGGAGGAGCTCAAGTATCAGTTTTACATTTTCTCAAGCGGATTTTATCATTCCCTGCAACCTGAGTCTGACCACATAAAAACCGCTGCATGTACATGATTAAGACATGCTGCAAGACTGTCTTTGCACTGCTATGTAGCCCGATTCACTGCAATCCAAGATGTCTTCAAGTGCAAGCAAAATAATCCCCAAGAGCAGCAAGAAGATTGCTAGCTTTGATCTCCCAACAGTCACCCGAGTGAAGAATCCCTTCAAAAGGCAGCCCCAAAATGCACGATGGGTGCTGGAGAACAGCCATGGCAGGTACAGTCTGGCACCATAAATCTCAAAACACAAAGCTCTGCTTAGAAAGCAGTCAGTGAACACAGAATATAGACAAGAACTACGCTGCGAGGTGAGGAGAATGGAAGAGCAGGTCGCAAGTGACAGACACTATTGAAATGCAGAAAATTCAGCAGTTATACCCAAGTGTAAAAAACTTTTCCACAGACAGCTATTTTAGATTGGGCTTATTCTGGGTTCTGTTCTTTCTGTTCTGGATTCCTGGTACGAGACTGCGACTGCAGTATCCTGCTGCACTAAGTCAGTGTCACCGGCTTAGATGCTTCCCATTTTTCTCCTGGGAGAGCAACAAGGCCATGATCTCTCACGAAGTCAAGGGGCCATTCACCATGTTCCAGATGACAAGCAAGCTCATACACAAGTTGTTACCAGAAACCCTGCCAAAGGCAACATTGCTCATTTGCTTTCACAAATAGTCCCTCAGGACAGTGCAGTAACCTCACTGATCCTGTGTGCTCCTAAAATGGGGAGACTGTCACTGCTCAAGTCAAAAATGAACAGGGACATTTGCAGCTCACTGCACAAATGACAAGAGGTGGAATTCAGAACACAAACCACTTGCTCCTTATGTTTTGAACAAGCCATTGCTACTATAACGAATAAGTGTCTGGATTGCAATAGTTGAAGAGACTTTTATAGAAAGGTCTGTACAAGCAAGTTTTCCGTTCTATTTATGCTCTGCTCTTAAAGTTACGATGCCTTCCAATGCCACTAAGTTGGAAGTTCTGGCTGCATTTCTAAACCTCGCTATTGCTGACAGTGTCCCACGTTCCTGACACGTTCGAGCTTGTAGCTGCAAGGCCACAGTACCAAGCGCTGCACCCCAGATACTTCTTGAGCTGCACAGAAATCTTTCAAGCTTGTTTCTTTGGCTTCAACACTTACAAGCACAGGTCCTGCACCAGTGTTTGTTTCATTGTTAGAATGCAATTTAAATCGGATACCTTAAAAAGCAGTGGACAACTTAGAGAGCGCTTTCAGGTGTCCCCGTTTATTTTTGCCTTTGGTAATTATTGGTGAAAGCAAAGCGATCAAATACAAGCTCCCATCCATTCCTCGTACCCAACCCACAGCGCGCCCCAAACCTCACCAGCACGGACATTATGCTAAATGTGTTAAAAAACTTTCGCTAAGCTCTGACCCTCTAGAAGAATTCCTTGTCTTTTAGGCAGAAAGAACACATCCTATATATAGGTTACACCGACTTGTACTCTGGAGAGACTGAGGAGATTGGCTCTGATAGATGTGGCGCTAATCATTTTTAATGTCTCAGAAGATACTGCAGCCTGGCTATTTTGGGACACCTTTTCACATTATGAGATTCAGTTTCCTTACCCATTTAATCAGAAAAACCCTTTGGAATTCACTTTGAAGTGCTCTGCCTCACTAGAGTCTGACAATTAGTTTCCATCTGAAAAAAAACCCCAAAACCTAAAAGCATCATTGTTAACACCTAATTTTTAAACACTTTCTGAAGTGCCTGCGAACTGTTCAAACCAGGACAACTAGCACCAATGGCAGGAAATGGATTAGCTGAAAGCTACAGTTTGGATGAAGACTCCTGGAGGTTCTTTCTTTTATGAACACAATAAATTCCATGTAAATTAGTCATTTCATGCCTTTCACCTACAAAAGCCAGCCATGTTGCATGGAAAAAAACCCCTTAAAACTGTCAGTGATGATGCAGAGCCTTTAAAATCTACGTTTAAGTAAGTCATGCACATTACATTATGGTACCCCATGGACAAAACCAGAAAAACTAGAACATAGCTAGACGCAACAGAACCCAGATGTGTGACCTTCAAGTTCACAGCATCAGAAGTGGTTTTATTCTCCCAACTTGGCCTAGTTACATTTAGTTTTGTTTCCCAGCATTGTCACTTCTTGCTGGGGAAGAAGCCTTGTGCAGAGCTGTGCACCTTCCCTGCCCTGAGAGGTCACAGTACGAACAAGCAGCCAGATCTGACTGAAGTAGCTGTCAGACTGCACAACAGATGAATAAGAACAGGGACAGCTGCAATATGGCACCAACAGCCAGAAGAGGGTTCCCTCCCAAGGCCTCCGATGCTCTTTGTCTCTGCAAAGGTGTGGGTGGGCACAGGACCCTTCTCGTCCTCTCCAGCTACACAGCACAGCAGTGCTTTGGTTCCAGGCACTGAAGCTTCAGTAGCAAGGGGGGTAAAGCAGGAGCTTCCCTGGTACAAACCATGGTGACCACACAGTCTGGAATGGAGAGCTCAGCATTGCCCATTCTCCTCCTCATACCCAACTTACAAGGCTGCAATCAAGTCATTAGTCTACCCTGATGCGCAGTTTGCTAGTTTTATTGTTCTTCACTTCCACTTAAATTTACATTCTGGTAGCTACTCATGGCTTCATCTTTAGAGATATTGCTCTTAAACTGCCCTTGTTGCAACTCAAAAGGTACAGAAAAAAATTATCCTTAACAGCGTATAAAAACCCCACCAGAAGGAAACAGAACTGCAAGTCAGCACATGCTTCTCTCCTAATCAATCAGTATGCAAACAGGGAAAAAAACCTGAAGAATTAGTTTGAATGCTGAGTGTAAGTTCTGTCTACATTTCAGCTGTGTATGTAAGCAAGCAGTGAGTCAGTGGTGGGAAAAGACAGGAGGGGTTATACATTCATGAGACAATTCCTGCAATACAGCTTTCCATTACTGCAGAATCACAGAAACTGGCCGAGAGTTCTGACTGCTGTGAAATACTCAAATCACATCATATCTATTGTGCAACGTGTGGAAAAGGTAGCACATGGAGACAAACACAGCCAAGGTCCCAAAGGAAAAGAAGGTTCTTCAGCCATTGCTAGACCCCTCAGATTGCCTAACAACAAAAGGTGGAGAATAGTCCATCCTATTTTAAAATCAAACAACAAAAAAGCTAGTCCCAAGCACTTCAGTTACCTGGGACAATGCAGGTAGTGCACTGTCTGACACAGAGCTGAAGCCATTAGAAAAACCTGTGGTTTCTTGCTGGGATAAGGCCAACTTGAAATTGGCCAGTACGGTTGGCATGGGTTAGGAGGTCTCCAGAAGCTCCATCAATGGAGGGAACTGCTGGTACAGATCTAGAACAATCTAGACCCCAAGGGGAGTCTGACTTCCCTTGCTAGGTACATCCTCTGGGAAGAACAGCAGAATGCCAGCCTCTGCAAGGTACAAAACAGCAACAAAGGGTTAGCATGTTCCTCAAGCTACTTCCAATTGCTGACATCCCACAAAGGCCTCCAGTTATGTGTGGCACAGCAAAGAAAGGCTACACAGATCACGAGAGACCACAGCATGGGGATACACAAATCCTGAAGCAGAGAGCTCCTGCCCCATGAGGTTTAACTGGCTTTCTCACCGCAGACAACTGTGCCTGAAGAAAACCAGCTCGGTGAAAGCAGAGCAGTGCATTTCTCAGATTTATTTATCCTGGATAACTGGGAGAGGAGGAGTTGTAAAGCTACAGCTTGAATCTGCTGAGAGATACTGCATGAGAAGCCCCATAGCCAAGGTTTACCCTGCAGGACCTCTTTCTCTGCCTGCCACAAAGAAAACTAAAGACTAACCTCTCCAAGCCTGGGAAGCTACTTTTCCCCTAAACTTCAGCTTTATGACATGCTGAGTTTTAAAGGAGCCAGCAGAAGACAAAGATAACGCACGATGGTTTGTTAAGTGTCTGCGGGGGGGAGAGCAGTACAGCTGATAGCTACATAAACAAAAAAATCATCCTTTTTGGGGGGAAGTAATTCCAGTGCATTGGCGAATTCCTGACCTATGTAATACAATGGCAGTTTGGAAGTACACAACTGCTGACCAGTTCTGGATGCCTGTCCTGTACAACAAGAAGTAAATAAAATTGCACTACAGCACTACAGTTCCAGTGTTGATGGGTTGTGATGCGGCACTTCCTAACTCACTAGAACACAGCCCATCCCACCTCTGGAGCAGCAGAGAGGGGCAAAGAGCAGTAGGTTGTCAACAGCAACCAGGTCAGAGCAGCGAGAGGGAATTCTGTACTTCATGTAATGCCAGTAAAACACTTACAGGGTTGTGAACTTCATCTGCTGAATGACGAACAGCCCACCAGTCAGATGTCCATTCCCAAGCATTCCCTACAATGTTGTACAAGCCATATCCATTGGGAGGAAACGCAGTGACCTACATGAGACAGGGAACACAGTGTCAGTTCTCTAACCACTCAATATGAAATACTGTTTTTAACCCTGATCACCAGTCTGCTGAAGGTGCATTTCTCTTTAATAGGAGCTTCTGCCTTCATACCTCAAAAGCAGACACCAAACTAGGAGTGCAGAACTGTAACATTTTTACATAATTCATTTAAATAAAACAGAATGAAAGAATGAATCATTATCACCCTCTATGTTCTCAGCATCACATTTCCACTATGGCACACAGCAGCTTCTCATTGCCTCTAAATAGAGAGGCACTGTTTGACCAGCTGCCACAGACCTGAACATAGCTTTACTGATCTGACCTCCATGCCCATGCTTACAACTTCCAGATTCCCCTTCCCATAAACAAAAAGCAAGGGTAGCTGTCACCTCATGCATACGCAGACTTCTCTACTGAGGAAGATTTTGGACTTACTTTAACAACCATTTAGTACTTCATTCACATTCTTGACTGCCTTCAAAATCCCACTCCATTGTTTGCCATACCAGACAGACTCAACCTTTCCAAAATAGGAAGTTTAACGTCTTTTAAACTGTTGATGACTTTTTGTGCCTTGGGAGCAACTACCCAAAAAAAGAGGGTTCAAAGAATTGCCAAGCCAAAAGCGCAAGCAGCAAGTATTTGTTTCTGACTATAAACTATCTGGAAAAAGGGAAAAGAGGGCAGTTTGAGAGGAGCTAAAAGTTGAAATGAAAGTAATCTTTACTTTCAATTCATTTTTAAAAAGCGTCCCTTGATAATACTCAAGCCTGCAGTGAAATACACTGGTGAAAGAGCACAGGAAAACAGCCATAGTTCACAGTGTTGAACACAGACCTTAATTTTAGGAAGACTAAGTTCATTTCCATACGATTAATGCACCAAGACACACTTACAGGAGCAGTTCCTTTGTATCCATCTTCTGCAGTGTTATTAGTCGGGAAGGTTCCCTGCCAGATATTGGCATAATGTTGGCCTTTTGGCTGAAGCTTGTTGCCCCATGGGAAAAGCCTATTAAAAGACATACAGCAGAACAGTTCTAACACACTCTTCTTTCTTTAAATACAATAAAAAGGGCTCTACAATGACAATTCATACACAAAGGAGGGAAAGGCAGTGCTGCCCTGTGCAGTATGCAGCCCAGGACACAGGATGGAGAAGACATAAGCCTGTTATTCACTTCGTCTTCCTGTCTTCCCAGCCCATACTCAGGTAAAAGGGGGCTCCTGTGGCCCTAGAGCTGCTGTGCAGTGATGTAGTTATTTACTTCTTAAGCTCTTTGCAACTTATTTTCCCGTGGCACCTTTCATGTCCTGCAACAGCAACGGCCCCATGTCTTCGGCCTTCTGTCACATCGCTGCTCTCTTGGGCTCTCTGCATTCTCCACCCATTATTGAGTTCAGATTACAATATACCATTTACGTATTTAGGGAAATTCACTTGCCAAAAGGAATCTGTTCAGGGCAAGTCTGTTATATATACCACAGCTGTGCATACTACACAAGAAAAAGACACTGAGGGTAATAAAAACCCGCACAACTCTTCCTTATCTAGTAAATACCAGTTTTAAACATTTATCAGGGATACATTTGTGAGAGGTACCTATTTTCCAGGCCCCCTCGACAGCTGTATTCCCATTCAGCCTCAGTTGGTAACCGCTTCCGTGCCCACGTGCAGAATGCCACAGCATCATTCCAGGAAACATGAAGAACTGGATGATCCATTCTAGGGAGCAAAACAAACAGGACAAGATCATCAGCAGAAATAGGCAATCTCACAGCTATACAGCACAAACACCTTCTGAAACTGCTTAAGAGATCTCCATAAAGGACTGTGAGCCAGTGAGGCTCACTGTTAGTCCAGCGAGGAAGTTCACAGTTCAGTTACAACTGGACAAGGTATTAGATTACTTTTACAGAAAAGCTATATAAAGGAAGACATCAAGATGCTGGAAGGAAAATGCAGCCATCAGAGAAAAACAAGGAAGAGAAAGAGGAAAACTTCTGTTTGTCTCATCATGCTTTTACATACAGCTCTCTACAGTTGACTTTTGCAGCCTGTGCATTCTCATGGTCTCACCTCAGAACCCTGCTGCACCCAGGAGCCAGCAAAGAACTATCAATACACTGGCTTTTGTGGGAACATAGGTGCTCAGAGCCTCAAAGGAAAACAGCACAAGCCTGCATCATTGCTGCTCCTTGCCAGACTAATTTAACAATACCTTAACAAGAAGCCAGAATTCTCAACAAGGAAATTTACATTGCAATGTAATGGTGAATGCTCTTCACTTCCCTGTGCGCTATTCTCTTTGCTGCAGGTTCTTTCTTTGCTGTCAGTTGTGGGGCTTTTGAGGGAGAAGTGAGATGAGAAAGTGTCCTTACTCTCAGCTACACCACCTTTTGTAGCACCCAATTCAGGAAACAGTGAACTGCAGAAATTTACCAAGAACGTATTTTTCTTTGGGTGCTCCAAGCAGTGCATGGCTTACACAAAAGCTCCCGTCTTTCCTTTGGTTTGGATCCAGGATTGCCCTTACGATCCTGATCTCTTTTTCCAGAAAAAGACAGGAAAAAATGCCGAGTCATTCTTGTCACAAGGATCCAAGCCTGTAACAGACCAAGATACTTCAAAAGCTGAAGGTACAGGTCCAGTGACAGACACAGAGGACTTCCCATTGACATGTTTGACAAGCCAGCGTTGGTCCTTTAGGTTCCTTTCACATGGCAAGCTCACCAGTGGCTGTACCAGGCTAGGTCTGCACCATACTTCTACAAGACCAGATTTACATGGCAGATTTACAGCTCCTATCTGCTGACTGTGACCTGAATTTCTGCCTCCCCCTAACAGTGCCTCCTGATATTATCTCTATTTTTGCCTCAGATAATTCTTTCATTGCCCTTGGAGAACAGACAACGGACTCGTTACTAAGCAGTTCAGCCATCAGAGATGTTACACTAACATAGCCCTGTCCTTAGAGGACACAAAAACATGCCACCATCTACTAGATCTAGGCTAGAGTCTGACTTCATTTCAAACAGCAGTTTTGGAACTTTATCTAGTTGGTTAAGGCAGCTAGTGCCAACCTCATTGACACCTGCCTAGCGAGAGCAAGACTTGCAATGTAAGAGGTCTCAAATGAAGACAGTCACATCCAGGTAAGCACAGAGTAACATAGTCAATGGAACAACGGCCTTTGACATGTGCAACCCAGGGCTAGTTCTGCAGTATCCATAAAAAGCACCCGAGAATAATGAAACCTCTTGATTTTCTAGGCATAGAATCCATTCCACTTCCAAATGGAAAGAGACTGAGTAAAAACCTGGGTCAGCAAGTTGCAGGGTTCATGGTGTCCGAGCATGGCACTAACTATAGGCTATTAGGAAAAAGTACAGTTTTACAAATTATTTATGCCTTCTAGATAAAGACATAACTGATTTCCCACAATAGTCACCCCACACAGCGTACAATAAAAATCATAGATTCATAGAATCATAGAATAGTTAGGGTTGGAAAGTTCCTCAAGATCATCTAGTTCCAACTCCCCTGCCAGGGGCAGGGATACCTCCCACTAAACCATGCCACCCAAGGCTCTGTCCAATCCAGCCTTGAACACCACCAGCGATGGAGCATTCACAACTTCCCTGGGCAACCCATTCCAGTGCCTCACCACCCTTACAGGAAAGAACTTCTTCCTCACATCCAATCTAAACTTCCCCTCTTTAAGTTTGAACCCATTACCCCTTGTCCTCTCACTACAGTCCCTCATGAAAAGTCCCTCCCCAGCATCCCTATTGGCCCCCTTCAGATACTGGAAGGCTGCTCTGAGGTCTCCACACAGTCTTCTCTTCTCCAGGCTGAACAGCCTCAACTTTCTCAGCCTATCTTCACACGGGAGGTGCTCCATTCCCCTGATCATCCTCGTGGCCCTCCTCTGGACTTGTTCCAACACTTCCATGTCCTTTTGATGTTGAGGACACCAGAACTGCACACAATACTCCAAGTGAGGTCTCAGGAGAGCAGAGTAGAGGGGCAGGATCACCTCCCTTGACCTGTTGCTCATGCTCCTTTTGATGCAGCCCAGGATACGGCTGGCTTTCTGGGCTGCAAGCGCACACTGCCAGCTCATGTTCATTTTCTCATCAACCAACACCCCCAAGTCCTTCTCTGCAGGGCTGCTCTGAATCTCTTCTCTGCCCAACCTGTAGCTGTGCCTGGGATTGCTCCGACAAAAGCACAAAGCTTTCCAGTCTTGTGCTGCCAGAGAGAGGCCTCCAAATCCCACATGGAGGACACAATACACGGACTCCTAGAGTATGCATGCAGCTAGTATTTAATCTTCCTCTCCAAAACCAGATCTGCACTGAATGCTCTAAAGTTCCTGACCCTCTGAAGATGCCCTCTGCTTCACTGCTGCTATAGAAGCATGAATAGAAGACACACTGAAGCACATTTCAGTATGATCTTTTCTCCCTCAGGTGGAAAGTGTGGACTTCTTGAAATACTACTACATCATCAACCATATGACCTCTGAGTATTGCATGCAACACACTAGAACATGGGAAAACAGTCACAAAAGCAACAGCAAATGGGCAACTACTTAAAACCCCTTTCTTGCACCCCATTCCTGGGGTAAGTTTACAGTACATTTACAAACACTGTGTATGAGAACTGAATGGACACTTACAAGCTTACCTGTTGGAGATACTGGAGTCAGGACCTTCTGGGTGCTTCCAGTTGGCTCCCTTCACAGGCAACCACCAAGGAGCAGCTGCAACCTAAAAATGGACAAAAACAGGGAAGAAAAGACTTTCATTCCCACCTGAAGGCCATTCTGAAATACCACCATGTGACAACAGGCTACAAAGCTCTCAGTCACAGCTCATGGCTCTGCCTGCCGCCAACTGACCTATTATGTTCCAAATCATCTCTGGTAAAACAAGATGATCATTTGATCCACATTCCCAGGGAATATTACAGGCTATGGAACAGTAGGAAAAACACACCACCCAAAAAACAAGGGAGAGGAAGGCCAAATCCCGAGCGTATTTTACCCAAGTGCTGCCCTCTGGCTGTCTCCTTCCCTATTTTCTCACCCGCAGGTCTGATGAAAGGCACAGCTCATTCTCTTTGAAGGCACAGCCTTCAGCTACTACCTGCGATGGAGCATGCTGTCCTCTCAGAAATTCTGAGTTCTTGACCTCTGAAAACATGTGCCAAGAACACTCAGAGGGGGGTGGTTGGAAGAGGTCAGCTGGAATGTTACAGTTCCATCCTTTCACAACAGTATGCCCACGGTACAGTGAAACCAGCTAACCTGGCTGCCTCCAGTCTGACACGCTATGCAGAGATGATGGAAAAAAAGAGACAGTTTGGGCTTAAAGAGAATTTCCTTCCCAATTATTTGCTCCCTAGACTCAGTGTTTTGGAATAACTAAAACAAAACCCTGATGATGTCCTTTAACTGCGGTCAAAGCACACATCTCGCAACACATTTGCTTTTCAGTTCATTAACATGGTAAGCTGATTTTAAACTATTTGCTATCAGCTTCCAGAAGGTGGAGACAGAAGAGCCACAGAAGTTAAGTGAAACTGCTTTTTTTCCAGTTGGTTTGCTGAGCAACATTAAGTAGACAAAATACTGGGTAACAATGAAGACATCACGTACTTCTCCCTAACCAAAAGTCTCAAAATCAGCTCTGCAATGCCAAGGAATTATTTCTGGAACATATTCATTCAGGATCACTTCTATTAAGCTTACTTTGAAGCTGAGAAGGTCAGTGTGCAGCACATTTAGCTATTCTATTCTGATTCACATTCACTTAGAAATACCTGTCTTTATAACAGGTCCTTTCAGAAAGTCGAGGCTAAAAAGAACACTAACGTTAACCATCAATAGCAGTTGTATTCCAACAGCTTGAGTGCTTCCTGCCAAAATACTCCTATTACAGAGATGATTTCCATAATGCACAAAAAAATCAAAGTAAATAAGCCTCCAATGCTTAAAGAGTTCAACAACCTACCAGCTGCTTAGCCCTAGACTTGGGGGATCCAGATGCTCCACTAACAGGGACCTACAGAATAACCTTCAGCAACTTCTATCCACTCTGCTGCCCCTCATCTTTCCTCACTCAAGAGATGGCAAAAGGAATCATAGAATATTTATTTCTCTTCATCACGCTGCTAAACCAACTTTGTAGAATGTTACACACAAAAGGCAGAAATTGTGCCCAGAGCGTTCCTTTAACTCACCAAATCCTCCACAGGGAAGTCAAAAGTAAAAGTCACTGAAAGCTGGTGCTCAGGAGACAGAGCACCAGTCCAGTCAAGCATATTTAACAGCAACTTCTAGGAGGAAGCTGCATCCTCCAGCAGTGAAGAACATTTAACAAGTAACTAAATGCGCATGAGAGAGAAAATTATCTATGACATAAATTGTCAAGAAAAAAATCTGGTCCAAACCCATCAGATCCTTCATTTGAATGTTTCAGTACAAAAATAAACTGAAGTGCCTAAGAAATAGAAGCGCTGCTAATACACAAAGACATTATTTTTAAAGCATCTGACCAGTCTGTCCTGTAAAAGCTCCCATGACAGCTTTTCACTCTTCTCCCATCATCATATGCAGATTTTGACTACAGCATACATATGGGTACCTTACCTAAAAGGTCAATAGTAATCCTGGACTAAAGCTGCAGGGCTTCTGGCTTAAGCTCAGCTAGTACTGCCTAGCTCTTTACAAGCTCTAGGCAAGACCACCGGAATCCCTGAACGTGCTGGAGGGCTCTGGTCCGGGCTGGGAAGCCATCCACATACAGGTCTTTGACATTCTCTCTTCCAAAGCGAGTGAAGAAAAGACATCAATGCTAAGGACAAAAGCAATAAAGATGCTCTCAGCACCTTGCTGGTGCTGATGTTCTGTCCATGCTCTCTCCACCTAAATACTACTGGGATCCTCCAGAAATGCTACTAAAGTAATGACATTTCTTAAAGATCCTGCCTTCTGGTCTCCCTAGCATAGCAACCACATAAACAGACAACACAACCACATAATCCTGGCTCAGGATCTAACAAAGCCAATAACAGTCTCACCACTAGCAGAGCCCCCACCCTTCTCAAAAAAGCATGAGAAGTATTTGATCTCTTACTAGAACTACAGCTCTGCTCCTGAGGAGTCAAACCCAAAGATGGAATCTTCATGCAGAAAGATACTCTGCTCAACTCTCATAGCACTAAAGCTTCAGAATGACCAAGCTGCTAAACGGATACTGCAGTCATTAGGTTTAAAACTAGTCTCCTTTAACCAGTTCCTTGTCTGTTTTGAGCTTTAACCTTTAATCTATACTCAAGATAGGACAGAAATCCAAAGTTAGAATATTACAGTGATTTAAGGAAAAATAAAAGAGCTGTGGTACCATTTGCTAAAGGCTCTCCATGCATCTGAAAGATCCCAAGTAAGATTTCATCCCAATAGCTTCCAAGCACAACACATTTTTGTAAATTAAACCACTGGGTTTTGGATAAAAAGCAATTCTCTGCAGGAGACTGCAAAGACACTTCAGAAGGCTTCAGTTTTGGAAAACGCCTTTGTTATGCAAAAGAAAAAGCAGATGCTTTCAATCAGAATGGTTTATTTTAAACTGAGAAAAATATAGTCTCTCTGCATGAGAGCACTACGTGTGCATGTCTTCCGTTTCTGGCCCTGCTGAACTGAACACCAAATGGCTGCCAGTCCTTGCAGAACACCCAGATCTTCAAAGCAGTTACACATATAGTACTAGGACAAGGATAACAATGAATAGACTACGTACAACCTTCAATAATTAATTGGAAACTTATCCAAGTCAGCCACTGACAGCAGCAAGCAGGCACCAGGATGTTCCCTCCAGAAGAGAAAGTCATCTACCTGAAATTCACAGTCCTTTCAAACAACTTCTCAGAAGTCTTTAAAGCTTTTAATTGCTCTAAATCTAATTAGTAGTAGAACTAATTAGACAGAGATATTACAACATCACAATTAATACAGCAAAGCCCTCCCTTGCCACTAATGAGCTTAGTTACTTTCAAAATGCTTAGTGTTCTCATGCTTCACTCCAAAACGTGTTCTGTAGACTGGCAACAGATTCATATTGCAAAAATAGCAGCATATGCTGCTGAGTAGATCTTGAAGAGATACTGAATTAGAGGACGGTAACTTCTTCCTTTAGATTAACTCTTCACAGCACAGACTCACACTTGAAACAGAACTGGTTAAACATAACTGCCCTGATAATGTTTCACAACTGCCTCGATATACAGGAAATGCAGCTCTAGGGGCAAAGCACATTTCAGAGGCAGAGAAGCTCAATGCTTGCTTTGGTCTCTGATCCAGCTGAAAATTTGGATTATCCAGCTCTCTGCTCCAGGATTAAACTTTAAGGACTCCCTGTTCTGCTTACCACAGACTTGCAGCACTTTAAGAAAAAGAGAACGCTGTATGATAACAGTGGGAAGATATACTAACAGTTAATTCCAACCTACAAGTTTTCCGCTCAAATGAAGCAATTTGCAGAACTAAAGCCTCTACTCCCACTATCGGATTGCATAAAATTCAAAGTTTTAAGTATTCAATTTTCTTTTCAAAGTAGTTTGGGAAACCCTAACTTTAATTGCTCCATTAACTTGTGATTTCAAGATTTTTAAACTACTTTACAATTATCTTGAAGAAAATTCTTTACTAAACATACATAGAACAAATGAAAAGGGGGAACATTAAGAAAGTCAGTTCCATTGCCAGCATTACACCATTACTGGTACTGCAAAAGCAATAGCAAAATACCCTTAAAACCACGTCCAAAACCCTAGTCAATAACCATGAAAATATCTGTATTAGTCTCGCACCTCACATAGCATTGGCTATGCTAGGAAAAAACAAACCCAAAACACTTTAAGTCCAAATTTCAAATTCAAATCACATTTGTGTATTAGAAAAACTATCAAAATAAACTCAACTGAGCAGCTAAACCTGGCTCTAAGTCCATCTCTAACATGCAGGAAGTCACCTGAAATAACAAAGCTGTAGATCTTAACCTTAAGTCAGGCCTATAAGTTGACGAGAAATTCATGCTGTCAGCCAGATATATAGCACTAAACATGGGTTTTTTAGGTACTAGGTCATTATAATGCTATTTTACTATAATAAGGCTTGTATACGCTTGGTCAAGATGAACATCTGGAAGAAGCAAAAGTTACCACAGAGTAAGAACTTTAGCAATTTAGGAATCAACTGTCTGAAAAAGAGATTTTCCAAGCGCAAAGTAGTCTGGAAAAAACTGGTTCTGGCGGGTTCTTCAAGAAACATACGCACACTTCAGTTGCAGAAGCCGATTTAATAGGTTACCACTTGTTTGAATCTGCCTGTGTTAAGCACTGTACATGCACAAGCGTCCTCTTGGCTGCAAAAGCCATGTGTACATCAGCTGGAAGCAGGGAAGTTACAAAGCATTATCTCTGGGGAAATACAGGCAGTGGTATGGGCACATTCATGGCCAGCACTGGTAGCATGTGAGAAAAAATAGTTACTCAGTAAAGAATATGATTTTTTTGGATGAGGTTTTATTTTATATTCATGTAAGGCAGCTACACATCAATCTCTGTCAATTTTTCCTCCTCTAAGCCATATCCTAAACCCTCAGCAGATGATTAATGAGCTACTGAAGAGGCAGACAGAAAAGAGAACACTTTTAGTAGGGTAGGGAGCTTAAGAAATAAAAATGACGACTGTGCGACAGCTGTCATTTTCCTCTCAGAAACCACAACAAAATCACATTAGCAGGGGTCCTGTTCACAAGTAATTTTACACCTGTTTTTTTAAGCAGCTTTGTGCCTTCCCAACAAACCTCAAAAATGTCCTTACCTCCCTAAGATTCAGGGCAGAGATCTTTCTCCCACCTTCCACATGTGGCTCCCGGGCATGCCTCACAACAGCATCTCCTTCCCTCTGCAGCATGGAAGCCCACTCTGCTGGTAATTGGGCAACATGAACCTCCACGTGCCTGTAGACACGACTATGGGTACAAACAGATCAATACAGCCCTGGGATTGTGATCCAGCCATCCCAGACATCAGAAGCAGCAGCTGCTGCACTAGCACAGCCCAGCTTTGAGCTGACACTCCCATGCAGATTTTGGCTGGCTGCTGTCACCATGTTCGTGAAGTCCTGCTCTAGGTCAGAGATGGAAACCAGTGGAGGGCAGAGACAAAGCTTAGTCCCAAACTCTGTTTCAGCTTTGCAGATTCAGAACATCACACAATGAGGGGCAGTTTGACACAAGCCAGAGCCACGTAGGGGTCCCACTTGATTTTTCCAAATGCAAGGAAACCCCCTCCAGCAGATGCACACTCCCCGTCCACCTTCGCACAACTGCAGCTCTGCTTCTCCTTTATACTAGTGCACTGAAAACGGCCCGAACGTGACCTATTTCTATGCCCATCATCATCTCTATAGCAACAGGCTTGGGTTTAAGTTGAAACAGCTGTAACTGAGTCAGGGAGACACTGCAATGTAAATAGCATGGAAGCGAACACCGATTCAAGGCTCAAGACAAAGACTAGATCTCTCCTAGCCAGCTATCAAGGTTGTCATAGCAGCTGTGTAAGGGAGACATCATCTGCACATGCAGCTATAATTCATATCTGTACTGAAAGACACTCTGCAGAGAACAAACCTTCTGTCATTATGTACATAAACTAAACTGAAACATGATTGTCAAATTCTCCACCTCATCAATAATCAAGGACACTGAAACAGAAGTAGACAGTTGAGTATTTTTTACAGAAGATAACTAGTATTTGATGTTGCCAGCTTCTGCAATGCTACTGCAAGTCCCATGTTCTTTATTATGTCAATTAAAAGCCTCAACTCCCCAAAAGCTCCAATTACAGAAGACTCTTTTCATTCTTATTTTCTAAGGTTTCTAGCTTTCCTCATTAGCTCAGAAATGAAAGCAATAAGGGATTTTGTTTAATGTTGATACTGTTTGCCTTAGGTCCCAATATCTTAAAGTAGTTCGAAACTGAAGTACAGCAAAAAGTTAAGGCAGCAGCTTCATAGAATAAATATATTCTAAGTCATCAGTCAGAGAAAAGATTTCAGACTTAATTAGAAACTAGTACTTTGCTTTTAACAAAGGACCTTTTCCTTTTGCATAAGGAAATGCCACTGAATCTCATTCAAACAGTGTAATGCTTCACAGCCATGTCAAACCTCCAAGAAAAATAACCAAATATATTCCAGTAAGATACATTAAGTGCAAGTTTTGGAAGCTTCTTTTGAGGAACTAATATTCCTGGTGAGCTCCATCTCTGGAAGTCTATTTTTCAGCCAACTACACTCAAGTTAGTAATTTTTTCCAATAACCACATGAATATAAGCTTTAAGAAAACGAGGCATGCATGGATATATCTACAGCCTGAGGCACAAGCAATGCCCTGCTTTAAAGCTGTAGTTTATACTGATAAATATAGACTAATATTACTGGTAATTCCCAGTGACAGATGCTTCATGCACATCGTTCTTTATCCCAGTAGTGAGAGTGGGAGTACAGCAGAAGACAGAGATTAACAGTTTATTAGCTCCATCTTCCCAACTCCTTACAGGCGATATCTGAAATACTGGAGTCTACAAGAAATAGGTTCACCCATCTCCTCCTTTGATTTCAGTTTCCTCTCTAAAAAGCATTTGAAATAGCAAAAAGCCAAGTGTCGTATAGACAAAATTTACCCTTAAAGAAGCAGTATTTAACAACTTCTGCTTACACATCCTATATACATTGACATTCTAACAGTATCAGGCAAATTATACAATTACCTACCTGCCACCCCAAGCCACAGATAAGCAAGTTATTACTGCATGCTGCTAGCAGTTACATCCTCCACAGTAACCTCTGCAAACACTAGCACCGCTATCCTACCTGCAAACATTGCTGTTTCTGTTTTACTTGAAATACTCATTTGAAATGCTTAATGTTTTCATTGGTTTTAGAATGGGACCATGCCCTTCAAGAGACAGGGCAGAGACACTGCTATAAATAGGCAAAATGCACAGCTCAAGACCACTGCAGAGGTTTTCATATAAACAGGGAAGAAAGTAGCATCCAATAGTTCTAGATTGACCAGAGCTCCTTAATAGTATTTGCTCAGGTCTGTCAGTGAATCAATTTCATTACATTCTCAGACCAAAAATGCAACACCCCTAAAGGCAACTGAAGTAACACAGATTTGTATGCTCTCAGACTCCTCACTGCAGAATTCATCTGGCCTGGGAGAAATAATTAATTTTGCTATCTTCCACAAGCCAAGAATAAAAAATGTTCCCACTATTCTCCAGTGAGCAAATCTGTCTGATGCTGTACTCCAACCCTGGTAAGTGCCATCCTGTTTACCTTTTTCATGGTAGCTGCACAGCAAGTGAAACTCCTGCCATTATGTGCAACAGCTCTCCAGTCCCCTCCCTGGCAAGCGTGTCTCAACACCTTCTCATTTCACGGACACAATATGCGTGCTTTTTGCTCTAGGATACATTAAAATCTCATATAAGTGGCATTTTACAATGCCATGGAATGCACTGAGCATGCATTTCCCCCCACTCTACTTACCTCTTAACTCAGGGAGAAAAAAAGAGCAGGAAAAGACCTTCATCATAAAATAAGAATAACAAAAATCTCTACTGTTTGAGCTTTTTCCATTTTCCCAAATTCTCTCAAAAGAGAAGGAAAGAAAAAAATAATCTCTAAGTGCCAAGCTATTGGCAATTCTAGGCTGTGTTTTATCTATGACATCTAAACCAAAGGCCAAATATCCAAGAAAGGCCATAACTCAATAGCTGTAATAAATGCAGTCATTAGTAGTTGCCTTTAACCTGCAAGCCTGAGAACTGATTTGAATATGTGAAGCTGTCAAAACTTAAGCCCACACAAAATGCTTTGGTTTCAAAGGACCTTCCACCCTTGCCCTAGAAAATCCTTCTTTATTTGCAGAAGTCCTCACCAATTCCCCCAGCAACACCCTCATCTATCACAGAGCTAACTTTTCGCTCTCTGCCATGCTACCACTGCAGACTGAGAGGCCAATACTAAAACTCAAGTTCCCAGAAATCTAGAACAATTCACTTATTGGCTGCTACACCCCTTTTTACCGCTTCCCTTCCAGAGGGGGGTTAGGTCCAACCTATGTTTCTTTAGCAGTGGCTATCTAGACTACCTCACCTTCAGGAAATGCACACCCAAAGCTCCAACAATTACGCTATGTGCTAAGCTGGTTTGCTTCTGCATTAGCTTTCACCAGCCCCACCTCTGTTCCAATTCAGCTGTCTGCTCTTTTGAAGGCCTATGATAAATTTGTCTGGTTTAAGAACTGGAGAAGCCAAACTGGGTAAATAGAGCAAAACCCCCAGATAATCCCCAACAGAAAGAAGCACTACATTATTTACAGGAACTGTAACTTAGTTCAGTATCTTCATTTCCACCTCTCCCCAGTTTTTTCACTGTGTGTGAAATACTACTTCTAAAATACACAATCCTGTTGATCTGCCTATATAATCACATTTGCATTTAGCACCCCTGTACTTCAGCTGGAGAAAAGCCTTATCAAAACATATCTGAGCCACTAAAGCAACATAAAAATACAGTCCTTTTTCCCATCAATCTGGTAGAAAGATTTTCAGTACCAGTAACACACCAGTGGTTATATCTTATTTCTGCTTTTCCTGGTGACAGTTATGGTTCAAGAAGGTTAATACAACGAGCTAAAATATTAGTTGACTAAGGTATACATTGAGAAAAAAGCCTTCATCTTTTCTCTGGCTGATCATTACAGTCTGCTGAGGCAAACCAACTTCATGCAATGTACATGTTTTCTGACCGCAGTTGAACAGTTACTCTGCAGTGGCCAAGGTTTAAAAATGTGCTCACTTTTCTTAAAGTATTTGATTAATTCTTTTTTAGTAGAACTTAACCATTCTGGTCAATGTAACAAGAACTTTTACCTTCTGGTGTTTAACTCAAGCTTGAGGATCCATAGGAAGAATTCGCTTTCACAGAACCCTTAAAGTCCCTGCGCCATAGTTGGGATTCATATGCAATAAGAAGTTTCTTGCAAATCGTCAATAGAAATTTGTTTCTTGCAATCTTAATCCATTGGAAGCTGCTCATGCATTTTATTAGTTTCAATTAGCCAGGATAAGTGTGGCCTACAGAGAATTGGGCTGAGAAGCATCTGACTACATTATGTTCTACCACTGCATCCCCATGGGTGACGCTTCGCTTCCCTGCAGCTGAAAGATGAGTGCTTGTTCTAGTGTACAAACTGTGCTGTCACAAAACCCAAAGACCCCCAAAACAACTCAGGTCTGCACAGTATTCTCACCTTTCTCTGCAAACGCATACTACAGCAGCAAAAGACAGTTTTGAGAGGCAGAAGCATATATATATGAAATTCTAAGCTGTCTCTTCAGATACACGAGTTTCTTTCCAGCTCTACCACTGAGCTGCCTTCTGACGCTTTCTCCTTGCAGACAGAAGTTCCTTGCTAAAAGTTGGATTTCATGGTATGTAGCTGGTGAGGAGGCAGGCAGACAGGAGGAAAAGAAAGCTGCTCCTGGTTTCTTTTTCACTTCCTCACAATATTACCATGTTTTAGAACATAAGTTTGTCCACAGCACCAGCATAAAGTTAAGAAGTGCCAAGCTACAAGGCAGGCAGCAGCTATTCTCCAGATCACTTCACCAAAATAAATAGTACAGTCTCTCTGTATCTATTTATCAACTCTCTGCATGCAAGCAACTCGCAAAATGATTTCATAATAAATACTGAAAACATGGCAAAAGGACAGACCCCTGAAGTTTACTTTTAACAAATACAGAAAACCTTCATAAAGAACCAGCCAAAAAGCCCAGTTTGGGCTCCAGTCCAGCTCTCTGGCATAATGCTTGTTCTGTTAGCATCGCAGCCAACACTTAAAAATTTGGCTGACACACCCAGGAAAGTGGCTCCCAACACTCTGTATGTGTTTACACAAATAGCCAAGGCTGAGCTCCCACCAGCATTCTTAGGGTTTGTTTGTTTTAAAACAGGGAGCCTGACTTTGGGATTCCTGCATCACAGAAGTAGGGCAGGAAAAAGAATTTCTCTAATACCAACTGTTGTGAAGATGGGATGAGCCCGTCTGGATTTATTCCACCTTCAGCATCATTTATGCTAGTATTTGGGAAGTCCAATTTAGTTGTCTTCTTATATCTCAGAGTACGCAAATGCTAGTCTTGAATCAAAAGATCATTTTTTCTTGCAATCTTCATTTCCTTGCAGCAGGGAGCAAACCCAAACATTTTTTGCCAGTCATTCCCAGCACGCATTGACATTGGGCTTCCTGAAACCTCCAACTGTCTGCCCTTTGAAGATAAAAATCAAACTCTGCAGATTTCTCTTCATTTATGTAGAACAAGGAGTATTCACTACTCCAAGTTACTGCCATGGAAGAAAAATTTCCTTGATGAACTCTTTTGAAGAAAAATAAATGACTGAACACTAAAGCCCCAGGTACTCCCCGTTGTTTGTCATAACAAATAATAATCCTCTAAACCTTAGAAGTGGCACCTTGGATCAAATGGCGTGCCTAAGTAAAGCTTTGCTACTAATTAAATGAAACAATTTCATCTCAAATTGTCCCACCTCTCTTTGCTTATCTAACATCAAAATGTGCAAAAAGTGGCAACAGAAACTTGCCTTCCCATATAGGTGCAGTTTCACTTGACGCTTACTTCTGTCTACCTGAACTATTGCCAAATGATGCAGTTTCAGTCCTGCTACTTTATCCCTGCCTTGTGTACATCCTGATTCCCTGTGATGATTCAAGCAGTTGAAGCACGAGCCAAGTTAACTTTGCTGATCCAAAAGAAAATTAACCAAAAAGCAAAGAAATTCCTATGCAGAGTAAATGCAACTTGAAGCTATGTACACCCCCAAAATTGCCACACTATGAATATCAGAATACCTAATTTCTAAGGCCTTTTTAAAGGCATGGGACAAGAGATCTGGAAATGCACTATGTTCATCTGACCTGAGGATAATTCTGATGTGGAGGAACATCAAGAGGTCATCTTGTCCAAACTTCCGCTCAAAGCAGATAAATTTATCCAGGAGATGACAAGCCATAATCTGCTTACTACCTGGAGCTGTTAAGTGACCTGCTAAGGTTAAGGAGGAGGGAAATGATGCCTAAAAAAGCTCAGCACAGAAGGGGAGGGGGAGGGCAGGGAAGCTCTAATTTTATTTATTTTAAACAATATTCACTTCGACTCATGAGAAAAATTAGATCAGCTCCAGCTTAATCAGCACTGCCCCTTCCAGCATCACTATGTTGCCCTAGCAAGACTAAGGGAACTGGAAAAGCAGCAAAGTATACCAGATATTCTACAAAGAAGGAAGAAGAACAGTAAACTTAAGCCACTCATAATATAATTAGGAGCCTTATAGACTCAGGTCTGCCATAAAAATGGCACTTCTTTGGAACATTTGCCTTGAGTTAACCTAGAAAGCACACTCATGCAAGCACTGCTGTCATATCAGATACCTGGATTATCCCAATTTTCTTAATTCGGTAGGATCTGGGATTTACCCACTTTCTTTGGACTGTATTGGCAGAGCGTGCTGGCCACAGGTACATGTGCTCTTGGGAGCCAGAAGCACTCCTGTCCTTCACCTACACAGCACACAACTCAGTAAAGCCACTACTGACAGCTCAGTTCCTGAAGCATCGCTGTCTTACACGTAATATAAATAAAGAGACTTATATCTGCACCATTTACTACAGTCCTAAATACCTCTCATTTAGGAAGCAAAAAAAAGACAAGAAGGGGCTGATACCAAACTTTGGCTAATGAGAAGAAGGGTTTTTTTAATTGTTTGGGGTTTTACAATGAAGAAAAATAAATAAAGGGCAGAGAATAGACTGGAAATCTCCGGGAGTCTGCTATTCTACACCAAACACCCCTCCTTAAACCCCATCCTTGTACATGGCTTTGGGAGCATCACAAAATTGAGATACTACTGCCATAATTGCTAACACATCTACCCCAGAGATTGGCAAGTAAGTTTTACCCTGCTGTGTTACTCACTGCTTGGTGGATGTCAGCCTTCACTTCTTCACTCAGCATTCCCTCAAACACAAAGGAATCACCGAATTTCTCTGCCTGTAGAAAGAATGCAGGATTCAACTATACTATCAAGGGAATGTTATTCTTAAAATGCCACTTACATTTACAGCTTTCTTTTACCAAGGATAAGAAAATTCTAACAGAAGTTTAGAGTTCTCTTTCAGGGAAGCTATTTTGAAACAGAAAAGAGAAGGCATTTTATCTCTGGATGTCGTTGTTCTTCAGCAGCCACTGGACAGATGGCAGCTCACAGAGCTTCTGTGATTGTTTTTACTTTTGTTAATCAAAAATGCAGTTCTAGTTGTCCCAACTGCTTTTAAATGCCACAGTCAATAACCTAATATTCAAGGCCATTTTTCATTTCTCTTATTTGTCCTGCAGGGAAACTGAAATGGCAGGCTTAAGCCTCGCCACTTACTGCTCCTTCCCCATCACTAGCACCATGGATCATTTTATCTACCATTATAAAAAGCCAAAAGAAAAAAATACAAATAATTCCAATGGATCACAGTACATAATACCAATATAAGGTTTCCCCACCCTTGGTAAAGTAAGCAAATTGATATACCAGGGAAGTTAAAACATGTTATCATAATTCAACACATTTGTCATTCTGAACTTCTTCATTATATTAAGGTATTCAAAGACCGAGAATGATCATCACAAGCTGCTTCTGCACACTCAGAACTCTTCAAGAAGCACGGCTTCAAAGAAGGATCCCATTCATCACCCAAATCTTAAGAAGTTTTAACGTATAACTATAACCTTTGTTTTGTCCACAACATCAAAAGGACATGGAACTGTTGGAACAAGTCCAAAGGAGGGCCACAAGGATGATCAGGGGACTGAAGCACCTCCCGTATGAAGAGAGGATGAGAAAGTTGGGGCTGTTCAGCCTGGAGAAGAGAAGGCTGTGTGGAGACCTCATAGCAGCCTTCCAGTATCTGAAGGGGGCCTCTAGGGATGCTGGGAAGGGACTCTTCATGAGGAACTGTAGTGATAGGACAAGGGGTAATGGGTTCAAACTTAAACAGGGGAAGTTTAGATTGGATATGAGGAAGAAATTCTTTCCTGTAAGGGTGGTGAGGCACTGGAATGGGTTGCCCAGGGAAGTTGTGAATGCTCCATCGCTGGCTGCGTTCAAGGCCGTGTTGGACATAGCCTTGGGTGGCATGGTTTAGTGGGAGGTGTTCCTGGGCATGGCAGGGGGGTTGGAACTAGATGATCTTAAGGTCCTTTCTAACCCTAACTATTCTATGATTCTATTTTCAGTTTCAGAAAGGAAAGTGAAGAAATAAAGCCTTCATTTACCTCTTTGGCCCAATCCGAGACACCCAAACAAAGACAGAAACCAATTCATCAAAGAAGAAAAAAACCCAAACATTTTCCCCCCCTTCTCCTGCCCCATCTGAAAGACCCAGAGACAAACAGGTCAAAAGAACCCCAGATTTGAGTCTGACAGAATCAGGGGCTTTCTTTGATTCTTTTGTTTGTTGTTTTGTGGGGTAGTTTGTTTGTTTGTTTGAAGTTTGTTAACAAACACTTCTGGTTCAAGAAAAGGCAGTATTTTTTTATTCAGGTTTCACCTGCCACTGGAGTTCAGTCTAGCCCTCAATAAATGAAAACCAAGTAGGTTGGTACTATTTACCCAAAGTAATGTGGACATTATTTAAATACACAGAAACCTGCCCAGCTGCATCCCCCCAGAAAAACACTGCAGAATCAGTGCTGCTGACTCTAACCCTGAGCTTATTTTTCCAAATCCAGTGGAAAAGGGGTACCCATGCAAGGTGGGAAGGGAAATGGTCCAAGTGGAGCATCCAACTACCTGAGTTGAGCCATGATCATGGTCTGAAACAAACTCCATCTGATGCTGCAGTATGTTTCAGTATCACTGCACAGGTACTCATACCCAAAGCTGTTTGCAGCAAGTAAGCCCTGCTCAAGCTCAAAACTGTTAAGTAACTTTATTTTCCAGAATTATTGAGGTAAGAATTAAAACCCGTTGATAAAAGCCCTTCATCCAACCAGAAGGATCCTGCCTTCCAAACGAGAACCAGTTTATCAAGCGCATCCTGCAAAGTGCCTCCTTAGAGACCTTATCATTACCAAGGCTCTTATTTGCCTAAAAGGCCTGTCACAGTTTCATAAGAGTTGCGTAGGAACAGTCAACTGTCAAGAAAGATCAGAGCCTCAGGCACAGGTAGCTTCTTTCTTGGAAGAACCTTAACATATTCTTTCTTAGTCCATTGTTCCCAGCAACAGGCACGAAACTATTATTATACATGCTATTATATCTTCTTCAGACAGCAGGGCTTTCTATGGCTCAGCTCATTAGCAAGTAGCTGCACTGAGCTAGCTTGCAGAGGCCTCAGCTATTATCAGTTTTTAAAACCCTTCTCCCCCTAAAATAAGGAAGATATAACATAGCTAGGATGTTAGATATTAGGATATCTATATTAGGATATCTAACACAGTTGCACTGTGGCAAAGATGTCCTAGGACCCAAAGGTCAAAAAAACACAGCCATACAAACCAATCCAAAAAATCCTGCATAGACATCTTGAGCCATCTGTTAGCTTCACCCAGGCTGCCTCAGGGAAGATATTAGTTCAGCTATCAAGACCCTTACTACATGCAATTGCATGCATCTAAATGGTTTTTCAGACCCCTGGGCAGCAAGGCAGGACAATTTCATTTCTCCTCTACTTATATCAGAAATATTCTAGCGTGCAAATCCCAAGCAAGTATTGTGACAGCCTTCAGAACAGAAAAGCCTAAGTGTTTAATGGGGATTTTGCCAACACAAAGATGACAGGAGCCTGTACACCCTTCCGCCTTACCTCAGTAACGTACCCAGTAGAATTCACAAATCTCTCAAATTCCTCATTGCTGACCTCGTACTGATCCATGTAGAAACTGTTAATGTGGACTCTTCTAGCAGGCCACTCTCCATCTTGCTGTATTGCAGGCTCATCAGTGCCCATTGTAAACACTCCTCCTGGAATAGCAACCATCTGCAAAGAAAACACCACCCAAGAGATGCTGAAAATGAAAGATTGAAAAGCCTCGTACCAGTCTTACTCATCCTTCACCTCATCTTTGGAGGTGCTTTTGCTTCGAGCAGCGCTTCACTGACAAAAACAGCACGACAAAATGGCAACTGTCATCTTGAACAGCTCCTGTTTGGAAGAAATAGCAAGCAGAACTTACACTGAGAATAAAACCCCCATTTGCATGAATGACTGGGTAATTAAGAACTTTTATTGAAGGTGATGCTTGTGCTCTAATATTAGAGGAGAAACATGTTCTTCTGATGTGCCTATGAGCCAAGAAACAATTGAGAGTCCTTTCTATTAATTTTCAGATGAAAAATTTTAGTATTGCACTCTATTCCTAGGCAGGCTCGATGCATCCGTGAATAACGTGCAGATTACACAACTGAGAAGCGCTCTTCTGTGGACAAGTCTGCGCTTGTTTGTATATTAACTACAAATGGGTTTTCATTTAATGACAGGCACGTGTAGCATTTTATTACCAACCGTGCTGCTAACTGGCAGGTAGACACAGCACCTGCAGCTCTGTGTGCCAGAGATGAGACGATTTTTCAAGGCAATTACATCCCGCTCCTCTGGGAGACTGTCCTTGGGCAAGAGCCTCAAGCATCAGAAGTAAAGGACAAGTGACAGGATAACATTTTAACTATTTCAGTGACGTTTTTCCCTCAAAGGCTTCAGTCAGTTTCCAGAGAAACAGAACACATTTCCCCTCAGTTTCAGTAGGCTCTTTCCAGGAAGCCAAAGGCTCCAGAGGTCTTGTCATGCTTCAGATGTTTCCCTAGAGCCCTCTAAAGACCACAGACAGAGAAACACACTCCTCACCCAAAAATGAAGAGCATCCATGATACCTGCTCAGAAGCCTGTGCTGGAATAAGGAATGACAGCTCAGACTTTGTAAAATCTTTCTGATGGGCAGGTGATATGTCAGGGCTGACTGCACAAGAGCTGGCTTGCCAAGAAGTAACCCAACTCATCACCAACAGGTCAAAGAACTGGAGAAGGAAACTCCCTCTCCTTTCTGTTCAGGATTCCTGAGCTACCCTCATCCCCTAACTCACATGGAATTCAGCCACCTCAGACCTCTGGCAAGAGGTCTGTGCGTGGGTGAGCCCCAAGAATGACATCGAGCACCGATGTATGCATCCACTGCAGGATGTGGCATATCACATGGCACCTGAACATATCCTGGCTGTGATCTGTGATCACACACTACTCTTACAAGGAATTCAAGCAGGTGGAACACTGACAGAACCTAAAATGAACAAAGCCCGTTCTAAGAGATAGTGGGGGTTTATTGCAAAATCCTATTGTTTGGTATGCAGGAGATTCAAAACTAATAACAGAAATATTCACCGAGAAGTTTCCAGACTAGCACACTTCTAACCCGGCTCCAGAAATTTAGTTTAAGTTCTGACAGAGCAAGAAGACCGAGTTTCAGATGTATGACAGTTCAAACATAGTGGAATAACACCCTATGCAACGTGCATGTTAAATGTAGCCAAACTGCAGAGGTAAGGTCGTAAAAACGTGACCTGATGTAACACTATTTAGCTGACGAGGCAGGGTCACAGAAGGTCATCTCTGGAGTTTGTTCCTACAGCCATTTTGCAGCACAACCTAGATTATAGGACCTTGATTCTTCTATAGTTGGATTTTTTTCTCTTACTTTACAAGATTCCCTTCATAAAGTTAGATGCTTGCACAGTTTATCTGAGTGCTCACAACAACTCGTGAACTAGGAAGACAAAAAGAATCAGTAGTTACCTTCCAGCTTCTGGAGTTTACTGTTATTTCTGTAGTTACACCACTACCAGCACACCAAATGATCAGAAAAAGTTCACATCAGCTATTCAATACCTTTCCCTACTTAGAGAAGCTGAAGCATTCAACATATCCAATGTCACTGTTTTTTCTCCGCTACAGAGGTCTTCTTTTGCTTGGGCCTCTCCCAGCAACACTTAACTTGTAACAGGCCTTGTAAGAAGTGGTACAAATACTTTTTTCCTTTGAACTAACCACATTTAAAGCTAGCTGCATCCTCGTAATTCTTCTCCACTAAAAAGAATCTGAGCACTTACAGATTGTCTTTAACCAAATCCATAAAAGGGCTTCAGGATAAATTTGCTTACATTTTTTAGGACTTAGAGAATGACAACGTGGCACAAAGTTGCACTTCCTTCCAATCTCTTTCCAACTCACTGTAGCTAAAACAACTCCCTGAAGCAGTCTTCAAAGCAAGATTTGGAACTCACTTGTGAGCTGCTGTCTAAAAACATGTGAAGAACTAACTCTCACTTTTCAGCCTAGCGTTCATCTCCAAAACCTGAACCATCTCTGCAGATTGACACTGTACATTCAGCTAGGAATGGGCTTCCTTGGGAACCTGCTGTTCGCACACAGTGACAGCCGAGACTTCCACATGTCCACCAACATTGTGCCCAACTGACACCAAATATTGATTCCACAGGATTATCCCCCCCGCAAGGCCCATTTCACAGCTCCACCTCATGTTTAGAAATAGGGCCCTCCTTTGACACCCAGCTTTATGACAACACCTCACAGGCTGAGAAGATGTCTGATAGCACTCCTCCGCCTGAGAGCGGTGGGATACAACACTAAATGAAGAACAGATTTTCCACACAGACATCTCATCCAGAAAACACGTTTGTATAGTTAATGAAGCAGCTGTAACATCCAGTTTTAAAATACAGGTAGCTAACACCAAGGGACTAATCTCCAAGAAATATCAAAGTTGAACTACGGAGGCAGAAACCCAAGAGCTGTGTCTTACAGGTACGTCATCGGATGCATTAGGTAGAGTGTGCAAGAATAGTTGCCTGTAAATTCACTGTATTACTCAACTAGCACATGCAGTTCATCATCCTCAAAGCTCAACTTCAACAACAGGGACCACATTTGCCTATGATCATACTGAGTTAAAAGTATTGTTGTAATTTAGAGCAGACCCATTAAAATATCAGCTCCCCAGTTCTAAAAATGCAGTGGGCACAACTAATCCCATCTGTGGTTGAAGTGGAAGTCAATTCTTCCCTCCCTTCCCTTTTGGTAAAAACATTTTCCAGCTAAGCATAATCAAGTTATGCTGTGGACATAGCTTTAAACCCCAGAGTAATTACTTTTCATCACATATTACTGAAGTTGCAAGCTGCCTTCTATAAAGCAAGAGTCAAAGAATTTTTTTCACTGAGACCCACGGTGAAATGCCAATATTTATTACATTAAAAGTATATTAGTGACACAGGGCCCAAGTGCAACATGAATTATTTAATGCATACTCTTTATATATTATCAAATATCTTAAGTGTAGCCTGCAATAGCAAAACCGCTGAGTATCCCCCCCTTTAGTTGGTAGGTTTCCACACTGCCTGCGTGACACAGGCTTTTTCCAAGTTGACACAGCTGCCCAGCGCTAAACACCCTATTTGCAAGCCATCTCACACAGAACAAGATCCAAGTCTGCTAGGGTATAATTTGACTGCCAAAGTTTACTAGCACTTTCCATGAAATGAAGCAGCAATCCCATTCCTAATAACTGACGATATCTCATACAGTGAGGCATTTGGTTTCCAATAATACAAAAAGCTTTGATAGCTCTTTGCAGTAGGCACCATCATAGCACATCAACCCACTTTACGCACTGCCTTCATCAGGAAGGCACATTGAGCACGGGGCAGTGTCTTTCAGAAGAGCACCAACAGCAATAGAACGGAACAAGCAATTAAGGAGACTTTCACTAAAAGCAAACCTGAAAGGATATCTAGATATGGATACATAAATGATGGCTTTGCTGAAAAACACACAAGAGACGTGGCACATCACCTATCAGCGTTTCAGTTCCACTGACACCTAAAAAGAGATGGCGCAAGGGGGGCAAACAGGTAAGAGAATTGATATTCACCAAGCATGGGAATTCACTGGCAGAGGTGCCCCCTCCACAGCCTGCACAGCGCACACAGCCCCGCGCCGGTGGATCCTCTGGCACACGTACCCCCGTGGTAACCAGCTGGAGGCAGGGGGAGGCCTGCCAAAGCAAACTGCCGACAAAGACACGCGGGCTCCGTTTGCCCCCTTCCTTGCGCAGGGAGGAGCGCTGAGGGGTCACGGGGGAGGCCACTAACACACGGGCAGCACAGCCCAGGCCTCTCCCCATCCCCAGGGGCACCCGCACGGGCTCCCTAAGGCGAAGGGCGGGAAAAGCAAGGCGAGGCCCCGGCGCCTCAGCGCTGCCCTCCCGAGCCCGGCCCAAGGGATCGCCTTCCACGCGAGCTCCCGCACACCGCTCGCCAGAGGACCTCCAACACCCCCCGACGCCCGCGCCACGGCCCGCCCGGCTCCCGCCTCAGGGCGCGGCCGCAGCCACCGCCCCCCGCCCCGCCGCTCACCGGCGTGCGCCCAGCGCTCCGCCCGCCGCTCGCCGCCGCCGAGTAGCGCCGCGCCGCCGCCTCCCGCGGGTCGCCGCGGCCCCGGCTGGCGCTGCACCCGCAGGCTCCGCCAGGCGCTGCCCCACCGGCGGCCGCCGCCAGCCCCAGCAGCAGCGAGAAGAGGCAGCGGGACAGCCAGGCGCGGGCTGCCGCGGGCGCAGCCATGTTAGCGGGGCACCACGTGCGGCCCGCGGTCAGGTGATGGCCTCGCCTTAAAGGGGCCGCGCCACAGTGCCCGGGCGGTGTCGTGGTCGCGGTTTCCCTCGGCGGGAGGCGCCTCATGGTGGGCGGCTCTGCCCCGCCGGGCCCGGCCCGCTCGCACCGCGCAGGTCCTGAGAGAGCTCGGGTTTTGCCTGCGGGAGGTACGTGAGGAGAGTGAGGAACCGGGAGCGAGGGAGGCAGAGCCGCGCCGCCTCTTGCAGCCCTGCCTTGAGGCGGTCTGAGCTTGCCCTGTCCGCTCTGAAGAGCGGGGTGCTGAGGGAAACACGGCCTAAGCAAAGCGCACGGACCTGCGCTATTGCAGGGACGCTGCACCCAGTGCTCTGGTACCTAATGCACAGTGTTTCTGTAGCATATTTAGGTTTATGCAAGATGTAGGTCCAGGACTTGTTGCAGTTAACTTGAGAAAGATATCTATGTGAAGGAAATGCACATCAGTCTGTGTTCCCAAAGATAGTTTCTTAACTACACATCAATGTAATTTCTTGGCACAACATGGTCATTTACTGCTCATTTCACCTCCATAGAAAAAGAAGAAAAGGAAGTAGACATTACCTGCAACACTCCTACTTCGAGATGTCCAAACCTGCAACCAGAGGTCATTATAGCTGACCGGTGATGTTATTTAGCAATACTCATAGTAGGGGGAAGAACAAATTGTGTAGTGTCACTCAGAGGTGAGGACTGGCCCTTCTGCAAACTCTCTTGGAAATCATTGTTAGTAACCTGCACCAGGGAGAGTGTTCTTGAGGCCTTGGTGCTATTCGTGTCTGATTTGAGCACTTCCTTTTCTTTCTTTTGCAGCAGATTGCTGAAGGGCATCCAACAGCATATAGATAGCGTTAATGTCAGAGACTTGTACAGAGTGCAGGTGAGAGGCCCAAAAAGTAAGTGTTTACACCTACGACTGTGCTCAACAGCAGTATGTGATGTAGGCTGCGCGCATTCCTCCTCAGAGTACCCTCATCCCCTCTCTTAATGGGGGATGATGCAACTCGGCCGCCATTTCAAGATAAGGACGCAGGAAAAAATAAAGAAATGGGGAATTCCTCAGGCACTTCTATCTGTGTATCTATCCTGGGAATTTGGTTTTTCACACTTACAAAATGGATTATATCAAGTATGACACAAACAATCTTTATGGCAAAAGCGTCACACGGGAGGGGTGGGGAATACCACTGGTGGGGGAGAAGGAGAAACCTGCTTTTCTTTCCAAGTGAACATCAAACGCTGCTACCTGCAGGATTTTGGGGTTTTGTTTTCAGTGCAGGTGTCTGAGAAGCACTTTGTAACAAGCCAGTTGAATGGCAACATAGCAGTGTACAAGGCAAGCAGGTCAGGAATGGAAACATACTTTATAGAGGCGCAGTGGCCTCCTACTTAGCTCTTGGGAGAGGTAGCAATTTGCTGTTAGTAGGGAGAAGCAAATTACTACCTCACTCTGTGCCAGCTCGGCTGGCTGGGACTTTGTGATCGGAGCAAGGGCTCTTCCCACTCACTGTCCCCCCAGTAAGGGGCTGGGGGAGTAGCAGGTGCTGATGCTGGCTGTTTTGCATGACATAAATCTGAAGTCCTGCTGCCTCATTCACAGGCAGAAAGGTTGCACTGCTTTTGCACTCCCTTGCACTCATTGCACAGCCAAGGGACATAGCCTGAGGCAAGTGATGATCAGCTGTCTCAATCCACAACTGTCAATACCTTCTACATCTAGGTAAGGCCCTTGTTTTCTTTCATTTTTCCTGCAGTTCACTGTATTTGTTGAAGATTTTGGTGCTGTATCCTGTAAATCCTTACTTTTTATGAGATCTTCTGTTCAGGACTGTCCACAGAATGGATCTTTTTCTGGATCCTCCACTAAGCAATCTTTACTCATTCTGTGGGATATTAATTCAAAATATTTAATATATATTTTTTCCTGTACAAATTAGGACTTTGCAACAAAAAGAAGCATGGCCATAGTGAAGGAGGGTTTTTTTGTTTGTTTTGTATTGGTACAGGAAAGGAACACAACTAAACTGTATTTGCTGTATGGGAATTTTACTGTGTGCAAAATAACAGTGCTGGCAGCCTTCACAAGGATGGATTTCAATTATCCATCATTAGTCCCTTTTGCCCTGTGACGTACTTAGAAAGGCAACAGAGTGCAGGAAAACAAATGAATACAAATTTAATTATAAAATCAACCCTTGCTGCTTTGGGTCAGAAAATGTAAACATTGCTTTTATGCTGAAGCAGTGATCTTGGCCCCGTGCATTAATGAATCTCTATGAAAATGCAAAGTAAACGTAACTTCCTTTCTCTGTCCAAATTTCCAATGTAATTTACTGAAATGATGGCAAAATCCAGATATCCAAATTCTGCAGTCTTCTAGAACTGAAAACAGTCTGCCAGGATAACTTCCCCTTATTAAAGCCATGGGACTCTGGCTGTGTAATGATGGAGTTGAAGAAAACCAGCCAATTTCTAGTGAGCAGGGATGGTCCTCTAGTGTATCTTGTCCACTTGTTCTCATTGCTTGTTTTCCTAGAATTCTTTTCTGCCTCATTTGTGTACTTCCATCAGGAAGGTTTATGTTCCCTATTCTCTCAGGAGACTAGATGAAATAATTCCAATGACAATTTGCTGTTGAGCAACATCCAACTTCCAGTTTTTAATCCTGAGGATACTTGAGAACTTTTGCTGGTGTCATTTATTGACTGTGTTTGTGCTCCTAAGTCATTTGTTCACAAGCAGCTAATCTCTTCCACACAGGGTTTAATTATCCCTTTCCTCACCCTGAGTGCACCATGCTTCAGGATTAAGACACTGATTTCATCAATATTAAAATATTATAGATATGAGACTTTTCAACACTTAGCCAAAAAGGTGAGATTTTGCCTGGCGTTTGTGCCTATTGTTCGTGGTGCTTTTCATTTAGTGCTGCAGTGCTGGCATGGCCAGCTCTGGCAACGGGAAGCTTTTGTGATCATCTACCTCATTGTGAAGACCAGACACGAGAAGGATTAGACAGTTTGATCCTTAGAGTCCTGGTGGCTGCCTGGAATATCTTCTGCACTCATTTTTCTTCCAGGGCTGCTGATTGCGCAGCTGAACCAAAAGCAGAGACAAAAAAGTGTGCAAACCCACCCAGCAGGCTGCAGTGCTTTTTGTCCAAAAGAGTCCAAAGAAATCAAGAGATAGTTGCAAACTTGGCAACATAAAATAATATTGTTCATACTCTTTGCAAATAAAAGACTTCAAACTTCTTCTTAACATCTTTCATCAATGCTGAATTCACATAAGTGCTACAAATAAGGTAGTGATGGACCAGCATAAGGTTCAAAAAGAAGAGAAATAACAGAGTTCTTCAATAGCAAAAAAAACCACCCAACCTATTACAAGGTGTTTTCTTGTGACTGAAATCACATATGTGATTGGGCTAAACATATTATAGCATTCTAAAGACTGATATGATATCTACCAAGTAGTTGTTTGGGGGTTTCTTCCACTATTTCCTCTCTGAGTTCTTGAGCAAGTCTCATCCCTTACACCCTCTTTTATCTATGAGCATGTAATCTAAGGCCAGGACTCTACTCGCCATCTCAGTTTCTACCTGCTGTAGTTCATATTGTCAGTGAAACAGTTGCTTTAAGAGAATAACTCTTAAAGTGGCATTTTAAGAATGGGACTTCTGAGAGGGAAATTTTTCATTGCCAGACTGCCCCACAGTTTCCTCTCTTCTTAAAACTGTGAGATTATAGGAACCTTATGAACTCACCATGCCCACAGCTGCATCCGTAAGCAAGTTTCTAAAGAGAAATTAAAACATTTTCTACTGTTAGGAATTTTCATTATTATCTTATCTTTGCTGGTACCCCTTCAAATCTAGCAAGTTCTTTGCAGTATTTGATAAGTATTTTTGGCTGAAGGGCCTTCAGTAGCACAAACTCCACAGCCTTTGAAGAACTGACCACAGATGTACTCCGTGGGAAGAAATGCAGCCTTTGCATATCACAAGACTGACAGGCTGCAGAAGCAGCAGGAGCACAGGACATGATTGTTGTAGAAGTGTGGAGAGATGTGTACAACTCTTTGGACAACAAGCTGAGGATCTGCAGGCTGGGATAGAGCAGAGTGTCCCCAGATCTCTTCTGCTGGCTCCTGTGCATCCCGTATTCTCAGAACTTCACACTGTCAGGTTAAATGTAGCTGTGGGACCAGACATTGTCTGTGGAAAATCCCCAAAAACTATGTCATACATTGCATGCAGTTTCTAGCATACTGCTGCTGCTCTTAGCACTCAGTAATGAAAGTATATCAAGGCATGCTGCTGGCATAACTGCTGGCAGTGTTCAGCGGGCAAAGCTCTTTGCCACTGGTCCTGGTCACAGTCCTTATGTCATTGCCAGAGTGCACCAGACGTTCTGACCGTTCGGTGTCTTCAGCCTACTGTACTCATCCAGAGATAGATTTGATTACACGAGAATTCATTAGGATTACCTAATGGTATTAGGCACCATTAGTCTGCCAACTTTTTGATGAGTAATGGTGTGTAGTATTGCAGCCATTTATGAGACTCCTAGAACTCTATTCACTGACCTTCAGTTCCTAAGTCATGGATTTATGCATATTCTTGCTTGATAGCCATAGTTACAGCTCATTTGATGTTATCTTTTAATGAAGGACTGGTAGCAGCTTTCAGTTGTGTCAAACCAGACCACTGGCTGATCGTGACTCGTTCCCTTTCTCCAGTGGTGGTCCACTGCTGTAGAGAGGGAAACAAGCACAACAGTTCCATCCCATTTGTCCGCTGTCTTAAGGCGGCAGGGAGATGGAGGTGGAAGTGAGAGGAGGGAAGCAGTTTCTTCACCTTAGGCCTATTAAAGGGATGCAGCTGCTCAGCAGTACAAACACAGCGTTCACTTCTGCAAGGCCCATTGTGCTGCCAAACACCGCCATGCGGGGCATAAAAAGTTCAGGATAATCGTGGGCAGCATACCTTGCCTAGTATTTTAAGGACAGGTAGTTGCATAGTGTGATAAGTAAAAGGAAATAGTACTTATATTTTTATCACTCCCGGTCATTCTGTCTTAACTTTTCCAACCTAGTTGATTCTATGATTCTGTTAACTTGTGTTGTCAGTAGACTGGCTTTAAGATTAATGGCATCCCTATGCTGGTCTTACTAAAGAGAAAACCAAGTAGAACTCACTACTTTGGAGGTTTCAAACTGTTCTCCTGCAGACAGCTGGTGTACCCCACATTACCGCGCTTCCCCACCGCCAACTGTTGACAGCTCTCCTCTTCCAGGAATTGACTTCCTGGGGGCTGGAAGCAGCGCGCACGGACCACCCTGCCAAATCTCAGCCCCTTGCGGTTTAAGCACAAGGGCTCAGCGTGTCTCCGCTGCTCGGCACCTCCCGAACGCTGCTAAGCCCGGCCTTTACCAGGTCTTTATGTTCCCTGCCTTGCTCCCCTTGCGGCTCGAGCAGCGCCGCTGCACCCCGCTACAGGTGGGCGCTGCGGAGGCGCTGTCCGTCCCTCCCTCCCTCCCTGCCGCCACCCGCGGGTGCCGGGGATCCGTGCGCAGCCCCCGAGCTCCGGATCCCCCCGCGCCGCGGGACCGCAGCGAGCCGAGCCCGGCAGGGTCGCGGCACAGCCCCCGTTAGCGGCGGGGTCGCCCCGCCCTGGCCGCCGGCGCGGCGCGGGGCACGCCGGGAGTTGTTGTCCCGAAGGGGCGCCCCGCGGCGGCAGAGCGGCGCCGGCAGGACTCCGCTACCCAGGTGGCCCCGCGGGGGTATATAGCGCGCGGCGGCGAGCCGCGGGCGCAGTAACCATGTGGATGTGCAGCTGAGGCGGCGGCGGGCGCTCGGCGCAGCCTCCATCCTAACGGGACCGGGCAGCGCCGCGCCGCCGGCATGGGGCTGCCCAGCCTCCGCTAACCCGACCCGCCGCCACCGCAGACAGGTAGGGCTGGGGAGCGGGGCGCGGGCAGGGGCTGCAGTGGCGGCAGCAGCTGAGGAGGGAAGCGGCGAGACCCGCTCTCTCCGGCCGCCGGGGCAGCCCCCTTCTCTAGGCCACCGCCGGGCTGTGGGCGCGGGGCGGTGGAGGCCACCCGTCTTTGGGCCGGTGCTGAGGCTGGTCCAGCGGAGTGGTGCTCGGCGGGGATGCCCGGCCGCCGGAGCCCCCGCGGGACGGGGCAGACACCTCTCCGTCCCGCCGGCAGCGCCGAGCCTGGTCCCGCAGTGCCGCTGTCGCCGGGCCGGGATTGCCTCTCGGGCTCGCTGTCGTCCCTCCCCGCCGACCGGCCGAGGCCTCGGCGGTGGAGCGGAATGTCCGCGCCAAGTTTCCCCTTGTTTTTCCTCTCGCACTTGAGGCACGGTTGCGAGGGGTATTTCGCGTTATGTAAACAATTGGGAGCGCTGGGGGGGGGGGACACTTGGCCATGGGTGAGCGTATTCTTAAATGGTCAAAAGCTGGGCAGCTGCGGTGGATGCTTCTGAGGGTCTTAGTAACTGCTCTGACAGGCCAAATATTTAGCTGTTTCCCGGACTACAATAACTGGACTTCAGCGAGGGGGAGGGGGCACATGTGAGTTCCTCATGTACGTGGGATGTGCCCAAATCCTGAACGGATTTATGTCCTAGTCTTAAAAGCTCAGTTATTGCTAGTTACACTGGTTGTTTTCGGGCTGAAAACTGCCTTGGTGCTCCCCTGCCTGGTCAGGGAGGCTGCGTGTCCCTGTTGCTCCACAGACGCTTGTTGCATTACCCCGGTGCAGTGGGCGCTTTGCTGAAGAGCTGAATCTAGCCGCGATGGTTTGGGGTTGGTCAGTTTCTCCTCTGGTACAAAACCTGTTTGCTCAATGTAGGTTCAGCGTGGCTCGCAGTGGTTTATGTAAAGAAAGCCTCCAACAGGTGAAACGTTTGAATTACTGCATCAGGTGTACCACAGTTCACAAGTGCCTGCTCAGCTGCCGCAAGTCAGGAAGGGAAAACATAGCTAAAACAATTCAGCTTGTTGCCTTATGAAGATATAGTGACCTGAAGTCATGCATAGAGTTGTGTGTATGTGTGTGGTAGCTATTTATTAATGAGGGCCAGTACCTCTGCATGTCTCTTCTTGAATGTGTATTTTGCTATTTGCCGTTGAGTTTCTTTTCCTGTGCTCAGAAATTTGCCTGGTATGGCAGGACTTTCAAACCTGTTGAGCCAAAAGGCTTGCTGACTCAGAGTCTGGTCCTGGGGCCCACGCTGGAATTGCTTTCCTCACAGGGTTCAGCTGTGTGAGCGTAGGATGTGATGTGAAGCCAGTATCTGTTTCTTTCCCTCAGTGGGTTCTCCTTAGCTAAGTTAATGGACTTCCAGGTGCTGGATTTTTAGTTTATTTTCTGAACCTCTACTTTAAATGAGTTTCTTTGCATAGCAAATATTCCAGGTTCTAAATGCTCAGTGGTTTTGCTGGCATAAGGCCTGAAACAATAACAGTACTGCGTGGCATCTACTGTAGCAAAGTGTTGGTCATCCAACTCTGGTAGTTCAGTGAGTGGAGAAAACTTGTGGGATTAATCGATCAAAAAATCCTGGCATAACAGGACACATGAAATCAAAGAATGGTTTGGATTGGAAGAGACCTTAAAGATCATCTAGTTCCGACCCCCAGTGTGAAAGTTGAATGCAGGGGAAACCAGTGACTTGAAATGGTGTGAATTTGTAGTGGTCAGTGCATAAACTAGAAAAGGGGCCGTTGTGGGAACTAGAAACACAGTTCCAGTGTTTTTCAAAATGAGCTGTGTTTACTGAGCTGATTATTTTTAATGTGTTCTTTAAACCATCTTTTGTTTGTCCATAACAATTCTTTTCTTGTTAAAATATCTTATTCCACCCTGAGGTTGAAGTGTTGGCTTAGATGAGTTTTTTCCCCATCAACTTGTTTTGCAGTGTTGATTAAGTCTTGAAGTAGGGGATGATCTTGTTTCCTCTTACAGGGGTTCATAAATTAGGAAGTAAACAGCAAGAGTAACTTTTTGGTTTGCCTTTGCAATCATGGGGTGGAGCTTTACTGTGGGAAGTAGCATGTTTTTGTAAGATTTGCTAGTCCTGAATGCCATCATTGAAGGGTTGAACAAGCCCTAGTGAAGAACACAAGGGTTGAGCATGGTGTGTTATCAGTAGCTGTTGTTGGAGCAGGTCTGGGTAAGAATACTGGATGGAAGAGGTGTGCTGGGCCTCTCAAACGGGGGGGAGGGTGGTGTGAAGGACAGCTTTGGTCTCTGGTTGTACACGAGGGCTATAATGTGATCTTATTCACAGTGCCATTAATCCTCTCGCGTCACCTTGACAAATCCATGTTGGTGTGGGGTAGATCAGAAGTGGCAAAATAAAGTTCAAGTGAAGAAATAATTTCAAGGCTTGGCAGCTCACAAGTGCCATTGCAACTTAGGGCCTTCAAAATGACAGCCTGCTGTTTGGTGTGAGGTCTTGGTCTAACTTTATGGTAACTCTTCTTGTAAAGCCATGCTAAGTGAGCTTTACAACATGGCAGTGCGAGAGGATGGCCAGTCACCTGCAAGGGTGGCAGACTTAGGATGAAATGTGCAAGCAAGGCTCCAGTACTCTGTGTGTGTGCCAGAGGAGAGGCTACAATTCCTGATCACATACTGGTGTGGTCCAGAAGTCCATTCTGGAAGCAGAAGCTCCTTTCAGCTGCTTCCTGTAAGGTGAACTGGTCTCTCCTGATAAATTGCTGAAATTAGTAGTATTGAGGTGAAACTTCTTTCTCAGTGCTATAAGGCAGGCTTAAAACAGTACCCACATATCTCAAGCCCTTTTCTTATATGTGCCCTTTGATGAAGCAGTGAGAAGAGCAGGTGTAGCTTGTTGTGGTTGTTTTGTTTTCCATGCTGTCTCCTGTGATGCTGTGCATGGTAATTCTTCAGTGCATAGCGTACTCCTTAGACCTATCTGATGTGTCAAATTGCAACGTGTACTGGGAGTCTTTGAGATGTTATTACCATGTAAACATAAGATAGTTGTAGGATTATATCTTAAAGACAGGAGCAATCTCACGATCTTGTGGGAGGTGGGATGAGGGTAGTGGCTCTGTAGTAGCTGGTAGACGAGCTGCTCGATTGCCTGTGGGTGAGTGTGAGGGAAAAGGCAGCTTCACCAAAGCAGCTTATGGGAGACCAGAGGGGTTTTGAGATGGAAAATTATGTGCTGCTAGAAAGTTACGTAAATGTAATGTTTCTGTCACAATGCAACCATGGTACTAATCTGGTTTCATAAAAATCTGCCTTTCTGTACGTTCCAAATCAGTTTCTTCTGGTGCTGCGATAGCACCTTCACTGGTTTATCTTCCTTTGGTGGCCTGGAGCCTTTTTTCTGCTCTTTGTAGGTGATAGTACTGAATATGAGTTAAAAGCTGTTGAGCAGTTTCATATAGTGACCTGTGCTGGGTACAGATGGATACTGCTTTACTGAGTGCTGTAAAGGGGAAGACTTGAAAAGCTAGCAGAAGTACTTTGGGCTGCTAAGCCAGATCCTATCTGTGTCCATAGCTATTCAAAATGATTCCTGTGCTCTTCCGCTGTGCATCTCTGAGAGGCTGCAGCAGGAGGCAGGATGCCAAACAGTGTGAGCTTTGATCTGGCTCAATTATTTCTTTCTGATTTCCATTCCCAATGGACACTACAAAAGCACCACAGCAGTTATTGCCTGGTGCTCTGTGTTGGCACAGATGGACAGTGGCTGGGTATGGAGGCAGAGCCCTCTTTCCAGGGTGCTCATTAGATTGACAGAGACAACCGCAAGAAGTGTGTGTAATTCTTGCTTGTTCTGTACCTGTTGAGAAAGTACATTTCCACGTCTTCAGAGCATCAGATTTCTTCATGGAAAAAAAAAGAAGATGAAAACTACAGGAACTGTAATTCAAATGAGCAAAGCTGCAAAATTCAGCCCTGGATTCTGAGCTCAGAGGAGTTTCAATTTCATAGCTGTGGTTTTGGTTAAGCCTGTCAAAACTTAGATCAGAACTTACTTTTCCTTCTTAACAGTATTATATAGAAAATAAAATGTCACTTCAGATTGGAGCAGTTAATACTTCAGGGATAAAAATGTGCTAGAAATGCATATGTAAGTATGCATTACTGCGCTGGTTTATGGCTTTGTGGCAATGTAACTGCATCCTTGTGTGCCAGAACGCCAGTGTGAGGACTGCTGCAGAAAGCTGAGTGTTCATATCTCGCTGATGGTTTGGCTGAACAGGCTATTGAAGGATGCTGAATAGCTCAGAGAAAACTGAGTGCCAGATGAGGCAAACTTCTGGGTTAGATAATGTTTCTGCTTTTGGAGTAATCTGTTATTAAGCTACAAGGAAAGAGGCTTGGATACTGGATCCGAATGTCATGATGTACACAAACGGTTCATTCTCTCCTCATCCCTGCCGTGTGCATGATGTCTGCAGTCAGAAGACTGTAATCTCTGTGCATATACACGTAAGAAATTTCTGGTTGCAGTAGGCCAAAAAAGGCTACTGCCAAAAGGCTGTAGCTCTTATTTTTTAACTTATAGCAGTTGTTTAGCATCAGTTTAGTACAAAACTTTTAAAAGCATGTCTTTTGTGCCTTGGCCCATCCTGTGCACTTCTTCAGAAAATCAGAAATCTGCCAAGATGTTCTGAAGAAAAAAGTTTTGATTGTGGTCCAGGTATGTCCTGTCCGCACCCTCCTCTGAGGAGAGACAAGTGGACGCAAAGGCAGACACATCCCTGAGTTGGCTGATGATGCTTGGTCGGAAGGGTTAATTGAAAACTTATGATTAAAATAACTTTGCAATCCTTGGCTGCTCCTCTGTAAGGGTTAAGTAGATTCAGTTGCTAATGCTGTCTATGAGGGAAGGTGGTACAGCATTTTGAACCTTTGCTTCAGAAGAATGACTTGTGCTTGCATTCTAGAAAGTTACTGTAGGGGAGCCAACTTGTACAAGTCAACTGGGAACTGGAGCATTCATCTGTGAAGGAGCCCAGCCTATTGGGTGTTTTTAGATCAGCAGGGCTCAAAGTAGGTCCCCTGGCCACCAGTGGTTCTCCACACGTGCTAATCATGTGCTGGTAGTGGCTCCTCCTCTTCATCTGAGTGTCATAGGCACTTAGGTTTTACTCTGCAGACCTGGGTGCCTGCCGAGGTGTCTAGGAAGGAAGAGCAGCGAGCTTACCCTTGTAAGGGTTGCTGCATCTGTAAGGAGAGGAAAGACTTACAAAACTTCAATAAGAGCGACTTGATAGTGGAAGAAGAGCACTAACTACATTGCCAGCGTGGATCCAAAGCTACTAAGAGACGTCCATCAAAGCCCAACCGTGGAAGAAGACGGCAGTGCCACCATGGAGGAGAGAGAACCTCCACCAAGGTGCAGTATTGGAGAAGTGAGAAATGGAAGGTATAGAACATGGGTAGGGTGAAAGTGTTGGCCAAGGAGAGTCAGAGGGAGATAAGCAGAACAGGCAGATGAAGGCTAGTGAGGAGGACAGGCAATGAAAATGCTTTGGTAAATTTAGGGAATATTGCATTTGCTAAAGAATAAGTATCTTGCGAGGAAGTGTGGAGGTCTGATGTGAGGAATGGGGCTGCAGGAGACAGCCCATTCTGTGCTGAAGCCTCAGTAGATACATGGCTGTGCAAAATGAAATTGGGACTGTTATCCCTCTTCTATCCTGGCCATTTTTCTTCTTTGGCTAAACTCCAATTAGTGTTACAAACCAGGCTTGCTTTCTTTCCCCATGACATTGGTTGCCCTGGTTCTTTTGGTGTGTTCCAACTCTCTGCTAATTAGAAATATGCTGGAAAACATTGTGTGCTTGTAGGGGCCTCGTCCAGAGGCTGACGTCTCAGCTGTCTTCTCCCATCAGGGTTAGAGCCAGTAAGTACAAACTTCAGTGAGTATCAACTTCAGTAAGTGCTTTTTACTTTTAATTGGATTCAAAAGATACTGTCAGGTCATACTTGGATTGAAACAGAAAATGATATTTTTTTCCCGCTGTGACACTGTATCTTTAATAGATTTTCTTTCTTCAGCTTTCTACAGATGCTTGTCAATAGGATCCATCAGTCATGTTTCTTACATCAGTCTCATGGCTGCTGTATAAGATATTGCTGTCGAAGTGAAGCTTCTGCTTAGTGCATTGTTATGAATGTGTTACTTCCTGTAACCAGCTTGTCTGGTTGCACTGGGCGGATAAAAATAATTCAGGTGCTCTTTCTGAGGAGAAGAGGACGTTGTGCTTGTTTGTTTTCCTGTATTGGGGATTTATTGAAGTTAAAGTTAAGAAAATGAGTTGTTTTATCTGTTTCTTCTTCTGTATGAAATAGTAACTTCTGAAAAACTGTCATCGATATGGTAAAAATACCCCCAAACCTGGTGGAGTGGCAAATAGCATGAACAGAACATAAGTGACATGGCCATCTCCTTGCTGTGTGAATTTACGCACCTCTTCCAACTTGCTTCAAGGAAAGGGAGAAATGTGCTCTTGATGAGATGTGCAGTGAGGGTGATTTTCTTCCTGGGAGAAGAGGGGCAGTGTAGACCAGTGGCTGGGGATTCAGGAGACCTGGATTCAAATCTGGGTGTTGAGTCTGACCCGCTGCATGTCCTTGACAAAGTCACAGTGCTGTGTTGCAACCTCCTTCCCCACACTTCATCCTGCCTGTTCAGCCTGCAAAGTGTAGAAAAATCTCCTGCGTTAGAAGCGTTACGAGGAAAAATACTTTCTCTGAGAAAGTGCATTTCTCCTCTTTAATCTAACGGTTCATCAAATGACAATTTGCCAGCAGGTAGCAGGCTCCTGGACATGAAAGGTTGCAGTTAAATGGAAAACAAGATCACGTGGTAGATAAATGTGCCATGCTGATACTTTTCTGTTTTAATGTGTAATCTCTAAAATGTAACTACATGTGCATAAAATTAGCAGCGCTGAACTCTCTGAAAACCCAACACAATTCCTGAGCTGCCTCCCACTGTGAGTGTGTGAGGGCGAAGATCCTGATGTTCGATGTGGCTATGGGTCCGCTGTGCTGTTGCTGTTTTTCACATGCTACAAACACCACGGGTGGTGGAGAAACTGCAGGGTTTCACTCTGCTGTTGGCTTGATGCTCGGCTGAAGAGTGAATGACCTTCCTGAGATGTCCCACTCTGTGCTTAGCACTTACCCCAGCTGTGCTCTGCTACCAAAATCTGTTGTATTTGTCTTTTCCTGGTGTGTGCAAAGAGCTCCTTTTAGATGTGCTAAGTCAGAAGCTTTGCAAATGACAGCTTTGCCCTGCAGCCCTAGAAGAGCGATTACTCACTAGATGATCTTTTAAATAGAGCACTTCCTCCTTGCTTTGGCTGTTTTAATGGGATTCTTGTGAGTCTTTCTCACCGGCTTCAGGGAGGAAACCTTCCCTTTTTTTACTGAAATAAGAACGGGAAACATAAGGTTTTGGCTTCAGTTTTCTTAAAGTTAGCTGCACCTTTAAAAATACATGAAGAATATTGGGTGGGTGTTATCCATAACCCATGGAAACCATTAGAGAAACATTGGCTCGAGCCTATAGGGGCAAATTTTCGGCCAAGTAATCATGTTGTGAAGTTTGTTTTCGTGTTGTGAAACTATTTAATACTGGACTTTCACTTAAATCTAAGGGGGTCAGGATTTGGGTGCATTAAAAAAAAAGAAGTTGGCTTGCTTGGCCTAGTTTACAAATACTAAGGACCGAATTCCATTTGACTCAGACACACTGACTTACCTGGTCTTGTGGGTTCTTAGTTGGTCAAGTCTCAATGTAATGTTCCCGATGTCTGTTAATTTGTGGATGATTCTTCACACATATGACAATAGCGTATGCCATTAATGAGTCTGTTACATTTGCTTTTTTGCTCCCTCTCTAAACTCTGATCTTTTCTGTTTAAAAACTGAAGCAAAATTAAACTTTCACTGTGGAGTTTCCTGTCTGTAGGAACACAGTTGAAGCAGTTAAGTATGGTTTGAGATTCTGTTCTTACCTAAACAAGCTAAATAGTGGAAAAGACTTTGATGAAGTGCTGCTCCAATTTCTGTAACATTACGTAAAAAAAATTGCCAGCCTCTATTCAAGTGAGCACTGAACCATGGTGAAAACATGATAATAGAGAACTGAGTACATCATGGCGCTGCAAGGCACAGCGAGGAGCTTTTTTGCTCAAAACAAACATCATTAGAAGCATCTTAAAAAGATTAAGTATTTTGTATCCTGGTTGCTGGAAATCAAACTGTTGGCAATAAAGACGTATTTAGCCTTGTTTGTTTTGCAAATAGGATTTGCAGTCATAGGTTAAAGAATTAAAGTCCCACACAAAGCAGACATGTGAAATAGGGTATCAGCAAAATACCTTCAGATTCCTTGAAAAGGCTGTCAGCATTAAATTGCTGGAGATGAGGAATAACATATTGCAGAAATCTTGTTACAAACAGTCCCCAGAAGGAGGGACTTCAAAAGGGGGCCTTAACTCTGCTCTTCAAGGAAAGCAAACTTTCAGCATTGCTCTGAAGCCTGTTTTTTCTAACTTAGCATCAAGATCTAGATGAGTGATGGGAGAAATTAGAGTGAAATGTTTACAAAGCAGTTGCAATTCTTACTCTGAGATCTTCAGAAGGCAGCTGTCTGATTGAGGTATTTGATATTTAACAGTCAGTTTGATTCCTAAGTGTTTTCACTGTAAATTCTGCTTTAACTGCCATTATGAAATGTGCTTTCATGAGAAAATGGATTGAAGCCTCTCAGAGTTGACTGTGTCAAACTTACACTGGCTTATTCAAGGTCATCAGGACAAACATAGGATATACTTGCGCCCTAAAATATGACTGAGTCCTGAAAGCCAATGGAAACGGTTATGAGGGAGAGTCTGCAGAACTTTACCTTTTGTTTGGAGGGGAGCAATAATGCTGGTGGTAAAGGGCTTTGTACAAGCCCTGTCAAAGTGCTTGGTTAGCATTTCAAAATTGGTTCTTTTTGTTGGCTTTTGCTATAGGAAATGCAGCGTGTTTTGAGGATATGCACAAGATAATCTGCAAGTAAGAAAATATTAAAAAATGAAGCCCATAATTATGGCACTTACAGTCCAAAGAGCAGACTTGTGATCTTGTGATACAGATTTGTGTTCACTCAAGCAGCACAGACCAGTAGGGGAAAGGCAAGTCCTAAAACACTGGAGATGAATGAGGTGAACAGAAAGATCCAGTCCCAAAGAGCAAAGCTACATGCTGGCAAAATGACCTGTAAAGCAGTCGTGCGCAATGCACATAAAATTCAGCAGGATTCTCTTTTTTGGGGGGTGGCGAGAGGAAGTTTCTTAAACAGCCACTTAATTTCATTTTCCCGTGCAGATAAACTGTATAGAAAACATATTTAAAGACACACACTAACTTATGTAGATAATATACAAAAGAAGTACATTGAATTCAACATAACTGAAAAGTATCAAGCTGTCACGGCTTAAAAAATGCTGTCAGATGTGCTCATCTTTGAGGTATTTTTTGGTGTCTGTGGGTAGATACAGTCTACTTCTCGATGTACAGTCCACTTTCAGTTCACGTTTCATTTCTTGCAAGTTATATCTGTGCTTCTGTCTGTCAACATCAGATTTTTCATGATAGTGGGAAAAGAATTTAGTTTTAAAACCTGGTGTTGCTACTATTGACATTGCTGCCCTTGTGTTAAGCCTTGTAATACTAATTTGAGAGAAAATTGTCTGACTTTTGCTAGATTTGCATGCTAGTGTTGCCACACTACTATAGTTGTCATATCAGAGCATTTTTTATCTTTGATTTTGCAAGTAAGTTTAGCTGGAAGCAATCCTGTTCCCTTTCCCCTCTGTAAGTGAACGAGGACGATGATGCCCGATGGCCGTGAGACTGCTGCGTTATGGCTGGAACACAGTGGGTTTCTTGTAGGACTCCTCTCTCTTGCTGGGGTGTGAGTGTGAGAATGCCATTAAAACTGGGATTGTGAGTAGCAATAACTGCAAATGTTCTCTCAGGGCTGTCCCCCTCTAGCATTAATCAATTCCTCTTGGCACTGGCGTATCTAAAATAAATACATTGTGGAGTAATGGTCGCATTTGTCTACTGGGCACAATCGGAGCATAATTGTGTTTTTGGCTATAAGAAACAGGTTCTGAGAGTGCATGCGAGGCTCCTCCTGCCCTGTGCTTCCAGGGCGTTCTGGTGGTCATCTCATGTCTTTGGCCAACACAGTGCAGGGAAGCATCCCCCTCCCTGGCCAAGGGGACATGCGTAGATGCTTTGGCTGACACACCTAGGAGGGAACTTGTTCTCTTAAGTCCCTGTGGTTTGCCTCTGCTGTGAACTTGAGATAAGTGTGCCAAGGTTGACGGATTTTTAGTGCCTCAGTTTCTTTGTTTTCCAACTGAAGCTTCCCATAGAGGTCTGATTTTGAGGGGATTAGCATTGGCAGCCGATATTGACAGACAGAGGTGGTTTAATAAGGTTTTCAAACGGGGTATGTGGGAACTTTGCTCTTGAAGACCCTTCAGTTCTACCTTGTGTCTCAGGTTTCCCAGTTGTCATTCTCATCAAAAGTGGAAAAATACTCTCTTTGTGGTAGTCGATATTCAGGACTTAATGTGTATAATTGATCAGCTAGTGGAGCAATTTTGTTAGGTGTCATGAGTCCCTTGTGAGGAGACTATGAAAGCAGCTTTGAAGTAAGCTAAATCAGTTTGAAATTTTTCTCTTCACTTGTGAGTCTTACATGGAAGGAGGCCTGTTGGGTCATTTAGTCCCTCATTCCATCTGCCAGTTCAGCATGTTCCTGAGCAGTGGCCAACCTCAGAAGCAGCATATTTGAAGATAAATGTAAAGTGGACAGACTTCTGGTATTCAGCTATTAAAGAATATAATAGATGTAGAGTGTTTATCATACCAGTTTGACTGTGGGTAAGTCTTACAATAAATAGGTATTTTACAAAGAGGCTCATCCTACTTGCAATTGGTGCCGTGCTTTACCAGAGCAACAGAGGCACAGTCCATCCGAGTAGCTCCTGATAGAGGTAACGTTGTGCTGAGTGACATTAAAACAATATTCAAAAAGAATATAAGACATGGATGGGTGACGACTTCAGTGCTGAATACTGCATGCTTAAGAAAAGCCCTAAAAATAAGGTTATTGTAGTTAGATCAACACTTTGTAAGTCTTTATCAAAGCTGATGACCAGCTGGAAGCATGAGGAGGAGGGCTCTCCTGTTTGGGAGTAGGAGAGGCTGGGCTTCAGTGGTTAGCATCCTGAGGTGCACTAAAGCTGATGGCTTTGCAAGCTTGCCCAGGCAAAATTGAAGAGGCTCTGGTGAGCAGACTGGCAATTAAATTCAGTCATGCTGTGTAGCTGAGCTTTCCAGACTTAAAACTACCTTTCTGTTATCTAGAACCTTATAATGGTTGCAGGTGCAGTTGCTAAACATTTTATTACTGGTAATGTAAATGAATTGCAGAAGGGCTTATGTTAGTGGTTACACTGTCATGGTATGTTGGGGTTACAGTAACGTGGTATGAAACATGGTATGTTGGGATCTTCCTCAGTAAAAAAACAGAACAACCAGCAAAACAAAGCCCAAACAACCCAAGAAAATTGAAGCTACATTCTGGAAATGAGCGCAGGAATTTGAGTGTCCATCCTTGGGCCTGGTTTTGGTCAGTGAAAATATTCCTCTCTCATGGAAGTCAGTCTTCACCTTCACATTCTCGTGGGAACAGCTGTGGTGAACATTTGCCTATTCCAAAGGGGAAACGATGTAGTTGGTAAAGTAACCCCCTTCACATCCCAAATGAGATACCTTATGTGCCATTGTAAAAAGGGGTGGCTTGAAGTATCTTTGTTTATTGTTGGCTTAGATTCCTTTTGCTTTGGGTTGTATTTATTTAGGGCTGAGCTTAATTTTGAGGGCTTAGAAGTTTTTTAGTATGAAGTTTGTAGTTAACATCAGTCAGGAAATGAGGAAAACTGTATTTCTGGTGATGCTAATTCAGTCACTCAGCATATTTCTGTACGTTTTGTGGCATACATCTTAAAATAGGTTGTGATGTTTTTCTGTCCACTGATGTAGAGAGGAAGGGAACGGAAGGACTGAAGTACTTGGCGTTACACAAGCAACCTAAAGCCAAATGTTTTGCTGCTGTATTTCAGAGGAGCTCAGACTCCTTTACCCTGCATATGAACTTGGCCTGTTATCTTTTGGTTGTCCTGAATTTGCTTATAATTGTACAAATGATGCAGGGATTTACAGGCATGAGAATGTCTATAATGTGCTTTGACTTACTAAGAAGGGAAGTTGTTATTACCATCACAGCTATTACTTCAGGGGTGAGGCAGGGAGGAGGAGGAGGATCTGTTTGCAGCTTTTCAGAAGGAAAGGGTATCGTCAGGTTTTTCCTTACACTTCTATATCTGCAGTGCATTATCAACATCAGCTTTTAAGTCTCCATGAATCTGTCCTTGTTGCGCTCCAGCCTTGCTTAATAAACTTGATCCTTACACATTTGGTAAACAAGATAATAGTCAGTGAAAGGGAATATTTATCCCCTGTACAATGTCAGGGCTGTGCTCTGTAATAAGCAGAATTTCCTGCTGCTTAGGTCTCCTGGTAAACAATTTAAAACTGATTGGGGTGTGATGTTGGAGAGGGTGAAAGCATTCTCAGTTATTTTCCCTTAAATCTGTAAGCCTGGTCCTGGGCAGTGCCTGCTGGCAGGGCTGCCCCACAGAGCAAGCCACCAGCCTGGGAGAAGGAGCAGCTTGGAAGAGTTGTTTGAAACCTGAAGCATAAAAAGCTCTTTCAGTGTTTTGAACTCGGTGATCAAAGAGCATGGCTTAGGAGGATGTCCAAGAAACCCGTACATAGTCTTGGAAAAGACATCTTTGAAAATCTATTCATCAGCGCTTCTTTTTATCCAGGCTTATGTTGTCTCTTTCTTTGTTGCTGTGACAGATAGAAACTCACTTTTCTGTATTTGAATGACAAGTATGTCCTGTATCATTCAACCCAGGATTTGGGGCTTTAAAGAAAATAAGGGTAGTTATTAATACTGTGGAAGTTGACAATACTAAGTCACTGTCTCCTCAGTGTTACGTTTGTTATGTAGATGAAATCTGTCTTAAAAAAAGAGTATTGAAGTATTCCTGATTTCACAGGGATTTTGTTGCCCGATTTATACATAGTCCAAAGTATTTGACTCTGAAAAAATATTTCTTTTGCATGACACAACATAAAGATTCTGTTATTAGGCATATTCAGGGGGTCTTCACCTAATGCTGTCTTTGGGACCACAGTACATGGCTACCTCTGTGTTGGGCATGTCAGAAGTTTGACATGGCCAAAAACTGATGAGAGTCATGTCAATATTTTGCTTTACTGTTTCCATAAGCACACCAGGGATCCTTTAAAATATGCTCAAACCTACCCTTGATTATGGCAAAGCAGCGTGTTGTGATTTAGATGGTACTAATAATATGTCTTCAATTGAGACAGCCCATTTTTCCTCCCCTTTTCCCTCTCGCAGGTGGGATGAAATGTGTCGATATACCTGGACTGAAATGGCTGTGATCATCTGTTGGGACAAGTACAGATACCCATAAACAGTCCCACAGATGGGATCCAGTAGCTGGTTTTTTTTTTATCCTGGTTTATTTTCCTAAGCAAGCATGTTGACATGCTGTGTTTTCTTTGATACCTGAAGTGTTGCTGCAGGAACTTTGGCTCAAACAAATGGATAACCAAAAATGAAGGGTCCTGTTGTTGTAACCTGCAGTAGCTTATGCAGAGAAATAGTAATGTTGTGCTTTATTCTTCTAGGGGCAGTAAACCGGAGATGACTGACAAGATGTCGAGCTTCCTTCATATTGGAGATATTTGTTCTCTCTATGCAGAGGGCTCAACAAATGGATTTATTAGCACTTTGGGGTAAGAACAGCTGTTCTCATACTGAAAACATCTATGAGAAGTACTAGCAGATCTCGGCTAGCTATCCTGAGCCTGACTGCCATGATATACTGGGTAAAGCAAGGTAGCTTTATATACAGATTAGGCCTTAAATATACAAATGACCTAAAGCTAATATGGCAAGCTAGATTTTGGGAGGATAGAGAGCATATTGATGACTATGGTGTGGTTTTGATGTCTTGGGTGGGGAGGAAGAAGCTGTTGAGTTAAGGTGTGGGTAGAGGGACGCAAATAAGTTTCATGTTGTTGTCTGTCCCATGTCCATCCGTGTGTCCCGTCCTGTCCCTCCCTGCCCCCCCAGTCAGGAATCACTAGGCCCTAGTGCAGTCTGCTGATTGGAAAAAAGGATGTAGCATAGGCACTGGAAGTTGTTAAAAATAAAATGATTAAAAAAAACCCAAAATACATGAAAAAGAAGCCCCAAGCCAAACAGTTTATATATCACTAACTTTCCATGATGATTAGTTTTGTCTTAGTGTTTGAGGCTTCTTTTAGAACTGAAATTGTTCTTCTCATGTTAGTCAAAGGAGAACATGTTTTGACTCCTCAGCTTTGCCAATGGCCAGCACCCCAGAGCAGTGGGAGCTGTGCCTTGCCAGCTTCTGCCCCTGGTGTGCTTCCCCACAGAGCTCCTTTGCGCTTTCTTCTGCAAAGACGTCAGAGTAGGTGCTCTGTAGGAGAGTGCCTCTTAAGCAGTAAGAAGTGTATGCTACTTCATGAAACAAAAAGCAGCCTTTCACATGGGAAAAGGAAGAGTTTGCACAGGAAAAGCTATAGAATTGAAATACAGCTCTGATGAGAGACAGGGTGTGTTTTATTCTGCTCAACTGCTGCTGAGGAGAAAGCTCTCTGAGCATCTTAAGCTGGCAGAGGAGCTGTGTACTGATTTGGACCACCTTGCAAGGGGCTGGATGAGAAGCTCAAAGAGCACATCTGCCACCTTGTTTGAAAGCAGTGAGAAATTAGAGGGAGGGAAATAGCTTGCATGACACATTGCTGTGGTACTTCAATACTGAATGAGTAGCAAAGAAGCAACCAGGAGGCTTGATGATATGGTGAGTGGGCATGCACACAACATGCTCTTTCTCATTTCCAGTAGCCGTAAGGGCCTCAGGGTGGGTACAGTGACAGCAAATTTTTTGATGCCTACTGTCCAGATGCATCTGATAAATGGAGCTCCCAAGCAGGGTACAAAGACAGCATCCTGGTAAGTCTCTTGGCAGGAACCGATGGGCTGGAATCTCATCTGAGTGACTCCAAACTAACTTGTAGGTTTAGTCCTCTAGCTATTAGGATTCTGGAAAATAAGGGGGCAGAGAAGGAAGCAGACACTGAAGATGCACCATGATCTATTATAGGAAAGAGAAGAAAATATGGGATGCTGCCAGAAGGGAAAGAAGGTACGATAAATGCGAGGGATGTAGTAAGTAGGGTTGGTTGAATAGTATTTGGCAAATGTATTTGACAGATTTCCCAGGTACTCGTCAAATATGAGATGTGCACTCTGCAGTACTTGATCAGCTGTGTAACTGGCCAAATACTATCTGCTGAAAACTGGCACAATGAATTAAAGCAATACTTTACATTTGGCTATTTTTTTCTTCCTAGTATTGAAGCAAGTTTGGCAGTAAATAATTCCAGAACAAGTAGAAAGTTGTTATGTTTAACCCTATACAATGCATGATGAACATTATGCAGTGGCTGTGGCTTTTGATGGCATTGCTGAGCAGATATTTTTCACCATGGGTAGTCGTTTTAGACATTACAGGCTCAAAGCATATGTTTTTTCTAGGCTTGATGAGATGTTCTCATGGTGGATCTAAAGATCCCTTAGTGTTACAAGCATCCTCTTTGATTTGGTTAGTACTGTTTTAAGGTAACTGCATTATATAATGGCCACACATCTTCTGAGCCTAATTTAAGCCAGAAATCCCAACTGCTATGTGAGACATGAAATGCGTTATCATCTTATTAAGCCTTCATAATCAAATTAGTTTTGTCCCATATTTAATTTAGTCTTTGTCCTGGAGAAAATTAAAGAAGCAAAGAAAAGATTTGGTGTAATTGTACTCTTTATACCATGTGGAGTTTTGACAGTCTTATGTCATAACAATGTGTAATGACTTGTTCATGTGGTTAATGAAGGTTGAGAAACAGATATCACTATACATTCTAATGTCATTCTAAATCTTTGAAGAGTGTTCCTACTTAACAGTCCTATGACGTGACTGTTGATTAATCAGGACTTTACTCTTGCTGTTTCCCAAACTCAAGTGCTGTCATCATTACAATTGCTGGTGCACAATATGTCCTCTTCTGTGTTTTTCACCCTGTAAAACTTTTTTCTTAGTAGTTTGGGAAGTTCCTATTTAATTTCAATTGAATGTCAGGATGAGAGGGTTATATTGCACTAAGATTATCTCTGTGGGATGATCAGAGTAACCCATTTGACTTGATTTTTTTTTTGGGGGGCCTTTGTTCACTAAAAGCAGGCGTTTCAGTCAGCTCAAATATTAATACTGCTGTTCCTGTTGGAGCACATACATGTATATATTATACTGAATAGGGAGAAAATCCATGGGGAAAAAGCAATTTACTCTGAATGTTTGCATATGCAAATTCTAAATGCATAGAACTGTTGAGTCCACTTAGTCTCTCTGATCTCTTGATTTTATGCACTTCTTACTTTCCAAAATTGTTGTCTCAAGATGCTCCCTGCATGTAACCAGCCTCTGCAAGGAACAACTCTCATATTCTAGGTCTCTGTCTTTCTCAAGTTGATTCTGCATGAGAATGGACCTCTCAAACCTTTAAGACCTTGGAGTTTTACTTTCTACTTTTGTGTAGAATGCCTCTTTGACAGATTGGTTTTAGGGGGCCAAATTGAGTCATTTAGAATCCAATCGGAAACTACAAACATTTGATCACAGTTGTGTTCGCAATTTGGGAATAGCATTTGGTAAAAGTGCAATTCCTTGTTGATCCACAGGATGCAGAGCAGTGATGACAGGTGCATCTGAAGTATTTTCTTTGCTATGTGGGTTTTTTTGCCAGTGGATACTCACAGGAATGCCAGGATGTATTTCCTGTTGGAATCTCTTGGGTTCACTTGTCCAGTTTGCCTCATTCCTGGTAGAAAAGGAGGAGGTTAGTTTGATCCCTTGGCTTATCTTGTGTTTAGGACTGGTGAGCAGGAGGGTATATTTATGCCTTTCTTTCCCTTTGGAGTCCATTTTTATTGTATTTCTGCCTTTTCTTGATACCCAAGGGGTCACAGGGACAGTGTCCAGTTTGCACAGTTATCCTGTTTTCCTGTTCTCTGTCCTTCATATAAAGACATTTGCAACATTATTCAGATCTGTCCAAGAGGCAATAATTGTTCTGAGGCTGTCTTGTCACCTAACTAGAATATGGGCTGTTCTGTCTGCACCTCAAGGAGGGGACATAAAGATGATGCAGTATACAGGAGCAATGACTTATTTATTGTCCCACCTATCCAGGAGCATAGCTCTTGGGCAACAGTAAAAATTAGCTGCATGCTTCTTAGAAAGATTTGGCAGAAGTTGGCATTTGGGGAATGTCTTCTGCTGAAGTGGCCACTCAGATAAAATACTGCGAATGAATAACTGGTTTTGCTAACAAGAATGAAAACAGTTGCAAGGGAATTAGGATCTCATTTTACTTCTAATTTCTTTGCAGCCTTGTGGATGATCGGTGTGTTGTACAGCCAGAAGCAGGTGATCTTAACAACCCACCCAAAAAATTCAGAGGTAAGTTTATTAGACAGCTTCGTACCCTTCTAAGTTGGAAGCTGACCTCCATTTTGTGCGATCATGTGTAACTAGTTTTGACCTCCACTGTTTCTATGGAATATTTTAGTATCATCTTCCATGAAGGACAACTTGTGAGGTTACAAAAGTATGAATGCCTGTGTGAAGTGAGTTGTGGGACTTGTTTTTAACCCCACCCAGCTGCTCACTCACTCCCCCCCTAGTGAGATGGGGAGAGAATTGGAAATGTAAAAGTGAGGAAACACACAGGTTGAAATAAAGACAATTCAATAATGGAAGCAAATGCTGTGTGTTTAAGCATCCTTTGTGAGGCGGTGAAGATGGGGTTGGCAGTTGAAGTTTCCTTTCAGATCTGTCCAAACTTACAGGGTCCCTGTCAGTTTCAGTTATCTTTCTCCATACTGTCATACATGCCATTTGGTTACCTGGTACCAAACTTAGAGGAGAATGCAAAGCAAATGTTTGTAACAACTCCTGTTGTTTGAGCTCATTTGATATTAGCTACCTTTGACTTTGTTTTCATTCTGCCAGGAAACTTATGATTAGTGATAAGAAATTAATGTCTACTTCTTCACACAGCTTGGCTAGGGCTGTTTTAAGAAAAATCTCAAACAGCAAGAGAAGCAGTAACTGGGATTTTGATTGGAAAAACCTTCTAGAATTCCTCTTTTTACTTTTTTTCCTCCTCTGCACCTTGGTTGCATCTTTCACCCAATGCATAGCTCAGCCAACTGTTCTAAAGTTTTGGTTTATTGCTGTTCTCAGATGTAGCAGCAACTGTTCATCTTGGGGTTTTGTTGCATGAATCTTGTTTCATTAGTTATGCTTTGCTTTTATTAGGGGCTCAGAATTGCCGTAATTTTATTCAGGTTTGGCCAGAAGTGCAGGTGATTGCTCTTGAAAGTCTACTGCTGGCTTTGTTTGGTGTTTGGGTTTCTTGGATTTTGCCATGATGTGAAGATGTCTCATACAATGAAACTCTCTTTTTAGAATATAGCTGAAATACATGAATTCTAGTTGGTTTTTCTCCTTTTTTACTGGAAAACTAAATAGCTGATAATTCAAATACTGAAGAGGCAACCTGGGGAAGTTTTAGCATTCAGTGTTAAGCTCTCCAGGAAAATAACAATGGTGTTGCATGAACTAGAGCTGTGACTCCAGGTGTTTCTTGGCGTTAAAATCATATGGAAGAATAAAGCCAGATTTAACTGTGACTGCTGGGTGTAGAAGGAGAAGGAGGTGCGGGGAGAGAAGAGAGCAAAGAATGAGAACAAGGCAATTCCTGCTAGCACAGTTTAGGAACTGCAAGTACAGAGACATTTGTCTGACATAAAACATTGTGGTTAGACATTGTAAATGTTCTCATATTACTTATAATTTATACATGGAGAAAGAATGGTGTGAACCTGTTCCAACCTTTGTAGTTACTTCACTAAGGCTTTTGTGGGGAAGTTTATGCTTAATGGTGAATGGCAACAAAAGTCATAAAACTTTAGGAGGCATTTCTGTTATTTATACACATGAGTAGTCCAAGGTAAAATGCTTTCTGTGATAAACATGTTCAGTAGAAGCAATAATGAAGTTTATCACACCATCTTCAGCACAAATGGAAAGTATCCCTTTTTTTATTATGAAGCAAAGGCATCCAGAAGCTTGTCTGTGGTGTTGCATAGAAGTCTCTGGCAGGGTTAGGAGCTACAGCCCTGTCTCTGCAATCTTGCTCGGTGTTTTTATGGCACCTTGCAAAAATACCTCCCTCGCAAATGGAACACAAGTCTTCATTAAGGTGCGTTTATCCAAACAATAGCGTTTACATCTGGGATATAAAGCAACTGTGGGCATCTGGTGAATGTAATTCAATAGTCCCAATGTTTAGGTTTGTTATACTTAGCATTTAGTCTTTGTTGCCTTGGGCAGTGTCCTGGGCACAGCAGATCAGGGGCATGAGGTACCTTCTGTGCAGTAGCAGCCTGGGGTGCAAAGTGATGGGAAAACGCTCTAGTGTCCAGCGAACTTTGTACATGGTGCCCACTTGTGTTGAGTGATTTCATATAGACCATCCAAGTCATCACAGCTGGTGGGATCCATGCAGTTTGAGGCCTGAGAAGTGCAATCTTGGTTTGAATTTGAATAGCTGCAAAGCACTGGCACCCAAGAAGTAACTTTTAAACATCTCATTAGAGCAGGACCAAAATTCATCAAATCTAAGTGACTTATAGCTTTAAACAGTACTGGAAAAAGACCTCTGTGTTATAACCTGGTTTATATCTATGTCTAAATCCTCCTTTAAACAAGCTGTGCCTTAAGGTGTCCAATCACAGGTCAGCCAAATCTTCTGGGAGCAACACTGAGCATGTGACTTTGTGGCCAGTCTGGATGATCTCGCTTTGGGTGGTATTTTTAAGAAATGTAATTCGAAGCTTCTCTGGGCAGACCTCTCTTCTGTGGGCAGATATAAAACAGATGTAAATACAATTTTCATGCTTAATTAAAGTGGTGAGAGATATCTAGAAGCAAGATTCGCTGCTTAGCTATGCGTACATATGACTCCAAGAAAATTCAGTGTGAAACTAAAGCATATATACCCAGTGGCAGAATTAATCCATCCTGCTTTTTTCTTAGCCATGGGTGTTAAGAGGTTTTAAAAAGTCTTGTTGCCTAGGCTACACTTAATCACTTGAGTCTCCTGTCAGCAGCAGGGCCCTGGTCTAGAGGGTGGTGGGTTTTCTTTCCCTTCTACTTGAGACCCCAGAAATGCTGCTGTGCACAAAGTGATGCTGTGCATGCACAGTCCTGCTTCCCAGAGAGAGCCTCTCATATGAAAGGCAACCAACAGTAATGCTTAGCTGTGAGCATCTGCTGTCATCAGACGCTGATAACCTGTTTGTGGTGTGCAAACAGTCCCTGACTGAGGAATGTGTTTCTAAAAGCAAACATTTTGGAGCTGAAACGGGGATGGATTTTGTGTGCTAGTAAAGCACTCCTTTAAAAAATGTTGTCTTCAAGTTGTCCTAAGGAAAATTGAGTGAGGGAAGCTTGATGTGTGTTTGTATGAACTGGGTTGAACAGAATGATTTGCAGCGGCATGGCTGGAGTCAGAGATGGGAGCGATAGAGCCTTTCAGTCTGCTTGGAGAAGAACGTACAGAGGTATCCTGAGGACACGAGGCCTTGGTTTGTTGACAAAAGTTGTGGAAAAAGTAGGCTGACAGATTAATCTGGTGGTGGGGGAGCCCTGAACAGGGTGAAATGCAAGAGGAAGCTGAGAGTGAAATGGGATAGCGCTCGGGTAAGATCTGGAGTAAAAGTATGAACGAGACATTAAACGAAAAGTAAGATTCAGAGGGTGTATTAGATTGAAGAAACTGAAGTATCAGACTTGGAAAGAACTGTAAAGGAAGGTATTAGTCCTCAGGTCACTCTGAATGTTTACCATAGCTATTTTACACATTAAATGCTGTTGTATTGTTAGGTCCTTAAAATACTGGTTTGGTCACTTAAAGGTATGAAGACAGATACTTTGGGTTTTTTATTTCCTTTTCCCCATCCCTGTCAGCAGTAGGCAGCACCTGAAGTCAGTGGTTTGAGGTTGGATGGGAATTATGGTCTGAGATTTCAGTGGATTTTTATTGTGTCTTTCTGAATCCACTTAAAATATCCTGGTTTAGGTGTGTTGGTTTATTTCAGTACAGTGGTTCTCTGACCCTCTATGCATTCAGATCTAACTAATTCAAAAGTCCTCTAAAACTGCCTTGCAAAGCGCTAAGACTCAAGAGTACATTCATTTATTTTTAAAAATGCTAATATGAAAGTTCTTGTGAAAGAATATTTTACTGGTCCAAATATACTGTGTACAGATGAGATTCCTGGAAAAAATCCTAGTTGTATGAGTCTCCAAAAAAAGCAAGTGTGTGACAGTTCCTTGGTTATCTCCACTGCTTTGAACCGAAAAAGATGTTTTGCGTACTTTATAAAGCTGGAATGGCTGCTCTAATTGCCGTCTTTGAGTATGACTGCATATCTGAATAGTGACTATAAATGAACATCCTTTTAATATGCATGGGTTTATGTGGAAACTATGAACTACCGCTGACCCTCTAGCTGGGCTAAAAGCACCAGTGTTTCACTAGAAATCATTCCTACTTAAATGCACAGAGATGGAGTTATTCTGTAAAGTCAGATCAGTCCTAGCAGTAGTGACAAAGCTGAAGTAGAGCCCGGGGATGATAAATGTATGCTTTAGCTGCTGCTTCTGTACTCTATTAGATAGTTTGTATGTGCTTCTGCAGAGGTTTTATTTGTGTTCATTTTGTATTGAAATGTAGCGCTTCGCTAAGCCAAACATGCTTGCTTAATGCAAGACACTGCTACTACACCAGAACAGTCTGTCTGACAGCCTTCTCTGGAGACTCCTTACAGCTCTTTATTTGGGATGCAGATCTGTCTGCCAGGGATCTAGAAGCTTTGCAATAGCTGCATGAAATGCAGGGAAAAGGGCACTTACTGGGTTAATGTGTCCGGCAGCTACCTCCTTCCAGAACATTGTTTTAGTAGTTGCTGGGCAACACTCTTTTTTTGGCAAGATGTTCAAGGAATGAACCGGTATCTTAGACTTAAAATACCCTCATGGTGAAGCAGCAGATGAGTAGTTCAAATTCTGTTTGTTTCTTTGATCCTAATTCATACTGTATGCTCTTTATGAATATTGCCTTCACGAAGCATTCGGTTAGGTTTCTCTGATGGTATTAGGGTCTCAGCCTTTGAACCACGAGTTCATGTTGAGCAGGAGAAACTACCTGGGCACTACAAAGAGAAGTTTAATATATGAATATATATGTATATAACAAGATCTGTACACCCTAATACTTTTCATGGATTTCTCTTAAATTCACCCTGTGTTCAGCACTGATGAAAGTGTGATGAAAGTGTAAGTATGCTTCTCTGTAACAAATGTTTTGAGTTATGATTTGTTCTGCATAGCTTTGCTGTTGATGACCTGAAGCCTATACACTGCAGTTTTGTTTAACAGGAGGGAAGCCATATAATTTATGCAGTACTGATAGAGGCTATGGAGATACGTTGCATACATACAGGATTATTTAGCCTTATTTAGTCAATGCAAGCTTGTTTATAGTTTGACATTAGAACTGAGATTAAGGACTTCTCAGTTGAAGGGTCACATTCATAGCTTTCCCAAACGGTTCAGAGTATTAAAAACCAAACGAAACAAAATAGCCAGATTCCACTGCTTGTTAGTTCTGGAAATACATTAGTAGCATATGGAAGTGCACTTTGTAGGTATAAGGTAGTTCAGTGCCATCCCCTGTATTCGCCAAGAAGAATTTCTTTGCAGTATAAGCCTTTAGGTAGCATGTGTTCAGGTTCAACCTCAAATCCTATCACTTTCCATATGCACCCCATGCATACTTTTCCACATCTACTCTGGTGAAAGCAATTATATCAGCTCAGATTGCTTTTTAGACTTTGATGTGAAATTGTCTGAACTGTATGATTTTCTGCATATATTAAATGAGTTTGAGTGGGTGTTTTGCTGAGGGTTGAGGCCATATTCCTGTAATGATGGTGAGAGGAGGAAGAGTGTTAGACCTGTGTTGCATGGCCAGGTTTAGGCTCCTTTATCTCTTCGAACATTAGGTTTCTAATGCTGCTGAAATGTTTGGATATATTAATTATTAAGGTGCCCAAATTCCTTTAAGGAATATTTAAATTAATGTCTAAATATGGCTTCTTTCACTCTAATAACCATTTATTAGTAGATAAAACAGCAAGGTTTCTTTTTCATGCAAGAGGCAGAACTTTTGAGAGTGTCCAAGGGCTAGGTTCGAAGCTTAGAATGGTGATCTTGAAGAGAAAGGCATCACTTGCAATAGGAAAGTGACGCCTTTGCAGGTTTGAGATGTTCAAAACGGGTTAAAACGTGCGTGCTGAATATCAAAAGTACAAAGTGAGGCAACAGTAGTGAATACTTGGTTAACTAACTTCTCTGTTTTATGGCCATGTGATGATTTAGTGTAAAAGCAAAAGAAACTTTTAGGTTGGTGTGATGGAAGAGAAAAATAATGAAAATAAAGTCTAATGTTGTGCCTATTTTTTTTTTTTTTTTTTTATTAAAACTGAGGCATGGGTCATTTTGAGTAGGAAGAATCATTTGTTCTCATTGAATTAGGATATGGTTAAAAAATCTAAAATACGTTTTCATTGCCTCGATGAGGATCCTTTAGTATGATTCTCAGTATTTATAGAACTGTACTAAAAAACTGCCAACTGCTAGTATGCATTTGAATTTGATGCCCTTTATGCGATGAAGAAATCCTGAGCACTGTCTCTAAAATGTGACTTTTGAGCTCACCGCATCCTACATACAAGCAGATGTTATAAGCAATTGTCACTGCGACATTTAGGTATTTAAAAAAACCTGAAAAGTCACAAGTGGTATGTTTTTGTACAGACAAATGTGCTTTTTAGCTGCTAAAGCTCCAAAAAGTCTGTGAGAGAGAGTCGTATCAGGAGCCGATGCATGGCTTACATGAGCACACCCAAGCCCCCTTCCTCAGTGCAGCTTAGGTGGTACACAATGTGTGCTGCCTTCTCTGCTATACTTGGTGATTCAGAGTGATGTCTTGAACACCTCATCTCCAGACATTTTAACCACAGGTTATGTGATAGTGTCATGCTCATCAGTGACAATTACGTTTGCTGTATTAGCAAGCAGAGGAGGTACTGAAGCTTTCTAAGCGCAGCTTCAAAATGGGTCTTACCATAGAATCACACCATGGTTTGGGTTGGAAGGGACCTTGAAGCTTGTCTAGTTCCAACCCTCTGCGATGAGCAGGGACACCTTCCACTAAACCACATTGCTCCAAGCCCTGTCCAACCTGGTGCTGAGCACTGCCAGGGAAGTTATACTCTTGTGAAGCTGCTATGTCCTGTAATTTACTTAAATGTGCTAAAGTAGCTTGCATTGCTTTGTTACCCCATAGTGATTGGGTGTAGGAATCAAAGGGAAGCTGCTTTATTTTTTGTCATGGAGAGTGAATCGGTAATCTGGTTTTAATTTGCCACCTGTACTGCAGCATGGCTTCCTGGCGGCCTATGAAGCAATGCACATCTGAAGTCCAGTTGGTACATATGTGTGCTAAAGCATCAGGACAGCCTAAAGACATCCCAACTATGTGATGCCAGAGTGCTTTGCTGAAATAGTGAATAAATATCTGACTAAATAATTACTGGTTTAACTGAGTTGGTTTATCATGGGCTTTTTTTCTCGTATCCTAGTGATGGGGTACCAAGACCATAACAGGAAAAGCACAGATGACAAGAGGGTCTGTTTAACTTAGTGTAACAAAAGTTGTTGATACTGGACAAGAAGAGGAGCTGTGCCTGTTGGAATACAGCACAGGCTGTGAAGATTGGCTGGGTTGCATTTGCATGCTGGTCTGTGCAGAGAGTACTGTGGTCAAGCAGCTGTCTGCCAACTTCTGGTTTTAAAGTGCTTTCATCTTAGATGTTTTGCATCTAGAAGAAGGCAGAGCAAAGCCTCTTGGAAATAGAAAGTGGCCATTACTATGCATGGTTGGAACGCTGTATGAAAAATGCAATCTATTAGTTAAGGTACTGCAAAAGAATGAGGGGGGATTTAAGTGAACTCCTAGTGAGAAGTTCTATGATTTGTGCACTTCATTTGCCCATCTGAAAAGTGTGGGTTGTAGTTCTGCGCTGATGAGACATTCTGTGCAGGACAGCAGAGGAAACGTGCTGGTGTAGTGACCGTGTCCTAAAAAATGAAGAAATAGGCAGAGCTGGTTTGAATGTTCATTCTTTTGCAACAGCTCTCACAGGTCTGAGCTTTTCCCCTGTGGTAAGTTCAGGGTATTTCAGGTAGGAATGAGGGAGGGTTTGCCAAAAAGCAGTGCTTAGCTATTAAGTAGAGCAGTACTGTTAATAAACCTAGCCCCAACCTTGTAGACAAAAGAATACTGTGGCTTTGTTGCCATAGTTTCAGAGCAAAATCTGACCTTAGCTATAATAACATTCGGTTAGAAAGAACTAGCTAATCAGTTTTCTAAAATTAGTGTGTTCCCTAGTACATAAGCCAGTATGAACAGGATATTTAATGAAATATTATACTTAGTCACAAAAGCCCAAGGGAGTGAAATGCCTTGATGAATTGTGGGGGTGGGGTGACATTGGTGCATATCTTTTAATATAGTGAAGTTATTAAAATCTGTGGCTTGCTTAATATTTAGGGTAGCTCAGCTGCGTGTTCTGTGCAAGCTCCTTTACCCTATTCCTTTGAAAAGCTCCGAGTCTTTTCTGGAAGCTGGTGAGTCTCATCAGTACCAAGTACTTCCAGAGGACCTTCAGACAAACTTCAGAGCTAGCGTTGTGCTTTTTGTTAGCAAAGCCTGAGTGCTTTGCAGAAGAAGGAGTCTTACTCATACAGAAGGATGCAAATATTGAAGCAGGTGGGTATGAAGTTTGTGGAAAAAAGCTGTCTCTCAGGTATTAGGTATGAGACATTATCAGCTTTTTTACCAGTTGTCTAAAGTGTTGAGAAATGTGAGATTCAGGGAGAGACTGGCTGGTAATGTCTGGCATGTAAAATCTTGCCATCAGTCCAGAACACCTGACATGCGACTGCATTTATTATGCCCGAGGCTCACTGACTTAGCCTTGGATGAGATTATATCAAACTGTGGTAACCTAGAGTCAAAGATTATTTATTTGCAATATAGGAGCTGTGATGAATTAGCAGGTTTTCTTCTGTGCAATGTGGTTGTTTGGATATTAATGTAAGAAAAATATGTAATATGCAGATTTGGGGTAGGTGAGTAGCTTATTCTGTTTGAAATTCAAGTTTTGTTTCAGCTTATTTGATGTTTCTGCCTGGCTGAACCATATTGGACATGTTGCTTTCTAGTGTCACCAACATGTTGAATTTCTCTCACTGTAGGGGTCTTGAATGGCAGTTTGTGACTAAGGAACCTGAACTGCCTTCTCTACAGGTCTGATGTGCAGGATCATGCTAGCGAGACATGGCTTTGTGGTGTCTTGTTGACAGTACCAAGATGAAAGCCTGCTGCTCTCCATTCAGACTTGCTGTATCACACAGTGATAAACAATGTTCTCTTGCTGCTTGGTGCTTGAGAGGCATCAAATACATGGGAAGAAGACTGAGATAAGGAGCATCTGAATGATGCTTTACCAATTTGGTTAGAGCTTTTATTTCTGTTGGCCAGAGCAAGTTACTACTGAATCCTCACCTCTTCTGATGCTTCTCTGCAGTTAAGGTGAAAAGTGCCTGTAATTAGTGAAAAGTGCCTGTAATACTCTTCATGAATTTCCTGAGATGTAGCTTTGAACTGTCCTGGATGTGAAGCACAGACGTTTAGTTACAAACACAGTGGAGTTTGATTCAGAAAAACATTTTTCACCTTGAATGTGCTGATATTTGCATAGCTGAGCTGTCACACAGCTCCGCTTGGCTCTATAGGGTTTCCTTCTGTGACATATAGCTTATGATTCCGGATGCCGCACACTGTCATGGGAAGGTGTGATCGATATTCTTGGATCTTCCAGTTCAGATTCAGATTAGCATGTTTATGCTTCAGGAGTTCCATTTTTCTGCCTTGTAAACCCAGCTGCCTTTCCTGGGAAACTGTAGGAAGTCATTCCTAGCTTTTACTTTTGTAGAGGCATGAATGATATTCTCAAATCTTTTCCCATTTATAATTTCATGTGACCAAATTTGATTTCCTCTTACCTCCTGACTTGGTGTGATCACGAGGTGTTTCATTTTTCAAAGGGAGCTGGTAAGTGTGGTACCCCTGAGGATCTCATCTGTGTCGAGCTCTTCAGAGTCTGTTCTGTAGAATCTCACTTCTCTGTTGCTTTTAAGACAGTTAAGTTCTGCACTGCTTGCAATAATACTGCTATACTAGATACGCTACAAGCTTCAATTAGTTTATCTAAAAAATAAGGCTTCATAATTTGAAAGGATTTAGAGTTCAAAAATTTTTCCAGTTTAGATTATTTACTCAAGAAGGCAAGAGATAAATATGCTAAGTAATCCATACCAAAGAGGTCTTACAAGTACCACATAGAATCATGGAATAGTTAGGGTTGGAAAGGACCTTAAGATTGTCTAGTTCCAACCCTCCTGCCATGGGCAGGGACACCTTCCACTAAACCATGTCACCCAAGGCTCTGTCTGGTGGCTTTGAATACTGCCAGCGATGGAGCATTCACAACTTTCCTGGGCAACCCATTCCAGTGCCTCACCACCCTTACAGTAAAGAACTTCTTCCTTATATCCAATCTAAACTTCCCCTGTTTAAGTTTGAACCCATTACTCCTTGTCCTCTCACTACAGTTCCTCATGAAGAGTCCCTCCCCAGCATCCCTATAGGCCCCCTTCAGATACTGGAAGGCTGCTATGAGGTCTCCACACAGTCTTCTCCAGGCTGAACAGCCCCAACTTTCTCAGCCTGTCTTCATATGGGAGGTGCTCCATTCCCCTGATCATCCTCGTGGCCCTCCTCTGGACTTGTTTCAACAGTTCCATGTCCTTTATATGTTGAGGACACCAGAATTGCACACAATACTCCAAGTGAGGTCTCAGGAGAGCAGAGTAGAGGGGCAGGATCACCTCCCTCGACCTGCTGCTCACACTCCTTTTGATGCAGCCCAGGACACAGTTGGCTTTCTGAGCTGCGAGCGCACACTGAAGCCGGCTCATGTTCATTTTCTCATCAACCAACACCCCCAAGTCCTTCTCCGCAGGACTACTCTGAATGTCATTAGTCAAAAAGGAACCCACCTACACCTCAGAAGTTCAGTAGTTTCAGTTCTCATTTTCTGAGTAGTCGGTTCTTCACTGACAAGAGTCCTGACTAAGTGTCTCCTGAGCTGTAAGCTCAGGGCTGTAATGCTCTAAGTACTTCTGTTTGAGAGCTGTCAGAAGAAAAATGGTGAGGCTGCCAGCATAGCCAGCCATAAAAATGTGCTGTTATGGAAGCCAGGCCTTGCCAGTTGTCTTCAGTGAGCTATGGATGATGCTCGCGTCTTGGATCCCATTGCTGCTGGAGATCGAATATCCTGTCCTTCTCATTGCAGGTTTTGTATTCATCAATCAAGATGAAATATAGTACTGAATGTGTCAACACCTGAGTCTGATTTCTGTTCTTCAATTATTGATGCATTAACAGCGCCTCCAGCGGAGTTCTTAGCATTGCTGGGTGGAGATCAAAGTGCCAGTGCTAATCTGTCTAGCTCCTTGTAATGTGGGACCTGTCTGTAGACAAATCTCCAGTCTTTCCTGCATAAATTGAAAGTTCAAAATGCTAGGAAACGAGTGAGCTGTTGGCGAAAGTACTTGACTCTAAAAACTGCATTGCCACCTTTGTGATGCAGAACGGAATTTGCTACTTGGAGGTCAGTCTTGAAAAGCACGTCACTGGTTCTTTAGGCATAAACTGGAAATATCAGTTTGTTTCCTTGCTTGACAAGTGATTGGGTGAAGTAGGGAGTTGCAGAGATCCCTGATTAGCAGTTAGTGGTCCCTAACAAATGCAACTGGTATAAAGATGGGAAAGTATAAAAAGAAGCCTTGTGTTTCTCATCTAGGAAAAGCACTCTTTATAAACATACCTGTGCTCAATTTTCTTACTTGCTTAAAAAAAGCAATTTTGGTGTATGTAGGAGGCTGTTTCTCTTGCACTGTGCTTACCTTTTAAACTTCTGACTTTGTGGCCATAGCAGAGGACAAAATGCACGCAAGGTTTGGCATAATACTGTGGAAGCTCCGATGGAGGCTTTCTGCCAGCTGGTAATTGGGAAGGGAGCTGTTCGCGCCTCTGCCTTTGCAGAGGGTCTGGATGCAGCCTGGCAGAGATGCTGAGAAACCTGAGCTCTGATGCTCTTATTAAATACTGTTACCTTGCTGTGAAAGTCAAAGCATTTACATCGACATCTCATGTGAATGTTTCAAACACTAGGATAGCCATTAGCAGTTGATTGACACTAAGTGCAGTACTCCTCCAAAGTTTTGTTCCAATGAACAGCTTAATACTCAGTCAAGTAAGAGAGTAACTTATGTGTTAGGACTAACACTTCATACCTAGTTTGTGAAAATAATCAGAGCTGAGGGCTCAGTCATGGCAATTGATACCTGTTTTGATTATGTAATATACAGAAGTTCAGTGAAAACATAACTTTGTATTGTGCTTGAAGAGTCTTTCTGGAGCTCTTTGTCAGATTTTCAGAATAAGAAATCACCTCTGAGCTCTACTGACAGCAGAGGAACTGTGACATTAGTAGGAAATGCTTCTACAGGATCCTCTCCTGCCTTAACTAGAACAAATTATCTCTGAGTCAGATTTTATTAAGGATACAGAGAGCTTTGCTATGCACAAGCAATCTGGTAGCACTTAGACCTTGTATTTAGTGAATGTCAGCCCTTTTATTCATAATGGTTAAAAATTATACAAGGTAAAAATAAACATAGGACTTGGAGGCATGAGGAGGTGAGAGAGTTGGACGAGGGAGCCGCCATCCTGAAAAGGAAACAGTCTTAGCTATATCTACAAAAATCCTTTTCCTCCCTGTCAGAGCAGTGCATGATCTCTACCCAGCACCAGTGAACTTGAAACAACACCCAGAGGTGGCAGTTCAGGACCCAAGGGGGCTCAGTTGAAAGGGTTGGTTTGTGGTGGGGATTTTCAGCCCTTGACTGCTCCTTATGCAGCAAAACTGCATTTTATTTTTGAAGAAACAAGAATAAATCTCAGTATTATTAGAATGTAACCAGTACCTGTATGAAAGAGGACAAGTTATGTTCTTTCTCTGCAAGATGATGCTAGGATACTGAACATGGCCAGATAGAGGATGGAGCTGGATGTTTACTTCAGTGTTTCTCAGACCACATCCCAAAAGCAGAAGCTGCAGCACTGATCTGGGGAATGCTCCATCAATCCAGCCTTGAAGTTTTGATTAATTGGCACCACAGGCTTCAAAGAAAGGCTGAAGAACAGTGGTGAATTTGTGTTTTTTGCTTGGTTGCAAATGGCTTCAGCACAGAGATGACTTTCTCAACTACACTGTTGTATCTATAACTAGATACTCTTATAGATAGGTAAATTATATACTTAGATCTAAATAGATATTCTTGTCAAAAATCTGTGTGGCTTTGTTGTCTTGCTCATGTCTTAAGATCAATATTAAGCGAAGTTGTTTTTTGGAATGTACACACACACTGGGGGTTGTGCTGACCTACTTAGTCCTGTCCTTCAAAAGTGCATTTTCTGTATTGACTAAAAGGCAAATAATGCGTCCTGTCTTCATGTTATTGCAATGAAAGCTTAAGAACTCGAGGCACGGTGCTGTTACGAGTAACTCAATTACCACATTTTCCTGGGAAACAAAAATTGTATCTTTGCTGCAGGAGCGCTTGACTATGGAAATGGGATGATGACTGCATACCCTGTGTGTGCTCAGTACTGAGTGGTATGAAGGCAATACTCTTTCCCTGCTCAAAGTACATACTCTCTAAATAGAAATGGCAGCACCCTGTGAGCTAATGTCTTGGGGATTGGAAGCTAAAGGCGGTATAGATTTTGCAGATAATTCGTGGTTATCATTGACAAGTTTTAAAATAAACTAGGCATTTATATCCTCCCGCTCCTTGTCAGGCAGATGGCCTCGGTCGTGGAGGATGACAATGAGGAGAAGATCCTTCAAATATGATCTACAGGATTTAATGCCAAATATACTTTTTGATACGTGCAATAAGTCGTGTGCTTAAAGTTTCTGTGATTTGTGAAGATTTGGAAAACTTGAGAGATGATAATTCTGCATTGGGATCAGAATTTGTCTGCAGAGAACTTTTTGGGAGTTTAACAGCTTATTTATCTTATAATCTCCTTAAAGGTTTGCTTGCATGTGTATATATATGCACAAATAAGAAATTCAAGAGAAAAGAGTAGGCTATATAAAGGTGGTTTAATTATATTACCTTATGTTATGAATATCCACTAATATTTAATATAATCCACTAATACTTGACATCATCTTCTTCTAATCTTAATATTATGGTTGACATTTAACTTCTAATTTTTATCCTATGCAAAAAGTGAGAGTGTGTTTTTGTATTTATTCAGTTTTAGCTTTCAGCTGAAGTTGAAAGGTCAGCAGCTTTCACCATAGTTTCTCAATCTTCACTGTCCTCAGTGCTAAACAGTAGTTTTGAGGACCTTGGAGGCATATGGGTAGCAGGGAAAGCCATAAAGGGAGCAAATGTAATTAGTGCTTTGCCCCTATAAAGTGTTTGACTGGGGGGAAACCCTGCAGCTGTGTTTAGGCTAAACTTGTTTAAGTCTGTGTTTCCAGAGGGGTGCCACAGTTCGCTTGTGCTGCCTCTGTGTTACCCCCAATCCAGCATCCATAAAAAGGGAAGCAGAGGGGATGAAGGACAGAGAATAGCACAAGGGCGTAAGGAAAGCCCTAGTCAGGCTTCTGGGAAGGTGGGGAGTTCATATGGGATTCTTGACACTGGTGAGAATAACAATGTTAAGAATAAAACTGGAGAAAATACCTTATTCTTGTAACTCCTGCGAGAATCCTCTATTGAAAAGAACATGAAGACACTGAAGTTTTTCATTTTCTGAAATGCAAACAAGAAACAAACCAAAACTGTGGCAAAAACGTACAAGTTCCTGGGGGGAAAAAAAGTCAGAAAATGTTTCTCTTTTTCAGACACACTTCAGGAGAGGATATTTCTGTTTGCAGAAAGTTGTTTCTTTCAGCTTTTTGTGTTTAAGCTTTCATAACTGATACCTTACGTACATTTCTGCTGTATTGAGGATCTTTGTGAGCTTTCCCTTCAGGTTTTTTTCCTGCCTAAAATGAGGTTGTTGGATGAGAACTGGGAAGGGATTGAGTGGAGCTGTCTGCTTCTCATGCAAAATTAATTCCTTCTTGCCATACCTTTCTTTCCCTTCAGGTACTGGCATGTACTTCATGTACATTCTCCTTTTTCTTTATTGTCCCTTTTTGGTGCAGAAACTACTGGATTTGTTTGTAAGTGTAGGGAGCCTCCTCATCGCTTTGGACCTGCTGCTACCATAGCTGTAAAAAGACAGTCGGAGGTGTTGGGAAGGGGGTGTTAATTGTAGAGTTTGGGCTGGAAGACCTTGAGGTTTTACTAAAAGTTCATATTAATCACAAGAGGCCACTGCCACAGACCATCTTGCTCTCTTACACATGCAGAAGTGTTGAGAATACTGATTTAGAGGAACACCTTTGAGACAGTGCAGTCCAAGATCCCAGTTCCTCGCTCTTTGGAGTTAACTACTGCAAATGTGATATTCGTGCAGTATTTAAATTATAGCTAATACAGGATTAGAGTTAAGCATTGTGTTGGGAGCTAGACATCGAAGTACTAAAGAAAAATAAAGTAGAGAAAATGGGGAAAAAGTGTCAGGAAAATGGGTTGCAGCCTTAGATTTAAACTCAGTAACTTGAAGAAGAAAACTTTTATCCTTCAGAGATTTTGAAGTGCCTGTCACTGAATGTTCCTTCCTTCAGGTTGTGTTTAAAGGTTCATTTCAGAAAACCACAATGACTCAGCTACTTTGAATATCTGTTCAGTTAGCATGTGGCTTATGTTGGAGGCCCTAAGATTTTTCTTCCACCTCCAAAGGTGGTTTTTATTGGTGGATACATTATTGGAAGTATCTTTTGTGCTATGCTAATTTTAAACGTACTTTAAATGTTTAGATTTTTAAAGAAGAATAAAGGCAGTGTATCCTGATATTGGTAAGTAGAAAGGAGAACATTTGTTTATAAATATTTATTGTTTTGTAAAGGCAAAGGTAAGTTTACTGTTTATCTAGATTTTTTTTTTTTCCACATTTGAAAGTGATGCTCCAGAAACACTGTTGTCCAGTGTTTATTGCATTATAATGCTGGATTATGCTGATCTCTTCTGAAGGACTGAAAATGCTCCTTGAATATTGTTTGGATTGACTCAGTCGACTTAAAGAAATAGACAGTCAGTGCTTTGGCCTCCTCAGATCCTGTGCTGGTCAGATGGTACCTGCAGACAGTCCATGGACATTCTTGTATGCCATCAATATGAATATGTTGTCTTTCTGGTTGTGACCTCAGATAAATTCTTTTGTGTTCCCTATATAGTGCTTCATGTTCTTGATGACAAGACCTTCCCTGTTTTGTGTTTTATGTCACTAGGCTCTTTGCTTGGGAGTGGCATAGGTGAATAGGACAGAGCTGGTTCTGGACAGAGCTGGTTCTGGACAGAGCTTTTGCAGAATCAGTTGGGTGGCCTGGTGAGAGATGCTTCTGAACACATCAAAGGAAATTTTTGAGCAAAACCTATATAAATACACATAAAGCAGAACTAGTAGTAGATTATACAGGAAGGAACTAAGTGAATCTATTCTTCAATGTGGTGAAGCTGCACTAGATCTTTTGATCCTTATTTAGTGGACAGAAGCTTGAGGGTGATTAGAGGAATAGATGATAGTGACCAGATATTTGTGATGATTAAGATGTTTAATTGAGTAACCTTTCCATAAGACATAGTGATCTATAGGATGACTTCTTTAATAGTCTCAGATTGAGCTTTGTCAGGCAGCATCCTGTGTGGGTTTTCTGTGCTTACAAGTCTGTGGCACAACCAGCTGTCAGGTTGGGCTTTTCAGATTCATATGGAGCTAGTCCAACCTCTAGATTAAAATATATGCATCTGACTGAGTTGCTGAAGTGGACATCTTGCTTTGCAATGATTCTTGATTACTGGCATCGTGCTGGTGCTAGATCTGAGGACACAGAAATAGTCTCTTACTCATTTTGATTTGTATTTCCCTGTTGGTACACAGAAGTGTTGCCATGGAGGAGAGCGTGGGGTGGGAGTAGGCAGGAACCAGCTGCTTTAGGGCCACACTGAGAGGAAGATAGGGGGAGGATAATGCATGAAGTGTGCTCTTGCAAACAATCCTAGGAACTTCTTGCTGTCAGGTGTTGTGTGGAAGAGCTTGGAAGGCACGTAGGGAAGGGTGGGCCTTTTAAAGAGAGGAATTTGGCTTTCTCTGTGCTGCTTTGGAGGGAAGAGGTAACAGTGCTGTTCTTCTTAGGCAACATTGCCTTAGCAATGTTGCGCACTTTTATGCGTTGTTTGAACCAGTACTGCTTTTCAGTGATGTGGCCCTTCAAGGATGTGCAGTACAACTGTATTCTTTAAAATGCTTTGCAAATTTTGAATCCAGCCAGCACGAAGAGTTTGCAGATAATTAACACTCTTTTAACTGGAACATGCTTGTGACCTGGTCAGATGGGATTTGTGTGTGTGTATTAACATTTATTTGTCTCTGCTTATGCAGTCAGGTGTTCCTGCAATTCACTACTGCAGTCCTGCAGATCCTGCAGAACTGCTTTGGGTGATTCTGCTGTTTGGGCTATACCATAGCTCTGGAAGCCTTTTCCTCTTGGTCATATCTCTGGAGAGCAACGAATTGCTGGTCCCGTGCAGGACTGGATGTCATAGTGGGATTTTACAAGATGCCATTATTGCAACCGGATAACCTCTTCTGCTTGCTTCTGCCCATCTTATCTTATTGTACAAGTAGCAAAGGGGTCAGTTGTGGGGATGACTAAATACAGATTTGATAAAAAACTTGCTTCTCAACTGCTCCCTTGCATTAGGAAGTGGAAATCCCAAGTACCAAGAGATAAAGGAAGGTACTGTGACATGATGTTCTTTCGGCATGCCTGGCATCTGTCAGCATTGCTGTCATTCTGACTGATATTTGTTACAGTTTCCATGATTTCTGGAAACTTTCGTCATAAATCTACTCAACCTTAAAAATGGAGATTTCAGGGATCGCTTCTTAACCAGATTTCAGTAGAATAGAGCAAAGGGGTGTTCTGTTGCTGAACTGAAGGATCCATACTTGCTACATTGTGGCTGGTGTGTCGGTGGTTTCAGTTTAAATAGTATTAATAAACCCCCCAAGTAGTTGATTTGTATACATAACGAGCATATGGCTTAAGGCTTCTACTCGGCAGTTACTTGGATGTAATTAATAAAAGTACTACATGGAGATGTTTGACAAGAAAAACTTGTTCTCTGGAATAAGGATAGGGTTTATGAAGTTAATTAGTATTCCATGAGCAGCTTTCTAGTGAAGGCTGAAAGCTTTCTGATTTTAGCAGTCATTTGTGTCCCCAAACGTGGGTTGTCTGAGAATGTGGGCTATCTGATGACAATTTTCAAGGCACGTTTTATTGTAAAGAAGTGGTGATAATGTAAGTGGAAATGATAATATTTGGCAAAGTTTGTAGTACTGCAAGTTTAGGGATGGAATACAAAAGCTCCCTTACATCCTTACTCTGGCCACACAAATGCTGCGACCTACCAATATGCTTTCAGCCTCCGTATTTCCTCACAATGTCATAGAAGCGTTTTGGCTCAGAAACTTACTGCTATACAGTGCACGTGATTCTCCAATGTTCCCTTGAGCAGCACATGTGTTTCTCTTCGCATATTGAGTCTTTTTACTGGTTTTAGCCATACTTTTTATGGCTTCACCTTATAAAAGCCTTCAGAGCTTTTTGAATGACCAAGAGGGGGAAACTGCATCGTGAAGTGCTCCTTGCACATCCAGGAGCATGCAAGGCATAGTGACCACTTACAGTCTGTAATAGTTCTTTGTTTCTTTGACTGCTGAAGATCATGGAAATAGAAATCACTGCATAGGAGTTTGTAGTAGCCAATATAGAAACATAGAATGGTTTGGGTTTGAAAGGACCTTAGGGTCATCTAGTTCCAATTCCCCTGCCATGGGCAGGGATGCTTCACACTAGACTCTGTCACCCAAGACTGTCCAACCTGGCCTTGAACACTGCCAGGGATGGAGTGTTTACCACTTGTTTGGGCAACCCATTCCAGTGCCTCACCACCCTCACAGTAAAGAACTTCTTCCTTATATCTAACCTGAACTCCCACTGTTTATGTTTAAACCCATTACCCCTTACCTTTTGGTTAAGTCTCATAATCCTTTGTTAAAGTTTTTCGTGTAACTTAACATGTGATATCCTTAGCGCTTCAGTCTTTAGTGAGAAAATAATGGATTGTGCCTGAAAATATCTGCAGTTTGTGTAATTGCATGGAGAAGTAGATGTCTTTTTGAATATTTCCAGAGAGCAAAGCAAGGGCATGCTCGGGATCTTGAAGTTCACCTTTTAACAATCCAGAGATTTTAAAAGTTGATCTTTTAAAATCCAGTGACTTGGCAGACAAGTCAATTTAAAACACGGCTTCTAGTGACTTCCTTTTCATCCTGTGAGTGACTCAGTAAAATTGAAAGTCAATGAGGAAAGTCCCAAGTGATCTTGGGACTAAAAGCTCAGCTCTAAAAGCTCGGGAAATTACAAGCAATTGACTTTTCACTTATTTGTCACTTAGTTTTTTAGTTTGTGTAACGTACATTTCCTTGTGTTTTGGGGGGGTTTTGTTCTGCTTCTATCAGTTACCTTTGAACAAGTTCCAGATATTTGATGAGCATCGTTGGCTCTTTCAGTGATTGAGCTTTTGGGTAGCATCAGTGTCTGGGTTTCCTTTAGGATTTGCTGAATTAGTCTTTTATTACTGAACTCCCAGGCAGAATGTATTTTTTTTAGCATCTGTAATACCAAGAGCTCTTGCAGGCTCTCCTTCATAAATCATGTCTAGATTATCGTAGGAGAGTGTCACTTGTTGTTGCAAGACATTGATGTACTTGTTTTCCCAAAAGCATGTGTTAACTTTTACCCACAGCAATTTTATCCCTGAGGCTTACAGAGGAGTAACATAGTCAAGTGCTACCTTTTACTATGGCAGTTTTCCTCTGAAGTCATCCAGCTAGCAAGCATTGTTTCAGAGCTCCTCCGTGGGAGAGCTGGCATGGGACGGTACATTGAGAGCTCTTGTAGCTGTCAGTGCCAAGGGCTGTTTTTTAGTGATGAAAAACAGCAACTGGCACCGTAACAGGTGAAACGATGCTGTTCAAATGTCACCATTGAGGTAGTTCTTGTGAACTCGTGCTAAACTTACAGCAGAGCAGGAAAGGACTGCAGTAATTTTTGGACACTCCATCATGTGAAACCAGCGGGGTTAGGTCCTGCCTCTGAAGCGTTGGTTGGTCTGTGGGACCAAATCTGAGTAGGGCTGCCTGTGAGTTGCCGTTTCAGAATGTACTGGCATCTTCCCTTGAAAGGTTTAATCTGCCTGCAGATAGTGTTGAAAGAGGACTTCAGTCTGTTTTTCTAAACTACGAAGGATATTGCTCCATTGAGGTTACTGACAAAGGTGGCATTTGTGATCAAAGACAACTATCTTTGCTGTTTCTCTGTGGATATCAGTGTAGGATGTGTTCAGGCTGTGATGCAGCTGGTGTTGTTTAATAGCTCTCACCAGCCCATCTATCATTTTTGAATCCAGCTTGCTTTCGCACTGATTGACATGTTATCATTATGGCAATAAGGCAGCTTGAAAGATGATATAAAATATTGAAAATATGCAGTTATTGTTCTTTATGGAAAGGGCAATCTTTTAAATTAATGTCGTTTGAATACATTTATTTCCTCTAGGCTTTTCAGAAACAAATGTAAGTCAGGATGTATGTTGTGGTGGCAGCGGTCATGCCTAGAGGGTGAGATGGTAATGCACAGTCCTTTCTGGTGTTTCCCTTGACAGTGCAGGTGTCTTGATGCATCGTTGTTATGGTCAGAGAGCTTCATTACAGTTCCATCACAAGGATCAATTTGAGGCTGGGAAAATGCATGACTCAATGTTAAGGAAAAGCTTTCATTGCTGTAGTGATAGCTTGGTAAGGGTTTAATCATCAGTTGTCTTCTCCTCTTGTTTTTCAGTTGATTATGTGTTGCTGTAAAGGCCTCCCAGCTGTGACTGTCAAATGCCCCACTAATGTACAGATTTGCTTATCTTTTTGCAGCTGGCAGGAGAGGGGACTGAAGTGAATGGATCTCTTGATTCACACACGCTGTAAGAAGGCAACTGTTAATAGGCTTTGAATTTCAATAACTGTTATTGTGTTCTTGAAGGTAAATGTGCTTAGGAAGCGAGCAATGGTCAGGATTGAAAGTGCAGGTGAATACTGCTTGCTTGGCTTTGGTACAGTGCCAGTGTGGCTGCTGCAAATGAGAAAGCCAAGGATTGCCAGAGTGGAGCACCTGAGAGCACGGGGCAGGAGAGGTCCTGCTTTGGCTGGGGCAGCTGTTGTGATGAAAGGACAAAAAGACTTGAGGTCCATTGCTTGCATGTTCTTACTGTGGTAGAGCCATAGTGGGGTTGTTTTGGTTGCTCTTGTCTCAAGGATTTCAGGGAAGCAAGGCAAGCATTGTCATGTGAAATTACAGCGCCTAAAGCCAAACCTCTTGGTTTGTTTGGCTTCATAGTTGGACAAGAAGTTAAAGAAATGAAGCTGATTGTTTCCTTTGCAGGTGTGTTTTAACTCCATTCTTTATGGTATGAAGCTTTGGTGTTCCTGTCACAGGCTCTTAAAATTTGTTCTTCAGGAACATAATCAGTTTTGATAAACCAAGGAGTCCTGGAAGCTGCTGTGTCCATTGGGAAATAGGCAGCAAGTTAAGGCAGAGTGTGTATTTCAGCAAAAGGCTTATGCTTGGAACCTGTATGAAACATCCCTTAGAGGTGGATGATAGTGTGTTCTGCGAATTGTCTCTGGAAGACAGTGGAGTCGTAGAACAGACTAAAATAAACTGAACGACATGTAATTTCAAAAAAAAGGAAAAGAGAGGAAAAAAACCCAACTCAGTTTTTCTGAAAATGAAAAATGAACAGTGTTTATTCTCTTTAGTAACTCCACCATTGCAATGTCCGCATCCAGTAGCACATTGGCAGCTTTGTACAGCAAGGTGAAACTGTGTCATTCTAGGGTACATGGTGCATTTTTGGGGCTCTGGCTTTTGCTTTTGTACACTCACGGCACTCAGATGCCAAGCACTTCAGGTGTTGCCCCATCAGCATCTCTTTCCAGACATAATCTGTGGTGATTCCATTGCCTGTTTAGAATGCACTAAAAAAGCCCCAAATTCCAGTAAGAATGTGCTGTCAGCTTCTGCTGGCCGGGATAAATGCATTCAGGCCTCTGCTGGCAGGCTCTGCTTCCGCTCATGGTCACTGAACATTTGTTCTTCCCATTTGCAATCCAGCCTAGTGAAGCTGGCTTATTCACATTTCTATTATCCAGCTGTCTGGCTTTTTTAATGCAGCATGGCTTTGCTGCTTTGGCTTCCAGCTCTCACTCGCCTTATTTGGTAAAGCAGTGCTCTTAAGCTGTTCCTGGAAGGGGCTGTTTTACTGGTTTAGGAACTATTTTCCACTTTCATTTTTGATCTGTGAAGCTATAGATTGTGTTTCAGCAGTGGTGCTGGCTTTGCTTAACTCTTCAGTGCTATGAAACTGTAGTGTTGTGCTTCTTAAAGTTGCTTGAGGTGATTTATTCTCTGCTGTTAACACACTGGTATGCTGCTGCAAACAATTTGAGCAGGGGCAATATATGGCAGCACTTGTGTTTACAGTGTATATATACCTTTTCAACACAATCTACTTTTTAAAATACAGCCAGAGTGTGATCTTCAGTGCTAAGACTATGTTATGGAGGACTCAGCCAAATTTTAATTAGCTGCATGATTTGTTGGCATCTTCTGTGCTCTGTTCCTGAGAAGGGAAGTAGTGTACAGCAACGGGAGTGAACTTGGACAGATTGAGTAGCATCATTTGATAGGCTTCAGCAAGAGCATCTCTGGTCCCCTGCCAAAAGGAGGATGACTGTTTAAAGTAGAGAGGGGGAGAAGGCTGTAGTAAGTGAGGTTGAAAGACTCAAGCCAAGCCTAGGAACAGAAAGCAAGGAATAAAGCTTTTGGACTTGGAAAACAAATGCAGACAGGGGTGTTTTACTTGGTGTGCTTGGGAGTGCAGCACAGTTCAGCAGCATGACTTGTGCTCTACTCAACTCCGTGGTGGTGGTTCCTATAATTCAGGTCTAGGCTTTTTTGCATTTATCTTTGCTTTGCTAAGCTCCGCAAATAGTGCTGCTCATCTCTAGCTGATGTACTGAAGTCTGAACATCTGTGCGGCAGCACACGCCTTAGGAATGCTGTCTACTACTGCCAGTGTAGAGCTGGAAGTCTGCTACCAGGCTGCTGCTAGCTGAGTTTTTCACAGCTGGCTGTCCACTGCCAGCTCCGCAGAGGAGACCACGACTTAAGAAGTCACTCAGAATTACCTTGAAAATAGAAGAAATGGCCTGAAAAACAGTGTTGCAGTTCAGGGGGTTATGTCAGGGCTGCACTTGGTTGACGGCATCCAGGGAGGAGGATGACAACAAGCAGCAGTGGGGTAGGGAAGGATCTGGAGATTGTGGGAATCAGAGTTTGATAGGTGGACCACTGGGTGGATAAAGAACTGGCTGGATGGCCGCACGCAAAGAGTTGTGCTCAATGGCTCAATGTCCAGCTGGAGACGAGTAACGAGTGGTGTCCCTCAGGGATCAGTGTTGGGACCGGTCTTGTTCAACATCTTTGTCGGTGACATGGACAGTGGGATTGAGTGCGCCCTCAGCAAGTTTGCCGATGACACCAAACTGTGTGGTTCGGTTGATACGCTGGAGGGAAGGAATGCCATCCAGAGGGACCTTGACACACTTGTGAGGTGGGCTGATGCCAACCTGATGAAGTTTGACCATGCCAAGTGCAAGGTCCTCCACCTGGGTTGGAGCAATCCCAGGCACAGCTACAGGTTGGGCAGAGAAGAGATTCAGAGCAGCCCTGCAGAGAAGGACTTGGGAGTGTTGGTTGATGAGAAAATGAACATGAGCCGGCTTCAGTGTGCGCTCGCAGCCCAGAAAGCCAACTGTATCCTGGACTGCATCAAAAGGAGTGTGAGCAGCAGGTTGAGGGAAGTGATCCTGCCCCTCTACTCTGCTCTCCTGAGACCTCACTTGGAGTATTGTGTGCAGTTCTGGTGTCCTCAACATCAAAAGGACATGGAGCTGTTGGAACAAGTCCAGAGGAGGGCCACGAGGATGATCAGGGGAATGGAGCACCTCCTGTATGAAGATAGGCTGAGCATGTTGGGGCTGTTGAGCCTGGAGAAGAGAAGGCTGCATGGAGACCTCATAGAAGCTTTCCAGTATCTGAAGGGAGCCTATAAGGATGCTGGGGAGGGACTCTTCATGAGGAACTGTAGTGATAGGACAAGGGGTAATGGGTTCAAACTTAAACAGGGGAAGTTTAGACTGGATATGAGGAAGAAATTCTTTCCTGTAAGGGTGGTGAGGCACTGGAATGGGTTGCCCAGGGAAGTTGTGAATGCTCCATCGCTGGCGGTGTTCGAGGCTGGGTTGGACATAGCCTTGGGTGGCATGGTTTAGTGTGAGGTGTCCCTGGGCATGGCAGGGTGGGTGGAACTAGATGATCTTAAGGTCCTTTCCAACCCTAACTATTCTATGATTCTATGAATAGGAGTTGTTGATGCTGTGCTGTTACAAAAAGTGCAGTTGCTGCCTTGGAATATATAAAAAGCAGCATTGCCAAAGGACATTGTAATTATTTTTTCCAATTTAACTTCCTGGCAGAGCTTCAAGGGAAGTATCTTGTTTAGTACTGCACTTCATGCTTCATGAAAGATAGGAGCTAACTAGAGAAAATCCGGATGAGGGTAGTGGTAAGGAACAAGACCTGGTTAGTCTTGCATGTTGGTAGCTGTGGAACAGGGGCAGAAGAGCCTACAAATATTGCAAGGGGAGGGAGAAGTTCTGTTGCACATGCCCACCTGGAGAGGGAAAGAAGTAATGGGTTTAAACTGTAAGAATAAATAGCTTAGATCTACAGAGAGCAGAGTGCTGTAATAGATGACTTCAGGAGCTGCGTCAAGAATGGAGCAGGCATAATTTATTCTGCCTGTGGGAGGGAGGGATGAGCTAAGCGAGCTTTCTATGGGTCTGCCAGTCCTGGGAACCGTGCTATTGGCAATTCTAGGGAAGGGAGTGTGGCCAGAGTTTGGGAAGATGACAGTGCAGAGGGAAAGAAACATATAAGCATTTTAGGCAAGAGTAAGGAAAATGAAAGCGCTGAATTCAGTTTTATTTCTTCGGTTCTTCCAGCCTAGACTTCAACAATATTATCAAATATTTATTTAACTTTCCTGTATCTTATTTTTTGGCAGTATGGGTTTTCTTTAAGCCAAATGTATTTAGAAGTTGGAAGTCGAGTTACTTTATTGAAGAGATGAAGAATTTGCCTTGTTTCGTGTGATGCTGTGGTAGCTCATTTCTTAGCACATGTAAAATGTTCTTAAATAGAAACTACTTCTATTATTATGCTGTTCGATTATGTCAGCTCTGTCTAATAGCACAACCCTATTCTTTTAGTACTGCTCAACATTGACTCTTTCAGAGCGTGTTTGAAATCTGATCTTTCTTCTTCCTGTGCTCAGAGTATCCAAGCAGTTCCCTGAGTAATTCCCTGCCTCCTGCCCCCACTTCCTGTCCTGTTTTGAGCAGGAACTTCACTCCGGAAAAGCAGGAGCAAGTGAAGAAGCAAATGTGAAAATGGAATCCAGTTGAAATAAAATGAAATAGGGCCAGCAGATGAATACGCTTGTGTTTACAGCTGGCGTAGAATGCTACCAGTATAGGCTGCAAAGACCTGAAGATTTTTGAGGAAGAATATCCTGGGATTCCTGTTCTGAGACTTCATGCCTCGTATTGAGATTTGTCATGGAAACTATTAAAAGGGAGAAGGAGGATGGCTTCCTGTGTTAAGAATACGGCTCTCAAGTCTGGGACTAAGGCTAAAGCCGCAACAGTTTACTTTAAAATGCAACTGTTATGCATTATTTGCTGAATTCCCTTGATATCAAGTACAAACGCTTCTCCTTGTAGTGTATAAAATTTGATTTTCAGTACTTGTGGGAGAGAGAAGGGGTTGGGCCTTTGGACTCACCTCTTGGCAAGGTTTGCCTCTAGTCCAGGATTTCTTTTTGTGCTGGACCAGAGACAGAGACGAGCTAAGACAGTAAAAACACTCATTGAAACCAATAGCTTCTGAGATCCTGGGTTAGCTCAAATTAGCATGTTCAGTTGTTTAACTCTTCTCTTGAGGTTGCTGGGTTTTCCCCCCACACACACTTCAATTTTCTTCTCTCCTTAACATTGAGAAGCTTTTCTCTGGCTTGGATTTATCATCAGCCAGGGGCCATCATGGTTCTTACCAGTTTCCTCTGAGACAACTCAGTGTGCGATTTGTATTTGTGGATCACTTGTAGCCCCATGTGCTGGCTATCCAGGGGTATGTTATCCATTGTGGTGCTGCTCAGTGACAGGGAGGCTGCTGGTTCTCTTGCACTCTTTAACCTAACCCCCTAGCTATCAAGTGGGATCTGTTTTAGTTAAATCCATCAGTGTTATTTGTTTTTTCTTTCTACTTGTATCGTTGTCCCTTCTGGCTTTGTATTTTCACAAAGCATCTTCAATCAGTATTGCTCGTAGCAGAGACTGAAAAACGCATCTGGTCTTTCCTGCAAGTATTTCCTTTTGGAACTGCCTGTATATCTGGTCTCTAAATATTTCTCTCTTTTTGAGTAGCAGTTTTCTTCTTGAAGGAGACCAAAGCGGTTCCGTGCGGAAATAAAACAAACATTGGTGTATTCTGAACTCTTTGGTACCTAAGATGTTTACTTCAAGGTGCATTTCTTGCGTTAGTCTTCTGGTGGTCTTTTGGGGCACTTGGCTGCTGTTGTATACTTAAGGGCTACAGAGGGTGTTTGCTTGTAATGTTGTGAGTTGTCTGTGCTTTGGCTCTTAATTTACCCTGAGATGTGGCCCTGTGTCCAGAGCATCATGAGATCGTGCAGGTGAGGAGCTGTGTGTTTGCTCTTCCTTGTTGGAATAAAGTTGTCTTGCTCAGGTTTGCTGAAGGACAGCCTTTTATCCTACAGTAAATACATCTAAAATGCTGTGGTTATGATTGTAAAGTTACTAACAACGTGTTGTGAAGTCATGCTAATTTTTATGTGTTCATAAAGCCGTTGCTTTTTAATTAATGTTGCATTAATGAATACTTTTGATTTACTAGGCATTGATATTCAGTGTTGGGCTCTCAGGTATGTACTTCTTCCGTTCTCTGAAATCACTGTTGCAGTGTTCTCCCTTTGTTTGGTTTAATACATCAGCTCTAAGTTAATAATAATTGCATTCTTCCCTATGTTGTTATAGCTTGAAAAAATGAAGTAGTGATTTCAATTGGTAGAACTATGAACATTGGTAGTACAGTGGCAAGAGGGTGGTTACCCTCATGTCTTTGCAGATACAAGCTGAGGGTGATTATTTTAGCATAAAAATTAAAATATATTTAGATCATAAATCATGCAGGCTCTTTATTTAAGTGTTGGTTGCAAAGGTGTTTTTCCTCCTTTATTCTGCTTTAAAAAGAAAAGCATTGAAAGCCCTTGAAACAGGCAAGATGCAGCAGCATGCAGACTTCACAGCAGCAGCAACCTCTAATACATTTTGTCATGCAATTAGTTGAGTGTTTGAATCCTGAATGATTGGGTTGCTTTGCAGTAGTACCTGTGATTGTGACAAGACCTTTGGGCTTGGAATACAAATGCATTTCACGCTGGTGCTTGAGTTTTCCCCTCTTGTGGCATGTCAGAACTGTTGGCAACATGAGATTTGACTTCAGTTGATGTCTCCACTGGGCTAAATGTGTCCTGCTTAGTTTTGTTTTCTCTCTGGTTTTGCTGGAGCTGTGGGTGCAGTGGGCTCCACTGGGACAGCAGGTCAGGTGTTCAGTGCATCCTGACAAAATACCTATTTTGAAATGAGTTGCTGTGTTCCCAGCAAAGCTTGTTCCCAGCAAATTGGAAATGAAAGGATATCTTCTCATCACAAAGACAGTAATTTCAGTAGGATCAAGTTCTTTTTTTCTCCCCCTTTATGGAAATGCAGGAATGATTAATAATCAACACATTTCTGTAGCTGCTTTTGTTCTATATTCTTTGAACCTCTTAGGCTGTCATCTATTAATTTTAAACCTCTGAAGGCACAAGTATAGAAATAGATGATGTAGTAATCCAGGAGGTGAAACTTGCTTCTGATGGAATTTGTGTTTTGTGTTATCTATATGCCTCCTGCATGAAAATATTTCACTTAAACACAAAAGGGGTCTTGGTTTGCTTTTAAATAAATAATCTCTTCATCCTGTGGAGTGTTAAAATCCTTCAGAGTGTATCAGAGCTGTGCAGCTTTCATGACTACAAAGTCAAGAGCTTCTATTTGCAGTACTTCCATCATTGCTGGCTATGCTGCTACTTCATCTTCTTTCCTGCTGTTTCTTGTATTTAAACTAAACCTTAAAAAGTACTACCCTTATATTTATTCTACTGTGAGCAGGCTTTGGCCTTGGAAATACTGGGTATCTAAGTATAGAAGAGTCTGAGGAGAAACTGCTACATTTCAACAGGGAATTGCAAGTTTTATTTTAATTTTAGTATTGCTGTGCAAAAAGAAGTTTGGTTTGGGTGGATTTTCAAGTAAAGAAGAAACAGCTGTGTTGGTGTTAAACATTCAGTGGGGTTTGTGATTTCTTTAAAGATCTTTAACTACATAGATTTCCCTCATCTGAAAGTACTCTGAAATGGATTTTTGAGATAGGGCAAATAACTCTTCTTGACTCTTACCTTTCTCCAGTTGGCACCTTGTAGAGTCTGGGTTTGTGTCTAACGAATTGCACGGCAACCCACCTTTTTGTTGCCAACAAAGGATTTGATGCTTTCTGTAACTGCAGAAAAATTGGTGAAAACTTTCTACTAAATGCTTAAAATAGCCAGGGGAGATCTGGAAAAAATGAGTGGTGTATTACACAACCAGCCTGGCTGAAGCTAAAAGTACTTCCAGATCATGTAGAAATGAGCACAGTAGAGAGTAGCAGAGGGAGAAGAACTGTGCGCTGCAGCTGATCTCTGAAAGTAGCAAAGATGGGAAGTTTTAACAGTGGCCGGTGTCCAGCTCTCACCCAGCAAAAGCACCGCTAAGCTTTGGATGTTGGCAGTGTTAGATTAGCAGCTTTCTGAGCTGTCTTCATGTACCGAGGGTAGAACTGACATAATAACATCGCCTAATGTCCTGAGTGGTGGGGAAACTGAAGACAAGACTGGGCAGCTTGGCGTGAAAAAAGGTGACTGTAGCTTGGGTGGGCTCTTGTATACTGTACTTGCTTCTCCAAATCATTCTTGCCTCTCTGAAGTTAGTGGTTATTAGCTGTGTTGGACAAGTCTTGCATTATATTTTATAATAGTTTCACTATTGCTCTACCTAAATGATACTTAAATTCCCATGCAGCTTAAAATAAAAATACCAGCCTGGTCAGATGTTTCATTTTGCTGTGAGAACAAATATTGTGCATATATAATTGAATTGAACTCAGCAGGTAGAATGAGATGGGGTTAGCCAGCGAGCTGGTGGTCATGGGGCAGGGCTGCAGGGAGCTTGCTGAACTGATGGTATGTGAAATAGTGATGGGCCTTTTCTTAGATCAGGTCCTGCAGTCGTGAGCCCAGATGCTGTTACACCTTTTATAGGGATTGACCGCGAGATGATTTTCACTTGCCCAGCAGCAACTCACCTACCCCACGCAATGCACTTCATGTTCACTACAGGATGGAAATAGAAGTGCTGCAGAGGCTCCTTGCAGGCTGAAAGTTTTGCTTTAGGGATGCTTTTCCAGGTTGATGTTGTATAAGCGTTGCTGTTTTGGCTGGTTTGCTGTTTTGCCAGGTACTTTTGTCAGATGTGTTTTAAAGGAAAAGTCTGTGTTCCTAAAAAGTGATTGGCAAAATGTAGTGGTGGTGAAGGGAAGAAATCCCAGCCTTTGTGAAATTCTGGTTCCTTATGCTTAAGGAGTGTAAATGATGATGAAGTTGGATGATGAAGTTGGGAAGCCTTGAGAGATGAGGATTGTCTGGGCAAGACATAGTCCTTCCCCAGGTATTAGGTGGAGACCTGTATATTGCTGCCATAGAAGGAAAAGAGAAGGGGTGGGATTAACCGGTTGTTGGGGGCTGAATAAATTAATTTGGATGGAAGTAGAGAATCTGACTGGTTGGGCTTGGACTGGCAGGAGAGGTTAGATGTTTGGAGACTATGACTAGGTAGGAAAGGAGCAAGGTCTAGTACAAGAGAAGGGAGTGGAAAAGGGAGAAGGGAAAATGAAAAGCATGGGGTAGAAGGATTTGTAGTTGGAGTAATGTGGCTGGCAAGTTTCTCTCTTCATTGAACCCCAGAATCCTTTGGGACATGGCATTTTCTAGTGTTTCGAATATCCTTGATTTTGGCTGTTCCTCTGTGATGCTGGTACATGCAGAAGATAACCCCACATTACTGGCAGTATTTTTGTGAGCAGAGGGCCATGTGGGGATCTGAATGTCCAAACAGAGGGAACAGTAGTGTATCACATGGTGCAATTACAGTCTTACTCAGTCCGTTTTTATTAGCTGCAAAGAAAAAAAAAGCAATTGCTGATGAAAGAACAGGATTTAGCTTGAAAGCATTGAAATACACATTTAATACATGCCCATGTAGCAATCTTTCATCATCTGCATGCTTGATGTGGTAGTATGCAATTAAACAATCACTTTTTCCTGCAGGACCTTTGTTCAGTGCTCAGGCCTGATGGTGTGTCATCATTTCATCAGCAGTTATGTAGTACTTCATACGTTTTCAGTGTGCAGTTCTGCTATTTTTCATTGTGTATCATAAAGATCTGAAAAGAAAATGCATTCCTTTATAGAGTTTGAATATGAACAATGATAAGATTTAATTAATTTGCAGTATTAAATTTATGTCACCTTTCCTGTGTGGCTAAAGCTGCTTAAATCTGTGGTCAGAGCAGATAACTGATTGTTTTGGCTGCTTTGGCTTCATTTTGGATCTGTTAGAAATAAGACCTCACTTGGATAAGCATAGTGTCTGACAAGTAACTGGTTTCTCTTACACAGTCATCACTACTGTGGGTTGTAGATTGCTGACCGTGATGGTGCTCAGCTAGCACAGCCTTGCGTGTTGTTTTTTGTAAACATATAAGCCCATGGAATCTGCAGATATAAAAGTCTTCTGTCCATAAAGTTCACGTAGCTTGACCTGTGCTGACATAACATTCAGTACTGGCCAGCCTCTAGTGGTCATATTGAGGTGAAGTTTAACTCCTCAACCACTCAAGAAATAGATTTCATAGAACAAATACTAGGGGGGAGAAATTTTTTGGGTGCTTTTCATTGTTTGCTTTAGATCTGTAGTTTTGTAAGTAGGCAGAAAACATAAGAAAAACATGGTGTTTTGCTTTCTTGAGTTGAACAAAGTCGAACACTTGTAGACCTCTCCCTTGTGCTACAGAGAGGGGGTTGCTCACAGTTACCAATTCAGAAGTTAAGCTGAACTTGACAACTTTCTTGACTAAAAAGGATGGAAAAAAGTACACTTGCACTGTGACTAAATCTAGCATACGATTAATTCTTCTGTGCAGTTCTGTGTGTTAATTGCTGTCATTGTGTGAACTGATGGCTTAAGCAAAAATAGAATATTTTATAACTGGTATGTTGCTTACAATGCATAGTCTTTGCTTAAAGTGCCAGCCCGCAGTGGCTTTTTGAATCTATTCTGCTGTCAATCTCTGTGAATCATCTTTATGTAAATGAAAAGTACGTTGAAGAGAGCAAATGTGGAAAGTGTGGTTTGCACTTCGTTTTCCACTTCTTGTTTGTTCAGAAGCTGTAAGCTGCTAGTGTCAAAGTGGAAGGGAGTGCTTCTGGATAGATGCAATCAAATCTCTTTCCACATACCCTCAGCTCTTTCTTTTCTTCCCCGGTTTGTGTCACTGTTAAAGGTCCTGAGTGTAATACCCAGCTCCTGCTGGTATGCTGGGCCACCAGGTAAGCAGGCTGCAGGAATCACTGTGGTGGTTTGGGATGAGTTGATCAGCCCATTTGGTAGTTGCTGGCTCACTGAGATGGATCTGCCACCACTGCTTCACCCCATTAGAAGGGGATTTAGTTTTGAAGACAGACCTTTGCCCTTCTGTGCAAGGTGTTTGATGTTGCCTGGTAGATCTAACAGTGCTTCAAAGATGAATTAGGCAGGCAGAGTGACATCAAATGGATCTTTTCCTTGGGGAAGAGTGAAAGTGTCAGTCTCAAATGGCATCCCAAGGTAAAATTATCAAGGTCTGTCTCTAGTAGGGCAACTTTAGTGCCCCTTCAGCAACTTGAACACTGGCAGAGCTGAAATTACTTGTCTTCAGTGTGGGGCTTTTCCCTTTACGGTTGACATGCATCATGTGTGCCAAAAAGAGTTGTCCTTTTCAGACGGGGAAGGTAAAACCCCCAGATAAGTCTCTCCTCAGTTTGCAGCTTCCCTAAGTGCAGTGCTTGCCTACAAGAATACACCAGGAGCCTTGAGAAATACCCTGTGAATTAGAAGCCTGCAGCCTTACATCCCTGCCGTTGCCAGAGAGGCACTAGGAACAGCCTTCTGGCTTTTGGCACTTTGTTTAAACTTCTATGCTGCTGCTTTAGGCACTGCCTTTGAATAGCTTAAATTTATTTTTTTTGTGTTCAGTTGCTTAGCAGCAAAGAGGAGGAAAAACAGTAAAGGCAGCTAATTTGGTTTTATTGCTGATAAGTGAGAATGTCTTGAACACAAAAAAAGTATTTTTAATAAGACTAATGAGTTGTAATTCCTGCTTTTGCCAGGCTGGATGTTAAATAAACTGTGTCGATGGACTGGGTAAAGAACCTGACACCCTGAGGGGTTTACTGTTAGATCAAGCGGTGCTTTGAATGTCTGAGCTTGTGGGCGCTGTTATTTGGGGTGTTTTATGCTGCTGTTACTTTATTAAGTGAGTTTCTCCAATGAGTGTCTCCAGTTCTTTGTGCCTCATTTTTTTCCCCTAGCAATAGGAGGAATTTGATTGAAAAACTCAACAAACACCAAAAAAAAACCCCACAGCCCCAGAGTTGTGTGCAGCAGTGTGTCTACTAAAATACAGACACTAAAAGTTGAAAGCGTGCAGAACAAATCTGTTTTCCTGGGAGAGCATTGGAACGTTGTTACCATTTTAGTAGGGTACCAGTTTTGACTGGGACAAGTTATAAATTTTCTTGTCTTGCATCAGATGTTTGGCAGCAACAGTTAATTTGTATCATTCATGGGGCAACATTCCTATTGCTCAAAAAAGCATTGGTCTGATAAAGAGCTTTTTGGAATTGTTTATAAAGCTTTCCTTGCTGCTGGTTCCTTGGACAATGTTAGCAGCACAAATCCAGATAATTACAAATGGTTGAAGCAATCTTTCTGTTTATTTCATCTGTTTTTATAGATTGCCTTTTCAAACTATGTCCCATGAACCGGTACTCTGCTCAAAAGCAGTTCTGGAAAGCAGCAAAGCCAGGAGCTAACAGCACCACAGATGCCGTGCTACTCAACAAACTCCATGTAAGTATATCTGTTTAGGCTCCCTTTGATCATCAGCACTCTCATCCATACTGCTTTAAGTATGTATTTCCAATCAACTTGATGCAGTTAACCAGGAGTCACTGAGAAAGTATATAGAAATCCGTGTACAAGACTCCTTCTGAAACGTTCACTGAGATCTAACTTTGATTTATGACAGCATGCTGTTCAAGGTCTGTGTTTCCCAGTACTGGTATTTATGACACTGGGTTAGAGTCATGGTAACCATTTAAGCTTCTGTCATTAACCTGTGCTAATTGTAGTAATGCTCTATGTGGGTGTTTTGTGTGGTAACACCATAAAAATAAGACCCTGCAAACAATTGTATGGAGTAGAGGATTCTGAAGCATTGCATCTTGACATCTTAACTCATGGGAGTTAGCTGGGCTGGTAGATACCAACTGAGCTACCAGTCTGATAACTTTGGGGATTCCACAAACAAACATAGCTGCTGTTAATACATGTAAAGGTTGATGGGTAATTATGAGTAATTATAAGGCCGGACAGCCTCTCCTTCCTTATTAGCTTGCAGTATTTAATATTTTCTATGTAAAATGTTGACATTCAGCAGTTGAAAACCCAGTAAAGCAGTTGATTGCTGTTTTTAGAATTCCTATATAAAAAAAAAGCCAACTTAACTTAAATACCATCTGTTGAATTTAGAGTTAAATAAACTCCATGTTTATGTTAAAATTACATAGCTAGAATACTTCATGTCAAAATTACAATTCTAAATATTTTTAGTTTCTTTAAGCCTATATTAAGCTCATTGTAAACTGAAATATGAAATGGCCCTGTAGGAGAATGTCATTTGCTGATTGCCATATGGCTGCCTTGCTCCTGCATTTCACAAAGGCTGACTGTTTGACTCATTTTGCTGCTGAAAACATAATTTTATAACCTAGAAGTATTAATTTAGCAAGGAGAAAGCTATTTTGGTACTGGCTGTAGCACAAAAGTCCCTCACTTGAGCTGTATTTTTTCTGCCCTGTTAATGATGATAACAGAAGCAGACCATGCCAGCAAGCTTTAAGGAACAGGGTATTCTGAGCTTGGTTTTTCTGGTGTATAAGGGAAGAGGAGAGTTTATGACCGTGGGTTTTGTGTGAGTTAATGGATTTTAAGAGAAAGTATGGTTTAAATACTACATCATGTAGAAGAAAAGTACTTTGTGATCCTCCTGCATTTGAATGTAATTTAAAGTTGTTTCCTCTTTCCTCAGTACATGCCCGTTCAGGTATTTGGGTTCCTATTCATCTGACACTTTACCGTGTGGTGCTGGGATCCATATGGAAATGCAGGATGTGATTTTTCCTGTATTTAGCCCCAGCCAAGTGATGTTTGTGCAGAAATGCACCACCATGCATGAACTGCTTGCTTGATTTGGTGAAAGGATTTTACAGTATTATTGGAGGTTATCTAATCTGCATTGTTTTGGCATAAAGGCTGATCCTTTCTATATCATGTGCCAAATCAGGCCTTCAGTGACCTGAGGCTGATGCACAGCTTTAAACTAATTTGGTCCCATGTATATCACTCATCTATCAGAACTTCTTTTTCTGCCAGTCATATGGGTACATGTGTCATGTTGTCATTTGTCAGACATGCAATACACTGAAACCCCTTGCATTTTGTTTGATGTGTGTTGGGGGGGGCCGTGCCCTGAAACATGTGTACATTTGTTACCTCTGCCCATGATCAGATGTCTTTATCAGTGCATGTGACTCTTAACAAAATTGGTGATGCAACATGTATTCATCATCACTTGCCTTTTTTGGCTTCTGTTTGTCTGCCAGTGGAATTTATTGTCTGCTGTGGAGCACTCAATGCTGAGGTCAGGTTATTTTAAGTTAATGCCATTTAAGGGATTTAAAATGTGGGACACTTGTCTTTCTTTGGTATCAAGAATCAGTGCTGGTTGAGAAGCTGACATCTAGTGGCCAGAGAAAGTGATTCTGTCTTGAACAATTGTCAGTTTTGGTGTGTGCTTTTGAAATGCATCCAAAGCCTTAATCATATTTTTGCAGAACACTACTTTTTTTATTCACAATAAATGTGGTACCCAATCCAGTGCAGGCAGAGAAGTCTGTGCTTGCCGTTGAGATGGCCCAGTGTTTGAAATAATCCTTTCTTGACAGAAGACTTTGAAATCAAGCAAAAAAAGCGTTGTATTTCAGTAATAAAGAGAAAATCATGTGGCATTGTGTTTCTGAATGTATTTTTAAATGTGCATGAGCAGCTGTATTCCAGGTTCTCTTGGAGTCAGAGCCAGCTATCCTACCTAGCACAACTTCCAAAAATAGCACATTTGACGTAAGCTGAAGATGATGAAATTTTGTAACATTATACAGATGCTCTTCCTTTGCAGTAGCTGAACTTTTTCTTGTGTTGCTATACTTTCTTACTACAGTTAGGAGCTGTGGGCACTTTTCCTCTCCAACAGAAAACTGGACCTACTTCTGTCCTTGAGATCTGAGAACCAAATCATAAACCTTGATGCTTGGGCTCCTAAAAAGTCTAGTTTTATGATCAGGGGACTGGAGCACCTCCTGTATGAAGAGAGGCTGAGAAAGTTGGGGCTGTTCAGCCTGGAGAAGAGAAGGCTGTGTGGAGACCTCATAGAAGCCTTCCAGTATCTGAAGGGGGGGTATAGGGATGCTGGGGCGAGACTCTTCATTAGGGACTGGTAGTGATAGGACAAGGGGTAATGGGTTCAAACTTAAACAGGGGAAGTTTAGATTGGATATGAGGAAGAAATTCTTTCCTGTTCGGGTGGTGAGGCACTGGAATGGGTTGCCCAGGGAAGTTGTGACAGCTCCATCACTGGTGGTGTTCAAGGCCGGATTGGACATAGCCTTGGGTGGCATGGTTTAGTGGGAGGTGTCCCTGGGCATGGCAGGGGGGTTGGAACTAGATGATCTTAAAATCCTTTCCAACCCTAACTATTCTATGATTCTATGATTAGTCTCTACCACCAGACACCAGTTAAAATACAGTTTTACTTAGTTTTTATTAAAAAAGTAATTTTTCATGTAAAGTAAGGGAGAATGAAATAGTTTACAAACAGCCTGGGCAAAATGGCTCACTTGTAAAAACAAAGCAAAGTGCAAGAGACTAGTCAGAAAGGAAGTTATTAAATAGAACAGTGTATCCCTGTGATTATTCAATTTTGCAAGGGCTTTCCCTTTTTTTACCATATTAGTGTTGTACAGAAATGCTCACCTGCATCTTCACAGCCAGTGTCTAGTAGCGCAGGGTATCCTTTAGCCTCATGCCTTACAAACTATGTGGTGCTGGGAGGTTGGGAACTCACGTGCTCAGAGCTGCAGTGGGCATTTATAAATGTCTTATAAATAATCGGCTGTGTGGTGAAGATGATTAGAGTTGCCATAAAAAGGCAAGCTGGAGAAGAGTTGGGGCCTGTGTCGGCAAAGTAAAATAGAGAGCCAAAGTTGAGGTCCTTTTCTTTCAGTTTGTGCAGAAGTCAGTAGAAAGGTATATGAACTTCCTGGCTTGAGTTGTTACCCATCCCTTTTCACCTCCTTCCATACATGTGTTATTGTCTTCTCGTGGCTTGTTTTCTGTCATGTCTGAGGACAGGGAGGTACTGGAATGTTTCCAGAGAGGGGCAGTAGAACTGGTGAAGGGTCTGGAGCACAAGTCTGAAGAGGAGCAGCTGAGGAAAGTGAGGTTGTTCAGCCTGGAGAAAAAGAGGCTCAGGGGGGACCTTATCACTCTCTACAACTACCTGAAAGGGGGATGGAGCAAAGTGGGGGTTGTTCTCTTCTCCCAGGTAACAAATGAAAGGACAAGAGGAAATGGCCTCAAGTGGTGCTAGGGGACGTTTAGATTTGGTATTAGGAAAAATGTCTTTACTGAGAGGGTTGTCAAGCATTGGAACAGGCTGCCCAGCAAAGTGGTGGAGTCACCATTCCTGGAGGTATTTAAAGACGTGCAGATGTGGCATTTTAGGGACATGGCTTAGTGGTGAACTTGGCAGTGCTGGGTTAAGGGTTGGGCTCAATGGTCTTAAAGGTCTTTTCCAACCTAAACAACTCTATCCAATTATGGGTTGCTTAAATGGTGTTTGTCTATCTTCCTGAACAACTGAAAAAGGAAATTGGAAATTATGTTGTTGGAAGAAGAAGATTGGACTGTTTCAGATGCTCACCGTTTCTCCAATTCTTTGAAATGCTCTTAACCTCGAGTCTTTGGCCACTCTTTTTAAGAAACAGTCAGCAATTGAAGTGTTCTTTAATTTCAGCATGCAGCAGATTTGGAAAAGAAACAGAACGAAACTGAAAACAGAAAGCTGTTGGGAACAGTCATCCAGTACGGCAATGTTATCCAGGTAGGCTGTGAGCATCTTTGCAAGCTGTATAGGATTTTGATCAAACTCTTCTGTTCAATGTGACTTCAAATTTCTGGAATTCATGGACAAGAGTCTGCTTTTGCAAGGTACTGATAGTGTCCTGAAGTGGGATCCTGTAAAGCAGAACTTCACAGGAGTACTTATAAGTACTTTTATTGATGAAAGATATATAATATAATAATAATATCCTTTTTTGATTGGACTGCAAACATCAGTGCTATCAAGAACAGTGATAAGTTTTTTGCCTGTATTTTCCCATAACTCCCATATGTTCTGTGCGTATTTATCGTAGTCAGAAGGCATCAAAAAGTGATTTTCTGTACAAAAGTACTTTGCTAAATTTACTGGGTACTTAACAACAGCTGATTGGAGCTGGGTGGGTTTGGAGCTGGGATGTGACCTGTTGCAGTATACGTACCCATGCTGATGGTGTGCAGTCTGCAAGGTGGTACACATCCGATGGTAGAAGAATGTGACACTCGGGGGAGAGTCTTCAAAGAAGCAGTCATGTTTTCTGTGAAATGAGACAGAGCAAAGCAAGATAAGGGCAGCTTTACTTCCCACCACTCCCTTCATACCAGGGAAAGCCACTTAGTCACCAGCGTTTTACAACTTTTGATCCTGGGATTTTGAGCAGGCTGTCATAAAGCGACAAGGGCATTTCTAAGTGTTTATCATTTGCTGCAGAAGGGACAGTTGGATTAGCTGAAGGTGTTTTGTGCTGTAGGACTGTATACTGAGAGAAGTATAAGTGAAATTGTGCCTGAATTCATAAGTATTTTTACATAATCTAGTCTTTATTTTAGTTCCTGTGTAGTACTATCATTATCTTTTGCTCTCTATTAATTGAGGGGAGGAAAAAAGAGCATTCTTAGAACTGAACTCTAATTCTTATTCTAGCTGCTTCACTTAAAAAGTAACAAATACTTAACAGTAAATAAGAGGCTTCCAGCTCTACTGGAGAAGAATGCTATGAGGGTGACCTTGGATGAAGCTGGAAATGAAGGTTCCTGGTTCTACATACAGCCCTTCTACAAACTGCGTTCCATTGGAGACAGTGTAAGTGCAAAGGGGAATATCTTCATATGCTGCTTTGTGCACAGCTTGGCAAAGCTTGTTTCAGGAGGCATGTCATGTAATTAATGAAACGCACAGAGCTACTGCATGATGATGCAGGAACAACCTTTTTCCTATGCTGTCATGAGGGGGAGGAAAATTGCTATGGTAACTTGTATTTTGGAAACGTGGAATGATTTAACGTTGGAGGGAGTAAGGGACCTAATTATGCTATCCTTTCACAATTCCTGTCCAGTGCAAAATGGTAGGAAATGTTGAGTTCCTTCGGTAGATTTGGAACAAATAACTGACATCTTGGTTTTTCTTGTTCTCCGTTTGGAATCAAAATACATCATCATTTTGTATATGAGGAATGAAGTAATAATGAGATTAAATGGTCCCATTCACAGGAAACCTGTAAAATAGTTGGTTCCAAATTAAATGCATTACCATTTTAATCTCTTAATCTCTATTTTACGAAATCTGAGCCACTTGGGTATACTATTTACCTAAAACCAGGAGGTAGTGAGCCTCTATGTGCCTTATATCCAGGCATATATTTTGCACCTAGGCATAGCAAACTTCATCAAGCAAGAATTATTTATCCTGTGGGCTAGCCCCATATAGAATCATAGAATAGTTAGGGTTGGACAGGATCTTAAGATCGTCTAGTTCCACTCCCCCGCCATGGGCAGGGACACCTCACACTAAAACATGTCATCCAAGGCTTTGTCCAATCCAGCCTGGAACACCACCAGCGATGGAGCTGTCACAACTTCCCTGAGCAACCCATTCCAGTGCCTCACCACCCGAACAGGAAAGAATTTCTTCCTCATATCCAATCTAAACTTCCCCTCTTTTAAGTTTGAACCCATTACCCCTTGTTCTATCACTACCAGTCCCTCATGAAGAGTCCCTCCCCAGCATCCCTATACCCCCCCTTCAGATACTGGAAGGCTGCTATGAGGTCTCCGAGCAGCCTTCTCTTCTCCAGGCTGAACAGCGCCAACTTTCTCATCCTATCTTCATACGGGAGGTGCTCCAGTCCGCTGATCATCCTCGTGGCCCTCCTCTGGACTTGTTCCAACAGTTCCATGTCCTTTTTATGTTAGGGACACCAGAACTGCATACAGTACTCCAAGTGAGGTCTCAATGTTTTGATATGTTTTGATGTGACTATTCTTTTTCTACAGACGCATTTACACACATGGTGAAGCCAAAGCACAGGGTAGTGCAGTCTTAGTGGCCCCTAAGTGCTTTTCAATTGCACCACTTCTCAGGCACTTTATTACTAAGGTAGTTCTTTTCAATGCAGAAAAGGCTTTTTGATTTTAGACTTTGTCCTAGAAGAAGGGAAGAACAGGACTTTTACTGTCCAGAATAAAATGCATCAGCCTGGTCAAGAATCTGACCTTGCAAATGAAAGTGCGTTTTGGAGGAGGAAGAGTTTTGGCTGACCTTTTCTATAGGAATTATTTATTAAATGTTAACCAGTGAAGTAAGTTCATGAAAGCAGCACATAGGTTAATTACCAGAATTGCAGTCTGTTTCTTCTGGAAGTCTCTGAGTCCAATAGTATAGGGTTTTTTTCTTTCTGAATGACTGAGTATGGTGAGCTAAATTCTGAAGCAAACAGAATCCTGGTTTTCATACTCAAGACTGGCATCTCTCCAAACTGCAAGAAGGTGATTTCCTCCCATCACTCCCATTAAAAAAGGAAAGAAAAATGCTTTCTCAGTGTGCAAATTTCTGTCTAATGCTGTACTTATCTACAGGTTGTCATTGGAGACAAAGTAGTCCTTAATCCTGTCAATGCCGGCCAGCCTCTCCATGCCAGTAGTCATCAGCTTGTCGATAATCCAGGGTGCAATGAGGTAAGAGCAGGTTGACACAGCTGGAGCAGCTGCACAAACCTCTGTATGTTTCAGCTAAGGTGCTTGGTTTTGTGTTGTACGAATCAGCAAGTTGGTCTGTACCTGTGGCATTGTTTAGGAATCTTGTTGAACAGCAACTTAATAGAGCTAGCAGACATTTCTCATGTCTGTTGTGCGTTGGACAGAGACTTGAGTTTGATTTATTTTTGCTTGACTAGCTAAGGTTTTCCTTCAGAATCAAAAGTTGTGGTGCAGTGATGTGTAGCAAGTGACTTCCTAACAAGTCAACTCTGTAGTTACTTTTTCTGGAGTAATACAGAGAGGACTTTCCCTCTCGGGTAATGCAACAGGCAGTAGGAGTTTGTGGCGGTATCTTGTCCTAAACCAGAGGCAGTGGGAATGATGGTTTTGATTATCCTTTTAGGTCAACTCTGTGAACTGCAATACAAGCTGGAAAATAGTCCTCTTTATGAAATGGAGTGATAACAAAGATGATATTCTCAAAGGGGTAAGACTCAGAACTCTAGTTACTTGTAACTTGTTTGCTGATAGGTAACATCTGTACTGATGATGCTGTCTGGTCTTTGACAGGGGGATGTGGTGAGACTGTTTCATGCAGAACAGGAGAAGTTCCTGACTTGCGATGAGCACAGGAAGAAGCAGCATGTCTTCCTGAGAACGACAGGGAGGCAGTCAGCCACATCTGCAACCAGTTCAAAAGCCCTGTGGGAGGTAGAGGTAAGAATTGTAACCCAAGCTGTAGGCGGCTTTGTAGGAACAATGACTCTTTCTGTTTAAAAACAGTGTACCTGGATTTCTTTTCCTTTTTTTTTTTTTAAGGTAAAAGTCTTCCTGGTGTTAGAAGTTTAATCTTGAAATGCCTTTGCTTACTCTGCTTTCTGTACAAAATCTAAGTGGAATTCTCATCTCTGGTGGTGCAGCATCGCTTTCAACTTCAGGTTCCTGACAGTTCAGAACAAGGAGACAAAGAAATATCTGTGAAGTTATTTTCTTACCGGTCACTAAAGTGTAATAGCAGCTAATAATTTCAACCGTCCTGCTGAGCGTCCTGAACACTCTATTTTTGGTGTGGATAATGTGACTATGCATATCCTTATTTGATGGGAGATTGCAAGCCTTTGCTAGGCCTTGTGTGTTGCTCGTCTGAATTATCTTTTTTCTTTACTTGGCTTTTAAATAGTCATCTTGGACATCACTTGCTTCTTAAAATGACCTCAATCTGTTGGTGTTACAAGAGTTCTACAATTTTAAGTGCTTTCCATGCAAACTGCATGTGAGAATCATAAAATTAATTGGAATGGTGAATAAATATTTTTCATGTTCTTTTTCTAGAAGTGTCTGCTTTGATACACAGCTTCTCCAATTTTTTAATGTAAAGCCTACCTATAATTTCTATTACTTTGACAAGTTAGAACACAGCAGTGGCTTCTGTGGTTACTGTCTGCATTTACCACTGGGTATCCACTGGTCCTTCATTTACCAGTTATGCACTTACTTAGTTGTGCATATGACGCAGAAGTAAGATAGTCCTTTCCCAACTCAGCTATGCTGAGTTTTCCCTAGGGAAGCAGGTGCAGCCATAGAGGAGCTGATACGAAGTAACAGATCATCTGATGTTAGAGGTATCTGTTGATGATGGAGAGCTTAGAGAGTAAATGCAAATACCTTCATATTCTTTTGTACAGCAACGTTGCATTTGAAATATTTCCAGGTGTCTTCCCTCATCCACTTCAAGAAGATGAAAGTAAAAAATTAGTTATACCAAAAAGGTAAAGGAGTTATGTTTCTTTAGGAAGCTTGTTTCAAGACACACGTGTATCTAGAGTGCCTTCTGTAATTGGTTCTCTGCCAACTTGCACCATAATCTTCATGTTATCCTTCACAACTTGTTGAACTGAACTAGTTGTAGCCAGCCCAAAGTATTTACGTGTGTTGTTCACATACGAAAGGTTGTTTCATCTTTTCTGGAGCTCCTTGTTTCCTCTGATCTGTACATGAAATACCGTAAATGCTGTGTTTGAAGTGGAGGTCAGTAACTTACAGTATAAATGTGGTTTCCCTTTTCTTGTAGGTGGTACAGCATGATCCCTGTCGTGGTGGTGCGGGGTACTGGAATAGCCTTTTCAGGTTCAAACACCTTGCTACTGGACACTACCTGGCAGCAGAGGTATGTATTGGGGCTTGCTTAGAAACTCTGCCTTTCCTTCCGCAGTATTTTCTTCCTTTTGCACCTTCTGAAAATCTTTCATTTCCTGCCCTAAAAATAGACACAGGGGAGGGGAGGAGAGCGGTGTTTGGGTCGTTAGTATTAATACAAAAGTAGAAGGCCAAACACAGTGAGCAAGACAAAGAAGATGTGACAGAATACCATGGTACAGGAGTAGTCTTGAGCTTGTTTCACTTTTTGTGTGAATTCTAGAGGCAATAACTCTTCTTCTGCACAGAATAGACACTAAATGGTATTCTGTCATGTGGGCGGTAGAATCAAGATGAATTTATTAATAGATGAATAAATTGTAAATGGCTGAGAGCCTTTGGGGGAAAATGAATTGAACTATTGTTAGGTTCCCTTGAATCACTGATTTCTGAGCTGACCTGAGTGTAAAATGAAATGTAGTTAGACTTCAGACCAGTCTTGTAAGAACTGTAGATAATGCTTAGCTGTCCCAAACACAAAATAAATAAGCGTGTCTCTCTCCATGGTGAACATCTTTCCCTCATGGAAATAAGATTTAAAGATACTTTATTTTCAATAAATAAATAAGGCTGAGGGTTATAATTTTGTGAGTTTTGCTGCTTAGCAGTTGTAAATGTTTATTAAACCTACTTCTGTTTACTTCAAAGTGTGGATAAATCAACATGCCAATACATAAACCTCTGTAAGTAAAAGCTGTCCTGGATGTAAGAGTGTGTAGCAGGGCAGAAGGGCTGTCTCAGTCCATGTTATTGACCTGAGAGCTTGAGTGGGAAAAGTCCATATTAAATATCCATTTTATATTATAAGCCGATTGGAAAAACAGTGCTTAGTCACATGCAGGCTGACAAATCCTTTTCAGTAGAGAGGGATCCAGTACAGAGCTTTTCCAATAAATCTTGAGTTTGCTAATCTCCCAAACCAAAATCATGGTCTTACATCATACAAAAATATACCATAGGAGATTGCTCACCTGATCAGTGGTTAGAATAGTTTGTTCAAAATGATTTCTACCAAGCAATTCCTAGTTGGAATTTTCACTTGGGAATTTTAAAACCACCCTGAAACTTGGTAACTCTCTACCACTTTTGCTCCTTTAGTGGTTATCCTGAACAAGACAAATCTCTCTGCGTGTTTGCAGATTACTTAACTGCTTACTTTATGGGCAGGCAGCTGCCTGGTAAGGAATGAATTGGTTTGCACAGTGTATTTTCTGCATGCCTGTAGTGCTGTAGCAGTAGAGTGCATTTCTTACACAATAAGTTTAGAGCTCACTGAGGTTGTTTCCTGCTTCCAGCTCTGTTAGAGTTTTGACGTGCCTGTGATTCTGTTTCATCAGGTAAACCCTGACTATGAGGAAGATGACCTGGAGTGTCAATCCTCAGTAAGTATAGGCAAGAGTATGATCTTGCCCCTGATTGAGGAATGCTTGACACAGGCCCAGGTATTTACCTGGCCAGTGCATAGATGGTCCAGGCTTTGTTTCTAGTGAAGAAACTGAAAGAATGAGAGTTATCTTGAAGGCTTTTAAGGCCTGTCCAGAGGAGTGGATATTGAGAACTGGGTTAGGCTTTAGTGAAGAGCAAAGCACTTAGAACTGAATTGATATGTTACCTGGCCCCCCTCACCTCCCACCTTTGTAGCATCTCTTTTTCTGTCTTCCTGTTTCTTAAAACTTTGTTTCCTTGAAGCACTCTCTTGAATAGGTCTGAAAAGCAAGCTGCTGTAGGTGACACCAGATGGCAAGTGTCCCTAATGGGACGTTCTCGTAGTGCTGTGCCAGTCAGTTGTCTGACCTCCATGTTTAAGAAATTAACTCCCCCTCTTGTTTTAGTTTGTCGCAAGAAAGGCAGGATAAAGGGTCTAGAGAGCAGGAATGGCAGGGTGAGGATAATTTCAGTGCCATTCTTCTGATTTTCCTGTGAAAGCAAGTCTTGTTTTCAATAAGTGTTGTCTCAAACAGTGAGTGTGCTGATGCTTTTTGTTAATAGAAGCTTCGCTTTGGTGTCAAAGGGAAATGGCATTGTTTCAATAGTTGAAAAAAGCTAAAAGTGGAACAGCACTTTCCATTGTAGATTCTATTCTTTTAGTTGGGTTTGACTGAAGGCTTATGCAGCTTTCTTGGTAATTTATCCTGTATTATGGAAGATTTGCTTCATTTGGATATGAAAAAGAACTACTCCAGATTTTTGAAAGATGAATGCACTCTGACACTTTGAAATCCTGCAGTGTGGATTTCTCCTCCTAAAAGAATCTGTCTTTGTAGCCTGGCCATTAAAACACTTGCGTTTGCCCCAAGATATTGAGCTGTTACCCTCATTAGTTCTTGGTGCTATTTGGCAACAGACACTGATCTGAGAGCTTCGCTTGGGTAAACATACAGGAAAATTGAGCACTCCCCTGTCCCAAGCTATTGTTTGTGGGGAAAATCCAACATTGAACTATGCTGTTGGCTTAACTTTTTGAAAGTTAATCAGTGTTGAGGTCTTTTATGTAGCCATCCATCCTTCTGGTGATATGCGAATATCTCCTGATAAGTGCAGTAATAATGATAACACACTGGCTTCGGAGTTGCTCTGAATTTTGCCTGCTGTGTCTCTTTTACCACTAGGTGGCAAAAATAGACCATAAAGTGTAGGATCAGGAGTACATAATTCATTTCTGACGTGAAATTACTGCATCGTTTAACATTCAGTGGTGACAGGATGGTGTAGGCTGCTTTATCCAACTTTATCCGAACTCCAACTTGATCCAAATGTGAGCTGTCTGCAAGACAGCAGGTTTCTTTGCACAGCTCTGTGGTTTGTTGTTTTATTCTTATCGCCTTAGTGAACTGTACAAGAATAGGGTTTAAATGGACATGGGTAAGATGCCAGCCAGTACCTTTCGAAGTTCAAGGGGACTGCTGTTGTCAGCTTTCAGGTTGTAGTTTTAGTTCCCCTTAAATTGCCCTATTTCTAGTTTTCTGATTTGCAACTCATTTTCAGCTTTGCCACACTTTCAGTAGTTGACCAGTTGTCTCCTGAAATACAAATTGTGAATATAGAGCAGCTGCCTTACTGTGGGGATGAAGGAGACAGCTGAAATGGGGAGGACTTATTCCAAGTGAGCGAATTTCTCCTGGTGTAAAGCCTCCAGATGGACTCTGTTGGGTGTATAGTTACTTCTTTTCTTGAAGGCACGCTCCCAATGTGTATTTCTGTTCCATACAGCTATCTGCCTGTTCCCATGTGCAAAATCAGACTTTAAATGTCACTACTTTGCAGCCAAGTTCATTGACTGCAAATGTGCTAACTACAGAGTATCCTGAGGCACAATCATGTTAGATACCTTTTCCGTATGTTTGAGGATTGCAGTGCCTTACACCAGAACTTGGAATTGAGTGTTGAACCTTCCACCAGTGCCATGATCACAGAGAAGCTGATGAATTGCTTGATCACTCTGAAAATTACACCTAGGATTCAGATGTTTGTATGTGGACAGCTGGCTCCTGTGTTGTGTCAGACAGTTAACAACTTCTTTACTGACTAGTGATAACTGGTAGATCCCTAAGAAGGGTTTTAGAGGAAGTTGCTGTTCCCTTTTTCCCACTTATCTTCGTGTTTTTCTACCTCTTTTTCCTTTTGTCTGAAAATCCAGAGTTTTATTCAGTTGGTGTTAGTATCTTTATTTTGCTGAGAGGCTGGTAATTTGCTGCCACTTTGGGAATAGAGATACTTCTGATGCCATGGCTTTTGTAGCATGTCATTGTGTTTGAGTGCATTATGAGTTGTAGTGTGAACAGCAAGACATCTGACTTCTTGATTAGCTTTTTGTTTTGTTTGTCTGTGAAAGATGTCCCATTTTTGCTGCTGAAGGTGATTATTTCCCAGCAAGATTGTTGGTACATAGTGCTGCTGGGTTTTATTTTTGCAGCTCTTGTAATTACTTTAAGAGTGATAATTGCAATATGTCCAATACATTTCAAGACCTAGTAGTGCTGGGATGGGGATCTTGACAGATGTGGGTCATCTGAAACAGTGTACTGTGGGTGAATGGGGCATTCCGAGTCTCTTCTGGAACTGCCTGCAAGACATAACCTCTGTGGTTTAGGATTTATTGTCTTTGTGATCCCAAAGTACTCAGAAGCTATTAACACCAGGGAAAGCAAAGAAATGATTGGCAAGAGCAGCTACTTGTCAGTTCTCCTGGTGTCCTGAAGCCTGGCTGTCTTAACTGGTGCTTTGGAGTGGTTCAGTCATGTCTGCAGTTACTGGACACCTCTATTTCACGCTAGGTAGGTGGGTTTGGAGGGCTTGGTCTGACTCTGTGTGATGGGACTTCTTCCACAGCTGGACCCTGAGCAGGATGCCTCCAGAAGAGGCTTGCACAGTGCTCAGGAGAAGATGGCATACTCTCTGGTGTCTGTGCCTGAAGGAAATGATATCTCCTCCATATTTGAGTTGGATCCTACCACCTTGCGAGGAGGAGACAGCCTTGTCCCCAGGTACAGCTAAGCATACAACTCTGTTTTGGTGGTTTCTTTTTGGTCTCCCACTATTTTTCTTTAATCCTTTAGAATTAAGGTTCTTCCTCAAATTAATATAGAAATACTTGAGTGCCTGAAGCCTCATGTCAGTACCTTACAATGGAGTTATAAGTAACAGAACATCATTTTACAGATGGCGAAATTGAGTTTGACTTCCTTTCCAGTGAATAAACTTGGACTAAAAGCCTTGGGTGCCCTGTCAAGCTGCTCTCATGACCTGTTTGTATTGTGTTAGCTAGGATGTAATATCAGGCATTTAGCACTTCATTTTCTGTTATTTACATGTCCTTGCTACTTAAAAGGTGCTGTACCCTGTAAAGATGCTCAGTCTGCTTGCACACTCTGTGCTGTCTGTTCCCACTGAGAAAACATGGCACACTTGTTCCATCTAAGCAACTGTCTATATCACCAGATACTCTAAGTTAGCAGAAGTTATCATGGCCACCAAAAGCAGTGGTTCAGTCTGTCTCCTCTGTCCTTTGGGCTGCCATGGTAGTGTGTAGTGAGGAGGTTGTACTGCAGCTGAGAGACTGGCTTTTGTTCTGGACTAAGGTGCTCGTCTGGCTCTGGCTTGACAATTTTTGTTAAAGAGCTGGTACATGCAAATTAGCGTCATTGCCAGAAACGCCTGAGAAAAGAGTCTGGGACTGCTGCCCTGTAGGACTAGAGAAAATTCTTGCACACTAGTCTTATGATCTGGTCTCTTAATGGACCTTTGGTGCTTGTATGACATTGACTAGCTATATAAGCGCTCAAAATTTTCTCAGTTTAGAAAATATAAAATAGGTATCAATGAGTTATGGGCTGAAAAATAAGGGAGGAAGCTCATGGCTTGGATACTATAATGTGCGGGCTTGAAGAGGCTTTATTTCTTACTGTGAAGCAGCTGTTACACAACAAAATATAGAAGTAGTTCTGTTTCACAGGAGATTTATTTCATTATGTAAGACTACTTCCTAAATTAAATTTATAGAATGAACTAAGGGAAGAAGAGTTTTATTCCTGTTATGGTATGCAGGGTGGATAAAGGCAACACTATTATTCCCACTTGTTCCTGGCAGCATCTTGCAATTTGAACAATGTGAAGATTTCCCATCTGGGAAACTGACTCGTGCTTTGAAACTTTTGGCTTTCTTTCAGGAACTCTTATGTCAGACTTAGACACCTTTGCACCAACACCTGGGTTCATAGTACCAATATCCCTATTGATAAAGAGGAGGAGAAACCTGTGATGCTTAAAGTAAGTTCTGTTACTTTATGTCAGTGCATCCATTGATTCCTCTAGTTTCATTAAAGTGCTGTTTGCATAAGTTCCAGTCCATTGAGACTGTGGGGTTTGTCCAACAGCAAGCAGTGTAACAGTAATGCATAGTGCCTACCAAGAATATTTTATCTTAAAGGCTAGGTTTTCATGGTAGTTTACTAGTTATGCTGTTCAATTTCTGCTGTAACACAGTCATCACAAGGAGGGTTTTTTCCACTGTTTACAGCAACATTTTGCAATCTCACCTGATGTTTCTCTGGGTTTAGGAGCAGCTTTGAGCTTGCACAGAATGGTACTGTTCTCTCAAGGTTTGATTTGATCAGTGGTCTCATACTGCCAAAGTGGAGTGTGGCTTTTCTTCAGTTTTATTATCAGTGAGTATATGAATCAGTGCTTTGTTTTCTGCCTTGTGGTTTGATGGTAAAACTTCTCTGGGTTTCAGATTGGTACTTCTCCAGTGAAAGAGGACAAAGAAGCTTTTGCTATAGTACCAGTTTCCCCTGCAGAGGTTCGGGACTTGGATTTTGCAAATGATGCAAGTAAGGTTTTAGGTTCCATTGCTGGCAAGTTGGAAAAGGGAACAATAACCCAGAATGAAAGAAGGTAAGGAAACAAGATCATGTTGTTTTCTTTACTCAGTAACTGTCTCTCTGAAAATGTTGTCTATGTATGCTATTTTAGGAGAGGGATTTGGTTTCTTAGTGAGATTTTAAAACCAAAAAAACCTGATGGTTTTATTGCTGACGTGCCCATAGTGGAGGTTCTCAAGCCTGTTCTGTCAAGCCCTGTTGCTTTGTGAAATGAGAGCATGAGAGCTCTTGTTGTGAACTTGGAGGAATAATCCACAACATACCCTTCCTGGTGGGCTTTGGAAATTGAGTGTGGGAATTTATAATCCACCTTGTGAAGACAGAACATATGACTTCTTGCAAATCCTCTGGCAATCTGTGGAAAGTATGTGGCCACGCAAAAAGAGCACGGTCAGCTGTGTAAAACCAAGGCCTGTGTGCTTTTATAGCCAATGTCTTGTATTTGGCCTTGGGAGATATTATCACCTGATTACTTGTTTTTTTCCTGGCAATTTAAAGAACTGCCAAATAGAACTTGGTGAGTGTATAGTTGCCCTAAAGTGATATGATTGTCTTAGTGCTGCTGTGGTTTAGCTGTTACAGTAAGGGGATATAGCAATAGGGAGCATTAGTTCCTAACTTTAAGTTCGGTACAAACCTATGTGCTTTATCCGGTCTCTGAGTCAGTCTCCAATTTATGTTCTTTTTCTCACTTAGTGTTTTGAAATCTATATAAACTTACACTGGCATCATTCTTTTCACAGACAGAGTTTGTAGTCTTGTATTAACAACTTCTGGATTTCCTGTAGGTCTGTTACCAAACTATTGGAGGATTTGGTCTACTTTGTTACTGGTGGAACTAATTCTGGACAAGATGTCCTTGAAGTGGTATTTTCTAAACCTAATAGAGAACGGCAAAAGCTGATGAGAGAACAGAATATTCTAAAGCAGGTAGGCTGCATTTTTCTCTAAACACTGCCTACAAGAGAACCTAATAATAGCGAGCCTGGCCAAGTTACTGGAACCAAAAGATCCCTTGAGTTTCTAGCTTGCGGCAGACTGTAAGCATCCCATTGCTAGAATTAACAGCTACAGAACATGATGGTGAGTAAAGGTGATTAACAATGTCTTCTGTCCAGGCTACTCTACGGCCAAGAAACTGGGTAACTATAGGGTATTTCTGATGTGCCTTTTAGCAATTTAAAGACACTGACACAGTGGTTTTACCCTAATTTTTATGAGATGAAGGCAGTATCTTATGAGATTATCTTTGCTTTTTAATTAATCTATAGATTTTCAAGTTGTTGCAAGCACCATTTACGGATAGTGGCGATGGCCCGATGTTGCGGTTGGAGGAGCTGGGAGACCAGCGTCATGCTCCTTTCAGACACATATGCCGGCTTTGCTACAGAGTGCTGAGACACTCTCAGCAGGATTACAGAAAGAATCAGGTTTGAAATATGTCTGTACTTCTCAGTGGCATTAACACTGTTCCTGTGCTCCAAAAAAAATAAAGGCTGTGTCCCATTAATTAAACCCTGCTAGGCTGTGCTGCAGTTGTACAGTCAGCAAGAGATTTTTGGGTTGCTGAGTTTTACTCCGTCTGGCATTTTTCATCTGTCAGACACTATCTGCAATGTAATTAGTACCAGTTCTAAGGGGAATTTAGGAAAACAACAGAACTACTAACTGGCAAATCCAGGTGAATTATAAGACTTTCTTTACTCTTGCTTACTACAAGCTCCATTAAAAGTTGGCCTGTGAATTAAGGCTGATAGTCTTCCATTGCCAGTTATTAAAAATAATCTCATATCAGATAAGGATGAATGCCTTGGTGGGGTCTAGCCTGGGAGGGAGGGAGGTTGAGGTTATCTGTCAACACTTGCTTTCTTCAAAAACAATTTGAATCTAATCCAGTTCACTGCTTGAGGTGTTGATATTGACAAACATATTGCTGTTTTCTGTTGTTGGTTGTTTTCTTAAATTCTGAGAATTAATTATACCACCTTCTTCTTCCCTCTCTGTTTTGAAGGAATACATTGCAAAGCAGTTTGGCTTCATGCAGAAACAAATTGGCTATGATGTCTTGGCCGAGGACACTATTACAGCACTGCTTCATAACAATCGCAAGCTCTTGGAAAAGCATATCACAGCTGCTGAGATTGACACTTTTGTTAGTCTTGTGAGGAAAAATAGGGAGCCCAGGTGAGATCCGTGTTTCTAAGTATATGATTACCCTTTTCCTCAACCTTCTGACAAAAATCTGTACCTGCCAACTTGCTAGCAAGGAAGCACAGCTAGTTCACTTCTATTTTGGCACTCACCATAACTTCCCCCTCGGGCAACAGTCTCGCTCTGCAAAGTTAAAATGGAGTTCTGAATGTTTTCTTTCTGAAATGTAGATTGCTTCAGTCTAGATCTTAACAATGATTGATACCCTTTTGGCTCATGTTTTCTAACAGGTTTTTGGATTACCTCTCAGATCTGTGCGTTTCCATGAACAAGTCTATTCCAGTGACACAGGAGTTGATTTGTAAAGCCGTGTTGAATCCAACAAATGCAGACATTCTCATTGAAACTAAGTAAGTTAATGCCTTTAAAGATGGTTTTCCTGGTGTGAAACAGAAGGAAGGTGTTTCAAAGCTGAGAGCACTGCTGGCAGGTCTTGAGAAAGCAGTTAAGTAAGTGTGGGCACCTCTTCAGAGGAAATGGGCATTGATGGCCGCAGATGTCTGCCATGTGTGTTCACTCCTGCAGTCCGAACTTTTTTGAATACCTCACACTTGATCAAAGTAGACAGACTCTGCAGGAGGTTGAGCAGGACTCCGGGGGCCTGATCTTCCTCTGGTCTTCAGGCTTTTGTCCATGAGCTGTCTGAAGCAAGCAAGCTTTTCCTGGGTATGTGCCCACTGAGCTCAGCCTGCAGCAAAGCAGAAGCTGGTGCATCTCTGCTCACCTATTTCACCCTTTGCGGTTAGGATTTTGGTCTCCAGCTCTTAGCATTGCTCTGTCATTGCTGAAGGAGCAGCAGGCACCAAATCGCAGTTAAATTCCATAAAGATGGATTTATTCAATATACAGAATAGGGCATAGATAATCATTATCAAAATACTGCAAGAGGGAAGCAGGTCTCTGTCAGGTGGTATTTAAAACAAATGGATGAGAGTATTCTTGCATATTTAATTCTTACTGAAATCATAAAGGCTTTATTTATTTCACCAGTACTTGAAGTTGTTACATTACTTGCTTGTTCTTATTCTTATGTATTTAATTTGCCTTTTTTCAGATCTATGATCTTTTTTTCTGAAGAATTAAATGCCCCCAAAGCCTTTTTAGTTTCAGTAGCTGATGTGTTTCTAGTTATTTTGCCACATAAACAAAAAGGTGTCATTTAAGGGATACAGAACTAATAGCTTCTCAGATATTTTTGTTTACCAAATCTTTTCCTACTTTGTTGAATGATCTTTGAACCAGTGCTCCTGTAAAGATGTTTTGTAAAGTCAGATGTCTTTATTTCCCTTTATCATAATCACTTCCATGGAGCTAAAATGTCGGTCTTTCTAAGGCTGAATAAGCCTTAAAAGGTTATACTCTAAATTCATTCTAACCTAATGCTTTTATTTAATAAAACCCAAAGATTTTATGTAGTAAACTGCCACCGCTGAAAGAGTGAGATAACTCTGCTTTTACTTTGCAGAGTTGAGGAATGTTTTTCTCTATGCAGGTGAGATAAAATTAGTTACTTCTATGTCACCAGTACATTTTAGCAAGTGTCTTAAATGTTCTCAAAGATCTGCATGGTTCTTGGCAGTTTGTAATCTAACCTAACTTCCTTCTGGCAGGCTGGTCCTCTCTCGATTTGAGTTTGAAGAAGTGTCAAGTGGAGAAAATGCCTTGGAAGTTGGAGAAGATGAGGAAGAAGTGTGGTTGTTCTGGAGAGACAGTAACAAGGAAATCCGCAGTAAGAGTATCAGAGAGCTGGCTCAGGATGCTAAGGAAGGGCAGAAGGAAGATCGGGACGTACTCAGCTACTACAGGTTAACAGCACACGCAGTTTGCTAGCAAAGTTCATCAAGGCTGTGTGGGGAATTCTTTGGTATATAGGCTGTAGTTGATTTGGGAGAAAGGATACTGGTTTCATGGACAAAACAGCCATTAGAGAGTGAGCATGAAGTCTGTGAAGTGAGAGCTAAAAGCACGAAGTCCATTCATCAGCATTTGCAAGTTTTAAACCGTTAAAAATAAATAGTTCAGACCTAGAGTGCGTTGAATTTACAGAGCACTTAATTCCTATACGTGTGCTTGGTTTCCTGATAAGTAGGTGTTTTGAGAAAGCCTGTATGTTAACTGCTTAGGTTACCTATATTCAGATGGTAGTTGGGGTGAACAGCCACTTGAGGGAAGAATAGGATTTGAGCATGTCTATGGCTTTGCTTTTGATTTTAAAGGAGTCACTGCCGTTCATTCTGCCTTTTACTTTTCTCTGTAGTGGCCCTGTAGTTCTCAGCAGGACAATGAAGTTATGAAAATACCACAAGTTTGGTTTGATTTATGTGCAGTGCTCTCTTGCACAGCTTAAGCTGTGCTTTTAGCAGTTTCTAACATGAAGTGATGTTTCCAGATGACTTGAGAAGACACCAAGTTCTTGGCATGGTGTAAGATCAAGTTTCAGCCCAGACCAGATTCCTGTGTCTGGGTTATAAACTTCTGAGAGTAGCTTAACGGACTCAATTGCAGTGATGCAGAAAGTACAAGTGGATTGGTTTTAAAAATAGTTACCTTATTTTGCATTATCTCTTCCATTGAACTGGTTCTTGCAGAAGACTTCTGAATATGTGTTTCTTAGCCTGTTGGAAGGCTGAGCTTAAAGGGAGACCACTTGCTTTTAAATAGAATTGATAGTGTTAATTACTTTTAGTCTTCATTATATACTTGTGAATGTACTTAAAACAAGGGGTTAGAACACAGTTTGGTCAAATTCCCATGAGGAGTGCTGAGTGTGAGAAGGAGTCTGCTCTCAATTAGATGTTAATTTCTTTAGGAAACCTCACAGCTGACACTATTCAACACAAGCCTTTGTGAATACTCATGAATGTTGGACCTGTGCTTTTTGTCTGGGGGTTAATTAATCAGTCTGCTGAATGTGCATGACTTTAAATGCCAGTTGCTTGCTTTCAGATCATGGACTGAAAATCTTAGGAATTGTTTAGTTTTTCCTCTAATTCTCTCCCGAAAGGGAGCACAGCTCAGTAGTTGTTTAATCAGGTACCTAATTTTTAATGAGTCTGTAGTCCATCTAGGGTTTTACCTCGCTGAATAACTGTGGCTCCAGCATCAGTAAAAGACGTTTGGTCTCATACAGAGTTTAGGCTGAGTTTCTCTTAAGTGTTCTTTGGACTCTTCTGTAGCTTTCCTAAACAGCATTACTTAATTCTATGTAACTCTTGGGAAAATATGATTATTCGTTTTATTCTATTTATCCACTATGTTCCCTTTTACTAGTGTTTGATAAGGACTTTATTCTTTCCATAATAAGTATTACCCATATTACTGGAAAATGTAAGATTAATTTGTTAATACATAAGAATATATCAGTACTACACCCAGTGGACATTCTGGAAATTAAAGTGTAAGCTGTTTATGTTTTTTTTTTTTTTTTTCCCCTGAAGATACCAACTAAACCTCTTTGCTAGAATGTGCCTTGATCGACAGTACTTAGCCATAAATGAAATATCAGGCCAGCTGGATGTAGACCTCATTCTCCGATGCATGTCTGATGAAAACTTGCCATATGATCTAAGGGCGTCTTTCTGCCGGCTGATGCTTCATATGCATGTTGATCGTGACCCCCAGGAACAAGTAACACCAGTGAAGTATGCTCGTCTGTGGTCTGAAATACCTTCTGAAATTGCTATTGATGAGTAAGTATGTGCTGGAATGGTTTGGGAAAGGAAATTTCATCACTTGTGATTTCTTGAAAAACAAAACCAGATCAACTCTCAACTTGTGCATTATTTATGCTGCTTCTGATTAAATATTCAGAAAAATAATAAAAAAAGCACACAATATGTTCAAACCCCATGGTTTCATTTGCCTTATGTTTGCTGGAGAGAACTTCCCAGAGAACAAAATAACCTTCCTCTATGTCCATGGTGTAAGCTAGGAGGCAGGAGGGGTTTGTCTCCAAAATGCATGGTGATCGCAGTGATGCCTTGTGTCTGATATGAGTGATGTGGCAGGTGGCCTTGGGGGGTGGCAAGGGAGGACTGTGTCATCTTTTCACCTGCCTTGTATGATTAGAGTATAGACTCTTCAAGGCAGATAGTCCGTATGGTAGTTCGCACAATCAAAAGCAAAACCAAGGGGGGAGATGCTGAAACAAGTAACGAGCTGGAGACAGTCACATTCCCTAACTTCCAAGGGAAAATATTCTGATACAGTAGAGAAAAACCTATGCAAAACCACGGCTAGACTGGAGACGTGATTCCTTGACCATAGGCTTGTATTAACTCTTTGTAGTACAGATAATTTATGATCTCGACTACTTCAACTATTCAGAACTCAGTTTTTCAGTGGGAGAAAAGTACATTTAAAATTCATGTTAAGTATTAGCAATCTGAGTCTTGTCAGTATTAATAATGGTGTTTAGTTGTTTCTTGCTTTTCCCTCCCTTCTCTCCTTGCTAGCCTAGTTTGCTGAGAGAGATACAGTCGATCCTATTCAACTTTAAATGCCAAAATAGGAAAACAAACGGCTTTAGCTCTGGCAGAGGCTACTCAGTGATACGTGATCAAATGGGAAAACAGAAGTAGTCGGTGAAAAGTGGTGGGGATTCTTTTTCCAGTACTCTCTGCACATGCTAAGAAACACACCTAGAATTTGTATGAAGAAAAGTTGAATTCTACTTTGCATATATATTGGTTTTTACTTGGAAGAAAAATCGCATCCCCAGTCAGCATCTCTTGGCCACATCCGTTCTCCTTAATATTGTACATATATTGTCATTGTTTCCACCAAAATAATGAGGGTTTCTTTTTTCAGTTATTGGGACAAAATGCTCTTTTTTTGTTTTCCTCAGGCATTTTTAAATAGTGCAAAATGAGCATATGGGATAAAGCAGCCAAAGCCAGGAAATTATGGTGTCAGCTTCCCGACTCCCTTGTTCGGATAAATTATTTAACAGCCTTTAACTCTTGGTATATTTTGACAAACCAATGCAAAATGGTGTCAGGGGAAAAGAGCCCTGTGTATTTGCATGCTAAGTTTTGTATTTTATTTTGTTTTTTGTTTTGTTTTGTTTTTTTCCTCTTCAGCTATGATAGCAGTGGAACTTCCAAAGATGAAATTAAGGAGAGATTTGCACAAACAATGGAATTTGTAGAGGAATATTTAAGAGATGTGGTGTGTCAGAGGTTCCCTTTCTCTGATAAAGAGAAAAATAAGCTCACTTTTGAGGTAGTTATCCAGTTCTGATTTTATCCTTTTTTTTTATTATTATTTTTCATGGAATGTTGGTAATTTTTTCCAAGAGCAAGTAGATTGAGAAGTAATTAGTGAGTGCTGAGGCCGAGCAGGCTCCTCCTTTCCACTGTAGCCTTTTCTCCACGTGCAAGCAAACCCTGCTGAAGTTTGTGAGTTTGCAATGATAGTTCTTGAAATACCATAATGAATGTGAGCTTATGTCTGAGATTTGCAGCAGCTTTGTTTACTTTGTGTGCTCTCAGTGTTATTGCAAAGTCAAGCTTTACTGAAATAAATAGTCTCAGAAGCTAAACACTATTTCTGCAGTCACAGTCTCTAGAGCTTAAGTTATTACTCAGGAAGAGAACTGTAACTTACTGACCCATTAAAATTGTCTGTAAATAAAATATAGCAAATGTATGCATTCCATAAATAACTATTAATTTAAGAAAAGGTGTGGTATTTCTTTAAAAAGAACAAACCAATGTATTTGAAGGAATATATTTCAGATAATGGGGCTGCGTTGAATATTTGCAGTATAAGTACTGTGTGTGGATCTTGAAGCAGTGCATGTGGAGGACTTTTGGGGAAACTTAATAAACGTGGTAGCAATAAGCTTTAGATGTGTGATTTGGGGGCTTTTTGTAAGAGAAAACCATAAAAAGCATTTGTACATTCGCTGTAGTCTTGACCTACCTTATCTTTTCTGCAATGGGACAAATGCAATATGGTTTTACCTATAGAATATCAATTGTTGATACAGACTTTTATTCCAGTCATTGCAGTATTTGTAGGCAAGTAGAAAACTTTCTGATAAAATGTAGACCTGTACAGTCTTAGGGCATTGCAAGATACTATAGGAATATGACTCATAGCCAGGTTCTTGGTCTTATCGCTGTGTTTAAGACAACTTGACTGTAATAGCGAAATACTTAGTATTAATCAGGTTTTTTATTATTATTTTGGTAGGTTGTTAACTTAGCCAGAAATCTGATATATTTTGGTTTCTACAACTTCTGTGACCTACTCAGACTAACCAAAATCCTCCTTGCTATATTAGACTGTGTGCACATCACTACCATCTTCCCTATTACCAAGATGGCAAAAGGCGAGGAAAGTAAAGGTAAGGCTGAAAAACAATTGGCAGAACAGATCATTCTTTGGTAGTGTCTAGTGCATCTCAAAATGTCAGTGTGGGTTTGGAATCTTCTGCTTATTTCTATCCATGGCTTGGTTGTAAAGCTGACTAATGCCTAAATGAAAGAGGGGGAGGAAGGGCAGGGAGGTTCTGAAAGTACTGCAGTGTTTCTGTTGACTTCCATCTGTTCCAGGGATTTAGGTGTCCACCTCCTTGTTTAATGTTGAGACAATTTCTCTTCATAGGATGTGAAGGGTCATTGCCGTGTTAATGCAGTCCCATTACACCATCATAACCTTACCTGTTTACCTACCTCTCTGAAGGGAGCAATGTGATGAGGTCAATCCATGGAGTTGGTGAGCTGATGACCCAAGTGGTGCTCAGAGGTGGTGGGTTCTTGCCCATGACTCCGCTTGCTGCTGCTCCTGAGGGTAATGTCAAACAAACTGAACCAGAGAAGGAGGACATCCTGGTAATGGACACAAAGCTGAAGATCATTGAAATACTTCAGGTACTAGCAATGCACGTTAACATAGCATCTTGTGATATCTTTAATGTAAGTGTTAATATAGTGTTATGCTGCCTTTTAACTCATTTCTGCCTTATATGTGCCTCTTAAACTGGTGAAGCATTACAAGGGTGATGTTCAGGCGTGCCGCACTTGTGTGGCAATATTATGCCATTACTGAAACAAGTTAATAGCAATGTTTGCAATAGACATCTGTAAATTTAACAATGATTTGTAAGTACCTGTCTTGCTCGAATGGAACACTCATTTTCTGCCTTAGTAATTTCCCCGAGTCTACAGGACCCACCTTGCTAAGTGCCCCAAGGAAGGGGAAGACTCCTCTTTATACAGCTATCAGCCTGAAATGTTTCTTAAACATGTGCATTTTGCCGGCCTTGCTGTCTCTTCTGTCTCTGGCTTTCCTCACTTGTTTGCTCCTAAGTCTTTGGAACACAAAAAGTTGGTTTGGGGTTTTCCAGGATTTTACTTGTTTCCTCCCCCTTTTCCTAGCACTTCCTTGATCTAGATGTTGCCACAAAATTACTGCACTGAAATCCATCTTCCTTCCCTCAGTGTAGGAGTCCCTTTTCTGTTTGGTAACTTTATGGGCAAGTTCATGGAGGCCAGAATGCTGCAAAACCCTTGTGGGCGAAAAGTATGCGAAGCAGCAGGAAAGCCATGGTGTTCCTTCCCCGTGCCCCTGTGGGAGGCTTCGCACATAGCTGGGTTATGCCCTTCCCCTCAGCAGCAGATGCAGCACGTAGGGGAGGCTTGATTCACTTCCTTTCACCACTGCTAATTTTAGTTAAAGCCAGAACTTCTCTTATGGCCTGGCATGTGCAGTGGGATATTTTAGCGTGCCAGTATTCCCCCTGTTCCCATGGTCTGTTAAAACTGGCATTAAACATTTTCTCCTAAATCTGAAAGAACTCTAAGTATTCTTTACATTATGCTCCTTTCCTTAACAGGGAGGAAGACCACCAAGAAGGTGGTCTTTGCTACACTGGAGTTTTCACTGGCACTAGCTAATGCCACCTGAGCTGGTGGCTGCTGCTCTGCTGTGCTTGTGGCAGCAGCCTGGCTCTTGGCAGCTCATGTTCAGCTTCCTCTGCCACAGAGCCCTGGGAGCCAGCACAAGGAGGTCAGCGCTTGTCTGCTGAATTCCTGCTGATTTCAGAACAGAGATAGAAATGCTGCTTTCCTTTCCCAGGGAGTCGGGTGAGGATGTCTCCATCGGGCAGTAATGAGGGACCAAAACTCTGCCAAAATCTTCTCTTAAGTATTTATTCCTCTGTGTATATCATCTGCTCATTGAAATAACTGAAAAAATAATACTGTATTCTGGGGAGTTTTAAGACAACATTTGCTATCTCCTTGCCAAGTTAAATCCACATCTTTGCTACACTGATCTTGCATGTTGGTAGCACAGCATTATGTGTCAATTATACATATGCTGGAAACAGGCAAGCTACTTCAACATTTTTATTACTTCTGTTTCATCAGTTTATTTTGAATGTGAGATTGGACTACAGAATCTCCTGCCTGCTTTGTATATTTAAACATGAATTTGATGAAAGCAATGCCCAGATGTCTGAATCGCCCACTGGAAGCAGTACTCAAGAAATGTCAGCTAACGTACCAGGTTGGTTATTTTGAATGATGAGTTTGTGTGGATTAGGGAAGACTCTTTAATCTTAGAGGTGCTACATGGGTAATTGATTCAGGTTCTTGCTTTGGCAAGTGAATGGTCCCACTGAAGCAGAGTACCGTGCTGGCAGTGGGAATAGTGAGTAGGGATCATTTTGAAGTACCCCAAACAAAACCCAGGATTGATTTGTACTCTCTCCTTCTTCCATATGTAGTGTGACCAAAAGCCTGAGATGCATCCTTTAAAGAAAACCTGAAATAAACATTATCATGTGATCAACCTCAAATCTTTTCTATTAATGTTTCTGGGTGGAGGAAAAGCATCTGTGAAGTAATTGGATGTCATCCATCCCTTCCCCCTGGCCTGATGCCTCTATCCCTCCCTCCCCCCCCCAGTTTCTCTTTTCCAAAGGTACTGTAGGAAGGCAAGACACTGTGAGGTGTCTGTCTCTCAGTGCTGCCAGACAAGGGTATGAAAGTAAGCCATTGAGGAGCTTGTCATGTCCAGTGTTGTTCTTAATAGAAAGCAGGGCAGTTATTGGACTGGGTAAATGGGGTGTTGTCAGTTGCTATGTGGCTTTCCAGGGGAGAAAGTGTCCCCTAGTTAGGACCTGTACCATGTAGGTATAACTGGGCTTTAAAAGTACAGCTTATTAGACATCAAACTGTGTTTCTTCCTCAATTTGGGGACTGTATCTCTAGATGCAAAGGAGAAAGATAAGGAAAATGTGGTTTAGATGTGAGGTTTTCAAAGGGAGGAGACTGTTTCTTTTGATCTCACTTCAAAGGGATGTGTTTACTTTTTTCTTTGGGCTGGCTGTCCAGCAGGCCCCAGGGTTCCAGGGCCTTGGAAACAGGGCTGGCGGGGAGAGCAAGATCTCTTTGAGTGAGCTGAACTTTGAAAGAGAGAGGATAAACATTTTTGGCAAGGATGTAAAATCCCCATCTTCTCTTTCAATTCGTCTTTGCAAATCCTTGTGAAATACGGAGAGCTCAAGTCTGTCTCATAACTTCCATTTTGTAATTTCAGAATATTGGTCATTGCCCATGTGATAACATATATCTTATACTGAAAAATGCAAGGACCTTTTTGTCTATAGAGCCACAGGGGTATTACTGTCATTGCTGAATTTATTACTTTAGAACTTCTCTAAGCTGAAGTTTGGCATTTTCTGTGGGTGGCCCCTCTGAATGTTACCATGTCCTACTGGTGTCCTGGAATGATGGTGGTGCAATCTAAAAATAGGCAGGAGAGGAATATGCCTGGATGTTGCTGAAATTGCTACACACTTTAACTTGTGAGCTGGGAACAGGTTAATTAATTGTCTTATGTTGTCTTAGCAGGCAGCTTCAGAAATTTCTCAGTGTTTTTTCAGCTTGTTATGACCCCCTTGCTTACACTTACATCACCACTTGCCAGTTAAAATGTTTTTAGGCTGCAAAAACATCTTTGGTGCAACTCTGACATATTTGTCGTGTTTATTTTCTCAGGAGCTCTAGACTTTGAACATATTGAAGAACAAGCCGAGGGGATCTTTGGTGGAAGGAAAGTATCTCTTCACTAGTGCTAATCATGGGGCAGCTCAGGAGTTGCCAGGCTGCAAGTCTCGGGGCTCCTGAGAAGTGGGAATTGCAGTTGAAAGTAAGGTAGTAACTGGGAAAAGGTTGGAAACGGCTGCCACAGTAGCTTAGGCTTAATTTTCCTGAAATGCCTTTGATACAGCTCAAAGTAGTGTCCTTTTGGATTAAAAGCCACAGATAAGGGACATAAGGGTCCTTCACCAGAAAGATATTCATGGGAGGGCTTCACTTGTGTGGGTGAAAGTCAAGTTGGAGGATTAGTGCATCTTGCATCTAAGCTGAATGCTGCAGTAAAATCTTCAGTGAAAAAGTTTGTGTAGGCAAGGATTTGGATTTCTAGTGACACAGATATATATTTAGCCATACTTTTTTTGTATAATGCAGCATTAAACTGCACACAGAATCACAGAATCGTTTAAGTTGGATAAGAACATCAAGTCCAGCCATTAACCTGGCACTACCAAGTCCGCCACTAAACCATGTCCCTAAGTGCAACATCTGTGTGTCTTTTAAATACCCCTAGGGCTGGTGACTGCGCCACTTCCCGAGCAGCCTGTTCTAGTGCTTGACTACCCTTTTGGTGAAGAAATTTTTCCTAATATCCAGTATAAACCTCCTCTGGTGCAGCTTGAGGCCATTTCCTCTTATCCTATAGTTTTCTGTTACTTGGGAGAAGAGACTCCACCTTGCTACAACTTTCTTTCAGGTTATATGCATGACAGAACACAGCAAGCTGTACCTTCTATACCTGCCTGCCTTCTGGAGCAGCTTGTAAGCTTTCTTAAATCACAGATCAGCAAGTTGGCAACAAACTTCAAGTACTTGAGCTTGTCCTTAAGCTGTTCAGAGCTGCAGCTGTATTCTGTAAACCTGAGATAATTGATTACTGAAATGAAGGTAGAAGGGGGAGAAAGATTCACATAGAGAATTAATAACCAGAGTTTTTAATGTAAGTGTGCAGACTCAGTTGGAAGCAGAATACAGAAAAGATCCAGGAAAACAAACAAATAAAAACCTATGAGTTTCTCATGCTCAGAAAAGAATGAGGGAAGAGGAGGATTTTGTGTATTTGACATGATTAGCATTGCAATCTGTATACTGAGGTGGGGGCTTATTTCCTAAATAGTGAGGAAGGTTAGTACCAGGAGTGGGCAAGAAATAGTTGAGCAATAAGGTGAGGCTGACATAGGGATAGATATTTTGGCATAGTTTGACACAAAAAAAGTTGAAGTTGGGTAATGTAAACTGAATGAACCATGATTAGATTCTGGAATAGCTTCCCTCTTAAGCAGGACACCAAAAAACCCCAGTGTCTCTTAAGACAAGATTGGATAAATTTTACCTGTTACTTAAAAAAAGAAAAGGTTTTTTGCCACCACTGGTTGGACTGAAGAACCTGTTGGGACATTCAGTTTAATATGCTGTTTAACTCCTACACTCTGTTTTCAGTGAGGAGAACACACCACTGGATTTGGATGATCATGGTGGCAGAACATTTCTGAGAGTTTTGTTACATTTAACAATGCATGATTATCCTCCTCTGGTGTCTGGGGCTCTTCAGCTTCTCTTCCGGCACTTTAGCCAGAGACAAGAAGTCCTTCAAGCTTTTAAGCAGGTATGTGTGTGTTGTCAAAGCATTATTCCTCCTCTGAATGTATATGCTGCAGCTAAAACCAATCCTTTTGTGCAACTAATGGATTGCATTCATGTAAGGTTCAACTGCTTGTTACCAGCCAAGATGTTGACAACTACAAGCAGATAAAACAAGATTTGGACCAGCTGAGGTCTATTGTGGAGAAATCGGAGCTTTGGGTGTATAAAGGCCAAGGTCCTGATGAGACTATGGATGGAGTGCAAGGTGAAAACGAGCACAAGAAAAAGGAGGTAATTAGGTTGCGTTTGCACACATTCATGTGTTAATATTTTATGAAGATGTAACTTTCCAGAACTGTGACGGAAAAGAACATTTTCTAGCACACTGCATAGCCTAGTGAGGAGAACTTGGTCTAGTTGATGCCAATTAGTCTCAAGTGGACACTGCTCAGGATTAGCAGCCACTGAAGTGTCATCTTTAGGCTCTAACAGAGCAGTTGGTTTGAGTTTGCTTTGGCTCCCAAGTTGTGTCCTTTCAGCACTGACAGATTGCATGGGCTTTGTATGGTGAAAAGTACCACAAATAATATAAGGGCAGAGCTATGAACTGTTCAGGGGATGCATTTTGAATCATGGCACTGTGATTAAATGACAGAAGAGTGCTTTATCTGCGCCTGATAATATGGGACTTTCTCGGCATACACACTTGGCTTAGAACTAATTAAACACCTTTGGCCTCCATATAATTTGCAATCAAATAGAAAATACTGGGTGAGGGAATTCAAGAAATAGTCCCTGGGTTACGAACATTTATTGTTGGAAGCAAATCAAGGTAATTTAATTGTTGCTTTCCCTGTGCATAGTGAGGCACCTCTTCAAATCTGGGCAATGATGGCTTAATAATAAACAGTAAAGACAGAAAGTAAGAAGTTTTTTGTGAGGATACTTGATTACAGGAAGAGTGTGACAAGCATAGGAAAGGACAAGAGGTTGCCATCTCTGAAATCATTCCACCCTCATTTGTTATGCAGGTCAATGTGACTTGACAGGATAATTATATATTTTTCTGAGACTGTCTAGAAAACTGCAGAATGACACTCCTTTCCAAGAAGAGAGTGGGCACTATCCTGGAACAGTCACTTTAGCCTTAATGAAGACAATACTATAAGTTAGTAATAACTTGTCTGATTTTATCCTCAGGAAGGCCACAGCAAGTCCCAGAAGCCTGAAAGTACTAGCAGCTACAACTACCGTGTAGTAAAAGAGGTAAAATTTTGCTTCTGGGTAGTGAAATGGAAGTGTAAATGAGTAATACAGCTCTGGAGAGCTGCAGCCAGAGGGAGGCACCCAGGAAAGTCTGAGTCACTCTTCCATTGTGGAAACTATTTGCTGAGTAATAACATATCCCAACTTGAATGAGAAGCCAGGAATATAAGAAGCACGACGTGTATTCTTTCCTTAAGAATGGATTAGTGAGAAACACGACTTTTTGCTGCTGTTTCAATGGTAACACAATATTTTTATTGTTAAAGGCTACAAAGTAAGCAGGTGGAGATGCTATTTTATTTGCCCTGTCCTGAGTACCTTGCACTCAAACTCACTGTGCTATTGAGATTTCATTTGATTTAAAAAATACCAGTCCAAGAGCATGCTTTGGCACTGGTGTGAGCTAATGATCTTTCTGTGGCTCTGCACTGTGGAGCTGCATGCTGGGTTCACTTGACATTGCTGAACTGTGCAAAACCAGCCCTGGTCAGAGGTGCCAAGCATGATGGCCAAGCTGGTGAACTGCTTCCCTTGCCCATGCTCAGTGGCACAGGGCTGTGATGGCTGCTGGGTCCCTGAAGGGGTGGTGATGAGAGTGGTGGTTAATGCTCAAGGGGGCAATAGATGCCATCACTGTCTTCTGTCCCCACGTATCCCCTTACCTCTTCTCCTTGAAAGCCCAAAATGTGATTTTGTTGCCTAAAGCCATTCTGGTCCATGCAGATATATTCTTCAGTGTTGCTGATCTGTAGCAGCCACCTCATGTGCTCTGAAATATAACCCAAAATCTTGGCTCTAAATCAAGTCTCTTTTCCAGATCCTGCTGCGGCTCAGCAAGCTCTGCGTTCAGGAAAGCGCCTCGGTCAGGAAAAGCCGTAAGCAGCAACAGCGGCTTCTGAGGAACATGGGAGCTCATGCAGTTGTTCTGGAGCTGCTGCAGATCCCTTACGAAAAGGTTGGGTTTCTGTATGGCTGTCGCCTTGCTTCATGTTGATGGGCATTTAATACCTCCTGTGAACCTTCTACCTTTATATTGGATTTGCAGAAACTATTTTATATGGCCTCATGGTCTATGAAATATCCACACTTTGAAAATAACAGGGAGCTTATGTAAGCTTTGTGTGTTTCAAGTCTTTGAATATACGGTGTTGCGTGCTGTTCCGTGGAGAAGTACTTGTCCTTTGTAGCTCAGAGTAAGACCAAGGCTCCGCTCTCAACTTTTCATGGGAGGTGTGTTCTGCCTTGAATTTAAGTTATGTTGGTGGAATCAAGTTACTGCCATGAGGTATCTGTGTGACAGCCGTCCTGGGAACATGAAGGAAAATGAGGGTGCTTGGTCTCCCAGGGATTTATCAGCAAGTCTGACCAGTAGTTAAACAGAGACCCTCCCAGTTGTAGAGACCCAGACTACCCCTTAGAACTGAATGAATAACTGGCTCTCCAGGCACTGTTTGCTGTTCATAACTAGCCATATCAGAGTGTGATGTAATGTCAGTGCTGCAGTTAGAAGCCCACTTTGTCCGGTTGCTGTACAGTTTGAACTTGCACTGCACTGCATTGTGCTGACAAAGCACACTCCAAGTTCATTGTGTCGGCTGCCCATTAGTCACAGGTGGCAGGTGCTCATCATTGCATAGGTGAGGGAGATTTTCACATTTTCCTAGTCACTCTGCTGTCCTCTGTTGGAAACTCTACAGGTTTCTGAGAACCAGTAATTCTAGGCAGTAGCTTTGATTAATGTTAAGGTAAGTCTCATGCTGTCTTGCTTCATATTTAGGTAAAAAATCAGTAGCAAAAACATTCTCCAACACCTCTTGTCGCCTTTCTGTCCCATGCATGTGAATACATACTAGACAGGCACTGGGGAAGGTGTTTTACCCCTGGAAATATATGAAACTCCTTAAAAATAAAAGCAGACACTAATTTTTCCAAACTGCATTTTGTACCATCATAGAATCATAGAATCGTTAGGGTTGGAAAGAACCTTAAGATCATCTAGTTCCAACCCCCCTGCCATGCCCAGGGACACCTCCCACTAAACCATGCCACCCAAGGCTATGTCCAACACGGCCTTGAACACTGCCAGCGATGGAGCATTCACAGCTTCCCTGGGCAGCCCATTCCAGTGCCTTACCACCCTTACAGTAAAGAATTTCTTCCTCATATCCAGTCTAAACTTCCCCTTGTTAAGTTTGAACCTGTTACCTCTTGTCCTATCACTAAAGTCCCTCATGAGGAGTCCCTCCCCAGCATCTCTATAGGCCCCCTTCAGATACTGGAAGGATGCTATGAGGTCTCCACACAGCCTTCTCTTCTCTAGGCTGAACAGCCCCAACTTTCTCAGCCTATCTTCATACGGGAGGTACTAAGTGGACTGGTAATCCATAGTGATGTCAGAGGAAAGGCATCAATTCCTGAACTGTGCTTGGAAGCATGCAAGTAGTGTGCAGTTTCCAGTAAATATGAATTGGGCTTAACTGTTGTAATAATAACTTTCCATCTCTTCTTTGCCATGAACTACCTATCTGTCTCTGCTGAAATGCATTTCAGTGGAACATGGCAATATTCCTGTTTAGCCCTAAGGTGATGACGTGTGGTTTGGCCAATGTACTGGTATGTTCAGAAGTGTAAAAGTGACTAAAGCACGTTGCTGGCAGGCTTGGCCATGGTGTATGCAATTTTAGAGAATAAACTACTGTAATTTCTATTATGGTCTTTATTCTTGATGATCTTTAAAACTGTGAGCAGGCCAAACTCATCCTTAATGTCTGTGAACTGGGTGGAGGTTTGTTTTTACTTTGGTGTGTGAGAGACGTGACAGTTCCCTTGCAGAGCTGGAGCTGTGGCTCATCCAGTACTCACCTGAAAGTGAACTTTCAGAGTCTTTTTAACCCCATCTTATTTGTCATGCAATCACAGGCTGAAGACACGAGGATGCAGGAGATCATGAAGCTTGCACATGAGTTTTTGCAGAACTTTTGTGCTGGGAACCAACAGAACCAGGCATTGCTGCACAAACACATAAACCTATTCCTTAACCCAGGGGTAAGAATAACCTCACGTCATGATTTATTTTTTTCTAGCAAGAAAGGAGAATAGATTCTCTTTGGTGATTGCCCCTGGGCCTATTCTGATGCAAGATTGGTTGAAGGGGTCAAATTCTGTTCGCATTCTAAAGCCTCAAAAGCTGGCAAGAACTGTTTGTTTAGGACCAGTATAGAAAGTTCAAGAGTCTGAAGAGGACTGAAAGTAGTCTTAGATACAAGCCAGTGTGTTGAAAGATTATGTCCTCAGAAATGTTCTTTCCGGTCCTGCACTCTGCAGGAGTGTTGACTTTATCCTGACCTCTGTGTGGGGTTGGTTGGTTGGTCTCTGATTTATTTCTTTCATCCCCTCCATTAGATTCTGGAAGCAGTAACAATGCAGCACATTTTCATGAACAACTTCCAGCTTTGCAGCGAGATTAATGAGCGCGTTGTTCAACACTTCGTCCACTGTATCGAAACGCATGGCAGAAACGTTCAGTACATAAAGTTCCTGCAGACAATTGTCAAGGCGGAAGGAAAATTCATTAAGAAATGCCAAGATATGGTAATGGCTGAGGTGAGAGCTGCAGAGATTTGCAAGGTCTGAACAGAAGTTTTCACATACCATTTGGTGAAAATGACAAATTGATCCTCTCGCTTCTGGGACTGCCAAGAAGCTGACAGTTAGCTCTCACAATGCAAAAAGAGCATACAGCTATGAGAAAGCACAGGCTTTTTTGTGACCGAAAGCTTTCTGAGCTCTTCACCCATAGGTACAGCGAGTGGTTGCTTCATTAATGATACTTGCAATTTGCTTTCCAGGGCTCTGTGCAGCAGCATGTAGGTGGGCTTAATGAAGCAACAGGGCCTTTCTGTAGCAAAATTGGCTGGAAAAGAAACAGTTTAATTTCATGATCACTAATGCGGAAGGAAAGTTTTACTGTGATAGTATTTTGATGGGGATTTCTTATCTTACCAAGACCTACATATTCAACTGCTAAGTACTGAAGGGGGAATAGTCTGAGGGTCTTCATAAATTTAGGTATGTAGGCAGCTGGGAAATTGGGCTGTCTGGGTAGAAGGGAGAGGTAAGAGAAAGGTGAATAAATCCCTTTAAGTTGGATTTTGGATGTGATCTGTTTGACATGGAGTGCATTTGCAAGTCTGATTGGTTTTTTTATTGGCCTTCTCAGCAGGGGGAGCCCAAGGATCAGGTTTGTCAAAGCTCTGGCTTTGTCTGTTGGTCTTACTAGATTGATCCAAGGTCTGCCGTATTTTGTCATTCAGTTCAAAAAGGGTTTTGTGAGCTTCTCACTGTGAGTCAAGTTTGTGAGATACTCAGTAATTGGCTTCCATGGGGGTCAGCAGCTGCTGAGAGAGGGGGGTTGCCTTGGGGGTTGCCTCCTGCATTTTAGCTAGCTGTTTGCCACAAGCCCTGCAGGGGGATAGCCCCAGATCCCTCTAACTTGTGTGCTCAGAAGTGCCCACACTTGGTTTGCTTGTTCTCTTTCTCTTTATGGAGTTACAGGAGGACTGAACTGCTCTGAAAATGTGGCCCGTCTGGGTCTCAAATGTGAAGCTGATAGAAATCTTCAGTGTGTGACTTCACATGTCACTTGCTAGCCTTGGAAAATTGATGATGTTTGTTCAGAAGGGTGGAATTACTGAGCCCTGCAGTCCTCCCATCCAGCATGTCCCTGGGGCGTTCCTCTGACCAAAGCAGTATGTCTACAGCTAGCTGTATTAAAAGTCAGCTGAGGTAATATATATGTGAAATAAAAAAGCACAATGGAAAGTCACAAGCTTCTTGGCACAACTTCTGTCTGAGCAGTCAGTTGGATTGACTTTGAAGTTCTTCAGCTCAGAAGTGGTAAATTCTTTAAGAGAAAATGTCTTACTTGAGCCCTCTATCCCATGAAGGCAGCACAAGAGGAATGCCCAGCTGACATGGTGGGCTGCACTCCTTTTAAGTGTCTAAAGAATAGCTAATCTGGATTTGCACTTGTAACAGTCAGACTTCAGATTAAGGGAGGATGCTGTGTTGAGATGCACGGGCTTTGATCTGCTGATGGACTATTTCTCTTTCTTGGTAGCTGGTGAATGCAGGAGAAGACGTCCTCGTGTTTTACAATGACAGAGCCTCCTTCCAGACTTTGGTGCAAATGATGAGATCAGAGAGGGATCGGATGGATGAAAACAGCCCTCTAATGTACCACATCCACTTAGTGGAGCTGCTTGCTGTGTGCACAGAAGGCAAAAACGTCTACACAGAAATAAAATGCAACTCCCTTCTTCCTTTGGATGACATTGTTAGGGTAGTAACCCATGAGGATTGCATACCTGAGGTGAGAGCTGTTTGAAGGCACTGGCCTGTATCTATTTGAAATATGCTGATTTGGGATGAAATAGGTTCACTGTTGCTGAGCCTGGCCAGGGAAGAGTGGTGGTACAGGTGGAAAGCAAGCCATGAGCTGGGAAACTGGATTCCTTCCCTGGTTCTTACTGTCAGCAACCCCAGTCAGTCTGGATAGTTAAATCCTTTTATTCTTGTTTCCTTGCCCTTAAAATGGGGATGTGATGCTGTACTTGGTTATTTTATAGGGTTCTTGAGGCAGAGAGGTTTATGGAGTATACTGCTAACCTTGAACAGATGGTTCTGCAGAGCTGGAAATGATTATTATGCTGACGTTTTGTCTGCAGTTATCCTGGTGTTTTTTATTGGATGATGTCTTGCTATTCATGGCATTAAATTTCACCAGTGCTTAAATAAAAGGAAGAAGTAGAATTACAAATTATTTATATAGCAGTTTTGATGTGACGTTATATTCATTCATAATAGCATTCAGGTTTTTATTTTCCAATGGTAATGTTTTTTTCCCTACTTTCAGGTCAAAATTGCATACATCAACTTCTTAAATCATTGCTATGTGGACACAGAAGTAGAAATGAAAGAGATTTACACCAGTAATCATATGTGGAAGCTATTTGAGAACTTCCTGGTTGACATCTGTCGGGTATGGTTTCTGTATCTAGGAACTGAATTCAGAAAGCTTAAATGAACCTATTTAGTATAGAGCAGTAAGAATAAGACATAACAGTGCATCAAGGCAGTAAGTACCGTGAATACTGTGTTCCTTCAAATTTATATGTGCCTTCTTTTCCGTATGCCTGTGGATTTCATTAGTCATATTCCATGGAACACATTAATATTTTCCTTTAAAAATGAAAAAAACCCTGAACACCAACAAACCAAACCTCAGAAAAGCCCCACACCCTGCTCCTTTGTCTAATGCCTTTTTCTGTTCTGCCACCTGGCTTGCTTATTCTGGCCAGGATATGTGAGCTCCTTCCCAAGCAATAGTTGACGTTTTTTGGCAGGTCAAGACAAATTTTTTCCAACCTTGGCATGTGTTTGGCCATATGGCTTTTTGCCTGGGATTCCAAGTATTTCCCCATACGAAAGCATTACATCTCAGTCCTCCCTATTCTACTACTTTCTTTTCTCTAAGGCACTCTGGTTTTTCCTACCTCCTAAAAATGCTATATGCCAACACACCAAAATAGCAATAATGTTGGGCTTTTGCTTTGGGGTGTGCTGGAAATCCGGAGACCCAAGTGTCATAAATATCATTGTGGTATGGAATTGCTGTGACTACAGCAATGTGAAGTCAAGAATGCCAGTCTATAACACTTGTTAATCTAACATGGTTGAGCTGTGTCTGACCCAAGAATGAATTTTGTTGCAGGCTTGTAACAACACCAGCGACAGAAAGCATGCTGACTCCATATTGGAGAAGTACGTTACAGAAATAGTGATGAGCATAGTCACCACTTTCTTCAGTTCCCCGTTCTCTGATCAGAGCACTACTTTGCAGGTAGGCAAACGTGGAGGGACAGAAGAGTGAAATTATGCTGCCAGTGCAATTATGTTCATTCCACTTTGGTTCCATTTACCAGTTAAACAGAAACACGTGTGTTTGTAATGTGGGAGCAAATATGTGTTCTTCGTGATCGGGATGTTTCTTTTGCTGCAGAAGTGGAAATTTTTTTAGACCAGAGTACAAACATTTTTCTAGAGAGGCTCAAGTGGCATTACTTCATTAGTTGATTCAGCTTTGTACTGCCACTGGGACCACACAGATCTTTTGGAGGTAATTTCAGTGTGTCATTCTCAGGTTTTGGGTGAGAAAATCACACTATAAGTAGGGAGATGAAGGTTTTTTTCCCTGTTTAGTATTGTAGATGCATCTAAGGGCTCTGGTCATCCTCTTAGCAGCCATGGATCTGAGTACAGTTGAATAAGATGATGTGGGCAGGTGCAGGAAAGCAAACAGCAATTTTGCTCAGTGATAGTATGTCATGTCAGCTGCCCAGCAGTGGTAAAGAAGTGGCACAGCAACAAGGAGTTCTCCAGAGTGTCATGAAGAAGGAAGATAAAGCTTTGGTGTCAAGCTTTCCAGACAGGAGAGTTGCATTACAGAGGGTGCAAAATTGATTGTTTAAAGAAAGCATCTTTTTATAGGAAGATTCTAATTTCCTTTAAAAACATTCCAAATAAAAAAAAATCCAGGAGTTCAAGTGTGTTTCATTAAGCTGAGTCCTTTTGTTGTCTTGTTTAAAAGCTGGGGAAACACGGAGAAGCTTGAACATTAGTGAGGTAACAGAAGGTAGAGGTTTCCATGGCAGAACAGCAGTGTCAGGACATTGCCCTAATACTTGTGTTGCAGCACAAGATAATATCATTCTTTTATTCATAAATAACTTTTTGGGAGGAGTGTGGGTGGAGTGGTCAGGTGCCTGGCAGGTCTGTCAGAAGTTGGAGTTGTTGAAACTTGATGCAGCCTCATCATGCCCAAGGCAGTTGTTCACAGTGTGAACTCCAGGTCTGTAATTGAACACAACTGGCAGCACAGCAGGAGGCATCTGGTTACTGAAAGTGGTCTAAAGGGTATCTGGCAATTTGATGTCAGTCACTAGTCAAAGAAGCCATGCTAAGTTTTTGGATCATGGTGTGCTGCCTGGGTGACTGCACCTCTCTGGGGAAGTGTCCATAAAGCTGCAGCATGACTGTGCATCAGATAAACGCTTTCTGCTCAGTTTGAGCAATAATGTTCCTGGTTTTGCCTTACTCTGGCTACCTGTATCTCTGCCCTCCTCGAGTCAAGATGTGAATTTAACCCATGTCTGGATGACCAGTGGCCAGCCTGATATAGCCAACTCTTTAGCATTCAGCACAGCTCTGCTTCTCATAGGCTTAGACAGCCCTCCTTATTCAGACAGGGAGTCCCACTGAAAGCAACAGAGCTGGGTTTCAGATTGGCTGAAATACTCATAAAATGCCAAAGTGTGGGCATTGCCTGTGAGTGTGCAGAGAGCTGCAACAGCTGTGTTTGGGCTGAGCGGCTTTATTAGGGTTGTGTCTTAACACATACAAGTCGGAGCAGTGCAGCAGTTGCTTTGCTCCTCATGGACTTTACGATGTCAACCGCTGTTGTGGTATCGGCCTCGGTGCTATCAACCAAAAAGAGAAATTAAGATCAAGTTAGCCTTGCCCCTGGAGTTCTGCCCTTCTCTTCCCTCTGTAGTGTATACCTTGGCTGTCATGCTTTTAATTGTCATCTCTGAGCATACAGGATTTGAATACACTTCCTTACCATCATATTTTAGCCATCTGTTAATTTTATGTCAGCATTTTTTCTTTAGATTCCCAGTCTCTCCTTCTGTATAGCAGGATGGAGTAACTTCTCTTTTACCATCTCAGTTGATAGCGCTGTTTTTCTGTCTTACCTAGACTCATCTTTCCTCTACATCTCTTTAAGTTAAAAGCTCTCTTTCTCTCTCTTTTCCTGCCTGTCATGACTCTTGTCCATAACAAGGCACTTTCCCATCTGAGTACAGCCCATTGGACCACCTAGCTGGTGTACATCACTGGGTGGGAATTTTCCCTGTTGTCTGAGCTGCTGCAGGGCAGTCTGCAGTAAGTGCTACCTGACCTGGTGATGCTGTCTCCGTAGGCAAGTGACGTTTGTCACTCTCCTTTGTGTGGCCTTTGTGTTCAGTCACTCCCTGCCCTTTCTACTGCACCTTGTCATCTCATTTCTTCCCATGCGAGCATCATCTCGTCTCATGCTTTTTCATGTTATGGCTTGTTTAACGTAAATTGTACTTCCTTTGAGTCAGGACCAACCTTGCTTGTTCAAGGAACACCTTGTACGTCTATCACACAGTTCAAATAACATAAAATTAGGAGAACATAAATTTGTCTTTTCAAAGAACAGCTGTCTAAAACTTTCCCTCTTTAACAAGTACAATTTAGCCTGTTTTCCCCCTAAGGGTGCTGCTGCCCAAGGCTTTCCTTCACAAGTGTAGTTAGAGGCATATGAAACATGGAGTAAATTTCTCATTTGATTTATTGATGTAGTTTAAGCAAATGAAATGTCTTTGAACACTAAAAAGTCTTTAAACATGAACTGAAAAGAGTATGTGGGTGGCTTAAATCCAGAAGCACAGGTATTTTCATTGCACTTGGAGAATACTACTGCCTGACATGTTTTGGGTGTTTGGCTTATTTCTAGCGAGCTTAATAGGTATTTTGCCTCTTAGTAATTTTTGTTTCTTGATATTTTTTTTATTCTCCTTTTTTTGTACATTTCATAATGGTGTTGTGTGATGAATTGATTGATTTAATTACCTAAGAAATTTGGCTTTTTCATCTAACTCCACTTTTTTCTTACAAACAGGCATTAATCTTGACCAGAATAAAAGAGGTATTTTTTCACTGGTTCCTGTCTTGTGGGCTTTGCACTGTGATATAGTTCACTTAGCTGATAGAAACATATGTAGCTAGTAGGCACTGGGACACGAGGTATTCCCTCTCAATGTAGGTTCATTTGAAGTATTTAAAATACTCTTTCCTCTACAGGTAAAATAAATGAATTGTACTGAGTAATTACTGTACAAAACCAAACAGGGAGTTTTGGTCACTATTGCTGAGAAGTTTCAAAGATGAAAGGAAGAGCTCATGTGCATGTGTGTGTTGGAGTAGCTCACCTATGTGTAGTAGAAGATCACCTTGTAAAATACAGAGCTAAAAAGCACGCCTTAATTTTGATCCATAGCAGCTACAGTGCTTACCACTAACTACTACCTGTGTTTGAAGTAACACACACGCAGCTGGTTTCTTCAGAATATTAGATACCAGCTAATAGTACTTGCAGTGATGAGGTTTCAGCTCTGGAGCTGCACTGTTGTTTAGCCAAGAGCAAAGTCCCACATACTTGTGGACTGTTGAGTCAGCTTCTGGTCAGTGCTAACAGAGAAATCTCTGTGTGCCAGGTTTGCTGATAACTCTGATTAAACTGATGAAGATGACTACTTATTTCCTTTGCTTAGTCAAGCTTCAATTACTGAGGCTTTATGCTTTAGAAGCTTCCTATTTAATGTTTCCCTTCCAGCGTTCGTTCCCACCCTTTCCATTCAGTTGCTGATTGTGTGGTAGATACGCTGTCTACAACATGAAGTTGCCTAACAAGTGGATGCAGACCAGCTAGAAATGACTGGTGTGCAGAGTCATGGCTGAAGCTGGTAACTGGTATTATACCTCAAGGTGATGCTGGTACATCTCAGTATGGTGTGATGAGTTTGATTTTCTTTAACTTTGTGTTCTAGACTCGCCAACCTGTGTTTGTACAGTTGCTGCAAGGTGTGTTCAGAGTGTACCACTGCAACTGGTTAATGCCAAGCCAAAAAGCATCAGTGGAAAGCTGCATTCGGGTCCTCTCAGATGTAGGTAAGAAATTGATGTAATCAGAGCTAACTGCTGCAAACGTGGTCATCCGGTATTTGCTGCTTACATGTTATCCTTCCAGAAAGAAAGTGCAGTTTACTTCTCACAGGTACCACTTGCAGATAACTCAGAGCCAAGGCATAGTACAAAGCCAGACTTATGTTGATATATTGTCATGATTGAGCAATAGGTGTTGTCACTGTAACCTGAAGTGCTTTCGCCATTTAACCTCAAAACTCTCTGCAGTCCTGCTGATCTGCAGCAAGGAAATAGTTTTGTGCCACTCCTCCAAGTAATTTGTTCCATTTTTAGGAGCAAGAAGGGTAATTTGTACTGTTGGATAGGTGTACATTTTTGTTAGCATGAGTTGTTGGGAGTGTGTGTAAGGACTGATTCCTACTCCTGCACTTTAAAGACAGTTAAACAGCCTGAGGTGTGAAAGCCTTTATATATGAATGCTACACAGAGGTCTGACCCCTTACACAGTGATTGAGCATTGCATTTTAAAATGAACACAAAGGAGATCGTAGAAGGAACTGCAAGTAGAGTTTGTCTTGATCTTGGGTTGGCTGTAATACGTGGGCTAAAGGAGTCAGTTCTTACTAACTTGCTTGTTACAGCAAAAAGCCGAGCAATTGCAATTCCTGTGGACTTGGACAGTCAGGTCAACAATCTCTTCCTGAAATCTCATAACCTGGTACAGAAGACTGCAATGAACTGGCGAATGACTGCGAGGAATGCTGCCCGCAGAGACTCGGTGCTTGCTGCTTCCAGGGATTATAGAAACATAATTGAAAGATTACAGGTGACTACACAGCACCCTTTCCTCCTTTGATAAGCACTTGCATGCCTACACAAAAGGAGGATTTTCCTCAGTGGAAAGACATTTGGAAATTAAGTAGTCAGAATGCCACATGGTAATCAAGTTAGCTGATGCCGAATATAATAGTGCTGTAATACTGTATGTAAAATCAGATTGTATCCAGACAGGTAGTTGAATGTGCATGGCTAATGGGTATGGAAGTACTCATCCTAGGACATATTGGTATTTGAAGCTAGTGGTACTTGAAGTATTTTTGTTCCACCATTAATGGTATTTCTCTGAGACAGATCTTTTTCGGCAACGCAGCCTTCCAAACTCACCCAGTGCTTTGCTCCTTGTATGCCCAAACTCAGTCCAATGAAAGGTGCCACAGCCTTGCCTGGGAACCACTGCAGAAATTGCAGCCGCAGTCTTTCCCTGAAACAAACAGGTTTTGCTAACAAGACTAAACATAATGCTTCATGTTAGAATTGGGGACTGATGTGTTATAGCTATATTCTATGTTCAGGTCTTTAGACAGTTAATAAGGCCTTTTTTATACCAAGTGAAGTTAATCATCTTGAAACTGAAAGAGGGCAGATTTAGATTAGATATAAGGAAGTTGTTCTTCCCTGTGAGGGTGGTGAGGCACTGGCACAGATTGCCCAGAGAAACTGTAGCTGTCCCATCCCTGGCAGTGTTTAAGGCCAGGTTGGATGGGGCTTGGAGGAACCTGCTCTAGTGGAAGATGTCCCTGCCCTTGGCAGGGGGTTCGATCTGGATGAACTTTAGGGTCCCTTCCAACCCAAACCGTCTTGTGATTCTGTGATCTCGGATGCCACCTTTATCTTTGAAGATTCATTCTCTGGTCAAAAGCTTTTTCTGGCAAACAGTGCTAACTAGCTTTATGTAAACTTATACTGCATAATGTAAAACCACTGCCCAACACAGTCTCATGGAAATATCTTCTCCCTCTTTATCCATTCCTGTCTATTTGTGCATTTTAATTTGATTAACATTCTTCTCTAGTTTCATAGGTATCAGTATTTTCTTCCTGTTTAAGTATTAGGGTAAATGTGCTTTTATTTTTAAGCTACAGCTTTCCAAACATTAAGGAGCAGGAGGATAATTTTATTTTTGCATAATGTTAACAGTACTACCTTTCTGTAAATTCTTGTAACCAGAAATGGCCTGATCATTATCACAGAGTTACAGTGCTGCTATGAGTCTCGTTTTTCTTGTATATCGACAGCAGCATCTACAAAGATGGGAAGGTAGGGGAAGTCAGTCATCTGGGGGACTGCTAGAAATCCGAGCTTCCCTTTTAAAGATAACTAGTAAACAATAAAACCTAAAGTCTTATCTGACCCTATTATGAGGTCTTTAATGTCTAGGTATTTAATGTTTAAAATCTTGGTATGGTTATATTCTAGGACATAGTATCAGCTTTAGAGGATCGCCTACGTCCCCTTGTCCAGGCAGAGTTGTCAGTACTGGTAGATGTGCTTCACAGGCCTGAACTGCTGTTTCCAGAGAACACGGATGCAAGGAGGAAATGTGAAAGCGGAGGTTTCATTTGCAAGTAAGTTGTACGTACTTGATACAGTAAGTACCAACTTGGTGCATACTTGATGTGCTTTTCCGTACTTGCAGAGCACAGTATTTCATGGTATGGTAAATTCAATTTGTCCTTGGAGGGGGGCAAAAAGTGTGCTCATGGGTATGAGGAAAGATTGCTTGAATGTTGTCCTAGCTAATGCTTTAAAATTCCTGTATTTGCTGCAGGATTTAAGTGCCATGAACAGTGGTGTAAATGCGTAAAAAATGTTGAGCTGATCCCTGTTATTTGATGCTTGCCTTCAACCCTAGTAATGTTTGCAAGGTGCTAGATCTACTGGGTGAGTGTCAGAGTCAGTTGTTATCATGTGTGTCAGCGAACGCAGACGCTGCCCACATCTAGAGGGAAGGAAAAGGAAAGATTACAAGGTCACTTAGAGGGCATTTGAGAGCAGAATCCAGCTTCTCTGGTCACCTCCTGGAGGGGTGGATTATGTAGAGTTTATAGAAACTAGGTACTTGACTAAGGAGCACATGCTGGGTAGGATGGATTTCTAATTGCACCATCCAGAACTCTCAGTATGGTTTTTAACAAAGTAGGGTATGGATTAGGCCCTAACTCCTACTGTCACTTCCCCCGATTCCTTTCTGCTTGCCGTCAGAGGGTTTTATCTAGCTGTCCTCCTGCCTAGGTGACTGCAGTTTCCTTCACAGCTTCACCTAAGTTTGTGGTAGCAGGTTGCCCTTGAGAGAATGTTCCCAAGATGGTTGTGTAATAGTATGATAATAAAACTTGTTTGTAGCTTAAACCAATTAAGTAAAATAGCCATGTATATCTTATCCCATTTTTAGAATATTAGTACTAAAACAAGCTGTGATTGATTGTTTTTTTTCAGGTTAATAAAGCATACTAAACAGCTGCTAGAGGAGAATGAGGAGAAACTATGTATTAAAGTATTACAGACGCTCAGGGAAATGATGACCAAAGATAGAGGCTATGGAGAAAAGGTAACATAATTTACAGTTCATCATTCTGTGTTAAGTGCTATCTTTATTCAGTAAAGGAAAATAAATTTCTTGCTCTTTCAAGCTGTGTTTTGTATGTGTAAACACTTCTGTGCTGGATCAGGAACAAAACATTTTTAGTCAACTAATAAGCTTACCTTTCAAATTATATTTGAAGTTGTTTCTGTTGCTTTTCTACTTTAGATTTGTAAGTTTAAGTCTTAATTCCTGCAGTTGCTGGTGCTGTAAAAATACCTAATTTTATTACCTTTTTATGAAGGATATAACCTATTTATCTGCTTTGTGGGTCTAGGTCACTCCTGATCAGGTCACATAACCTTTCAATGAGAGGATAGTTTGTAGTTTAATTTATATACATCCGAGTCATCATCTTGTTGTGAATTATAGTTGGAAAATGTCTGTACTTCTGCCCGTGGGGTTTTTTTATTTCCCTTTCCTACATCCAACTTCTTTATCTTGTCGAGAAGAACATTTTTCTGTAGGTACAGACCTATTCTCTATTTGCATCAGAAGGCTCTGTATATGACCATATGTTTGTGTATCTAGACATTCCTACAGTCAATCTCAAAATCCTAGTCTAAGGTATCTTATGCATTTCTAAGCAACCTAGGTTATTACCATACCACATGGTAGGTATACAGAGCAGTATACCCTCTCAGTGAACATGTTCATGAGCAATTGGCAGTTGGGACTTGGAGAAGCAGTGACATGGAAAGACGCTCACTGCAAGTGGGAGTCCATGCCTGGGAGCAGATGGTTTCTCATGTCCCATTTTCGCTTGCAGTAGGTTTAAAGTTGTTGCACAGTGCTAGATTCACAGCACAAAAAGGCAAAAACTTTAGAGGTCAGAGAGTTTTGTAATAGGAGTAATTGTTTATAGCTGTAGCTATAGCTGCAGCTGCATGGGAGGGAGCCACAGCACCACTAGGCTGAGCTGGCATGTCGCACATGAGCTGTGCTTTGGCTAGCCTAGTTGGGAATGAAGAGGCCTCAGGAGCAGAGCACAGTGCTTTGTGCCAGTCCAGCAAGAGGCAGGCTCTGGCACGCCAGGGACCCAGAGGAGGGTGAGCAAGTGGAGCGAGGAGGCTGTGCACATGTGGGTGCACACGTGCATGCGTATGGGCTGTTACCCAAACACACCCTGCTGAGCACACAGCAGTGCCCTTAGTGTTGGGAGACTCCTAGGAAAATGCCCCAAGGGTAGGGATGGCCGATGCTATGCTCCCTGCCCTATCAGGGAATGCTCTTCCCATGTGTTGCCACTGCCTCTTGGCTGTTGGAGGTCCAGCCCACCTCCTGGCTCCTGCTGCCTTGCTCTAGGCCTGCCGTTCTACCCAGGGACTTCCATTCACTTTGCAATGGCAGTGGGTTTTGGACAACTGCAATGGCCTTGGGGGAATGCCCTAATAAACTGCAGAAAAGAAGCAAATATATGTGGGATGGGAAGGGGAGGAGGGTAGGTAGGAAAGGATTTCAGCTTAACTTTCAGCACATGGTCCTTTTCTGCTGCAGTGGCTGTATCGTGAGCTGGCATGTAACAGCACAAGATGAAGCCCTGTGGAGACCTTCTGTCCTCTCCTCAAGCTCCCATACTGAGAGATCTGTACAAGTCTGATCTAGAAGGGGACTGGTTATAGCCTGCAGAAGTTAGTCTGCTCCTGCAAAAGGGAGCTGGGCTAGGTGATCCTCTTTAATGACTGTAGTGTGCTGGTACTTCCTGTTGCCCAGCATGGGGATATAAAAGATTAAATGTAATCATAGATTTAGTTTTCCTCGTTGTTAGTTCATCAGTATACATTCTGCTGTTAAAAACGGCCACAAGGTCACCATAAGTAATAGAAATGGTGGATGATACGTGCTATATGTACCCTACACACCAACAATGCCGAAATGAGATCTTTGATGGGTTTTTTTAATGCAACATGCCACTCAGATTCTTCTAAATAGAAATTCATTTTCAGGAGTTCCTTAGGCTTTATTTGGCCAACTTGAGTGAAGGTACAGTTAACAGAACTTGCACTGTTCAGGCCATGGAAAACCCCACAAGATTCTAAAAATCTTCGAAGCGCAGAAAATGCATTAGTTCCTGGAACAGAAGATCAGTTACATAACGCAGGATAAGAATATGCTTGCCTGTAAAATGGATTTCCAAATATGAAAAAGCAGCCGAATAGCTTACAGATAGACTGCTAGTAGTAGTAGAACAGCTTTTACTGTCTGCCTGCGAGAAGTGCAATCGTATTTATTCTCCCTTGTGACTCATATAACTGTATTTAGTCACCACGTAAAAGGCAATACCTTTTGTTTCTAAGATCACGCTGGAGTGTAACAAAAAGAAAAAGCGGAAAACACTTACACACCCATTCTAAATACAGGAGTCCCTAAGCACATAAAGTTGGTGAAACTTACTCTAGTTACATGATCATGCAAACAGCATTGCTTGTAGGTCAGATGCTAACAGAATTGACAGCAATCACTTCAAAGCAATGTTCAGCAGCAGAGTGCCACAGAAGTTTTGGCATAGCGTGTGATTTTGCTGTAATACCATGTGGTGCTTGCTGGAACAATCTGATTTATAGAAAGATAGTGCTCCTCCTCTCACGCCTCTTCTTCCAGCACAAACAATAAGGGCAGCACACCCTCCTGGCCTGTGCGCTTGTCCCTTTTATAGGTGGGGAGTGTAATGAGGGCACAGTGTTGTCCTCTCCCATTAGCAAAGGCCTTCATTAAACAGCTGGGGTTCCTCTGCAGCATGCAAAATCCATGGTGAGAGCACAGATGTACAGAAGCCTGTGGGAAGGCTCGAAGTTTTACATATTGCTAAAGACTCCTTGTCTTGGCACGCGCTCAGGTTCGCTCAGTGATGGGTAGCATACTGTGGTATATTTAATAGGCAGAAAACTTAACTACATTGACAGTGTAGGCTATACCCAAGTTTTTTACTTTGCTGAAACATGTCATTCATACACGTCTTTCTGGGTGCCTACCAGATGATTAACCTCAGTTCTGCAGGACTCATATTTTTAAAATCCCTCCTCTATTCCCAAACTGGAACTCCAGCCTCCTCACTCCTTCCTACTGGTGCTCACAGCTCACGCCAGTGATGACTCTCATGCCCAAGGGTGAAGTTCTTGGATCTCGGTCAGCCAGCCCGTGTGGTTTGTTACTTGGCACAGGAACAAAGCCAGGGTGCATCCTGCCTCCGAAGCTCCCTGGCACAGCACTTCCAGCAGTGTTGGTTCCCCAACCCACCGCAGCCCAGTGCTTGCAAATGTTACTCATGCCAACTGCTAAATACTCACAGCGTTAGAGTGCAGCATTGAAGTGTTAAATGATTTATAAGATCCTAACGTGAAATTTATTTGTCATTTCTCTTACTAATGCTTGCTTTCAATTCTCCCCCTTCTTTCTTTTCCGGCAGATTACCATTGAATTGGATAATGCTGAGGTTTAATTTTATTTCTTTTCTACAGTGTTGTTTCTATGGTGTTTGTTTTATGAGTAGCTCTGTGATCTGTCCTGTTGTCTCTTCAGCACTGAGCTTTCTGATTTGTATGCCTGTGTCAGTAAATTAGTTGAGTTTTCAGTCTGCCATGTGTCTGCACTGGGAATAGTTACTGTAACTAATTCCATATGTCATTACTTGGAATATTAGTCCAAATGCAGTTATAATTTCTGGCAATCTGCAATCATCTGGTGCCATAGCAGATCCCATGCAGTATTAGGACCAGACCTGAGTGCCTTTGGAGAATCAGCTGCTGCAAACACCATTAAAACGTCAGCATTTAACAGTCCGTGAGCATTACAGCTCATTGGTGAACAGGCTTTTTATTTGGAAAACTAAACACTGAGGTTTAATGGTGCTCATGCAGAAGTTGGAGGAACCCGCCAGAAGACAGCTGGAGAAGACCCTGAACAAGGTTTCTCCCCTTGGTGACCAGTGAGAGCCATTCCTCATGTCCTTGGGCATGGTGTAGTTGTGGGAACTGCTGAGGGCTGGGTCCTTGTGCAGAAACTGCATTGCTGGCCTTACCGAGAAAGGTGACAGCCATGCAGTTCATCAAGGCATCTCGCTGTCCTTCCTGTTCCTCCTTAGTCAGGTTTGGTATATAAAGCCACGTAAAACATTTGAATGTGTTGTGAAAGCAGTGTGGTGTAACCCTGTGAAAATTACTGACTCCTGAAGCTGTTTCTATGTGAAAAGCTTCCTACCATCAAAAATGTGCCTTCAGCTGGTGGTGTTTATGCTCTGTGTAGTTGTTTTATGGGTGGAAAAGCCATATTTGAATGAGAACTTTCAGTATAACTGATATTAAGCTTTCTAAGGACTTTTAAAAGGAGTGTGTCTGCTTTGGGCACCGGTGCACGGGGAGAGGGAGGGAGCCGAGCTGTCTCTGCTGCTGCAACTTCCTCATCCAGCTCAAAAAAACCCTCGTGTGGGCGCTGAATTTGCATAAATGTATAATACTGAGAAAGTGATTGACTGGCACCTTATTTTACTGAAATAACAGGAAAAAAGAAATATTTTCCTCTCTGTGCTTTGTTTCCTGCGTTCTCTCCTGAGCCAACCTTTTCTTTGGAACAAATTTCAGCCACTTAAAATACTTGAAATGTTACTGCTCTTTATTCAGTGGAGTAGATAATGAAATGCACCATAAATTGCTTTTTATAGAACATGTTAATTTTGATGTTGATCAGCTAAATTTACTGAGAAAGCATCATTCTGAAAACAATAATATTTGGGGACCTTGGCTGTTGAAATGGATTTGAAAGCTGAACTATTTGTCACAAAGGTAGACCAAAAAGTGTGCATATTCCCAGGGCTCGGTTGAAGGGTCTTTTGTGTTGAGCAGGGCTTGTAGAGGAGGAAAGAAGAATTCCTTGCAAGAACAAACCAGAGTTGTGGCCTTTTGGCTTTGTCTTTAACCTAGCTTCTGTTTGGGACACTCAGATTCCTGTTGTGCCGCAGGTGAGTGGCATCACTCTCCCCCCAGCATGTGCCTGCCCAGCCAGGGTCTAAGTTGCCTTTCCTAAAAAAAAAAAGTTCACAGGTCTTCAGTTTCAGCCTCAACAAAAAGCATTTTAGGAGGAAATCCTCATCTAGGGGCTGCTGGAGTTTGCGCCCTTCTGTGGAAATGAAATGTACTTCTCTTAGCGTGCCCCTCCCGTTAATGTGCGTGGGAGCTAGATGACAGGTAGGATGTGTGCAGAGAGTAAAAGTCTGACGTTGGTCTGAAGGACAGCGTTTCATGTGGCACAGGTCCCTTTACTGCACTGTCGTCACCTCTGATCGTGCCAGTATGAGACACCTCAGGTGCACCTCCAGGCTTTGCCCCAAGCTTCAAGCATTGCATAGCTACAGAGATGCTGGTGTGTTTAATTTCTAGTGTCATTATTTTCTCTTTTAGTATAACAAAGATATTTTCATCTCTTACTTGGGGAGTTTGCACCAGCAACATGCTCTGGTTTTGAAAAGTCTATCTGTAGCTCATGAACGTTTCCATCAGGCATAGACCACTTAGACTGTATGGTGCTACAGCTTCCCAGAATAGCTCAAAAATCATATATATATATATATGTATATGATTTTATCTTGGAGAAACTTCAGACAGAAACTTGAATTGTTTAATTGCAAATTAAGTCATAATATGAAACTTTCCCCTTCAGTCTCTGGCTGTAATGTGCTGTCTTTGCTTGCAGTAAATCAGCTGGAGCGTGCAGAGCAATTAAAGATTTGGGCTCGAGGCTGCAAAGGAGGATCCTTATTCCTCCTCAGTGGAGCAGCTGCACGGAGGGAGCAGGTGTGTTTGTAACCGTCAGCAGTGAGAACTGGCTGCTTATAGAAAGGGATTCAGACAGGGCTTGAACTACTGACAAGTCTCAAAAGGAAATCCTGGGATTTCCTTTTTTTTTTTCTCCCCTGTCAACCCTGGAAACTATAAGCATTTAAGGCAAAGAAAGCAGGAATCTCCATTATTAGTAAAATGAATAACTTATTTTCTATTAAACTTAAGTTTTCTGATTGGCTGGTATGATTTTTATTCCTTCAGGGCAAAACTCTACACAAGTCGCTGTCTTATGGCATGATTTCCTAGTATTTATGTGATTGTATACATAGGTTCATTTATATATCTTAGTTGCTTACTGCAGGCTAATTTCAGTGAGTGGAGGTCCAGATAATAATAGATACTAAAAATGCCCGGAGGTCCATGCGTTTATTACTGAAAGTTGTAATGGAACATCTGTGTTACAATCCCCCTTAATGTATTTGTGAGGGAAGAAAAGGGGAGCGCCTTTGTAAGTGGGTGAATAGTGCTGGAATTCACCTCACAGCAGGAAATCCCCCACGGAACTGGAAGGATGGTGACCTCTGTGACTTGCCCCCAAGGGCAGCAGCACCCGTGTACATGCCTGGCTGAGCCAGTGGGGTTGCTGGAGTATCGCAGTTCTGGAGAAGTGTTGTGGAAATGAAGGGGAGGGCTAGTACAGTTTGATGCTGTTGGCCTAATTCATGTGTTTTCTGTTGGGTGTATGTGGAATTCCCGTTCTGTTGGACAGGGAAGGAACTGGAATTTTCTGAGGAGAACCAGACTCTGTAGTCTAATGTTTGCTTTCAGTGTCTATTTACTATAGTCTGAGGACCGTGATCTGGTCTAGCAAAATACAACAGTAGCATCTTTAAGCTCTTTTACAAGGTTTTTGAATGGCAGCATCTGGTGTTGTGGCAAGATTTGTGTAAAAGGTTTTTCTCTTGGGGACAGAAATTAGGATACACTGTGAGAGTCACCCTGCAGTATTTCCAAAACACCCAGGCTCCTGTAAGCTTGTAGAAGTGCACAGACTTTTGGGTAGGGGTTGCATAAGAGCACTGTTAAAGAGCAGAACAGGTATTGTGAAAGATGAATGTAAAGCATGATTTGTTTTGATAGAAAACCAAAACCAGCTGAAACTGTAAACTGTTTCATGCCTTATTTGCAACATGGTTGTGTTGGTTTTATCCTGATCTTGGGGACCCTGTGTTCGTACTTAGGTGTGTGTTAGGGCTTCTGTTTCTCTGCGTCCTTGGACTCTCCTGGAACATCAGGAGGGTGTTGGGAGCTGAAGGGGTCTGACTGAAGCTTAATTGCTAAATAGAGTGGTCTTAACATTGGCTCTGTGCAGGTGTGTCAAGTAATAAAGTAGAAACCCCCAAGGCACTGCACAGGCATGTTGTCTATGAAAGCTCTTGGGCTGAGTCTCTCTTGATTGACTCCTCACTGGGCTGGAACTGCTGTAATCCTGGTCTTGATGGAGCTGTTGCCTATGCTGGTCTCTCGAGAAGACATTCAGGACCAAGATAAATTCTTCTTAAGTGCCATCAAGAGTGAATCTTCACCCAACAGTGATAACTAAACCCTGGCTGTCATTAGACACAACAGTTTAATTTACTTTTAATTTGATCCTCAACCTATTAAGAAGTCCAGGCGTGATAGAAATGCAGATTTGATGGTGTCTCACAACTCCAGTTGAGATGGTGAGCTCCACCGTGGGTTCCCTGTGGTCCAGAACAGCTCAGGAAGCACAGCTCCCTCTGTGTTGAGGCATTTCTATTTGCAAAACAACGTTCCCATCCGCCCTCCTCAGTCCAGATAGGCGTTTGGGGACACCGTGGCCCAGTTTCCACCTGCAGTGTGAGTCTTGGGCACTAAACCACATGCATCCTGGAGAAACACATTAATACTTTATGGACTGCAAAGGCGAGAAGTGTTAGCGCTGACCTGCAGGTGGCATGCTCAGGATGCAGAATGTGGCTGGGAGATGTCCTACTTCTTTCTTTCCCCTGTTTCCCCTCCCAGCCACATTGCAGTGCGCGGCTCTGCTGGGCACCTGCCAACAGCCAGGCAGCACTTACATAACAGCAGCTTTTTTTCCTGGAATTTAGGCCCGCTGCTGATGTGTGACCTTCAGTGGTAATTGCCAATAAATGTGGTGGAGATGTTTACAGTCACCGCCAGCCTCGCCGCCGCTGCCAGCCCTACGCCGGTAGCTGCCGTGCCCATGGGGCTGCTGCTGCTTCCATGACTACTGCTCCTGGACCATGGGATCTGTGTCTCGTTTCTCAGGGTGAAGAAGGGCTGCTCTGCTGTGTCCCCCACAGGGCTTGGGCAGGGGCCAGCAAACACGAAAACAACCAAAATGCTGTAAGCACCAGGAGCTTCCCGTGTAATTATTTATTCCTTTTTAGGATTTGAAGTTAGGGGGTCTTGTTGGGGTTTTTTTCTTTTTTTTTATTGAGTAATGACAGTTCTTCATGCCGCTGATAAAAGATATCCAGCAAAATACACCTGCAGACCCACTCACTGTTGTTTTGGGGCACTTTTTTGTACCTCTTCACTTTGGTCTTGAGGTTTCAAGCAGCTGAAAAGGGAACTGAAAATCCTAGTTGAAAGGGGTTGACTTGAATTAACCTTCTCAGTGCTCTTTATCAATCATAAGCTAAAAGTCCAATGGCTGAGTAAGATGCAAAATATGTGTTATTTTATGCATCTTCCAACTGGAGTTGGAAAATGCATTAACCTCTTAAAAGCTGGAGAGATGCGCTTAAAATGATTTTCCTTGTAGAGGCAGCTTACTCCACAGTCATTTCTCTTGTGTATTTTGCACTTAGACAGTGCTTCACTTGTTATGTCTCAAGCAGAGGAAATGCAGGCGCTCATAAATTTTTGTGGGCTGCCTTATATTTTTTTTCCCCTCAGAAATCCTGCAATCTTTGGACTGTTTTTGTTGCATGAACTGGAATTGGTGAGCTCTTTGGAAAAGGAGCCTGGAACATTTCTTAGGGTTATTTGTAACAAAGAAATAGTTATACCATCTTACCAGTTAATTAAAACTGCTACTGTAAAATGTGCAGTAAGGAGAGTTCTTACTATATTCAGTTATTGTAACTGACCTGCAAGATTGAGGATTTAAGGAGAAGTGATTGCACTCTGACTTAAGGTCAGTGGCATATCAGAGAATCAGGTCTCTGACTCGAGGAAAGGCCCAGCCCAAGTAAAACATGCTTTCTCAACTGAAAGCTCTGGAAAATGAGAGAAGGCATTCCTGTAGGCAGATCTCAGTGACCTTTCAGTGCAGGCACTGACAGCTCTTACGCCAAATTTCCCACCTCATTGTCTGGCAGTGCACTAAGTCTCTGCAAATTCACGGAGATAAGGAGGGCAACATTTAGCCATGTCCCTGGTCTTGGGTGTGTGCCGCAGCAACGAGGCCGCAGGGTGTAAGTGTGGTTGCTGCTCCATCACGTGCCTCTGCCCCCGTAAATCCCACAGGTCGTCTGTGAGGGCAGGAAGAGGACCTGTGCCAGGACAAAGTACTGCTCCACATCTCCTGCTGCCTCTTCATTTATGCGGGAGACACATCCTGCGTAATACACCACTGGGCAACTTTGATGCAGGTCTGTTACAATGGTAAACTATAATGTGGGATGTTTGCCAAAGCAGCTCAGTGGTCTTGGTTCCAAATCATTCCCCTCTGTGCTGAAATGCATCCGTAACAAGTCAACTGCCTTCTTGACAAACATCTACATATCGTCTGCAGAGGTTAGAAATTTCCTATCCAATTCTTTCTCAGTTCTGCAAGGTAACAGTTGTTGGCCTTACCAAAGAGATTTGGCAAGCAGGTAACCTACATGGAGCTTCTTGGTATTACTGAAGAGTTATGGAGGACAGCAGCGTAACTTGTGCTCTAGTCTGTTGTCATAAATTAGACTAGGTGGTGGTTTTGATGTGAGCCTTTCAAGTAAGAACTGTACTGAATGTATTCCAAAGAGAAAGGAGGAGAAATTCAGAAAAGGGAGGAAAGAGTGCAAGGGGACTTCAAGAGCTCTATCTAAACAGCCAGTCCCACTGGAACTCCAGCTAATGTGGGGCATGGCAATGCAAGAGCCAAAGCAGAGAGCAGTGGTTTCGGAATAACATATATTGAATCTTCACTCCAGATTTTACACCTGGGTGTACAACCTAGCTATCAAAAGCTGCATGTGATATTTGGCTGACTGACTAGCTGCCTTTTTTCCCCCTTTTACTTCCTCCTCTATGACAAATATCTCCCCCCAGCACCCCAATAATTAGATGCCATATGCATGGACTTGGGTTGGTTCCTGAATTCACCGATTTCAGGACCAGAAGGGACCACTTGGTAATTTAACCCAACTTCCTGCACAGCACAGGGCATCTTGTTTCTTGCCATTTTTTCTCTGCTGAGCCAAATCAATTTAGTTTGACTCATCTCCCTCAGAACGCTCAGTGTTGATCTTGAAGACCTCCCAGGACAGGTGTCAGTTTACTATTGCCTTGCACCAGCTAGTCACCTTCCTATCTGATTTAGAGGGATGTTTGGTAAAAGACCTAAATGAGATGTGGGGTAGTTTGGAAAATGGTGTCAGCCTGTGGAAGTTAAGCAGTCTAAGGTCTGTTACCTCTCAATCCTTTGACCCAGGAAATGGCCTGAAGGCGGAGAAGGTTTGTGCTTGTAATTGGGCTGGTTTGTCCATTATTTTGTCAAAATTCCATAGTTTGGTGAGGCTGAAGAGAAAAGGAGCAGGTTTGTGAAAGGGTTCATGTGTGTGCTCACACAAATGTGGGGTTTTTTCCAGATAAGATTATTTCTCACCCATTGTAGCATTACAATACAAGATGTTTCCCATCCTATATTGCTGAAGCCACTGCCTGGAGCAGACCCTGTCTATGTGAACACGAATCTCTTTCTGCCTTTTCAATACATTTCAAGTGTGTTCTGGATGCTTACCTGTCAAGTTTAAAATCTTGAGAAAAGCAATCCTGGGTCTTTAAACATGAATGAAAATCTGCATTTCCTCAAAGCTTTCTCACTTTTTTAGTTGTTGACTTTTCTGTGAAGACAGGATTAGACAACTTTTCATCTTGAATGTTAGTTGGAAAGCGAATGGAAAAACTTTCATGCCTTCCTCAAAACCATAAAGCAAAAGGACTGAAACCTCTTCCGTATCTCATAAATAGAGATGTAATGAGTTCATACTTGAACTGTCACTTGTTTTGGTGGTTTCTGAGGTGGATACATCCACTGTTGAGGCAGGTAAAGACCATTCTGGGGAACAAACGTAGTCTGTGTTGGGGAAATGGATGCCAGAAGCATTATGGTCACCAGCAGGTCAAAGAAATGGTATTTCTCTTGTTCTGGCTAGTGATGAGTGGTGTATTTGCCAGCCTTGTGGGAATGGAAACTTCAAAGGAAGAGGGGGTTTTGCAGAAGTTGAGAGGAACTTCTGCTTCTGCTAGCAAAACGTAAAGATGATGTACTGATCTCTTGTTCCTGCCACCGCTACGTTCTAGTTTAAAAGCTGGCCACTGTCTCCATCACACACAGTGGTCAGCTTTCGGTATTCCACAAACCTGCCCCCTCCCCACGCCACCCCATCATTTTTCTTCTAGGCAGAGAGCTGAGGCACAAGAAATCTGGCAGAATTAGTACTGCAGTCCACTCTCCCACCCTGTTCAATCATTCTTGCAAAGCATAAGCTGGTACTTTGCTGTTGCAGCATGTGGGATAGCGCAAAATGTAGCGCAGGAACCTACAGCTCAATAATTCTTTGCTATTTTAACCCATTTTGACTCAAAAAAATAACGATTGCAGTATTTGAAGTTTATATTCTTACTAAAAGGTTGCTGAAGGCCATGCTTACTTGGAATGATCCATCCAAGCACTGCCCCAAGGGCAGTGGCTTTTGCTCGCAGATGAGTTGGTAAGGCTGGTTCTGACATGCTGTCTGTGCTGTAGTGGGAAGGCACAGGAATTTGCTAGCTACAATAGGTACTTTTTCCTTCTCCAATTAGGTTGGAAAGATGGAACTAATTTCATGCTGATTCTTCATCTGTGCTGTTTTTCAGCCCCAAAATGTACATGTATGTTTGATTAAGATGGGGTTGTGGTATAAGCCTTGAATAAGGAAGCTTTCATTTGGAATCCAAAGCCCAGTACATTATCTTGTGGCAGTCATCCATTTGACCTGCCAGCTTCAGCCTCTCCTTCCCTGGCAAGAAGGAGCCTAATTTCCCCTACACAGGAATATGCACAATTTCCTTGCTGCTGTTGATTACTTAAGAGAGGAGGAATTTTTGCTGTGCTCTGAAGCAAGTTGTGCAGACAGTGTCTGCAGTCAGAGCAATGTGCCCAGACTCCCTGATGATTGGATATGGCAATTCCAGTGTCCAGCCTACAAGCAGCAAGGGTGTATGCAGCAGGCTGCGCAGGAACTGTGTGTTCCTCTGCATAAATGAGGTTCTTCCTGTTAACTTTTCATCCTCTGGCTTAAATTTGACCAAGAGAGAAATGGTTTGTGTGCTTGTGAATTTTCCAAGAGTGGTGACAATGCAAGGAAACAGTGTACCAAAGGCTGTGTGAATTAGCCAGGAGGAAAGTCCATTAGAGAATGCAGAACAGTTCTTCCTGGCCAAGGAGCCCCTGCCCATGGAGCACCAAAGGGGAAGTGCTTATTGCTCTGGCTCCTTTCTGGGAAACAGTCTCTCTATATTTTGACTTCTGGACCTGGTGGCCTTCCTTTCCCTCTGCTGTGCGTTTCCTAGGCTGCAGCCTAGGTCACTCTCCCAGTCTATGCTTGATTTGTCGGTCTAGTTCATGTGCCCTCTAGGCAGACACCGACAATGAGTGCCTGACTTAAGCTGATATCATTGTATCTTCATCATCTTATTTCTTAGTGTCTGTTCCTGAGGAGTTAAATCAATTTACCCATGATTAAGTAGGCAGTTTCATTTGAATGTTTAGGTCTCTGTTGTATGTCTAAGCTCTACTAGATAAAAGTTGCTTGTCCTCATCTGTTTCAATGTGATGATCAGCATTTTAAATTTGAAAAGCTGTCACTGTTAACCCTCTTCTTTCATTGCTCGTGTTTGATGCTGTATCACGTTTCTTTTATCTCAAGAAGAGTATGTTTACAGATGAGAATCCGAAGAAAGCATTTTTTAACCTAACATTGCAGGGCTGCTGACTCTGTGACATGCAGCCCTTGCTTCCTCCTCCTCCCACTGGGGATGGGTGGTACAAATCACAGGTCCCGGGTGCTCGCTCCAAGCAGGCTGCCCAAAAGCCTACAATTTCTGCATTGCAGGCCTGTGTGCACCTGCAGCTAAAGCTTTTTGCTTGTGCCTCTGTGTTCATGCAAAGTAGTTGGCGATGTTCAAAGGATACCTGCTAAATTTTCAGAATGTAGCCCATTTAAGAGCATGGTGGGTGGGTGGGAGGGTATAAACAGTAATTATGGCTATATAATGCATTTCTGATGATTCAGATGAAATCAAGTGTGTGTTAGCTCCTTTCCCCTAAGTGTTGACCACTAGATTTCTGTTGGGATGAAAGGTGCTTGGAGAATGACTAATTTTTCCATTTTACTTTCAACTAGCTGCCGCAGCCTCCAGAAACGGAAAGCCCTGTAGAGGTGTGTCACCCACCTATATTTGTACAACAGGCAAATATTGGTGTTTTGAAGTAGTCCTGGTGGAGTCTCTTGTCGATTAAAAAGCCCCTGTGAAATGTGTGTTCCTGCGTGGTGTTAGATAGTGACAAGAAGTAGATTTGTTGAGGTGGTTTAATCCAATACAGCAGTAGCATGATAGGCTGAAGTAAAAAAGTCCACATGTAAACCAGTCCTAAGTCTTTGTTACTTTCAGCCATTTCCCTTATGCTTTTAAGGGAGGCACTGTGAAAAGTGTCCTCTCACCTCCCCCTGCATTAGCAAAAGGAGACTTGGTTTCTCTGGTTCCTAATACAGAATTTGGTTTTCCCTTTGTCTTGCATACATAAAAGCTTTGCTAAGGGAAGGAAGGTGTCAGAAGTTATCAGTGGAAGCTTTATAATCCCAGAGCAGCTGGGTGTCCCATATAAAGTGCCACAGTGAAACAGTTAACGGTCAATTCACATCTTCAAGGTTACAGTGCTGTAGTGAATTGGATATGTAGGCACATCTCTTTATGAGACACTCCAGCACCAATTGAATAAGACAGATTATTTGCCGAAATGAAGACATAAGAATTTAGGAAGTCTCAAATTCTTTTGAAGTTAATGGGACATCCAGATATGGCATTGGTACATTCTACAACTGGGTACTCTATCAGTGCAAATCTGAGTGAAACAACATGGAAATCTAAACCTAGGATAGTGCGGATTCTCTGAGCTAGATCCATATGAAGATTATAAATGTTGTGAAGTCATGATGAAAAAATAAATGTTTGTGGTGGTTTAGACCCTGTGTATTTGTAACTTGTGGAGCAGTGTTTAAATGTAACCTGAAACTCTGAGTGGTCATAGAATGACTTTGAGATGCTTGGCAGGTGGCTCCTGGTTTAAGATGTGTCTCTGTGCAGACCAGCTGTTCCTATGCAATTTCCAGAATGCTTTAAAGCAGCAAAACCTCAGTGTACTTCAGGTTTACAGAGCAGAAGTTTCACTCCAGAAAATTAATGTCTGGGATAAGAGCTCTTTGATTTGGAACATCTGTGTGCCGAGGGGCTTTGTTCAGCAAAACCCCGTTGAAATCCATGGCACTGGAATGAAAATCCTGCAGTCCTCCACAGTCTCAAAGTAGCTTCCCTGACCACAGTCAGATACATTCAAGTACCTACACTTCCTCCAGAAGTGTGACTGTCGTGCGATGGGTGTTTGTGTGTGTGTGTGTGTGTCTCTGTGTATATGTATGCATGGGAATGCATGGTTTGAGTTCTTAAACTTGTGCATTACTGGTAACTGCAAATCTAGACTTTGTGTTTACTTTAAATCCATGAGGATTGGCATGCGTGCATGCCTTGATGGTCTGCTGGAGGGTGGCGGAGCAGGCTGGTTGAGTGTTGCTACAGCTAACTGAGGGCAGATGCTCTGTTTTGGTAGCTTGTCAGTCAGTCTCCCTCCCTTCCACCTTGATTTCAGCTGTGACTTGCCTTAACATTTTCCATGAGTACAAAGATGTTAGTGTCCCTCTAGTGTTGTTTTGCTTTAAAATGAAATTTCTGCATGCACAGCAGGAGCTTGATCAAAGTCTACCACAGAGGCAACTGGAGGATCATAGAAGGGTATGTACAGCAGTCAAACACATTCAGAACTAATCTTCTACCTTTTCCTTTTAAGCTCTGAAGTTTAAGTCATGTAAGAAACTCCTGTGGTTAACCGCTTGCTGTTGGTCTCTTGGAAAATCTGAAATGAACAGCCACACTTACAAAATGGGGTGCTGGACCACCTTCTCTTGTGTTAAATGGAAGGGGCAAGTGCTTGGGTGCTCTGAATTAAACCTGAGATCCTGGTCTAGTCTGTTCACAGTGTAAAAGCACTCCCCTGTGTTGATGATAGCACAATTATGAATGAGCTTAATTGGTGCTCGTGGAGTTTGCTGGCTTTGGCCACATCTCCCCCTTCACAAACAGCCAAGCTGCAAAATCAGCGTACTTAATACAGTGCTTGATTTCTTCTGCTCTTGCAGCTTGGAACACAACAGCGGCAACTTATAACTGCTTCATTCTTAAATATTATTAAAGATGCTCTGTTTAAAACATTATAACAGGTTTTTTATATTATTTACACTGTGTATTGCATCTGCTTTACTGACACATGTACAGTAATGTTTGTATGCTACTTACTGATAGTTTACCTTGATGGGGAATGCAGATGAAACTGAATGCTGTTGGGGTTGGGGTTTCTTTAGGTAGCATATTTGATTTTTCTTTTTGCTGCCAAACATCTGATATTTGTTTGCATACTGTATGCATCAAAGTGGTGTACAACAGTAACATGATGGTTAAAGAACTGTTCTGGAGCCAAGCATTGCAGCTGAATTAATTACAACATTTCTTAAATACCACTTATTTTTTCTCCCCTCTACTTTGATCACGTACTCATATCCTCATTAGCTGACACAGCGGGTTTGAATAATCTTGTAGGAAACAGTTTTTCTTCCCAGTTAGAATGCAGCGTGCTAGTGAACATGGATTGCCAAGCCTCCAAAACCATGGGTCAGCACACTTTCAGACTTGAAACAGTAAATGTTTGATACGTGTTCCCGCTTGGGTTTTCTGGTTCCTGGATTTGGATACACTATTCCTATAGATAACAGAGGTCCTGCAGATCTGTCCCCAGAACAGCAGCTCCCAGTGAGGTCTTTCCTCTCACCCCAGCAATATTTGGACTGTGGAATAGAAGTTGCCTTCTGCTCCACAGTGGACTAGAAGGAAAGTCTTGGGAAGATTCCAGGAGCTTTAGTTACCGTCCTGAATTCAGGAAGAGGGAGGAGTTGACTGAACAGCAGTTCGTGTGGTTGGATGTGTATTATCTTTGCAGTGAGTAGTAAAAACCAGTTTTTAAATGCCTGTTGATATGACCACTGCCAGGTAGCTTAACAGAAGAGGAATATCATCTGAGAACTCTATTGTAACTTGATTTGTGGCATAAGACTTATGGGTATCAAGTTGCCTTTCTGATCAGTATACATGTCACAGGGAGATGTAGTTAAGGTTTTTTTTGTCTGTCTTGGCCTTGTTCTGTCATGTAGCCTTCCTTACCTGCCAGACTGAGAGCAGAGAGGTGGCTAAAGCACTGCATCATGTGCTAAACACTCTCATGTTGCTGTCAGTCAAGGTGGCTCCTTTAGGATAAGAATTTGCTTGAGCTTTTGAATCAAGTCTCTTGCCTCTCCTACATGTTCACTATTTGTCCCAAGTGGTGATAGGAAGCGTATGTCCTTTGGAAAAGTGCTCATCTTCTACTGTTGCTTCCAAAGTAGCTTGCCTTTTTTTCTTTTTTTGGGGAAGACTTTTGGAAGCAGCTGGTTGGAAAGCTCTCTTCATGTCTATTTTATATCTTGTTTCCCTGCCGGTTCCCCCGTCCCCATCTGATCCATAAAATGCTGCTTCTGTGCTGCAGCTTTCACACTAATAATCTATAGGAAAAACTTTTAATCTGCTAAATGTTAATGGCAAGAAGCAGATGGTGGGAGCCGTGACATTAGTGCCAGCCTTGTGAGGAGGGCAGTGATTCCCAACCAGCTGCAGGCAGGTGTTGGGCTTCTCCGTGTGAAGGTGATGTCTGAAATTTGGTGAAGAACTGTTAACTTCCAGACAGATTTGTCTTTCCAGTGCTTGGGGGTATAAGGATTTCTCTAAGCTACCTTTCGTGAGCACCAGCTTCGTATCAAAAGCAGTTTGTCTGTGGCAGTGCTGGAGTTTTGTAGGAGCCAGTTAATGCATATTTACATTGTTCCATTTACTTATTTGTGTTTTAAAGGCCTCTTGTGAAAGTTTAAAAAGGCTTCACTTGTAACACAGCTAATATATGAAACCTCAGAGTTAATGACATTTTAAATATGCAGTCAGACAACTGATGTTATTCGAAATACAACTGAAAATCAGTATCAAGCACTTATTTTACGAATGGAGATCAAGATGTATTGGTTCATCCTGACATTTTTAATATTAAATTGGTTTTGGCTAGATTGATTTGGGAGTTTATTATGCCACTTTTAATCCCTTGGAAACTCCTTTCTTCCCCCTCTCCCACACGCAGTCTCAGGGTGGTACTGCTGTAAGCACAGCACGCTGCCATTAGCAGAGCAGCAGCTCCCAGTTGAAATAATCATTAGTTTTCCTTTTGCCCAAAGACTTTGTGAAAATGTGCTAATCCAGTAGCAGTGTTTGTGTGCATCCCATTGCTGGTAGTACCGCTGGCTTGTGTACGGTTCGGAATTACTGGGAATTCCCGTAAATCTTGGCTGAGAGCAGAGCAGGGTCCATAGGTTAGCATTCAGCCTGGGAGCTGTTTTGATCTCCTCTAGCCTCTGCTCATGGCAGTGGCGCGTGCTCTGCAGGGACGTGCTGGGTGCTCCCAGGGGTTCGGGGACAGGATGTTGAGGTTATCCAAGGACGGGTGCCCTGCAGTGTCCGCGGGCTCATGTGCTTGGATGCTGACTGCTGGCGTGACCAGGCGGCTGCCAGCAGGGACACAGGGAACAAAGAGCTGAGATGCAGCGGGGATCACTCGGGTTTCCACTTGGCAGCTGACAGCATTAGGTTGCATCAGTTGCTGATGGAGGGGAGAAGAGTGTGTCCCTGTAACATGGGTGAAATGGCAGAATAGGATAGGTTTGAGAAGATGGGGTTGCTCTCTCACAAAACCATTCCTAATGTTCTCTCTCTGTAATCCTTCTCTTCATTTTGGGTTGATGCTGGAACTTTTTTACATTTAAGGCTGAGACAATAGATCTTAATTCAGAAAACTCTTTGAGAATAAAATCGGTTTAGAAAGCTATACACAAAACCAGAACTGTAGCTGTTTCTGGTGCTGGGAACCTGTAATCTTATTTGAGCCCCATGAGACCCCACCCAGTGTCCCAGCCTGCCTGAAAACATCAGGAGATGCTTAGTGGATTCTGCCTAATCTCTCCAGGGTTTTGGTTCCCCCTCCCTCACTACACGTAGGCTAATTACCAGCAGTCCCCTTGCTACTGAATGTTAGTAGTGTGTTTATTCATTAAGCTTGCATCCTGATTTCATTATCCTCTTTGAATCAAGGGTGAGGCACTCAGGCAAGTTTTGGTCAACCGTTACTATGGCAATGTGAGACCGGCGGGACGGCGCGAGAGCCTCACCACCTTCGGCAACGGCCCCTTGTCTGCCGGAGGCGCCAGCAAAGCCGGGGCAGGAGGTAGGACGTGCTCCTGCTCAGCAGCCGTTCCTGTCGTCTGCCATGCCAGATGCTGTGTGTCTGTGTCTGCCTCACAAATTGGTATCACACGGGTGAAATAGGGGGTTCCCCCTGTTCTGTTCTATAGACTCCCAAAAAACAAGGAGCTATCCACATGGATGGGAAGAAGTCCTACTTGCATGTTGCTCCTGGCTTTAGAAACTCCAGCTCTACCTGGGGGGTTCCACTTTAGGCTGAGTGGAGCATCACGCTTCTGTCTCTAGTTGTGTCAGTCTGCCTTTTCCTCATGCAGAGGAGAGCAGTGTTCTTCTTCCTGACTGCGTTTGAGAAAGTGCTTTAAAATTGAGCAGGCAGAGCTTTTTATGCTTTCCAGAGACTGTCTGGAGGTTGCCTTGAATGTTGTGACTTTGCTTTGAGTGAATGCACTTAGAAACCTTGGTCAGTTTAATATTTGCAATAACATTTGAGAGCTGTGCTCATACAGATGTCAGGTTCTCAATGATACCTGGAACATCTGACATGTTTTTTTCATTGATTACAGAGGGATTGCAGCAATGGACAAGCAAAAATTTGGGTTGAAGTCACTTAAAAAGTGCAGTTTGTTTAATCTGAGACCATTGCTAAAAAAGTAATGTCAAGCACGTTTTGCCTCTTCAGAATACAGTGGGTAATCCTGGTGAAAGCAGGCCTGATCAGAAAGAAAGGAAAACAAGCAAAACCCCACCTATTTGCCCCTGTTTTCTGAAGTTGGTATATACTCTATTTGTCCCTATGTTGTGCTGCCTGTGCTGTGTAGTCTTCCACTTCATTAGAGCATTGGCTTTGCTGTCGTCTGGAATTTGTCGTGCCTTTCCATCCCCTCACTGGTCCTGCAGAGCCTCTACCTCTTTGTATCCATGGGTCCATGCTGTTTCCAGAACCCTCTTCCCATACACCAGCCCTCTCTCTGTCTTGTGCTGCTAAGCAGAGGAGCAGTGGCAGTAGCCATTTCCCAGTTGCCAGCCCAACTTGTCCTCCTTTAGGATGCTACCCCCCCGACTCCCATGTATTAAAGCAGCATTCAGTGCCCATCTTGCAGTGTGCCTGAGATGTGCTTTAAGTTGCAAACTCTTCCTTGCAGAAATGCAAGGAGCTGAGTTCATCACTGTTAATAAATGCATGTGCATCCTTCAGGATAGATTAATAATTTAAACCAGCAGAGAGATGCCACCATCATAGGGTAGCCAGGTTTGAATCTCAACCTGTTCCTCATGATTGCCCTTATAGGAGGAAGCTCCGGATCAAGTTCAGTGAGCCGAGGTGAGATGAGTCTGGCAGATGTCCAGTGTCATCTGGATAAAGAAGGTGCATCCAACCTGGTCATAGATCTCATCATGAATGCCACCAGTGACAGAGTCTTCCATGAAAGCATCCTGCTAGCCATTGCCCTTCTGGAAGGTGGGAACACTACAATACAGGTAGGGAAATTGAAAACTTCAAGCTTATAACTAAAACATGTTGGGAAGGGAAATGACTTTTATGAAATCCAGGAAACCTGAGGAGGTTGAGGAGATGGGAGGGGAAATGACTAAATGATCTTTGACCTGTAGTTTAGGGAAATATTAGCGTCTACCATGCAAAAGTTAACTTATTAAATGTTTGCCTGGGCATCAGGTAATTGAGGTATTTCCCAGGACAGTGTAGAGGAATCTGCAAGACAACAGCTTTATTGAATTAGTTTGTGACGACTTTTATGAGTAAGTTTATGCAGTTGGAACATGCTCAGAGGCTTTTACAACTAGCAGTTAGTTTTCAGACTGGAATTTAACACAAGGGTGTATGGTGAACTCCAGACCACCACTATTTCTTGCTGTCCTTCATTTCTGTTTTTTAAATAAGGGTTTGATTTTCCTAAATGAAAATCGTGCCTGGTATGTAATGAGTATACAGCAACTGGCTTGTAGAGTGTTCTTCCAACCAAAGTAAAACCTTACTAAGCAAAACATGCTTAGAAAGATTATTGAACATATAATGTCTTATTCTTTTGACTGCATGTGTTTGCAGTCTGTTTCAGTCTTAGCTGATGGGCTTTATGCAGAGCTATTCCAGAGCATTACCCCTTCCTACCCCAGTGCCATGCATTTCATATGTCTGAACCAAACAATCAGTGATTTGTTTCAGGTCGATTTTGCAGATTGCTCCTTTCACTTGGAGAAGTGATGCATCCAAATGTTTGATACACATACAGATTTAGGCTTATAATTTGATGTCATTTGTGCTGCATCCTAATTAGGAACATTTATTTAGGCACTTTTATATGAAAGACTAACATTTTCAGAAGTGGTTGGGCAAATAGAACTAAAAATACTTATACATGTGGCCCACTGTCCCCAGTGTGATATAACCACTCCACAGTCCTTTATTTCTGCCCTGAAAACCAAGCTATGGAAAGACACAGTCTGTCTCTGGTATTGTAGCAGCAGCAAAGAACCACTGTGCTTATGACGTTATTCTTAACTAGACCTCCATGGCAACTCCAGGGAGAAATACTAGACCAGACTGAGGGTAGTGCTCCACATTGTGCTTAATCTCATCTCATTGTGGGCCATTGCCAAAATGGACTGTCCTGTTCTGGTTGTCTCTGCTTGTTTCCTCTTTGCACAGCTTATGCAGCTGTGGGATGAGTTGAATTAAGGGGCTGATCTGGCAGAAAACCAGCCTGCCCGTGAAAGTGGATTCAATGCCATAGAACAGGTCTGGCTTGGCTCAAAACTGACCAGAGATGTGCAGGGGAGCAGCTGTATCCTCTGGGCAGCAGTAAAGGGTGAGATATGATTGAGTGAATATGGGGCTGGATCCTGACTAGTTATAAGTGATCACTGCAGTAAAAACATGCACTAGATCTCTACTGCAGCACCTCTCATGTTCATGAAGACTTCCTTGAGAGGAGAGGGAATGTTTTTGGGCTCCATCACACTGTCTCTGTACCCTTTTTCCCCCTTGTGTTTATGCTCTGGAGTTGAAGCTTCTTAGCAAAAGACAAAAGTGGGAACTGCACATTTAAAATCCTGTGTCACCTTAAACTGCAGTGACAGGATTAACATTCCTTAGGGGGAGTCACTCCTTTTAATTTCCTGCTCTTCTCCAATGTAAAGGAAGCTGAGCTTTCATCTTCCTGGCTCTCGGGGAGCCTCAGGTAACCCCATGCTGTCATGCTGGAAGGAAAAACAAACTTTGCACCAGTCTCATGTGGAGAGATCCTTTGCTTGTGCCGGGCCCTAGAACTGATGGACTGAGTAATTTCCCGCTGTGTGTGAATCAGTGTTGAAACCAGATTCCTGAGCTCATCTGGTGAAAACAAATAGGAAAATCTGCAATCCATCTCCTAAGACAACTTTTTAACCAAAAAGGGAGATTCTTAATTTGCATTTGCTGTCTAACTGGGATCTGTGAGTATGTACAGTGACTATGTGGTTAGGAATGAGCTGTTGGCATAGGATGCTTACAGCAAATGGTGTAACACTGTCACATCTGTGCCTTACAGTCCTGCCAGTTTCTATTGCACTCTTGCCTTTATAGACATTACTTCTGCAAGCCAGAGTAACTATTTTCTGTCCTTTCCCACTTGACAACTGCTTGGCAGTTGTCTTTACCTTTAGAAGATGTTCTGGGCAGGTGGCAGTTGTTGGTGCACTTGCGTGTATGTACTCTAATACAGCAGAAAAGGGCTGGGAGGAGGCTCTGCTGTGGACTGCTTGTAAGTACAAAGTGTTTTAGGAACCAAATGACTTGTGATGCCTACAGCTAATGCTGTAAGCTCTGAGGTCTTAGACACACCCAGGAGCTCTTACGCATGCAAAGAACAGATGAGATTTTATTGGAAATATCCTATGAGCAGCTGTAATATGGATATTCTGTGATATAGCAATCCAATGGTCTGATAGAAAAAAGAAGGTTTATCAGTGCACAAACATGTTCCCTGACTTGCCTCTGTATTGGTTAATCTCCTGGTGCTGGGAGGTGAGTTTGCTAATGCCTTGCATTACTTGCACTGATTTAGCACAGGCAGGGCCCCTGGGGACTGGTACAGTGTCAGTCAAGAACAGCACATACTCGGCACTCTGATCTTTCAGTAGTGTCTTAGTCATGAAAGCCAAGTAAGCAAAACTTTAATGGAAAAAAATTCCAACCACAAAGCTTAACTTCTGGGAGAACAGCTGCCTCAGTGCTGGTGAATCAGAGCGAAGGTGGAGGCTTGCTCTTTAGTAAAATCACGAGTTCAGGTCTGTATCACCCAGAGTAATTGCTGAATGATGTCCAAGTTAAACTGGTGCCCTGAGACAGCAAACTCATGTGACAAAGCTTTTTTCTCCTCACATAGGAAGAATAGCTTATTTGCTCACCCAGAAAACAGAGGAGGTTTGGTGCAACCCAGCTGTTCGGGGGCACTGCTGGTACAAAAGAGCTGTGTGGGGTGCTCACTAGCAGGCACAGTTCACATCCCATGGGTTCTGTAAAGCTGTCTTTCACTACAGCATGGTGAAGATTTACTGAGTGCAGCAATGTGATGGTCTACTTTGTAAGAGTTCATTTTTAGAAAATACACTGCAAAATTTGTCTGCTTATGGGAATTAGATGCACTTCCAAAAATGAATCCAGTACTTTCTGCAGTCTTTTATCCTGATCTTTCCCTAATCTGTGTCCTTTTGGCAAATTTTGCAGATCGGGTAGGTAAGAGCATCACAACCTCTGCAACCTGCAGAGTGGATTTTCTCAAGTTCTACAGCACTTTCCAGTAACTGCCAGTGGAAGAATCATCTTGAGTCTCGACTAATAACTGTTCATTTTGCATCAGATACATATGTCATTGTGAAAGTCAACCTAGCCAACTGAGCCAGCTTTGTCTCTGAGGTCTAACGCAGTTTATCTTCCTTTAACAATTTTTTTGCTGTTAGCAGCTCTTGATTTATAGTATTCTGAACAAGCTTAGATTCTGTGCTCTGTGTCTGAATAATTTTCACTGAACTTAAATTGCTTCTATCTACAGGCCTTTGACAATAGGAATCTGATGGGATAGGGACAGGTTATGTAAAAAAGGCTTTTTTGGTAGCAAAGCCAGAAGTGTGTCACCCCTGCATGGCATTTTCTTAACTCCAGGTTTTCACACGGGAAACGAATTCGGCCTGAAGTTAAGCAAAAGATTTGTACTGACACACAGGAGCTTGCACATGGTGATTGTAATATGGTTAATAATGGGAGTTCCCGGGTAACTCCCATGAGCTTCAGTGGGAGAACAGATCCTGGTGATGTTGGGAAGGGATAACTGGAATAGGTGTTACTGTTTCATTAGGTACACGCAGGGCCAATATTGAGGCTAGGCAAAGTAGGTGGTTACCAACTCTAGCAGAAAAGCAAATCGAGAAATGTTCTTTATTATAATTGGCAGGAGTGATTTTTATTGCATTGTTAAGAAATTAATGTGGGGGAGAAGCAGGGCAAGAAAAAATACTCCCGATTTACCTTAGGAAAGAGGCTAAGCTGGTAGTGCATGGCATGTTGAATCCCACGCTGCTTTGTGTTTTGCTATAGGGGTGAATGTGGATGTGATAAATTAACTGTTCTGGGAGGAGGACAGCAGTCTTTGCCCAGTTAAAGCTCCCTGGATGGAAACTTTTCTGCATTATTTTTAGGTTTTGGAATTCACTTAGAAATGCTGTCAGGTTCTCTGGTAAAAGAGATGGTGATGAAAGTGTCCAGTGAGCTCATTGCTCCTGCTCAGCTGGAGCACTGGTCTTTGGTGGGAAGCCTGCCCTCATTTGTAAGGAGACAAAAGTGGAGGTGGAACCGCAGGGTCAAAACCGGACAACGAATTAACTTGACAAATGCTGCAGCTCACTGAACTGAAAACTACATAAACCCCTTTATTAATTTATATAACCCTCAGCATGCATCTCGGGAGAGCTGGAGTCAGCAGATCTGCATGGAGCAGCCCTGCGGGGATGCCCTGCCAGCCCCATGCTCACCTCCAAAACAGTGAGGGGGTGAGCATCCCTGCATCCGGGGTGCTGCTGGCCACACAAGACACCCATTTCTCTGGGATGCTGGCTTGGGTGCTCCTCTGCAGAGCTTGCATGGCAGATGCTGTTGCTCATAGGCACGCTGCATGTGGAGCTATGGCTCCTCAGAAGAGATGGAAGCTTGGTCCGTTCTCTGCACACACTGCAGCACAGCAAGTTTTCCTTTACATCAACCCTGGCAAATGAATGACAGAGGAGGAAATTGCTGAGGACTTGTCCTGTAATGCTCGTGTCTCATCTGCCAAATCAAAATTACATGCACCGTTACTCTGCTTCACCTCTGTGGAGTTTTGGGTTTCCTTGGTCGGTGGAAGTTGATGGCAAGTACAGTCCCTTACATAACTGGCTTTCTATGGAGACTTTGGTCTGCTCGCTTAATTAGGGATCTTCTCAAAAGTTAGATTGCGTGACAAATTACCCACACGCACATGTTGGTATTTTCAGCAAGGGAAGGTAAAATGAGGTTGATGACATTAGTTTAGCTTCAGACATTTTTTAAGCGCTACCCCAAAGTGACATGATGCAGAGCTACCACTTCCAAGTGTGGTAGCTCTGCATCACACTTTCTTGCTTCTTTCCCCCTTAGTCCACAGTTTTTCCCAAGGCAGGCTGCAAACACAGAGGATGAGGTGATGGCAGTCAGCACCCAAGGAAAAGGTGATTATTTTTCAGGGAATAAGTGGAATTTGCTCCTAGCTTTAAAGCATCCAAGCGGAGTTGCTGCTCCTGCCCAGAGGATGATGATGGGATCTGCACTACACCCTTCCTTCCCCCAGCAACTGAGTATGCGATAAGGACCAGGGGCCACCTTAAGATTGCACTAAGGAGCCTGTGGTGGTGGACCAGATTGTTGTGCCTCTATCACAGCATGGCAAGAGCAAGTCAGCGTTGTGATGAGCCCAGGTTTGGAGCTCACTGTATGAATGTGAGGCTTCTTTGAGATGTGACTGTACAAAAAGCTGCATGGCTTCAAGTTGCTTTAACTTGCAGAGCTCTTCAGCCTACGGAGGGGAGCCATGCATGTTGTGTGCTCTCCTTTGAGTGCTCATCAGTGTTAGGGGCTGTGGCTGTGTGGTAATGTGCTGCCTGTTGCAGAAGTGCCATGGTGGGCTCTGAACAAGGGAGACACCAGAAATCACAGCAGCCAGCCAGCTATTCATTAGTCTGGTTTAATAGGAAATAAGGGTTCAGGTAAAATGCTAACACAACTACCCTCTCAAGTTCTTGCATCATACCAGAACTTGAACGTAGTTGACGCTTCTGCTCGTGCACTGCTACCAGTAGAATTCCAGCATGTTGAATTGCGCTCTTCTTTGCTGAACTCTGTGCTTCAGACTGTCCAATGATGATTGATAGCTATTAAATAATTGTGAAATTGATGCACGGAAGGACTTCAATCCAGAGCTGTCCAATTCTTGCATGTCTTTCTGGCACACAGGAAGGGCACAGAAGCCAGATGAACTTGGGTGCTACCTGGCCAGTGGGAAGATGGGGCTCACTTCTGCCCCTGTCTGCCGCAGCCCTTGGGTTTGAGGGAGCAGTAACCTTCAGCGAGATCTGTGTCCTTCAGCTTGCTGTAGTGTTGGCTGTGATGTACTGTAACAAAAATGGAAGGATAAGTGATGCTAGAAAGATCAACAAGCTGGAACCAGCCAGTCAACCCACTTTATTTTATTCGCCTTTCCCTGTTGGTCTAAATTTGTCCGGTGCTATTGGGTTGCCAAAACACTTACTCTGTTTTTCTCCGTGACTTCAATTGCCCTTCAGAATTGGAATAAAATTTTTAAGAGTGTTACAAAAGTACTGGTGATAAATGTAATTTAGGGACACAGCACTTCAGTGCGTTAGGGGTTGTGGTTTGGCCTTTGTAAACCAGGTTTACTACTTACAGACTTTGCAATGGTCACAGATATCTTGGAGCATACAAAATCATACGTGATGGTAAATGCTTCAGAGGCAGGAATATCTTTGGATTGCTGAAATTTTGGAAATAGCACTTGTGAACTTTTGCTTGTTGATAAAAAAAGTGTCTTATTTTCTACTGTCTGTTTATAACAGGCAGAATTCTTTGCTGTAGGATGTTCTCTCTTCTTTACATCGTTTTAATAACACCTGCTTAGGAACCTAATGCACAACCAGCAAGCTGTCAGCATGTGTTAAGTAATCACCTGTGTCTGTCACCATTTTGGTGAGGTTTTTCTCAAGTTAAAGTAAACCTTTTCTTTTTTCACTTTTCTGAGTATGCAACTTCAGGACATGACATTAGAATAAAAACGTAAATGTTCGCAAGGGCCCACATCATGCTGTGGGCATGGGTCTTGCCCTTCTGCTAAAGAGAGCCCTCTCCAAATGAAGCCCACTGCAAATGCAGGCTTTCCCTCATAGCAGTTACTTTCAAAACAAGACGCACACCCTGCACTATTAAGTCAGCAGTGAGGAGATCTATCTACTGATGATCTGCTGATCCACAGCATGTGAGGAGACTCAGGATGGTGAGCCCATGGGAGCACAGTCTCTTTCCTGTGTTTTCTAATGTATTAAGCACAGTGAGGTCTCAGTCTCTGTTAGCCCTTAGGTACCACTATGTTCCAAACAGACAAGCCCTGCTAATAATGCACGGAGAGACAGAGACAGAAGCTGTGAGGAGTTATTCCTGCAGAGAGGATTTCATTGTTTTTGAGGGCAGTAAGATGCATAGGTGAGATGGTAATGATAAGATAGTCTTGAGCACTTGAGCTGCAGCTAGTGCTACTTAGTGAAGCATATTGGGCCATCAATATTCCTGTATCATAGCATTTTTCATTCTTTTTGCTTAAAGGGGGGTTTTAGGCTAAGATTTTGAGATGCCCAGCTGTGCAATTGAGCAATACATTAGGAGGAAAAAGGAGGAGAGGTGCCTACACCAGGGTTCACCTGTGTTATTTGTCCTCTGGTCTCTCTAGCCTTGTATCATTCCTGGTTGTTGAGTACCACAGACCTCTCATATGCCAATCCTCTTGGTGTGATCCTTGTGGTGGAAGGCGCAAGGATGTAAATCGCTAATGCTCCCTATTCCTCTCAGTGGGATGCAGGTCCAAGATAAACTTTGAGGATGCTCCCTAGGAGGGCTGGCCCCTCCAGGAGCAGGCAGAGGCGAGCTGCTCAGAAAAACAAGGTCATGCTGCCTTTTTTTTCTATTTTTTTAATTTTTTTTTTTTTTTTGGTGAGCACAGGAATCAACAAAGCCGTGTTATATAACTTCTATTTATATCCCACTTGCTCACTAGCTGCAGGCATACAAGAGTGGCTGAGAAGGGAATTTAATGAGCTCTCAGGGCTTGCTCACCTTCCAGAGCGGGTAGGAGCCAGCTTGTTTTTGAAGTGCGTCAGCAAATGAAACTGGTGGTGGGTGGGTGGTTTGGGTAGGTGGACTGACTTGTTGCTATGGTTTTCTTTAATTCCTCTGTCTCTCAAGAAGATCTTACACTTCTTCCCCCCCCCCCCCCCCTTCTTTCCTTTTGGGGAGTCTGCAGACTTCCTTGTTTCTCACACCTACACAGCGCTTGCTGGTTCAGTAAGGAAGTGGGATTCATGCTCCTGCCATGCAAGAGCCTTGCACAGATTAACTGAGTGACCCAGCGGGTGCATGCTCCCACATGCATGCCGGAGGAACTCAAATAAGACTCTCTGCTGAAAGCAGGTCAGACCCCTGAGTCTCCCACGCTGTAGAAGCCATCTGCTCTGTCTGCGGGGGGATTTAAACCCTGAACCCCACAGTCACGTTTCTACCTGTCATTCCCCCAGTGTGCCTTCACCTTCTGGCGGTCACCTAGTGCTGCTTCCCTGTCCCATGGGTTTTGTGCTGGCTCTGGAAGGGCACAAGGGGACTGTATCTCCATGTGGTTTATTCTTACTTTCCTTTTTGTGAAATGACTTCAAATTGCATCAAGGTTTTAGGTGCAGTAGGAGAACATGTGGGCTCTACAGGCTCTTCCCGAATCAAGTGGTGCAATTCTGTGGCTGCTTTTACTTAAAGCTGTTTGGGAAAGATGAGTGATTCCATGGGGTAGTCTGTGTACGCTTGTACCCCTCCAGAAACTTCCTCCGGAAGGTGGGGTGGAATCTCCAGTGGAGAGCAGAGCCTTGGAGGATGGTGTGTGGATACCCATGGCAGAGACAGTGTTTGTCTTACTTGTGAAAAACAGAGCTGGGAAGTCCCCCTTCTGCTTTCAGGACAAAGTTTATTTTACAGTTTGCAAAAGAAACAGGCAATTGAGGTGTTCTGGCAGATTTTCCTTATGGGTTTACTTCAAACTGTGAAGTATGTTCAGCGTAAAATACTTCAGCTGCCGTTTCCTTAAGCTATGCAAGACTAATGATATCTATCACTCACGCCCCAGAGTGATGGATCTTTATGGAGCCAGGACATACGAAAGATTTCAAGAAAAGAGAGGAATCAGCGATATTTAAAATAAATAAATGAGGGGGAGAGAACGCAAAGTTGGGTTTGAATTCTCTGCAGTTTAAGCCCTTGCAATATGTTTAGGCAGAATGGAAAGGGTTGGCATTTGTACTCAGTTCGGTGCTTGTGTTAGCAGTGCTGTTCCTGTTCCCCTCAAAATGTGGCTGCTTTGAAGTAGTCCAGCTAGAAGCAACCGTACGGGGGTGGCAGACTCTTTCCGCAAGCATGAAGTAGCACAGAAGTTTTGCATTAGTTCATGCAGGCAGCATGTCCAGATAACCCAAGCGAGTTAACATCCGGTAATAATTTGTGTCTGGTGTTGGAATAAAATGTCCTTAGCTCAAGCCAGGTAGCTGCTCTTTCTCTTGTATCTGGAGGGACTTTCCTCTGTGAAATATCCCTGGCAAAGTCAAGTTCACGGGGTATTTTCTGTTCCCTGGCATTAGAGAAATGGGGAGGGAGATGACAGCAGTTTGCTTTAATTTGTGAGGTATTTGCTGGGGCTTTGCTTTCCCTCGTTTATTGGTAATCAAATATTTGCTTTCCTGGGGAATTCTGTGGGATCTGGTGGGATGGTCTGGCAGGGCTCTGCCTGTGGTCTGTTGAAACAGCTCCCTGAATTACAGAGGGTGTGGTCCAGCAAATGCTCGGTCCTCTGCAGCATGAGGGCAATCTCTGTTTGGGTTCTGCAGCCAAATGCTTGCCTAAAATCAGGCCGCCGGTCTTGCAGGAGGAAGCACGCATCAGAGCAGATGCATCTTAAACCCAGGGCTTGCTACGAGGTTTTTAGCTGTATTTCTCACAACGCGATCACTCACGGCGTACAGTCCAGCCTGTAATTACCAAGTCTGGGGTGGAAAGTGAAGCTTTTCGATGCAAAACAAGTGAACGGTTGTTCCTTTTCTTGGTTGGCAAAGCAGTTGTGACTTCAGGGCAGATGCAGCTAACAGGTAACGGTGTAGGGGAAGCCGTTACCAATAAAGGTATCAGCACACAGAGGCAAAACTGGATAAGCTTTTCAAAGGCAAGTGCTACGAATAAGCTGCTTTCAGCTGGTTCCTCTCTTCCCCCACTCCTTACACCCCCATTTAACAATCCTACGCTGGGTGTAGACTCACTCATTGTTAAATTTCTTGTAGGCTAGTTAAATGTGTAGTGGATTATTCAGCCTGGGGAAAGAGAAGGTTCAGGGGACACCTTATAACAGTCTTCCGGTACCTAAAGGGGGACAACAAAATATGGAGAGGGACATTTTACTGACAGAACAAGGGGGAACGGCTTTAAACTGACAGAAGGGATTAGGAAAAAATCCTTCCCTGTGAGGGTGCTGAGGCCCTGGCACAGGGTGCCCAGAGAAGCTGTGGCTGCCCCATCCCTGGCAGTGCTCAAGGCCAGGTTGGACAGGGCTTGGAGCAACCTGGTCTAATGGAAGGTGTCCCTGCCCATGGCAGGGGGATTTGAACTGGATGAGCTTTAAAGGTCCCTTCACCCCAAACCATGCTGTGATTCTATGATTAATTAGCTGGGTCTGCACCCTGTACACCTTACATCAAGGTATTGGTCTGCTGCGTTTATGGCTTCACTCTCCCAAGGGCAGAAGACAGCTCTGCTGGTTAAAAAGTTTGCTGCCGATTTGCTGGTGCATGAGACATGGTGAGGAGCATTTGTCTGTGCTGGGGGGTTATCCTGCCTTTGTAATCCCACTGCCCTGAACTACTGGGTAGTTAGGCTGACCTTCTCTTCCACTCGTCATCAGAAACTATGTATGTTATGTATATCATATATGTCAAAGGTCTGGAAGGCAAGGCAGGAAGGGAGAAGAGATGAAGTGGAAATGTGCCCATGTCTTGCTGGGTTTTTTTATCTTTTTTTAATGTGATTCTACAGTCTGCATTGTTCATGACCTGCAGTGTTTAAGAACGTGCCAAAAAATAATAACCACAGAAAATTATATGAATTTGAATTAACAGCAAGCAAAAACAGCATATTCAGATTAGCAAACAAGGTAGGTACACATTTAACAGTGTGTGTAAATAATTGGAAAGGGAGAGGATGCCAAGTTCCTGGAGGAAACTACAGAAGAGACGTTTAAAAAATAAAATCGGTGACTGGAAGTTAGTGACATAGTAAGGAGCTCGATCACGTTTCTAACAGTTATTAACCACTGGAACCGACTCCCGACAGGCCTAGTTTATCATCTCTGATGCCTTCTGATGAAAGATTAGGATGCTTTTCTGAAGAAGATACGTTACCTAAACACAGCTTTGGTCTTAGTTAATGAGTGAGGTGATGGTGCTCGAGGGCAGGCCAGGCTGTAGCTGATCAATGTGCTACAGTCTGAAGTTGGTCCTTGATTTATTTTCTAGTGAAATTAGTCACTTGGTTTGCAGTTTCTCATCTGCAATGTTTTGCATAGACCAAGGAAATTAAGTCATAGATGGTGTGGTAATGGTACTCCCTTACCATCATCCTTTGGTCAGTAGCAGTGTGATGGAGGGGAAAAGGTGTAAGGGGGGATATTCTGCCATGCATGAAGTACCTGGTTGGTTTTCTTTAGAAGCAGAGTTGGGTAATGGAGGGGAGAAGGAAGAGGAAGTTATTCCATATGTTTCCTGGTACTTGGTGTTACTACTTGTTCTACTCTGTGGTATTTTAATAAACCACTTTTGGTGTCTGGAGAAGGAATCTCTAGACTGTTGCCAGCTTTGCAGGTGTGCAATGCCCATGCTGGGTGGTTGTTCTTCCATCCCCTCAGAACAAATTCATGCTTATCGTAAGGCTTGATGTATATGCCTGTAAAATAAGCAGCATACTGCTTCTTGCCTAGTGCTTCATACCTGTATGGAAACAGTGCACCCCAAAAATACATATATATTCTCCAGCCACTGCAAGAGTTTGAACTTGCAAACCTTATGCAAGAAGATTTTCCCCTTTTGTCTCTTAACAAAGCTCTTTCCATTGCCCCATGTTAGTTTTGAATGAGTTTGTGTAGGTGGTGGTTGCTCTGAACCTGGTTGAGAACTGAGCATGATGTCCTGTGCATGGTGAGCGTGGCTGTCACGTTAGAAGCCTGTGCATGTCACATGTGGATGTTTTTGAGTTTCTTCCATTCTGTGGCTGTGTAATTAATTGCGATCACGTTATCTCTGATATTCTCGCATCAGAGGAGTCTTGGTTCATTTAATCAGCTGGTTGCTGTGCTCTGGAGATATATTGCGTGTCACTGAGGTATGTGTAGTTGTAAAGCTGTTTGCTGAACCTGGCATGCATAAAGCAAACCTCATGATCTTCTGTGTGTCATGTGATGTCTCTTGTTTGATGGCAATAATAACAGTCATTAACAAAACACAGTTGAAATAAAATACAGTTTCAAGCTGCATGATTTTAGCATTCTGTTAGAGCAGGCAACCGGTCCTCAAGATCCATCAGCATCTTGAGGATGAGTTGAAGCTCATATCTTCACTTTTCTTCTGGGTATCATTTCCTTTGGTACCTCATACTGGGACAGCCAGGTACAGTCGGTGTACTGGTATGTTAGGGATCACCATTCCCTGCCTTACAGTGGGTTTCTAGGAGATCTCAAGTCTCAGCTTGGTGGTGGCTGAATCGGCAGGGTCTGTCTGGAGATGGAGAGCCAGCTTGGGCTTCTCTGCGTGGTGCTCATGGAGGGCAGCACTCCATCTTGCTGCGAGACACTTGGCTTGGGGGTTAGGGGCCCCTCAGAAGGACAGCTGATGTCAAATGCTGCGATGTCAGTGGTATGTTAAAAGTACTGTTCTTCAAAAGCATGTATAAGTGTAGAGCTTTGCTGTTCTCCTTGTCCCAAGCTGCTCTCCTGGCATGCTTGCTCTTTCAGCAGTCCTGCTTGTTCAATGTTTATGTGAAAGCCAAGATCCTAGCATACGGTATTCTAAAATGGCCACTCTATTTCCATTCTTAAAGGGGAGATTTTTTTCTATTTTTTTTTTTATTTTGCTTTAGGGCTATATCTGTAAATAAATTTTAGGACTTCTGTCATAATTATCACCACCAGTTACCTGCTCAAGTGCAACATGCAAGATCACACCTCTTAAAATACAGTATCTTTGATAGCTGGCATGTGGTACATTCATATGTGTGAAGGTGTTAGGCATCCTGACCTCAACTGAAACAATCCTTTTGTGACAACCATTGAATGTATGCGCAGCACGTACAAGAAAGCTTTACTGGAAATGTTGGTTTCATTTGGTATTTTCTCTGAAGTGCAGTGGAAAGTCAGATAAGAAGCCTGAAAAGACGACAAAAATCAAGCCTGTCAGCACCTAACAATTACTCGTATACAAGGTATTTCTTCAGTGTGGTTCATGTAAAAAAAACCTTTTCCTTCACCACTGCTTCATTACAGGGAAACTCCTCCTGTACAAGCTCTTGAGATGCGCAGCCAGGTGAGAACTATCACTCGCCTGATGCACAAACCATGGTATTGTTTCAGAAGATGGTTACCCTTTCTAGAACTGATGGGTTACACTGGTCTAGCTGTAAAATATTATTATAGGTATCCTCATTTCATAGTACTGGTAGAGTAAAATTTTCACAATGCAACTTAGGTGCATTCCTCCATCTGTACTTGTAGCTACCAAGTAACAGACTGTGCTTCAATGTGTTGGCTGTCCAGATAACCCAGCCATGGGTTTGGTTGTTGATCAGCAGCTCAGGGAAACCATGTTCATGTGTCTCTTGGTTATGATTGTTGTTTGATAGCATTCTGTCCATTAAGTCTGGTCAGGTGAAAGGAACCAGTTTGGAATTGAAAAATAAATATCTGAATAAGCAAACTGTCATTCAGACAAAGGATGTTTTTATTTGGTTATAATTTATATGAAAATGTAAACATTCTTTATATAAAGCATTGAATTAGAGAATAATTACTAAATGGATTTGTCATCCATATTATCTTGTCATGTCACGAGGCCCAGCAGTGTTTCTGTAGCAGTGACTTTTGGAAGAAGGCACCTTTTCCAGTGCCCTGATATGTCTGGTTTACTGGACTGTATAAGCAGATGTCAGGAGGAGGTACCAGTGTGGCTGGCTTTGCAGAGGTGTGATGTCTGTGTTAGGTCCTTCTCCTTTCCCTCCTCTCTAATCAGTAGAAGTAAGAAGGAACTCTTAAGGGTTTACCTGAGATGCTCTGGGCAGGTAGAAGGTATTGCAGTGGTGGCAGGGGTATCTTGTGTGGATATTGACCAACTTCTTTAAATAGTAGTGCTCTTCTGCTGTCTGTAATCTAAGATGCAACTTTATTAGTGTTTCAAAGTCATTCAGTGCTGTTCTGACTGCAGCTGCCTGGGAGTGATCAAAGGCAGGCATACCAAAGACAGCCTTGTGCACTCGGCTTCGCAGGAAAGCAGGCAGGATATATTGCTATTCCTATTTTAATTTGTTTTTTTTTTTTTTTCCAATAAATCAGGCTTCATTCCTATTCATCATGTAAAGCTGTTGGATCATGAGCTGCTGCAGAATGCTAACTAATTTCATAATACTCTGCATAAGGTGACCCACTTACAAGTTCATCCTTCAGTCGTGTTTAAGCTCTGGCCCTGATTTATGTAACAGCATATTGGTTTCATCAAGAATCGTCTGATCACTCATTGTGTTGGCTTCTTTTTGACCTGTACATGATTTGTATTCTCCTCAATTTTAGGAAGAACTTTCTGCCTGTGCACACATATGGGCAGAATAACACTAATAAACCTTCTTATAAGTAGTTGGTGCTTTGAGCTTTTGTATCGCTTAAAGATATATTAGAGTAGGAATTAAAAGGAGCTTTAAGATGTCTCCTGCAGACGGGGCACTGGAAACTTAGCACAAAATGTCCCTCACTGCATTGCCCTGTTTGTGTGTTTTTGGACTGTGATTAACAGTGACTATGGGATGTTATGAGTCATAGTCCCTTTGATTTGAGGGCAGGAAGGCAGGACAGTTCTTCTTCCTCTGCATTTTGCTCACCCACTTTTCTGAACTGAGAATCAAATTATAGATTATTCCATTGTCGTTACCTTAATTCATTGTACTTACCTTAATTATGTTGTTGAGGGTGTGCTGCCTAGGTGTTTTAGAGCTAGCGTGATTTATTGCACTCGCTTCTCCTTAAAAATATATTTGTAAGTTGATAATAAGGGAGTTAACGTAGCTGAGACACTTGGGCTTCCTTAACAATAAAATACAAGTTTCCATTGCTGTAGGTTTCAGTTTACTGAAAACTAATTAACCTCCCAGTCCGTCAGGATATCACACAGTGCAGAACAGTGAAATAATCTGTATTCCAACCTGCGTATGAAGATACCCAACCTTTTTCATTTTCTCTTGTAGCATTCATTTTTCTGCCGACTGACGGAAGATAAGAAATCTGAAAAGTTCTTTAAGGTTTTTTATGATCGCATGAAAGTGGCACAGCAAGAAATCAAGGCTACTGTCACAGTCAACACTAGTGACTTAGGAAATAAAAAGAAAGATGAAGACTCAGACAGAGATGTACCGAACAGGAAAAGAGGTAATCCCTGCTTGTTCGTTTCTGAAGTGACGAGGGAGTAAAATGCTGTGTTTTGAACTCAGTTCAATTGCTGCAATAATGCTCTGATCTCTGATCCCACAGAACAAAGTTCAGAGATCAGAGGTGCCCTGGCTCAGGATTTCAAGAGCTTCATCCCCTCTTCATCCATTTGTGAGATTGTGCTATTGAAATGATGAAAAGTATTTCTGAGATGAGACTCTGCCGCCTTGTCTATCGTGACAAGCTGCCCAAATCTGATCCGTAGTAACGACCCTGGACTGTGGGTTGTGGTCAGTGCCTCCTCTAACAATAAATGGAGAAATCCTATTTTTCATTTAGAGCAGGTCCTTTTATTGTAACTCTTGATAGTTCTAGATGTGTGTGCCCTAACCGATTAATACCAGAATTTGTAACTTTAATGTGGTTCGCATAAAAGGTGCAAAGAATGTGACATGATACCCTTCTAAACTCAAGACCCTCACATCACACTAAACATACTTACAAAAAAGCCCTGGTGATGAGTAGCTGGCCTGTGTGTGAAACTAGCAGGAAATGTGTGAATAGATTTTTCTGGTCCCCTTTATTCATTTTGCCTAAGGAAGAACTGTTCTTGTGTGTTGTAGTGAGAGAACCAATGAGCCAAATTACCGAGGAAGTGCGGGATCAGTTACTGGAGGCCTCTGCAGCTACAAAAAAGGCTTACAACACTTACCGGAGGGAGGCTGATCCTGATGACCATTATTCGGCAGGAGAGGGAGCACAGTCTGCGGCAGATAAGAGCAAAGATGACCTGGAGATGAGTGCTGTGATCTCAATAATGCAACCCATCCTCCGGTTCTTGCAGCTGCTCTGTGAAAACCACAATCGGGATTTGCAGGTACAGTCTGGTTCCTTGAGCAGCTGTGCTCGTGTCGCTTCGTGCAGTCATTGCGATTCCCATCAGTCTCTTTAATCCTGTGTCTTTTTAAATTGATACATGACCAACTATTTTCTTTAGCCAAAAAAAAGAGTATTTATACCTTGATGGACAAATACAGGGAAGTCCAATTATCCAGTGTTCAGTGGTATTTTCAATATATATGAAAGATGGTGGGATGAACACCTGACATGGCTTTTTAAAAGTATATACTTAAAGCAAGCAAGTGTTGTGCTGTCAGGTTACTGATCTACTTTTGGCAAGGGAAGGAAAATAAAAGAAGTTATCTAGAAAAATAAAGAGTGTTGGGACTTCGGTTCCAGCAGCTCTCAACCGTATGCATTCTAGACCTATTCCGGAAGCTGTGCGTCTTCCAGAATTGCATAAATTAGATTTGAGTTAGAAGTGAATAGGAATCACACTGCTTTCCAGTGAGCAGCTTCTCCCGAGTTTTCTTGGGTCTGTTCATGTGCATAGAGTTGAACACATGGTGATGGTGTCAGAAAAGCCTCAGCTGGAGTTGAATCTGGTGAGGGATATGAAGGTCAACAAGAAGGGTTTCTAGGTTGTATCCACAGCAGAAGAAGACTAGGGAGAGCATGGGTCTGCTGCTGAATGCGGCAGGGGCCCTAATGATAAAAGACACGGGGAAGGCCAGGGTGCTCAATGCCATTTTCACCTTGCTCCCTCCTGGTTAAGACCAGCCTTCACAAACTATAGATAGCTAAGGGACCAGAGCATCTGATGGGCAAGGAGAGGCAGAGAGAGCTGGGATAGGTCAGCCAGGAGAGGAAAAATCTTGGGTTATCTCACCTGTGTGTACAGATACCTGACAGGGGGATGTGAAGAGGATGGAGCCAGCCTCTGCTCAGTGATGCCTCATGACAGGGTGAGTGGGGTTGGATTTTCCAAAGATCCCTTTCAACCTCAGCAGTCCTGTGATACTCTGGGATGTGTTTGTATAATTTAAAATAGCGAGTGCAGATCTTGTATGTTGGTAATCTTATCTAGCACGCGCCTCCGCAGGAGATAAGGTTTTTGCTTACAAATGGACAGCAATTAATGTGATTTTTATTCAGCTTAACCACTGCCTCTGGATTAGAATTGGAGGCAAGCAAGGAGCTAGTGAGATGCAGTACAATGTACTAAATGCCATCATAAAGGAGGGATAATTGCCTTGATTGCATATTGTTATATAGCACGCCAGAAGTGTAGGACCCTGCATGAGTGCTTTTCAGACCTGCCAAATCACTTCGGCTGAACTGGAATGTCCCGCTGCTGGCAATATATGAAATCAAATCTGTATGGTAATGTTCCTGTGCCATGAACATGTACTTCTGTTAGCATTTTGTAGGTGTCGAGGTTACATACGTCAGGGCTTCTCCTCATTCTTTCAAAAAACTATTTGAGCTTTGTTTTGTCAAACAATTTTCATCCTGTTAGCGATGTCTGAGACAAGCAGGACACAGTTTTATGTGGCAGTAGTCCAAACTGCACGTACATGATCCTTTGCTGCTGCTGTCTTTGGCTAGGCACTGAAGGCTATAGGAGCAAAATTGGATTCAAGCCAGTGCACAAACTAGCCTGAGCGGTTCTCAAGTTAGATTTGAGTTAGAAGCGAATAGGAATCGCCTGCCCAGTGCAGTTGTAGGTTTATCAAACCAAGTGTTTTACAAGCTGTTAGCAATTGTGAGTAGCCTGATGATGTGCAAACCCAAGAAAATGCAAGTCACGGCTGTAAGAGACAGTATGTGTTTTGGATGAGGAGCAAGTCTTCTGAAATGGCTTAGGGAGTTGCAATACTGTGCCTTTTGCATCACTCAAGCATTCCCTTGGCAGATAAAGCTGCAGTTTGTTCTGCATTGCAGGCAGTCAGGGTGCTGTCCACCTCCTCCTCCATGGGTCTGGAGGAGGAGGAGTTGCAATATCTTCTTCAAATTATTGCAAGGACTGAGACAAATGGGTGGACACAAGTATGTTTCCTTACCCACTTCAGGCTGAAATCAGGTTTTGCTGTGGAGTACTCTTGGTATTTCTGTTTCTCTCTCAGCACACAGATACTTGAGTGCTCTTATTAAATTTGCTTTAGGTTTGACCTCTGATTCAGTGCGAGAGCTCAGCCTTGAAAGCAAAGCTGTTGTGGCTGTATAGCCAGCTTTTGTTGTCTGATCTGCTTTGACTGGGCTACAGCCCCACCAGTTTCCTCAGGAGGTCTTTTCTGTGCTGTCGCCTTTCTGAATGATGCTGTCCCTGTGTACTACAGAACCAGTCATGAGAACTGAACTCGTGACAAGGTGAGGGAAGCATCCAGCAAACACTTGGCTATGAGCAGGAGCTGCCCTGGCTGGAGGTGAAGAGGAGTAGAACAGGGATTCACTGCAGAGCAGGGAGTAGTGCCCTTCTTCTGCAGTCAGCGCCTGGGCAGGTGGTACCCAGAAGCCTTCAGCTTCAACGTTATACTTAAAAATCCCAAATTCATAGAAAAAATAATGGTCCAATTCTTTTTTTTTTCCTATTGAATGTGATATTTCTGCGAAATAAAAATATTGTGGTAGTATGCTAGGCAGTCATGCTCAGATTACAGGTCTAAGTTGGTAGGTTAAGTACTGCTTTTGTGCAAAATAAAGCAAGAATTGGTATAACTTTCAACATTAGATAAGTCTGTTGCTTTTATTCATAATCCCTGGAGACAAAGCCTGAGTAGTAAAGACCAGTAAAGCTTTGCATGCTGCAGGGAGGTGTTTCAGTAATTTGGCTTGTGGAGCATTACTGCTGCATGTACAAAGTGAGCTGGTTCAACTTGCCATGTTTTAGGCAAGAATGTGTGAGAACTACCTTTGTAAGACCAAAGAGCAAGCCTGTATTCAGTGCAAAATGCCTTGCTTTACCTGATTGCTTGTAAAGAAAAACCTGGCAATTTAAATATACCTCTTTACTAAGACCTTTTTATTTATGTTCTCGCTTTGCAAAGTTTTTCCAATTAGGGATCAGATTTCTGCTAAAACAAAAGACTGTCCAAAGAAAACATTTAGGCTTTTGGGGGAATTACCCACTTACATGGTAGAACTGTTCCTTCCAAGGACTCTGTGTTCATCCCTGCTTGAACAAATCAAGCAAGCATTCTGAAAGCCAGTTTTATTTTTAATCATTGTGTTTGCTCTAAAGGGTATTTGGCTTTAGGCTGTGTACTGGGAAGCAAAGTCCCCAACACCCTGACATGCTGCAGGGGCATTAAGAACTGGCTGCAGATGCTGCTTTGACAAGTGTAGCCCTATCTGGTCACACATCCCAGAAATGGGGAGGACTGGGCTCCCTAAATATGAACAGAGTGTGAAGTCAGCTGAGTACCTCCAGGCGGTTATTCACAAAGGTAGGAGTTTAAATACTGCCTGACTTTGAGTGCACTTCATCCCATCTGAAAGTATTTCTCAACTGAGTATGTAAGATCCTCAAAGGCAGTATGGATGCTCTTTCCCTCCTTTTCTCCTGTAGATCCCACCAGCTGCATATTTTTCATATGTTCAAGCTGAACCTGCCACTGTCACTCTTTATTCTGAGTGCAGGGTCTTGTGGGTGGTACAGACCTTGGGTTCATTCCCACTGGAAGCAATAGGATGGCATGTTCAATATTGATGAGTTGGGTTCCCACTCTGTAGCCAGTGAGATGCTCTGGATGACAGAAGATTAAGAGCAACAGACATTCCCTGGGGCAGTTTCTCACAGTGCAGTGGGGTCTTGCTTTCTACAGTTTCTTCCTTCCCCTTGTTTAGCCATCTAACATTGTCCTTCTGCACCTTATTCCTCCTCTTTCCTTTCTGTTCATTGACTTTGGATCAAGATGCTAAAGGCTGGTATAAACCTAGCTATAACCAGAATAAATGCCATACCGCAGCCAGGAAGCTTTTTGTTTAATCACGCTCAATATTATCCATTATTTTTGCTTTTTATCCTGGAGGGAAGGCATGAGCTGTGATTTTTGTAGCATCAACCTTCTACGTTCTGACAAGTTAATCAAAAGTCAGGATACTAAATGAGCAATCAGCTGAAATGTGCTGAATCACTGTCACCTTTAGTCTGCATTCATAGACAGAGTTTTCTTTTTTTAGCTTAGCTTTCAATTGAATCTGGCAATTTCTCAGTCTCTTTGCCTTAAAAGACTTACTAGTCTGACGCAGACATTGGAGGCAATCCGTTACCAGCGCTCCTCTGCAGGCTGGCAGGGAAGACCTTGCTGGTTCCATAGTCCTGTGCATCTTGCTCATCTGTGGGGTTTTTTCACCTTTGAAGTATTTTTTAACCCACTAGAATTAAGCTAGATAGGAGCTCTCCTCCTGAAACTTCAAGGGAAGAAAATGGTAGCAGCCATCCATTTTTACAGGGTGCTGCTGGGAACACACTGGCAATCAGCATCTGAGTCACTGGGGAATTGTTGTTCATTGATTGTTCTTATTTGTTTTGTTGGTTGTTGGGTTTTTTTCATTTGGAACACAGGAGAGAGGAAACACGTTTAAACTACACTGGTAAATCTTGCGTTTCATGAGAGGAGCTGCTCCTAATCAGCGGCTTCAAGCAGGGATTATAGTAATTCTGTGGAAAGAAATGCTGTTGAGAGAATTGCATTTCAAGATGCCCCTTTTCAAGGGATGCAGTAAGGTACATCCTCACCCTTTGTGCAGGGCGCTACTGTGGAGCCAGGGAGTTGCTGCCGCTTTCTTGGAGAAAGGCTTTGGGAGGAGTAAACTTGGCTAGGGATGTTAAGGATAACAGGAAGGGAATCTATAGGTACATTGCAAATGAAAGGCAGACTAGGGACAATGTGGGCCCTCTCCAGAAGCTATCGGGAGAACTGGCTACCCTGGATTTGGAGAAGGCGGGGGTTCTTAACGACTTCTTTGCCTCAGTCTTCACTGGCAAACACCCTGGCCACACCACCCAAGTCTTGGAAGGCAGACACAGGGACTGTGAGAATGAAGACCCTGGCCCCACTGTAGGAGGGGATCAGGTTCGAGACCATCTTGGGAACCTGAACGTATACAAGTCCATGGGACCTGATGAAATCCATCCACAGGTCCAGAAGGAGCTGGCAAATGAAATTGCTAAGCCACTGTCTGTTATATTTGAAAACTCATGGCAGTCAGGTGAAGTTCCCGATGACTGGAAAAAGGGAAATATAACCCCCATTTTCCAGAAGTGGAAAATGGATGAGCTGGGGAAGTACAGACCAGCCAGCCTCACCTCTGTGCCTGGCAAAATCTTGGAGCAGATTCTCCTGGAAGGCATGCTGAGGCACATGAAAAACAACAAGGTGGTTGGTGACAGCCAGCATGGCTTCACTAAGGGGAAGTCCTGCCTGACCAATCTGGGGGCCTTCTATGATGGAGCTATGGAACTGATGGACAGGGCTAGAGCAGTTGATGTCTACCTGGACTTGTGCAAAGCGTTTGACACTGTCCCACACAACATCCTTGTCTCTAAGTTGGAGAGACATCAATTTGATAGATGGACCACTCGGTGGATAAAGAACTGGCTGGATGGCCGCACGCAAAGAGTTGTGCTCAATGGCTCAATGTCCAGCTGGAGACCAGTAACGAGTGGTGTCCCTCAGGGATGGGTGTTGGGACCAGTCTTGTTCAACCTCTTTGTCGGTGACATGGACAGTGGGATTGAGTGCGCCCTCAGCAAGTTTGCTGATGACACCAAACTGTGTGGTTCAGTTGATGCGTTGGAGGGAAGGAATGCCATCCAGAGGGACCTTGACATGCTTGTGAGGTGGGCTGATGCCAACCTGATGAAGTTTAACCATGCGAAATGCAAGGTCCTCCACCTGGGTGGGAGCAATCCCAGGCACAGCTACAGGTTGGGCAGAGAAGAGATTGAGAGCAGCCCTGTGGAGAAGGACTTGGGGGTGTTGGTTGATGAGAAAATGAACATGAGCCAGCAGTGTGCGCTCGCAGCCCATAAAGCCAACCGTATCCTGGGCTGCATCAAAAGGAGTGTGACCAGCAGGTCGAGGGAGGTGATCCTGCCCCTCTACTCTGCTCTCGTGAGACCTCACTTGGGGTATTGTGTGCAGTTCTGGTGTCCTCAACATAAAAAGACATGGAACTGTTGGAACAAGTCCAGAGGAGGGCCACGAGGATGATCAGGGGACTGGAGCACCTCCTGTGTGAAGAGAGGCTGAGAAAGTTGGGGCTGTTGAGCCTGGAGAAGAGAAGGCTGTGTGGAGACCTCATAGCATCCTTCCAATATCTGAAGGGGGCCTATAGGGATGCTGGGGAGGGACTCTTCATGAGGGACTGTAGTGAGAGGACAAGGGGTAATGGGTTCAAACTTAAAGAGGGGAAGTTTAGACTGGATATGAGGAAGAAATTTTTTCCTGTAAGGGTGGTGAGGCACTGGAATGGGTTGCCCAGGGAAGTTGTGAATGCTCCATCGCTGGCGGTGTTCAAGGCCGTGTTGGACATAGCCTTGGGTGGCATGGTTTAGTGTGAGGTGTCCCTGGGCATGGCAGGGGGGTTGGAACTAGATGATCTTAAGGTCCTTTCCAACCCTGACTATTCTATGATTCTGTAACTGTGAGTGATAGCAGTGAAATGTAGCAGGTATGCTAGAAGGAGAGCTTCCAGGCTCAGGAGAGTTCTGATCCTCAGCAAGTGACTGATTCCATGCTGGGTTTCAGTGCTCTAATGGATACACTCTGTTTATTGCTGCTTGTCTTCTATAAAACTTGAAGCCAATAAGCTGCTCAAGCAAGCTCTGAAAGACGCTTAAATTGTTTGTACAGAAATCAGTGCAATATACTATGCAGTGCCATTGTGGGTTGATGAACTTGATAAAATATTATGGTCCAAATATCGGTTTGGTTTTCCTTCCTGGCTTCCTTGCAGAACTTCCTACGCTGCCAGAACAACAAGACCAACTACAACTTGGTGTGTGAGACACTGCAGTTTCTGGACTGCATCTGTGGAAGCACAACTGGGGGACTTGGCCTTCTTGGTCTGTATATAAATGAGAAAAATGTAGCGCTCATCAATCAGACACTGGAAAGTTTGACCGAGTACTGTCAAGGACCTTGCCACGAGAACCAGGTAATACATCCATAGCTGTGAAAAGATCACCCTTTCTTCCTTCACCTGCAGCATGCGCTCTCCTGGGCTTGGCTCTCAGTCTGCACTTGTGTTGTCTTGCAGCGCTGCTCACTTGACTTGCCCTACAAAGGGGTTGGTTTGTTTTTTTCTTTATAAACTCATAATAATCAACTTCTCTTTCTTGAGGCCGCCTCTGAGGAGCTGAACCAGCCAAAGCAACAGAGATTTTCTTGCTTTCCTAGAATTTAAGTTGTTTTATTAGACTTGACAGACAGGGAGAGCAGGGAATTTTTGTACTTGAAACACTCTATAGTAAAAATGTTGCTAAAACCCAGCTCTGTTGCCTGTTACAAATGAAGCCAGGAGTGCAGTCCCTCAGCCTGGTGGGAGGTTGAGCTCTGTAGCTTCGTTAATGAAGGTGATAAGCACATTGAGGTTGTTTCCAGTCATAGTCTTGTGTGTATAGCCAGGTGTGTGTCACTGCCAGCTGTCGGTGCACTTCCATGGGGATGTGGTAGGGACTCTTAATGAGGACAAGTTGGGTGTTTGTGAGGACCACCAAACTGTGGAACACCAGCCTTTGTCCAGCTCCCTCCAAACCATACTGTCAGCAGTATGTTCTGCTCCAAGCAGGAATAACTGTTTTGAAGCAAGCATGGTGGTTTAAATAACTGTGGTACAGGAAAGGTATAACTGAATAACTGCTATAATCCTATTGGATAAAGCAGTTGCTGGCCCACAGCTGGTCTTCATCTGCTGTGTGCCTTAAAGTGATCAGCAAGGAATATGGGAGGGCACTTCATTGGCATAAGTAGGTGTTGTGGTTTAAGCTGTAAATAACGCAGCCTGTTCTCTCACTCACTCCCCTCTCTTTCTTCCCCTCCCTCTTTCTTCCCCCCGCTCCCGGGTGGATGGGGAGGAGACTCAAAAGAATGCAGCTCCCACAGGTTGAGATAAGAACAGTTTAGTAATTAAGGTATGACAAAAGACCACTACTGCTACCACCAATAATTAATAATGACAAGGCAAATACAAGGAAAGAATACAATCGCTCACCACCTATACCCAGCCCAACCAAGCAGTGCACCCCTACCCTTCCGGGTCTCAGCTCTCAGTTTTTACATCCTGGGCATGATGTGCTGTGGTATGGAATACCTCTTTGGCTAGTTTGGGTCACGTGTCCTGTCTCTGCTTCCTGCTGGCTTCCCCTCCTCCCTGGCAGAGCATGAGGCTCAGAAAGTCTTTGGTCAGACCAAAACATTACCAAGCAGTAACTGAAAACACTGGTGTTATCAGCGCTGCTCCCAGGCCCAAAGTCAAAAACACAGCGCTGCACCAGCTACCAAGAAGCAGAAAAATGACTGCTACTGCTGAACCCGTGACAGTAGGAGCATTTAGGAGCTCAAGAATTACGGTTTTCTCCAGTGGGAAGGATCAGAGGGCAGGAGCAGCTGTACTGCTTGGTCATGCTTTTCCCCTTCATCTTATAGAATCATAGAATAGTTAAGGTTGGAAAGGACCTTATGATCATCTAGTTCCAATCCCCCTGCCATGGGCAGGGACACCTCACACTAGAACATGTCACCCAAGGCTCTGTTTTACAGAAGCATCCCCAAGTAGTCAGGCATATTTCTTCTGCCTTTGGTCGAAATGTGATTCTTGCTAGAACTGTTTCCATGGGTCACATGAAGTCTGAAAGTCTAGAGTAAATCAAAGTAAAGAGATAGCTATCCCAAAATAGTCTTCCTTTAGATATAGGTATGGATCTTTGCATGGAGCTCGATGACAGAGCAGGGCTCTGGATTTTGAAGCCAGCAACCTACTGTCGGTTTGTACATTTTAGTTATAGACCATTGTAAAAGCAGGGTTAAAGGGTAAGTAAGACATTTACAGGAATTCACATTCTTTGGTTAGACTGGACTGAAGTAGGTGTTGATTGGCACAGCTAAAATAAAGAAAACTCTCCCTAATCTTAGTAAAACAGTGTTCTTCCTTAGCTATGTGTTCAGCCTGGATGCTTTGGCATGTGAATGCTTCGTTTATCAACTGTGTTGCCTTCTGCTTCCTGAGGCTGGGTGGTTTCAGTAGGACATACCATGGCTGATGTTAGGAAAAGGTTGAAAGAAAATGCCTTAATCTTTTGTTATTCGACTGATTGGAGTTTTCTGTTCAGTTATCCATCTCGAACAGCTTACGAGGTGATGAAAGAGGTGACTCTTCTCTTCTGGCTGGGTCACCAGTCTGGGCTGCATTTTTAGTGCAGACAATTAGTGAAGTTTGAATTTTCTTTGGACAGAACTGCATTGCTACTCACGAGTCCAATGGTATTGACATCATCACAGCATTAATTCTCAATGACATCAACCCTTTGGGAAAGAAGAGGATGGACCTTGTGTTGGAGCTGAAGGCAAGTGACTATTTCGTGCAATCCACATAAAGTGTTAGATAAAACATAATTTTATTGTTGGAATTATGTGGGTGTTTATTATACTCCAGTATTCGTAAGTGCCAAAAAATGATATGCGTTAGTGAACTGGAGGCAGTGCCCAAAGATTGTTGGTCACAGGTATTTAATCTTTTAAATGATAACATGGAGCCACCAGTTTTCAGACTGGGGGGATACGCTGAGAAATCCTGACATAATTTCCTGTTAAAAACTTAAAGCCAGTGAACACTTCTCTGTTGTTGGAGAGCTTTTACGTATACAACAGAAGTAAAATTGCCTGTGCTACGTCTAGTTTCCTAGTACTTGATTGCTGTTGTTTAATCAGTTGATGTTTAATCATCAAGAAATTTTTAAGGCTGTTTAATGCTGAAATAATTAGCCCTAGTGTTGGTTTCAAGATACATTAACAAGTTGTCTTCTAGCAGCAGTAGTCACTAAGCACTCCGGCTTCAACATATGTTAGAAGTATTTCCTTTCTGACTTACTGTCCTGTGAAATAGTGCAGTGTCTAGTTGTTTTCCATTGTCAACTCACACCATTATGGGTAATGTGAGGGTTTTATTATTCTAAATAAAAAATGCTTTTAGATTCAGTGAGCATTATCCTTCAAAATTAAATACTTTATTGGTTTTTATTGTCAGTCATGATGGATTTTAATCTTAATTGTTTATATTAAAGTAGTCTGGTGCCTTGTGGTAGTTTCCCATTTCCTCCCTCTATTCCTTGGCATGAGCAGATTGCAGGGTAATTTTCAGTTAAAAGCAGCAAAGCACGTCTGTGTCTTGAGCCTTGGCTGTCCTTTGATCTAATCAGCATTATCTTCAGTAAAGCTGAGCTGCACCATTTTGGAGTTGGGAGCTTGTAGTTATGCTGCAGGATCTTTAAAACAAAGCAAAATCATACAAGCTTGAAATGTCAGCATTTTAGAAATCTAAACCTTGACTTGGGTTAATTTGATGTCTCCCAATAAGTTGGATTTGGGAAATAAACTGGTAAAAAATACTGTTAGGTTGTGTATCTCAGTAATAGAGAAGACTGAGTGCTTAGCAAGATGAGTGTGTAGCAGTCCTGCAGTGGATGGCTAGGAAGATTTCCCTTGCCTGTGGCTCTTATTTGTAGAAACTGGGTATCTAAAGCTGTTCTGGGCAGCAGGGATGGTAATGCTCAAACTGGGTACCCTAATTTTTTCACTTCTGGCACTGATTGCCATTGGTTTTCCTTCAGAACAATGCTTCAAAACTGCTCTTGGCAATCATGGAGAGCAGGCACGACAGCGAGAATGCAGAGAGGATCCTCTACAACATGAGGCCCAAAGAGCTGGTGAGTCCCTGGGTCATTCCAGAGCTACCAGCTCCCTTCAACCCAGGTACAGCAGCACTGGGGAGACTGAGGTGGCTGTGTCCACCCCAGAGGTGCTCCAAGAGGTCTTTGCACTGATCACTGGCAACTGGAAGATCTCTAAAGGATTTGGTTGAAGGAATGCAATATCCACAGGGCACAGGTCTACCTGGTTCCCAGGTAGCACAAACAATTAGGGAAGGCATGCTGGTTGCTGTAGAGAAGGGATTCAGCATCCTGCATAAGGCAAGGAAGGAGCATCGCCTGGGACTAGGGAATCCACATGCAGAAGTTGTTTGCACAGGAGACAGAGAGAGATGAAAATATCTTGTGACCTAAAAGCTGTTCAGCAGCCTGCAGCAGGCTTATGAGCTGGTTAATGTGTTAACTGGTGAAAACAAACAGGAGATTCAAAGTACAGCTTAAGCACTGTTGACTTGTCTCTATGCACGTAGTTACAGCAGGGGCCAGAGGTCACAACATGGTGCAGCTTGTGGGGAGTGTGGTGTGGAACATGTTACCTGAGGGGAAGCATGAAGTTCAGTTTCCTGTGGTAATGAGCTCAGCTGAAGGTGCTGAGTTCAGGTGTCCTGTTTTACCTGAAGCCCACTTACCAATGAAATACGTTAATAGGCCCACATTATTCCTCTTGAGTCTATATGCTCAGCTCCCTTTCACCTCTGTATGAGTGCCAAGTGTATACTGGCCTTATTAGATTCAGCATTAGCCTGAGCCCCTCTTTACTGGCCTGTTTCTCTTTTTTATAGGTGGAGGTGATAAAGAAGGCTTATCTGCAGGGAGAAGTAGAATTTGAGGATGGAGAGAATGGGGAAGATGTTGCAGCATCTCCGAGGAATGTGGGACACAACATATATATATTAGCTCATCAGGTAGAATTTCACCTACAGCTTCTGTAGCACCATGTGTCACAAACTGAATAGCTAAAGGTCTGCTTTTCCCTGAATTTGTTTCAATGGTTCATCTCTGAGACAAACTCACTGCATGTTCCCTCTTTATCGGAGCAAATTCCAATCCTTAAAGAATCAGAAAAGTCAATGATACAAGTAAATTTTTGGCATTTTCTATTTCAATTGGAAGCAGGCAGGCTCTTGCCCAGGTTTCTGAAGACATGTGGTTCAAGTTCTGGGCAGTACTGAGGAGCAATGTATTATTTTTCAGCTGTATCAAAGACTACTTTATACTCCCAAAGAAATGATACTCACAGACCAATTAAACTCTAGCAGAAATCTCCCTCTGCTTTTATGGTTCTTGGCTCATTCTCTCTCTGTTGGTGCCAGTCAGGTTTGTTGTATTGATACAATGTGGTGTTTGAAACGTAAAAGACCAAGGGAGAGAACAAATACATCTATATCTACTTAATATATTGATGCTGCATAAATCACTCCATTAGAGCTCCTTTAGTGTCTGAGAAGAAAGATCATCACTATGCTGTATGATGAATTTAGAGCATCCAGAAGCATTTTTGGATCAGTGCTTTGTGCATCTGCTTTTCAGTTGATGCAAATTTTCTCCTCTGTCACTGCCTAAATACCTGTGTGATTAGCACACCTTTGAATTAGGGTAGATCACAGAATACTTAGGGTTGGAAAGGACTTTAATGTCATCTAGTTCCCCCCCCCCTGCTATGGGCAGGGACTTCTCACACTAGACCATGTCACTCAAGGCTATGTCCAACCTGGCCTTGAACACTGCTAGGGATGGAGCAGTTACCTCTTCTTTGGGCAACCTGGTCCAGTGCCTCACCACCCTCACAGTAAAGAACTTCTTCCTTATATCTCACCTGCATTTCTCCTGTTTAAGTTTGAACCCATTAGTGTGTCAAGGTCCCTCTGGATGGCATTCCTTCCCTCCAGTGTATCAACCGAACCACACAGCTTGGTGTCATCGGCAAACTTGCTGAGGGTGCACTCAATCCCACTGTCCATGTCACTGACAAAGATGTTGAACAAGACCGGTCCCAACACCCATCCCTGAGGGACACCACTCATTACTGGCCTCCAGCTGGACACTGAGCCATTGAGCACAACTCTTTGCGTGCGGCCATCCAGCCAGTTCTTTATCCACCGAGGGGTCCACCTATCAAATTGATGTCTCTCCAACTTAGAGACAAGGATGTCATGTGAGACAGTGTCAAACGCTTTGCACAAGTCCAGGTAGACAACATCAACTGCTTTGCCCCTATCCATCAGTTCTGTAGCCCCATCCTAGAGGGCCACCAAACTGGTCAGGTGTGATTTGCCCTTGGCAGGGCCATGTTGGCTGTCACCAACCACATCATCATTTTTCATGTGCCTTAGCATGCCTTCCACGAGAACCTGCTCCAAGATTTTGCCAGGCACAGAGCTGAGACTGACTGGTCTGTAGTTTCCTGGGTCCTTCCATTTTGCCTTTCTTGAAAATGGGGGTTATATTTCCCTTTTTCCAGTCGCCAGGAACTTCACCTCATGTAGAAGGGTAGACCAAATGTGAATGTTCAAGAAGTTTCCCAAGTGAGGCAAAGGGTGGGAGAGGATGGGTAAAAGAGGAGTACCACATGGATATTAAAAAAATACATATTTGAATCATTCTGACTTGCTCCCAGAATAGAGCTGCAGGGTGTCTGGTTGGAATAGAACAAGCCTTCTGTCAACTTTGCCCTTTCTTAGCAGCTGACTGCATACTCTTTCTTTTCTTTTATGCCAAAAATCAGAAATTTAATATCAGAGAGACATCTGGTGTCTCCCACTCCCTTTGCATTCCTTTATTTCAGTTGGCTCGTCATAACAAAGAGCTGCAGAACATGCTGAAGCCGGGAGGTCAGATAGAGGGAGACGAGGCTCTGGAGTTTTACGCCAAGCACACGGCACAGATTGAGGTACAGGGAAAGCAGTGGCTGCCGGGAGGTGTGTGGGGGGAAATGATCTGCTGCGGGAGGAGCCGCTTGGAAGAGGAACAGTGGATTTGGACCCCGGTTGCATTAGATGTGATATTCTGGTTGCAGTGACTACCTGTGTGTGTGTGGACACATCTTTGACATGAGAATGTATGTGTACTTATTTTTTTGTTTTAGTTTTTGACAGCCGCTGGTGGGGGGGGATCTATTTTTGAGCTGTCATGTGTGGGCTTTAAGATGGAGCTGAGCAGAGCTCTGTTGGCAGGAGGAAGTGTAACTTCACTTCTGTTACATTTTGGCCAGTGCTATTGCTGAATCCATAAATTTAGTGATAACTTTTGCCATTCTTTCTGTATTAAAATGACAATTTGGCCTGACGTACAATCTTAGATGCTTTTCAAAAGTAAAGCATGCACAAGCACAAAGATGTCACAAAACTCTCTCATATGCAATATAACTGTTATTCCTCATATTATTCCTTATATTTGCCTATGCAGTATGTGGCTAAAATTTGCAAAGAATTTTGATTTGGGTGACCAGATTGCTCTGAACTTCAGCACAGCTTTGGTGCTGTGTTTACTGGGCCCCTTGGAAATCCCAGCTAAGAACAGCATTGCCAGGGTAAGACCACAGCATAAAAAATCATCAGTCTTGGAGCTAAATGTAGGTCTGCTTTGAAGGTAAATGAAATGAAGTCTCTATCAAGCTGCTGTTCTACAGAACTGTGTCCAAGTTTCTACATGTAACTGGTTTGAAAAAGGTGTGGGGAAACAGACCAAGAAATAAAAGCATTTAAAAGCTAGGAAGAACTCTAATTAAGGCTGCTGTTCAGATTGTCAGGTCGGACCGTACCATGGAGCAAATAGTCTTCCCTGTACCCAGTATCTGTGAATTCCTCACTAAGGAGTCCAAGCTGCGGATATATTACACTACGGAGAGGGATGAACAAGGCAGCAAGATCAATGACTTCTTCTTGAAATCAGAAGACCTCTTTAATGAGATGAACTGGCAAAAGAAATTGCGAGGTAGGTTGCTGTTGCCAGTGTGGTTGTGTGGAGCATTACCAGCAGAGCACTGAGGTCAGGTTTGCAGAGTTTGATTTGGTAACATATGGTTCCCCAGTATGGCAGCAACCTTGATAATTGGTTGAAAGAGTCTGCTCCTCTGCACGGTGGCAATATGCTGTAATGAAGTCAAGCTTAATGCAAGAGCAATATGGACCACCTGGAGTGATCTAGGGAAGAGTGGTAAGAGGGATCAGAGGTCATCTTTTTAAGATCCAACAGGAAGGAACAAAGTTGTGGGGGCTATTTGAGACATAGCTTAAATGAGAAGGCATCTGGTGGCAGGGAGAATCAGAGAGGACACAGCTGAAGAAAGCAATGATCTGTTTTCCTTCCCTGCACTGGATACACTAAGCAGTTCCCTTGGATTGCAGGAGAGAGGCTGGGTAATACAGCATGGACTTATGACATCTCCAACAATGGAAGTATTGAAGAACAGGTTAAACATGTATCTCCAGTAAGAGTAGAATTTGTCCTTTCTTTGGGCAAGGAATAGACTGGCAGATGGCTGATTAAGTCCCTTCCAGCCCTGTGATGCTAAAATATCTGAAAGCAAGTATTTTCAAGCACTTCTTTTTCCTCTGAGGTTCCCACTGGCAGCTAGGAAACGTTTGTAAATAATATTTTAATCCATACAGTGCCACCACTTCTCCAGCAAACTTCCTAACTCATTTGCTTATTTTTTCTTTAATTGACTTCTTGTTTTGCTAAAGGAGAAATGTTGCACATGGGGCTCAGCTTCATTGAGCAGCCATGACTGGTTGGAATTTACCAACAGTGATCCTCTGAAATGTGAGAGATAAAGCAGTTATTTCTTGCTCAAGTCAGCATCTGCTATCTGATACCACTGTTGTTGCCCATGCTTGAATCAGCTAAACTCCAGTTATTAGCACAAGAGCTCAGGCTGGTCCAGAACTGCCTCTTAGATCAACTGAGAGTGGGCTTCTGCCATACAGCTGCATGCCAGTGTTTCTGGTTGTTGGGTGAATGTGTGTGTGTGTACATTAATAGATCTTTTAGCAGAGAAAGCAGTTGTAATCGTACAGTTTCAAATTTTCAGTCAGGTGTAGATAAGACTGCCTGAAACTTGGTCAGCTCTATTGAATTCTTTTTCATGTGTATGAATACTAAGTAGAGTGGAGGCATTTCCACTGAGCAGTGGATTAGTACTTCTGACCGCATCAAAATCCACAGGAAGCTGCTTCCCAAAAATGGCTTCTAAGAGCTCTACAAGAAATATGGGAGTATATGACATCTACACAAATGGGCAGCTTTGACAGCATCTATGTAGTCTGTTAGATATTGTTGAGTTACTGTAATAGTCTTTGAGGCTATCGCCAGGCAAACTGTGAAGACATCCATAATTAACAACAGGCCACAAATTAATCAAGATCCACCTGCAGAAGTGGAGAGTATTTCTTCTTTCTTTAAGAAACTGGACTCATTTTGTCTGTCTAATATTCTGGTCTAGTTTGGCCAATTAAGTGATACTCTGTGTTTATACACGTCTTAAATACAGGTCTGTGTTTTCAAGATGTGACCAGCTGGCAGTGCTCTGTGCTGTGCTCATGTGATACCACTTAAGAGTTATTCAAACCTCAGAAAGGCACCTTAGAAAACTCTTTATAAAGGCCCATGGACGTCCCCCTTCAGCTCATGCTGCTAGCCCATAATCTGAGCACCGTAAATCTCCCAAAGGTCTTAATTAACAATTCAAATGAACCTGCCAAAACCAGGCAGAAGTGTTACACAGGGCAGGTAGTCTGTGCCCATTCCCAAAGGAAGGTTTAAAATAAAATGTGAAACTTGATAATGACCATTTGTATAACAATTTCATACAAATTAATTCAATCTGCTTACAAATTATTCCAGTTAAAGTGAAATTGAGAACAGAAATAATACAGAAACCAGTGCATTGTATATTTGAAACACTGCTACATCACATTTTGAGGCTTAACATGTGCCTGGCTAATTAGGTGCAGTGAAGCCTGCATTCTTACAGTGGTGGGGTACCTTTTTGTAGTCCTTTCCTCTGCATTCAGCTGTTCAATACATTGACTTTTTATGTGCCTTTCAACTCAGTGTAATGAGGCACTGTATAATTCTTCTAACCCATTTTTTGTTTGCTTAGGATGCTAGAAGAGGTGATTTGCGGAAGGGATGTGGTGGTTACTGTGAGGCTAAGAATGGCAGCATTCGTTAATTTACTCTTCTGCCCCAGAGTCTGCATGTTTGTCTTTTCCCTAAATTTCACTGTGAGCTTCTTTACCTTTGCTCTCTGATATCTCTGTACACATTACCTCCTTCCAACAAGAGAGAATATTACTTCTATTCCTTCCTTGGGAGCATTTTTAATAGCTTATTATTTTTTTGCTGCTCCAGATTTCAGGAGTACACAATTTGCTGCAGAATAAACCTGCAGGAGCTAAAATCAGGGGTGTTTTGCCTCAGGGCAGGGGGAATTGCTATAACACAGCTTCTTGGCTGTCCTTGTCTTCTGGTCTGCGACCACTTCAGAAAATGAATCTTTGTTTTCTGTGCTCTTGATCCTAGCTGCAGAGATTATTGAAATCAAGAGTCTTCTGGAAAAGCATTTATAGCTACCATTAAGAATTTAAAATTGCAGCTGTTTAACTGTGCACTCACCTCTGTGCAGATGCTCTTGAGTTCTTTGCCCACAGGGCAGATTCTGGGGCCACCTTGGTCTGTTATCAGCTTGCAGTAAAGTTGTCTTACTTGCTTGGCAGCTAGTCCTAAGCCTTTTATCTTTCTTGCTATGCATTTTGGGTCTTAATTGTCTACCTTGCCTGCTCTCCACTGAGTTTTCTCTGGCTTGCTGCAGCAGAAAAGAAGTTTGAAGGTGAGCAGCATCTCAGGTGAGCTGCTGGCAGCAGTGTAAGTCGGAGAGATGGGGCTGAATCTCACCATTGCTACCGTGTACAAATCTTCCTCCTCCTAATTGTTCTTTGTGTGACTCTTGAGTACGAAGTATACTATTAGGGGAAACCTGAAGTCCTTGACCTCTGCGTTTCTGAACTCGTTCTCATGCTGCTGCTAAATCATGTTTGAAAATAATTCCCTTTTTGACATGAATCCTTTGCCTTAAAGCACTTTGAACTAGAAGTACCCCAGAGATAAAGAGTAGCCAAATAAACTTCAGCAGAAGCTATGAACATTACCACTGTTTGTGCTTTTGGGCAAACTGAAAATAAACTATGTTTTGGTGGAGATTAATTCTTTATGTAGACCTCTTATTTTTGAAATGCTCTATTAAAAAGACTTGTTTTTCTCTTTTGCAGCTCAACCTTTCCTATACTGGTGTGCTCGCAACATGTCCTTCTGGAGCAGTATTTCCTTTAACCTGGCTGTCCTTATGAACCTGCTCGTAGCGTTTTTCTATCCATTCAAAGGAATTCGAGGAGGTACCAATATTTATTATACAAAAATATCTGAACAAATGAGGTATAATGAACCAAGTTCTCTTCCCCACTGGTATCTGCCTCACTGTTTACTTCAGTAGGGATAGGAGAGCAGAAACTGGCTTTTTTTAATTGCCTTGATTTAAATTGCACTTTTCTCTGACTCGCTTTTTCCTGAGGTGTTTTTAAGGAAAATATACAGCCATGCTTCTTCCTAGGGGAAAAAATTATCCGAGACTGACATCCACCTTTAATTACTTGACTGTTCCACTTTGTTTTAAAGTTCTGTAATTAACTATTGAACTAAAAATATGAGAAATGTTAATCTGTTGTTTTCCTTGAGCTTGCATTTATTACTGTCATTTCCCATGAAACTTTTATGGTTGCATAGCACGTCAGGAGGCCTCTGAGTGTTGGGGTGGGGTGAATGAGATTACTCTGACTTGGCAGATGAGGTGTACAGGGGCAAAGTGACCTGCCTCATGCCATTAGAAATTGATGGGTGATATGAAAATAGAGCCCATCTCTCCTGTTACTGTGCCTTTCCTAGGAGCCCCATCCTGTAGAAGCACTTGGAGCAGAGGTTGCCCTAGGGAGCAAGGAGTGTGCCTGCCATGTCCCCTAACTCGGGAGCAACCTGCTGGTCCAAGGTGCCTTGCCATCAGTGGATGGCAGCTGTCATTTCTGCCGTGAAATGGGGGTTAACACGTGCAGTTCATGTGGGATTGCACAATCTTGATTTAAGGGAGCTCTAGGAAGTTGCTTTTGATCCAGACAGTGAATTTGTGTGACAGTGGTGGTTCTTGGAGCCAATTCGGTAAATCCTCCCAGTGGAGTCCTGATGAGAGTCACCTGTTCTTCCCTAGCTCCAGCCTCTCCCAAGAGATGCACCCTAGGGCAGGTTGAGAGGTGCAGTCATGTCAGCAAGCATCAGGAATCTGGAGAAATGTTCTTGTGAATGCCTCTACCATGTTTATCACTTGCAGAACTGGTGTAAAGGAAGTTCTAGGTAGGAGCTTTTTCCACATCTGTGTCAACTGGAGTAAATAAGAAACCCAGCAGTAAAACCTCCTGGAGAGGGTGATTCATGGTCAAGCCTGCCCTTCTCTTTCTTTGAGGTTTGTAGTGCAGCAGTGCTGGATAGATGCTTACATTTTCCTATTGAACTTCCCTCTGCATGTCCTCCTGTTCACTTGCTGCAGAACCCAAAGACAATGAAACTGAAAGATAGCAGTAGCCTTAACATAATGATATTATCATCTGAGCTCTGCATGCAGCACAAAAGCCAGTTCACCCTTTTTGCAGCTCACCAGTAAATTTAGATTGAGGAGAACCATAGTTTTGTGTGAGTAGCATGTGACAGCAGCCTATTGTCACAGTGGGGTAAAGGCAGTGGGCATGGAAAACTTGGTTAAGGGGTTCTGCACCCTGATAAAGCCTGTGAGAAGATAGAGGATATTTTAGACCAACTGAGAGGGGGAAGAGTATAGTTACTTTCTGCAACATCAGGCTGTGCGTACCTCTACCAGGCACCCTGGACAGCAGACCCTGGGACTACCCAGATCCCATTCTGGCCAGCAGCTGGTTGAAGAGTTTTAACAAGCACAAAAACCAACTGAATTTTCTGTCTCTAGTTTCAAAGATCACAAGTTAAAATGTAAAGGTTTGTATTTATGGCTGTAGGAAAGCTTGTAATCAAATGAGTTCATTGAGATTGCACGTTGTGTGACTGGGGCATCATTTGGCATTTTGAAGATGCCCTACCCTACATATTTGAAATACTTTACCATTTTGTTATAATCTCTTCCTCTACTAGTTACAATCAAAAATGAAAGATAAGTACATGTGTATTTTATATTTAGCCTAAAAAAAAAAAAGGGAAGACTTCAGAACAGACCGTTTGGGGGAAGTTGTCAGTGTCTTGAATTGCTTAGACAGGGTGAACTGAGCAGCTGATCAGCATCTGACTATAGCAGAAGCTGTAAAACTTCTTACTTGAGGAGCAGAAACAAAACTGGATGCCTGGAATTCAGTACTGGAATGGTGAGAATTCCAGACAGGGAGAGCTTCCTACGGGTTACACGTTCCTCCTGCCCGCAGTCGTGTAATGGACTCCACGTGCTTGCAGCAAGGCTTTGACATTAGGTCGGGTGCAGACAGCTGGCTTGGCGAGCTTCATGTGCCAAGGGCAAACACGCTGCTCACACTTTCTCTCTGTCCCTGGGAAGAAGAGACAAGCCCGTGCTCTGAGCCCCACTCTTCCCTGGCCCACGTCCCACTAAGGGCTTTTGATGGCACAGCATTGCACTCCATGTGCTGATGTGCAGCTGGTGGTGTTGGGCCTTTCCAAGGTGGATGTTACAGGCACCAACTGAGGACTTCATTAACTCTAGTTATTTTTGCAGGCCTGCTGGGAACTGCTGAAACTTGTGAAAGCAAATACATTCATGTGCCGTGGATGGCTTTGTAATAGCTGGGATGTTCAGGCACTGATACAGGTGTAGGCAGGATCCTTCAAGATCTGCCTCTCACGGCAATTCCCAAGTCATTCCTGAATAAGCTTTTACAAGTTTTTTCCTCTCTCCCATCTCTGTGCTCTTTGTCATTCCCACTTGGGTGACTCTATTTCGAGCTTTTGCACCTTTTGCTGTTTGACAGCTCAAGTAGTACTGCTCTGGGACCCCAGACTCCCTTCAGACAGCGGAAACATCTGTTCAGCTTTACGCTTATTAAGTTTTAATTTCCATCTATCTTCTGCTGTCTTTATTAATCTACAGCGATTTGGAACAAAATGAAATGGCTGCTCATGATAGTCAGATGAGAGTAGTGTTTCCTAAGCCTTCCGCATTTGGGCAGAGGGAGGAAAAAGGCCTCGGTGAATATCTTGCTAGTAAGACGCAATAGTTCTCTCAGTATGTACTTGCAGAAGGGCTACAGAGTGCTATGAAATTGGAGGGTCTTGCTTTTCTGTCTGATGAGGAACCACTTGCTTGAAGAAATTTGTTTTTATGTCAGTTATAAGAAAGTGATGTCTTTTATATTCTGCATAAAGCCAGGGTAAATGGTATTTTTGGCTGAATATTTTTTATGGCTCTTCCAGAGAAGTGTATTTTTAGCAACATGGGCTTGATGTTATGTAAGCAGACAGTCTCATGGGACAGTCTAAATAGAACCAGAAATAGCAAGAGATGACAAAAACTGGTATGAGGCTTTTGACCAAAAGCATAATAAGAGAATCTGTGAATCTGGACCTGGAGGAGTATGTTGTCTGTCTTCACCTACCTATTCAGTGCCTCTACAGAACACATTAGCAAAAATGCCTCTCCTTTTCAGCATGCAAGGTGTATAAGTAATGAGTACTAAAATGAAGAATCCTATAATACTGGCACATATTATTTACATAATGCTTTAATAACAAGTTTGTAATTAAAATCTGCTCAAGGCATCGGGCTCAGATGTTCCACTTACTGCTTTGAAATCAGTAATGTCTGAACATGAGGCTTAATGATGCCCCACCAAAGATAAAATGGCATTTTATTTGGTTATTTTGGTTTGGTTTTGTTTTGTTACACGAAGTATTGAAATGGGTTTTGTTTTTTCCTCTCCACCCTAGGTACACTGGAGCCCCACTTGTCAGGCTTGCTGTGGACAGCGATGTTGATATCTCTGGCCATCGTTATAGCTCTTCCTAAGCCCCACGGCATCCGAGCCCTAATTGCTTCTACAATATTGCGACTAATATTTTCAATTGGTTTACAACCTACTTTATTTCTTCTGGGTGCATTCAACGTAAGAACCAAGTGGGCTTTTTTGAAGTTCTCTTGTATCTTACCTAAGAATTTCTTACCTGCAGAAATGGGCTGGGACATTGTGGTGGAACGGGTGGGAGAACTAATTCCCTCTTTTGTTTCTAGCACAAACACTTTGCTGTTGTCCATTTAATCCTGGTTCCTTAGGCTGGAGACCTCTGAAGTTTCAGTCAGTTCTGCTACAGTCTAGCATCAGTTCCTACCCCAGCCAGAAATGTAAAGAAGTCTCTGTGACCCTAAAGTACTCAGTTTTTCAGTCATTCAGTGATTTAGCTGCAGTATTTATGGGGTTGTGTAAGATTCACTAAACAATGCATTTCCCCAAATGTCTGTCTGCAGTCTACCTGCCAGCTGAAAGCTGACACTAAGCAGTTTTGTGACAGTAATGCGTGGACTGAGCATGTAAACTGAGCCACTAGAGAACTTCATTAATGCTCAAACCCAGATACTTGTGGTCTCTTGTGGCAAGTGAGCCAAAAGAGTTTCTCTGACTGAGTCAGCAGGAGCTGTGCAAAGATGCGCCTTCTCAAAGTCTTACCTTTATTACAAAGCGCCCAGGTTTCAAATGCATCATTTAGTAGCACTCCTTGTCTTCAAAAGATGTCACTGAATGCCCTGTGCTACAGTCAGAACTGCACTGTGAGGGTGGTGGTGGTTACTGGCAATTGTAGCATTTAGCAGCTTCCAGGTAAGTTGAAGGCAACTTTCCTTTGGCATCGGCGGCCTGTGTTACCCAGGAGGATTACTGGGTGTGTGATCCAGGAGTGAATTGCTGAGGGAATCTGGAGTTCTTGCTTATTAGCAAGCAATACGGGGTGTATCAGAAATGCCAGGGTTGCTGTAGGCCAGAGATGCTTAGTGCCATGCTTAGAACAGGAGTAGTTTGGGTTGAGTTTTTGGTTTTTAGAAAAGTTTAACTTTGACACCAGGGAACTCTCTTCTTTAAATCTTAGTCTTGATGCCTTTGACAAGAAGCTGGAGGCAGGAGTCAGGGCACACATTTTATCAGACGTGCAGTTTCTGTTCTGGCTCACTAAGCCAGCTGTGCAGAAAGCGCACCAGAAAGCAGCACTCTGTGTAATAGACAATCCAGCATGGTTGTTGATGTCATTGTGGAGCTGAGTTACCTCCAGCTTTGAATAATTGCCTTTTTCTTCCTGCAAGCCCCATGTTGTAACTAATTTATGGTTAATCTTTCCTCAGGTTTGTAATAAAATCATTTTTCTGATGAGTTTTGTGGGTAACTGTGGAACCTTCACTAGAGGATACAAGGCAATGATCATGGATGTTGAGTTTCTTTATCACCTGCTGTACCTTCTGATTTGTGCTCTGGGGCTCTTCGTACATGAATTCTTTTATAGCTTGTTGGTAGGTATTCACTTTGCTCTCAGAATGTTTTGCTGTCTGTGTGTTTGTAAAGTCCCATCTCGGGCATATCTTGAAGTGTCAAACACCACTTGCTTTCTGTTCTGCTACTGCAAAATCATTGTACAGGCACTCTCAAGAGCCGTACACTGGAGATTTTGCTTGGGAGAGGTTACAGTGGGAGGCTAGAGGACTCCTGCCACATCTTTTCTTCCTGATTTGTACAGACAAGCAGAGACTTTTTTTGTTCTTAAGTACATTATACAAGATGTGTTTAAGGGTAAAATTAGTTAAAATTGCTCGTTACAGTAAATGTGTGTGCTGTTGCAATGAAGGTATTTAGCATTTCCCTGTGTACTTTAGTTCTCAAGACTTCAAAGGCATAAGTTTCTAAGATTGGATGTGTTGCTTGTGACCCTGCTCTGATGTCCAAGATAATAAAACAATTTAAAATGCTGTGACTCTTAAGTAACATCAGTACTTACTGAAGGCTTAAGCATTCTTAAAGTCGTATAAGCTCTTACATGAGGACAAAAGAAGTCATGGACAAATCTAGCCACAGAAATGTTAGCTGAACAGTAGGCACTTTTGGAGTTGCCACAGTATGAGTAAGAGGTGCACAGTCTTTAAGATGGTTTACTCTGTTATTGTCAATAATGATAACATAGTGTCCATGCTTCTTGAGTAGCTGGTTAACTTGGGGGTGTCTCCTCAGCTGCAGCTAGACTCCAGACCTCGCACGACTGGCACAGATGCCCGGCATATGTGTTTTTTCTGTTTGGGATAGAATTCATCTTGCACAGCACAATACTTCTAAGAATAAGCACAGAAAGAGTATATCTAGCATAGGTGGAGAAAACGTGTCATTTTTAAAGCAAACCTTAAACCCCATTCAGAACACTCTTATTTTTACCTTTGGTTTAATGATCTGGTACCCAAATTATTTATTTTCTCTATTCATGCAAGTCCAATTTAACAAATACCTGTTCTCCCGTTGTCAACCAGCATAACCAGCAACCTGCCTGGGCTGTGCTGATGGACTGACGCAGACCCAGGGGAGTGAAAAATGAAGGAAAAATCTGTAAAGAAATTTAAACAAATAATTTGGGCAAAAAATATTGCTCATTTAGTTATACACTGAAGATGTAAAGGAAATGGCTAATTGCATTTTGAAATGAGCTACACTAAGATGGTGATGGGGCAGATAGTACAATAAAAAAGATAAATAGTTTGTGTTAGCAGCTTTATGTTTAAAGGTAAAGTCAAAACCACAGCACTGCACCAGCTACTAAGAAGGAGAAAAATGTCTGCTACAGCTGAACCCAGGACAAGGGACCACATCTCCTTTGCCACCTATATTTTCTTTGCTAATGTGTTAAATGTCAGATAACTGTAAAGAGGGGGGGAGGGGTGTGTGCAAGAGAGAAGTACTTTAAATGCTCTCTAAAACATCAGATTGGTATTATCCCAACATGTAGTGTGCCACAAGTGGTGTTGGTAGCCCACATGAGATAACAGCCTTTGCTTTTGTTCATTGTCCCCCAGCTCTTTGACTTGGTGTACAGAGAGGAGACCTTGCTGAATGTCATCAAGAGCGTCACTCGCAATGGGCGTTCCATCATCCTGACTGCTGTTCTCGCTCTCATCTTGGTCTACCTGTTCTCCATAGTGGGATACCTCTTCTTCAAAGATGACTTTATCCTGGAAGTAGACAAGCTCCCGAATGAAACATTACTGCCAGGTTGGCACCAGTGACTCATTTGAACCTACGTATTCCAAAGTAATGGGCTTTTTTTCCATGGGCTGTGCTGAGTGTTTTCCAGTCTTCCACCTCTGGCAAGACTACTGATTACCTCACCAGTCTGACAGTTTCTTTCTCACAAAGGACACAATTTAAATAGAAAATAAAATGTTTAGAAACCCCAAACTGATTGGGGTTAATGGATACCCCAGTGTTTTTACAAAGTGTTACAATCTGCTGCAGCACAAAGAGGGAATGGGAGGAGGAACAGCCCCAGGAGAGAGCACTTGGGCTCTTCTGCAGACTGTTGAGATTTGTCCCCTCACTGCTAAAACAGTTATCTAATTCAGCTACACCTACTCCCTCCCCCAGTTTAATTACAAGCAGACGTTAGGTAGGCCCTCATGGAGAAGGCTCTGCACTGGGAAAGTTCAGTTCTGCCTCAATTTGCCAAATACTGGATGCTTACATTGGCTTTTAATTGTGGGGTTTAGTTTCAGAATAACAAAAGCTAGTATTTTATCTGAAGTAACAGAGTGAATATAAATGAAGGGCATCAAAGAGATGCTCCTGTGAAGCAGAAGTTTATCTCTGGTTCACTTATAATGTTTATAGACAATATTAACATCCCTCAAATACTTGCTAACCTTTAAACTCTACAGCAGGTTTCTCTGTGCTGATCTTAGGTTGCTTATTGTAAGTTAGAACTTGGGGCTTTTTCTGCCCTGCAGTATCAAGCAGCTAACTCAGTGGGTGGGAAGCATGAAATGAAATTTCTTAGAGGAGGGTTTGGGGTTTGTCCTGTTCTGGTTTTGTTGGTTTGGGGTTTTTTTCTCTGACACTTGAGCTATTCAGACAAACAGTATCTCACATGACCCTAGTTTTTCTAATTTTACTGCCAACCCTGTGAGAGACCCAAACCTTACTAACCCTGTGACTTCCATGCTTCCATGAGGCTGGAGAAATGCCAAAGACTTACTACTGTGTGGCACTAGCTTTGTTTTGATACCTGCAAGGCTGAAAAGCAAGTTTCAAGGAACCCTTAAAATTCACTGTGCACCAGGACATAGTGTTTTTGGAACAATTTCAGTTACTTTCTCAGCTTTGGAGCTGGTGCAAAGTAAATGCACAACTTTGGTCTTTAATTCATAGAAATAAGAATTCTGCTTGAATTTAAGATCATTGAATGTGTAAATCGGAAAGCACTGTGCCTTTCTAAATGCCAGGATAATACACTATTATAAATCTGGCTAATAACTGCACACAGAATATGATGGGGTACCTTAATGTCTGAGTAGTCTTCCAAAGTGTTAAACTATCCATTTGATTCATCACCTTCTGGTTTTAGATCGCACAGAACCAGGTGAGACCATGACTGGGGAGTTTCTCTATTCAGATGTATGCAAAGCGGGTGGCAGTGAGAACTGTTCTTCAATCATTCCTTCAGACCGTGAGTATCTGCTGTTAAATTCATAACTCACACCCTGAGTCTTCACCCTTTTTCTAGTTAAGCACCGTAAATTAAAAAAAAATAATAATAATTTTGTCTAAAAATCCCAATGTAATAAATCTGGGAATAAAACTATTATGAGACTACCTGACTTAAAATAGGATTAATTTAGGCCAACAGCATAAATAACATTTGTTACGTGAAGTGATTACAATGGAGAAACTTCAAACTGAACCAGACTGTGATAAAAACGTATCATACTCTTTAATTCTCTACATCAATTTGAGAAGTGATGCAGTTTACCTCTTTACAAAGTCTATTATTTTAAAACATTAGGCTGTTAACTGTGGTCTGAGGATAATACCCTGTGAAATATGGAGCAGAACATCATTTATTGTCATTTATTCTATCTAGCTAACTAAGGAAACTGTTTTTAGTATCATGGCAGGAAGTACGCCATGGATTAAGTAGACAGGGTAGGTTTGGAGGTTTTTGAGATCAAAAAGTACATGTGAGAGATAACTTGTAGCATAATTGCCAGCCTCAGATTGGGCATTGACATATTTCAGTTTTATTTTCTAGAAAATGTAATTTACTTCTCAGAGATTTATGATGCTGGCTGTGAGAGTCAGACAGAACATCACTATTTCTCTTAGAAGTGGAGCTCTTACATGGTCAAATGTTTCAAAGGTCAATAATGGCCACAAGCCCATGCTTGCAAGGGGAGATGGCTCTGGTTTACTCAAGTGTCCTCTTTCATAAACTAAGATTTGACACTGATACAGGAATAGGTGCTTTATTCAGCTGTAGGAGTGTGCTGCTTTGTCTTCATACACTCTGGCTGCAGAAAGGAAAACACCAGAGATGTTTTTATATCATAAATAATGAACCTGATACCGGGGTCTTACATGGCCAGGGATATTAATGATGCCCATATCTTTGGCAGTTTCTCTACCATCTTGGGTTTTGGATATTTCTGGGTTGCACGGGGCTTTGGGCCTTTCTGAGGCTGTCCGTGGGAAGGTGGGATCAGCTCAGGAGCATTTTTATGATCAAGTGCAAGTCATGAGACTTTTAATGGGTACAGAGAGAGTGTATGAGATTAGGTAATTAATTCTAGCAGTACTTCAACTGAAACAGTGAAGTTGGAGGCTTCAGCCAAATGAAGAGAGGGTCAAAAAACCTGTTACTTTTTTAGCAAAATGCTGTTTCCATAAGCAGTGATATTTTAGCCATTTGAAAAATACAACTCGAAGTTGCCATTTTGAGTGCAGCCCAAAGGCTGTGCAATCTGTTAGGCACCAGGGGAGAGTGTAAGAGGCAACACTTTGTCCTCTGAGCTGTCAAAAAGCTATGATTCTATATAAACAGGCATCTGGTGATCTGAGCTATGCATGTGAACAGAAATGGAAAGAGAGATTTAACCAAGTCAAAGACAGCAGTTCAAGCACAAAAGAAAACTGCTGGTGGGAAGAGGAGTGTGACCTGGAGCCAGGGCAGAGATACCTGCTCTGATAGTCAGCTCTTGTTGAGAGCTAAGGAGGTTTGCAATACTGGCTGGAAATCTGGCCAGTTTTGCAGAGGGGGGAGAGAGCATAACCAGCAAAGAATTAAGAGGATGGTTTAAAACTGATCTTCTTGCCTTTGAAATGTGTCTTTTGCTTGCTGTGTTAATAGAACTGATTGCTGAAGAAATGGAGGAAGAGAATAAAGAGCATACGTGTGAGACGTTACTGATGTGCATTGTTACTGTACTGAGTCATGGGCTCAGGAGTGGGGGTGGAGTAGGTGATGTGCTCAGGAAACCATCCAAAGAGGTAAATTATCACTGAATGGGTGCAGAAGAGTGATAACCATGTAGGGCTGGGGATGGAGTTCTGGGGGATATGTGTATATGCTCCCTTTAAACAGATGTAGGATACCTTGCAACTACAAGGGACCATACTTGTAGTTTAATGTGTAGTACCAATTTAAGCAGCAGCCAGTTCTACCTATCCTTATTTTAGGGCTTTTTTGGGCTGTCCAGAATGGGGCCCAAAAGAACAGAAATGGGGTAGCCAGCAGTCTGTGTTTTGGGAGTTCAGGATCTGAAAAAGTAAGTCCAAGCTAATGGAGGAGTAACATAAGGCAGCAAGATAAAAATGCAGTGGTAGCCGATACCCTGCTAGAGTTTCTGTGGGGAGCATCCCTTGGAAATGGTAAGATGTGTACAACGGAATGGTGAGAGGAACCAAGACAGGTTTGGAGCTGGGACTGTGGGAAGGAATGAAGAAAGGATGTTGTTTGGAGCCATCATCAGAAAGTGAGGAGCAGTCAAAGCAGCGAGGATTTTTCATAATACCCACAGCTGCCTGTATAGCTGCTGCTTTAGTTGTTTGTGCCTATTCCCCAAAACCACTTTAGGGTCAAAGGAGCAGTCTTAGACTGAATGCAATTTCAAAGTGTTTTCCAATATTTAGCCTTATTTTCACCTTACAACAGGTTAAAAGCTACATAATTCTTAATAAAAGTTTGGCACCCAGCTGGCACAGTGATTCTGAAAACAGGGTTTAAGTATTTGGGTATTCAGGCCTGCAATTAATATGCAGTGGCTACCAGGAAGTCCAACTTCATGTCCACATTCATTTTTGTTAGCATAAATGAAATTAATACTGTTAAATTCCAGTAAAAGACTTTATGGTCAACATTGATGTTATATTGATACATAAGCAGTTTAGAATAAGGATATAATTTGATTGGGCTTGCAGGGTGGGGGTGAGAACAGATTCCAGTATGAGTGAGAAAGAAGGACAGACTTGGACAGCAGAAAGAGCAACTCTAGAGATTGCATACTGGTAGCTGACTAATTTAGCTTTTCTTTCAGTAATCTTGCATTTTAGTTTCACTTAATGTTTCGAGTTGTTGGAGAGCATCAGAAATGGAGACTCTAAAGGGAGGGGTTGTGGAGCATTGTACTCTGCTGAACAGAAAGGCATGGTGAGGGTTAGATGTTGCATATATTTATTTGGGTTGTTAATTGTTAAAATATGTATCTTGCAGGAACCTCTCTTTGCTGCTAGAGTGATATATGACCTGTTATTCTTCTTCATGGTCATCATTATTGTCCTTAACCTGATTTTTGGTGTGATCATTGACACTTTCGCTGATTTAAGGAGTGAAAAACAGAAGAAAGAAGAAATTTTAAAAACTACTTGCTTTATTTGTGGTAAGTATAGAAACACTCATAAGAATAAGGGGTAACTCTGTCAAAGTCACAGCGCAAACTCTCGTGAAACAGGAGTCTTGAATTACTGGCTGTTCCTACCTTGCATTCCTTGGCTAGTTGATAATGGGTACCACGTGCGCTGGGGCTTGGCAGGAGAAAGAGATGGGGAGCGCATGCTCAGTATGCCATTTTTCCTCAAACCTTTCGTTTCTGTTTCTCCTGTGCTTCAAAGAATAGTTTCCTATTGGAATAGAAGAGACTTTTATAAACGTTTGTTTTTTCCAAGGGTGCGGAGTGTTGAGTAGCGCCTGTGAAAGTTTATCCCATCAGTAGATTGGGAATTAAACTGCTGAGCTTTTGAGGTTGGGGTAGTTGAATGTCGTGCAAAAGTTGCATAACACACAGACTGACAGAAGTAACCTTTGGAAGTTTGTGGCAAAGCAAATGTTGCATTTGGTATCATTTTGCCTAAAAATAGGAGATGAGTTATGAAATCCATCAGACTGATTGCATACGAGGTAGCTACTTTTTTTTTTTTTTTACCAAAAGTCTTCTGTTACTTACAGTAAGTGTGAGCAGTGCTTATGCTTCTTTCCTCTTCTTGCTACATTGGGGGCATTTGTTAGAGAGTTTATCACTATTATTCAGTGTTCAGTTAAGAATGATTGTGTCTTTGAAGTGCAGCAGACTGTAGAAACAAGTTTTGTTCTTAGAGCTCGTTTCCTTAGTACCAGTTTGTAAATACTAAGAGTTATATATGTGTCACTCTTGTAGGTTTGGAAAGAGATAAGTTTGATAACAAGACAGTCACATTTGAAGAGCACATTAAAGAAGAGCACAATATGTGGCACTATTTATGCTTTATTGTGCTAGTGAAAGTAAAAGATTCTACAGAATATACAGGACCAGAAAGTTACGTGGCAGAAATGATCAAGGTGAGTTTGGAGTTTTGTTTTGGGTTTTTTCCCTCTAAATTAGGCCAATCTACTGACACATTTGGTAAATGTAATACTCTGTATTTTATCTATTTTGTAAGCAAATACTTAGACTTTTTCTACAATAATAAGCTTAATCCAATGCCTTTCCTTTTAGAAGCATCTTCTAAATATGTACTAAAGCTGTACTTGGCAGGGTAACTCGATAAGAGACGCTGCATTGCTGGCAGCACATCGCAGCCTGCAGCGGGCGGTGCAGCGGGGCACTTGTGGGAGCTGACATGAGCTGCAGCACTGCAGTCACACAGTGGTCTGTGGCTGCGTACCTGCAGCTTCTCAGCCTCCCAGACTCTCCCGCGTGTGTGCTGAAGTGGGTGGCAGTGAGCAAGGACAGCTAGGTAGCCACTGTGGTTTTAAATCCAGTGAAGAGAAGCTGCTTTCAAAACTAGTGTTTAAGGGAGAACATCTTCAAGCTGGAAGTGTCTGAAATGTAACAGGTTAAAACCTGCCTCAGCGTAAGTATGTTAGACTGACTGGTAGGATTTGTTGTCATATGATTTTAGCTTATTATTGTAAAAAAACCTAAAATTAATATCTACTCAATTGTAAGGCTTTTTAATGAGAGAATTAAGAGCCTTGTCTCTGCCAGGCTGCAGGTTCAGAGCTCCTGGAATTAGATCCTAAACCCCAATTACTAATTTGTGTATCTTCTGGCTGGTTAGCAAAAGCTTTTTCTGATTTATAACACTGAATTAGCTATTTCTTTATTTGCCTTCAGGTGAATAAATAGCTGAATACTTTTCTTACTCGTCTCTCTCTTTTTTGCTGTGGAGGTACGACCTACCTTTAAGTGGGCAATTTGTTGTGGCCCAGTCAATGTGTAAATCCCACCAACCTCTCTTAGAGGTTAAACATGTTACTTTGGGGTCACTAAAGTGTATGTCCTAGTTTTGGATTTCTGCCTCTGTAATGAGGGCTTAAAGAAATCTTGTGAGCAGTCACCTGATAGAGGATTAGCACAGTGAGATAACTCAGTACATCACTGCTGCTTTCAGGTCTGACTGATTATATTGCTCCCTTTATCCCTCTGCAGCAAACATTACTTCAGGGGGAAGCCCTGTACTCTTTAGAGTGTTTCTGCTTGTAAAAGATGACTTTGTATTAAAACTTGTTTAAAAAAATAGAAGTTTCAATTAACAAACAACATATTAACTATTTCAGATTAGCAGTTCAAGCTGGGTAAGAACCAAACACTAGGCACTGAATGTGCTTGCAATAAGCACAAAACCTGGAGATCTTTCATTATAATTCCCATTCACAGAAGTGTCAGCAAGGGCTAATTACTGTGTGTTGAATGGGAATATGCGTAGATTATGGATAGGCCAAGTGTCTCATGCAGATGCCATTTTATATAACTGTATGCTCTAGGTAGAGGTTTGGAGCATGTCTTGTAGTTGGTGGTATTTCTCCATTTCATGAGCCAGCTTTAAATTGAGCACTAACAGCAGGGTCTCACTGCAGTGCTGCTGAAAGCATGGTGCAACTGTCTGAGCCATGGAATAGGAAGTTAATTTGCTCTGCACATCAGTGGTGTGCCACAATCCAGCCCAGGCATGAGCAGGGCAGCTCAGGCTGCTGCTGCCCTGACCCTGGAGTTCTCGGCAGCATTGAGATGTCGACATACTCCTTAGGACTGATCTGGCAAAGCTTACTATGAAAATTAGAAGCATCCTTTAATATTAAAACCATTATTTTCTGCCCTAGAACATCTGAGTGTAAAACATGATAAATGTAATTCTCTACCAAGCCTGTTTTAAGTACTTCTTTAAGAGTCAGAAATCCTTTTTTCTGCCTAAGGTATATCTAGGGGTAACTTAGTGTATGATTCATCTTTTACTCCAGCCTTTTGTCTTCATCGTATGAATCTAGAATGCAAAAGGAAAGCCTTAAATATGTGAGTGGTTCCAAAGACTGAGATCCATCTTTTGGAGGGGACGGTTAATTCTGGATTTGTACAGAGGGTGACTGGGAATCTGCAGTTGCTTAGTGGCTGCAGCTACCAGGTTCTCCAGGAAAGCCTTCTTGTGTCACAGTTAAGATTTAGAAGGGATTTTCTCCCCACATTTTCAGTCTGAAGGTGGCACTCTAACATCTTTGATAATGACAGAGATGGGGCATGTCTCTTCCGGGGGCTGTTATATGGTACCATTGTTCAACTGCAATTTATACCCATTTTTAGTAGATGAGGGTAGGAAGCATAATGTGCTCCAAATCATGTTGTGATGACAGAATACACCTCAGATACGCTTCACCTTTGCTCCAACTCCCAACAATGTATCTTTAGAAAACTTGGATTTCTGCCTTTTGGCAATAGTAAAAAAATAAGTAAATTAAAAAAAAGCAATGCCTCTGCCATTTGGTATTTGTGAGTTGCCCAACACCGCAGAGCATTGAGAAAAAGACATTTAGGACACCAAAATTATATCCATCACTGGCTTGTGAGGTGCATCCAGTGCTGCTGGTACAGTGCTATAAAGATATTGCAAGCACTGTGGTATCAAAAGAATCCTGGACAATTTCACTTATGCCGGTTAGTGAATATTCAGAGGCTTTAAGAGTGATCTTGAATTTTGATGTTTTCTTGTCTAAAAAAACTGTGTGTACAAAGGCAATTTTTGAGGATATCCACTGTACTGGGTATGACAGAGCTGAGTCTTACCCACAGAGTTCGTCTGGTACTCTGCAGGGATCTGACCCAGCATAAAAAGAAATTGTAACCTTGAGAATCAGTTGTTAACTACAATTCTTTAGTGAATTTTGTGTTTCTTCATATGTAGAAGCTCATTAAGTTAAAAGACAGCATGCAGAAAGAAGTTAAAACTTGAAAACAGAGCTTAAGGTTTAGAAGTACTTTGAACACTATAAGCCTGATCAAAATAACAGTTAGTGATCTGACAAAATAAAACCTAATAGACTGTACTAGCGGTACTGATTTGTAATTGTAACTTCCATAACGTTTTTCTGATACAAATTAGGGGTGTATTGGTTCTTATGATCTCAGACTGGTTTTGTTCAAGTTCCCCATGTTCGTGGAGCTGCATGGGGAAGCCGAGCTGCAGTGGTTGTGTAGCTGCAAGTCCAGACCTCTGATAGGAGGCCTGGATTTTATCACCAGCTTTTTCCCCTGTAACATAGGGATAACGTTCACTTTCATCAGTAAGGTGAGCATGTGCCTGCTGTCACACATGATGTAGAACTTGGGATATCTTAAGAATCTTTGCTGGGAATTGCTGGAGCGATGCAAGGGGGGAAATGAATTGCTGGTTCTGTTTGATGTAGAAGCTGAGCTTGTGTACGCACCCAGGCTGCTGCAGTGACTCACCCGCTGTCCTCAGGTCCCCACCAGCATTGGAGAGGCTGATAACCCCAGGGATTTCAGGAGATGGCAAACAAAGCTTGGCATGAAGCAGCTCACCTTGGAAATGCAGTCTTGAACCACCTCCTAATATCTGTTTAATAGCACAGACAGTACTGTAGGATGAGAGAAAACATCTAGTGGTAATAGGGGTAGTCTTTAATTCTTGGTATTTATAAAGCCCTCCCCATGACCTGATGTTCATCTGGCTAAATCACTGCAGATGTGCACTTAAGATAGCACAGCTTCGAGATGGATCAATGTCTTTTGAAAAGTGTTTATCTGGGAGGTATGCTAATAGTGCTGCAGAGCTGGTAGTCCAGTGCCTCCTGCCTTTCCCAGGAACAAAGGCACACGGTTCAGCTGCTGTGTGGCTTTGTAGTCACCAGGGAAGATCAGGTGATGTCTGAATAATTCCATGTGTGTAGGAGGTGGGGGGATCCACTTATCGTGTTGGCCAGACACTGACATCCACACCCAAGTGACTAATGTGAACTCGGTGCAACTCCCTACAGATTAGTTCATTTAAATGTCTTATCTACCCATCCTGTCTTGAGAATTCCTTCTGATGTTTTCTGCATTTGCCTGCAGTTACTGTGGCAGCCTTGCTAGCAGCAGCCCCATCGGTACAGCTGTCACTGAGTCTTGGCAAAGGTCTGCTACAAACAGCTGTTTGCAGGCATTTATAATATGTCAGAATTCTTACTCTGAAGCTGGAGACATCGAAAACCACATGTACACTTTGGGTTCATGTGCACTCATAAGCTGTTGTGCATGCAGCTGCAGTGTGCTGCCACTTGCATGGACAAATATTTGCATACACAACTCTTGCATACCCCAGTATGGGGATTTGAATGTACACCTTCACACCAGTGTTTGAGCAGTGCAGGCAAGAGCTGCATGGCTGTGAGTGATTTCATGCACACATATGTGCATGCTGAAAATAAAGGCTTGTTTGGAAAAGCTCTTAGCACAAAGCTTCCTAAAGAGCTCTTGCAGTTTTCACAGACTTTTAGTGCACCAAGCAGGATCCATGCCATTAACTTTTATTACACAAGCGACGCAGAGAGGTGTGAGGTGTTGCCCAAGCTCACGTGTCCAGATCGAGAGCACCAAGTCTGGAACCTTCAAGCGGATTGTGTTGTCATTTGAAAATGAGCCATTTGTAAGAAAGAGCAATGGTGCAGATATCCTGAAAGGAATTTGGAATGAAAAGGAAGGCTAAAGATTTCCTTTTGTGCCCTAATTAACCTCTTTGTGCAAACCTGGAGACTTAAATATATTCTTGGGTATTATTTCTTGCTATATTGAGCTATGTGCTATACCATAAGAGGAAGGTATTTCTTATTACTGATTTTGAGTGTCCGGTGTAGCCTGTAACTTCAGCCAAGATGCAGCCTCCCAGTAAGTAAAGGCAAGGCTTCATCGGTGTGAGGCTTTAAAAAGTACATTCTTCCAGAAGTGTAAGTTCCACTTGAAACGTCTCCTGAGGAGTTAAAACCCCAGCCACGATTGTCACTGTGCTCTGAAACCCAGCAGGAATGTGTGATTCATGACCTGCCCAAGGCTCATGTGATGATGGCTTTGAGGGTTACTGTGTCTCCAGGCTCTATATCGAATATAATTCGGTGGGAGATGGCCAACACTGGGTTTGAACTGCAGCACTTATGGGAATAACAAGTGGCAGGCTATGATGCTTCAAACCCAGAGCTTTTCAAAAGCGGCTTAATGATTCCAGCATTGGCAAAAGATGTGTATACAGCTGAAATTATAGTCTGAGAAATTATTAGAAACTTGCTTACATGGTATACAATTTGTGCCTGGAAATCCTATACTTTGAGGCAAAATCAAATCAGAAAGGTTGTCATATCCGTGCTTAGGAAACCAGTGCTAAGATGCAGAAGAGAGTGGCCCTTATAAGTAACTGCTATGTAGCTGTTGGGTTATAGATGAGGACACTGGGGTTTGAGGGCTCCCAGTCACACTGATGCTGGGTACAAGCCGGGAAGGGAGGACTGAGGAGGTCAGGATCTGAGCTGGAGCTGACGGTGCTTAATTTGGTGGTATCTTCCCAACAAGCTGCATCTTGAGATACCTTACCAGAGTTAGCCAATATAATTACAGGGTTAAACAACAAATAATAGCAGAGGCAGAGAAGAGCCAAGAGGTGTGTTTGGCAGAAGGCCCTTGGCTGCTGGAAATACTGTGTCATAGGCACGGGTACCGAGCTTTGCATTCGGATAGCAAAGCAACTTGTTCCACCCTTGAAATCAGCGTTACAGTGCAAACCAGAAGCTGCACAGGGGGGGAAATGGTTGGTCAACCTCATCTTCCCCACACAGCAGTAGCATGCTCTGCCCTCTGGATGTGTGCAAGCTGTCATGCCCTGCAGCGTGCTGCAGAAAAAAACCCTCCTGTTGCTGGCATTCACCGTAAGCAGCCAAGTCCTTGGTTTTCCCTGATAAACTACTTGGGCAGGCATCTGTGCTGGGAATTTCGGGCTAGCGTGCCCACTGACGAGCCAAAGGTTTCACTCTGGCTGAGCATGTAGCAGAAAAAAGGCCTGGGTGGATGAAAACAAGCAAAGGCTGCGGCGAATTCTGTGTAATGGTTTGTTTGCATAACGTGTTGGGATTTGGGTGGATCCCAAAGCAGTTTGCAGGGTGGGTGCCGTATCTGTATCCTGGGGTACTGACAGCGTGCGCTGGGGACAGAAGGGGAAGTTTTCCAACTGGAAGCCATGGAGGGTGACTTGCCGGGGAAAATGAACCGCTCAGTCTGTAGCGCTGGCCAGGGCAAAAAGCCCCGTGGGGCCGTCCGTGTGCGCCGAGGAGGTGGCCTGGGGCTGGGGCGAGGCAGCCGTACCCTGAGTCATCACTGCCGCCTCCTCCGGTACCCGGAGCCCCATGGTGACCCTGTGCCACAGAGTGCTCTGCAGGCTGCCTGGCCGTGCCGGATGCGTTGTGCAAGAGTAGGTGGGTGACTGCAGCCATCGCCACCAGCAGTTGTTATTTCAGCCTTTGCATGCTTAATTGTTTCATCCTGCCCAACTGATCATGGTACAACAGGTCCTGTTTAAAATGTAGATGCAAACAGCCGCAAGTGGGTTGCTGCGGAGAGGTGGCACTGTCCTTCCTGTAGGAGTAAGGACATTGCCTTCAGGGGTTCCCACCAGGGCTGTCCACCTCAGTCACACTAAGCTGGGTGATGCTTGGTGAGGTAAACACAGTGCTCGGCTCAACTGAGTCATCTGCAGCAGAGCTGTCATGGAGACACATGGGAGGGTCGTTTTATGTAGGGGTATGGCCATCTTCCACCTTTGGGAATAGTGTCTGTCTTCCAAGTTCCCTGCTCTGCACCAGTGTAAAAGGCACTTAAGTGTTTAATCTGTGGCAACAGTGAAAAAGGTGGTTTTTATACTATTAACCTTCAATCTTCAGCCTGCTGTTTAAAGACAGTGAACTTGAAGATTTGAAGATACTCTTCGTGTGGAGAGGGGAGTGCTGTTTTTTATGGGGAGGGGACAAGTGCAGCTTGGTGTGGAAGAAGTGATGCTGAGCCCTCTGCAGAATAGAGAGGGAACCTGATGTGGGGCTTTTTCCAGGAAGCACAAGAAAGAACCAACAGGAGTTTAATCTCGCCACAAACAAACACAAAGATGAGTTTTCACAGCGCTTCACAAAGCTGTTTATTAGCTGTATGGGTATGATTTTTAGCAATATATGACAGAAACTGAAATTTGCTGCCGCCTTCCCCTACTAAGTGATGGCTGCTGGGCAGCCTTCCAACGGCAGGCTATGGGGATTTATTTTGACGAGCACTGAATTAGCCCTTCAGCACCCCATAAATATTAGGCTCAGGGGTGGCTGAGTTAAATGGAGACCCAGAAGAGGAGCGTGGTGGCTTCCCCGGGGTGGCTGGAGGTGAGGACGAGCCCCGGTCCCTGCCGTTAGCAGCTGTCTCCTGCCCGAGGAGCGGAGCTAATGCATCTCTTGGCACGGCTCGCACTGAGGTTGCCTCAGAAACCTTTCTTAGAATAAACTCTTCGGCAGAAGCAGGGAGGAGCAGGCGCTTCTCAGAATGAATTGCATCTGCATCATGCAGCGCCGCTTCCTCTTTTTCAAATTTCCAATTGTTGGACGGTCAGCATCGCCCCCGTGTCTGAGATTTAATGATATTTGCTTTACAACAGGGACTTTTCCAACTTTACCTAGAAAAAGAGCTAACCCGAAACCCAGCACTTGCGGTTAGCCAGCTTCCGTCAGCGGCTTTACTCACTTCATCTGTTGAAGCAGAGGAAGCTGCGACTGTGACGGGAAGAGGGAGCTGACTGCACACCAGGATCCCGGTGCCTCTGCTTGCAGGAGGACCACAGCAGACAGTGCATAACTGCATTGGTATGCGAGGTGCCAGCAGCCGGGGAGGGCAGAGGGTGCAGGATGAGGGACAAGCAGGGAAAGGGATCAAGGAGGAGCTTTCCCTTCACAGTTCACTCAGTGCTTCTAAAGCACTACCAGACCCCCAGTGAAGGATGTGTAAGGCTGCATCTTTAAAGGCACCCTGGTGTTCAGCTAAAGTTCAGCAGAAACTAGATCATTGAGATATAAATCTTTTATTGAACCTTGAATAGAAGCTCTCTGCAGAGGCAGCGCTGCTGGCAGGCGTGGGGCCGGGAGCCGGGCTGACTGCCGCACACTGGCTCAGCAGGCTTGTCAGTGACTGACCTTTCTGCATTCCTGCTTATTTCCCTTCTCACCAGCTCTGCTTGCGGCATCCCTATTTATTTATTTAAAAGAAAACATCCCTGCAGCATCCCCCCGCATGGCTGAGGACCGACATCTGGGGAGAAGTCTGCATTTACCCAGGCTGGTCCCATCCAGGCCCTCAGGCTTCCCTCTGCAGTGCTGGGGGGGTTTGTAGGAACAGGCTGAAGGTTTCCCATGCAGAGCCAGAGTGAAGGGGTTGTGAAATAGTGCATGTGCAGAGGAGGAAGAGGTGTACCCCCGCATGCTGGCAGCATCCCTGCTGTCCTCTCCAGAGAGCTCCTACAGCCACCATAGGTCAGCAAGCACTGGTGCCTGTTTTACCTGCATCGATGCAGTTTTACCTGTCTGTCTGTCCCCATGGCTCTTCACCTGAAGGTGTTTGCCCAGGCTGTTTGGGTGGACATCCCCTTCTTGCTGGGTGGCAGCTTCCATGTGAACCTCAGGCTTGAGCTGTGCCAAAAAGCTACAGGAAACCTGAATGGGAGTGCAGGTTTCATGTAGGTCTATAAAACCTGCATTAGGTCCAGCCTAATGACCTAGGTTAGTAAAGTGATGTAGTCCTTCCCTAAGCCTGTCTCTGCACAGAATGGATCAGGACTCAGCAGGGGTATTGCCAGTACCTGGCTCAAAAGTGAGCCCTGTCCTCACTGGAGGAGAGAGGACTGCACAGAGGGCCATGAGTCTGTCTCCTTTGGTTACTGTTCTCCTTCCTCAGCTTGCAGAGTTCACACGGAGCGTTTTTGGGTTTATTCTTTCACCATTGCTATGAGAACAAGAGAGGTGCTTTGTTGTTTTTTCAAGTGAAAGCCCAGATTTCCCATACTCGAGTGACTTCAAGAACTGGGGCTTTCAGAAAACCCGTTAGTGTGAAACTTCTGAGGAGCCTGCAGCTGTCAACGCTGTAGTGCTTTCTGGTTTGATTTCACCATCCGAGGCTGCCCGTCACCTTCCCTGCCCGTAACGATCAAGTTGCAGCCCCTGCAGCAGCTACAGCATTTGCTTATATTGTAAAGTAATGTTAGAAAATGTTTGGGGTATTTGTTAATAAAATGTTGCAGGTAGGGAAGGGTTGGTGTTTCCAGGTCCTCCTCCCCTGTATCCTGCATCCTTCATAAGGATGGGCCTGGAGCTTGGAAAGCTCAATTCTTTGGGAGCAAGTAAAATAACAATATTGCTACAGCAAGGGAAGAGCGGGCAGGAGATGGGCAGGAGCTTCAGGGCTCTTGTGCCTGCCTGGTAAACCTCAGGACACGGACTACAGGGTCCAGGCAAACCTGCCAATGTAAATTGCAGTTTAGTCTAATTTGCCGTGTCCTTGGCCTGGAGGAGAGCAGGGAAGGGAATAGCAGTTGGTTCAGTTTGTTTTCCCTGGGTGGGGAGGGGAAATACTTTGGGGAGGAGGTGCTGGACCTGAGCACAAGCGAAGAGCCTGCCCTCTCTTCCCTAATGAGGATTTTACTACGCCTGGAAGAACGCAGTGAAATGTTGCCTGTTACTGTTATTAAATCTTAATTACAGGCCTGTCATTTCCTAAAGTCCAAAATATTTTGGCACTTGTCTTGATAAAGGCATATTTTTTGGTACATATATTTTTTTCTTTCTTTTATTAGCAGAAACCATCTGCCCTGTAAACAGAGATCAGGAGAAAAGAGCCTTCCTGGCAGTTTTGCATCACGTGGGAATCCTGTGGTGCGCTGCATGGGAAAGGGCCTGCTTTCTGCCTTTTAATCTCAGCAATAGTAAACTCCAAGCAGATCAGAAGCAACTCATTTAAGATGATGAGTCTTGGCATCTCATCTGAATTACAGAAAGGATGTGACTGTAACTCTGTAGAGGTGCACAATCCTGATTTAAGCAGGATGGATGCTCCTGGGAGTGAGTGAGCATGGAAGGGGAGTGGAGAGATGGGAAGCTGGTTCAGGTTAGAGATTTTGTCAAGAAATGGCAAAAAGCCAGAGTTTGCAGTGCTGTAAAAATAAGCCATAGGTTTGTAGGAGAGCTCAGTGAAGGGCCTGGCCAGGGCAAACTTTGGTTGCTGTCAATCAGTGATGCTGATCCACCTCTGGTTTGGGATGCTGTTAATCCAGTAGCCCATTACCATTTCATCTGGTTTGTTTAAAATGCTACCAGCTGTTGCAGTGTCACCTGGAGAGTGCACACATTCTTATCTCATCCAGCATCTGTTTGACTTCCATTTCAGAGAGTATCTCCAGTGTGGGAGGAGAACCAGACTTGATAGGAAACCAGTTTGGTGTTGAAATTTAAGGTGTTAAGGTGCAGCGTGCACCCCTCCTCCTCCTTTTGTGGCTTTCTGTTCCGTTCCTGCTTTTATTTTTAATATCACTGGCATGTATGTGAGTGTATGTGTGAGCCTCTGTGTACATATTGATAAAACTGAGCACGTGTCCAGTGAAGTTCCTGACTGTAACTTACATGGAACATCAGGGAATTTCTATGCCTGAATGAAAGCTGTTATAAGCAGTTCATTGTAACTTAATCAACTCAGAATATGATTTTTCTTTTTTCTTTTTCATTAAAAATGAACTATTTCAACTATGAAAGTATTTCCAGGTAGAACATTCTTATTTCTTTCATTAGCAAGAACAGCCAAAGTTTGCTGGACCAAAAAAGCAGACCAGTTTTATCAGCAGAAAATCTTCAACAAACACAAATTAAAAGAGTGTAAGATGGCAGCCGATTGCTAGCGCTGGAAAATGCATGTCCGGACATGAACTCTGGGCTGGTTTAATGTCCGGTGTTCATGTACAACACTCAGGTGTATCTGCAGAAGAAGTGGCTGGGGAGAGTGAGTTGCTGGAAAGGAAGAGCCAGCAATAAGCAGCCGTAATTTTCAGTAGTTACATCTGAAGTGCCTCATTGCCTCTAGCAGGCAGTTCTGCAAACTTTCCAGTAAGATGCAAATGAAAATAACTGCAGAGCTTCTGTATCTGAGGGATGTCCCCGGGTAGCATCGAAGAGCTGTCTGCACTCAGCTGCTCGGGTGCAGGTTTTCGTTTTGCAAATGCTAATTGTGAACTCATGTCTGATTCTCAGGAGAGAAACCTGGACTGGTTCCCCCGGATGAGGGCCATGTCACTTGTGAGCAGCGACTCAGAAGGGGAGCAGAATGAGTTGAGGAACTTGCAGGAGAAGTTGGAGTCCACCATGAAGCTTGTGACCAACCTCTCTGGCCAGCTGTCGGAGCTTAAAGACCAGGTAAGGGAGAGCTGGCTGCGAACGTGTGGCCATGCACTGCTATGGGCAGGACAAAGGTCCTGCCAGCCTCCTGTATGAACTGGTGTTTTACAGCTCCGTGGCTTCTGCAAGGCCAAGAAGACTTTCTCTAAAGTAGCGCATGTTTAGGAAAGAAGGGAACAAACAAAATGCCCTTCCAAAGCCCTGTATCGCAGCTGACCTGCACAGCACTGTGGCCCTAAGTGGTGTAGTCCAAAGTAGCCTCTACAAAAAGGGAAAACTTGCATTACAAAAATCAAAGCTGTAGTTAACTTATATCAGTCCTCGCTGATGCAGGGAGCCTGTATGTATGTAGTGGTGGTGATGATGTTGTGACAGGTTTTAACCCTAAGACCAATAAGTCAGAGGGTGTGATATTGATAGAAGCACTGAGTTGCTGCATGGACCTCAAAACCCACTGAGAAACTGGAGAAACACTTGAGTGGTTAGCTCATGCTGGTCTCCTCCGTGCTGTCACTGTGCTGCTGATGCAGATACAATTTGGCTGCTGTCAGACTCAAGACTGCAGCACAGACAAATGTACCCACAGAGATGTTTTGCCTTGCAGCATGTATTGCCACTACTTAATATGTGAGTGCTGTATTTTATTGGTGCAGTAGTTTTTCTGCCCCACGAATTAGAGGACTCGTGTTAACTTTTGGTTTGTCTGGGGTTCATGGGGATTGTTCCCGACCCAAACCCAGCGATAGCTTTGTGAAAGCCACAAAGGCAGCAGGGCTTTATTTCATTGTTGTCTGTACAGATTACAGCCTAACTGGAAGTAAAAGGGAAAATGCTGTTGCCTGCCCTGGCAGGAACTGTTTGTGGCGGCAAAGTGACTAGCTGCCTATCTTTATGGATTGATAACCTGAGCCAGATGGTTCAATTAGTTTAGTTTATATAGATATTGGAACTGGATAAAATTAATTGCTGACTTGCACATGATGGTGTCCTGGGGCCGTCGATAGAAGCGCCCAGGGCAGAAACGGCCAACAGATTTGGTTCGTTATCTCCTCAGATGTGATCTGCCGACTGTAGCACAGTTGGCACAGCCCTCTCCAATGCTAATCAGGTTCCTGCATCCCACCTCTGCTCTGGGTAGGCTGGGTTTCTCTGTAAGCCAGTTATCTTCATGGAGACATGAGTCTCTGGAAGCTAATATTGACTGAGATCCTGGCTCCCTGCCTTCCGATCACGCTCTGCATTTCTGATGGAGCTGGGCACAGCGCCTAATGGAGCACAAAGAAGGGATTAACATATAGGGCTTGGAGCAGAAAACCTTGCTGCTTTTTACTGTAATTAGTTTTCAGAGACTGTGCCATGGACCCTCTTGCTCTAGTTGGTTTTGAGGACGGAGGATAGAGGCAGTTGCTCTTTTGTCTGTGCTTCAATACTTGCTGGGTAGTGGTTTTGCTATTTTGCCTGGAAACAATTATCCCGAAGCATGTCTTGCATCTTCTTGTTGAAGGGTCTGACTCAAAGTGGTCTGCAGTCACCAGAAGTCTTTCCATCAGCCACAGCCAGCTCTGGATCAGAGAGCGTATCTTTCTGAAGCTTGCAGCTCTTGGCTGACCAAGCGCTAAAACCCCTTCTCACTCTTAGTGAAAATAAGAATGAAGGACTTAGCTTTTAGAGAGCTATTTGGCTGTAAAAGCAAAAGAGGAAACCAGCTTCATTAATGTTGTGATAGCTTTTAGGAATTCCCCTAAGTACCATTGCAGAGAGCCCTGCTAAAGTTGCAGGATGCTCAATTATGTGACAAAACCAGTACATCCCCCCTCCTGATCAAGAACTGTCTCCAGGAAAAGGAACTAACTCAGGGAACTTTTATTTGTATTTATTTCATTGTAATTAAATAAAGGGGAAACCTCTTATTCGTTTGCTTTTCAAGCTCGTTTGGTTTCTGGAGACTTCTAATTGTTAGAAACTGAAATCCAGCATGCCTGCTTTCACAAAGTGGTGCACCAAGAGCCATTAAAATCTTGATCGCTTCAATTCTGTGCAAAAAGATTACAGCATAATTGTCTGCAACAGCAGGGGATTAGATGTAATCATCCAGAAGCCCTTTCCAGGGCCATCCTCTGATGTCAGTAAGCTTGAGGCATTTCTAATAGACGTTGGCTCCTTGCTCAGGACAGTTCTCTCACACCGGGTGGACCCTGGCCTCCATTGCCATTGTTGCTCAGGTTGGCTTTACTGGAGGGGCTGGCGTGTCCGTGTGCGCGTGTACAGTCGGTGTCCTGCTCGTGCACTTGGCACATGCCCTGCTCCCGTTCCTGCTCTTAACTCCAACTCACCCATAACCTTTGGAACAAGGCAGCGTGCATCTGTGCTGTTGTATGGTTATCGGAGAGTCCAGCTTGACTCAGAGAAACTTCAGGCCCCTTGGTTTCATTTTTCAATCCCGTCAGCATTATTCCTATAGCTGACAGCTCCCCTGCGCTATGTTGTGTGTAGCTTTTATTGCCTTTTAGGCCCAGGTGTACAGTCACTGCAGCCACAAAGCTTTTCAAGAGATTCACTCTCTAGGTAAATGTGATAAAGTTTTCCCATCTTGCAGCTCAGTGCCCTCCAGACAAGCATTAAGCATCTTGCAGGATTAATAACTTTCTTCATCAACACTGCAATTGAATTTCTCTGTCTGCTTTACGCTTGGTTGCTTTATTCTTCCCTTTTTTAAGGAGGTGTGTGTTTTACATCAGGGTGCACCATTCCTTTATCTACACAGCATGAAAATATATATTATTTTCATCGCTTTTTTTTTCTTCCCATTTTTATTGCTTGCGGCCCCTGAATCACTTGATTGGCTGTGTGAAATCATGGCTCTTGGTTTGCTCAGTAAAGCTAATCAGTATCAGTGGGCATTTTTTAAATGAAGTCCTCATTGCCTCTTTGTATTTCCAACTTGTGGGCTGTCTTGGAAGCTGATTAAAAAGGTGCCAGTTGGTTCAGCAGGGAAGTAGCTTGTGTGTGTGTCTGAGACTAGAGAGCAGTGGAAAGACCCCTCTCCTCCTGCTTCCATTTGCCTGTGGAGGGTTACAAGCCCTCTGTGGAAACAGACTTCCAGAAGTGTGGTCCAGAGGACTGGGAGGTGGGACCTGTCCTCGGGGGCTGCTGTCATCTTCCTGGAAGGGTAAAAGAACAGTTCTGCCCCCCGTTGGGTCAGGGGATGAGCAAGGCGCTGGGCTGCACTCGGGTTTAATTATGGTTTCAAGAGGAATTACTGTATTTCAGTCCTTTCCCTCGTGGTTAAATGAGTGTAATTATACACAGCAGGCCTGAGCGAAAGCAGTAGTGTGTGGAGGGCTGCTCGGCCCAGGAGCCCTTGGAGGTTGCTCAGAACTGCATGGTTTGACCACTTCCTTTCCCTACACTGAACTCCAGCCCCCAAGGCCAGCCGTCAGCTGCCCAGCACACTGGGGTCTGCTGCTCCAGAGATGGGAAGACTTCTCACTGTCACTGAAACCAAACGCATCCAAGTGCACACTACAAATGAGCTGAATGTGTGAGCAGGCTACCCCGTTCTCCTCAAGTTTCTACCACAAGCAATTATGTCAGCTGACATTCATCATTAAATATCCAAAAGCTGAAAAAATGAGATTGCTGATGTAGATGTTGCAGGAAAAGCCTTGCAGGGAGCTTAGTTAATTCTCATAGAGAAAAAGACTCTAAATCCTATCTTAGGCCTGAATGAAAAGTTACTTCAGTGGGAAGTCAGGCAGGATTTTGGATGCACGGGCATGCTGCTGGAGTCACCAGGATGTGACCACAGCCCCTTGTACACACTGTCTCAGTGCCACTGTGAATCACTTGCAGTGGTGTGGTTGTACATTTGTTCGTTGCTTTGAGGGTGTGGAGGCTCTCTCTGGAGCCCGGGTGCCCAAGGAGCAGTGGTCCAGGGGCAAGGCGCTGTCCTGGCATCCTCCTCGGCACGGCTGCTGCAGGCCAGCCCACATGCCAGCATCTCTGAAGCTGAGGAGCTGTGGTGAACGCATGCAGTGATCCAGCTGTTTGCTGCTGGAGTCTCTGCCCACGCTGGAGTCGTTCCTTACGTGGTGTGTCAGCTTACACAAGTTGTCAGAAACCTCCCAAGGGTTGAAAAACCCCAGAGTGGAGAACTGGATTGTGGCCGTTTTTCACTGTCAGTAATAACAAATGATCAGTTTTCAGGTCATGACTGCACTAATTGGGAGAAACGTTATTTTATCCGATGGGAAGCGCTACCAAAGATAGAGCTGTCTGGCAGTGAGGTGGTTAACCTCCTGGGCCTGCCTTGCGTCTTGGCTCTTGGCAGACGGGAAGGGATGCTGGCTTGCTCCTGGTGAGAGCAGGAGCGCGGGAGTCTATTCCAGCAAAGGCAAGGGTATTCCCAGCCTCACTTGAGGGTTCGCCCCTTTTTTCCGCTCTCTGAGTCTCGTCTGCCTCATACGTTGGACCGGTTACAAAGAATTCCTAACGGGGGAGGCTTCACAAGCTGCTCCCTGCGCTAATTCCCGCTGGCTGCCTGCTGTCCAGAGACTTTTTCTTGCTATACAGTAGCCACCCACCCCAGCAAGCTGACGGACATCCCCGATGAGTGCATGAGACTGCACCACAGTTGCCTCTTCCACAGCGGACAGAGGGGTGTTACTTGTGTAAAGTGGGTTTCAGAGTGAACACGGAGCACAAGAGGCCCCGGGCGAGCACAGGAAGTGTCTAGGCCTAATGAGCAAACTTTCTGATTTTCCAGATGACGGAGCAGAGGAAGCAGAAGCAGCGCATCGGTCTCCTCGGGCACCCCCCGCCCATGAATGTGAACCTGCAGCAACCGGCATAAGTCAGAAAGGCCACTCTACCCCTTCTCGCAACAGCACGAGTAATGCTAACCCAGAGCTCAGACCCGACCACTGAGGCTGCTTCTGTGTACGTTCAGTTCATCTTGTAAATAACCTGGTTTTATACTATATGTATATGACTGCTACTACATAAAGTTTGGGGCATACGTATTGTAATCAGAACTGCTGGCACAGGACGGAGGTTAAACTTTGTGCCAAAACTATCAAAATTGCCTTTTTCTTGGAAGGACTTAAAGAGAGCACCTGAATTGCACTTGAAAAGAATATTTGACTATGTGACATGTATTTTGTATTTAAAAAAAATATAGAATAGCTAGTATTTATGTTTTTATACAATTGTGCAATATGAATTATGCAATCACAATATATTTGTAACTCCTGAATGTCCTAAAGGGAGTGCACATCTTTGGTGTGTTAGTACAATGTAATAAATGGTATAAACTTACAGGTGTAAATGAGGCTGCTGCAAAATTGTGTAACTGGTGATTTTTCATACCCTTGGACATTTTTGTACCATGTGTGTAAATATCTTGCAATGCCATGTCTGTTGCCTCTTCCTCCCAGAGATAACACTGGGAATCTGTGAGCTGTTAAATTGGCATCAATTAAAGCAAAACATTACTTTGAAGCTTCCAAAGGAGGAAAGCAGGAGGTATTTTTCAAGTGACTTCTTCAAAATACTGAGGCTAGAAGAGCTCAGATACCTGTTTTTTAAATGCTAAGATTTCTTAAAGGGAACTTTTTATGCAAAAAGAAGTTTGGGATGAGGATGCACTACTGGTGAGTCGGTGCAGTCTCCTATGGGCATTTTGTGCTATGACACCTAAAACCTATCATGAGGCTGGCCAGGCTTTGCATTCTCAGTGTGTAGGATCCTTCCCCTTTATTTTTTCATTAGAGACCTATGTGCCTGCTAAAGCTTTAGCAAACAGGCATTGCACCGACTGAAACACAACCTATCCCGTTAGGATTGTAGCTGAGCACTGACGTGTGTAATGCTTGTGAGAGAGCCACTGGTTTGAGGTTGGTCTGTCCCATTCCTTCCTCTCTATCTCTCTCCCTCCATTCAGTCACTTTCTTTGGGTTCTGATTCTAGCGAGTATGAAAGGAAACTTGTTTTGGGTTTTTTTTCTCCAGTCTGTTGCATAGTTTTATACATGGACCTCATTTTACAGAAGCTGACTTCTCTGCAATACTGTCTACAAAAAAATTAAAAAGGAAAAAAAAAAAGCTACAAACAGAGCTATGAAAATTTGTAAATGCATAAATATAGGTATTTAAATAAATGATGCAAAATACTCCACGGTCAGAGGCTGCTGGTGGTTTGTCTCCCCCTCCAAGGTTGTGTTTGCTGTCGTGAAAGCAGAGTTGCCTGGGCCTGGCAGGTAAGGATGGTGCTTTTCCCAGCTCCAAGAGCAGGAGGGGCAGGGGTTGTTTCTTTAATACCAGAGCAAGTCCCTACTCCTCCAGCAGCAAGAGGCCGTGGTGTCCCAGCAGCCTCGCATTTTGGATACTTCAGACTCTTGCCACTCATGTTTTAGGCTTCACATCCCCAGACTGGAGTATGTGAGAGTTAAAAACACCACTCCAGCTCCAAGTATCGTGAGAGCAGGAGTGTTGCTGATGATGTGTATTTGATTAAGATGTAGCAGGAACTACCTGGTACAATTAATCATCTTTAATCTGGGAAGCACACACAACTGTCTGAAAAGGGTGCGTCTCCCTGCCACAAGTCATCACAAAACGTCAATGCGAGCGCATCTAAGAGGGGTGGGAGGGAGGGAGCAGCCTGGCCAGCAGTCTTCAAGCCAGAGATTTATTGGTGGGATTGTGACTTCTTAATTGCATGTAATTTCTCTACATATCCTGGTAAATCTGTCTTCCTCCCCTCCGCAGCCACTGCCTCCCAGCAAGGTGTATGCAGAGGGAGTATGATGGATGCGACTGCCATCGGGGTTGTGCAATGAAGGAGCAGGATTTCATTTTCTCTGAGCAGCAGAGACATGTATCTATCTGACTCACTCCTTCCCTTCGTGCCATCCTGGGATGAGCAGACACACACACATTTGTCAGGCTTCCCGGAGCCTCGGCGAGTCTGGTGAGAGGGAGGAGGCTGCAGCACAGCCTGAGAGGGCACCTGTATGAATATGCAGCATTGCTTCACCTTTACCTTAAACAGGCAGAAATATCTGGTGCTTCAAAAGGCACAAACCCCGGTGTGCGCAGTGACCCGTGTGAAAGTCAGCTGTGTAGAACCTGGTGTGTTCACATGTGGGGGTTCCTTCCCTGGAGATGTGGGGACATGCAAAAAGTCATAGTTCTTTTTTCTGCCACTGCTACAGCTGCAGAGCAGCACCCGAGGCAAAGCACAACCACTGCCCTGACTGCAGACATGGACTGTGGCGTGGGGCAGGTGGGTTGGCTTGTGGGGCTTTGTTGTGTGGTGATGTGGAGGGTTTGTATGGTCACGCTTCTTCTCTGACACAAGCAGAGTCTGTATCAGTTCCTGGTCAGCAGCGGAAGCCTTCTCCTGTCTTCCTGCCCTCCATCTGCAAAGAGGTTGACAATTTCTGCCGAGGTTCATTATCGCAATGAAATCTCATGCGTAAGCATCACACGCTGTCGCTTTTTTTTAATTCTTGCATTATTTGGTCAAGACTTTTTTGGAATTTTCTCTCTGGATTGGATCATTCCGGATGTGCCGAACCCCTCTGCCTGCCGCGGCCAAGGAGGCTGGCAGCATTCTGACTGCAGCTTCTGAGGCTAAATGTCTGTGTAAGGGCTTTCCCAGTTCTGGATTGAGATCTGGTGTCTCATGGCAGCTTGTCACTGATGTCAAGGAAAAGCTGTGCGAAGGATCTGTGTAAGCACCACATTTTGGGTGGGTTTTTCTCCACAAAAGCTGAATCTCTCTTGAAATCACAAAAAGCTCTATTCACAGTCTGTGGGGAAAAAAACCACTCCAAAACCTGAGATGAGAATTTGTAATGATACCTTTAGTTTCCTTAAGCCAGGACGCAGGAGGCTGAGCATCACCTCGGAGAGATGCTGTAAGATAAGGCAGAAGGCTCTCGCTGCCCACCTCTACAGAGAGGTTTTGCAGCAGTATTTCTTAGGGACATCAGAAATTAACACAGGGAAGCCTTTGGAAGCATTGAGCTTGGTGTGCGTTGTCTATTGGGTGGAATAGCTGTGAATACCAAAATATAAGTTCAAGGAACAAAACTAGCACTTGCAGACCCCAGTAAGAGTGAACTGGGCGAAAGAGCGGACTTTCAATGCAGAGAACGCGTGTGGGGTGGCCAGGAGGAACCGGCTCCTTCCAGAGCCAGTGACCTGGTGATGGGCGGAGAGCACGGGGAGCTGGTTAGGCAGAATCCCTTGGAGAATGTGCAGGGGTGACAGGATGCCACCAGAAAGCGTTGCTGCAGCAGGAGCAGCATAGCTGGTTCCTAGTATATGGCAGGGTGTCGGTATGTACAGAACGTGCCTGCTGTGCTCCAGCCGGTGCCCCTAGAGCCCTTCTGGAGGGATTCTGGTTTGGTGCCACCTTCAATAAGAAATGGTGTGGGCATGCCAGAGGGGGAAAGCACAAAGGACTTCTTGATTGGGGAAAAGGTGAATTGTGAGGAACTGGGATTGGGTAACCTGGAAAACAGAAGGAAGGGAAAAACACGTGCTATTAGGCAACGTTTGGTGAAGATTTAAGGAGAAGGAACTGCTTGGCTGAGCTCAGGAGATTTAGGCCCTATACAGTGGGCTCTGAAAGCACTTCCCTGATGTCCAGTAAAATTAATGATTCGGTGACACTGACAGACGGCACCGTAAGGGTTAGATCGAAAATGGGGAGTTCCCATTTGTCTTGCATGCACCTGAGCTTTTGTTTGGCATCAGCTTCCTTTAAGCAGGACTGCTGAACTGGGTGCTGAAGTGTGGGAAGACAATTACTTTGTCTTTTAAACAAGAACTTTCATTTGGAGGTGAAAATTAAAGTGACCTTCCAAAGAGGAAGGAACAAAAAGAATCTCCCGATCTTGCTAATAATGGGAAGTCCTGGAGGGGAAGAGTCTCCGTGTATTCTTCAATTTGCATGAATGGCTGAGGCTGTGGATGAGAATTTTCTTCTCTAACGAAGCAGGTGACATGCTAATCAAGGCAATGCAAATAACTGCTCTGAAAGCACAGCCCTGGCGCCGCGGCCCCGAGACAGCCACAATGGCAAATTCAAGCCCCAGCTTCAATTCTGCAGCAAATTGGCGGAGGGCAGGACAAAGGAGCCGGGATTACATTCTCTGTGCTCGCGGCGGGGACGCACGATGGGGCGCGTGTGATGGATACCTCGTTACATAATGGGGTCTTGATTGATGCCGTGTTGGGAAAGTCATAATATAGCTTCGTATAACAATTCAACTTGTCTCCCAGAATGGGAAATGCTCCTACACACATGCTTAATAGGGTTTCTTTAAATTGCCCATTGTATTTCTGAACAAGAGAAACCTATTTGGAGTACTTTCCCTTTTACGTTTCCAACATAAGCAGCTGAAGACATTGCCATGTGTGTTCGTTGCACTCCTGCAGCCCCCCTTGCCATTTTCCCAGGCAGCTGTCCGATCACCCAAAGCGAGGTGTTAAAGGGATGCCCGTGAACTGCACCCATGCCAAAACATCCAGAGTAAGTACTGCATCAAGTAGCTGCTACAACACAGGACACAAAGGGGCCATAAGCCTACCGATGACTGATTTGGGTGGCTCTTTGTTTTAATTGGAGGCTGCCTGGTTCTGAGCTGCCTTGACCAGGTTCACACATGCCGTGATGGAAGTTCAGTCCCAAACTGTGAATTTCCTGAACAATGAAGAGCGAAACCTTCACATTTAACATGGAGCTTTTAGTTTTACAAACAGACCAACCCATGTTGCTCATCTTTGAACTTGGTCAGTATAGGATGTTGATATTCGGAGTAAAATCAGTACAAACACTGCAACAATGTGAAACTGCTATTTTCACTGAGACATAAGGAACAACCTCAGGAGACATGCTGTACTTCTCTGTCCAATTTTTTGTTTGCTACCTTTCCGACCTTCTTTCAGACTAAACATGTTAATGAGATGAATGTCAAAGCCACCCACAAGTAAACCAAGTTGTCCCATCCACTAGGCTAATGTTGATTTGGTTTTAGTAAGTAGCAAGGATGCTGGAAAACCCCTATAAAGATTTCATTTTTACCAAAAAGTACCAAAAACTCCACCAGTTTTGCATCACAAAGTAGTGGTTAAAGTAAAGATTTGAGTAAAGCAGCATGTCTGTGGTTTTTGTGGGTGGATGGATCTCGGAATGACTCTCAATCTGTCAGAGGGGAGATCTGCATGTCATCTCTGCATATGACAAGCAAAATCTGCAGTGACAAATATCTTTCCAGTACCTGGCTGCGCTGTGAGCGTCGTACCCCTCCTGCCATCCATAATAGTGAAGTCTTGTCAGCACATAGCATATGAACCCACTTTTTTTTTTCATGTCTAAACTGAGACAAACTGAGGAAGGAAAGACAAATACGGAGCAGCGCTCTGAACTGCAACCACCACTGCCAGCGTGCTTACTCATACAGAAAGTCAACTCTGATACGCACTCAGACAATGCCAGGCTCAATATTTGTATTAGACCAGGTAGCCCACCTTTGGCATGCTCTCATGAGTTTTTGTGATGCTTCTCTGCTGCAGGTGTGTGAGTGGGACATGTGGAAATGCAATTATGTAAGGCTGGAGAGGAAAAAGAAAAAGGATGAGAACAACACTTGTCCAAATCAAACTCAATCTCGGAAAGTCCAACCATGGATGCAATTGGAATTACATGTAAGAAAGCTTCCAGAAAGACAACAGATAATACTAACTTAGACCTTAACTGCTGGCAGCACTACTCTGGATGTGAAGAGGCCATAGTGACAGTGCGATCCGGGGACCCCAGCTGATGGAAGCTGTTGCTGCAGCTCGGCTCCACTGGCAGCTGGAGCCTCTTCCTCCTGTGCTCAGGTCTCCATGGGAAAAATGGAAGCAGTCTGAGCTGGTGCAACACGGGGAAAAGGTCTGAAATCTCAGAAGCAATCATGAGATGGGAAACCCACCCTGTGCCCAACCAAAGTCACAGTCCCAGGATGCAATTATGGGCTGTGGGGAAACAAGCTGGATTAACTGCCTCAAGGCAGGTGCTTCCCCAGGAGCACCAAGGAGCCGGAACAGCCAGACCCGTTTCAAGTCAGCCTTTCCATCCGGAAAAGCCATCATCTGTCTCTTGGCTTTTTACCTATTAGTCCTTCTCAGACGGCTCTTCTCACCCTGACACCCAGTCCTTGTTTTCCCCCCTTTCTGTCTGTTGTCACACTTTGCCACAGACTTTGCAGCTCTCGCTTGCCCAGAGCCGTTCCGTTGCCTGGAGCTGGTACCCAGTCCTAAAGGAAAGGGCAGAAGCAAAGCCTATTCCCAGGGCTTACTGAGGCAACGGGTTTGTTTTCACTTTCCTTTTCTAGCGCTAAGTAAATACACAGAGCACCAAATCTGAAGGCAGAGAAGACTGGAATTGCTTATCTGTTCCATGTGTTTCAATATGACTCTTAAAATAGTGGAGATATGCTGTGTTATGATTTCCATTTCACTTGTGTCCATAATACTGTTTTTACTCAACAGAGATGGAAACACAATCTGTTAAGTCTGTAAGAAATTTTTACTTATGAATGATGGGAGCAAACGTCGTGTATGATTAAACTACAGAAAGAAAATTATATCCCCTCAGTGTTAGTATACCTGAAAGTAGCTAAAAATGGTAGTTTGCCTCTATTTACACACCATAGGAGTTTTCACATCAATTTAATCACAGGATGATTCATTATTCACAAACCAGTGAACCCTTATAATGCAGCAGCATGACTACCTGCAGGATCCAAATCAGAGTATCTCCCAACCAACAGTTCCTGTGTTCAACCCTGTTATTAGTGGCTAACCTGCCCCACATTTTCAGGAGCAGCATCTTCCCATGATGGTAAATCTGCAATGTGTCCCAATGACTGCCTTTACTGTAAATGTGCTTTTTGCCTTTAGTTTGGATTTTTGCAGTCATTGGATCTCATTCAAGGATGAAAAGTCACCTCAATGGTTGGGAGATTTCTGTCAAAGACCTACGTGGATTGTGTCTGCTTAGATCTAGAGCTGACAAGAGGATTGAGCTATCTAAACCTAAAATGCACATCCTTGGAAATCCAGACTCACCCTGAAGACACTCCCAAACCTACGGCTGCTTTGTGACTGGAAGAAGGCAGGACAAGGGCTATGGAAAACCTCAAAAAGAGCAGGGCTAGACAGGCAGGACGAGTCATCCACAGGGAAATGCTGCTGATGGGCTCATCCTGAATGTGCCCCCAGACATCCTGCTCTGCTACATCAAGGAGTCTTTCACCTGAAGTTGTGCGTTTGTGGTTGGCAACGAGAGCTTGCTCTTTTCTTCCCTAAAATCAGGAAGTGGAAGGAATAGAAGGAAATCGTGGCCTCCAAAGCCTGCCCTATGTAAATGTTGGGAAGAGAGATGGAAAGGCAGGTTCCTCGCAGTGCCTTTGATGTCAGTGCTTTCACGGCTGCTCCTAAACTGCTTTGTGGCCCTGTGAAGATTTTCTGCACAGAGCCAACAGCACCAGCAGCAGTGCAGAAGATACCTGGGATGGAGGGCCTGAAGGAGGGGTCCTGGCTTGCACTACCCCAAAGAGAACAGTCCATTTCTAAGGGCATGCTCTACCAACCAACAGCTAGTCCTCAACCTTACCGATGAGAAATGACCATTGCGACTTTCTCCTTGTTGTACCCAACCAGCTCTCTCTGAAGAGCAAATAGCAGGCACTGCTGCATTTGGGCAGCTCTCAGGTTTGTCAGGACAGGTTTGGTGTGCTCCAGCCCAAAGGCTCAAACCCAGCAGGAACAGGATGAGCTCCTGCATGCTGCAGGCATGAACCAAGGACAAGTATTACAGGATATACTGACCTGCTTGGGGAATTTGAGCTAACGCAGGTGAGGACCAGGCTATCATGTCAGATAGTTCATGCTGACTCAGACCATGTGCTCACGCTTAGAGACCTCTCTGGCAGTGACCAGCTGAGACAGTGCTACCAAAACTTGGGAGTATGCCTTCCCTGTCCAGCTCCTAAATACCTGTTTATTGCGATCCCTGGGACAATCCAGGTTTGATGCCTTACCTGTGTCCAAGCCCTCAACACACCACGTGTGTGATCTGATCAAGCGCACATTTTAAGAGCCAGGGCAGGGCCAGATGCATTTAAAACATGGAGGGTCCCAGTGTTGCAGGTAGCCTGGGCCTGAATCATTAACATGAGAAATACTTTGGATGGTGCCTACCTTCCAAATAACCATTTCTGCAGCCAGAGCAGGGAGGGTGCCATCACCTTCTGAAACTGTTCTGCTTTGCATCTGGTAGCATTTATTGGACTGAGAAGACTGATGATAGCACTGGTAGCACTCCAGGATGCAGACTTCTGTGCGGATACGGTTTTAGTTGAATATTGAATCAAAATACTTCCCTGTTGCCTGGATCAGGCATGGACAGCAAGGCTGCTGCACCCCAGGGCACTGTGCTACCTGATCTTCTCACCTGGGTAGCAATGAAGTGTTACAGGGCTCAAAGGAGTACACATACAAGGAGGAATGACGGAGCTCCTACCTCAGGAGTGGCTTCCCTGTTAGAGCTTTTACCTGGAAGAACTAGATTAAAATCTTCCCCAGGCATGAAAGGGCATTCCTCCGGGTTCCCACTTTGGGAGTGCTCTCACACTCCCACCGGGAGTGCTTTGTGTGGCTCTTCCAGGCCGCTGCCCAGCGTGTACTGTGGTTCACTTCCCACCTCACCCTGGGCAGGGCTCTCTGTCATGAATCAGCGTGGGAAAAGCAGCCCCGGACCATGTCACACAGTGACCAGAGGCTACACCTCTGCCAGCTACTGCAGGAGACTCTCCTTTCTCTCACAGATAATCTATTGACTGCTCAGGAACCAAGACCCCAAACCTGGGGTTTCAGTTGGTGCCTACGAGGTGAGAAATGAAACGCTCCTATTTTTGTTTTTCAGACCTTTGTTGAGCCTAGTTCCTAGTCTTTCCGTGGCTCTAATGCTCAGACTGACAGGACAGTAGGGGAAAGTCTTGCTCCTCACCCACATCCTCACACTCATTTCAAGCAAACAGAATTGTAAAGCAAAAGGGAAGATTACATGCCTGTAGAATACCTACAGTGCTATCCCGCTAACCTCTCTTCCAGACTCTTTCTTTGGGAGAGCGGGGTTATATCAGCCTATGCCAAAACACAGATCTTATATAGTGGAAAATTACACAGGTAGAACATTAAATTTTCCTGAACCAAAAAGCCAAAGGTGGTGCATGAAATCACGCAAGAGCAAGCCGGGCAGACAGAGTGAATCAGACGGACCGGTGACAACATGGAGGAGGAAAGCCCTTCTGGCAGCCAGCCAGGATGAGGCAGTGCTCCTATTGCATGCATTCCCGCAGCATCCTGCCCACCCAGCCTGACAAACCCTTTCAGTCAATAATGAATAACAGTGGGAAGCTGGCAACCAACGTCCTTCATCTGGTGGCTCAGCCGTCTCGTTTGGGGTAACTATTAAACACGCTATCTGAAAGTGAGTTGCTCTTAAATTCAGAGTTACCACGTTTTGGCTTGCACAGGACCTGTGATTCAAGTCTATCATATACAAATAGGAAGTATGCATGATGAATAACCATGTATTAACAGATGAGAAACACAAAGTTGCCACCTCCAGAAAAGAAAAGCACCTGGTTTCAGTTTGAAATGCCCTCAAGCAGGCAGCTCCACTGCTAATCAGCGCTGAAGGCAGGAGCAGGTATGGCCCCTTCACTGCTACCCCAGTGCACAAGCTGTTGCAGTCACCTTCTCCGGTACCAGGTTAAATTCAGCTGCCTCTCCCTGCTGAGCTGGTTACGCTGTACATAGCTGCTGGCCTGGCTCTTAACCTTTGTACATCATGTTTACTGTAACTATGGGATGGCTGATGTCTACAAACCATTGTACTTGCGTTACAATCGTTTCTACACCTTTTCTGGGGGGAGATGAACTTAATTTTTAACTCAAAATCAAGACAGAACTGATACAAACCATTAACCCTGAATATATCACAGTCTTTTACGATATATATTGATAAGTATGCATAAGCCTTCTGTGGTGGGTTATGAAAGGAAAGGGCCTTTGCTGCTCTGCTCGTGCTATTAGAACGTAAGGCCTGGCCTTGCGGGCTGTAAGGCACTGCAGGGCTGTCCCTCCACAGCAGCAGTGACCGTAAAGGTTAAGCCTGCCACAGACCATTGTACCCAGCGGCACTGCTTGGCTGGTCTTTGCAGTCTAATTGCCACTGACCCCGTGACAATGAGGTAATGTCTCTGACTCCCGGGTCAGATAAATACCGCTCATTTTATAACCACCAGAAATGTTACTGAAAACCAGATAGGAAACAACCGAAAGTCCCATGATCAGTAGAATATAAACTTTACTACAGCTGTTACTCCTGTCCTGCATTTGAACGCTTAGGGTTTCCTAATACCCACTTAGGAATCAGAGCCCTTGCCCAGCCTCCTGCTGGGAATGCTTCCCTGCCAGCCTTCGCCTCAGGTGGCCTCACTGAAACTGAGAGGTAAAGGTACGAAAATGCGCAAGTGGAAGGATGCAATCGGTAAGAAACAACAAAAGTTCAAACAGATTTCTAAACCCCAGCCACCAGAACAACTGGGACAGGAATTTAAGCGAAGAGCTGTGCCAGGGACTAACAACCAAGAGCCCTCATACAAGTTCAAGGAAGCTGGCAAAGTATCCCTGAACATAAGTTCAATGCTGGCCTTAACAGGCTGTGGGTTGTAGTCCTGGTGGTGTGGCCACGGTTTCAGCCCAAAGTCCTCATTCCCACCTCCCTCCCTCTGCCCCATTTTAGCTCTGTAACAACCAAAGCCTTTGAAGATAAACACCCGAGTGACGCCAGAGTGACGATGAGGACTTTGCAACCCTCCCAAGAGCAGGCGCAGCACCCGTGGGACACAGGCATCGATGACCATGGGTGCAAGACAGAGCTGCACAGGGCAATGATAACCCTCGCTCCAAATCCATCGCCCTATCACCAAACTCCTCTGAGCCAGCCTTGTCTTTCTCTTCCAGAATAGAGGCCATGCTGCACCCAGAAAGATAGGCAGGGGGAAATTCATGGAAAGCTAAAAATTGTTATTCTGGACTAGCAAAGCAGCATTTCTCCCCATTGCCTCCAGAGCTCCAAACACCCTCCACCACCTTCTGCATCCTCAACACTGGAAAAACCGGGGTTAAGATAAACCCTGCTACAGAGACATGCATTCTGTGTGTGGCTTTACAGTCTTAAACCTGAACCTCTGCAGAATAAACCCTCAAGTATTTAGAGAAATTAGCGCAGAATGACTTCAATAGTCATGTCCTGTTCTGTGATACATTCTCATTTTATACAAAATAAACCCAGTGCTGCTGGTTTTGCTACTATTCAGATTGGTTTTACCCATCCATTCTGCTGTACCTTTGATTTTAAGAAGTTGGGGAGGGGGTTTTTTTTAAGCTCTTGAAAGATGCTGAGGTGAAAAATAGTTTTGCTGTTCTTTCCCTATTTACAGTAACTGTGGCTTTTTAAGTGTTTAATTTACGTGTTTATCGTATCTTGGTGCACTGTCCACGAACTGTGCACATTCCATGTGAAATTCAAAAGCTGCAGGATGATTTTTTCATTCCCTCATATTAGTTTTCAGGTCACATTTTAAATTAACTTTTTTCCCCTCACTCTGGCCATGACTCAGCAGTGTTAACTTGCATTGGTCTGACACTTTCCCTATGAGCAACACAGGATAATATATATATATTCATATATAAATGTGAAATCTTCATTTATGTAGACCTTTTCTGACTTTCTACTCCATTCCTGTACTACCTATTTCTTTCCCACAAATGTTTCAGTGGGAAGCAAGATTCCTGGCATGGGATGTTAAAGGCTTTTGCTACCTCCCTGCACCGGTACTGTTAGCATTGGGATTTGCTGCCTCTTGCACTATCGAAAAAGTTTCCTGCTCAATACAAAGATGCGCAACTGACTGTCATGGGTTCAGCAGTAGCAGTCATTTTTCTGCTTCTTGGTGCAGCACTGTGGTTTTGACTTTCGGCCTGGGAGCAGCACTGATAACACCAGTGTTTTCAGTTACTGCTTGGTAATGTTTTGGTCTGACCAAGGACTTTCTGAGCCTCATGCTCTGCCAGGGAGGAGGGGAAGCCGGCAGGAAGCAGAGACAGGACACCTGACCCAAACTGACCAAAGAGGTATTCCATACCACAGCACATCATGCCCAGGATGTGAAAACAGAGAGCAGAGACCTGGAAGGGTGGGGGGTTCGCTACTGGGTCAGGCTTGGTATGGGGTGGTGAGCAGTTGTATTCTCTTTCCTTGTATTTCCCTGGTCATTATTATTATTGGTGGTAGCAGTAGTGGTCTTGTGTTATACTTTAGCTACTAAATTGTTCTTATCTCAACCTGTGGGAGTTGCATTCTTTTGATTCTCCTCCTCATCCACCCGGGAGCGGGGGGAAGAAAGAGGGGGGAGTGAGTTGAGAGAAGGGGCTGCGTGATTTGCAGTTTAAACCACGACAGTTTTTTTTGTGCAATTAGCAGATGTTAATAGCTTGTCTTCTATAGGTGCCAATAGCTCTAGAGAAAGAGTTTCAGTCTTGTACATCAACCCTGGTTTGTTCCAGCTGCCCAGCACTGTTCACTATTAGTCACTCTGCTGGCTGGAATGCACCAGGTATCACAAAAAAGGTGGTGCTGAGCTTCATGGTGAGTCCGAGCACAGCTGTGCCAGATCTGCCTTGCTTCCTTCTGCGTACGCCACTGTCACAAGAGCCACCAATTCTAGTCCCAGAAAATACCTGTACTATGAAAAAGTGGCTATCAAAGAGAGGAACTGGTACAATTAAACATTCCAATGTACTTGGAAAAATCACTGTTACTTACAGTAACCATTTGCTGAAACACTTCAATAGAAAGCCTCAAAGTAAGTAGCCCCACATAGCACTTCCTTTTTCACATTACACATCTACCTTACAAGACCTCTGCAAAAGTAGCTTTCTTAAGTGCAAATTTTAAGTGCTACAGCTACGGGGAAAAGAATCAAAATAAACTCAGCTCCACCAGCTCTTATTTCCTTCTGCATTCATTTAAGAATGTGCCAGTTGGGGTTTACGTGTGGCCCAATGCTGCGTAGCAAATTCAGGGACTAGACAGCCCCCCAAAGGTGCTACTGCATGAGGAGGGCACGCAGCAGCTCCCTACCAGACCCCCAGGGCTCCTCATGCACCCTCCAAGCAAGGGACATCTACCCAGGCACAGCCATGCGCTGATCCACCAGTGGCTCTTGTGCACGGGAAAGGCAGTGCCAGTTCCTCCAAAACCCCTTAACAGCCCAGACATGTGAAAATAAGGCAGAACGTCTCTTCCCTCTTGGCTTGGCACAACCTGTATGCTTGACTTAGAAAATGACTGTGCTGTGGGTTTTTTTCACTTGATTCTTGTTAACGATCTTCTCCTTTTCGCTTATTACTGGAACAAACATGAACACATTTGAACTGCATTACATACTGCTTTAAAGAGAGAGAATGTCAAACGCTTTTGCTGTGCACTGTCAGTGTTCAAGGAGGTTTACATAAGGCATCAGTTATACATTAAGCATATTTTATTTAAGAGGAGATGGAACTTTTTTCTTTTTCCTTTTTTTTCCCCCCAGGATTATACTGGGGAAATACAATACCTGCAGCAGATGAGGAGGCACTGAATTAAAAACCATGACAGGTTTCTTTCTTAAAAGGAAGCAAGGCATCGATTGAGCAATGGTGCTAAATTACCAACTTCTGCTGAACCAAGCTAATGCATCAGCTGGGGCAAAAGCAGCATTTACGGCAAGCCCAGATTGCCACCACTGGACACCAGCACATCGGACGTGAAGCTGTAGCCATCCATCTCCCATGAGGTTCCAGCTATGTATGCCCTACCACAGTACAAGGACTCAGTTTGGAAAATCACATCATCTTTGCAGGCCCAACTCAAGCAGACCAGTTAGACTCCCAAGTAAACGCAGTTCTGTGCTGATAGGTAATAAACTGCCAGATTACAGCCTCAAAAACAGTCCTTTTAATGAATAAGTTAAAAGCTTTTAAGTGGAACATTAAGTACAAAACGTTAAAAAGCAGGGATGCCAGTTGTGCAAAGCGAGGTTCTAACTGAACTTTTTTACTGTGAAAAGTAAAACTTCATGTAATTACAGGGATAACATTTGAATATTATGCAAGTGCATGCTCAGGCCTCTTGGAAAGAACAAGGTCTCACATGTTCTTCTATTTTAAATGCCTCCTGCACCTCCTGAAATCTCTGGGGAATGTGCTCAGCAAAAGGTGAGCTCAACACTTCCAAAATAACACGCTCCGCACGACTGTACTCGAACATTAAAGCCGGGACCATGCTCAGCACAGCAGGCACGTTCCCAGCCTTGGGTACTGGGCAGCACGGGTCAGCCTGGCGGAGCCGTGCTGTGCCATTTCCTCCTGCGGGATGGGACCATCCCAGAGCCGGGCTAGCCTGGGCCGCTCTGGGCGTGCGGGGTTTATGTCGTATCCCAAAATGAGCGCACAAAGCTCGGCAAAAAAGCCCGCAGCGGGTGCAACAACGGCGCGGTGAGGCGGGGTGAAACCGCGGCTACCGCCTGGGGGCTGCGTTCCGGCGTCCCCCGCTCCGCAGTGGTCACCGGAGGCCCCCCAGACCCTGTCCGCCATGCCTCGCCAGGCCGGCGGACCCCATCCTGGCTCAGCAGCACCGTGCCACACAACCGCTCGGTGAGGGGGATTCTCCCCGTTTGACTCCCCTCTTGCAGCACCCCAGCAGGGCCCTGCCCGCGCCGGCCGCCCCCGAAGCACGGAACGGGCTGGAAACCCCCGCGGCAGCGGCTGCCAGCCGCCACCGGGGGCGGGGAGCGGCAGGAAGGCAGGCGGACACGGGCAGACCGCGGCCCTGCCCGCGGGGGAGGCCCTGGCCGCCGGCCCGCCAGCGACACGCCTTGGCCGCCCGCCCGGCCCCGTGCGGCTCACCCCCGCGCCGGGACGGGGACGGGAGCCGGCGCTTCCCCCCCCCTTCCCTCCGCCCTTCCCGCTCCCCGCCGGGGTCGGCGGCCCCGGTCACGTTCCGCTCCGCATGGCCCGGCCGGGCCCGCCCGCCGCTCCGCCCCGCCCCGCACGCGGCCCGGCACGCTGAGGGAGCCCGGCCCCGCCGGCCCGGCCCGGCCTCTCCGTGTCGCTCAGCGCCGGCCGCGGGCCCGGGGCGGGCTGGGCTGCCCGGGTTTACAGACACCGAGCACGGGCCCGGGCCCGCGCCCCTGCCCCTTCCCGCACGGATGCAGTTACTCACCTCCTTCCCCGTCATGGTACAGAAGCGGCGTGAACCGTGCGCCTGGAGGCCCGGTGGATGTCCTGGGCTTGTCCTCTGCCGATGCGATGGCATCCTGCTCGGGAAGCTCCGGGAAACGGTGTAAACAGGATGCTGCTTCTTCCTTCATATCTACACGTGTGTGTAAGCTGCTCTCGTGTGCATCTGGGGAGCGCAATGAAGCATGCACAGGGTCACTGCTGGCCTCCCCGAGCAGCGTCGCAGTGTTTATAGCAAACCTCCCTGCCCTCGCCAGCTGTACCTCCGTACTCTCCTTTTCCTCCCGCGCAAGCGGCTCCTGGATCATGTTATTTCCACCTGTGTACAACAGCTGGCCCAGGGAAGCCCCATATGATTTTAACACACAAGGATGGAACAGCCCTAAGAAGGCTACTTCTATGGCTGCAAAATCTAGGACTGAAAATTGAAGAGATGCTTTGTGAAATGAATTCGGCTGATCTTTGGGCATGAATTTGAAGCATTGTTACATTAATCTGCTTTTTGTGCAGCAGCCCTGTCTTGTTGAGTGAGCGGATGGTATTCACTTAATGGACCAAGTACTCTGTTCTGCTTTACCCTTGTTACTTGATGTGTGGTCCAAGGCCGTAAAAGCCCCATGAGCCTCAAACCCAGCACTGGGCACAGCCAGCCATGCTCTCCTGGTCTTTCGCATAGTGCATATGGGTGCTTCCGGCTCAGCTGCCCCGCGAGCTGACAGCAAGTGTGATGGAGTGAAGGGGCAATACAGCTGCACCAGTGTGTCTGTCAGCGGAGGAAGGATGTCCTGGCAGGAGGTTTCGTGGACACTTGCAGATGGTGGAGGAGTGATGGGAGTTGGAAACCCTAGGACCTGGTCCAGGCTCTGGAAGGGACCTGCCAGACATCGGGAATCTGTCCTTCAAACTGTTCCTCTGCCCTCCCCACTCAAGGCTGCTTCTGCTAACATCCTTGCCTGGCCTTTCCCGATCTCCTTTCCGACCCTACCACTCCCTACGGAAAAATGAGTTTGTGGAGGAGCGAATGGCAGTTTCTTGACCATAAGTCTAAATGTTGTTCTCCTGGTTCTCAAAAAGGCAGCTTCCATCCCCAAGGATCACTGAGAACACAAGGGGGTTAAATGTCCTATCTTCAGCCCAAGTGCTTGGTCCAAGCCCGGACCGTCTGCAATTGCAGAGGAGATCCTGCTGGGCCTCACGTACATGAAATCCTTGGGGAACTTAGCTGGGAGCACCTAGCAAGCTTCTACTGAGATACTGTGCAAGCTGCAGCTTCTTGGAAACTTATCAGTTGTCTACAGGTTGATTGCTTCACCATAAAGATGGCAAAGCTCACCCTTCCCTCCACTGTCGGATTTTTGAGCTGCAGTCCCAAGGCATGGTGGCATTAGTTCTTTCACAAAAAACATTTTTAGAACTGTTTTAGCATGGATGAAAGACACCCCCCCCCCCCCCCCCTTTCTCAGTTGAAAGAACCAGTGAAGCTTTTCAAAGCTGTAAACAACCTAAAACAATGATTTTATGGTGGAAAATATTAGACAACCTTTGTGATAGGTGTATCGGTCCTGCCTGGCATATTCACGGAAGTAATAAGAGCAGGGCGGCATGCTAAAGAAGTGCATGGGTTATTAAGGTAAATGTCTGGAAGGAAAGTTCAATTGTGGTGATATCTGTGACCCAAGAAACCTTACTGACAGGCACCATCCAAGAAACGGCATGGGGAGTGTGACAGCGAGCAGCGAGTTCAGAGTCCACTGGAGAGCGCTTCTACAAGGTAGGCAATACTGATGTGACCTCTGCCTGTGTCTCTGTGCTCCCTGAGCCCCTCTGGGTTAGGACCGGGCACATTTTACAAAGCAAGGTGTGGAGCTGCATTTTGATGAAATAGGTAGCTGAGGAAGGAGCAGGAGATGCAGCTGTCCCAGCTAGGAACGGAGTAGCAGTGTTACACTATTTGGGCATGAGCAGCAGTTTCCACGTTTGCAAGAAACAAGGTTCCCTTAGCCCCATGGTTCACCCATCTCCTTGTCAGGAAACAGAAAAAAGTGTTTAATAAGAAACATGGAGCATTTGTTTAAAGCTGAGAGCTCATATTCTGCTGAAAATTGTCTTTGAGTTACCCCAGTGAAGTGAAAAATGGATTAATCTTGTGTCTAACTGCATGACAGCAGTAGGTTATGTGGAGTTGAACCTGTATAAAAGCCAAACTGTAGAGTACAGGTGGAAATGTTAGCTTAGCTGAGCCTAAAGGTTACTAGAGGTGTAAAAGTAACGGAGAATTCCAAGAGAGGCCTTTGCTGGGATGTGCAGTTGCAGGGTGCAGAGGCTGCTATGGAGCAGTGGTCCCGGCACATCTGGCTGTGCTAACAAGAGCAGGGCCCGTGCCGACGGCAGCGTTTATTGGCAAGCACTGTGTGTTTGCTGAAGGTCTCTCTTCCAAAGCCATGGTAACAGCAGCCACGCTCCGTGTCTCCCTGGGAGATGAGGCACCCGCAAAGGCCTGCAGAGCATTGCGGGAAGGAATGGATGCCTCTGGACTGTTGCCTGCCACGTCTTGTCCTCAGTGAAAGCAGTCGGTGTGCCAGGGAAACTTCATACCGCAGTGCCCCCCATGTTAAGCCTTGGATTTGGTACTCCCAGCATTCTGCTACAACTCCTGCTTAAAGATGAGGTGGATGTTAAATCTGGGTTTCTGTCAGTGATCTATGTGCTTGTGTTGGCTGTCAGCTGCTGCTGTGCAGTGACTCCCTGCACCTGGGCAGGAACCTGAGAGATGCTGCTACAAGTCAGCCCTGGGTTGACCTGGAGGTCCATCAAGCAGGTTTGCAAATATGTTAGAGTCAGAGTGTGATGGAGGAGAGAAATCTTTATACAACCGTATGCTTTCATATAACAAGATACAGCCGCCTCTTGTCTGTCTGTGTCCAGCTATGATGAATGTTCTTGTTTGGGTAAAGTTGTGCCCTTCAAATGTCTGTCTAGCAGCAAGTATCACAGGTTTGATTAAAAATTGCATGCCCTTTCTTAGGAGCATGGCTTGCATAGCAAAATAAATGTGACAGACAATTGGCTTGCTAATAATTGCAATTAAGCAATATGGGGGCTTAGTTTTAGCAGAGTTTATGGGTAAAACCACAGAATATTTTATGAAGCTTGTTTTTGGTAATGAAATGATTGATAGTTTTGTTGAGGAATTGTATGGAAATCCTTTTGTTTCCTGGCTCAGAAGACATACGCTGTTTTTCAGTGTGAAAGAATTCATTTGGCTCCTCTTTGTTATTTACAATTGCTTACTTTATGAACCCTTCACCCCAGGGACCTATGTGTGGTGGTCCCACTTGAACTTCATCAATGGGTCAGGTAAAGTATACATCAAAACCAGTCAGAATACAGCTGTTTGTTAATGGTGCAGTGAGATATCAGTCATGATCAAAGGAAAATTACCCATCTTGCTTGATCTATGCTGTCTGAAAATGCTGTAGCCCCATGCTTGCATTGTCTGCAGCACTGTGGCGAAGTTTTAGGAAGTGTCACAATTCCACTGAGGCATTTGCTTTGATTTCTGTGTGTCTGGTGCTCTGCTCATCAGGAACAGGGGGACTGAGACTTGACTTGAGCCCTGCCTGGCCATCTTCACAGCACTATGCATTGATGAACTTCTAGGGTAGAACAGCAAGCTAGTTTTAGGGCATGATTTCCTTTAAAAGGAAATACTTGCTGGAAATACAGTGCCTGTCTCTTAATTTGGAGATAATTTTGAAGAGACAGGGAACCTGTAAGGTGTTGTGCTGTTGCCTCTGCAGTTGAAAATGGGAGTAATTGGTGAAATAAAACATAGACCACCCCTCTAGTAAAATGTTCTGTGAAGTGAACTGTGAACTAATGGAATGAACCCATGCAAGGGCAACAAGAAAGAAGGGCAGTTTGCAGGTCATGGATTCATCAGAGGACACAGCATGAAGACAGCCGTTAGCACAAAACTGCTGCCGGAACGATTGGCTCAATATTGATCCATGTGGAAAAAGTGAAAGAAGAGCAAGACAACCATCCAGCGAAAGCAAGCACAGGCCCCAGGAGAGAGGAGCAGGCAGCTGGGGTGGCTTGGTTTTGTTCATCTTCTAGATTAATAAAACTTCATCTAGTAGACTCATGAAAGGTTGTATAGCAAAGAGTCAAAGACTGGAAGAGGTTTGGTAAACATTAATAAAGACAGACATGTATGCTTTTAAAGACTAAATTAAAGGCTGTCATGAGGTCCTGAAGGAAGTCAGTCAGAGCCTTTGTAGCAGTTTAAATGGCTTGAGGTCAGGTCTTCAGCCAGCGCTTTGCAGAGGGCTCCTGGCTGTGTGGTGACTGCAGGAGCAGTGGGAGCTGGGGTCTGGCACTCCTGCCTTAGTTAAGGGCTCATGCAGCAGCATCAGCCTGCTGCTCTGACACTAGGGCAGTGTCAGCAGTGTGTACATGATGCTGAAGACACTCTGCCCGCAGGACACTGGGAGATACGTGAGAGTGAATCTCCCTGCAAGGGGCAATGTGGGAGCAAGAAGAGGCACAAGAACAATTGGTGAGCTCAGGAATGGCTGCGACAGGGACCCAGAGCCAAGGGGCTCATTGGTAAAGGCCATCAAAAGCAGCTTCTGCTTCAGCTCACCTCTAGAAATGAAGGTTTTGTCAGTTCCAATTTTGAACTCTGCCCTCTCTCCATAATTTAGCGTTTGCATGATAGCTGTTCTTGCCTGTCTTCACCTCAGCATTTATCTAGCAGCAGGTGACAATGATCTCAGGGCAGCTCTCTGTGCCCTTGACATCCATTAATTAAACTATGACATTTGCTAGGTATGGAAAAGAAAAATACTGGAGAAGAAAAAACCCTCATTGCATTCTCATTAGACCGCTGCATTCAGAAGACTTTGCGTGCCAAACAGGAGAGCAGTACAAAGGATATTTTTAATGAGCTTCAGTAAAGGTGCCCTTGATTTTAGTTTGTCCATAATTGTATGAGCTGTGATCTTGATTTCTTCAAGAGATATTTTACTGTGCACTTAGATATCACTAACAGACATGAACAGTTTTTCTTTGTCCAGTTTCTATGAGAAGAGAAAGCTTCCACTGGAAAATGGTTCCAGGGAAAGTTTCAGTGAGTAGCATCTTCAGGATCTGGCCCAATAATTGTCTACAAATAGGTTCTGCCTAAGGAAGAAAGCATGCCCAAGTGATACATAACACATGCACTGGGACCGATGAAGTCAAATGCTAAATTGATGGATGTGCTTCATGCTTAGCTATCATGTGCAGGGTGAGGAAAGCTTTAGAAACACATGAAAGCTGCCGAGGAATATTGCAGTGCTCTATAGCTGCACAAACCCAGCTAATGGCTGGAGACTTCTTGGCCAGTTCCCTCTCCTCTGCATTACATCTCCGGTAAGACTGGAAGCCTTGTCAAAAGGTATTTCTGCTTTCATAAAGTGCCCTCATTCAGAGTTCGCACCAGGCCTGCCTTAGAGGACTGTTTTAATCTATTTTCCTAATATGAATCATTTAGTGTTTTTCCTATTAGTAAAGCAATCAAACAGATGCAAACTCAAGGTGATTTTAAAGCTGCTTTTAAATTAATCTTGGCATTTTGCTGCTTGACAAATCCAGAAGCAACAGCCTCTGAAATCACTGCAAGGGCATGGCATGGCAGTAGCAAAATAAAGTTCTTATCCGGGAGAGATCAAGGCTAGAGGTTTTTCTGTTTCCAGCCATGGCTTTTCAGCTGAGGTTACCAGTAATGAAGCTTACTAGAACCAGACTGAGCTCACCAGGTGAAGAGCCTTCACTTCAGAGGGAGCAAAGGCGTTTACTCATAGCCTGCCTTAAGACTTCTTCATTCACCAAAGCCTTACATTTGAGTTTAAGAGGCAGCTAGCATGAAGACACTCCTGGAGAATAATCTGTATTATAAGAACAGCCATACTTAGGCTACGAACCTTCCTCTTCCCAGTGAGAGAGAAACCTGCTGGGACATCCGTGGTACCCTGCCATGAACTCCCTTCTCCAGTGCCTTTTCATTTTCCCTTCCATGAATATTAACAACAGTTCTTTCAATCTGAAGAGCTGCCATGCTAAAATACATCCAGCTATGTGCCTTCTCAAGCCTCAGCAGCCCTCACTGTGCCCTGCCGAGTTCAGTTCCTCAGTGAGGCTGCTCAGTCAGACCCAGACAGTCTGCTGTTTTGCAATGAAGACATGCCTTCACTTAGCCCATCGACATATAGGACACTTGAGCAATCAAATACACCAGTGACTTCTGCCATTATCGAACTAGGTTGAATTTAATGAACAGCCATGGAGAGTACAGCAGTTACAGAGCTGCACCCATCAGTGTCGGGTGTTTGGAGGTCACAGGCAGGAGGAAATGCCAGCCTGGGCTTTAGGTCTTCCTTGGTGAGAGGTTTACAAAAGGCAGGGGGGAAAAGCCCAACCCTGAAGCTTCAGCTATTCCTTCAGATAAAGTTCCAGCACAGTGAAAGTTAGTTGCAGGCATGTGTCTGCAGTTCATTAATCATGACTCAGTGGAAAAACTCAGTTTTGCTGGTGTGAGTGAGTGCTAATAAGGGGCAGGTCTGCTGCTGAGGGTAACATTCTGCTAGCAAGGTACAGCTCTAACCTTTAGAGATGCTGTGAAAGCAGTTTTATTCCATTGTCTTCTGGATGTTTATTTGCTCCCTTTTTTTTTCCTTTAGCTATCTGCAGATTACTCCAATTAAATTACTCAGGGAATAAATCACTACTGCGTGAAAAGCACCTAATCAAACAGATAAGTCTTGCACTGCACCCTTGTCTCTCTCACTCCCACACATGACTTTGCATGTGAATCTTTAAGACCTGTATGCCCTATATTTTTTCACTCTAATGCTGCAATTAATCACATTACATAACCAGCCTACTGCTGTTTCTAATTAAATTTTTCGGGGGGGGGGGGGAGGGTGATGAAGAAAAAACCCTGCATTTAAATACCATGAAGGGTCTGTCTTGAAATGACAATGCCAGGAAGCGGCGAGGGAAGGCTCCCTCCATCCTCCTCGCACCCCCGTGCGCCGGGAGCTGCGGCACAGGCCCTGTCTTATGCAACATCCCACGCCGGCGTCTGACTCACGCGCACTTACCTCACCAGGGACAGGCTAAAAATAGGGTTTCATTCTTAACTCTGCACAGCCGGGCTCTGCCTTGCTTCCAAGAAGACCCTTGATGGGATTAAAATAGAGCGAGTTCTGCGCTTTGTTTCCTGCTGGAGATGTCTGTGCTGCACCCATACACTGTTTGTTTATCTGGTGGTTTGGTGCAGCAGAGGGCAGGGTGGGTGCTTTCAGAGGCAGAGAAAATGCGGTCCTTTGCTTGCATTATTTGCCAACTGATTCCGGACGGGGTGCCCCGAGGAGGAGCTGGGCAGCGGAGTGGCCGGATGTCATAGCTAAGATGTGGTAGTAGCTGCATTACAGCAGTTCCCGCAGCTTTGGGAAAGGATGCTGGGCTGGAAGGATGTGATATCAGCCCTGGGCTGGGTGGGAGAAGGTTGCAGGTCCCAGAGTAGGGATGCACCAGTGACTGTGGGAACAAGCTTCCCTCAAAACCCTCTCTGCAGCCACAGCACAGACCAGAGCACTGCCCCGTGTGCCCCTCTCCTCACTTGGGGGTGCAACCAGCCCTCTTTCCCCCAGCACCCTTGCATCTCTTGTTGGGAAATGTCTGTGACTGCAGCACATGGGACCAGAGCCAAGGCATCATGAGGCTTCTGGGTGGGGTGTGGCAGGGGCACAGGATGGCTTTTTGGTTTAAAACAAAGCGGCTTTCTAGCTGTTGTGGTGGCTGCAGGATTTAAAGTGCAGACTGGTGTCTTGAAAGTCAGAGAGCAAGTAAACTTCCAGATGAATTTTAAGATGAATTTTTGAAAGATGAGCTTCAGATAAACCTAGCAATTGATACATCACTGTAATAAATTTCCTGGTTGACCTGAAGAACAAGTTCTGAAGCTTTGGGTCAGTGTAATTGGTGCAGAGCTGATACCCCTCTGCTTTTTCAGCATGTGAACTTTTGGCCAAGAGTAATTTAGAGAGTCTGGAGATGTTTCTCTCTACAGAGTCTATCTTAAACAATGTGAGAGTGAAAAAGTAATACATAAAACCATGCTCGTTCTGCTTCCATCTGCCTTTTTGAAAACATCTGTTTCTAGGTTGACTTACCTGGAATTTCAGTTTCAGTCCATCTTTAAAACAGCAGTGGGGATGTATGAAAGAATCATTAACCCAGTAGGTCACGTTCTTTGTAGGTTTACCATAACAATAGAGTTTCTTAAACATAAAACATAAATCCTGGCTTGAGGAGATGTGTGACCATTCATTCATTCCAGAGCTAACTTTATAGCATATTTGTAAGGTATTTTAACTGGATTATAACAACCATGTCTACTTTCTAAAAGCCACAGGAAGACTTGTAGTCTTTAACTTTCTGCTCCTCCCTGAGGGCACAGGCAGTAGCGGAGCAAGGTACTTGTGGCCCAGTTATTTTACCTGGGGCATTTGGTCCTCACAGCAGCCCTAAGCTCATCCCTCATCCTGTAGCTGTGCACAGATTCAGAGCATCAGCATCCTTCACTTACTTTATTTTTTGCATCGCAAAAGCAGAAGCGCTGCCCTTCCTGGCCTGAAGAGACACATGGTGTGATGTTGGTAATGTTGTAATTGACAAGACACATCACTGGGAGCAGAGGAGAGGGTGGCTTTGGGAACGGCTCAGTGGCAGGGATGATGGCAGCACTTCATACACCCCATCATAGAATGCTTTGGGTTGGAAAGGACCTTAAGATCATCTAGTTCCAAACCCACTGTCACAGGCAGGGACACCTCACACTAGACCATCACTTTTTTTCAAGGTGAATCCGAGCTTCTGCTTTGCATAGCAAGAGTTCAGTGGGACTTTGTGAATGGAGGTGGCAGGAGGCTTTGATGCCATGAGGACTTCTGAGGTGTTTCCCTGGTTGCTGCTAAACTGAAATCAGCTGTTTGATGTGATTGAGAAAGAATGCAAATGGCTTTGCAGGAAACCTCAGGGAAGAGGAAGGAAACATTGGTTAACTGTGAGAAAAAGAACAAGAAAGATAACAAAAGGGAGTAAAGACTAAGAGAAAGAAAACTATATAAGGAAGCAGGAACCTGAAGGTAAAAGAAAAAAACAGTGGGACCAGGAAAAGGAGCAGGGAGCAAACTCGTAGGCAAGAGAACAGAGTGGAGGAGGAGCTGGTTTATGAAACAGAGGAAGAAATCCATCCTCCTGTTACCTGCATTTTAACAGCATGGCCATGGTACATGTCCTACATCTGCGTAGCAGTGCAGGAAAGGGTGTAGCGAGGGATGCTGCTTTGGAAGTGCTGGAGCCTAATTACTACCTCCTGTTATTTGGGACAAGTGTTTTAAATTTGCATTCTGCCCTGAGAGTCATTACTCCCTCTAATATGTTCAAGTCTTGGGTTGGAGCTTGGAGAAAGGGATTGTTGAATAGCATAAAAGTAAGTCATGAGCTGTGGAGGTGGGAGAAGAAATTGTACTAATGTGTTGGGAGCCAGTTGCTTGGGTTTGTCACTTCTTTAATGCTGTCTGGCGGCCAGATGACAGAACTCTTGTTGGCTGTGCCTGCTTGGCCATCACCTGAGCATGGAGTAGGGAGGGTTGATGGATCCTCTCCTTCACATCTGATTTTCATACTTATTCACTGTGAGCCTGATTCTGTGTTCTGTGTTGGTTGTGCTGCTCCATGTAATGTGATATGAAACTGAAATAGCCAGAGTTCTGCAGGAGAACTTTTGTCTCTATAAAGCTAAGAAAAATGTCCTTGATGCTTCCTACAGCATCTGAACACAGTTTGTTCTGATAGAAGGAATAGAAAGTGGAGGAGCAGGACTGTCAGCACTAGCAAAGCCTGTGAGCTTCATGTAATTAACTATGGACTGGTTAACAAGGGCTGTAGACATTTTCACAGCAACGAGAGAAATCGAGGAGGCAAAGCTTGCTCCTGAGGGCTGAGGCCCATTGCATGCCATGGAGAAAGCAGTGAGCTACATGGCTGACCATGTCCTGAGGCTGGATCTCTGTAGCTGAGCTCCATGTGTAGCTCTATTGAAATGTCTGATATTTCTCACAGGGAAGGGGAAGTGATATTCTCCTCTTTTTGTTGTGAATGGTGGGGAAGCAACACAGCCTGATGCTGCACTGGGTTTAGGCTAGAGAGCTCCCAGGCACTTTTGCCAGGTCGTGCTCTGATCTGTGCATATCCCACATGCAGATCCCACTCTCCGAGTTTCCTAACCAGGCCATTAAACAGACATGGCATAAATCCAGTGTGGGCAGTAAACTTCTCAAGCTGGAGTGCCCAGAGAAATCATTGCATTGCTGGAAAGGTTTCTGTGCTGTAATTGCAGATCAAGGGAGGGAGTCTGAAGTTAATGCAAGGAGGGGGAGAGAATAAAAAGCTGATGCAAGAGTGAAAGGGAGTCGGGAGACAAAAGCAGGGAGATTGTTGCATTTCCTTATTACGCATTTGGCTCCTTAAATACAATTCATCCAAATTCCATAGGGCGCAACCCAAAGGGACGTAACTAGGTGGGAATGTGCGCGTGGCGCCTTTTATGCTTGGTTTCTGCCAACATTTGCTTGTTTGCAGTTAGCCAGCATCATGCCAGGGGGATGCAGGCAGCTGTGGGGTACAGGAGCACACTGCTCACTGTGGGAGCTGGCAGTGTGTCACCCCAAACAATGGACAAGCACCCAGCTGGAGCTTTGCAGCCTCTCTGGACTCATGAACCTCAGCCACCAGTGCTGATGCTGAAGCCCTCACACAGGGTGAGGTGGTTATACACACACACGGGCAGTGCACAGAGTTCTGTGTGAGCTGTGTGGGCAAACCCCCTCAGACAGGGAATGCAGAGCAGTTCCCAAGTGGTTAATCTGGTGATGGGATTGGTGTTTGGCCCTCTCCCATCCTACTCAGGTCTGTGCTGGAGGGTTGGGGGATTGTCAGCTGATGGCTTTCTTGCCTGTGGTGTGGTTGTGTAACGTGCTCAGACATTCGCTCCTGGCTGGGTGAGTTTGTAGGCACTACTGTGAGTAGAGGTCTTGTTATAAGCACTAAGGGGAGAAAATATGCTACCCCAAAAAAGTAGCAGCCAATTCCCCCAAACTCTATTCATGGCCTCAAGGGAACAAGGACATCTTGGGAGTATAACACAAGCGTGAGGTTCATCTCTGGCGCCAGCGTGGTCTTGCTCGCTCTGTTCATGTTAGTTACTGATCATGCATGAAGCTCCTGAGTTTGTTCTGCTACCAGCAGAATGAAGCAAATCACCCTGGAGCAGATTTTACTCAAAACAGATATTCACGAGAAGTCTTCATTCCTTCCTGTAAGGCGAGGACTTGTGTTTGCTCTGATGACATTCTGGGAGGGTTGCTGCTCTTTCCTACAGAGCAGCCCATTTTTTTCTCTTTTACAGTAGCTGGATCACTGTTCACCTCTGTGAAGGCGCTTATCCCCCCAGAAGCTGAGGCCTGATCATGGTGGCCATGACCTGCAGTAGTGTCACCTGGCAGAGGGGAAGCCTGTCCCATGCCAGTACTGAGTGGACTGCATAAAATCCCAAAGGCTGATTGACTGGCTTTTTTACTTGAGGATTCACATCTTGTTTGAGCTTGCAGGCACAACTCAAGTCATTTGGATGTGGTGGATGAGTACTGCCAATTGACACCGATATATCTAGGACTGGTGCTTGATTCTGAGAATACTGCTGGATATAATTAGGAGAAGCACCCAAAAATGTTACTGCTAGCAATGAAATACTGGAATGTATGGCTGGGAGGGGTAAGGAGGAAAGTCTTTTGCTGAGATTTGAGATGGGGCAATAACAACTGCAAATTTTGGGAAATCTGAACCACCCCATCAATCTGGGGTGCTTTTTAATATTTATTCTTGGGGAAAACAATTTTACCTTTCTTATTTTGGGCAACAGTGTTTGGAGGATATTGTGGTTTAACCCGGCAGGTAGCTCAACACCATGCAGCCACTTGCTCACTGCCCCCATGCCAGTGGGATGGGGGAAAGAAGTGGGGAAAAAAATGAAAGGGAAATTTGTGGGTTGATATAAAGACAACTAAATAGGACAGAAAGGGAAGGGAGGATGAAAATAATAATAAAAGAATCAGAATATACAAAACAAGTGATGCATAATGCAATTGCTCACCACTGTTGACTGATGCCCACCCAATCCCCAGCCAGTTTTTCCCCCCAGCTGAAATGCTGACCATTATGTCATATGGCATGGAATATCCCTTGTGTCGGTTGAGGTCAGCTGTCCTGGCTGTGTCCTCTCCTGGCTTCTTGTGCACCCCCTCAGCCTCCTTATTGGTGGGATGAGGAGCAGAAAAGGCTTTGACTTAATGCAAACACTGCTTAGCAACAACTGAAGCATCAGTGTGTTATCAACATTATCATAATTGTAAATCCCAAACACAGTACTGTACTAGCTACTAGGAAGAAAATTAACTCTATCCCAACCAAAACCAGGCCAGATGACAGTGGAAAGCTTCTTCAGGCAGCGTATTGTGTTCATTTAATATCACACACAAAGCATAGAAACCTGAATTGGATGCTCAGAGAAACCCTGCAAAAGTGTTTCTCCATCTTTTCCTAATTCTCTGAAAGATGAATTGGAAGCTCTTGCTGAGGGAGGAACATGCTTAAAGATTGTAAGTTAACTTGTGGAGTCTCCTGATGAGCTCAAACTTCAGGCCACGTTTCCAAGTCTTCAGGACTTGAAGAGCAACTTCTCCTGCTTCCTTTTTGTCCCTAAAATGAGGTTTGTTCTGCATCAGGTGAGAGAGATGAGGCTTGGAGTCTTTTTCTCCCACTTGCAAATACAATTATGGAGGGAGTTCCTCTCCTGGCCCTGCCATGGGACTGTCACTGGGTGGATTTGGCAGTGCAGGTGTTGGAGCCTTGAGCGTTCCTGCCTGGTTTCACCTGGTTCCCTGGGGCTCTCCAGGCACTGCTGGGAATGAGCACTGTCTGGCACTGGTTGCTTGCTTAGACATTGTGATTCAACTGTTGATGCAGTAGTTAAACCATAAGTTTAATCTCATACTTAAGTGCTGTTCTTTGATTAAAGAGAAATTTATCTAAAGGAAATTTCTCTTCAAAGCAGCACAGCAGTACACATTTAATTTGCAAAGGAAGAGCTTGCATGGTCCCAGCACCGTGATCTCAGGAACTGCCCTGCATGCATCAGCTGCCCAGGAGGGAGCCAGCATGCCATCAGGGCTCAAGCTTCTGCAGGAAAATTGGCGTTACTCTGTCGGAAGTCATCTGGTGAGGGTGCAGAGCATGAATCAGTCTGGATTTCTCTGATGGTTTCCTAGCCAGAGTCTTGGAGCAAATATGTACTTTTGCATCATAACAGCTGTTGCCCTTTCTGCCAGTTTCTAACACTTGTGGTTGCTGGCTTGGCTTTAATACATACTTCCACCTGGTGTAAACAAATCCCACCCATAGTATGTTTTTCAGATGAAAGCAAAGATCTGCGTGTGAAACGTTAAGCAGTGTATGGGAAATGCAGGATGCATGTTGCTTACTAATGTGGTCAAGCATAGCTACCGGGAAGTGCACGAGCTCCACACCACACCTTCCCTGGTCACAGACCCAAAGTCAGCCTTTAGCTGATGCATTACAAAAGGGAGTCATCACTGTTGATGCAAAGTCATCCTTGTTTACAATAAGAATGCGAGATGGTTTTATGGCATAAACGTTAAGTAGCATAGCTATGGTTTTCCTGGGAAAAGGCATTCCTTGTCTTCATAGCTTGGGGTTTCAAAGAAGCTGGATTCTTAGATGTCTTCTGATGTCTTGCATTTGTGACTGAGGGAGCACTAAGCAATTAGGTCTCTGAGTAATAAATGCTTCAGAGAGAGTGTCTGGAGTGCAAAGTATATGGCACTGACAGGCAAGATACCGAGCAGTGACTCAGGACAGGTCAGGGTGATGATGGAGCAGATGACAGAACACATCTGCTCCTCATATTCAGAACCTGAGCCAAGGAGCTGCAGGGAGGAGGAACTCTGTAGTGATCACTAACAGCTTCTCCCTTCCCTAAGAGCAGTAGTAATGTAGGAGCTCTTTTTCCTAACTGCATTTGTATGAGGTACTTGTATTTTAATGATGCTCAGGATTTGCGCATCTTTTTTTCTCCAGTAATGCATTTTTCATGGTGTAAGGCCCTTAAGTGAGTTGAGGGGGAAAAAGTGAAGGTTTCCTAGCTTTTGGTTTCTGTGGATTGTGATTTCTGCATCTGCACTTGTAAAACTGGTACTACCAAAAGTTCAATTGACCTTTGTATCCTGGGCTGATTCGAAGCTGGCTGGAGTCAGTACAGAGGTGCCAGCTGACTTCAGTGGTGTTTGCAGCTGCCTGGGAGAGCATGAAGAAATACATTTGAGGAATAGTAGTCAAAGCTTTCCTGTCACTGTCCCTCTCCCTTTATCTGAAGGGAATTCCCTGCATTTGGAAAGATTGTTCAGTCTCGGGAACTGCAGCCAAGATACTGAGACACGCAGCAAAGGTCCCAATAGCTGTCATGGTAATGAAGGAGCAATTGGGACGCTCTTTCCCTGGCAGCAATCCTGAAAGCATTGCCATATCAATTCCCTTAGGAAAATAAAAATAAAAAGGCTTTATACTGAAGAACAAATGGCCTTGAGAAGCAGCTAATGCTGGAGAATTGGCCAAGCAAAAGCTTGCTGTTGAGGTTGGTGGTGCCACTGTCTGGTCCCAACCTCAGATGAGAAATACAAATCGGGAGCAAAGCAAAACTAGGGAGCAAGGGAAAGGTAGGGAAGAAAATATGAGACATGAGGAAACCCAAGACAGTTATATGTAGTGTTTTGCATTATCACAGGGGTTCTTTTTAGCCCTTTTGTATTTTACTTTGGGTTTTCATGCCTCTTGACTCTCCCTTGAGATTCACACCCGATGTATCTCCACAGCCCATTGCCATGAGGAAGTTTTAATAAAACTGTGGTTCATGCAAGAGCACAATCCATTTGCCATGGGTCTGACCCATCCTGACTACCTAACCAGAGACATGTGTCCCGACTGAGGTAAGCCTCCAGAGACACATCTCAAGTTCATCTGAGATTTCCCAGTGATTTGAAAACTTCTTCTCAGAAAACGTTATCTGATAGACAAGTGCTGCCTGGTGACCATTAATAGCATCTTGGAGTCATCCACAGCTTTCTCCTTATGTTGAGTGTGTGCATGTAGCACTTGAAGAAATGACTTGGAACAGAAAATAAGAACCTTTAAAAAGTACTTGGGCTTCAGTTTTGGTGCGGTCTCTCTCGTGGTTCAACAATAATTAGCCATAGCCAGCCGATCTGCACCGTTAAATGTCAGGATGACTCAACTGGTGTTGGGATCTGCTGGGTCAGGAGGGGACGGGTTCATGCCTGGGGCAAGAGGCTGCTGGAGGTGATGTCCTGGGGAGAAGATGATCAGATCCGCTGAGCTCACTTCTGTCCCGTGCCCACTTGGCAACTTCGGGACCGTGGAAGCTCATGGAAGGACGTTGGAATAACCTGGGCATCCTGGCAGTGTGCTCGCCCTCCTCAAAGCTGGCTTTTGTACTCAAACGCAGGGGTGAGGTTTGGCAAGTGGTGTACACATTGTTTCCTCCTGCTCTGTCACTGGCCGTATTTCATTTAACACCTGTTTAATTAATTTTTACTTAAACTCAACTCCCTTAGCAGTTCCCCTAAAACACTTTGCAGTCCCATGGATACCAGAGATACTGTGAGGGACACCAAGCTTTTCTTGAGCGAGGGTAAGGAGGAGATTTAAAAGCAGTGCCACTGATTAAATGGATACAAATGAGCTTTTCTTGGGATTTTGTTTAGCTGGTCCTTGGGTGGGAAAAAGTAGGTGGCCTGAGAACACCAGCACTCTGCCTGGTCCTGGTCGAAGAGGGTCTTCTGGATTCCTCACTGCTGGTGTTCTGATAGGAAACTGCATCGTCATAAATATTAGCAAAGAGACCTTTTCTTTCATGACGCCTGCTTTAGAGGCCTGTTCTCTCAGCAAACCCAGCTCCCTTCCTCCAGCCCACTGGACACTTGCACCAATTCCAGTTTGGGATTTCTGACTCCCACTGGAAATAGTATCGGAGTCCCCCAGTGCTGGAGGGAAGCCTGGGGGATTTGTGGATCTGCTCCCACACCATGAACTCCCCTACTCATATACACAACACTTACGTGCAGCAGCTTTATATCCCCTGGATCTCTGAGTCTCCCAGGAGGGTAAGGAGCCTTCAGCTCCACTTGGCTAGGCTGGATCTACTAGTTTTCCTTACAACAGTGCATATATGATAGATGATATAATGATAGATTGATGCAGTGTGTGCTTTTGCTTTCCGAGCAGCTTTGTGTTTCCGGATGAGGTCCCCCGGGTGCCAGGGCAGTGCTGGAGGCACCGCCTCACATTCTCAGAGATGCTTCACGAAGCACCAGGCACTGGAGGGCCCATGGAAAAGGAGGATCCCAGCCCCGGCATGCTGCAGTGTAAGCTGAAGCCGTGCTGACGCCTTCCCACAGCCTGTATTTGGCTGATCTTTCCGGGGATGGCTTTCATTTTGGGTTGTCAGTTCACCTGTTAGAAAGTTAGACTCAAACACCTCATTAAATGTTATTGGTTTTGTCTAAACATGCACTCTTCCCTGTACAGCTTCTTTTAAATTCTTTTTCCAAGCATTAAAAATAGATAAAATGAGAAAAAGTTTGCAGAGACATTTCAATATTAAAACAGGGTAATTCCTACAGGCTTTTGCCCTGTTTTAATTTTATTTTGAGCTCCTGGGAACTGTTTGGAAAAGATAGCTGGAAAAGTTAATCTTTGAATAGCAAATGCCCCTGAAGGGAGAAGGAGGGAGGGGGAAGAAAAAAAAGAATGGTCCTTTCAAAGAATCATTGACCTAAATTGCACTTTAATGCACATACCATGCTGTCCACACCACCTACGTGTCTCCAGGAATACTGCTAAATAACAAGCACTAAATGTTTAGTCATTTCCTGCATCACGTTTGCAGGAGTCGGTGGCTTCGCGCTATTAGCATATGTAAGTGCGCTGCAGTTCAAACAGTTGGTTTCCATATCAGCAGCTGCTGGGTTTAATCTCCTTTTGGGAAAGGTGCCACCGGGAGCATTGCAGCGAGCCCCAGGTTAACGTTCCAGCCGGCTTCCCAGCGAAGGGCCGCTGTGACACAGTGCCGCCTCGCAAAGGCTGTGCCTCAGACCCGGCTTTGCCAAAGCATGGGAAAACCTGGATTAGAAATAGAGCGGGCAGCACATCGGCTCCGCTGAAGGAGGTGGCTTTTTCCCTTTCGGTATCGGGGCTCTTCAGGAGGTTTTATTTATGCACTTCATGAATCTTGTGACTCTATGGGCTGGGTGGCAGCGAGCCTCGCAGGAGATAGCAGAGGCTGCTCTGACCTGTGCGGCTCTGGATTGCTTGGTCCCGGCTGCCTGCCGGGGATCCTGGTGTCTCCTGCCTGCTGGGGTATTGCCGTCCCACTCGGGGGGGCTCAGTGCTCTGCATCCATCCTGGCTTACTCAGGGGACCGAAGGGTCAGGATTTGTATAGCTTTTCCTCAGCCTTGCCCTGGGAAAGTGCAATCTTACCCATAGAGGTTTGTAGTTTGTGTGTTGGCCTTTCAGACAGGCAGGGAAGCAGATTTCGGTCCGAGGAATCAGGGGCTAAACCCTCTCGCTTTTTTTAAGTGGCTGCCTTCAAAATGGTGGCTGCTTCTCACTTGAAGTTCACGGTAACAGATGGCTCGATCTTAAAGACATTACTTAGAAGCTATAGGGTGTTTTTCACCACATGTCTTGCTAGTTTCCCTCCTAAAAAAAAACCTGTGTGAGAGCCCTCCCAACATGACAGGCCAAACCTGACCGTCTGTTAAGTTCACTTTATATAATCTCTGTATACCATAAAGTGGCCTTTAAAAAGCCAGGCTTCTTGCTGGGTAATTCCCTGATTTTGGGGGGCAGGCATCCTGCAGCCAGCCTGCCCGCTCCCGCGGCACTTGCTTCTCTGCTGCATCGCCATGATCCAGAGCCAAGAAGCATCTTTTTGCAGATATTTGATTTTTGGGTCTAGAGAAGGATGGGAATCTGCCCAAAGCACCTTTCATATGGGCTGTGCGGGGGCCCAGGGACTCGTGCGTGTATTCAGGGCATAGTAAGGGCTCATGAAATAGCGTGCACCTTCTGTGTGGCCCACCAGCGTTTTCAGTCTCATTTAACAGAGAGAACAAGCAGAAATCTCACAACTCGAGTAAGAGCATATGCTCTGGGAGACCTTGCTACATTGCATAAGCCTTCCCATTAAAGGAGCTGGCTTTGCGAGCACAGCACATGAGTCAACAGCACAGCTAGACTTGTAACGTGGGAGTCACACCTACTCTTGGCTGCAGAATTATCCAGTGAAACAGAAGGTTAATAGGAACAAAATAAAGACTAAGGAACCCTTAAAGGTTAGTTACAGGATTTGATTCAATTGGCAAGAGGGGGGAAAAGGAAAGGAAATGGGTCAAGCCAAGGGAGAATGAGTAGGGTAATGAAAAGCCATGTTGTCTGTGTCCTAAGGAAACATAGTTCAGTTGAGATCAGTAAAAATGGAATCAATAAATTAATATGGTTTTTTTTCAAATTCGCTAGTCCTAGAACAGGTCACTACTGATTACAGGAAGAAAAAGGCACTTGACTAATGAGAGAGAGTGGAGTGACCTCCAGGATGCTCAAGAAATATTAACACTGCATGAAAGCAGTTCTGCAAGACAGGGAATGACTCCCCAAAGCATGTAAATACAAGCAAAGCAAACACCCGACCTAGAGTATCAGTAGCAACAACACATTCTTTGGCTTTGCTTCTGCATTTATAGATCCTTATTTTATGTTGGGACATTTTAGAAACTAAAACCAAACAAGGAGCACCTCTGTCTGTGATACCTGGAGAGCAAGAGCATCTCTGGTCCGTGCAGAGCGGAGCTCATTCCCCTGTGCAAGCAGGGTGGCAGTGCCAGCAGTGGAGGGAGAGCTCAGCTCTCTAGCTGCACAGGCACCTAGTTCTTACCTAGTTTGACCCAGGTTAAGTGTTAATACTCCTCAGGACCCGGGCCTGGCTGGTCTGCTGGGGTTTGCAAAGAAGCCAGTCTGATCCAAATGTCTTTGCAGCCAGTGGAAAGGCTCCGAGTGGGTTTTGAGTCATGGTCAGGAAACACGGGATATCCTGAACAGATGAATCCATGGGGTTTTCAGTTTATAAAAATGTTCCATTGAGCAAAACTTACTGGATCCTTACTGTAGGCTGGAGCCAGTTTCCATGTAAATTTATCAGGGGCATTGCATTTGTACTTTTTCAAGAATGCAGTGGCCTCACTGGCCTCATAAGAAGAACAAGAGAGAATACAAAGTCATGCATAGTTTCCAGGGTGTCATCTTGGGTTTTTTTCCCCTAACAAACAAGACTTCACTGGCCAAATCTGGTATTGCTGATGGTATAGGCCTGCCTGGTTGAGGTTCACCTCAGTCCTAAATCTGTGCTGTAAGAACCAGGGATTACCAACATGGGAGTAAAAACCTTGGTAGCTCAGAGCTTCTGATCAGAACTTATAGAAGAGCCCCACACAAGGCTGCCCTGGAAGCGCTTTCATTAGTACATTGGTTTCTTGGCTCTCCTCCATGTATACCAAGGTCTAAGTGGAACATGTCCGTGGGGGAGGTGTTGGGTAACAGAAGTGATGTTTCATCCCTCACTCTCAGTGCTCTTGCAAAGGGAAAGATCATCTTGTGATCAAGGCACAAGACCAGGAGTCAGCCAATCTGGGTTATTGCAAGGTTTGATTTGCCAATATCAGCTAACTGTTCTGACACCCTGAAAGCAGAGGTGCTCAGGGAATGTGCTGGTTGCCCTGTGCCACAATCACAGTGTATTTTGGGGTTCTTGTGCTGTTCTTGATGAATGCTTGACGGATTTAGCAAAATAATTTACCATTGATGAACTCCACTGCGATGAAGCCAAGGGACATTCAGTAGCCTTAGCCTGAGGTTTTTGAAAATGGCTTTCAGGACTGATTTATAAGAGCTAATGGAGGGAGGAAGATGGAGCAGATCTGAACAGCCAGTCTCCGCGTGCATCCCAAGCAAGAGAGCACACACGGTGCTCGTCTCACCATGAAACCCTGTGCTCGAGGTAATGAAAATCATATCCATCTTCTGAAGGTTAGCAGATCATCTTTCCTAATGCAGAAATCCCACTGCATGGCATCTGTCCTGCTCTAGGTACACACAGGAGCCATGTTGCTGCGCATGTGTGCCTGCATACGTGACATGTGCTTGGGCCATGCCATGCTGGAGAGACCACAGACATCTGCTTCCTGGTGAGGTGTGTTTGGGCACAAGGTGTCATCTCATCCCTTCCCATTCTGGGACTTTCCCTGACTCCAGTCACAGGGGAGAAGAGGACAACACATCTGACCAAGCTTGTCTTCTGATGTCCATGGGGTGTGAGAAATGCTGCCTGAGGTCCCTATGTAGTCACCAGGGAGTAATAGGACTTCTGTAGGCAGGGTCAAATGCTTCTCTTCCCCTTGCAGACTGAAGCAAAAGGATCCCAGCTTACATATTTAGGTGCAGAGCCTGAATGGCTGGGGGTCCTCTGGAGCACTGAGCCCAGCGCCTGTACGTGTTGCTGATCATGGACTCTTCTGCTGCATCGTCTGGCAACAAGCCGTAGCACAGTCTTCAAGTGCTTGAGCTAGATCCCTGCCTTGCCACCAGCATCTGCGATGGGTCCTGGCACAGGAGACTGCTCAGTTTTTCCTAAATCTGGCTGAACCGTCTCCTGGGAAATGGGAGTCAGCTTGCTTGCTATCCTGCTTGCATCAGTCGCAGAGTGGCAGGTGGGAAGTCAAAGTCCCTCTTTAGCTGAAGGCATACAGAGGAGCTTTCGCCCACAAAATGTACAGGGTTTGAAAATTTCATGGGGAAAAAAAGGATATTTCCTTATAGGGGGAAACAGATCAAATTCAATAAATCATATCACTTCCTCTGTGCCCTCTTTTCAGGTACAGGCTTGAGGAGCGGGGAAAGAGAGAAAGGAGGGAGAAACTCCAGCTGGAAAGGTCCTGCATGGCGTTCCAAGGCAGGAAGAGCCCAAGTGATAGTCCCTCCGTGGCAAAGGGCTGTGCTGTGCCGCACGTGGTGCTCTGGCTGCGGGCACCTCCTCGTGCTGCCCCATCCAAACCACCAGTCTTGTGATTTCTTTATTTTTAATTCTTCTTATTTAAGTCCCATGATTTTATTTTCACTGCCTTGGGGAATGAAGGCAGGGAACAGCACAGGGTCTGTACTGCAGTGGTTGTCTGGGTGTCGTGGGCCATAATCTGACATTTAAGTGATGAGGCACTGCCATCCAGGCTGCAGAAATCAGATCCTGTAGTAAGTGGTGGGTTGTGCAGTTCTAGTGAAGCTGCGTTTTCAGCATAACTACTGGTTTCACTTCACTGTTTCACTTCTTGCCTTCTCTTTATCCAAGCAGTGAAAATCAATCAGTCATCAGCCTAACAGCAGAAATTGTGGCATTGTGTTCACATTAGGGCAGTTGCTAAGACATCTTGGTGGAGTAGAAGAATGTACTTGGCTAATGACAGGTAAAGATTAAATCCTGCATCATGCTGAGCTTCCAGAACTGAAGGGATTACAGTATTTCTGGGTAATTTTAATAGCACTGAGAGATAGTTTTAAACTTACATGGTGCTTTTCATATTAAAAAGTCCCAGAGCACTTTGTTGGCAGAATTTGATACAGGAACTGTCCATAGAGATACAATATGCCAATTGAGTGATGGCACCAGCAATAAAAGTAAAGAAAACCCTTACATTCTGAACACAGGGGAAAGGGGACAGACATAAGTATATATTCACCCACCCACATTGTGTGCCCTCATGAGAGATGCAAGAACAAGCAGTCATTTCTAAATGTGCAAGCAAGGCCAGAAACGCCCCTGTGTGCCCACTGACCCGCTGCTGTCCTCCTCCTGTGCCAGCTTGCCCAGCTTCCCCATCTCACTTCCCCCGTGGGACACTGGTGCTTGCAGTTCCCCTGCAGCCAGGCTGACCTGGAAGTCTTCCGTCCTCTGAGTCACTGTTCTCCACCTCAGCTGCCCTCTGTACATGGCTGCTATCAGGCTCTGGGGGTTTCCTGTGCCTTGCAATTGGAAAGAAGCAAGATAGGTCAGTGGTGGCAAGGGATGGTGGATCATGAGTGTCCCATGGGTGATGCGGCTGTGCTGCTGCCTTGTCTGATCCTGCCGGCGCTGGTGGCATTGCTACAGCTCTGTGGCAGGACACAGTGCACTGGAGAAGTTGTACATGAGCAAAAGGTGCCTCTCAAGCCGGTAAGAAAAGTACCACAAACAGTTGGTTGTCCTGTGGTGGGGTGGAATGCAGGTCAGGCCTTCCTTTGGCTGCTTGCATCTTGTTTTCAGTTGGAGCCAGAGGCAGGAGTTGATTCCTGACTTGGGAATGCTGTGTGTATGCCACCTGACCAAGGATGAGGCTATTGCTTCAACTGTGCGAGCTCAGCACTGCTCTGCACTGATGTCTGTCTGGACGGAAGGCATGCATGTTGCACCCACCTCTTCACAAACTGCACAGTGTCTTCTCCTACCTTGAAGAGCATCATCATTCAGGCGATTTGGGGAACACCACTAGCATCAGTTAATCAGGAGCAGCCATCTCGAAGCAGTACCCATCATTGCCCCAACTTTAACACACGTTGGGGTTACGTTTGAAGAGTTCAAGTAACTCCTGGGTGAGGCTGCAGTTCAAGCACGCCACAGCTCATCTCCTGCAACTTTCTTCACCACTTTTCTCAAGAGCACGCAGAATGGAAATAGAAGCTCCTGCCAGGGAATTTCCACCCCACATCAGTAACATTTGAGTCGTGGGAATGAGATGCCAAAAGAGTAACGTTACTTTTTTGTCTGGAAAGTTGGCTGTGTGGATGTGTGATTTGGTGGTGGGTGTGGTGACCCCGGCACTGCACAGACTCATGCTCGTAAACGTTGCTAAGTGATTAGTAAAATGACAGCCAGGGCTGACCGTAGGAGAGGCAAGAGCACCGTCAAAGTGAGTGCAGAATGTGCTTCAAGATTGTTCAATGGTTAAAGGAGGTTTCAGAGTTTTCTTTGCAAGCAGAATTATTTGTGTTTTAAAAGTCCATAATAAAACTATAGAGCTCCCACTACCTTTCTGAGGAAGTTACTTTCTGATGAATAGTTTGTTATCCAAAATACACAAGCCTCGGAGGAGGTCATGGCAGTCAGGTGAACTGGTCCTGTTACTCAGCACACTGACACTCTCAGAGGGGTTTCACTGGAAATCTGGAGGAGGTTTCATGATGGAAGATGGGCTAAATAAAGGTCTTCCACCTCCATAATTCCGGCAGCTGAATTTCAGCACAGTATCTAGTCACAATGTGACATGGCTTCTCATATTGAAAGCTAACCTTAAACCTCTCTAATTTTGGTGATGCAGAGTTGCAGCCAAAATGATTAATGGAGCAATCTCTGCTAAGGTGGGCTGTTCCTGAGGCTTCCTGGCTGATATTTCCCCTGTACCTAGCTGTGAAGATTATCTGAAATGAGTCCTGGGTTTGGTTAGCTGAGAGTGATAAAACTCATCTTTTAAAACCTGTCTTCAGGAAGTGCCTTGTGCTGTGCATTAGCACCCAGAGGGCTGACATTTGGATGACCACAGCACCAGACTGTCCAGCCCAGCACCATGATTTCCAGTGAAACTGGGGTTGTTGGAGGCATGGAGCCAGTCATGTCATGCTCTGGGCGTCCTGACAGCTCCTCATTGCTGGCTGGGAACAATACCACTGTTCCCAAGGGATGGCTAGCAAAAATCAGGGTATTTTAGTATTTCCGATGAGTTTTTAAAGAGTAGCCAAAATTGACGGGCTCCAGACAGCTGTTTATGCCGTGGGATGTTTTGTTACTATGTGCAGATCCTAATTCCCTGCTGCCTCAATGTAGTTATCAGTGGGAACAGGCCCAGATGCCCCTGGATGGCCCCCAAGCAGAGCTTGCCTGTTGCTCCCAATGTCTGAGCTGTGCAGCCAAGAGCATCAATAGTGTAGGTGTTGAGAAGGGGTTAATGAGGGCAGGAGCTGGCAATAGGGCTAGTGCCTGGAAGGGGATGCTGTTTGGGGGGAAGAGGAAAGCCTGTCTCTGGTGTAGGAGGGATGTGGAGGGTTGTTACTCTAATCAGAATAGATTAGGAGAGCAGGGCAGCAGGCGACGTCCGATCTTCTGGATCTGGTCTTCAAAGGGAGTTGCTTTTAAGGAGGACTTCCTCTGGGAGGAAGAGAAAAAGAGACATGGAAACGATCCAAACCCTCTGCTGAGAAAGAGGGTGAGGCCAGACAGGATTGATTTGGGACTTTATTTGGGTGTGCTTGGAATTGCCTAGGCCTGGGGAAGCACCAGGAGCCGGAGGATGCAGATAACCTGTGGGCAGAGGATACTGGCTGGAGCCAGGCCCCAGGCTGCTGACTGGAGGCTGAATCACACATCCACACCTGAGGAGAGCACCTTGCTGGCTGGAGCCACAGCAATCTTTGCTGAACTGTGCTTTTTCTCTGATGTAAATAGGAAATGACTTCTGCAGCCGAGTCTCTGTGGGCACAGGGCTATAAAAGGCACTGCCATTTTACATACCGCATCTGAGCTTGACAGAGAGGAAGGAGGCTTTGCTATTGCAGTCACATAGTTAATAAGCAAATATATGTGGCTCCATAGGGCCTGAATAACTTTTGGAAGCAAAGTAGTTATGAGGGCTGAGTTCCTTGCCTGCTCTAAGTGACTAAAAATAATTGGGTTTATTTCCCTTACAAACTCAGAGAACCCAAACGTTTCCGTATAACATACCTGACTCCAGCTCGTTGTCTTTGTAGCTTATGAAGAATGAACCTGATTCATCAGCTGCCCCTGGGCCTGGACAACCCTGATTTTTCTTACAGGTTTGTGTGTGCTGCCTCTGGCTGGGGCAAGACTTGGTAAGCCCTGAAACCTGGAGCCTCTTACTGTGGGAAGGAGCAATGAGGAAAAGAGATTGCTGTAGTGCAATTGCAGTTACAGCCTGTAATATGCAGGGGTTGGGTGGGATGAACCTAAGGGGCTCTTCTGGCTTCAACAGCTAAGAAACCCAAGTGGTGGGCTGTCTGTGGTGACCGTAAATAAAAGCCAAGGGGGCCCCTTTCCATGACAGCATATCATAAGGGTGTGATTCAGTGGCTTTCTAGAAATGTGAGGATCTAAAAGAAGTAAAGAAGGAAGTTTTCCTTCTCTGTCTCATTCTACATTAAGAAATAAGGCAACTTGGGTTCTCCCTTTAGGGAAAAGGGAAATTTGGCACAAGAAAGCCCCTCCCTACCTCGCACATCTCCGTACCACATGTCTCCGCTTCACTATTCACTTGTTTTGACATAAAGTACTTTCCCCCAAAAAATATTAGTCACAATTTTGGCTTCAGCTAGCCACCTCTTAGTCTTCCTTAAAACGTTTTGAAATGGGTGATGTTAGAAACGTGTGATGGCATTGGATAGGGGTGGGCGGGTTTAGCATTTGTGGAAGATTCTGCATTGAAGTTTGGGAACCCGAAAGCTGCTGCCTGTCTGGGCTGGGTAAGAGAGTCCCATAGGGCCTGCCAGAAGATCAGAGGGTCTTTGGTGGGTCCCTTGAATAAAACAAACTGTGAGGATGGCAAACCAGAACATCTGGTAATAGCTGTGGGGATGCGTATGTGAGTTTTGTCAATGGAGGCTGAAGAAGCCAGACTGATGACTGCAGCGTTAAGTTGACTAATCCGTGTTGATGGGTGTCAAATTTGAACTAGCTGCCTAAAGTCCTGGGTTTGAGCAGTAATTGCCTTATCAAGTAGTTCAGCACCAAGGGGAAGAAAAAATCCCCAAGTGCCATGTTGGATCAGATACAGGTTCCCAAGAGTTCCTGGGAAGCAAGGAGCAAGGGTTGTTTGAGTTAGAGCTGTAAAATCATAGTCCAGGCCTGTAGCATCTGCACACACAAGCAAGCTTGCAGTCGCTGTGGGATCCAGAATGAAATGAGCCCTGCCATCCCCATGTGCTTCCTCAAGTAATTATTACATGTGTTCCACCCTAATGAAAACCTGCTCCATTTTCTTGTCCCTCCGCTCTGCTGCTTTCTCCTCACGGCTGCTTCTTCAGAGCTTCTTTTTGTGAAACCCATCTGGCAAAAGGGCTTATATTTTATTTTTTAAAAGAGAAATCTTTGGAAATTGGTAGTTTTGCTGTGCATTATTATGCTCATAATCCTCTAATTTGGTAATAGGTCTCTAATCGTAGCCATGCAGAATGACGAGCAGCACCAGCCTGGAAAGGTGTCCCTCCGGGCTTCCCAGGCACAGCAGCCACAGCATGCCCTGATGGACCATTCATTCCATGGTTGCTCCCCAGGAAAGGCAGGGAGAAGATGCACCTTCTGGCATTACCAATAACGTAAAGCCATTCTTGGAACAGAATCAAACATAGATCATTGGTGAGAAACCCCTGAAACAAGGCCTTGCTGTGGGCTGCTCAAGGGTGGTTGCTGCAGGACAGTGCTGTGCTGGACAGCAGAGCAATGCAGGCCACAGATTTTAATGTGTCATCCTGGTTCAGATGTTCTCAGTGTAGCAGAGGAAAGAAGACAGTCTGAAGGGCTCCTGGCCCAGCCTTAGATCAGTGGTAAGACCATGTTTTGCGCATGTAAAGGATGTTTCAGCTGGCCAGCCCCTTCCATCAGCCGTAGCAGGCACAAATGTATGGTATTAAGATTTTAAAAATGCTTGTAAGGATAAAAGAAAAATAAAGGCCAGGTACATGCTGGGGCAGCAAACCCTGTTTCCAGACTCTGTGCCCAGCTTGGGGATGGTTGGACACCCAGAACGGGTGTTTGAGATATGAGGAGCAGCGGGAACAGGAGCCCTGCAGGTCCCTGGCCACACAGTGCTCCAGGCAAGGTCTGGTGCAGCAGTGACACAGAGCCTGTGGCAGTTGTAAAGGAGCCCTGTCAGCCCTGGGAAGAAGTGGTTTCCTATAAAGAACGGATCATTGGTGATGCTCCCAGCATCGGGGATGCAGGGCAGCAGCTCTCAGCTGGACTCTGGGGGTGCAGCATGTCCCCATGGGAGGAGATGGCCCTGGTCTGCATGGGAGTACATGTGACAGTCTCTGTTCTGTGGTGTTCTGGCATAATGCAGGGCTCTACAACTGATTTCTCTTAGCCTAAGCTAAACCCTGCAATGTCTATGCTGCACAGAAAGAGGAGGGAAAAAGGAAAACCTTTCAAGAAATATGTCTATAAATAGCAATTTAGCTTGACAACCCATTCCCTCGTGCGAAAAAGTCAACAGAAAACAACAAATACCATCCCTTTCCTATGGATACTTTCTGCTCAGGAGCTCTGTCAAGGCTGTCTCTTGTGCAGATGAGCTATCAGGATGCAGAGGAAGGTGCAGCCTGCAAGTGAGGCCCTCCAAGCTCCTAATTACAACCTGCTGTTCTTGGGGCTTATGCCCAGACTGCTCCTCTAACAGGATTTTTCCCACTTCCAACAGTGGAAAGAGGCAAATCAGTGCAAATATGCAGCTTGCTGAGTGTAATGTGTGGTGCTGAGCCACACCTTAGGAAAAAAGAAACAGAAAGGCACTTCCAGATTATTAGATCTGAAAGATCGCAGTAGCTGATTGGGTTCTGCATAGCCTGGCTTCCCTGGAAGGAAAGCTGCCCATCTGCTGGGGCTGGGGGCTGGTCAGGCAACTGGTAATTCCACCCCTATGAAAAGGTATGTGTCTTTACATCCTGCCACCCTGCCGGATTGCAAGGTTGTGGCAAGAGATATCAGCTGAGCCGAGCCCTGGGTAAACCCGTAGTAAGCACCGTGGAAAGGAGACTGGAGTAGATCTGGCTTAGGTTAGAAATGGGTTATATCCTCAATAACACTGTAAACTCAGTCCCAGTGTAGGAGAGGTGTACAGGAGAGGTTCCCCGTTAAGGAAAGCTGAAACGCGAGCCCCGACGGCCAAGCTGGAATCAGGGATGTCTTTACTCAGCACCGCAGCTTGGCTCAGACATCCCAGGGAAAGCTCCAAGTGAGGGACTAGAAATGCAGAGTAGGGTAAGATGAAAATGAGACAAAGTCATCACTTCCCAAAACCTTCACAGTGAAGGAAACACCTCCCACTGTCTGGAGGATCCATGGGAATATTATAATATTTGTTCCAAAAACATGACTGGGTGGATACAGAATTACTGACGCAGACACAAGCAGCTAATTGAATTCATACGTAGAAACTCTGGACACCATATGGCCTCAATAAAACGTGGGTCCATAGCTGTTTCTTAGCAGATGGTTATTCATTTCCATAATCTTAAATCGAAAGATCATTTTTATATCTGGAGATCAAAGGCATTTAATGTCTCCTTGGTCGAGGTTTATAAAACGAAACCTCTGTCCTCTTTTGACGTTATGTGTGAGGCAGACAGGGGTTTTCCCCTGAAACCTTTGCAGAGGTTCTGGGCAGCCACATCTGGGCAGCAGCTGCAGATGTTTGCAGCTCTTCAGGGCTGGGACTTTATTTTCATTAGGCGGACGTGCAGTTTATAAAAGGAGAAGGGACAGTTGCAATGAGCTTGTGTGGCCATTTATATTTCCCCAGACTGTTGGGATACAGCCCATGCGAACGTTTTGTGATGAAATTATCCTTTCTTCCCTTAGAAAAAAACCCTGGGAGCACTGTCTGACCTCTCGCATCCCATACTCCACCCTGCGGAGCGGTTGTGTGAAGCCAACTCTGGCTTCCCTGTGGGAGACGAACTGCGGAGGCACAAGGCAAGTCTCGGAGTCCTCTCAGCTGTGTGCAAGAGGGTGGGCGAGCGCTCGCCTCCAAGGCTGCACGTCAGTGCTGCTCCGCCGGCAGCCAGTGCAGGGGAGGAGAAGGGGGCGAGATGCATTTATGTGGAAAGTACTTCCACACCCACCAAAAACCCTCCAGGATAGACGTGATCTTTGCCACCTAAGAATGAAAGGTGTGTGGTTACTCAGAGCACCGTAGGTACAGGTTGCAACAAATTGAGTCCTGTTAATAAACCTCATTTCTACAGTGGCTACCTGCTGGCTGACAAGCAGTTCTCATCGGCGTGAAGGTGTAGCCGAAACGCACCTCCTCTGAGAACCCACACTGCTGGGGTGCGCTTTGCATTTCAAACACTGATGCATGCGGTTAATACGCGCACCATGATCGGCAGGCATCTCCGAGATGAGAACAAGCACTTCCCTGCTGGTGTGCAGGTATTGCCTGCCAGCCTCGCCGCCTCGGCTGCAGTATGGAAATGATCCTCCCCAGCAGACAGCAGAGTCCCACCTCGGTTCCCATTCACCTGGAGATGAAAGTGCTCTGGCTGCCAGTGTAGGCAGGGCAAAACTATTTAAAAACCTCATTAGAGAAAGTATTTGTGGAAGACAGCAACAGCCTCAGTTGTGGTTTGCTCCAGGACTTCTCAACCAGATCACTTCTGATACAGAGGGAAGGGCACTGTGAGAGACATTCCTGTCAACTAGTACTTCTTGTAGGGATGCCCTGGGTAGACTTTGCTGCCTTCTCTGTCCTGGTGGGCTTCATTTTCTACGTAAATATGGGCATGTTCTCCTCCAGGTGCTGTTTGGATGAGGAGCCTGACTGCAGCATGGCATCAGGGCTGCCGTGTGGTGCAGAGTGGTCCCGTTTTGTGACAGAGAAACGCAGTCAGCAAACTGTGCAGTATGTATGTAATCTTGATTAGGCACAAATCCACCATGAATATTGCCTATTCCATTTAATTCCCGCTTGTGCTTAATTCAGCTGAATTTGCAGCAGGAGTAATGCCCAAGCCACATCTGGCTTGTAATGCACATGGGATCAGACTGGGAGTTTGGGAGGAGGTGGATCTTGATGCAGAGGTTTGGCTTCTTATTTAGAAAATGACTGGTTACATTCTCCCACGGCTGCTCCAGACTATCCCAGAGCTTAATGATGTTCACGTCCAAGGGTTTTTTAAGTCTGCGTGACTAGGAAACTATCTCATGTCTATGGTTTGTCTGGCCTGTTAGGAAGGAGCCTGTGCACCTGCATTTCCCCCACCGCCTGCATTTCCTTTGCATCCCATTTATTCAAAGGGGCCAAATGTTTGTTAATCCTAACAAGTTAGAGTGCAAATAATCCCTTTTCCTCTTCCACTGTAGTCGGCATTGGCACATCTTAAGCAGCCCCCGGTCAATCAGGACAACTGCGGCTCTCAACCAGTCATATGGGGATGGACATCCTGCTCCCTCACAAGCAGGTTCTTGATCCCAAACAACCACACAAGCCTACAGGGACCAGGCTGGGCTAAGCAAGTCCACACACAGTATATGGGCTTGTTCTCCCTCATCTCCATCCAGGGGAGCTGACAGCACTCGTGCATAAGTTCAGCCGGGTTTCTCTCTGTGCTTCCTCCCATGGCACCGACTGAGCTGCCTGCCCTGTTTTGTCCCAGCCAGTTTCCCAGGCTGAGCCGCTGAGCTCTTCACCTCTGCCACCAACCCTGACAAACAGCCTTTGCTCTGCTGCTTAATGATATTTACGGTTTGAACTGAGTCCCCCTGACCTAATCAACGGGCGCCTTATACGCCATGAGCATGCAGATCACACAGACCTTGTCCAAGAGGCTTGAGGTTCAGAGGACAAGGTTTAACTCGTCCATGTCCTGAGATGAACTGTAGGAGCAACATACTCCTGGTCTCTTCTTCTGCCTGTTCTGGCTTCATTTTATTATTGGTTTTAGGGGGTGTGTAATTCTTTTAATCCAGTTAGCAAGTCCAGGATACTTTTTATGTTACTATTTACTCAGATGTAATGTAATTTGGCTCTGTGGCTGTTGTTACCTGCATCTCCCAGAAGGAACAAAATCTCCCTATACTGAACGCCTCAGTGGTGCTGATTCCTGCAGGGGGATGTGGATGCCAGCAAAGAAAAAGTAACGCTGTTGTTAAACGCTGTGGTATTTTCTAAGTCATAGAACTAAAGGCACCCTACTTTCTTTGCTTTGCATACTTGCAGAACACCGTCCTTTCTGCTTTTCAGATATGAAAGCCAAAGCAGAGAGACATCTGATGAGGCTTCATCGCTGACTCACTGTTTGATGTTAGGCAGAAGGAGGAATGTGATCAGATACCATTGTGCAAAGCATCCACCAGACAACTCTGTCACTCACAGAAGCAGCTGTGAGCAGGATGGGCTGGCAGCCTGGCTGTCCTGCCCTCAGCTGGCTCTGTGCCTCTCTCAGGCCATGGGCAACCCCTCGCCATCCCCACCTGAGTTCTGCAGAGAGAGCAGGGAGACATCACCTTGGGGATGACTTATACCATGCGCAGACAGAGGCTGAGGGCTGTGCTCCTGCCGGCAGGGTCAGCCAGCGGTGCGGGAGAGGCTGCAGCCCGCAGGGGTGTGCACGGATGTGCACGCCTGGAGTTCTTTCTCACGAGATGGTGCAACCCAGCTGGCGGGGAACTGGTTAAACAGCGTGAGCTCCTCGGCTGCCTGGGCTTGGCTGGCGGCACAAGGCAGGGCAGGATGTCACCGGGAAGCCGGCATGTTTTATTAAACAGAGTATCAAAGTGGGCTAAAGTCTCTTATTAATGTCCACAAATGCTGCCACTTCCAAACAGTTTCCACCTACATGTTCCTCCCACTGATGCGCTGGGTGCTGGCAAACATCTCTGCTCAAAGAGGGGAATGGCTTTCATTTGAATAGTCCTCAGGCAAGTTTCACTGAGCGGTGCCAGCATCATACCCGCAGTTCTCACGTGCCCGGCAGCCATCCAGGGCAGTGCCGGAGGGAGGGCCCTTCGCTTGCCCAGGACTCCACAGAGACAACAGCTCTCAATAGGTTTTCCCAGTGTTTTATCCAAGCAGCATCCATGGCAGCCTAAACCAATGTAATTAAGCAGCGATGGGTGCACATACTTGCAATATTAAATCTCGACTTAATCTAGCTTGTGGACGACTCCTTTCATCGTGGCAGCAAGCGTGGCCAGCTGTGCTATTGAGATAGTGAGTCACACATGCAACTGAAACCACCAGTTTTCAGCTTCTTCACAATTTGAGCTTCTCCAACTACCTGCAGGCTCCCAGGAGGACGAGGCGGAGCCCTGGTGGGTGTCAGACTGCTGCTCCTATCCTGTTAAGTCCCACATTGCCCCTTTTGGGACCCTGCCTTCAGCCGGTGGGTGCAGGCTCTCCTTCACATGCCTTAGACACTGTGGTTGGGAAGTGAGATGTGAGCTGCTCACCCTGGGCACTCCTGGCTTTATACATCCTGCACCGCCCAAGCTGCTGCACTACCACGGACCTAGGGCTGCAGGAAGGTGGTGGGTGTTTGATGTATGCCATCCCATGTAGCTGAGAGCACCATGCTGCCCACCGAGTGCTTTGAGGTCTGCCCATCTCAGAAGAGCCACCCCGTTTGCTGCGCACCCCGCTGTCCTAGGGACAGTTTGGCTCCTGCAGAAACTTTTCCTTCTGCAAAAAGTAATGGGTATTAATTGCCGAGGCCTCAAGGCCATCTGTCAGATGCTGAGGGCTGACCGCATCCGTGCAGCACCTCCCGTATGGCCCAGCCTCAGCATCCAGCCCTGGCTGCTGGGCCAAGACATGGCTGTTCTTTCACCTCCGGTGCCAGTAACCTGACACAGGATTGCTGGAAATGAGAGAGAGGGAGAGTCAGCGATTTGATTACAGGCCACAGGCACATGCCTGGCCTTCATGGATATATTAAGTAAGAGACATTTTAAAACAAAACCACCCTCAGTAACCTTATCGTAAGCTTGAATCCGCAACCCATCTGTTAACTCCCGGCGCTGCCCACATAGGCTTCGATCAGATGTCGGTGCCAGGGATTTTCAGAGTGTTTCCCCCTCAGATTGCTGTGGTCAGAAGGGGACAGTCCTGGGGAAGGGGCAGGTCCTGGGGCTCGAGCCTCCAGCCACCTTCAGCGCACCTTCAAAGAACCCAACCCCAAACCCTCGCCCCTCACTGCGCCTGTAAATAACTGCAAATCCCACTTGGACAGGAGCTGCGGCTGTCCTGTGACTCTCAGCCACTCTACCAGAAGCTCTCAGGAGACGTGCTGCTCCATGAATGGCTTTAGAAAATAAAGCCCTTTAAAACATTTTGCTACTGCCCTAATCGTGCATTGTAAAGGAACCCTCCACGTAGAAATAATTCAGCAAACACAGTCCAGAAGGCAAACTGATGATTGCATCAGCCCCAGCATATGAAAACTGATCCCCAGGAAAATGAAATCCAACTCTCCAGCAATCTAACTTGATACGCAAGAATGTAATAACTTCATTTGGATCCTCTTTTTAGGGGGACTCCTAAATCCTTGGCAACGTCCCTTAAGGTCATGAGCAAATCCTGATATGGAGAATTGTTTGGCAAGCATGGGAACAGTAAAAGGGCTAAATAATTGGGGATTACCTCTGACCCTGATCTGTAGCTCACCACCCACTGCAGGAATGCACCGAATATCTGAAAGAGCATGCAGGAGTCAGGCAATCCATGGGCATGAAGCTGTCCACGTACACTTGAAGTCTGAACTTAAAATGCAGAGCAGGTTGGCCCTGCACCTCATTTTTCATCAGCAATCAGCTGCAGCAAGCTCTAATTATTTCTGGTGCCTTGGACAGAGGGTCAGTGATGGGACAGGTTAAAAATTGTATGGGCTTTTTTCACCCTTTGTGTGGAAAGTAACAGCTTGGGCCTTCAGGGCAGAGAGAGAAGGAATCATTTGATTCAGTCCCTGCTCCTAGCGGTGGTTACTGAACTGAAGGAAAGGGACAAATACATCACTTCCATTTTTCCTGATAGTTATTGCTGAGTTTGTCCAGCACCTGTATGAAAGACAGTCTCTGCTTTGGGAAGTCCACAGCCCAGCACTGTGATCATTTGTACTCAGTGCTCCATGTCAGTCCGTGAGCCCTCTCCTTGCGGCAAGCTGGCCCTGCAGCAGAGCCTCAGGGCCCATGAGCGGATCATGGCCATAATCGCCAGGTTTGCAGGCTCAGACAAATACCGAGGAGACCGCATCCAGTGGGACAGCCGAAGCACTGGCTTTTTGGGAGCTCCGTGTCGCTGCTAGGTTGTTTATGCTGGAGAACCAGCTGGGATCTTGTAAAGAGGTTTTGGGGGGTTTATAAACCTTACATCTGTGGCTAGTGGGTTTCTGCAAGGCAATGACTTTCCCGAGGATTCCTCCTGGTACTGACACGCAGCTTTAGATAGCATCGAGCCTTAAAATGCCTGTCTCCATCGCTCGTGTAAAATGTCCCTGTGTTCTCACATAATACCTCCTGACCTCAGATTCCTCCGGGAGTGGAGCAGCCATGGCTCCGCAGGCGATAGCAGAGGCTCTGTGCTGGAGCTCTGCTATTACCTTATCTTGGTAAACGCACCGTTTATCTGGTGAGCTTGCCCCTACTTGTTCAGCGTTCCTTCCGTGGGGAAAATGACCACAGCCCTTGCAGGGAGGGGGCTGCTTTGGCAGACACACGCTGTTGTAACCAACACAGCGCTCCACGTCTCGCAGCAGCCGGCACGCAGGAATCCCAGATGCTTCGCAGAAGCATGGGAAGTCCTCAACTTCTCCGTGCGATGCCGCCGCTTGCCTGTCACCGTTTTCTGAGCGACTCCCTGTCATTTCCCCCCATGTTTCCGAAGTTCGGGGGCTGCAGATGTAACTCGTGTCTGTGTTCGTGGGCTGGGGGGAAGGGAGCTCGCTAAACCCAGCGACCGCTGCGTCAGCGGGAGCGCCCTCGGCTCAGATTCAAGGCCGGTTTCCCTCCCCCCCCCCCCCCCCCGGAAGGGCAGCGGGCCCACGGGGCTCGTTGGGGCGGGGATGCCCGAAGCGGGGGGGGGGGGGGGGGGGGGGGTGCGCTGCCTCCGGGACCCCGCCCCCCCCCCCCCCCCCCCCCCGGTCCCGGTGCGGTCCCACCCCCCGGCACGTTGCGCGGCGGTGGCGGCGCTGCCGACACGTGAGGCTCATGTGACGGGGGGCGGCGGGCCCGCCCCGGCGGCCGCCAGACGTGCCGGCAGTCACAGGGTAGCGCACGTCGCTCCCGTCCACCCACTCGCCCGCATTTAACCCGGCGCGCCGCCGCCCGCCGCTCCTCAGCCCGCGCGGCGCGGACGCGGCATGAGCAGCCCGGCCTGAGCACCGCCCGCCCGCCCCGCTCCGCTCCGCGCACCGCGCTCCGCTCACCCCGCACCGCCGCTATGGAGCGGATCCCCAGCGCGCAGCCCCCGCCGGGCTGCCTGGGCAAGCTGCCCGCCCTGGACAGCGGCGACATGCCGGGGTAAGCGGCGGCGGGAGCGAGGGGGGAGGAGAAGGAGGAGCGGCGGCCCCGCCGCGGCCCCCCGGGGAACGGGGATAATATCGGTGCTTTCGTTTCGCCCGTGCAGGCTGGACTTCGCGCACATGTACCAAGTTTACAAGCCCAGGAGGGGGTTAAAGAGGAGCGAGGACAACAAGGTATCTTGGGGGCTGCGCGCCGGCTCGCCCCGGGAGGGCTCGGGAGGGGCTGACAACGGGGGGACCCCATCGAGGCGGGAGCGATGGGCGCGCTGACCCGCTCCCGCCGGCTTTGCAGGAGACCTACAAGCTGCCGCACCGGCTGATAGAGAAGAAGAGGCGCGACCGGATTAACGAGTGCATCGCCCAGCTGAAGGACCTGCTGCCGGAGCACCTCAAGCTGACGGTACGCGGGAGCAGGGACAGGGCGCCCGCCGCAGCGGCTGGGTCTTTGCCCAGGGTTTGGGGTTAACTCGCTTGCTTGTCCTCTTTTTCTTTGCCCGTTGTGTCAGGTGCCCCGTGGTGCCGCTCTCCCGCTCCGGGCGGTGAACCCGTCCCAAACTTTCCCGGGAGTGGAGCCCTCAAGTGGGTTCCTGTGGTGGCAGGTTCCTGCGGCGCTGGGCTCCCCGGCCGGGTCCCTCCACTGGGATCATGATGCCAGCAGGGCAGCGGGACAGATAAATAAAAGACTTCCTTTTGAGCTATGTGGCCAGTCTGAAAATACCCGCAGGATTCCATGACAGCCTTTTCTAGAGGCAGCTTTTTAACTTATTTTCATGGAATATCATCCTTCATAGTCCTGTACCGTTCAGGATCAAGGCACTGCCCTTAAGCCCCGAAAAACCAGCCTGCGTCTGTCCTCCCTCTGTCACTCGGGGGGCACTGGCAGCCCCATCAGGCTGCTGCGTGTGTGGCCAGCCCCACAGCACTCACTAACCTGTCCCTTTGCTTTCAGACTCTAGGTCATTTGGAGAAGGCTGTGGTTCTGGAGCTCACCTTGAAGCATGTGAAAGCACTAACCAATCTCATCGAGCAGCAGCAGCAGAAAATAATTGCTTTGCAGAATGGTTTACAAGCGGGTGAGTATTCAAATTGTATCCTGCGAGATACTGCGTTTGCTTGATGGACTTTCTCCCGGAGTCTTTGAAATGCAGTTGTGACACTTTGTTCCTCAGCAGGGAGGAGGCAGGAGCTCTTGCCTTTAATCGCCATCCTTTTCTCTTCCTTTGCTTATGGGCTTTGGCAAAAAAAGATGCATTTCTCAATGCGGTCAGTGTAGAGTGAGTGTCCTGTGGAGTTGTTTTGAAAATAAATTGGATTCTGAGTAGTTTTATTTAAAGCCCAGGTTTGCTGTGAGGTTCTCTCCAAAGCCATTCAGATCTTTCTGTTTGAGTTCATGAGCTTTGGATCAAACCCGGTTTTGTTTGTTTTCTGAACGTACACACATACTGCTTTTTACGCACACCTTTTTTAGGTGTCTGTCTTTATAAATGAGCTAGTCTGTGCTCGGCAGGCAAAGAGGGGACCCGGTGCATCAGCTTATCATGCTTTAGATGCACTTCCTCCTCCTGTTTTCACATGTGGCACTCACGTGAATCTGATAAAGTAAAATGTAGTTTTTCTGAAGGGCCTTCCACTGCTCCAGCAGCCACAGGGAGTGCAATAGAGCTTTCAGCTGAAGCAAAATCACCCAAGGTTAGGGAGCTGCCGGTGGGTAGATGTGCCCCAGGAGCTCTGTGCCTGGAGGTGGAGGGTGAGGTGCGCTCTGCCTTCCCCAGGGCGTTTCCCAGAGGAGACACTGGCTTGACTCACTCTTGTGCTCCGTGCTCCAGCACCTGTTGAGGGTGGCATAGATGGTAAATGCAGAGCTCAGAACTAAGTTTAAAGTTACTATGGAAAAGCAGACAGATGGATGCTCAAATAAAAATGTAGAGGGAATCGGGGGAATGCATGCAAAGTTCAGGCTGACCGTCAAGTTCGCCTCTGTAGCCGTGCTGTAACTGAAGTTCAGTGCTGCCTCCAGCCCACCTTGGAGATGGTAATGGAACTATTTAGCACGTTGTTAATTTTTAATTCCTTTCTGTTAATGTTTCCTCAGGTGACCTGTCATCAAGAAACCTCGATTCCAGCCAGGAAATGTTTCGATCCGGTTTCCAGATGTGTGCCAAGGAAATGCTGCAATACCTGGCAAAGCACGAGAATGGCAAGGACCTGAAGTCGTCCCAGCTGGTCAGCCATCTGCACCGAATGGCCTCTGAGGTGCTCCAAGGCGGAGCCGGCCGCAAGTCCGGAGACATCCCTCCTAAAATGGTGGACTTGAAAGAGAAGCCCATCTCCTTGGCCACAGTGGCGGAGGGACACGGGAAAAACTGCGTGCCTGTGATCCAGAGGACATTTGCTCACTCCAGCGGGGAGCAGAGCGGCAGCGACACGGACACGGACAGCGGGTACGGGGGAGAGCTGGAGAAAAGTGACTCCAAATCCGAACAGCAGTATTTCAAAAAGGATACTGAACTCAAGTACGCTGTCCAGGAGAGAATAAGCTCTATTAAGCAAGAGACTGAGGACCCGCCGGCCAAAAGGAGCAGGCTGGAGCCACCGGAGGACGAGAGCCCTTTTGGCAGCGACATGATGGGCTCTTCCAGCAGCTTCCTGGGGCCTCATGCTCACCAGCCTCCCTTGTGCCTGCCTTTCTATTTGATCCCACCATCGGCAACAGCCTATCTGCCCATGCTGGAGAAGTGCTGGTACCCGGCGTCCGTACCTGTCTTGTACCCCAGCCTCCCAGCCTCTGCCGCAGCGCTTACGGGGTTCATGAACCCCGATAAAATCTCCCCACCTCTGCTGATGCCCCAGAGACTCCCTTCTCCCATACCGGCCCATTCCCCTCTCGACTCCTCGGCTCTGCTTCAAGCTTTGAAGCAGATTCCTCCTTTGAACTTGGAAACCAAAGACTAAGCGCAGTGTGACGTTTTTGTTTAAGTTGGTTTTTGTTTTGTTTCGTTTTAGTTTGAGACTTTCACTTTTATATATTGGCTGGACTGAGGTGTGGGGATGAGGTTCACTGCACGTAGGAAGCTAAATCCCCTTTTCTCTGGCTTGTCAGGTAGCTTGGAGGAAGATGAAGGATGCGCCCAGGTTAGCGATTCAGAACTACTTCCAGGAGAAATACAGAAAAAGAAGGGTTTTGTGCTTTACCCCTTACCTTCTTCCCTCTCCACATCTACAAAATAACAGTTGACTTGGTCAGCTGCGACTCTATTGCAAAGCTGTGAAGAAATATTCCATTAGGCAGACTCGGGTTTAGGGTCTGTGAATATAAAAACACGGTACTTCTCATTAAAAGGCTTTCAAGGCCGCAGCCCCACTGCTGGTAGTTTGAGCTGAACTGATTCAGTGCCCCATCAGCCACCAGTGCCCAAGTGACGGGCGCGGTTGGTGCAGTGGTGGTGGCAGTGCCACCAAAAGCACAGGAGCAGCGGACACTGCTTGGTCATGCACAGTCAGGTAGACTTAAGACGGGTTTTCTCCACACCTCTGGCTGATATATATATATTTTTTTTTAAGAAATAAAAGGTAGATGCTGCTTGGAAGCTTTACATGGCGTACATCTAATAAATAAATTAACACGCGCCCCTTCCTGTAACTGGAGCTGCTAGTTTGGGCCGGGTAGGGGAGAAAATACCCCAAGGATCTCTTGGCTTGTTGCACCTGACTCCAGGCCTCTCTCGCTGCTGCTGTACAGTTCCACCGGGTCCGTGCTGGAAATCAGGATGGTTTAATGAGCCCTGTCAGCAGGGGCCCAGCCTGTGAGCAGCTGCTTCCTGACTGGGGCGAGTCGAGAGCTTCATGCAAGAGGGAGCAATTCAGCCGGGGTCGACAGCGCGATGCCCGCTGAACGTGCCCCTGTCAGTGCCTTTGGACGATGAAAAGGCTGGGTTTTTCAAAGGAGTCCAATCCTGCTGGGGTTTGAGCATCTAAATTCCTTAGTCTCCTTGGCAAACCCTGGCCCGCATTACTGTATTGAAGAAAGAGGGTGAGGGTGTTGACGCTTGTCCCGTTAAACTGCGAGGGTCTTTCTCCGCAGAGGAACGTAATGTCCATTTTGGCTTCTTTTTTAATGAAAGAAAGAACTTCGCTGCAAAATGCAGTGCCGGGGTTGGTTTTTGGTTTGGTTTTTTGGTTTTTTCTTACTGGTTTGGAGAACTTGTGTCCAGAAACCCTGTTGTATGGATTTTCATTTCGCCCTCCCATTGCACCAGCTGTTGAGATGCACTATGCTTGATTGCGGATTGTGTTCTGACGTTTATTTTGTCATTGGTTTTTTGGTTTTTTTTGGTATACAGTTGTTGCCTTTATTTGTAAAATCCTGTTATAAATATATATATTATATAAATATATTAAAAGGTAAAATGTTTCAGATGTCTATTATTTGTATAACTACTTGAGCATAAAGAAGTGATAAATATGAATGTATTCTTGTTCTGGGTTGTCTTTTTTCTGAAGAGAAGAATTTGTTTTTCTCTAGGGAGAGGTACAGTGTTTATATATTGGAGCCGCCTTCAAGGTGGGCTATTGTACATATTTTTATCTCGAGTAAATGTTAAGTAGTTGTTTAAAAATACTTAATAAAATAATTCTTTTCCTGTGGAAGATAAGGGTTTGCCTCCTGTGCTTTTGAATGTTTGTGCAGGGTCATTCCGTGTGCTCTGGTCCAGCACTCGATGGTGATCTCCTCGCTCCCCTGACAGCTCCTGCAGGGTCCCATTACCCGCGTCCCCAGGGTTATTTATTTAACTCCCTTGGCATCCGCAGGGATTTTTTGCCTTCCCAGTCCTGAGGGAGGTGCCAGGAGAGCCCGGCTGGCTTCTCTGCTTTCTCCTTATTCCACTTCGCACTCCCTGGGCCTGGTTTTTTGGCTCATTCACCCCAAGCTCTGGGGGGAGTGGGGAGAAGGCAGCCCCTCACCATAGAGGCTGCGTCTTCCTTTCAGGCTTTGCGCATTATCTGGAGAAGGGAAGGATGGGCTTTCCATGAATAGTGGGTTTGCTTTGCCAGTGTCCCTCAGACCTGCAATGGAGCCTCACAAAGCCTCTGTGCTGCAGGATAGGGATGGTGCCCGCCCTCCCTGAGGGGCACAGGGGATGCTGGTGCACGGCTGTCCTGGCTGGCAGGGACCAGGAGTACCCTGCTCTGCCTGCATTGTCACAGTTGGGGAAAGCCCCAGTGGCTTCTGTGATGGCCCTGTTTGGCTGGGAGGGATGGCCACAGTGCTGCTGCTGAGCTGGATCCTGCCTCTGCTGGGAAGGAACCCATGCCACCCGGCACGCTGCTCCCGTGTGCTCCTGTGACTGTTTTGCTGGTGCTGCAGGCAGCGGTGAGATGCCTGGTGCCTCTTATGCTGCTGCAGAATAGGCACAGGGGATATGGTACAGATCTGACCACTGACAGGCTCCTGTCCAGACTCCAGCAATAATGGATGATTTTTGGCTTCTGCACAAAGTGATGATGACCCCAAACCTCTCCCCACAGGCGAAGGATGGGTGCAGTTTGGCCCTGGTCCATGAGAGATGGGTGGGAGGACTCGGTTTCCCGGCGGTGCTGTGTACGTGTGGATGGGGCATGGGCACTTCTGCAGGATATTTCAGGTTTTCACAATGCAGATGAATCACAAACTGTGGTGTGCGGTTAAATGCCAGGCTAGGACAGTGCTCCTCCATCCTGGGCTGCAGCATCTCTGGGACACCACTGGAGGAGTAGCAGGCACCCAGGGGCTGCTGTTAGACTACAGTCAGCATCAACTTACGGTAACGTTAGCTTAACAAATGTTAGGAAAAAACATACAAGGCTGCTTGTATTAATTTGTTTGGGGCCTCTATAACTCCTGACGTTTATGTTGTGTTTGTTTTAATTAGGGCTAAATATTGATCTCACTGAAGATGACTCTAAGTAACCCCATTTTGGGGACAGCATTTGGTGCTCAGCGCAGCAGTGCTTCCAGCCTCGTTAATGGCTGGATTTCTGGCTCATTTCCACAGCTCTTGCTCCCCTTTGGTCTCCATCTTCTGACCCACCTCGTTGTCTGGTGGGAGGACTCACAGAAGCTCCAGATCCTTAGTCACGGAGGAGGAAGAAAATCGTAAAAAGGGAGCGTAAGAGATAAGGCTTATACAGGAAGCGGTGGCTAATTACGGGCTGGGGATTTTCTCTGCCGCCCTGGCCCGGCTCCAGTGGGACAGATGAGCTCTGCGGGGCAGAGCAGGGTCCAGCAACCCTTGGTTATCCCTGGCTGGCAGCACAGAGCAGGGGATGCACTGGCAGCAGCGCGGCACGGGGGATGCCCTGCCTGCAGACCCCCCGCGCTGCCCGCGCCTCCAGCAGCCCCTGCCCCGCGTCTGCCTGCTGCGGGGCTGCCCCATCCCACCGCGGCATCACCAAAGGGGCAGAGCCCCCGAGCTCCATCCCGGTGCCAAGAGGCGAGGGGCAATGCGGGCGGTCTGTGCGGAAGGTGCCGACCCCCGGCACGGCGCCGGGCCGTGGCAGCCCGTGCCGCGCCGCGCCGGCGGGGTGCGCTGAGTTCCCCGGACTTGTTTTCACGGTCTCACCCAGCTCTGACCTGCCTCAAATGTTGACACAATGTCACGTTTCCGACTGCAGTCTTTCATGTGCAGCCGGAGGCTAAATACGGCTGCTGGTTCCTGGAAAAAGACGTGCCTGGCACCCTTTCAGCAGAAACCCGATCCCCATGCAGGCTTGGCACAACAGCTGAATAACATGGCAATAACTCTTTCAGCAGCATTTCAACCCATAAATAGGGCTTCCCGAGCGACTCCTTGAAGCGAGGCAAGGAGGATACAATGATTTTTAGTGAAAAAAAGGCCAGAAAGAAGGAGCGAGGGTGCGTGAAAAGTGAGTACGAGGAGGCAGCCCGGTGCGGAGCAGATCGGAGGATGTCGTGGGGATGCTGAGCGTGGTTTGGTTATAACCCGAGTGCAGGGTTGCCTCAAAAGGAAAGAAACGCTCTCGAATTTTTTGCTCTGTCGGTCCCGTTTCATAGCAGCCCCACGGAGGCGGGATAGGAGCCTTCCTGAGGGCAAGGGCCCTTCCTAACCCCGGCCAGGACACACAGACACATAACTTTAGCTTTTCCCCACCTGTTTGGAAAGCTCCTGTAACCCAGTGCTATGGGACCGGGTGGTTTCACAGGCATGCACCCCGGGAGCTGCTTATTCGCATTATGCATGGACCGGGGCCTAAAATAATCTGCAGTGACGCACATTTTTTTTTTGCTGTGATTTTTTCTTTCCCCCTTCTTTTTTCCTGCTTTTCCAGGGCTCCATTTTCCTGAACGTGCCGTGACTTTTGAGGACCACGCATGGCTAACCAGCCCCAGGGCTCCCGAGCCCCTGAATCAGCACGTCCGCCTGCAGACGCGGAGCCGAGGGGGAGCGCTCCCCCCCGGCCGTGACACGGCCACGGCGGGGAGAAGTGCCCTTGTGCTCTGCCTTGGCTTTCATCTGCAAAGCGTGTAGCTGCAAGTGCCGCGTGTTTACAAATGCAGGCATTGCAAGATCCCTTGAACTGTGTCCTAGTACAAAAGAGGCTTTGAAACAAGAAACACGTTGTCATGGCATGTTCCAGGCCAGCAGCACCAGACTGAACCAGATAATTGCTGTTTCTGCTTTAGCTGCTTCATTGTGGAAAAAGCAGCAGGTCTTGAGCAAGTCTCTTTTTTTTCCCCTTTTAGACGTTTTTGGTGAGATACTCAGGATGGAAGGAGAAGGTCGGGAATGCCTGGGCAGAGGCGGGATGAGCCCGGCCTGTTCTTCAGGGCTGGAGGGAAATCACTGTGCTGTGCTCAGGTCATGTAACCGTAGCCTGTGGAGCTGGTGATGCTGACCCTCGCTATGCGACATGGGCTGTTCGTATTTTGTCACCCTGGCTCGTGGCGTGCTGCTGGAGCCAGGAGATGCAGCTCTCACAGCTCCCCCCATGCTCCCGGCTTTTCCCATTGCCCTTTTCCGGGTGCTTCATGGCACCCGAGAAATATCCAAACACCTCTCGGTGCCAACCAGCCCACTAAAGGGGCTGATTGTCCCCTACATTGAATGTCTGTTACCACCCTGGGCTTGATGGCTGGGCAGCAGTATGTCTGCACCTCTAGAAATGATGGGCATGATGGAGGGAGTGCCTGGACTCTCGTGCCCACATTCCCAAGGCACTGCACTGTTCTAAGAAACGGAGGGTAATATTTCTACTTGGCCCTTTGAAATAATTTATTTCTCATACATTTCTCTTTCTCCTGGGTGTGTTTTTGCTCTGGGCGCATCACTCTGTGGAGTCAGTTATTGCCATTATGCCCAGTGCCTTCAGAAGCAGTAAAGCTCTGGCTGGGAAGGGCTTTTCACTGCATGTGCCTTGTTTAAAACTGGGGAAGGGTGGGTAACAGCACACAGCTGAGGGAAACCAGAAGAGTTTGGGGCTAGTTTGCAAGAAGCAGCACCAAGGAATGCCTGAGAATAACAAGGTAGATCCCGTGTCTCCTGCAGTGTGTGCTGCTGCCCTGGGGAAAATGGGACCTGGATGGAGTCTGTTCCAGACTGGATGCTCCTGGTCGCCCCGTACCTGACTTGTTACGTCCACATGGAGTCACAATTCTGCCTGGGGCGTGGGATGCCGACAGTCCTGTGGCATGGCTGGGTTAAAGCAAGTCTGTTAAGGCAGGTGAGTGCCTGCTGCGGGATGCTGGACCCTCAGTCACCTCAGTGCTGCCCTATGCCCATGCGTGTCTGCCCTCCCCTGTGGCCGGGGAACCCTGCTCTGTGAGATGAGACAAGGGAAGAGCTGGGTCAACTGTCTGCAGCCTCAGGCTTGTCCCCAGAGGTCCATCTTACCTGCTCTCCTGACCTCTGTTTCTATTCCATCACACAGGATGGGACCCTGCTTTATTGTTTTCTGAACAACAGCTCAGGCTAAAGAAGGGTGGCAGCACTGTGGTCACCGGAGCTGTCACACAAAAAGGAGTAATTAGTTTTCTCTCTGCAATACAGCTTTATCTTTCCTTCAGCATGCGGTGCTGCTGGAAGTGTTGCCGTGTTCCCTTCTCCCGTGCGGGGCTCTCCTGGTAGCCTCGCTCTGTGCCTCCTTTTAGCGGCAGCTAGGAAAAAGGCAAAGATATATTCTGCTTTGAAAGGACTGATTAATATGCAAACAGTTGGGCCTGAAATATTACTTATCCTTGTCATAGGGCTCGTATTTGCACTTTTGCCTGGGGATGTGTACAACACGAATGTGGAGCTGAGCAGCTTACGGAAGATTTAACTCTTATTTCTATTCTTGACGCTGAATCATTAATAAGGTTATGCCCATGTTCAGGGCCTTTCCCAGAGCTCTCCTCCTGCTGCAGCAGGGGGTTGGAAACCTACTGGCAGAGCTTTACTTCAGCTATCGATTGGTGTGCAGCAGGGGGAATATTTCACCCCAACTGGAAGCAGCCACTGATGATTATCGCATGGTATTAGCACGTGTCATTGTGAAATTGGTGTGATTTGAGATGAAATGTGACCTATGGGCATAGGCAACCACATTGTATTGCTAACTGCATTACGGTGCATGGGGAATGCCAGGGCTTGGCGAGCTATTAGTGTTGCTGGTACCACACTGATTAAAAACCCCGGCTCGCTCTTGCTCCCATTGAAATCAGTGGGAGGTCTGTCATTGCCTTCAGTGAGTGCTGGACCGGATCCAGATTTCACTTCATAGTAAGCATTATTCCATAGGATTAAAGAGGCACAGGGAGTTGGATTCCTCTCCCTCGCTGAACTCTGCTGCTTAGATGTTTGCCTCGGAGCTGGCTGGGACACGAGGCACCCGACCTGGTTTCAGTGTCTACCCCAGGGAGCAGATGAGCAGTGTTTTCTCTGCTCTGCCTGCAACAGCCGTGTGAGCAGCTGCAGCAGTGCCAAGATACAATGCTCCCAAAGGTCAGCCAAGGATGTGGTGCTGCTATGGGGGTGTAGGCTAAATGTGAGGTGCTGGGCAACCCCCCTTGCACAACCTGGTACGGGGACAAGGCAGGCAGGGATTCCTGTAAGCATTGCCTGCACAGTCAAAGCATTTGGCCCTGCCAGCACACCAGAGTGCCGGTTCACAAATGAGAAAGCCCAAGCATGCCCCAGGAGCCTCGGAGGAGGCCCTGGCTCTGGTCAGGAGTCGGTTGGGGAGGGGTTTTCTCTGGTTCTTGATTTCAAACAGGCATTTGACCTCAAAGCCATACCGGCTGCTCTGAGGCTGAATTCCCCTTGCGGTGTGGGAGGGCTCCCCAGGGCACCGTGGCAGCTGCCAGCACGGATCCCACCACAGCCCTGCCTGTCCCCATCCCTGTCCCCACTGCGTGCCTGGCCCCAGTGGCCAAGCCTTTGGGTGGAGGATGAGTCAGGGCCCTGTGCAGGAAGGGCTGTGAAGGGAGGGGGTGGCAGTGACCCCCCCATTGCTGCTGGGGGACTGAAGCAATCTGTTTATCATGGAAAAATTGCTCTTTGCAGCAATTCAAATGGAAACTTCCCAGAATGAGTGCTGCAGAGCTTTCCTCTTGAATCACCGGCCCCGAAGAGATGCTTTCTAAGATGATGCCCTTGGTAAAGCCGTCATCGGCCTTGGTCGGGCCATGGTGGCTCCCTCCCGGCAGCACAGCTGGTCTTGGTCTCTCCTTGGGCCAGTTTCTAACAGAGCATCTCTGCTTGGTTTGATTGGATGGCAGTGTCTGATGCGCTAAAGCAGGTCCAGGAGTGCAGGAGCCCCTGAAGGCCACAGGCTGGGGCTCAGCTTGGGGGCTGAGCCTGGCTTTTGGTCTGCAGACTACAGCAGGGGCTTTCCCCAGGAGGGATAGGTTAGTGGGCACCAGCACTGAGGTGTCCCACAAACCACACACTTGGCTTGGAAGGCTAAAAGGCCAGAGGGTGCTGGTTCATCTGTCACCCCACACTGGGTGCTGGAAGGCTCTAGGGGTGACAGGTACCATGCTCACCTCAACTCGGGGACCACCCCAGGATGGAGGCTCTGACAGCAGCATCCACTGCCATCTCATGAAGGCCATATGCCTGTTTCCCCTGCCCGTTGGCTGCCCATCGCCCTTTTCCATGGTTTAGATGAGTATCCAAAGGTCATGGAGAACTCAACCTCTGCACAGCGGCTCACATAGCTGAATGAATAAGGCGTGAGTATGTGACGCCTGACTAATCCGCTCCTGTGTGCAAACCCATCGGGTGCTTTGCATCCAATGCTCACATGGCCACTGCAAAACCTGTGCTGGTGAGAGCACGGAGCACATGCATTGCCCACCATGCTGTGCTTTGCATGAGCCCCTCACCTGGCACATGGGACGCCCCTGGGACAGCTGGGGTGTCCTGGCAGCGCAGTGGGCACACTGCCTCTGCCGCAAGGTATTTCCGGGCCAGCATAACCACAAGTGCATGTAAAGCTCTGAGTTGTCAGCCTTGCAGATTGGGAAAAGATAACGAAGGAGCTGGGTGTTGCAAGGGGCGGGTACCCATGGAGCTGGGCACCAGCAGGGAGGACGCACAGGTTATGGTACCCCCCCAGCCACCCTTGGAGCAAAGCTGCCAGGGATTTTTCTGTGTTTATTCCTGTTGTCCTGCAGCGCTCATCCCCATAGTAACACAGCAGCCTGGCACTGCAGCACCTGGTGACGTTCCCTGGTCCCCAGGCAGGAACCAAGGATCTGTGAGGCCCATGCCGTACCCCAACACCTCAGTGGGACACACAGTCACAAGGCCAGCTTTCCTGTGCTTCCGAGCAGGGCGAGTTTTCACTGTGTCTCGGCAGCCCTGAAAAAGAAAGAAAGAAAGCCAAAACGGATGGCACAGGCGTGGGGCTGGCCAGGACCTGGTAGGAGCTTGCCCGTGGTGAAGGATGGCTGGTGGTGGCAGATGCTTGTCCCCAGGGCTGGTCCTTGGTGCCCACAGCAAGTAGTTGTGCCCGGGGCACTCTGGTGCTAACACAGTGCCAATAGCCAGCCAGGCACCTGCTCTGGCAGAGCCAGGTCAAGAGTGTGATGAGCACAAGCTCTGACTGCATTGCATTGGTGAGGCATGAGCCACAGGGGGGTTTTCCAGCTGCAGCCAGGCTCCAGCAAACACCTGGGCACTTGAGGTCAGGAGGCATTTGCAACAAAAGCTTTTTGAATCCAGGAGCGAGGCAAAGGTGTTTTTAAAGAGTGTGGCAAGACTGAGATCTCCATGCAGATCCCAAGCCGCTCGGAAGATGAGTCAAAGGATTCCTGGAACAATTACAGCTGCGAGGTGCAGCAGCACCAACGCATCCCCCATCAGCAGCACGGCCAGGCACCCTCAGCCAGCTGCTCGTGCTTTCCATTTAATAAGGCATATTAGGCAATTTCCCATTAAAAACGTTTATGGGAATATATAAATATTCACTTATACAGAGCTTGCCTGGCCCTTTGTGCGCAGAGTGGTGGAGAGAGTGACTTGAATTGTTATAAACCTATCAAGAAAGCTTGCGATGAAGCCTACTGCATGGCAAGGAGATGGATGTCCTGCAGCCCCAGTGGGGATCCAGGTCCTTCAGGCGCCAGGATGGGAGACCTTGCTCAGTGGGATGGTCTCTGAGCAGGACAAGGCCACCATGGGATGTGCACTGCATCTCCTGGTGCGCAGCTGCAGGCAGCGTGGGCAGGGTTTTCCCTCGTGTGATTTCCCTGTGCTGGCCGCAGGAAGAGCACGCACAGGCCCGATCTGGATTAAATCAAAGGAATTTTTTTTTCTTCATTTTCTGTCTTACGCACTGACCACCAAACCACATCCTTCGAGCCCGAGCCTGGTGCACTGAAACAAAAACTAGGCCACGGCTTTCTGCTCTTTCCTTTCTTTTCTTTCTTTTCTATCTTTCCCCTTAGTGCATCGGTTGGGTGCAAAGCTGGCACATACCTCTCCTCCAGCCCCTCGCTACTCCGCTCCCCATGGAGCCCAGTGCACCCCCATGGGATGGCCCCTTCCTAGGGCAGCCTGGTGTTTACACCACCCCCAGCAAACCACTTTCAGCTCCATGTAAAACCTGGGAACTATCCAGATTATGTCCACGGAGCACTGAGTCAGTGGGGAGCAAATGTAGAGGAATAATAAGAAATGATGTCCTGGCAGATTGTGTCATCAGGACCTAATAAGTTGCAGTGCAGGGGTTGTGCTCGGCTCTCACCCAACTGCATTAAGCAGCCGAGTGTTTTACAGTCTGACACTGAGATCAGAGCAAACTGGAGGTGACCCGTCAGCAAAGAGCCCCCCGTTGCTAGAAGGAGCTGTGGCTGTGGTGTGAGGCCGGTCCCCAGGCAGCATGGCCAGAGCAGGGCTTGCATCAGTCGCGATCTGCCTGCATAGGGAAGTTCTCACGTTTGCAGAACAGAGAGCAGCTTTATTGTTTTATTTTGCAAACCAAAACCAGCCGGGAGTTTCTGAAGTGTCTGCCATCCCCGCAGAGAGCTGTTTAGTCATGCCTGGTGTGTATGCATGTGAGACACAGTGTAGGGGAGGGAGTCTCTAGGACTTTGCAAAGATTAAAGATTTATGCTGACCCTTGAATATGATCCAAGGCTACTAATCTGTCCTGATCCTATCATCTGCTCAGGGTGGATCTATTTCACTTTCCTTTATGGTACTCCTGACTCACTCGACTCCCACTCCAGGCCAGTCAAGTGGGAATGGGAAGCACTACCACATATTTGTTTGGGTTTACATTTAAAGCTCTGGACCTGTAGTGGGTGCAGCTCATAAAGGAAACCAGTGTGGATAAGATATGGGCGAGCTGAATGCTTGGAAACCACTCCCAAACACAAGCTGAAGTGGTTTGAAATCAAGGTGGAGTGATGTACAGAAGGCACAATACTTGGCAGCTACGCCCAACGTGTGAGAAAGGCGTTTAAATCCAAGGTGGTAAGGTGGGCAGGGCATCCAGCATGCTTCTGAGGGAGGCAGCTTATTGTCTTTCAGGGTCTGTAACCTCTCCAGCAGAGAACTGGATACTGACACCCTCCACCTGCCCGCCCATGCTCTCCACTTCGCACCACCGGGCTGTGGGAAGCTGTGCTGGGGGTACTGCTTTCCCCCTGGCACTGCTCCACCTGAGAAATAGCTTGCTTAATGCTCCATCACCCCACAGTGAAACGCTTCTAATGGCTGCTGGGGATTTAGACCGAAAACCAAAATACAGACCTGATTTTGTGGAGGGCAGAGTAAATCTCCTCTGCCCTTGTGAAAAAAAAGAAGAGAAATAGGAGCTTTCCATTGCCCCAGCCCCCAGCTCTCCTCTGCCTCAGCCACACGTGTCAGACTTGGTCTGCATGAAGGCTGGGGATGCCAGAGCAGCTCGGCCCGCGTGCCAGCCGGGCCGGGATGGATAACACCCACCCAGGCACTGCCAGCAGTACCAGGGCCACGGGCAGGCAAGCAAACAGTATCAGTCATACGGACCTGGCCCGTGGCTGAACTGACCAGGAGAGGCAGAGTGCGGTGTATCCTGTTTCAGATCCCCTGGGACATCCTGTTCTCCTGATAGCTGATGATATGTAAATATAGCAAACGCAAAGCAAGGCACTTTCCTACCGTGCCTTACTCAGGCTGCATATAGAAAGGGGCTGAAACCTAGCAGCGCAGTTGGGAACACCCATCTGCAACTGTGAAATAGGCATCACGCTTTATTTTTAGTTTAAAATGAAGTTCCTGTTTGTAAGGCCAGAAGGGTTACAGGAAAAAAAAAAAAAAAAGAATGATGAAGCGGGATCATTTACTGCTATTTTTCTTTACACGTGTCCTTCCTTCCTTCCTCCCTCCTGAGAAATAGGATGTAGCACATCGCTGTTCCAGGCTGCAATATTCGCTCACAGGAACGGTGGTTTCTGCTCCCTCCGAAGAGGCCCATTATGCCTTGTGTAACAAAAGACACCAGCCTCCCAACCACACCAATTACCCTTGATTTCTAGTCGCTACATGAAGGCGCTTATCTCATGTAAATGAAACGCTGTCTTCACACTGACTCGCACTTCCTTTCTCTTTCATCAGAGTTTTGGGCTGCCCTGCCAGGCAGGGGTGAAAGGCAGGTCACGCAGTGGGACTGGGGAGCCCTCCCCATCTGATCAACCCAATCCCCCTCCTCCAGGCAGCTGATCAGCCCCAGCAGCCATGGGGCACACCGAAACAACGGGAAGCGTTCGGTCAGGTCAGCCAAATGAGCCTGTTTAACTAGCAAAGCCAAGCCCTAATTAGCCTGGTGTCTAACTCCTTGACCCAGCTCCCAGGCCCTGCATTTCTCCTGCAGGCAGGGGTCATGCAGACGCCGTGGAAGGAGAGCCGCAGGGATGCATTTTGGCAAGCACCCACACGTTTTATTCCCTCCCGTGCCCCAGAAGGGAAAGGTAATTGTGAGCTGACAGATGGGAGCCTGTGAGCTGCTGATGGGAATTCCCAGCTGAGGGGTTTCAAGAGTGGTGGGAGCTTTGGCGTATGGATTAGGTTGCTTATATATACTATAGTGTGAAGGAAACAGGCGGGTTTGCTAATTCCCTTGCACTTTAATTTAATAAAGTAGGATTTGTCTGGGGGGAAAGTGTAACAGTGGGATTTAAGCTGTGTGAGTCTCATGACTGGTGCTTGCCTAGTGGGGTGGGAAGAAGGGATGCATCGTTTGCATTCTGTCTCTCCTGTGTTCCTGTGTTTTTAAATACTATTTCTGAGTGCCCACAGCTTTGGATGAGCTTTATTTGGGATTAAGTTTATTAAAAGAATCTGTATGCAGATACTCACACTAAATTCTGCAGCCTAGTTTTTGAGAAACCAGTGTCCTGTGTCTGGGGAGAACGAAGACAGCTTGGTTTGCAGGTGCCTTATGTCAAGACTCACATAAGCTGAAGAAAGATAAAGAGGGGGATGGATGATGCACACAGGAAGAAGGGGCAAATTAGTATCTGATATAGCCTCTTTAGGGAAATGAGTTCCTTCTGGTTTTAATGAGAAAGTCCCCAATGGAAATTTTAAATCTGGATCTACATCAAATCCTCAGAGTTCAGGGAGCTCAGAACGAGGAGTTCGGTCCAGTCCATCACACGTCAGAGCTATCTGCAGAATTCGCATCCTAACATTTTTTTCCAGTCATGAATTCTGCCAAAGATGTGTGCTTGGATACGAGGTATTTTTCTTCTTTTTTCGTCCCTTTTACTAATTTAATTCCCAGACCTAAATCAAATTTTTCCATCTCAGCCTTCCACAAGCCTGGGATGCATTGCTTGCAGTTATTAAACTGTTACAGCTTCCCTATGCCCTGTATTGCAAGTTGAGCTGTTGGAGATGTTCACCTGGCTGCAATAGCAACAACTGAGTGAAGAAGAGGCCTCAAGGTTAGGCAGTGGGCTGGTTTATGGTCAAATGCAGACAAAGTTTTCTGATGTGCTAGTGAGCAGCTCATTACATTGCTCATGTCCTTATTTTCCTCATTATTGAAAGAGGATAAAGCCCAACCAATTATTGGGATATGCACAAATGTGCCATTGATGAGGGTCCCGGCAGATTTTCTGAGGAGCCTTGAAGCAGCAAGGCTCAAAAGCCACATGCTGGGATCTCCCTTATTTTTATTCTTTGCTGTTTTCTTCATTGTAGATAAGAGCTAATCAGAGTGATGCTCTCCAGCAGACTTTTGTGTATGGCATTACAGTAAAATCCTATATTTTCTTTCCTGCTCATGCATATAGAGCAGGAAGAACTAGGATGGCTGCAGACTATTTCTATTTTCAGATGATTTAGCCAAGGTAAAAACATCTGGATGGCTGAAAGAATAAGCATTTGATAGAAAATAACCTTAAAGCGCAGCTCTCTGACATGATGGCATACAAGGTGCTCGGCTTCCTGGGGTAGCTGCGCTCCATGAAATGCCAACAAGGAATGTAACTTCCAAAGGATACAACAAAGGACAATAAACACAACCAGAGCATGCAGACTCCAAAGCAAGAGAGACTGCAGAGCAGGCTGGGTGCTCCATGATGCACTCCCCTGGGTGCATTTCTGATCAAGAAATGGTTTCAGCATCAGCATACATAAAGTTCCTTCCATTCAGTTTAGGACTTCTACTAGGTGCAGAGGCAGTAAGTCCAGTATATGGTTGGTGTAACTCAGTGCAGCTCAGCTGACTTGGTTCATGTGAGGATGTTTGTACCTATAGATGTGTTGCTTCTTCCTCCACTGAAGCAAAGATGTCACCTGGGACTGAGCAGCTTCTCCACGCTGATGCTGTAGGACTGCAGCAGAGAGTGATACCCGAGCAAACACTCACAGCTCCTTGGGCATCACTTCATAGTATCTGGTCTGTGCTTGCAAGTGAAACTGCAGCTCCTAGCACCTAGGATGTGTGCTGACTGGCTGCCTGCTACGTTTGGGCACATCATTTCTCTCATCTCCGCCTCATCTTCCCTGACTGTACAATGCTTTATGAAGTATGAAGGACTTTGAATTTCACTGATTAAAAAGCATTAAATGAGACTATCTCAGCCTTCTAGCTTGATGTATGTTACCCAGCCACTATGGCTGGGAATAAATATTCCTCTGTTCTCCCATTTCAAAGTGGCACCCAGTTCCCAGGATTATCCTCCTCCCTTGTCCGTGACAACACTGGGGAAAAAACCTCAAGACGTTCCCACTGTGGTGGCTGGGGCTGACATATGCACATCGCGTTGCTGTTTGTGTTAATTCGTCTCTTGTTAACAGTTTATGGCCTATCAAATCCCTTGCATTGTATTTATTAATGTAATAAAAGAGAAGATTTACTGGACTCCACAGTGCCCATGTGCCCGGGGCGCTCTGGGGTGTGGGTGCCGGCGTTGCCAGGCTGGGGGCACATGCTGATCACGGAACCAGCCCTTGGTGAGGTTGGGGATGCAGGTGAGAGCGAGGACAAAGGCTTTAGGCAAGAAGACAGCTTTGGTGAGGTTGCATCCCCCTCTGCTGGAAAATCCAAGTAAAAGAAGAAGTGCGCCCGCAGGCCAGGGAGAAAACTGGGCTGAGAAAAAGAGGAAATAAATGTGCAAAGAAAGGAAGTGAGCTCCGGTCTCTCCCGTCTCACTTGTGTCAGGCTCCCCATCATGGGAATGGGCACGCGGGGCAGGGGCAGAGGCTGCTCAGCCAAAGGGGAGATGGATGGGGAGGAGCTGGGCATTGGGTGTCCCCATAGGAGTGACCTATGCAGGGGTTTGGGACACCACACTGGGTGACATCATGGGTCAGGCAGGTCCTGACTATGTGGCAAGCTCAGAGAGCAGGCAGAAAATCGTGAGCATAGCTAAGCAGAATTGCATAGACAAAGCCAGTGCTTTGATGCTGGATTTGTAGCCCAGGTGGTACTGAGGAGCCATGGCTGATGGGTGCTGAGATGCAAAATACCTTGGAGGGACTTAAATACATAAGGAAAGCTGAACCATAGGCACTTAAACTTGTCAGGAAGGGTGCTGCAGTCTATGGCTTCTTGCCATGTCGTGGTAGGGAGCCACACTTTGAACCAGAGGCTGCAGAGAATGCCTCGCTGGCTCGTCCTGATGGGTCACCTCTTATCCTCTGTGGCAGATACCAGTGGCTGTCAGGCAGTGTGTCAGAGGTGAAGGTGCTCTGAGGAAACAGGCAGCAGTGAGAGACATGCCAAGAAGCAGCAGGGAGCAGGGAGGGGGTTTCGTTTCTAGGCACGGATGTATGAAGGCACTTTGGCATACAGGCAGTTCCCTGGCACCCTCTCCTGCCAGGCTGCGAGGGCACACAGCTCCCTTACCCCAGGTACTGCTGCTGGACCTCGTTCTTTCTCCCTGCCAGCCCAGCAGGCTGGGACACAGGGCTCATGATAGCCCAAGTGGGGCGAGTGACTCCGGCGGCAGCAGGAGCTCATCACCATGGCCCCAAAGATCTCTAAGAAGTTGTTGCTATGGGCTTCCCCTTGATGCTGGCTTTCTCTACATTTGGCAGTACACGTGTCTGCACAGAGCTGGAGGCTCAGGGCTCTATGCCCTTCTTTCAGAGAGGCTCACTTGGAGACTGTTTGGGATTAGATTTAGCAGTGGAAGAATGGTTTTGTTTCTTTTTAGATTTAAAATCTAAATTACAGGAAAGGTGAAATGTGGTGACTGAGCTGGCAAAGGCCCTGACAGTGCAATAAATCTGCAAGCGTGGGCCTGGCTTTTGTGCAGGGGTCTGTGCAAGTGCCAAGGTCTCTGCTAATAAATCTGACTGGAGGACCAGGAGGAACCTTTTTTTTAACTTACTGCTAACAGCAGGCTCTTTTTTAACCATCATTTTTTCCCTGCTCCCTTCTGCTGATTCATGCTCCTGCTGCTTCGCCATGGGCAGAAGCCAGCATTCCTGAAGGTCATCACTAGCATGCAGCAGCTCACACTGCAAAGTGTTTGCCAGCATCTACAAAATCAAAATGCTAAAATGACTGTGATCATTTATATTTGCACTGTCAGTGATGGAAAATCTTACACCTTGCCAGCCTCATCGCTGCCACGTTTCCAGTCTGTTAGACTACTAGAAGGTAAAGCTGGGGCATGAAAGGTAATGCCTCCCTACAAACCTGACACCAGATCATTTTAGTGGCACAACAGCCTGAGGATTCTCCCCTGGGCTCACGTATAGGCAGTCCTCTTGGAGATCTGGAAAACCTAGGGTCCAAGCATGCACCCCTCTCACATACACCCAATCCCTTCTATGATCCCGTGACACTGGGAAATGAGATACTTGTGCTCACGTCAGGTTTCACGCAGGAGTCATGCCTCTGCTTGCAGCCTGGGGAAGAAGAGCTGTGCTTCACTCACTGGCACGTCCCTCCCCTTCTGTGTCTTTCCTCCCCAGACCATATGCTGTCTTGGACCACAGAAAAGAGGCAGGACTGAAAGGCACGCTAGCAGAATGTAAACATCTCTAGGAGAATAAGTTATGATTTAGTTTACAAGGCATGTCTCCCTCAATGGCAAAGGAATACTTCTGGTTCAGCTCCAGCAGTAACAGCACAATAGACAGGTTTCTTCTTCAGGAAAGCTGGGGGGGAAGACACAGTGAAATCCTTCACTCTCTTCTTCAGGTTCTTTAGTGAGTATTTATACTGTGGCAGTACCCGTAAGTCTTGCAAAACAGCAAGCCCTGAGTAAAACTACAGGAAGACACAGTGTTATAGGCTGTCTGGTGGATTTATAAATCATCAGTTACTTTAATGTCCATCTTTTTAGAGGCGACCACTAATCTTACCCTTTCCTTTAAGCATCTGTGACATAGGAATAACACATATCTCATATACACTATCATCTGCCTGTGTTTCTTTTGCTAAGATTTTAAATGGGACTTGAAAATGCAGAGCTGGAAGCAGACCCCACCTGCCGGTGCTGCGGGGCAAGGCTCCTGGGCAGCTGTACACACGGGTCCTCCCTAGCTTCCCCAGCTCAGAGAGCTGCTTTCCCCCGTGACAACACCCACAGTTTCTAAGGCATTTTACAAATGGCCATCTCAACCCTTCTGGGAAGAAAATGAGCTCCTAAACGAACTGACAGCACTAACAGGGTGTGCGTATTTGCCTCCTTAAAGTACAAAACCGGAATGAGCAGAAATGCAAAATCTCAGAGCAATATTAACATTATTATTTTGCTGTGGTTCCTTGCTCAGCTGCAGGGGAAAGTACCACACAGCAGGCTTCTGTAACTCATCAAATCAATTAGTGTCTTCGTCTGCATCAGCTAGTGGGAGTAGTTGGTAGCCAAAGACAAATTAAAGAAACGTCCAGTAAGATATTCTATTTTGAGAGGAGCTGTCCTATTTTCTCCTGCTAATAACAGACTCAAAACTCTGTGCACAATTTAGCTCGTTATTAGAACTAATTGGTGCCAGGCATTCCATCCTCTTTGATACGGCTAGCCATGGGTATGAAATTTTATGAGTTAATAAACCATAAAATGGATTAAGAACTTTCAAAGTGCAGTTCATATCACAGCTTAATTGGAAGGAGAATATTAGTTGGCTTTTTATGGATACAAAAGAAAACCATGTTTTGGGGTGGAAAAGCACATGCACAGCCACCTTCCCTGCCACCGGGGGGCTGGGTAATTTCTAATTGCAGTGCTACAGAGTAGTGGCATTTGATGGCAGGCACCTTCCACAAATGCTCCTCAGCATGCTGTGCAGCCCAAGAAGCCAAGGACAGGAAAAGGCTTTTCTCTCTGCATGTAGTACTTACTCCTTTGTGCTGAGAGAACCAATTAGTACAGCTCTCCCAAGGTCAGGAGCTGCCAAGCAGAAAAAGAGCAGTCAGGGTGGTGTGGCTCCTCCTGATGTGGCCAGCATAGCTGATGCCAGTCTACCATGTGGTCCCAGTGATTTTATACAAATCTCATTCTGGTTGCTTCTTTGCACCTCTTTTCCACTGTTTGAAGAGTACAATTATGTGTGTGTGTGTCCCTTTTCTTACTCATTGGCTGAGAAAAATAATGCAGCGTGATCTAGAGAATGCCCTGGCAGCAATGCAGGAGAACCCTTCGCAGGTGTCCCAGGCACAGCACATAGCCTCCGGTGCACTGCACGCAGCACTTGGCTGCCTGAAATCCATCGTCTGCATATGCTGCTGCTCACTCTTCATCAAGGAGCAGAAAGGCTACCTGCCAGCTGCATGCATTATATCATGGCCTGCCTGTGTTTAAAAGCAGTTCCTATATGATTTTTGTTAGTGAGGGACTAAACTAACTAAGCTATAACATTTCTCTGAGAAAAAAAAGGAAAAGGCCTGTTAGCTTCTGCTGGCACTGGGTTACACCTGGTGCTGTATTTGCTGCTCTTTACAAATATGAGCAATGCCGAACAATGCCAAAACCCCCAGATACTGTTTGTATTGCTTCATTGTGTGCTCTTATGCACTGTCTGAGCTGCTTGGCCCCCGTCTCTTCATTAATTAACCTCCACAAAACTACTTAACCTGCTTCCCCTGCTCCCCTTGGAGCTGAGATTTCTGTAACCAGGTAGTTCAGCCAGGGGCAACGGGGCAACAGAGACCAGCCTGTGCTGGTCCTTTCTCTCCCAGTGCGGTGCTGGGGTGGGGAGGAACAGCCTTTTGACTGCGTTGGGTGAGCCCTTTGGGGTTATGGAGGTTGCATGGCAAGGAGCGGGTGCCCCAAGAGTGGGTGAGTGTCTGGAGGCTGAGGGTTTCCAGCTTTGCCCAGACTACTTTGCACTTCAGTTCTCATTAAGGAGGAAGGTGCTCCTCAGCCTGACCCTGGTGCCCTGGAAAATGCTGCAGAATACTGAAGCACAGTGAGCTAACAAAGCACATCAGAGAGCTGTGACCCTGCTCTCACTCTTCACACAGCAGCTGAGGTCCTTACTATTTGTAACATATTTTGAGAACCATTGCAGGACAGTGAAAAACAGAAGTTGTTTTCCACCCTACTGACAACAAATCCTGTTTAATATCCATTAATATCTTTCAATTTCAGTCATGAAAGTTTTTCTGCAACATCATAAGAAATCCCAAAGAAAAAGATTGTATTTCAGGTGAATGGAAAACATTCCTTGTGCATCTCATAGGCTCAGCTCATGTCCCTCCTGCCCTGGCCTCACACTGGAAAAGTCACCCCTGAGCTACCTGGAAAGCTGGAGCTACACAATTTGTCAATGACAGAAACACTGGGATCCTCATCAATGTCCCATTGGGGGCAGATGTTTGGAGAGGTGTGGTATTTATTATGTACTTCAAGACGCTTAGAGCTTGTCAATCTGTATTGCCCCAATCACCTTTTGTTTTAAACTCATGCAGACGTGTGCAGGTTTGCCTTCTTGTTCTGTTCTTTGAAGCTAGGGGATTTCTAATCTTCACCTGCTATTGACTTTACTCTACAGAACTAGGCTTAATATGTCCAAGGATTAAAATGACCAGTTACAGTGCCCTGAACAGCAGAGCAGTGAGGTCCTCAGTAAAACACCTGAGAAAGCCTGTGCAAAATGCATGGATTCCTGGCAAAGCTCCTGGAGAACATCTGGTTACACGAGAGTAAGATCATGTGCAGTGATGTTTGTATTAGTTCTAAGACCACACTTGCTTTAAAAAACACTCTGTATGTACCATGTAGAAACATCATGGGTAACATTCCTTAACCCTTGGTGCTCTGCAAGCCCAGGATGTGCCTGCAGGGCACTGCAGCTCCATGCCTCAGTGTTCAGCTCTCACAGACGTACCCGAGAGAGCAACAAACAGGGGGACGCACCAAGAAGAGCCCCCACAACCGGTGTAATTTGTAGCTGGAGCCTCAATCCTGCTCCCCGCCCTGCTGGGCGGCTGAGGGACGGCGGGCCTCTGAGGGGATCCGAGGGCGGCTGGGGCACCTCTGCGGGGCCAGATGGAGCAGGCGGCTGGGGATGGCTCAGGGGCGCGGGTATGCTTCATGGCACGGCGCGGCTCCCACACGGGACGCCCTGCGGCAGCCACCGGCACCGGGATCACGGACCCGGCAGCCTCGAGGGGCCGGACCCGCTCCCGCCGCCGGTCCTCCCCGTGCGCAGCGCGGGCGGCCGCCGGCAGGGGGCGCTGCAGCGAAGGGGCCGGCGGCGGCGGCGCGGCCCCTCTGGGTTGCGTCGCGCGAGCCGCGCCGAGGCGTCATCTGACGGCGGCGCGGGGGCGAGCCGGGCCGTGAGGGAGCGCGCGGGTGCCCGACAGCCGCCGCCGCCAGCCCCGGGCCGAGCCCGACAGTGCCCCCGGGCCGAGCCCGACAGTGCCCCCGGGCCGAGCCCGACAGTGCCCCCGGTCCGCCCGCCCGCCGCAGCCATGCTGGCGCTGCTCTCCCGGCTGCTGGACTGGTTCCGCTCCCTCTTCTGGAAGGAGGAGATGGAGCTCACTCTGGTGGGGCTGCAGTACTCGGGCAAGACCACCTTCGTCAACGTCATCGCGGTGAGCGGGGCCGCGCCGGGAGCGGGGCGGGAGGCGGCGGGGCTGGCGGGTACACCTGGGGGCCGCGCGGTGCCCGGGGCAGGCCCCGCGGTAGAGCCGCACCGGGAGAGGCCTGGTGTCCGGCCTCGGTCCTCGCTGTCGCTTACCGGCGCGCCGCAGGCCGGTCGTATCTCGCATGCGGGGCCCGACTGCGGGGTGCAGCCGCTCCGCGGGGTGGGAGCGGGGCATGGCGGCCCTCGCGGGGTCGGCTCCTGGGCGGTGACTGGGCTAGCCGTGCGCGGGGCCTCCGTAAACCTTTGTGTGCTAATGGGACCCTGATGGCACCTACAGCTGTGTCAGAGCTCTGCCGCGTGTTCTGAAGGCTTGCTTCGTTCAGCGTATTATTCTGGCCAGGCTTGCGTTAGCATAATGTGAAGACAGCGTAATGTGTCTTCCGTGGCTTTCCTCCATTTGACTTTTTCCAGTGGCCATCAGTAAATGATAAACTGTTTCCCTCTCATGGTCCTTCTCTCAGATTTTTGCCTATCCTGTTTGTTGAAACCTGCATTAAATAATCTACTTTCTCTAAAGGTACGTGCTAAGAAGTACAACTTCCAAGCCTAAGAGCAGCACACTGCTGAGCTTGGGCCTACTTGTCTGAGGATCTGCCTGGAGCAGATGAAGGAAGGGTGTGGGAATCCTCCCACATGAAACTTTTCCATTGTTGAACAAGATAAAGCATGGCTTGCTTAAATGCTGCATTCGGCTTCATCAGTGTCCTGTTCTGCGCATGCATGTGATGGAAGACAATTGAAAGGGACAAGCTGGAATTTGGAAGCCCTTGTAGGGAGGCTGAAATGGGAAACCAGGGTACCTACTAGTTTTGCAGGGAGCATGACTGAGTTGAGTTCAGTGCCTCTGGAATAAGGAAGCTGGTGCCTTCAACCTTACAATCAGCAGAGCTTTAGCATGTTTTGGTTTTTGGTTTGGTTGGTTGGGTTTTTTTTTAGGCTATCATTTTAATATTACTATTTTTATGAATGTATTTGTCAGTTAAATGAGTTGCAGGATAGGAAAGACTGTCATCATTCTCTTGCAGTTATACAGAATCCTTACATTTAACTAGCTGTCAGTGTAAGTAAGCTCTTTTGTAGCTGTGGATGCTAGCACTTTGTGGTCTTCATGATAATGATGTGAAATGGGTCTGCCCTCATAAAAGGAAACTCTTCCTCTGCCTAGTTCTGTTAGGTGAAAGTTGCTGGACCAAGAATGCTAGAAGCCTTTTCTTTAACAGAATAAGAGCGGCTGCTATGTCTGGGCTTGGATTTCTAAAAATGGAACTTTCAAATTGTTGAGCAGCCTCAATCTGTGGCTGCTGAACTGATGTGCTCTTAGAGTTTTGGGCACTGAGGTTATTCTGCAGGTGTTTTATTTTCTGGAATCATAGATGGTGATGGTGCTTGACTTTGCTGTTCTGTCTGTGTAGTGTCAGCAGCACATCTCTTTCAGGGAGTTATCTGTGAAACTGTACTGCAGATATGTGGAGTAGTACCAAATTGTTGTAGTTGCTGCACTTTGGTTTATTCCATCTAAGTCATCTCAAATGGGAAAAATACACCTAAGTGAAGCTGACATCTGTATCCAGCTTGCTTTGCTAGTGGTTTAACCTTGCAAGGTTTCAGCCACACATTAGGATCACACCCAGACATTTATCTGAGTAAGTGTCATTCAAACACTCTTGCAAAACTGAGTGAAATAAGGAAGTTGTTATGCATAATGGCACAGCCTAGTTAGATGGTTTAAGTTTGGAAGTAGCAAGTTGCATTTCTGAAGTTTTTAATTAGGAAATCTGGTGACTCTTTTGAAAGAGAGTGAGGGGACTTCTTCAGGGTTTTATTACTGATTTTAAAAAAATAATAGCCTAAGCTTCAGTTACGAGTGCAGTATTAGTTCTTGAAGTAGTAGTGCTGTCCATGCCATGAAGAGCTAACTTCTTGTTAGCTGCCTTCTTGACTGACTTTAATTCAGAGTATGCATTTGGAAAGAAGAGCCAAAAAAGAATAACTGCTCTCTGCAGGCCAGTTAATGGTTTGGATGGATGTAGCTGTCAAGCGTTGGGATTGCTTAAAACCAAAATGAAAGGAATGACACAGCAAGATGCTAGTCCTGTAGAATAGCTCTAAAAGCTGGATTGCATACCAGGAACTTGCTATGGCTTATAAGGTTGTGTTCTGTCTGACAGAGGGCTGTTACCAGTCTCTTTACAACAGTGAGTTTAATCCAATATAAATCTCTAATGTAATTTATACCGATCAAATCAGGCATATGCAATGAGAGGAAAAACTCAAGCAATTACACAGGAGACTTGATCCAAGGCTTGACTGCTGCTGGAGTAGAAAGGGCATAACAGGCAGACAGTCCCATTCTAGAATAATCTTTTTCTAGATAGGTAGTTGGTTTGACCATATTTATTCCTTCAGGGTAAACATGCACTTAGTTTGTAATCGAACCAAGCTTACTTTGACTAGAAGGTTTAAAAACTGACCTTAGCAGTGAAATGTAGTTACAGCTGAATGCAACTAATGCAGCTTCTGCTTTGCTGAGGCTATGTATTAGTCACTGTCTCTAATTAGACATTAAGCATAAGTTTTCCATGTGCATGAGCAAACTTGCTCACAAGGGAGGATATCATTTCTTCCTGGTCCTGATTTCCATAATGTAGATGGCTTGTGGCTCTTGTGTGTAGAAACTGCATGTTATCCCAGTATCACATCTTGAATTGTTAGCTTCTTATCTGAGGACTTGAAATGCCCATTAGTTACTGGAGTCTGTAGTATCTTCCGTCATTTGTATCTTTGCAGCTAGTGTCTATTAACAGGTTTTCATCAGACATGCTGTCAAAGCTGCGAGTCTCAGCCATGCTGTTGTGGAGAGGTATGGGAGGCAATGAGCTCCACAGCCACGTGACACAGTTGAAATGTGACTCAAGTAAACTGACTCTGTTTTCCAGGCTGTGGGCAGTGCATGCTGGTGAATAAAAGGACACTTGTTCAGCTTCAGAAAAGTGCTTCATAGAAGAGCAGTGCTTCCTGTTGTGAAGTCTTGCTTGAAACCTGGTAGATTTGTTCTTGTTCCAGGATTTTGGCACTGGAACACTGAAGCCTGATAGCTTGATCCTCAGCAGGCAGGAGAGGAAAACAGCAGGGGTTGGAGACGGACTTTCCCAATACTGTTGTCAGGTTTAAGAGCTAAACTCAATCTGTTTGGCTTGTAGTGATAGGGCAAATAAGATCCCTTTTTAAGATTTGTGTCAAAGCCTAAACTAGCATGGTGTGGTTTTAACTTTGGAATATCTGACAAGTCTTTGAATGACGCCTTTGTTTCTGGAGAGAGGCAGTTTTAGAAATGCCTCAGGAAAGGATTCCCTTGGCCGGCTGGGACCTGTGACTTCCTTCTGTCCTCATAACTATTATAAGTAACTTTGACTTAAAGAAGCCCCACTAGATAAGGGTGGAAAATGATTGCTCTAAAGAGCTTTGCTGCTGCATTAGTGCCTTCTGAAACACCCAGGTAGGTCATAAATAATGTATGTTGTCACCTCGTACATATGGTAGTTAAGCAAGGAGGTTGATATATTTTTTTAAGTGTTTCTTAATCAGAGAAGTCTTGAAATGGATTGCCTCACTTCATTAGGTAATAAAGCTAATATGAGATGATTCATACTCTAGTTAATACTCATTCTTTGAGGTCCTGCTTGCTGTATCCCACCTGGTCTGAAACAGGTGATTGAAATTGGAATCTAGTTTTTTGCATTGTGGTCTTAAGTTCCCATATAGCACTCTTTAAGCAGTGGAAGAGCTTTAAGTGGTAGCACCTGGAGAAAGATGCTTTCGTGAAAGGCATGCAATGTCTGTAAATCTTGTATGACAGACTTTTAGATAGAAGTGTGCCTTTTTAGGTCTCTGCTGTGTGGTAGTACATGATAAGCAGGCCATGTCCTTTTAAAACATTCCATTGAAGTCAGGATTGGGGAAATAAAGCTTCATTTTCTTGCCAGATACCACTATTTTGATTTCTGCAGCAATCAGTCATAGAAGTGCTGTTGTAAAGCTTTTCAAGGGACTGTTTGATCACAAGGATTGAAACTTCTAAACTAGAGTTCAAGCTTCTGAATGTGATCACAAGTAGCTGAAACACTGAGGTATTTCAAGAAGGCAGATAGACTACAGAAACTAGAGAATTGATTTGTCCGTATATGACGCCCTTTTTGGTTGAGGCTATGAATGTTGCAGAGGAGGCTTAGTGTAGGGGTAGCTTTATGTAATGCTAAAATTACCCTGCTTTTTAAGAAGAGATTTCTGAAAGATGCAGTGATTTTCTTAGTGTGGAAAGAAAGAAGTTTAGGGATGAGCAGCAGGGCTTCATTCAGGTTATATGCTGGTTCAGGTGAGTTGGGAGTGTCCTGGCTGGGATCCATACTCACAAAGTTATTGTCTCCTTGTCAGCTAAGCTTGTTTGTGATCTCTTCTAGATGGATGAAAAGTATTATGAGTAAAGATAAGAAAACCTTGGTGTGTAGTAACAAAGACTATATGAAGAAATTTGTCCTGTAACAGGAATGAATCATGTTAGCTTTAGGAGAGGCAAGCTGAAGGCTGCCCTGACTTTTTCTGTTGTTACAAAGAATCTCCTCATGCAGGCTGTGGAATCAAAATCTGATGGCTGTGACTTGGTGGGTGAGGACCATGTCGATGGACCATTGTAGGCAACATGCTTTCTGCTGACAGCAAGAGAAAGCTTAGTGCTCTAGCTGGAAAGAAGAGGGAACACTGGTTCTGCTGCACTTTCAGTTCTGCTTTTAATGGCTCCTTTAATGTATTGAAATGAGCTTTTAAGGAAGGTAGAGGAAGCAGGAATTCCAGTATTACACTCAATTACTTGATCAAACTGCTTAGGGCCTGGTGCTGACAGTCTGGTAAGCATAACTCCCTAGAAGCTGGCAGTCTTCTGCCTGTAGTTTATGCATTAAACTGGCTGTAGCTTAAGACTGAACTCTGCATCCTTTGTATGCTTCTGGAATGTTAGTGATGGAGAGTACAGTTCATAAATACTACAGTCCATGCAAGAGCTGGTACTATGACTAGATGCAAGGTGAGCTGAATGCAAACAGATTTGTTCAAGTGGGTGTTGGCCATTTGCTGGAATATAATGCAGGGACCTATTTCAGCCTGGAAGCAGTTTTGCTCCTGTGAATAACCCCTATTCAGCATAAATTCTCAGGCACGTACATGGGTTCATGTTGCGCTAAAATCATGTGCTTGGGTTCTTGGGGAGCTTGGAGTATTGAAAAGGTTCTTAAACCAGGAGGCTTAATGACTAGTCCTGCAGGTTCTTTCTGTATGTTGTCTCTGAAATCTGGTCTGTTTAGTCTCCCTCTTTCTTATCAGGGACTAGAGTTAACTTTGTTTTGTGACCTTCAGTGAACAGTTTTAGGCTGTGTGACCTCAGAGCTAACGGCTTAATTCATTGTCACTTGTAGTACACAAGGCTGATCTTCCAAGAGGCCTGGATGAAGTACAGGGTCTGCCTACTGGAATATTCACAAGTGCTGAAATGGATGTTCTTGCTGGATTTGTAAGCAGCTACTCTTGAGTTGCTTGAGCTATGAGTGTTTTGAGTGTTTGAGTATTTGAGTGTTTGAGCAATGCTACAGTGTCTGACAACAGCCAAACACTTTGAGATCAGGAATTGAAAATATTTCTGTGCTTATCAAACTTGTTTGAAAGCTGATGCCTGTTTTAGAAGGAGAAAGCATCGTATTGTGAACACACACTGATAGGGCTGAGTAATCTGCTCTAGGAGGGCCAGAGAGAAGTCTGATTCAAACAGAAATACTTAGTAATAAAAGCATGTTCTTGTTCTGCTGAGCAAGTAGCTTTTGCATATGAATAAGATGCAGCTGAATCCCTGGCTTTTTTTTCCCCCCTGTAGAGGTAGTAAACAAAAGCTGTCTAAACTCTGGGTTTAGAGAACTGTTTCTGGGCTAAAATGGTTGGGTACAATAGCAGAATCTATGGAAGGAGATCACTGCCTGCTAGCAAAATGCTGTGCAGTCTTTTTATCGGTTTTGATCTGTCTTAAAATATAAGGTGGCTTAAAATGTAAGGTTTCTTCATGTAAACTGTGAACAGTGTGTGAACACCCACACTGATATCAGAGTAAGGTCTTTCAAATGAAAAGAGGAGTTGATCAGTATGCTCAAACCCTGCAGTCAGGTATGCCTCTCAAAGCTGTGAAGCGCCCACCTCACCTCAGAATCCACAGCCTCTTAACTTTCTGTAGTGGGAATGGTTGTGCTTGTGTTTTGGAGGCAGCTCAGTGAGAGCTGTGCTCTTCTGTTTCTGACAGTTCAGAAAGTATGTCAGTGCTGGTTTGTCTTGCCTACAAAGCAAAGTACAGAAAGCTAGAACTCAAGTTGTAACTGAGTGACTCTGTAGTCCAGTTTTTAAGCAAGTCAGAACAAGTTTTATGCCACCTGGGTGTGTCGTGTGGGTAGAGAGTACTTGTAAAGTGGTATATGGTGCAGCAGCTTTTCTGAAAATACTGTGATGCGCCAAAAGGAAGCTTTCCAGAAATGCCTTCAACATTACATTAAGCACGGGGCAGAAGAGGAGCTGCTCTATCTGAAGGAATCTGTATCCTAAAAGAGTGGTACAGCTATTCGTATCCTAAAAGAAAGAAAGCATGAGCTATTGATAGGAACAGCTCTTGAGTGAAGAGTCTGGAAGTATGAGTGGGATAGTTGACAGCATATGGGGTGGGTAATATGATGTAGCACAGAGATGGAGGTTCAAGGAGTGCATGGGAGATGTTTCGTTAGAAGATGTGGGTGCAGGGTGTGACTGCAGAGGCAGGAATGCAGTGGTTCTTGAGCAACCATTGCAAGCTGACCATTCAAAGGCAAGATTGGCAGTGCATGCTTTATGAACTGAGCTAAACTGCATCAGATGTGGAAAGCAGGGTTAATCACCTGCTGCTGAGCTACACATAATCTGACTGGCTGAGATGGGCAACTTGTGCACTGGGCTTTGAAGGCAGGAACAGGAAGCTCCTGAACTGGCGTGCAGGTTGTGCACCTACCTTGCTAAGTTAGCAGAAAGGTTAGAGTAGTTTCTGAAACTATGCTGCATAAGACTGATACATGTAGCATAAAGAGCTGAAACATCTTGCAGATGAATGCAAAACACCTGCCTAATGAGGTTTAAGCTGTCCATTTTTCAGATCATTGCTTTTTACTGTTGCATTCCTTGGATTCAAGGACTTAGTTATTTTTTTGCTTCTTTTAAAACACAATTAGTCTGTGTAGCCATGCATCTGGAAAGCAGGTATTAAATGTGAAAAAATCACCACCTGTTCGGGGGACTGCTGTCTTTTCAGGTCTAAGCTCTGGGTGTATTTCTGTTTTGGAGGTCAACAGCAAGAACAACATGCCATTTAACTGAAAGACTTGGCCAAATAAGCCCAAATGACACCATTATCATCTGTATGTTTTCAGATGATTTCTAATATTTATCAGCCTTATGCTAGAGTCTGTATTATGTGAACCTTGCAGCTCCGGTATGCTAGGGGAAGATCATGGGGGGGGTTGGAGGTGAGGTAGTGGGAACAAGCTGAAGAAAGTGCAGGCTTCTAGGCATAGAAGTGAATGACAAAGCATTGGTATTATGAGGTGATCATCTGGTTGCAAACTCTCTCTATTGCAAAGCATAGAATTGTTTAGGTTGGAAAAGGCCTTTAAGATCGCTGAGTCCAACTGTTAACCCAGCACTGCCAAGTTCACCACTAAACCATGTCCCTAAATGCTACATCTGCACGTCTTTAAATACCTCCAGGGATGGTGACTCTACCACTTTGCTGGGCAGCCTGTTCCAATGCTTGACAACCCTTTTAGTGAGGACATTTTTCTTAATATCCAGTCTAAACCTCCCCTGTCACCACTTGAGGGTATTTCCTCTTGTCCTATAGCTTGTTACTAGGGAGAAGAGGCTGATCCCCACCTTGCTCCATCCTCTTTTTAGGTAGTTGTAGAGAGTGTTAAGGTCTCCTTTGAGCCTCTGTTTCTCCAGGCTGAACAGACCCACTTTCCTCAGCCGTTCCTCTTCAGACTTGTGCTCCAGACCCTTCACCAGCTCTGTCACCCTTCTCTGGACCAGCTCCAGCACCTCATTCTTGCAGTGAGGGGCCCAAAACTGACACACTGGTGTGGCCCCACCAGTGCTGAGCACAGGGTCTGATCACTGCCCTGTTCCTGCTGCCACACTATTCCTAATACAAACCCATATGCTGTTGGCCTTCTTGGCATGTCCAGTCAGATCAGACTTAGTTACTACTTCCAGCTTGTGAGCAGTTGGGCCCTAACTGTAGGGTGAGGTGGCATCTGCTTCAGGGATCCTAAAGGGCTTTTAACTCAGGCTAGCTTCTCTGTGCAGCGTCAGGGAAGAGAAGGAGACTTTCTGCTGCTATGATACCAGATCCTAATTAAACAACTGAATGCATTTGAGTCGATCTTTTTTCCAAATCTGGTTGACTGTGTGGTTGTATTACACATAATGGATGTAGTGTGATACATAATGACCGCTGTGGCTAAGATTCACCTTCTGCCAAATAGCTAAGGGAGCATGGGAGAAATCTGTACTGCTGTTGGTAATGCTTGTTATGGCTCCTGGGTTAGCTGCAGGAGATAGCTGTGAACTTGGCTTTCAAGCTGTTACAGATGTAACAGACAGTAAAACATCTGCCATCAGAGAACCTCTCTAATACAGCACTGTTTTGTGGCAGTTATGTCAGAGTTTAAAGTGATGCTGAACTTCTGGTGGACATGGACTGAAATACTCTCCAGTTGCATTCCAGTTGCCTCTTCCACTGTGAAACAGGTTGGACATTGTAGCCTAGCAGGAAGCAGACCTGTCAGGTCCTTCCACTTTCCAGCCTTTAACACTCCTCAGGGAGTTGACCCATACCTGTGGGTTGGAGACTTACTCCATAGGAGTGATTTATTACTCTTAACTGTTGCCCATAGAGTGGCTTGCATCAGAGGAAAATCTAGCTTCCAGGTAGCTAGGAGATCCTGATGTACAGAACTTGGCTCCAGCAGAAGTAGGTGAATGGCTCTTTTCCTATACTTGCCCTGCTTGTCCATCGGTTGAGTTGTGCAAAGCATTTTTCCACAGGTAACTTTGCTGCCCTGACTGCCTCAAGGCTTAAAAAAATATGTTTCAGTGCTTGTAAGAAATGACTACTGACTTAACACAAACTTCAGTACAACTTCTTGGCTATAAAGCCTTCAGTTGAAAGATAAATAGTTAGAAAAAGATTATGATATTTTATTATGTAAACTATTTGAATCAGATAAGCACTAAATTTACCTTTCTTTTTTCAGTCAGGTCAATTCAGTGAAGATATGATTCCTACTGTGGGCTTCAACATGAGGAAAGTTACAAAGGGTAATGTTACAATAAAGGTATGTTGCTATTGTTGTCTGTCTCTTTTTAAACCCATGCAAGGTGATTTTCAGCTTCTAGTTTAAAATTTGTATGTTTGCTCTGTTTTGCTTCCACCATTGGGACAAATACAGGAAACTGAAGAAGCTCAGCTGAATCTGTCAAATAGCTTAAGGATATGCATATGTTTGTTTATGGGGTTTCTTAAATGAGAATCTGTGTGTGATTTCCAGACTCACGGACTAGTTAAAGCAATGTTGTGATAAAGCTGTCTGGCTCTAATCTGAGTTAATTTTCAGAGATTCTCCACTTCTGCTGATCAATGTTACTTAAGGGTAGGCTTATCAAAAAGCAGTTTTAAGTCAATACCTCTTATCTTATTTTCTTGTATAGCACAGTGTGTAAACTTAGTACACAAGTGTGTTCTTGCACCTGGTGTGAAATGCTCTAATTTGCAGCTTATGCTGTTGGGCCTGCAAGCTTTGAGCAGCTGTAGTAGGGATTATTTCTGCTCTGATATGTGACAGGTCCTGCAGCTGGCCTAAGGAGAAAGGAAGCACTGTGTTTTGATTTCTTATTCTTTGCGTGACATGTTTAGATATAGTGCATGGCTAAATTGTCTTTTTCCCTTTGCCTTAAGATTTGGGATATAGGAGGGCAACCACGATTCCGAAGCATGTGGGAGCGATATTGCAGAGGAGTTAATGCTATTGTGTAAGTGTCGTCTTCCTAGTAGTTAACTTCAGATTTGCTCCTCTTCTGTGTGCACCCTTTTTAACAGTGCATGCCTGACTTGGTAGACTTGTTTTAATATTGCAACTGTACTGCAGCCATATGGACCTCTTTTACCCTTAAGTTCAGGGCTCAAGATGGGTTATTTTCTTACCAGTGTCTGATCTGGAGTACTAACTGCTTCCTGTCTGAGCTGGATTGCAGTGCTGTCTAACTGAAAGAATATTCCATCTAAAGGAGCGTGACCAGCAGGTTGAGGGAGGTGATCCTGCCCCTCTACTCTGCTCTCGTGAGACCTCACTTGGAGTATTGTGTGCAGTTCTGGTGTCCTCAACATATAAAGGACATGGAACTGTTGGAACAAGTCCAAAGGAGGGCCACGAGGATGATCAGGGGACTGGAGCACCTCCCGTGTGAAGAGAGGCTGAGAAAGTTGGGGCTGTTCAGCCTGGAAAAGAGAAGGCTGCGTGGAGACCTCAGAGCAGCCTTCCAGTATCTGAAGGGGGCCTATAGGGATGCTGGAGAGGGACTCTTCATGAGGAACTGTAGTGAGAAGGACAAGGGGTAACGGGTTCAAACTTAAACAGGGGAAGTTTAGACTGGATATGAGGAAGAAATTCTTTCCTGTAAGGGTGGTGAGGCACTGGAATGGGTTGCCCAGGGAAGTTGTGAATGCTCCATTGCTGGCGGTGTTCAAGGCTGGGTTGGACAGAGCCTTGGGTAGCATGGTTTAGTGGGAGGTGTCCCTGGGCGTGGCAAGGGGTTGGAACTAGATGATCTTGAGGTCCTTTCCAACCCTAACTATTCTATGATTCTGTGATCTACTCTGATATTGGAGATTTTTTTTGAAGGAACCAAATTCTTTGCTCAGAAGATCTAGCTTTATTTAAAACCTTATTGAATGTGCTTAGAACAGTGTAAAGGAAAGACTGCTGTTCCTGAAGTAGTTCAGTCTTACTGACCTAACCCTAAATTCTCTTTAAAGCTACATGGTAGATGCTGCAGATCGTGAAAAAATAGAAGCCTCTCGAAATGAGCTGCACAATCTTCTAGATAAGCCACAGTTACAAGGAATCCCTGTAAGTAATGTTGCCTTACACAGTATTAAACTTGCTTGAAGAATGCACACAACTTTAGCAACTCTGAAGTTTGGCTTGAACTGTTAAGTGTAAGAAAGACCTAACCTTATTGGTTAGTATAAGCATGAACAATGTCCGCCCGTTGTGTCTTAAATCAAATTGTTGACCTCAGTCAATCCTTCAGTGATCTTACTCTTGTTCAGTGCCAACAACAACAAAAAAATTTAGAGAAGTAAAAAAAAAAAAGGACAGTAGTTCCAATAGTAGAATATTCCACGGCATGAGTTTGTGCTCTCTAGAGTCTGCTATAGTTGAGGTTAACCAAAGTGTAGTACAGAAGTATAGAATAAGCTTAGGGAATCACAGGTAAAGTCTACTGGGATTGTTCTCAGTTTTGTCAGCTGATGTGTTGTCATGTTTCCTTTTTGCATGTAACAGTTTATTTGTACCCCCACATTCCCTGTGACTAGGTCAGTCTTCCTTTGTCTGGTTTAGCAGTGACTTTCTTATTCTGTTCGATTTACTAGCCTAGTGCAGACTTCCTGTCAGGCTCTCCTGAAGTTTGCTGTGTGGTTTGGTGTGGGGCTTTTTTCTGTTTTTGTTGTTTTTACAAAGCAAAGCTGCAACTGTTTCCTTTTACTCTGGATTACAGGTTCTAGTACTTGGAAATAAGAGAGACCTTCCTAATGCTTTGGATGAGAAACAGCTAATTGAAAAGATGTAAGTGTAACCCTTCTGAAGGAAGGCTACTTTAACTCAATAAATGAATTCATGTACATAAGGTTGTTACATCAGTAAGCTTGTATTTGTAAATAGAAAACCCAGCAACAAGAGCTAGCTGAAACATTGTACAGAAACAAGTTATCTGAAGATGAACAGGTCAGATTGTCAGTGTAAGAGTCTTTGTTATAAGTGTATGTTGAAATGTTCTCTCTCTTGTAGGAATCTCGCTGCTATTCAGGACAGAGAAATCTGCTGCTACTCAATTTCTTGCAAAGAGAAAGATAATATAGGTAATTATTAACCTAAAATGTTAAACATTATGAAGAGCTGTCAGGGGATGGATTTGGGGGACTCTAACTTTTTCAACACAAGCTTCCTGGCTTCAGGAAACTGGTAACGAAGGAATAATGTGTAAGTGCACTGGTTAAATTTTGAATAACTCCTGATGGCAGTGAGGAAGCTTGGCTGGTATTAAAGTAAAATCTGCTGCTTGCCTTTAATTTGCAGCAAATACATGACTAGTCTCACTATTAGCTCGGCCTAAATGATTTTATACTTCTGTTGTTTGTTCTCAATTCTGCCACACTCCATGAGGCTAGCAAGTACTTGACGCAAGTTTTTCCTCACTCATTACCTTGAAATTATCATCTTCCCTTGCTGTCTTATCAAAGCAGTTCCTGTTGTGGCCTATGCTAGTCACTACTCCATGCAGCCAGACAGTAAATTTTTTTGGTGCTGACATCAATTGCTTTAGAATTTCTGAAGTTCAAAGGCAGAAACCATGGTACTGTGTAATACCAAGTACTTGACATAAGTATTGTAAATAAACCAAGTAATCTCAACTGAATGAAAGCACAGTACTTATCAAGAAAAGGATGGCAAGTGTTGCCTTCTTGTGGCTGCCATGAGATTAACACTGGCAGGCTAGCACAAGTTTATTGAGAAGGGAAACTTCAGGCTGGTGGTCACAGGAACAAGCTACAAAGGGTACCAGGACTGCTTTATGTTAAGGACTCAACTTCTTTCCAGAAAAATCAGCCTCTGGAACTCTTCTGACCTCTTAGCGACGAACCTTTACTATCAGTTAAAGATGAAAATGTGGTGGACAGGAGCAGCAGATACTTTCTCTCATATCTCCCACACAAGGCTCACAGCACAGCTGAGCATCACTGGTGCTATAGGGAAGGTGCTGCTAGAAGCATTGGGCTGGTATGTTAGTGCATTTCACTTCCTTAGGAGACCCTCTTTCAAGCATGAAGGAGCTTGAAGCCATATACTGTAGGGCTAAACTAACTTTGTTCTCGTAAGGTAAGGAGAGACAGACTGGCTAGATAGTGTTGATCTCAAACTAATTATGTGAGACATACCAACGTGTCAGGTTAAAAGATGTCTTTTTTTTCTAGAGGTGTAGTTGACTGAGGAGCAAGCATGTCTGGGGCGGTTCCTTTAAATGCTCTTTAAGGGATGCTGGGCAGCTATAGGACCAAAGCACTGATAGCAGGCATTCCAAAAAATGGTTCTGTTGATCTGTCTTGGAACATCCCTAGAGAAGGACTTGGATATTCCTGTCATGTCTGAGAACAATGGAATGCCAAAGCGATGCCAGTTATACAAATACAGATAGACATTTGAATATGAAACTTCTCTTCTCCCTCCAGATATCACTCTTCAGTGGCTTATTCAGCATTCAAAATCAAGAAGAAGCTGAAGTCTTCCTGGAATCTCCAGTACCAGTTGGCCATAATCTCAATTGTCCACTTCCCTCCATAATAAGATAGTACCCCAAAATCCTGTATCAAGAATCTGCCTTTTCACGGTTCATTTCTCATGTGCACTGCTGAAGACTTGTATTCCTATTCTGTCACAAAACAACTAGAGTTGTCATGATAAAGTCAGCACAAATATTTATTTTACAACCATCTATAGTGGGAGGGTTGTGGGGGGGGCTTTTTAAGAAAAGATAACCTAATCTCTCTACCATGTTAACTATGATGGTACACTCTGTTCTGGTTTTTCAGGGCCAGGTTTTTATATGATTTTCAGCAGGTGTTTTATTTCTAGTATTTAGTGGCTTGAAGATGCTGATGCTTGACAGCATTAAGATTCTGTAAGATGCCACATACAGTAGTTAGAAAACATTTAAGCGTGAGTTGTGGGATGCTGATTAATCTCACAAATGCATGTGATGTGTGTATGTAAGCAGAGAAATGGAAGTTGTTTGCAGAGGGGAGCACAAGGCATAATAGATCAGCATCACTAATCTACAGCTGAGATCTTACCCTGTCACTTGAAAAAGAAAACTCTCATGATGAATTAGGAAAGGTTCAAACTGTTTAAAATAATTTTGTTGCTTCTGTTTAACATTTATGTGGGGAATGGGAATGGACTGTTCTGTCAAACTTTCAGAAAAATTGGAGTATTCCAGCATGAAAACAAATTGCTAGAACATCAGACTTTGTTCAAATACATTTTTCTATCTGCAGATACTAGTGGTCTCTCTCTGAAACCAGAACATACATTCTGAGCAGCTGCATGACACTTAAATTACTGATGTTTCTGTATAGAGTCAGTTGTTGACCTTTAGCACAATATCTATGTAATTGTCTAGTGTCTCTCCTGCTCATGAAATGGCTGGGCACAGTTTCACCTGGTGCTATGGAATATCTAGGCTATTGTGACAACTCTAGACCTGCCTGCTTCCTTGATGTAACCATGTGCAAAGTCTGTAAGTTGCAAAATGAAATGTTCTACTGTGTCAAAGCACAAGAGAGCCAATGAATTGATCCTGTTTCTCGAGTAGCTCTTAAGTATAGGGAAGTATGCATAAACTAAAGATTGTAATGTTTTTGTAGCTTTATTTTCTCAATGACTTCAGTATATTTAAAGGGACGGACTGGTTTGTTCATACAGTAACGTCAGTGTAGCTTACTAGTGTATGCAAATACATGGTACACCTGCTTGTGTCGCCTCACACTGTGTGTGATTCTTCACCTAAATGTGATTTGCGTTATTTTGGAGTCTTTGGTTGGAAACAGTTTAGTCCATATCAGTTATGACAAGCCAGTTTTAATTTAGACTGCCATGGCGTTACTGTTCTGTACCAACTATCGCACTGTTGCACAGACACTACATGCTGCCTGCGTTCAGTCTGAATTTGCATTTTAACTTTTTGTCCCCTTTCAGTTCTCTGAAGCATGATTTCAATTAATTCATACTCTGGTGCTGTAGAGGAGAGGGAATATTAACTTGCTACTGTAGTCCCTAGTTCACCAGGAACTGCTACAGGTAACTTCTATTTAGCAAACTTGCTTGTGCCTAAAATAAGGAAACTAAACTAGAATGTGTGAATCTTTGTGGGGGACCAGGTCACTGTTTAGTTAACTGGCCTATAGCTAAACTTGATGTGTTTGGTGTTTATATACTTCACTGCTTTCAGCGTTTATGGCATCCAAACACTACCAGTTGTTAACCTGTGCATTACTCTCTGCATGTGAACAACTTATAAGATTACTGAACTTTGTAAATACGTGAATTTTTTTATTTAGGTGGATGCATATGTTGGTTTACTGCTCTTCAGCCTTATTCAATAAACTTATGTTTTGAGGGTTGTATTGACACTTAACTGACTGACGTGAGTCGATGTGGCTTAACTCATGGAAATATGCTAAGGGATGTCTGTCTCCTCTCCCACAAGATTAGAGTGGGAGCAGAAGGCTCAGTAAATACCTGAATTTCTTTATGTTCTGTGGTTCAACTGTTCAAGTGTAATATGCGTAAAACTACCTTTCAGGCCTGGGGCTCTCTCAGCTTACGTGAGCAAGCTGAGCTAGTCAATCTCAGCAGACTTCAGTGTATGAAAAGCACTGGTCAGCTGAAGGGTCTTAAGTAGGGGCAGCCTTCTGGAGCTCTGTTTTCAGGAAAAAAAGCACATGTCTACAAGCTTGTTTCTTGTTGTCAAGCCTAGAGTAAAACCCTTGCTTTTCTAGCACAAGTGTCAAATCTAGCAGTTCCTGATCATTCACTGCCAATTAAAGCATAAATATTCTTATCCCATTGGGAAGTGAGGCTTCTCATTGACTAAGGTCTTGAACAAAATCTCTTTTGTGACTTTAATCTGAAGTTACAGTGATGGTTCTTTACAAATGCTTCGTTGCACTGATTTCTTATAGGTCACTGATCAAGTTATAGGACCATATGTCAACATCTTCCAAGTAATGGTAACAAACTGGATGTCTTCTATTCAGGGCTTCCCTCCATGTAAGCTTTCACACTTCCTGAACTGTAACAGGTTAGTTTTTAGGCTTGAGTAGTGTTCGGTTAGCATCCTTCACATGTAGATTGTCTGGTGGGAAGGACTAATGAACTGTTGAGTAAAAGATTGTGTGCATATTTCTTCAGTTGATGGGAGTTTCCTGCATTCAAAGCAAGCTACCTGGAGTGAAAATTCAAAGCAAAATGCCTCCAGACACAAAATCTGAAACCAGTATTACTGCTGCAAGATTTGTCACCCTGGTTGGTCTGATACCCGTACTAATCACTTAAATCAGCTGTGGTATGAATTTGGTTAACAGTTCTTTGCTTGACATGGTATTTCAGGAATAATTTCTACTAAATGTAAATAGCGGGGAGAGCTACAATGGCCATCTGTGATGCATGTACTGTAGAAAGTACATTCGCATTACTTCACAAAGTGACTGGGTTTACAGAGCTGTTCCTGTACTTCTTCCAGATGCCCTTAGTTACTCACATGGCTTAAGTATAGATCTTCAAGTGACTACTTGAATCCAGTGCAGAGAATTACACTTACTTGTTTCAGGGCTTGATTCACTTGCCAACTACCTTAATTTTGAAACAGAAAAGTGTAGTAAGTCTTTCCAGAGGAGTGAGGCTGTTCTCACCACCTATTCAGCCTTGGACTTAAACTACTCACTCCTCTGGCACAGTTAAGTCCAAGGTTAAATCTTTTCTGTCCTAATGAAGGTGTGGAGCCTAAGGCAGGTATTTAGCAGTGTTGTCTGCTGACCTTGGATGCTATAGTTGTGTTCTGCTTCTGGAAATCTGTTGGGCCAGTCTAATCTCTCATGATAATTACTTGTCTCAGGCTCTGTAGTGAGCCTAGACAGCAAACAAAGACAGATGTAATTTCCCATTCTCAACAGAAGTTGCTTCTGGGTATGCATTTTAGTAATATAAATTATTGTACTTAACATCAATAGCCATAGTCCTGAAACTCATTTCTGATATGTCTGCAGTGGGCCTTGACTGTTAGCATATTAAGAAAACCAGGTCTTGTGAAAAGGCAAATACTGAGCCAGAGAAGTCTTGGTAATGAATATGCATGGCAGTTGGACATCAGTCATATGTTTATGATTTTGTGATGTGTTGCTGTTGTGTGGTGTCTCGATGATTTAAAGTAGCTGTCAGCTCTAAATAGTTGGTGTTGGTTTTGATCAGTACAAGTGATGACTCCTACTGATCATAGAGCAGCAAGTCTTCAGACTGGGAAGAGATGTATGTGCATGCATCTGCAGCACTGGGCTGTGGGAGAGCTTCCCTTGTGGAAAAACTCCAGTGTTAGTGTGGATGGTGGTTTCTTTAAGTGCAATTACAGTGCAGCATAATTCTCATCATCACCCTGACTATAGCTGAGTGTCTTAGCAGTTGCACAGAGCAGTTCTGTCCTACAACTTGGCAACATGAAAGATCCACAAATGTGGAGCTGTTTTGTGATCTGTGGAACTAATAATTTAGTTTCTTACTGATCTGTGTTTTCTCTTTGCATCTTTATGGAAACAGGTTGGAAAGATAGTCCTTTTTGGATACTGACGTATAAAGCTTCATAATCTTTACTTTCTGGTAGAAGAAAGGAGGCCAAAGAAAATGCCTTAAACAGTCTCTGATTAAATTAATATAGGGATGTTGTGCAGGGATCGATAATAACTTGAAATATGTCTTAGCCGCGTTATCAAGCTTTTAACTTTTCTAAGGTTTAATTTTATAGTTACTGTGGCTGTGCAGTGGCATGTCATGATTTGCTTCTTGTGTGTTTACTGGATGTGAAAGAGATGTGCTTTGTCCCAGTAGCATGCCCCAGCTCTGCTCTCTGCTGGCTTGCTTTTGCACTGACCCTGACTGGAGAGAGCTGTTCGAATTCTAAACAGGGGCTGTAAATCAGGTTATTTAAGCTTGTCTTGCTGAGAGCAGTGCATTGCCAATGACACAAGCAGCAAAGCAGTGAATTGTGTTAAAGGAGAAGTAATGTGTAACTGCCTGAGGCTGGTATGTGCTTCAGGACTTTTATTCCCAAAATGTGAGTGTAGAATGACTTGTCTCACTAGACTGTAAACTCTCAATGAGTAGTCCATTGCTTTAGGACTACAGATGTTGAATGTCAAAGCATGCCTTGGTGAAACACTGGGGTTTTTCTTTTTCATGTCACTTAAATGACAAACACAGAATGGCACTCAGAGGGGGTATGCACATACTGTTTTAAAGGAAAAGTAAAATACTGGGTGTTTTTATTTCTGTCACAGTGGAAGGTGGGTAAGTAGACCTTTGTGCCAGGATTAGTGCCTTTAAATTATGACGTTACAGGCTTTATTCTGTTAAAGGCAACATCTATCATTGTGATCGTTTTGCAGTGCTTCAATAAAGTGTTGTTCAAAACAATCCTCCTGCATATTCATCTGTAGTAGTACAGCTGCTTTTATTGTTCTTAGACATGTATAAGAAGCCCTCATTACCAAATTGTGGGAAATGCCATTATACTCAAGTTAACCTAAAACTACCAATGCTGACATGTAATTCTTTACATCATTTGTGAGAGGAGCAGACAGGTTCACTCCTTGAAGCAGTCCTCTAACAGTGAAGAGAGCAAGTGGTGTTGCTTCCATATAGGCAGATACGTTCAAATAGTAAATTTCCTGGCCTAACTGGGGAACTTCATGTTTTAAACGTGTATTAGCAGAGCAGTTTCTCTAGAAACCAGTAGGAGTGTTGACCAAGTAACTTCATCTCAAAAGAGTGACTGTAAGCCTTGTGCTCAGTGGGGGCAACTTTCTGAGTAGTTGGTCTGTGAAGCACTCTCGTTTCTGATTACAGCTTTGCTTTAGATGCTGAAGGCATTTGTTGGTCTCATTTGTGTTTCTGAAAAGACCTATTGGGTAGAAATTCATAAACCATGTTACACAACAAGCAAAGCAAATGTGTGGGTAGAGAAGGAAAAAGCTGTGGTGGTGTGTGAAATTGTAAGCTAAACTTGGCTCTCAGGAAAGCATCACAGTGAAACTGGGAAGCTGCTTCTGTATAATTGTGTTGACTTGGGATGTGGGAGGATATTTCAGTCTTTTCAAATACGTGGAATTTTCCTCTTTTATTAGAGCCAATAAGTTAATCTCCTTGGTGTGAATATTGTTTCTTGTGCTGAAGAGGGGAAAACTCCCGATTAAAAAGATGGATGAATTCCACAGGTTTTGGGGGCTTTTTTTTTTTGTGGGTTTTGGTTTTGTTGTGTTTTGGGTTTTGTGTGTGTTTGTTTTGTATTTTATTTTATTTTAGTTTTATCCATTCTGTTTCTGTTGCAGTGAATGGAAAACAAAGAGCAAGATCTGGCTTTTGAAGTAGAAAGTATAAAATACAGGCTGAAGACAAATCATTAATGCCTGGTTGTCTGTCAATGCATAAGTCTTTAACTACTTTTTCCCTGTGTAGGAATTTTCCATATTGTCTCTATCAACTTGCTAACAGGTTGCAACACCAGCGCGGACACCAGCCTTAGTTCAAGGATAAAACAGTTGTGGTTAGAACCACAGCTAGTGGTGTTGCTTTCAGAGTTTCTAGGGTAGGCTGGAAATGTGTCTCCTCTTTACCTCCCCCAGCTGTAGTCTCTCTACTGCTGATTCCGTTCTTGTGTCTTTGAGAGGTTTTGTTTTTACCAGTACTGCTGTGAGTCTATTTTCACTTTCATATCTACACTTTGCAAGTGGTCCTTGTCAGGTTTTCTATTTATACTGCTTTCTGACACCTCCAGCCGCCTTGGAGCTTGTTCTTTGCTCTCTTCCCAGCACTGCACCGGACACCGCTTCGCCATGGGCGCGGTGCCGCCGTAGTCGCACCCGCTGCTCCGTTCCCCATCTCGCTGTTTGAGCAGTTCAGCTGTCAGCTCGGTATCCATCTCCACCACTTCCATACCCCAGGCGCGCGGCACGGCTTCCTCCGGGCTTCTCACCTCTTTCTCCCGCGAGCGAATGCAAGCTCGTACTGTCACATGGGGGATCGCTCCCCCGTGCGGCTTTGCTTACTGCGGGTCAGGGCGAGGGTCCTGGGTGCCGTCTGTGGGGTAAGAGGGGCTGTGCCGTGCCGCAGCAGGAGGGCCGGGTTGCAAACGTTACAGCACTCGATGGGGCGCTGAAAAGAGCTCTCATTCTCCTCCGCACTCCCGGTAGCGGAGGGGCGCCACTCTGCACGTCCCCGGCGGGGGCCGGGCCGGGCGGGGCCGCCCCGCTGCCAGGCCGTGCCACGACAGCCCGGGGTGGCCCCGTGCCCCGCCCCGCCGCTTCAAGGCTCGCTGCGGTTCCGCCCTTGAGTGACGGCGCTGCTCTCCCTATGACCGACGGGCGGCCCCGGCTCTGCCAATGGGAGCCGTGCGCCCCGTGTTTCCCTTCCGCTGTTGAAGGCGGTGGGTTTGCGGCGCGGGTGGGGGAGCGGGCGGCCCCTTTAAACTATGCCCGCGGCGCGCAGGTGACCATGCAATGGCGGTCGGTGCTGCTGGGGCTGCTGCTGCTGAGGCTGGCGCTGCAGGCGCTGCTGGCGCTGCTGCCCGCGCTGGCGCCCGGCCTCTGCCTGCGCCGCCGCTTCCCCTTCCCCTTCCCGCCGCCGCCCGGCGCCGCCGGCTCCTCGCACTGGGGCTCGCTGCTGTGGCGGGACGGCGATGGCGGCGGGGCGGCGGCGGCGGCGGGGGGTGACGAGTACGAGCGGCGGTACAGCGGAGCCTTCCCGCCGCAGCTGCGGGCCCGGCTGCGCGACGCCGCCCGCGGCATGTTCGTGTTCAGCTACGACAGCTACATGCAGCACGCCTTCCCGCGGGACGAGCTCGACCCGCTGCACTGCCGCGGCCGCGGACCCGACCGCGGGGACCCGTGAGTGGCGAGGGGGGGAACCGGGGCGGGGAGCGGGGAGCAGCGGGGCCTGACGCCCGGTTCTTCCCTTCCAGCTCCAACCTCAACATCAACGATGTCCTGGGGAACTACTCGCTGACGCTGATCGACGCGTTGGACACGCTGGCGGTGAGTCCGCGGTGGGCCCGGGGAGGGTAGGCGCTGCTCCTGCGGGGAACGCTTCCTTCTTCCCTTCCGTCTGTCCCATCCGCGACCGCTCTGTTGTCTTGTACGAGAAGGCTCCGGGGTCGCCCCGTTAAATTTAACACCCAGGAGAGTTCGGGAGGCTTTGAACTTTGCCAACTGAACTTTACTGATCAGTTCAAAGGTACATTAACGTAGCTGGGATGCATTGCCACAGAGTAATTCTTCTGCTGATTAAACTCGGAAAGCCGTGTCTTAGTGGGGTGTGGATGTTAACATCTGAAAGGCTCAAGTCGGTTGATGGGAGATTTTAGCGATCCCGGATGCTCCTGGGCATGTTGAAGTTTCACTTGCTCTGTTAATCCTCAAAACGGCTGCATGTTGCTCTCGTTTTCACAGCCAGGGCAGATTCTTGGCCTTCTGGAGTGTCACTGATGCACTGGATCCGCAGTGCATTTCTCTTTTCTTGTGCAGAAGGTGGTGTGTGCAAGCACTGTCCACGTGCTTAGTGTTACAGAATACTTGCCATTGCTGCCATGAAATTGCAGTTCCGTAGTGAGGAGGTCTCAGCTGTTTAACTGAACAGAACTGAAAGCAGGAAGTTGGTTTTCACTGGATCAGTGGGTAGGGATCCATGCTGTGCGTGACTGGTGGTGTGTTGGCTAAACAGTTACCTTCCTGTGCTTATTCACCAGTGTCTCATTGTCTCATCCATACCTTTTTGGACAGTACATAACTTCCTCAAATATAAAACTTCTGATTCATAGAATCTCTTGTGTTTTGGAAGCTGCTGCATGGATAATGCCCACTTAGATCTCCGTCTGCTCAGATCAAGCATGCAAATGCTTTCGTGCTAGGTCTGGGTAGCAGAAAGAGCAGGCAGGCTGGCACATGGTTAAAGTGCTCGAGAGGTTTCCTGTGTACACCCAGCCTCACTGTGAACTAATACAAGCAGGACTGCGTGTTTTTATTCCATATTCCTGTTTCCTTGAAGCTGGGGCTGAATTTATGTCTGTCTCTGCATATAGTGGAAATCAATTGCTGAGGTGTACCTAGAGAAAACTGGCATGAGGGAACCTATTGGGCAGGGTATGCAGTGTTGAGTAAAAAGCCCAAAAGGTTAGTCTTCACTGGTCAAATAAATGTCAGACTTCATTGTTCTAAGAACTGTGTTACCGTTTAAGCTAAACTGAACTCCTAAACCGATAGTTCAAGCAGTTAAAACACTTAGTGTGCTAGATCTTCAGAGTTTGTAGACTTCTGCTCTGAAAGATTACCCAAAAGGCCAATATTGGGGGTGGAAGAGCGTGTGAGTGCATAGGTTGGTAAAACAGACAAAAATATACCTGTTGATTTCCCTGTTTTCACATACTTCTTAAAAATGCACTTTTACGTGTCAGTAGGATGGGTAACTTCTAGAAAGTCTTTTTAGTAGGAGCTTGCAATACTCAGTTCTGTGTCTAGTTAATATGTTTATTGGTCTAAAATGTAAACTTGTCATTCTGTTTCCTAACCCTCTTCTGAAGCAATTAAATGAAATAGTCTTGTTTTTATATCAAGGTAATGGGAAACTCCTCGGAATTCCAGAAAGCTGTGAAGTTGGTGATTGACACAGTTTCATTTGATAAAGACTCAACAGTCCAAGTTTTTGAGGCAACAATCAGGTATGTAGCTCTAAGTTTCTGTCTTTAAATCAATGGCAAGTTTAAAGACTTGGTGTGCGTATATGGCAGAAACCAAGTAAAATCATCGATAAAAATGTCTTTGGTATGCTTTGCCCCATAATTGTTCCTTAAATAAGCTGCTTTTTAACCTTTCATGAAATGCAGGTATTCTGTTTTCGTTTTCTTCTATGGAGATGTTTGCTTTCACTTTTGTTTTAAGCAAAAAATAGGCCTGTCTGTCTTGGAGATGAGATTAAGATACTGTCTGATTTTGAATGGCTTCATTTTCTGAATGTCCTAAACACTTTTTGTTAATTGCTGCTTACCTTGGCTAAGCTTTCTTTTTTCTGAATACTGAGTTTATATAACAACTTTACTGCCATTTGCAGGGGCAAGGAAGTCTTTGCTCATAAATACACTTGGTATGTTGTAAGGAGCTACTGGGTTAGGTCAGTTTTGCAGAACCGGTTTTTGGGATTACTGTGGCTGATGAGCAGTGTGACTTCAGGTGTTTTCATTGCTAGTGGGGAAAAAAGCACAACTCACTGTAGTACCTGTAAAGTGCACAAAGTAATACTTCAATTAAACACAATACTGGTAAGGGTTTAGCTGAAGAGCTAGGTTCAGATCAGATTTAAAACCTGAAGATCCTTTCCTTTTCCTGTAGGGTTTTGGGAAGCCTGCTTTCTGCGCACATAATAATCACAGATACCAAACAGCCTTTTGGTGATATGACCATTAAGGATTATGACAATGAACTCTTGCATATGGCTCATGACCTAGCAGTGAGATTACTTCCGGCCTTTGAGAACACCAAAACTGGAATTCCATATCCTCGGGTAAGTGAGCACATGAACACAGTGGGGAAATAATCTGAACATATTAATTCACGTGTCTGGCAACTCAAATTCTGTGCCCTTTGTGTGCCTGTATATGTGTGCTGGGGTACTGAACCCGCTCGAAGTGACATTAAAAAGGTGTTGGGGGTACCTGTGCTAAGTTATGATGACATGGACCGCATAAGTGGCTCCTTATACCTAGTAAATGCTTTCTTTAGGCTGTTCTTTCACTCTGTCTATATTGTTCCATACGGGTCAGTAGTCATTTGTTTCTGTGCTGTTTGGTTGGAATGTGCCCTTGCCCCATGCTTTCTTCCTATATATCATGCAGTGACGAACAATGCTGTCAGTAAGAAGGTTAATATGAAATACTTTGAAGGTAAATAGCCGGGGAAAGTAACTTTATTGAGAGTGACTTGGTACTAGGATAATTGTGATAAAATAAAACTAATCTAAAGTATTCGTTATACTGGGCTTGGAATTTGTAATTTGCTTAGTGAGTACTCAAGAATCATAGAATCATAGAGCAGTTAGGTTTGGAAAGGACCTTAAGATCATCTAGTTCCAACCCCTCTGCCATGGGCAGAGGCACCTCCCACTAAACCATGTCACCCAAGGCTCTGTCCAACCTGGCCTTGAACACCGCCAGGGATGGAGCATTCACAACTTCTTTGGGCAGCCAATTCCAGTCCCTCACCACCCTTACAGTAAAGAACTTTTTCCTTATATCCAATCTAAACTTCCCCTGTTTAAGCTTTAACACATTCCCTCTTGTCCTATCACTACAGTCCCTAATGAATAGTCCCTCCCCAGCATCGTTATAGACTGCCTTCAGATACTGGAAGGCTGCTATGAGGTCTCCACACAGCCTTCTCTTCTCCAAGGCTGAACAGCCCCAACTTTCTCAGCCTGTCTTCATACAGGAGGTGCTCCAGTCCCCTGATCATCCTTGTGGCCCTCCTCTGGACTTGTTCCAACAGTTCCATGTCCTTTTTATGTTAAGGACACCAGAACTGCACACAATACTCCAAGTGAGGTCTCAGGAGAGCAAAGTAGAGGGCAGGATCACCTCCCTCGACCTGCTGGTCACACTCCTTTTGATGCAGCCCAGGATACGGTTGGCTTTCTGGGCTGCGAGCGCACACTGCCAGCTCATGTTCATTTTTTCATCAACCAACACCCCCAAGTCCTTCTCTGCAGGACTGCTCTGAATCTCTTCTCTGCCCAACCTGTAGGTGCCTGGGATTGCTCCAACCCAGGTGGAGGACCTTGCACTTGTCATGGTTAAACTTCATCAGGTTGGCATCAGCCCACCTCACAAGCATGTCAAGGTCCCTCTGGATGGCATTCCTTCCCTCCAGTGTATCAACTGAATCACACAGCTTGGTGTCATCAGCAAACTTGCTGAGGGTGCACTCAATCCCACTGTCAAATACTGCTGTCTTCTCGAATACTGTGTCCTTCTCCTTGAACACAGTTCACAAGGAGAAGGATGTCAGCTCTAGTGGAACAGCACTAAACTAATTAGCACTTACCTGACTACTTTTGATTTTTGAGCACAGCAGCACTGCTTTTCTTCCAGATCTGTCAGCCTATAGAAACATGAACTTTCATTTCTGTTCAAAGTTTCGTAAGTCAGTTGAGGGTGGTGTAATTTCTCTTCAACATTTTGTTGCATGGGGAAGTTCAGGAGTGTTCAGTGAGGAAACTCTTGGTTTCAAGAGCACTTAAAAATGGGGAGCAGCACTGCCATCACCCTTGGAAGAACTTGAATGTTTAGTAGAAACAATGAAAAGTGATCTGAAATTTGGGATGATTAACATGTAAGAGAGGAGCAAAATTAGGATTGCCCCCATTAAGCATGATGTTAAAAGCTGTAAGATGAATTTCAGGAATTCTTCAGGAAAGCTTTTTAACCAAGCAGTGGTACTCTGGCTTTCTAAATGTATACTTATTGCATGCTGCATATTGCAAAACTTAATGAAAAGGCTTTCTAATAAATATATGACTGCAGATGAGAGCACAACTGCACAAGGTGCAGCCTGCCTTATCGCTGTTTGCACTCTCTTTACCCTCTTCACAGGTCAATCTGAAGAAGGGGGTACCTCCAGACAGCAATAATGAAACCTGTACTGCAGGAGCTGGTTCCTTGCTGGTGGAATTTGGTATTCTTAGCAGGCTGCTTGGTGATTCCACATTTGAATGGGTGGCAAGGAGAGCCGTCAAAGCACTCTGGAGTCTCAGGAGCAATAACACTGGACTGCTAGGTAATCTCCTCTGATGAGATGCTGTAATGACTGGCTCCATGTTTTAACCTACCACAGTTTCCTGTAGCAGAATGCCATCATGCTACCAGTTTCTTTGATGTATCATAAAGCTTGTCAATCTGCTTCCTCTGTAGCTCTCAAGTCATACTCTCCTTGTGTGCTTGTGGTCTGTGTTGATCAAATGGCACTGTGTAATTTTGTAAGAAAAATGGAGTATCTGAATGAGTTCTTAGGACGCAGGTCTCCAAAGACACATTTTTTTGTGAAACTGGGAAATGCAGCTGAGGTTCTTGCATTTGTATCCCCATTACTATGATTTAGATTGTCAGAAGACTAAAAGTACTTAAACCAACTGCATGTGTATGCTAGTTACTTGAATGAATGCACTGTAACACTTCATTTTGATAGTAGTCTCTGGTCATTCCTCAAGACTGTTTGAAGATAATATTTCTAAGTGCTGGTTCTTGATTACTTTTCTGTGCTGTACTTGTCAACTTTAGTATTAACTTTTTTGTCTGTTCTGAAAGGAAATGTTGTGAATATTCAAACTGGTCATTGGGTTGGAAAGCAAAGTGGATTGGGAGCAGGGTCGGATTCATTCTATGAATACCTTCTGAAGTCTTACATCCTCTTTGGAGAAAAGGAGGACTTGGAGATGTTCAATGATGCTTATCGAAACATTCAGAACCACTTAAGAAGAGGGTATGTTATTTCATATGAGTATCAGTTCCTTAAGCAATGACCCAAAGTGAGATATGATTGTATAGTGTTTTGTGGTATGCTCTAGAAATCAGTGTTCTCTTTTTTTCTTTAAAAAACCAGTATCTTATTTCCATGGTAGTCACTGTGGAAATAAATTTTAATGTTCCTTTCACTCCGTGGTCATTGGTGTGAAGAAGCTAAACTGGTTACCATGCAAGTTAGTAAATGCGAAGCTGAGGGAAGGTTGTAGAACTGCAAAGGAAATATATTAAATTGGTTGGTTTAGTAATTCTGAAGGCCTAATCTTGCCTACCATGACTTTTTGGTGGAGATTCTGTTGACATAACTTTAGGCTATGATGTCCATACCTTTATGAATTAATTTTTCTGTGAGCATGACTGACCTTTTTGTTCTTTTCAAAATGGGTTTGAACCTAGCATGACAAATGTGTGGCTTCTTCTCTTTGCTGGTGGCAGTGCTGTGAAATGAAACGTGCACTGTGCTCTTCTAAAATAGTGAATATTTACATGTGCTTATTGTTACTTGGCAGCCGAGAAGCTTGCAATGAAGGTGAAGGTGACCCTCCTTTGTATGTTAATGTAAACATGTTCACAGGACAGCTGATGAACACGTGGATTGACTCTTTGCAAGCGTTTTTTCCTGGACTACAGGTAAACTTCCATTCTGTTCATGACAGCACAACACAATAGAGAGGTGTCAGAAAGGCCCATTCTAATCTTAGGCTGGGAATGTATCTAAGCATCTCTTGAGATGAGCTTCAACATGCAGGTTTACGTCTGGCTGTTCTGATAAGGCAGTTTTAGGGCAGTTCAGCTTCTGCATCAGCATGACAATGTTGGAAGGCCTGGCCTGCTGCCTACTAGATTTGAGATACTTTTATCTTTTTTCACTTAACCTTTGCATTTGCATACCATGCTGTGAGGCTGAGCTCTGCTAGAGCTTTTGATGCAGTGGAATTAATGTATTGGCTTGCTTTTGTGGCGAGGAAGAGGGTTGTTTATTTTTTGTCTCGCCTTAGGAGGGGAGTGTTTTATTATATGGCATGTTCTTATGGAGAGTGAAAAGTAATTTGCTGGCTTGCAGTGTTAAGCCTGCATGTTTATGGCTATTGTTGTGCCTAGGTATTGATAGGAGATGTGGAAGATGCTATTTGTCTCCATGCTTTTTATTATGCCATATGGAAACGATACGGAGCTCTCCCAGAAAGATACAACTGGCAATTGCAAGCGCCGGATGTTCCTTTTTATCCACTAAGACCAGAGTTAGTGGAATCCACATATCTTCTTTATCAGGTACTCGACTTTTCTGCCCTTATAGTTCATGTTTTGGCAAAAATGGCTGTGTTCAGAAAGTCACTTTTTCTATAACTAGCCTCTGCCCTGCTAAAATCTGGTGCCTTTGGGTCTGCCTGTTCTTATATGGAGGTCTCTGTTTAGGCACTAGATTGTTATGCAGTGTAGTTGCTGTGTTCTTTACTTTAAAAAGAACATTTTTATATAGGACAGACAAAAAGGAGGCTAAATGACCTTTTAAGGAAACTGCTGGCAGATTTTTACAAGGTGGAGACTTGTGACTTCTTAATAGAAATAGCTGAAGTAAATGTAATAGCTTTCCTTGCTATATAGTTTACACAGAGTCTCCAGCTGGCAGGTGATAAAGTAAACTAAAATAACTGTGGCTACAAGAAAGCTATCCAAAGAGTTTGAATTTACTACATATTGTATTGGTATTTGCACTAAAGCAAATGTGAGGAGCTTGCAGAGAGTAATCTAAGTCATCTTCCTGTGAAGATAAGTTTACTATAATATATGAGAATTTGATAGTACTAGGCCTTTGTTGAAATTACTAATTAACTCTTGTCTTTGTTATTTAGGCCACAAAGAACCCCTTTTACCTTCATGTGGGGATGGATATTCTGCAGAGTTTGGAAAAGTATACAAAAGCAAAGTCAGTTTTCAATATTCTTTTGTCTTTTCTCACTGCTATGCACAAATATTTTATTATATAAATATTCTGTAGAATCTGCTCTGCCAAATGTATGTAAACCAGAAACCCATGAAAGCCACAAGTGATGATTTATTTATTGAGTAATGATTTCTATCTTACCTGAAAATGAAACCGCAGTCCAGTGACAACTTTATGGCTTAAGAATTTTACAACTACTTTGCAAAATGCACTGTTGATCAGTTGCTGAAAACTGGTAAATCAGTGCGTGGTTTTTTCTATGGATCCTGCAAGAATATTTCTTACATCATGGGCCCATGATGTGTAACTAAAGTAGAAGGATGGCCTTTAAGGCAGATGCTGTTGCGTATCAGCTTTAGTTTCAAGACAGTAGTAGTGAATCCTGATTGTAATACTGGGAGACTCACGTGGAAGATAGTGAATTTTTATTCAACTATTGGTATTTACTGATTTTGTAGACAAGTCTGTATTAACCATAGCAGAGTGTAAACCAGTTCCAGTCTGCAGTTAAACGGCATTCAGAAGCTGTGTAGGGGGTTGACTGAAAGAACTACAAACTTCATCATACGTTAAGTTGCGGGGGGAGGGAGTTAAGAGCGGGTAGTTTGGGAAGAAAGCTTTACATGCGACCAGGCTTCCAGACCAGGGTTTCTCATGTGCTCAGAATGGGGAAATTCTCTGTTTTGTTCTGGGTGCTGTGAAGAGTATCTTGCTTCTTTGAGACTCTTAAAAAATCTGCACAATGGAATTGTAGCATCCTTCCAGTATCTGAAGGGGGCCTATAGGGATGCTGGGGAGGGACTCTTCATGAGGAACTGTAGTGAGAGGACAAGGGGTAATGGGTTCAAACTTAAACAGGGGAAGTTTAGATTGGATATAAGGAAAAAGTTCTTTACTGTAAGTGTGGTGAGGGACTGGAATTGGCTGCCCAAAGAAGTTGTGAATGCTCCATCCCTGGCGGTGTTCAAGGCCAGGTTGGACAGAGCCTTGGGTGACATGGTTTAGTGTGAGGTGTCCCTGGGCATGGCAGAGGGGTTGGAACTAGATGATCTTAAGGTCCTTTTCAACCCTAACTATTCTATGACTCTATAGGTGAACCACAGGGTCAATGACTGCAGTCTCATCAGAACGCCAGGAAACAAAAATCAGTGCTTACTAGTAAAAAGACTTGTTTCATTTTAACTTCACCCCTAGTGACAGTTGGAGTGGTCTGAAGTTTAGGAGTATTTAGGGAGCGCTTCAACATCAGAATATGTAGGAACTAAACTCAAGCCAATCTTAAATCTTGCAGGTGTGGCTATGCCACATTACACCACGTTGTAGAGAAGACAAAGGAAGATCGAATGGAGAGCTTTTTTCTCAGTGAAACATGTAAATACTTATACCTGGTAGGTGTATGTTCATTTCAAGGATACTCTTGCATCTACTGCTCAGCTTTGAGCTAAATTGTTACTTGTAGCCATTTTGCTTGCCTCACAGCAGCCTCCCATTCCTCCCCATCAAGATTTGTCTCTCAATCTCCTTTAGTGCAGAAAAGCAAATAAATCTGTGACTGGATAGAAACAGTGAATGCCACCCCAGCAGTGCCTGTATAGTACAGTGTAGAAAAATAAGGGCGATTTAAGTTGTGTGAGAAGTCTTTCTTTTGCCTCTCCCCTTTTAACTACTAAAATAAATCACTTGCATTAAAACTATCTATTTCCATTTGCTCTAACGGTAGTTGCCCATTTAGCACTAAGAGGTATGCTTTTTGCTTGATCCTTTAAATGCATGAGTGCATGCTTTGTAACTTAATGTTGATGGGACGTGAAGAACGTTGCACGCGTACTGTAGCTGTCTCTCCTATCTCTTGTTTAGTTGTTTGATGAAGAAAATCCAGTGCATAAATCTGGAAATAAGTATATGTTTACTACTGAGGGGCATATTGTGTCTGTGGATGAACGCTTCCGTAACTCACTGTGGCAAGACATCCTCCCTGGAGAAGAGGACGGCACAGAAAAAATTAAACCTCATGAGTTAAAGTCAGTCAACTTCAGCTCTAATGTAAGGAATGCACAGATTGTTTCTGGTTGTGTGGTTGGAGGAGGGATGTATTTTGAACTGGGTTAGGCAGTAGAAAAAGAGCTGTTTGGAAGTGTTACTTTAAAGCTCAGCAGTGTTTGTCTTACAAATGTCAAATATCTGAGAAGGTCCCTTGTGAAAAACACTTTTAAGTAGCGGAAAGAATGGATTAGGATAATGTGAGAGTGATTATGTTGAAGGTGAAACCTGTCCCAATTTTAGCATTTTTCAGCAATTAGTTTGTGCTTTATTATTAATTTCCCATTATTTTTCCCTTCACCTATTCTTTGCCCTTCAAATTTTCCAGTGTTGCTGTGATAGAGAAAGAAAAGCAGAGGGTATTTAAACAAAACCATTCTTCGCTCAGAGTGGATTTGAGGCATGTAAAGGTGACCTTTCTTAGCTAGGCATCAGCCGAGTGCAGAGCTATGTATCCAGTGCCTATCACCAACCAAAATAGGTATGCTTTTAATACACAACAGTATTTTTAAGTCTCTGCTAGTAGGTTCTAGCATGGTTGCTTTCCTCCTCCCCCCCAGTCCTGCAGAAAAAAGAGCATTATTTTAGATGTTCACAGTTGTCATAGTGAAGGAAGTCTCAGTTGAATAACAAGCTGCAGTAGTTTGGCATGTATTTAGAAGCTTGCAGCCTGCATTGGGGAAACACTTGCTGCTCATTTATGTGGTCTGTGCTGTAAGTTTGCAAAGAACGAGAGAAAGTGAGGAACAAAAGCTCTGTTGGGTACAGTTTTCTGTACTGGGAGGAAATGTATGGTTACTGATGCTAAAATGGTTATGGAGGGTATGGGAGTGCCTGTTTTCATATATTCTGATTTTGTTAACAGTGTAACAGAGTTCCTGATGAGAGGAGATACTTGCTGCCATTGAAGAGTAACTACATGAGACAGATTGATCGAATGGTGGGCTTGATCTGAATGGTTCTTCAGAGTAACTTTTACTGTATGTCAGGAGGAGCATGGGATTTGACTGTAGACATTCCTCTCCTCTTCAGCTACACACCTGCATATGCTGAGTCACTTGAGTTTTCCCCATGCTTGTTAGTTTTCACTTATGGATGTGAAAGGAGATCAAGTTCTCCTACGAGTTCAGTCTTCTGAACTGCAGTAACTTCACATGCCACCTGAATAGAGATTTCTTGAAGACTTCCTATGAAAAATGTTGGAAATGAAGGTTGAATATGCTTAAAAAACATTGGCATGTGCCACTTAGCTACCTCTTCGTAGCTGTGTTACGAATGTCCCTTTAGAAAAGGGTCTAGTATTTAGTTTGAAATGATCTTGGGATTGGGGAACGAATGGGAAAGTGCAATTTCTTACACCATGTTTTAACTATTGAATTATTCTGACTAGCAATACACAACCTTAAGTACTACTCAGGTAGGAACCCACTGGTAATGGGTTTTGCTGAAACAAAAATCGCTCTATCTGGAATAGTATCTTGAGAAGATAACTCCTCATCATGTATAAAGCTATCAGTATAGTCACAATATCCCTCAGTTATATGGAACTGCACGGTCGCAACAGCCTGTAGCTATAGAAACCAGTAATAAAACAAATCAGGTGCCTTTTTTTGTAGGGGAATGGGTTGGGAGGGAAGGGGAAATTGCCACTCAGCTTTCCAAGCAGCTAACTTGATATAGCTTAGCTGAGCAGAAGTTCCAAAAGTTGCGTTGTCTGCCATGTTTTTAGTGCCTTTTCCAGAGAGATGCTGCTAAGAACTGGTATAACAGTACATGAAGAACAAACTATTACACATTCCTGTCAGCATTAATATATTAGTGCCTTAAGTTTTGTTCTCTAGCAGGAAAAATTGAGCTTGTTTGGGAAGATGGATAAAGTATTTCTGATCAGCTGGTTACAAAATACAGTGGATCCCAAAGTAACTTGCATATGAGATGGCTTCTCTTTTTTTAAGATACTGGAAGAATGTCAACCTCTGTGCCAATCCCAGAGTATTTCTGAGTTTTATTAATCTGGGCTGAGTTTATTCTCTGTGTCAGTGCAGTTAGTAAAGGGACTGCCTCTGTATCCTCCTGGAGATGGAGGTAGAGGTCAGAGCCTGCATTGTGCCAACTTCCCTGTGCCACAAGACAGTTTAGTGTATGCCACTGTAATGGGTTTGTGGCTGCAGTAGCTGCCAGTGCTGATTGCTGTGCTATCTGTGCAGTGTACCTGTGACCTGTGCCTTCTGGTTCCAGTGAGGAATGGTGAGAACCTGCTGTTGCTGCATCCCACCTTCTTGGACTGCAGCCGTTATGTTTGAGGAATGACTGTAGACTTTCAGGAAGAGAGCAATTCAAGCACGGTTGTTGAGGATTGAAAACTAAGTGAGGCCAAAACAACTTATTCTAAATGTAACAGTTGTTTGGGGTTTTATTGGGTTTGGTGTTGGTTTTTTTTCTCCAGTGACTCCCTGTTGCTTACATGCTTTTTAATTTTGACTACAGTTGAAGAAGCTGAGTGTTACTGTTGGGTTAATTATTTTTAAATGAAGGCTTAAACATAAGGGCAAACTTGGTCTGCTGTATTTTCACACTCTTATAACAACATCAGTTTTCATCAATCGGATGTTGCAACTCAAAGCATTTCTAATAAATATGGTGTGATGAAGAGACTATTGTTTGAATCTTTAGTATACAGATGCATCTCAGGGACTTCGTTGTAGATTCTTCTATTCCATTATAGTTGGATCTTGTATTCAGGCAAAAAAATAACAATTGTGTTTTCTTAGTCTTACTGTGAGTGTTTGAATGGGAGGGGAGGCTGGAGGGGGGAGAGGGAAATATGAGATTTCACAAAACATTGCAGTAGTCAGTCGCCTTGATGTTTGAGGCAGCTGCAACTCCTGTAGAATTGGCTTTGCAGACCTGTTACTGGAATGTCTTAGTTGCCTATTTAAAAGCAAAACCTAAATTCAAGGTGTTACGATCCAAAGAGGTATTGGAGAGGTTCAAGGTAGAGCTTCTTGACTGGTAAACATAGCCTGGGCATGCAGGTACACTTCAGTCTGTAATCGTGTAAAGAAGTGCTGAGGCTGCATGAAGGGAAGTGCTTTCTGCCGACTGAGGGAGGCAAAACTATCTGGGCTTTCTGAAATGCTGCTACTGGGTCAGATCTTCTAATTGTAGCTCTAAAATGACAAGTACTTAGTAGCCTGGAAGCTGAATGCAGTGTTTCACAACTGGCCATTTAAAGTCACGGCGTGACAGATGCTGCCCTAGGTGTGCTGGTGGCTGCTGCTGATCATGATTTTTCCCTGCCTTGCAGTTAAGCTCTCTGAATGTGCATTTCATTTGCACTTGTAACTGCCTCTCAGTGTTTTGTGCCTTCTGCAGCACCTGAGCCCTGGTGAGGGTTCCAGCTGAGTGTTATGTACAGAAATCTGCTTCAGAGTTGTCCTCAGCGAATTACACGGCTGTAATGAAGTTGCACAACTGTTCTGCCACCATGATTTTCCCTTATATATCACCAGAAATAGAGTGATAGGTAGCTAAAATGGAACAGTATTGGCAGGTATCACAGCCTTGCAGCCCTTAGTGACTTGGACTGTTAGTTACAGTGCCAAATAGTACAGGGTCAGCTTCAGTCAGATAGCATATGGTGAGAAACTGCATTGGAATTTGTGTCGTGAAGGTGATCAGTCATCTTTCATAGGAACAGTTTTTGTCTACAAGGAGACTGGCGCTGACTGCGTGGTAAAAGACTTTGGATTCTTTACAGGGCCAACTTTTCTTCCTCTTCGTTTTAAAAATGCTTTGATAAGTTTTTTCTCTGTAATGACAGGACACATGCTATGCACTAAAATTGAACCTTTTGTGGAAGTCAATGATATCAAAATGAAGTTGGTAACACTGCTGGAATAACTTGCTGAAACAGACTTTTGTATTTTGGGTATAATGTGCAATATCAACTTTTCCTAATTAAAAATGCAATGTATGCTTAATTGTTGTTTTTCCATGAAGTATTTAATGGTGGATGGGAAATCTTTAAGAGGACCAAATGCTCTTCATGAAATGTCCTGAATTTTCAACACTGAGCTTAAATTTTATGAATCTGCATTAAAAAAAATAGTGTATTTGACCACTTGTGTGTGTGTTTTCCTTATAGTATAGTTCTTGTAAGGTCATTGTGAAGCTTGCAGGTGATTTCCCAAACACAGGGAGTGTGTATACCTGATCTTTGCCCTTCACCAGTCAGGAAAACAGCAGTTGAGTAGAACTGGGAGTGGGGGTGAGTAAAGGAAAACATAACCTGAAGCCTGTGTGCAAGCACATTTGTGGCTCTCGTTTAAGTCCTCTGTGACTTGGTCAATCTGAAGAGCTCAAGACCCTGACTTCTCTGAAATAACAAAAAATCCCTGCTGAGTTCTCTGGTGCTGTTGTAGGTGTCTGTGGCAGTCGTGCTGTGTGGGAAGAGCAGAAGTCCCTGACTGTGCTGCAGAGAGGGTTGGGTGCCTGGGAATTCACTTGTTCTGTGAGCCAGCCTTAGTGATGAGCTGTTGCTGCTAGGTGTTGCTGTCTATTACAGCAAATACCATTACTTTGCTTGTAATGATTTGTACTTTACTTGTCACAGGTTAGGCATACTGCTGGGTATTCTGGGGAGGAAGAAAGAGACTGTCTCAGCCAGAACTTGACAATTCTTTGTCTCCAAGGATAGCTTGGCTGTGTCTTCACCTTAAACCTGGTTAGCTCAGGAAAACATAATTGGTGTGCAAAAAATAGCTTTTATCTTCCCTAAGAGAAATTACACTTCTCAGCCATGTCCTTGCAATAACACAGAAAATATGTTAATGGTTTGCAGAAGTGCTTACTCTCTGGGGTGGGCTTTCTTGCCAGCTTCATCTGCCTTGGTTACTAGACATGAGATGTCTTCTTATGTATGCTCAGTTTTCATCTAGTTAGAATAAGGGATGGCTCCTTACTTTGGGAAAACTAGAGAAGAACCTCCCAAAACAAAAAGCCTGCCCCCTCAACCCCATCATTTTCCCTGCATAATGAACGGCTGGAGGGCTATTTCAGCCTATGCAGAAAGCAGTGATTTGATGTGGAAAGAAGAAATGAAGTGTGGCCACATCAAGCTATTGGCCTTATGAGCTGAGTCTGGGTTAAGTACTGACCTACCTGCTGGTGTTTCCTGATATGGCTTTCTTAAGCTGATCTGTGAAGAACCTAGTGCAGACGGGAATTCTGCACTGTGAACCTCTTCCCGGTCTATGGATGACTGTACTTTGGGAAACAGCACAGTGATATTTTTTTATTTCTCCTGGATTTTCTTTTTTCCTCTTCGATTGACATTCTATCTTACACTGTTTTCTGGTTGTCTTCATTCAAAGGCTGTTGAAGCTGACAGGACGTTTTCTGTTGTCTGTCTTGATCAAACTCAAAGTTACAAGGAAACGTCTATTGAACATTAGTGATTGGATTTTTGCAATGTTTGAAGTTCCTCTGAATTTTTAGATGAGGATGATGTGTTTTGCACATCTCCTGCTACTTTTGCTGGGGTTAGACTTCTAGGTGTCAATTCTGCGGTAAGTGTAAATGGGCTGAAATCTAATTCTGGGGAGAGAACCTGAGCTTTAATGTTTTCCACTGTGGTTGTATGTTTACTAGTGGTGTCACTGCCCTCAGCTACTGTTTGCTGTCTGTTCATATCTTGCCTTGCTTCCTAATCTGCTGTTTGACAGTCGGTTGGTCAGTGTGTTACAGCTCTGAAGTCAAGACTGAGTGTTTTGACTGCAGTTTCTTCTAATTCACATGTACGAAAATGCCTCAGAAAAGACGCTCTTCCCATCCTGGGTTTTCTGGCAGACTCGGGTACAGTAGCATTATACGTGAGAAAAGATCTGAAGTCCGAAAGTGGGCGTGCGAACTCAGTTTCTGGGGGTATAATGCATCAGGCTAACCTAGTATTAGGGCTAAAAAGTGACTGCCGTAGCTGTGGCCAAAGATCTTTGGTTTGGGTTCCGGTGTGTTTGGTGGCAAGGCTGCAGACCTGATCTGCTTCCACCAGAGACCACTCTTGTGCCACTGATTGGACATTTCTGTAGTACAGCAGCAAAACAGCCGTAAGATCTTTAAAGTGGGATGTCGGGAAATGTAGTTTTATAGCTTTGTGCAGCACCGCTTCTCCTTCGAGGGGAGCTGCGAAGCGTTAGGAAAAGATGAGTGTGAAAGGCGGGGATGTGTCCTGCGGCCAGCCCATCCAGCCTCACTGCTGCCTCGCTGTGCTTCTACCCACATGTGTGGAAAAATCACCTCTTTCAGCTCCTGAAGACATTTACTTTTGTTATTGCTTGATACTTCTTTTAGAGAGAAATTTTGTTTTGCCAGTCACCACTGGCATCATTTATTCACCTCACAGAGACCAGCAAGTGTTTGCTTAAAGCTGCTTTGTACCACTTTTGCCTTATTTGTCCCCACTTGACTTACAGTGATTAGAAAGCCATTTGATTGGAAAGATTATATTGAAAACCACCTTTATTTTCCATAAGATAATGCAATTTTTGCTGCCTTAAATTTTGCATGGCGTAGAAGATGACAACCATAGAAGATAGAAGCCCCAGCCTCATTAGCACAACTTGGTGTTCCGATGATGAGAGTTGGTTGCTCCCGTTTTCCAGGAGACAGCAGGTTTGATTTTTGGAATAGTAACTCTATGAAGTTCTGTAAAGTCATTTTTTATTTAGGCTGTGCTAATAGGGATGAAAAAGGTAAGTGCTGGCCATAACTGGTGAAGATGCTCTGACCTCGTGAGAGCTGCACAAACTGTGCCAATGGCTTTGGAGACAGGGTGGGAGCTGCAACAGTGGCTGGGTTGACTGGGAGAGCTGGGACCAGTCGCAGTCTGTGCTTTTTGAGCACATATGGATTTATAAGGTCTGGAAGGAGCACAGTGTTCCAGTCTCCAGGATAAGCAATTAGCATGGCTGAGAGCACCCCAGCAACCTCACCTGCCCTTGGGGAGAGCAGAGATCACTCTGCCCGCCCCCTTGGCAGGGCTCTCCTTGGTGGGTATTGCTGTACATTGTTAGAGGCAGATCATAAAGGGCAGGACCACTTGAAACAGGCGCTCTAAAACAGTGGAAAAAACAGTTTAGAGAAAGAGGGTAAGGGAAAAACAGGGAGGGGAACTAAGGAAAAAAAATTGCTTCATTAATACTTTGGAATAATTGGAATTCCTTGCCATTAAGGCCCAGGGGCTTCTGCAATAATGGCAATCTGCATACTATTATTTTTTTATAACGTTCATTTGGTGGAATAAGTAATTCTTAACATTAATAGCTCTTGAAAAGTACTGCGAATCATTATCTTCATCATGTAACAGTACTGCCAGCAATCAGGCACTATATGGTTTTTGTCAAGGAGCTGCATTTCTTTAACTTCAGATGAAATAGAAAACTCTGTTTTGAAAATATATTGCTTTTTCTTCCTCTTTTGCTGAGATTGTTTTTTAAAGCAGCCTTCGGGAGAAAAAAATGAACTCTGAAAGGAGTTTTTAAATAAGCATTTTTAATAGAACAAATATCCCCTTGCTTAATGAAAAAACAAATTATGCTGTAGCTAGAGATTTTTATATTTTCTTTGCAAATGATTACTCCTCCTTTCCTTTTCCTTCCATACCCGCAGCTGTGCGTAGCACTGATACACCACAGCAGAGCCTGGGTCTGCTTTTTGTGCACATTAACAGGCTTTTTGCCATCTTAATGTGCTGTCATTAAGCAGTATGGTACTTTGTGAAGTGTAGTAAGAATAATTAATCCCTAATCCTGTGAAAGAAAAATCAAATCCAAGTTGAGATTGGTTGTTTTTTCTCTAGCTCCCCCCCCCCCCCCCCCCCCCCCCCCCCCCAATATAAACCCCAGCCAGTGCATTTTGCACCTGATTGCTCAATGACTGGAGACTGACAGGCTGAAGTCCTTTGCTGCCCACTGGGACAGAGCAGGTTGCATGATACAATGCAAAGCTGAGTGAACACTGACACTTTGGTGGCAGTTTTAGACTGACGTGAGGTGGCTGCTCTCTGAGATAGCGAGCAGTGGAGATGCTGGCTGGAAGTGAGGTGCTTTGGCACTGCTGCCTGCTGAGCTCGTCCTGTGTCTCAGCTGGGGAAGCTCTGGGTGTTTCTCAGGCTATGTGTGAGTGATTGCTGATCACTCCTTGCTGCTGCAGTCACCAGCCAGATCTGGTGGGCACTAGCCTGTAAAAAACCCAGAGAAAAGTTCCGTGAGGATACTGGAATTGATGCTTTTCATTTAAAACAGGTGAAATGCCTGAAAATAGCTGAGTTATGGCATGGATGCAATTGTGCCTTGGAGGAGGTGGAAGAGTCTCGCTGCTGCTTCTATTACAGCTTGGCTTTCAGCTTCACCATCTTTGTGGGGCAGCTGGAAGGGTAGCTTTCCCAAAGCCTCAGGTTTTGACAGCTGCCAAACCGTGAGAAGCTCAGAGAATAGCAGCATCACAGTCTTCAGCTAAGAGCCTTGAATCATACCTGTCATCACCCCTAGCAGTCAGTGGCAGCAGGACATGGGGCACTTGGCTCAAATACTGGCAGTCTCAGGTCTAGAAGTGCTCTTTGTGCTCAATCCATCATTGTGGAAATCTCCTGTTCATTAGGAAATGCAGGTGAATGCACAGCCCATTTCCTTGTTTCATGTCTCTGAGAGGATATTGCAAACGTTTGAAATCCAGCTGGGAGGTTCCATGGGGTTGTGTTTCCTGGTGGAAATTGATAGTACGAGTTAGGTTGGTTCTTTGCATGGGTGGCCCTGCTTGAGGAGGGGGTTGGCCCAGATGACCTCAGAGGTGCCTCCATCCTCACCCAGCCAAGATGTTCATGGTGACCGTGGAGGCTGCAGGAAGTGACGATGTCTGTACAGAAGGGACTGAATCTGGACCTGATGTTCTTCTGGGTCTGGGGGCAGCCCCAGGCACTGCAGCAGAACTGCAGCTCTCTCAATCCTGCAAACTCCCCTTTAATTGCAAACATCAGCAAAATGGGTGTTGTGGCTCTGTGGCAGCTGTAAAGTAGTTCCTAATGGGGAATGCTTTAATAAGGTTAATGGCTCCTCAGCTCCTCAGATGTCTCTTCTTAAAACATCCTGAAATCTCAGCATCTGGCGCTGGCTGAAAATGTGCAATAAGGTGATAGAAAGCAGGTCTGATGTTAGTTTTGAGATTCATCGAAGTTCAGGCAGTTCATGTATTAATGGAGATCACAGTGATGTTAAAAACGATATAGGGTCCCCTGTGTTTTGGTATGGTCTTTGTTTATCCATGGCTGCCTACATCCTGGGACACTGAGACACAACACAGGGGAAAGAGAGGAGGGGACTGGGAAAAGGGGTTTAAGATGATACATTTCAAAACTTCGTAAATGAAAATGCCATTAAAAATGTATTATTCAGAACATGAAAAATGTAGCCTTTCACTTCTGTTGACACACAATTATTAGGTTTGGAGGATTACTGCACCTGAATTTGTTTTGCTACTGGCACATCACAAATGAGCACCAGAACTTGTTGAACGAGGGAAGGGATTTAGTAATCAGCATGATGCTAAAAGAAAAACAAACAGACCTTGTCTGTAAGCATGCACTAGCCCTAAAAACATTCAGGAGTGATTTCATGGGGGACCTGTGCTGCAGTGTGATCCTGGTGATCCTGAACTGGGGCTGTATTTATATTTTGGGTACCTGCTTTTTAGCAGAGCATGCGTGTGGCTTTTGCTGGGTTAATCTGTTAGGTTGCAAAGGGACCTGGATGAGGCATGAGGGTGCTCTGCGGCATCCATCGCACCGTTTTACCTGCCTGTTCGTTTGCCTGCAGGCTCATGTTTCCTGGCTGATAAAAGCCCTGGAGATTCTCAAACAGTAAAACTCAAAGCTTGGGGTTTGCCAGTGTGTTCATCCAGTGCTGGTGAGGCCAGACCTGTGTGCAATGGCAGGGGGGTGATGTTTTATGCATGTCACAACCCACATCACACGTCTTGCTCAGTGGCAGAGGTGCAGCTTTGCCTTCACCTCCCAGCATCCCCCAAGCCCCATTTTGGGGACATAAAACCTGCTCAGCCCATCCTTTCACTTTTTTTCAGTGTTTTTTCTAGCTTAACACCAGAAAGATTTGTCTTCAGTGGGTGAGGAATGTTCCAGTTTGGTGATTAATTAGAATTGCTATTAATACCAGACGCAAGACCCTTAGATTCATCTATCTTATTGGTCAGGCTTTAATTAATTAGGTAATAAAAGCAACCCTAAAAAAAAGTCTTGAGTGCTGGTTAACGAAACCCATGGATCTACTTATTAAGAATTAAAACCTTTCTGCCTTTGATATTTTTCTGTGTTATTAAACCCTGCCTGGTTTCTGTATGGTTTGTCCCATCAGTAATGAGAGTCTTATTTCTGAATTGTTTTGTGTGAGCCAAGAAATCTAATATCATCTAATTAGGGGCAACTCTGCCTGAATAATAAATACAGGAGCAGCAAAATCAATTTGTTGCAGGCATTTTGTATTGCCACTAAAACCCATCCAGTCTGATAGATTATATACCAGTTTTCATAGGAAAAAAACCCAAAGAATTCTTCTCTGTAGATGAAGAGCTGGTCCTGTCCCTGGGGCCAGGTGCCTGGGGCAGCTTGGCTTTGGGGCACTCTCCCTGTAGCCTCCAGTGAGGACATGACCTGCTCCATCTCAAAGGCGCTGCACAGAAAAGATATAGTTCTGAAGAACTGGCACAGTCCGGATGCATCCCTTCCTTCCCTGCCCCGTTATTTTCTGTCGCATTAGTATTCTGGTCCCAACAGGTTTTGAACAGGTTAGTGCTGGATGGAGCGGTGCTGCCTCCTGTGTTATGGGTAGGGATGCGGTAAAACAAGTCTCTAGTTTATTTTCCAGTGTGTTGTTGCATTATTCTTTTCTTCCCCTGCCTGGGGCCAGGGATTTCACTGGGGTTTGCTGGGACCAAAGTTCAGTGAATTCCCTGCAGGAGCAAAACCTCAAAGTTTTGAAGCTTTAATACTGAAAGAATCCATCAGATCTATTTTTATGTATTTCACCCTCTCATGTCAAAACACTTCTGGTTGTAGCTTGAAAGTGTGGATGGATTTTGGAGACAATCTCGGACATCTGCCAGAGCAGCTGGCAAGCAGAGAGGGCACTGCTGCTGCCTGAGCTGGTCTGGGGCCAACTGCTGCACTTCAGCTCCTGGCTGGGACCAGGAGCTTGTTTCCCCTGGGGACAGAAGAGGACACAGGTAACAGGGCAGGTGAGTGCTATAGGAGACTCCTTGGGTTAAGCCTGTGGTTTAGCTGACTTCTGGTGCAGCAACTTGTGGCTGAATCAGTTTGGAGGGAAGGAAGAGACTCTAATCTCTGTTTAAAAGATAATTAAAATGATACAAGTGGATGCAACATGGAGGAATGGTAAATGCAAACAATATCTGATTCTATGTAAGTAGTGTTCCAGGCCATGAGAGGACAAAACTTAATGGCCATCCATAGCAGAACAATGACATTAACCATCACGGTAGATGCAGAATCCCTGCTCACCCCATCTGCTGATGGCCACCACTAAGGGACAGCAGGGCTGGTGCAAACCAAGAGTGGTGCAGCTGTAGACAGATGTTTCACACCTTGGAGCAAAGGTAGGGATGCTTTGAGAGGGTGGTACCGTGTGATTTATCGCTGCTTCTGCAAGAGAGAGATTACTTTTCTGAGCAATAACAACAAAAGATTTATTTTCATTTGGTGCTACAGTTTGCCATATGGTGGTCTGAGGAAAACAGTCTCGGTGACACTGTGCACCAAGACTTACAAACTACAGCCCTCTTGCTATCAGTGAGTGCCTCTGCCATTGACTTCACTGGGTCCTGGGCTTGGCTGCGTAAAGGGAAAATACTGTAGGAAATAATAATCAAGTCACTAGGCATCTTAGTGTTTCTTTCTGAGTGATTATCTTTGGCAATAGCCTTAGTTTTATAAATAACAATTAAACCCTTCATCATCACATAACTTACAGTAATTGTGTCACCAGTTATCACAGGACCTCCAAACAAACGATGCTACTGCTGAATAAGCTGCTCTGTAGTCCAAGAAATGCCATAGTGATGCTGGAATGCTACAGCTCCTCAATCGTCACCATCACAGAATGAAAATTTTGGTTAAGAAACCTTGATTCATTAGGTGAATTAAAAAGACATTTAAAAACCAAATGCACATGTAATGCTTCTGAAAACTGTAGTTTGCTCAGTGGTTGCACTACAGGAATGGTTCTTACACCAGTTAATCTTCTCTAATACCACTTCTTCCAGACTGGGCATTTGCTGCTCACCATCACTGCTGGGGGGAACGAAGTGTTGGTGCCTTCACTGCACGGGTGTCCTTAAATATAAAGAATTTCTAATATAGTAACACCAGATGCTGTTTCTGTTCTTGAGGACACCACTGCAGCAGTGTCAACTGCTGAACATCACTTGTGACTCACATGTGATGGTTGTTAAAGCACATGAAAACGCTCCAAAGCCTCTTGATCTGCTGTGTACCTGCAGTAAGCCCCTGAGGGCAGAGCATGAGTTTAGACTGACAAAGGCAGGACCACAGTGCTTCCCTATGACCTTTTGCATTTAGCAGCTTTTCAGGCGTGCTGGGAAGGCAGTGAGAGAGCAAAGCAGCGTAAATGCAGAATTGCACTGCAGGGACAGAAAAACATGTGTTTTGTCACTTGGGAATGAGGGAATGAATTGAGCTGAAGCCTGGAAGAAAAACGTCATGCCTGTAGAGATATTGCATTACTTTTTGTAATGTAGCAGTAAAAGGCACAATAAATTAGCAGTACCCTGAAATTAAAATTTCCTATTCAGGAAGTGTAAGGTTTGTGCTGCTGCGAAACTGATCATGAAGCAATTACCTGGTGATAAAGCTGTGCGGTTTTAATCAATACTGGAGGTTGTGTATACTTGCCTTTTTAATATAGAGGTTATGATTTTTAAATGCTATTCTAAACCTTACTATTACATTAAGGACTTCTCTGAGGTGTGTGCCATGAGGTGGTCTTATTGATATTTGGTCAAAAAGAAAAGGTTATTTTATACTTCCAGCTACAATCATTGAGCAGAAGGAAGAACTGAGAGCCCCTGAGGAAACCCAGGTCCCTCCAGGCTGAGTGGCCTCCTGCTGCTCTGGCTGCTTGGGCAGCTCTAGGTCCTTGGAAGGAGATTTAATTCCCAACTCTGCAGCCACTTTTCCTTCTTGAATAGCAGCAGTTATTACACATTTACCTTTGATTCTTGTGTCGTTTATCATTTGCATTCTATGTATCAACTACAGCTTTAAAGCAGGAGTGGTTTATTTTCTAGGGAGGAAAGTGAAGAGGCTTTAGGGATGAGCTTATGCCTCTTTACACGCAAAAGTGCTTCTACTGCTTTCATGCTCCTGGTGTTGATGGAGCAGTGCTGGTTTCAGAGGTCTGCTAGTCCCGGTGCTGGCGGGCATGCCACAGCCAAGGGAATGTTGAGAAAATGTCAGTGTGACCCATTACATTTCGCTCAAACCTTGAAAAAAGAGCATAAACCCAGCGCTGAACGCTGCTATATGCAAACAGATGAGAATGGCCTTTGGAGTGAATACTCAACAGCCATTTAATTTTAGATCTGTTCATGTGAAATCCTTTCTGAACAGAGAGGTAAGCTGTAATCCTCCGTAGCGCAATGCTCTGACTCCTGTTGAACCACAGTCGTGTTGCTACTTCTGTTTTCCTGATAGGGAGGCTTTAGGGCCGTGATCTTATTTCTTTGGCTGCCTGCAGCACTAACCTGTATCTATTTTATAGCTTTCCTGTTGCAACGTCCAGGCTATTGTAGCGGTGAGCTTGCCACTATAATTACAAAGTGTGATTTATCTTTGGTTCTCAGTTTCTCCAGCATAATTTCCTGGAGGGATAACTCAGATGATAATGAATGCATGGTTATGAAAGTTGCATTGCCTTATAATAGCAGCAAAAATGAAAGGTAAATTAAACAAAAGCATACTAAGGCATGTTACACTGAAGCAGAGCACTACTCACCTTCGCTTTGGTTGTGTTCTGGGACGTGCTCCTGGTGTGGAAACGCATGTGCTCTGGTTTGCTGCAGCAGTCTGGTCAGTGAAGGGAATGCCTCTGAAAGCCCTGGCTCCTATGTCTGTGGGTCTCAGTAACTGATCTGGAAACCAGGATAGCTGTTGGGAGCTGAGGAGGGAGAGGTAATCCTGGGGTTGGATCTTGAGATGGGTGGTGTCTGGGGGATAAATTTGTATGAATTGATGTCTCATCAATAAGGCAGCAATCAATTAGGCTGCTCTACCCCTGGGTTCTTGCAGTTTGTGTGAATCCTGGTTTGTAAGAACCATATGGTTGAGCTGAATGAACACAATCCTATTAGCTGTGCTGTGAGCCCTGAGTGGGCTGGGTAAAGACCTTCTGAACCCAGATTCATGGAAGCTTTGAAAAATTAAAATAGATTGAAAGAAAAAGGAAAGATGCAAGAGGGAGAGGAGGGTGAAATGGAGCTCCATTGGCTTTCCTGCAGAGACTGCAGCTGCAACTGGATTGCTGCTGGCTGTACCAGGGTAGTACTGTACCATCACCCACCCACCGGCCCATGCCTAGTGTATCTGCAGAGTGCAGACATGACATGTGGGCATGGGCTGCAGCTCAAACCCATCACCTGGGAGGCTCTGTTTCTTAGAGGAGTGAGGTATGCTGCTACTTGTTCTAAATGATGCACACAGCCGTTTTTATAAGCTGTTTGGGTAATGCAGTGCCATGTAAGCTGTAAGTGTACTTGTAGGGAGCAGCTTTCTCTGCTGCAGCAGAGCATCTCATCACCCTGTGCAGCCTAGTCCCTGAAGGGGAAGGGCGCTGAACTCCTAGGTGTGATTTCAAAGCAAATAACTTTTGCTTTATAAGTAACAGAAGACATAAGCCTTGCTGGCATTCTGTGTACAGGGCATGATGCGGTGTTGCATCCCACTCAAAGATGTGAGCTTGGTTTCTTGCTGCTGTTGCTTGGGGTGGTGTGGGCTGTGTATGGTGCTCATGGGGTGGTAGCAGTAGCCCTGCAGCCCAGTGTACCGCAAACCCCAGCTGTGAGATGACACAAATGGTCTGATGTATTTAGCTCAGAATATACAGATATCTTCCTTTTGACTAAAGGAGCAGTGAACTTTGCATAACACTGGCTTTAAAAGCTTTTTTTTTTTTTTTAGTTGGGTGTAAATAAATATCTAGTGGGTTTTTTTTTGTTTGTTTTATTATTCTGCTTTTATCCTGTGTAAAAACTCAAACCAGGGTTGAGACTATAATGACCCATATACCCTAATGTTCTCTTCCTTTAAAGACTATGAAGAAATGTGGCGATTTCATGAAAGAGAGGATTTCTGCCCTGCTATTCTGTTATCTCTATGAATAGATTTAATTCCTGAATATGGAAAGAAGAACTCCTGAACTGTCAGTGCTGTTACCTGCAAGTTAAAGATATTATGAAACGCTGGGATTACAGGTCAGCACAAAGCTGGACTTGTGCTGTGAGGCGTCTCCATGTGAATGGCAGTGAAATGAAGCAGCTCCCATCAGGGCTTTGGCAATATTTCCTGGTAGAGATTTGTGCAATTAACTTACACACCACCATAACTTCACTTCTGAGCGATAAGATCTACAGGGCTGTAAATCACAGTGGAAATTTCACGCTGTGCTTCCTAAGCAGAGCATGTGCAGTATATAGCTGTCATTTCCTCATTTAACTATCATTAAAATGAAGTGCTGGCTGGAATCAGTGGTATGTGAAGGGAGACCTTGTCATTAAGAGTGAACTGGAACCTCAGTGCATTATACAAATTAATTGAGCTGAGAGCCCTCAAAGGAAACAAAGACATAATTAACAACTTCTGTATCAGTTCTAATTGCTTGAAAAGAAAACTAAGATGCAATGCTTTTTAAACACAAGAGAGATCTGCACTGCAAAGTTTCCTCCCTGTCCTTGTTCTTCTTTTGCTGTCTGCCTCACTGGTCACAGTCAAGGCCCAGTGCTGACAGGCTACTGCTGGGTTAAAAGGAAAGCGCTTGGTTTTCAGCTGCTCTACTGTAATATAATGCAAGGGTCATGCTTCAGACTGCAAAAGTAGGCCCTGTGATTTTGGTAGCCATTACATCCACAAGGCCATCTCCTTAACGCTGGTAGTGTTTGAAGGTGGAGAGGTGTCTGCCCTGCGCAGGGAGCTCTGTACTCTGCTCAGCCTCAAGCTTGTTACAGGGTCTTAATTAATTTTAGTGTGTTTAATTTTCCTAACTCCTGATAACATCAATGGGTTTAACAACTTTTCCCACCACTTGGTCCTGGGTGGAGACAAGAGACATGGGAGGCTGGAAGTCATCTTCTGAGAGCTGCTGTGCTTCTGCCTTGCTTCTGTAGCATCACTGGACAATCAGCAAGGGCTGTGTTTTAAGGCTGCATCTATTGAAAGGTGTCTTTGTGGCAAATCTGTTTCTCTTGATGATTTCCATGGGAAAAAAGACAACCCTGCCTTCGATATTTTCAACTTGCTTTTGAAGAAGGGGAGTATTTCTGACTGTGTCCTGGCCCTGCTGAGTGATGCCGGTGTTAATCACTTCAGCTCTCTAAGCCTGGCTCTTCATTGCTTTTCTAGTTTGTTTAGTCTGTAAACCAATACATGTTTTTGCTAGGCAGGCAGAGTTAAAACGCTGTTTTGCCTGTTGGAACAGATGGCAACAGAAGGTGCAGGAAAGCTTTTTTAAGAAATAACAAGTTTGGCGAAAGCCAAAGAGGTACAAAATTATTCTCAAGATCTAATTATTCCAGAGAATGAAAAAATAGGCTTCCTGAACCTGCCTTCTCAGGGTTATATTAATATGAAGCATTTAATCATTAGGGAGATGAAATTATTTCACCTAGATTGATCTCTAAGCTGAACTGGAAAGTTGGACAATATAATAATTTCATAAACTTCCCTAGAATAATAATTTTCCTGAACCATTATGCTGAAGGACATCAGCTGTAACCTTGTGGGGCTCTGATCCTCCCTTGTGTTGCATCTGAGAGGAAAGATGAAGAAGCAGAGCTGTTGTTTTTCAGAAACAGTAGTGGGAATATTTTGTCTCCAATGCAGATGTGCACAGCTGTGGATGCTGAGGTGGGACTCGGACCTCATGGGAAGGTCTTCAAGATCTCCATTGTTTCTGCCTTTTTTGTTTTTTCTTTAATGGAAAGGTTTCATTCATGACTATTTCAGGAAAGTAACTTTCGCCTCAGAGTTTTTAATTTCTGTGAAGGAATTGTGATTTTCGCAGCTCCTCTTCCGTTCTCAGTCCTGGGTGCAGGCAGGTATAACTGTCAGAAGGGTGGAAAAAAACAGAATAAACAGAAGAAAAGTGGTGTAAGTTGGTATGAGGATGTCACAAGAATCAGGAGGAATGCAATTGCCAACTGCTCATCAAAAGGTCTTTGCGGGCAGTCAGGACCTACACTTTTAACTTCTCTTATCTTCAAGGGACTTGGCTGTTGGTAAAACATTGGGGAAATGGTCCTCTGCAGTAAGGGTTTGAGACTGCAGGTGAAACATGCTCTGGTTTACACTCAGGGTGTTGCACTAGTTTAAATGAAAGGTTTGAACTGGGAGCCAGCCAGCTTGACAATTGTCCCTTAAGAGCACAGCCTGCTGGTTACCTGGCTGGTTTTCACACTTCTCAATAGGGAGAAGACTTTCTGTTTGTCATGAATGTTTAGTATAAGAAAAAAACATTTATAATCTAAAAAATTACTTAAAGTTTTAAAAAAAGTCAATGTAAGAGAATCCAAACCCATATCTGAAATTACATGAGACTGTTGACACCTGTATATGCCTTCAGGAGAGAAGATCAGCTGTGTAATCTGGAGCACCAGTGTAAAAATGTACCACAAGTGATATTCTGAAGTAGTTGTATTGCCAGAATTAACAAGGGACCAGGAAATTTCATGTGTTTCACAGTTTAAGTGCCTGCAGAAGGGTCTAGGCACTGGCGTCTGGAGGAGGCAGCCCCGGAGAATGTTCTGGGGGGATGTTCTTGTAGTAGAGCTTTCTAGAGGAAACAAAACCTGTCTGTAGTTGGCTATTGCCAGATGACTCAGAATAATTACAGTGGTAGCAGTAAACAGTTTTAATTTATACAGGTGACATTTAAAATGCAAATCAGACCTTAAGATAATTGCTGGAAATAAGGAAGCCTCTTGGTTTAGGGAATATTTCCAGTTTCTATGGAAATCATTTATAATGCAGTGAGATCAATGAAGAGGCTCGTGTCTTAGAAGACCTGGCTGCAGTTGCTCCTCAGTGTAGTCAGAAGATTGTTTATGCATGGGGACAGGAGATTGTGGTGGAGGTGGAAAAAAGTACTCATATCTGTTGAAAGATAATTTTTCTCTTGACATTGCAAATGCAGGTTGACCGAAATTAGATGATGTTACCATAGATGTGTGTGCTTACCTCTGCTCACTGAATGAACTTGAAGTTGTACATTTACTTTCAAATTTAAAATTTAAATTTAAATAATTAGGGATTATTTTTGATTATTTTTTCATGTCTTTTACATGTGCTACTATAGGAGAGAGGGCTTAACACTGAAATTGCATTTTGTTGACCAGTACTGGAGGTTATGGTGTGATGAACTACTCAGCATGTCCACTGCTTGCTTTTGCCAGGTCCATGAAATGCAGCATGAAGAAAATGCACTTGTTGGGGCATTGCATTGCAGCTGATAAGAAACACTGCCATGGGATGACTGTGGGGCTCCACTACACAGACCCAGGTCCTGATAGTGGTTCTCCAGCACTGACATGACACTGACAGTGGTAAAACTGCATGCTGGGGTGGATATTTCCAGGGGGTGCGCTGGGTTTGCTGTCTCCTCTTGCTCACATAGGCAGGAGGGGGCTGCTTTCTCTGGTGACCTTCTGTTTCATGCCCTGCAGCAACCTGTGTCTTCCCTCTTCTGAAGCCTGGGTGTGCAAGTGAAATCTGGACTCACCTGGGCTGATGGTGCTTCACATTTTAATGTGGTTTATAATGTTTAATGGGCTTTGAGTGCTCTGAATTGACCTCCTCCAAAGCAATTGTTTCTTCCTTGCAGTAGGTAAATGCTACCAGAGAGTGCCCTCTTGGGGACCTCAGCATCTTTAGCTGATTTATAACAGATTTCGCCACTCTTTATAACCACCAATCTTGTTCTCTGCTTCAATTTCATCTTCCTTGACTGAAGCTAGATTTCTACATAGAGGCTTTGGAGATTTTTGGTGGTAGTTATCAGAGTGGTTCTTTTCCAATCAGCTACCCACAAACCCTTTATTTTATATTAATCCTTCTTTGTACCTTGCTTCCAGGTTTATTATTCCAGGATTCAGCACACTATGCCATTTACCCTGTTAGGTATAAGGTACAATCTCATCATTTTGATTCTGAGAAAACTCCAGGAACAAACTTGCCAATGAAGTTTTAAGTTGACAAGCAGGTATTCTTTATTGTGGCACTGAGAGACACAGGGGATAGCTCCTCCTAACGTGCGTCCCAGTATTGTTACACAAGCCATCCTTATATAGCCGCTGGGCATGCATACATATTCATGAGGCTACATATGGATTACGTCATTTTCCAGAAAGTTCCCCGCATGCGTACAAAAATGTGGTGGTGGTCTCTGAGGGTCGTTTATTTCTTCCAACAATATTCATCACTTCTGGCAGCCTTCGAAGCACGTGCAGTAGATGCTTATACCAGCTTAATTGCTTTGTTAACACCATAGACATGACAATCATCCTGTCCTTCTACTTACCAGTTAGTTTAACTGCAGCCCATCCTGGCCCCCTGCCATTCCAGATACTCCTTATCCTGATGTCCTGTTCTTCTTGCCTGTTTTTCTTACACTCATTTTGTCCTAAGGTCATAGGGCCTAAAACTACGTCAACTACAGTGGTTTATCTTGTACAAGAATTCTCAGTATGTTCTCTAGCTGTACTCTATTTTTTCTGTGCATCATGCACCTCAGTAATTTTCCATTACTACTGTTACAAAGCCATCAAACTTAACATTACGTAAAACTGATTCTAAAGCCTTATGTATTTAATTTTGTGATTTTGTGCCTCCCTTGTCTCAGTTTCCATCCGAAAGGTTTCTCTTTAGTTCGTGTGGGAATGTGTAACATGCACATCTGCGTGTGCTCCCACTACTGTGTGCATAAAAATGTGGTTTTGGCTAGAGAAAATTAATAAAAATGGAATTCTCAGTTGAAAAAGGACAGCTTACGTAATTTGCGCTTGCAGTTTGCATGCGTGTTCAATGCATTTGTGAAGTGTGAGGTGTGACTGGCAGCTGTGAGTGTGCATGATGCAGACAGAGCAGTTACATGGTACATTTAGAGGGCTGAATGTTCAGCAGGTAACCGGGATTAGCTCTGTTGGCTTCTACAAAGTGGTGCTGAATGATGCTGGCCTCAGGTCTTTCTTCTGTTAAACCCATGCTCCCAGATGGTTGCTCCTGTGTTGCCGGATTCACTAGTCTGTTGGGTAGCAATGCCATGGAAACAAAGACGACGCGAAGCCATAGCTGCTTCCTGAAAGTGTTGTGGTGGGTGGGCCCAGCAGGAGGGAGGAGCGGAAACACTGTCACCCCCATGGCTGTCATCCCACTGTAGCTCTTCCTGCCAGAAAGATTCATTTCATCTCCCACCTGGGGCTCTGCCTGACCTTATAACTTCCCTCACAGCTCATTCATCTACCACAGCACTCCTATTGCCCTGAGATCAGGCGTGTGAAATTATTTGTATCTGTCTGGGGCCAAACCCCTTGCAAAGGTGTAAATTGTTGCAATCCAGTTGATTTAATTTGGCTGCCTCCCGGTGAGAGCTTGGAATCTGGCATATGCAAGAGGTTGCTAATATATTTTAATGTTATCTTTTAATTCTTCTTTGAATCGCTTATACCAAAAATACAGTGACATGCTGTTATGTCTTCTCTATCTTTAATTACACATCCTTATAAGGTTTAAATACATTTTCATATTCAAGTTAATAACTTGAAGTTGCACTTCACATTAATGTTTTTATTTAGTGATCAATTGTTTTTGCAGGTTAGAGCACTCAGCAAATGCATAAGCTAGAATAAAATCTGTAACAACCTGATAGCTATAACAAACTATATAAATTAATGCTATTCATGTTTGTTGATGCTTATAACAGTTCTAAATTCTTAGCCACTTATAAATAATGTATGAAAAGCAGTGTAATAAGCTTATCAATGTCTTTATCCATTTTTCACAACAACCTGTGTTGAGGGCTCTGGACAAAGGTGAATCTGACTGTGAGAAATTCTCTCCTGCCCTTTGTTACCAGTGACTGTGGTGGCTGGTGATGTGGAATGATGCAGTGGCTGCAGACACTCCTTAGCAGCCTCAGGATTAGTGCAACACACTCATCTTTGCTCCAATGCTGAAGGCAAGGTAACAGCAGCAAGAAGACTTGGCAGCAATGCTGAGTGTTTCCCTGCAGCTAGGGTGTTTCTGTCCCGGAAGAAAAAAGGATCTTTCTGCAAATAAATTGCTTCAGGACTGACATCCCCTTTGGGTCTCAGAGAAGTCATTACCAGGTACCTAGGAAGGATACTGTTTTGTACTCTGTAACTAAGAGAAGCTCTTAACGGACTCAACTGTGACAAGGTCCAAAAGGTTTTCACATCATTCAAAGCTCTGCAATAACTCTCGGGTCAGTCTGGATGCAGGCAGAGCAGAAACTGTAGGTCTCTGGGGTGGGTGTTTAACTCCTGGCATGTTTGGTCAATGAAAACCAGGTTTTTAGAAGGAGAGTAATTAATATCACTGGTGATTTATGACATGTCTCTGGAGAATGCGTGAGTTGAAAGAAGTGCTGCTGGGGTGACAGTAATCCTGTGCACCCCTGACAGGAGAGACTATTTCTTCCAGGGCGACCAGTTCCTTGCTATGTATCTGCTCTTGTGCAAAAGACCAGTAGGAATAACAGATTAAAAATAATGACTTTCTTGCAGCTACTTCACTCTTCAGGAAGGATAGCAGTGGGTTATTTTTAAGGGTTATTCAAATCCCCGCTTTATTACTGTAAAGCTGTTGTGAGCTTTCAGGTACAGAACCATAATCTTCACCACTTATTGTTGTACTTACAAATTCAATATGAATTGCATGAACTAAAGCACATTGATTAGCGGGTTGACTTCCATATGAAACTAAATCATCTAATTTTTACACTACTGGCTCAACAAGTATTAGCTAATCATCTAGTATGAATGGTTTCAAAATACCTCTTTGCTATAGCCAGCTGGCAAATGGCCACTGATAGATTATTTATGAGTGAAAAATCACTAGGCTATTGCTTATGCCACAGTGACACTTACAGTCCCAAGTAGGACTGGGACCTCAGTGTGCTGGGTGCTGTACCTGTGCATGAGATACCTGTCCTGCAAACAACTGGGGATGTACAGAAGGGCAAATGAGGAAGCAGAATGATTAAACAAGGAAAGGACAAGACACAGAGGATTTGGTGTCATATGTAGGGTGGATTTCTGTCTTAGAGCCTGTATTTAAATGATGGCATGCAAATGCAAACAGCTTTTGGTGAGATGCTTGTGTTTCTTGTAAGAAATGGTTGCAGTGATAAAACCTGGTTTTGGGCAGAGCTTCAATCTAAATTAATTTTTCCCCCTTGTACATGAAGACTTCTTCTGGCAGTGCAGTGGAGTTTATATGTTTAAATAAGTCAACATGCCCAGAGATGCCTGGGATAATGACAGTGGGAAATCGAACTTCATAGCTGGGGCTGGGTGGGAATTATGCTGCCAAGTTCACGGTGCGATTCTGCCTGTCACTGAGGAAGTAGCAATGCAGTCAATCTGCCTCCTGGAGCCATTTTGTGTGGATCAAGTAAGCAGGTCTAACCGAAGTTAATCTTACTGTGTGAGGCGATCAGTGAGAATGCGGCACCAAACACAACAAAACAGTTTGGTAGCAGACTGGGATGAAAAGCAGCTGAAACTACATGAACACAGCAGAAAGTCTGACTACAAATCAATCATTTTATGCCATAAATACCTGCAGCTATCCCTGCATAGCAGCTGGCTGCCCAGTGGGAATCTCCCCTTGCATGGAGATGCAGCCCCTAGAGGATAAGATATGCCCTACCTGACACCAGGCAGTGATGGCTCAGTAAGTGATATTTTTTGCACCCATGGAACATTTAAGATATATATAATAAGCTTGCATGATAATCTTTGTATCCCATGCTAACTTAAAATGTTGTAAATAGTAGAGTACCGAGCACCAATTCGTTTGTATTTACTAAATATTTTACAAACCTAAATTTTTGGAGTAGAACTCAATAAGCCAATTACTAGATCAGATCTGACTGAGTGACCTCTGACTCTTCTTCTGTGACTTCATTATCAAGGCTCTCTCTGGTGCTAGTGTCTTCAAGCATCATCAGCTGGGATGGACTCAGTGATGCTTACAGGAGCATTGTGATGTTGCTAGTGCTGTCTCTGGTTTTTGAAACGAAACCAGAGGCCACAGTGATAATACCATAAAATGTCTGTGACTGCAACATGATGCAGTTTGAGAGCAGTGAGGTGAGACCTCGCTGTGCTTATGTGCTATTAACACTGCTCAGTGTTTAACAAAAAAGTCTAATGAATAGCAACATCTTCATAGAATCATAGAATCATAGAATAGTTGGGGTCGGAATGGACCTTAAGATCATCTAGTTCCAACCCCCTGCCAGGGGCAGGGACACCTCACACTAAACCATGCCATGCAAGGCTATGTCTAATCCTGCCTTGAACACCGCCATTGATGGACCATTAACAACTTCCCTGGGCAACCCATTCCAGGGCCTCACCACCCTTACAGGAAAGAATTTCTTCCTCATTTCCAGTCTCTAACTTCCCCTGTTTGAGTGTGAACTCATTGCCCCTTGCCCTCTCACTGCAGTCCCTCATGAAGAATCCCTCCCCAGCATCCCTATAGGCCCCCTTCAGATACTGGAAGGCTGCTCTGAGGTCTCCAAGCAGCCTTCTCTTCTCCAGGCTGAACAGCCCCAACTTTCTCAGCCTCTCTTCACACAGGAGGTGCTCCAGTCCCCTGATCATCCTCGTGGCCCTCCTTTGGACTTGTTCCAACAGTTCCATCTCCTTCTTTTTGTGTCTGCTCCTGGCAATCAGGGACTCTTCAGGGGTCTCAAGTCAATATTTCCTGATATGTTTTGAAATTTTAACCTGTATTTCCAAAACAAATGATTGCCAGGATTGCCATCTGTGGTTAGCCAGGGGCTTATACTTACAATTCTGTGTAATAATTGTAGGGTTTTACTACAATTTGGAAAGAGAATATCTACAAAAGGTCAAGATGCAGCTTTTGAATGATGCAGAGCATTGACCATAATCCCTGGAACTGGAGCCCCCTTTTCCAGGTGTCCTGGGTCCAGCAGTAGCAGTCATTTTTCTCCTTCTTGGCAGCTGGTGCAGTGCTGTGTTTTTCACTTTCGGCCTGGGAACAGCGCTGATAACACCAGTGTTTTCAGTTACTGCTTGGTAATGCTTTGGTCTGACCAAGGACTTTCTGAGTCTCATGCTCTGCCAGGGAGGAGGGGAAGCCGGGAGGAAGCAGAGACAGGACACCTGATCCTAACTCATCAAAGAGGTATTCCATACCACAGCTCTTCATGCCCAGGATGTAAAACACAGAGCAGAGACCCAGAAGGGTGGGGGTGCACTGTGTGGTTGGGCTGGGTATAGGTGGTGAGCGATTGTATTCTTTCCCTGTACTTGCCTTGTCATTATTATTATTGGTGGTAGCAGTAGTGGTCTTGTGTTATACCTTAGTTACTAAACTGTTCGAATCTCAACCTGTGGGAGTTGCATTCTTTCGATTCTTCTCCCCATTCCCCCCCCAGCCCCCCTCGGAGTGGGGGGGAAGAAGCAGGGGGAAGTGAGTGAACAGGCTGCGTGATTTGCAGCTTAAACCACGACAGCATGAGACTCAGAAAGTCCTTGGTCAGACCAAAACATTACCAAGCAGTAACTGAAAACACTGGTGTTATCAGCGCTGTTCCAGGGCCCAAAATCAAAAACACAGCACTGCACCAGCTGCCAAGAAGGAGAGAAATGACTGCTGCTGCTGAACCCATGACAGTGCTTATTCATAGGTTTCTCTGGGAGCTTTCTGTTCCATTGAACAAAACTTTCCCTACAAACAATGTGGCTTATTTTTCCTGATGCAGAACAGTTAGCTTTCCCTAATGAAAACGTTTGTTTCCTCAGGAAAATGAATGACTTCAGATGTCACTATTAGATTAAAAATGTCCTTCTACAGGCGAAGGTGGGTGGTGGGTGTTGCTTCTGGTCCTTCTCTAAACACCTCTTACTGTATGCATCCAGGATTTTTGTTTTCCTCACCTGAGTAAAGTCTGGATTAAATTTAATTACTAGCAATGGAGTGTGAAAAGCAGCTGTCCCTGCCTGGGAGTTAGTGGCTATGGCACAAATGGCTGCACTGGTGAGCTGCTGTTGGGGGCAGAAAGTGAGGACATTGGTGTGCGTTTGCAAGCAAGGAGTGGGGACACACAGGGATGTAACTGCCTGAACAGCAGCCGAGAGGTAAACTCCTCTACTCCCACAGGAGCTGGTTGTGGAGCATTAATGACTGTGGGCTGCTGAGACCTCTATTTTGCATATCATCTGAGTATACAGGGTGCAAAAGTAATTAAATTCAGGCTTCGCAATTAAGGAAACAATTCTCTCCCATGTCTTGTGCTGATCTCCAGGTCATCTTAGCATTATCCCTTTTGATCTCATTATGAATTTAAAATATGCAATCAATTGGCTCTTAATTCTATAGAAAAGGTCAAGCTTGCTTTCTGCAGAAGACAGGGATGTATTTAATGGAAAGATCTCAAGGACAAGGGAAGCATTTGTTAGTGACTAAGGGAATGAGTTCCAACTTGCCTCCCGGGAAGCTCTGTGTAGGGCTCCTGCACATGCACAACCTTCCCATGGGCAAAACCTGCCTGAAGGTACTTTCCCAAGTGGTAATTCTGATCAAGGTAGCAATTAAATGTTGGTTATTCTTGGGTGATCCAGCAATGGGGGAAGCCTCATTTTGTCAAAGGAACATAGGGGTGACTTGAGACTCAGGGAACTTCAGCACTTCATTCTCTCAGAGACTTTAGACAACCTACTTGAGAAAGTGGGTTAACAGGTCATTTTGTGGTCAACAAAAGCCTTGACAGGTGGAGTAAGATTAATTGCACTAAGCCGAGCTATGTTGGCTTATCCCTGTTAAGTTCTAGTTTATGTAGTTTTTGCTCTTTTTTTTTCAATAAGAATTGTTTGATGTTTGTACCATCATGTTAAAATAAAAGCTTCCATTCAAAGAAAGCTTAACATAAGCAAGAAGCAATTATCTAACTTTGGTTTCTTTTCTCAAATATGTAATCACAGCAGAATAGTACAGTGCTAACTATGCTGGACATGAACACTGAATGCTGTGTCCCCATGGGTGACATTTGCAACCCTGGCCTAGCAGCAGGACCTCTGTGCATACACCATGTGAGACAAATTTGCTTCCCCACATTGGGAGACATAGAGCATGAGAACAGTCTGTATGAATTTGTCTTTAAAGCTTCTCAAATGTGCATTCACAAGGACTTGCAGGCCTGGAGTGGTTTGCACCATCTTCTGATTGACACCTCCATACTGGCACAGGTGGATAAACTCTTTACAATGTAGTAAAGCACATTTTCTTTCAGTGTCACTTTTAAAATGTTACTTATTTTTCAAAGGATTAGGATATTCTGGTTGATCTTCTGTGAGAAAAGGAGATAGGTCTTTTTGGATGCTGTTTCTGTGAAGCTGTGGACAGTTGTGGTGTGGCTATCAGCGCATTGTGTGTAAGCTCTGGTTATTCCATGTGAATTCTAAAGCCCAAACTGTTGCCCAAGCTAGATGTGATTCCATACTGAGTTAGCCAAGTTGAGTGCCAAAAGCACAGTGGACATCGCATGCTTGTTAAGTTTAGCAGTTATGTTTCTTGGGGCGGGATGTGGGGAAGAGCATGTTGCAAGTCCATGCTCAAAGCTCTGTGAGTTTGATAAAATGAACTGTAGGGCTTGGTGACTCATCGTTTCCCTTCCTTTGCCTACCAAAAGGGAAACATATTATAAAGAAAGATGCACTAAAATGAAGACTGCTGTATCTCTGGTTTGTTCTTGCAAATGGAATTAGTTAAATAATAAAACCACTGATCAAGTTTTTAATATAAACATAAAAATCCTTTGAAGTGTAAAAGGTGCTGCTAAAATGCTACTTTTGTGTAACCTAGGTAAACTTCAATTTAAAAGAAAAAAGATGAGAATTTTTATCTTTCATTGGTTATTCTATTCACTTCTATTTTTTTACATTTTCCAGAAGACAAAAAATAAATCAAACTGGACTTACTGCAGTACCCTCTATTCATACATTTTAATATGCATTGCCTGGCAGTGCAAAGGACAGATAATTATGCAGGCCTATCTTTTCTGAAGAAACTGATTATGTGGGTCCATGTTTCCGAAAGCGCCAAGCATATGAAGTCTTTGTTGTGGTGTGAGGAGCTGGAAGCATCCATCCCCTCCTGGAGTGGCTCCTGGTCTTGATACTGCTGCCCCCTGCTCTCCATGGCAGCAGTTCAGAGCAGAGCTCACTGATGATGGTGCCAAACAGCAGACTTTGATAAAACTGACTATGAGTGGTTCCTAGCGGCATGGGTAATGCACTCATGGCCTGATCCATAGCTGGTGGGACACAAGCTTCCCCTCTTGCCAGGGAAGGGATCTGCCCCTCTCTACTGTACAATTTTACCAAAATATCTCAGTTAAACTTCAATAACTTTCACAACCGTGGTGCCTAAGTAACTTCGAGAACATGGCTGATGTACTAATGTTAGTTGCAGACAGTTAAACTTGCCTAAACGAATACATTTCTGAAAGTGGTTTGGCCATGTGCCTCATCATAGGACCATACCCTTTTCTCCTGCAGCCTTTGCACTGTGAGTGCAATTTAGTGTTTACTGATTTTTGTTTTCCTTTTGTGCCGCGTTTTTGTCTAGCTTTGTGTATAAAATGACAGCTGGTCACAGAAGCGAAGAGAAGGCTGCATGGAGACCTCATAGCAGCCTTTCAGTATCTGAAGGGGGGCTATAAGGATGCTGGGGAGAGACTCTTCAAGAGGGACTGTAGTGATAGGACAAGGGGTAATGGGTTCAAACTTAAACAGGGGAAGTTTAGATTGGATATAAGGAGGAAGTTCTTTACTGTGAGGGTGGTGAGGCACTGGAATGGGTTGCCCAAGGAAAGTTGTAAATGTTCCATCCCTGGTTCAAGCCCAGGTTGGACAGAGCTTTGAGTGGCATGGTTTAGTGGGAGGTGTCCCTGCCCCTGGCAAGGGGGTTGGAACTTGATGATCTTAAGGTCCTTTCCAGCCCTAACTATTCTATGATTCTATGAAATGCAGACTTTCACTGTGTGAATCTTGTCCTTTGATTCCCTAGGAAGGTAACAGAGAGAGGAGATTGAAACCATTAGACACATATGCTCTTCATCCGCTGCCAGTGTGAAAAGTGAAGTGACGTGGGCTGCTGCAGCGATGGATGATGGCTTTGGGACAGGCGGGTCTAAACGCCTTGGCTGGGAACTTAGAGAGGGCAAGTCTGAGAATGCTGCTTGGACATACAACTTGCTCAGATTCCTTTGAATATCATACCTTCACTTCACTGCTGTGCTCAGAGCTCTGTGGTGAGGCTCCACACAAAGTAGTGAGCTCCCAGGGCAAAGCATCCGCCTTATTTACAGCTGTCCGACCTTTGGAGGTACTTGGTTGGGCTTCCCTGGGGAGCCTGTGCAGATTCTGTGCCCAGCCATGCTTGAAGTAATGGATAGGTATGTAAAAAGCATGTAGAAATTAATCATTAATTCATTGATGTACCACTTATGTATATCACACAAGCAAAACTTGAGTTTTCTCTGCTGTATTAGAGATGAACTAAATCAATCATTTATAAGGCTGAGGATAAAGATACCCTAGACAATCTGCTTGACCTATTGAGTACTGAGAATTACACAGCTTCTTCCATGTGGGACCAAGCACTTGTCTAGCATTCGCACTGCAATTTTAGGAAGGCAAGTACAATTAAAGAGTTGAAGAAACCTGCTTTCCATGAGTCCTGTGAGTTTTCTATCCCCAATGTAAGGTTAATGTCATAAGAATAATTTCCTGAAAGCAAAATGGATATGAATACCCATTACTTCTGTGCCCTCCGTGTTTAAATAACTTTTTGTGGAAACAAACTGCTTTATAGTAGTTTAAAAATACACCACAACTTTTTTTAAGAGGTTCCCTTCTCACCGTCTTTTACAAAAAGCACTTGATGCATTTGTCGGAAGGTCAGGATGAGCAATCAGCTCTTGTCCTTTACTTGGTGAAAGCAGGTTGGGTCACTAACACAGCTGTTTGCCTGACAGATCTGAAAACAAATCGCTTCATGAGTAAAAACCATTGTGGTCCAAACTGTTACTAAACTGTAATAAACAGAAAGGATATGTGTTATCTCTGCCAGAAGAAAAACCAGCCAGCGGATCTTCCTTTCCACTGAGACGGCCCAAGAGGAGGTTTAAAGCTGGGGTAAGGTTTAAATGTAATGGTGTCTATGTATTATCAGGACATGGAATGTTTTCCCTTCACAACTGCCTTTCTGTAAGAGTGTGTATCTCATACATTTTCTAGACATGACAGCTGAGGAAGAGCAGGTAGGTTTTCTGCCTGCTCCTTGTGGCTCTTGGTTACCAGTTGGTGTGGAGGGTCTCTGCTGAAGCTACAGCCCCTTCCACAGCAGGTAGCAAATAGGACAGGTCCAGGTGATTTCTGTGCTCTTCTTAAAATGCTCTGTGACATGATTAAGCAAGATCCCACTTGATATTTTGAAAGGCAAATGTAAAGAATTCCTGCAAAGGCTTTTTCTGTTGAGTCCAAGCCACTCTGTTTGCCCAGGGTTGGCATTGGCTGTGCTTAGTCACTTGATGGATGGCACCATTTCCCACGCTGCTCCCCTCCCACAATTCCCATTCCTCTGAGCTGCAGCTCTCCCCTTGTCTCCTTCAGATTTGCTCTGGGGGTGTTTGTGGAGGGTTATCCCACCCATTTCAATCTGGAATTGGGCGACAAACCAGCGAAGCTCTCTTCTTGTCTCCAGTATCAATGCAGTACTTAATGCCTAAAACTGAACTCTTCTTCACTACACAGCCCACGTGCAGCATGACCTGCCCTGCTAGACACTAATTAAGACTACCTGTGTAGCAATTTGGCAATGTACCACTGATGGTTATCTATTTAGCAAAGAGTTCACCTTCTTTATTAATATTAATGAATGATGGTAGAGGGTTTTTGCACTTTTCACAAAGGTCATGCAGCAATCATCACATTATCAGACTTAATTACAGCAAGTTAATTTGTTGCTTGCCTGCCTCACAGATGTTTAGGAAAACACATTTTGTACTTGGTATACCATGCATCTATGGTATTGTGCTATAGTAGTGTAGTCATTATAGGTGGCCAAGGGTGACGGAAATAGGGTTTGTTGATGAATACTTTTTCAGTGCCTTGTCAGCCAAATCCATTAATGATGTTCGTTTACTTAGTACAATATCATTCTTGACCCCAGCTGTATGACATGTCTGTATTTGCTTCTAGAAAAAGACTAATAACAATAGCAATAATAATAAATAATAATGGATTACACCACAACACAAGGTGTGCTGCTTACCAGTTCTTTTGGTGTTTCCTGCCACTACAGAAAGGTCTTTTTGCCATTTCTTAGCTCTGGCCATCTAAATCACTACCCATTTCTGTTCTGCTGTATGAGATGACTGTACAGCATCCTGCACTTTTTCCATGTTTTCTTGTCCCTTCTGGGTCCCTGGCTAAAAGCAGATGGCACACCATTGAAAAGCTCAAGTCCAATTCATCTTGGGAGTAGCAGAGCCCACTGATATGTTTCTTCATGTAACTTGAGTGATTGTTTCAAAAAAACAATTTCCTCCCAAAGCAGCAGTGCCTGGGTGGGAGCAAAGCTCTCATGAAATCACATCGTTGCAGGGGATCACACTGTTTTAGTGCCTCCAGAGCCCCATTCCTGCAGCACAGCCGCCCACCCAGGAGGATTTTTAGAGTCTGTTTTATCACTGTGGCGTGAGGAAGATGTGCATTTCTTCTTGGTTGGAGAGATACTGCAGCAGTGGGCTTGCAAGTGGGCTGAGCCCTGTGGCTGGTGGCCACTGGCTGGCTCCAAGCTCCCCTGATGAGGGGATGGAGGCAATCCCATCTCTGGAGCTGGCAGATGGAGCAGCTGTCTCAGGCAAAGCTGAACAGAAATCCAGTCCTGCTTTGAAAAGGAGCAGGCAAAGCACAGTGGGGCAAAATGAATGCATACCCTCCTCAACCTGCACTCTGATCTGCCTGTGGCAGCATCTGTCAGAGGCTGGACTTGTAGATACAGAGAGCACGGGCTTATAAAAGGCTAATAATTCGCATTTATAGTCACTTTACATTCAGTATTTGCAAGCCCAAAAGGATCTTTACAGTAAATTAATTGGTAATAAACGACAGATGTGTTCCTGCAGGGCACACTGCTGTGACTTGGATGACTTGGAGTGGCTTTTCTCGCTGCTGTAGGGGATGTAGGCAGTAGGCAAGTGTATGGAAAGGTGGCTGAGCAATGTCGACTGGCTCCTTTTTACTTCTTTACCTTGTTTTGGTAAGAGGTCTCCTACTTCTCATAAGCATTCTCAGGAGACAGGATGAGTGCTGCAGTATCTGCAGCAATATGGATTTCAGAAGAGAGTGGAGCAGTGAGCAATTTGCTGTGTATGGGCTGCGTTTTGCAGCTGAGACTGGTATTGATTTCCCCTGAGTGACAGAGCAAAGAAACTCTTACATCTGGAGCTGTAGGATTTCTTTCTTCATCATCTTCATTTCCACTTCCCAGGCAAGAGGCAGTTGAGACCCAGCAATTCTCTCCCATCCTTTCCAAAGATCAGCCGTCGAATGCATAAAAGGGGATTCTTTGTATTAAAAAGGAGAATATAAAAAGCAGCAGGTTTATGTTAATATCTGATTCCCTAGATTGCTTGCAGAATGCCGCTTGCATTGAGATGCACTTGCACCCTCTGTGCTCCCAGTAGCCACATCCTTCTGCCTGACACTGGCAAGAAATATCTCATAAAAATGAGCGGCATATTTCTTATGGTAGGAATTGTACACAACAGTGTATTGGGTTCTGCACCGGCTGTACTGCTAACTCCGGGAGCTCTGGACACTTTTTTCCTACTACATTAATTTCTTGCATTGTTAGGCAACAGGATGTCCTATGATTCTTGTGGCAGAAATAAGGTAATATCAATTTTGGCAGCATCAGTTTTTCAGTACAAATGGAAAGAATTCTCTATGCAGGGTCATGATGAGGTTGGTTCTATTTACTTTGGTGAAGATAGATACAAAATGAAAAATCTCCTGGCACATTTTTCGAGTTAAATAAATACATCAAGTTTTTATTATAACTGCAATAGACACAAATCCAGTTAACACACTGTATGCACTGAGGTATACAGTCTCTGTAAAGTGAACTCCGTCTGATGCTCAAGAAGTATAGTCAGCTACTCAGTTAATGCAAATACTTGCATAAAGTGGTGCAGCCCAGCTCTGGCTGTGAACATAGCCCTGACTGCTCTTTGGGAGGAGGATTATTACAAGGGGAGCTTGGTTTATCTGGTTGCTGGATTATCCCAGGGTTATTGCAGCCCTTGGCTATTAGTGAGCAAAATGTCAATCACTTTCTCCTGTATTTAGAAATGTGTGTTGTTCTCGTGTCGCAGGGAGGATGGCATGCAGGACAAAAGTTAACCAGCAGATGAGGACAATTAATAATATTTACAAAACTAATTTTATTTTTTCCCTGTTCATAGGATATTTCAGTACCTGTTTAGTGTTATTCATGGGTGTGTTTGCAGAGCACGTCTCTCCAGACATGACCAGGACTGAATTAGGGTTGCTTTCCTGCTGACATGCTTGGCAGTGGCAGCTCTGCTCGCACTGTCCAGGGGCAGAGACCTGGTGGGGTCTGAGTTTGCCCCAAGGCCATGCAGCTAGAAATGGAAGTCCCTGCTGGGGTTTCCCCCAAAAATGCAGTTAGGAGTAAAGTCCTACAAATCCTAAAGTTCAGAGAAGTGAGTGGGAAAAGCCCTGTGGATGTTCCTGAGCAAGATACTTAATACACACAATGGGAAAAAGGAGTGCTAACATCCTGATCACAGCGGCACTGTGAATTCTTTGGGATGGAGATGTAGAAGGAATTCTGATACTAGGGGGGTGGGATGTTGGCAGGATTCATGCCCCAGCCTTGGGAGGGCTACTGGTGGGTGAGGGAGGGTGCTGTGCTTCTGTTATTCACCCTCCCAAGAGCTTGGGCTGGGAAACACAGTGTGGGAATGCAGTGGATCGAGACATTGCAAGATGAAATCCCAAGGATTTGAGCAAAGCTGACATGAACATGGGACAGAAATACTAAGTTACAAAAACACTGGTAGTGGTCTTGTATTTTGTATTCTGCAGCTTTGCAGTCTGAGCTGGAACTCAGCATGACACCTTTCATGCTCTATATGATGATTTCCATCAGAGGCATTTGGCAGGCTGTCTGCATCGTTACCCACAACAGAAACGAAGAGCGCTTGCAGCCATGGTGCAGGCTGTCCAGCTGATAGTTCCGGCTACCTTAAGCCCACGTCAATTAACTTTTGCTTGGAGCAAGGTTTGATGAACCAACAACCAGCAGCAATTAGAGCTTCTGGGCTGCATGGGAAGGGAGCCATGGGCTGCGTGTGGAGGCAGAAAATGGTTTACCTCTGCGTTGCCAGTCTCTGTGCTCCACTTCGGCCTTCAAAGCTGTCTTTTGAACTGGGAGGAGAATCAAAAGAATGTAACTCCCATGGGCTGAGGTAAGAACAGTCCAGTAACTAAGGTATAACACAAACTAATGCTGCTACCACCAATGATAATAATGACAAGGGAAACACAAAGGAAGAGAAAACAACTGCTCACCACCCACAGACCAATACCCAGCCCGACCCAGCAGTGAACTAACCCTTCTGGGTAACTGCCCCCAGTTTATATAGTGGGCATGACGTGCTGTGGTATGGAATACCTCTTTGGCTAATTTGGGTCAGGTGTCCTGTCTCTGCTTCCTCCTGGCTTCCCCTCCTCCCTGGCAGAGCGTGAGACTGAAAAAGTCCTTGGTCAGAGTAAACATTACTGAGCAGCAACTAATTTTGCAAAATGCTCTTTCTGGGTACTCCCTTCAGGCATTTGGTGTGGCAGCATCCCCTGCCTCTGCTCCTGGGCCCGGGCTGGCTAGCTGTCCCAACAGTCATGCTGGAGCATGCCTTCTGTGCCTGCCGTGCCCACAGCTGTCCTTTAGCATGGGGGAATTAGATGGGGTTCATGGGCAGTGAGATGGGGTTTGTGAGGGCTCAGGGAAAAACTGTGCTCTGTGTGTAGTTATCTCCTGCTGGTCCTTTGGTGATAAAAGGATCACACAGAGAAGGAAAAGGAATGGAACACAGTTTTGGGCAGTTAAGATGACTTTTAAAAATAAATAAATCATTGAGATCACAACATTTTTGCTCAGTAATTAGGAATTTAATTTTTCCTGTAGTTAATGATGTTTGCAATGCAGTGCTTTCTAATTTTTAATTAGAATCTAGGACATGGATTCAAGTTCCAAAACTATCCTATGTTTATGTCCATCCATTTTCTTGAGTCTTTCTGTAGATAATGAGTCCTGCCTCCCTTCCTCAGTGTCAATTTCAAGTTTAACCTTTTTTGCTTGTAAATAGATTACAGAAATTAATCCCTGGCTGTAATAGGGTTTTTCATTACACTATAGGGAAAGTTATTTATGCTTTTAAAGCTTGTTCCAACCTAATAGGTGTGAAAGGCAGGAACGCTTGAGCTCTCTACTGCTGACAGGAATACTGTTCTAAAAATTAAGTGACAGTGGGTTCATTTTACTGACATTATTTAAGATAAATATCAGTGCTACAAGCATGAACTGGAAGATACATCTTTGAAGATAAGGAAAGTGGGTTTTACACTGACACACCTCAAGTGCAATTGCAGCTGCACACAACCCGTGCATGGGAAAAAAGTGGGGAATTGGGGGAGGAGTTTCCTTCCCAGCCGGTTTCTGGCAGCTCATACAAACCAGCTGGGCGGTGCCCATTTGCAATAGTTCCTTGGTTTCCCAGGCTATTTGGAGGGGTTAAAGGAGCTTTCTAGTCTCAGCTGATCAGAGGTGACTAAAGCTGCATGTGAAAGATGTGATGCTGTTCCACCCCTCTGACAGAAACCAAGGTTGCAATGCAAACCAGAGGTATGTGAAGAGGAAAGCAGGCATATAGCCTGAATGGTGATGTGGCTCATTGCTGCAGCAAACCTGGTGAGATCTCCGTTTGTCGAAGTCTTCAAGAAAAGGCTGTGGCTAGCTTATGAAGGAAAAGGCAATAGTGAGAGGTACGGAGGGATTGGCAGGGATCTGCCAGGCACCAAGGCCAATGCTTCTGCCCAGGGGTGCTTCAGCTGTGTGCCTTGATGTGCAGGTCCTGTGCAGGGGCTTTGTGTCCTCTGTAGCTGCCCCTGCCTCTCCCAGCTATTGGGATCTGTACAAGTGCTATGAGAGTTGATTCGGAGAAATGTCCAGGAACTCGTCAACAAAGTTTAAGTTGTCAAGCAGGTATTTTCTATTGCACGGCCGGGAGACACAGGGAAGAGCTGCTGCTAGCATGTCTCGTCAGAGCACCAACCAGGCTGTGATTATATTGTCATTGAATATACATATTCATTAGATTATAAATATATTCATTGAGTTACTTATACATTCCATCATACTTCTAGAGAATCCCTCTTTCATGCGCATTAGAATGTGGTACTGGGCTTTGGGACTCCTGGTGGTTATTTGTTCATCATCTTCCTCTTCATTATTGCTGTCATGTCAGTAATCACCAGGCCAGTTCTGCCAGTTCTTGGGCAATGATTATCTTAGCCATTTCCTTATCTTTACAGTTGCTAACAAAGCCAAAAGTCCTTGAAGTTACCTATTTACAACCCCATTCTTCAATCAACCTCATTCTTCAGATGGCATATTAATAAACTCCTTTATAAAGGAATGATCTCAAAGACAGCTTTACCTATTGCTATTAGAATTAAGAGGTACTGATGCTCAGGTGAAGAATACTGATATGAATTTCTTTTCCCCTGCATCGTAGAATCATAGAATCATAGTTAGGGTTGGAAAGGACCTTAAGATCATCTAGTTCCAACCCCCTGCCATGCCCAGGGACACCTCACACTAAACCATGCCACCCAAGGCTATGTCCAATCCAGCCTTGAACACCCCAAGCGATGGAGCATTCACAACTTCCCTGGGCAACCCATTCCAGTGCCTCACCACCCTTACAGGAAAGAATTTCTTCCTCATATCCAATCTAAACTTCCCCTGTTTAAGTTTGAACCCGTTACCCCTTGTCCTCTCACTACAGTCCCTAATGAAGAGTCCCTCCCCAGCATCCCTATAGGCCCCCTTCAGATATTGGAAGGCTGCTATGAGGTCTCCACACAGCCTTCTCTTCTCCAGGCTCAACAGCCCCAACTTTCGCAGCCTCTCTTCATTCAGGAGGTGCTCCAGTCCCCTGATCATCCTTGTGGCCCTCCTCTGGACTTGCTCCAACAGTTCCATGTCCTTTTGATGCTGAGGACACCAGAACTGCACACAATACTCCAAGTGAGGCCTCACGAGAGCAGAGTAGAGGGGCGGGATCACCTCCCTTGACCCGCTGCTCGCGCTCCTTTTGATGCAGTCCAGGATACGGTTGACTTTCTGTGCTGCGAGCGCACAATGCCGACTCATGTTCATTTTCTCATCAACCAACACCCCCAAGTCCTTCTCTGGAGGGCTGCTCTGAATCTCTTCTCTGCCCAACCTGTAGATGTGCCTGGGACTGCTCCAACCCAGGTGTAGGACTTTGCACTTGACATGGTTAAACTTCATCGGGTTGGTATCAGCCCACCTCACAAGTGTGTCAAGGTCCCTCTGGATGGCATTCCTTCCCTCCAACCTATCAACCGAACCACGCAGCTCACTGTCATCGGCAAACTTGCTGCGGGCGCACTCAATCTCACTGTCCATGTCACCGACACAGATGTTGAACAAGACTGGTCCCAACACCCATCCCTGAGGGACACCACTCGTTTCTGGTCTCCAGCTGGACACTGAGCCATTGAGCACAACTCTTTGCGTGTGGCCACCCAGCCAATTCTTTATCCACCGAGTGGTCCACCTATCAAATTCATGTCTCTCCAACTTAGAGACAAGGATGTCATGCGGGACAGTGTCTAACACTTTGCACAAGTCCAGGTAGATGACATCAACTACTCTAGCCCTGTCCATCAGTTCCATAGCCCCATCCTAGAAGGCCACCAGATTGGTCAGGCAGGATTTCCCCTTAGTGAAGCCATGCTGGCTGTCACCAACCACCTTGTTGTTTTTCATGTGCCTCAGCATACCTTCCAGGAGAATCTGCTCCAAGATTTTGCCAGGCACAGACGTGAGGTTGTCTGGTCTGTAGTTCCCCGGCTCATCCCTTTCCCTCTTCTTGAAAATGGGGATCATGTTTCCCTTTTTCCAGTCGTCAGGAACTTCACCTGATCATCTGGGCATTGACTCTAATAATGCCCAAATCCCTGCAAGTAGAAGGAAAAACATGGCTTCATTTTCTAGCTTTGTTTGTGTTCAGTTGCACTGTAATCTGTGAGCAGCTCTTCAGCAAGCCTGTTGTACCTGGGTCTTTGGGTAGGGTGAAGATTTTGGAAACCCATATAGGAGGCAAGAATAGCCCAGCCAGAAGTCATAGAATGAAAAATGCTTTTTGTGTGTGTATGCGGAAAAAGGAGTGTAGATCTTTTTGAGAGGACACTGTGCACTGAGTGTGGAGCACCAGCCTTTTGTCTCTGGACTCTGCAATTCAAGTCTGGCTTCAGAAGCAAAATGAACTGGTGGTCTCACCTCTGCAAAAGCAGAGTCGATAAGCCCAGTTCCAGCCTCGGGGTAGGGTGAAGCAGGACTGAGATGAGCTGAAGAATTAATGACAACTGTAAACAATGTATCCAAAACCTGTCTGACTCTTTCTTGTTTTGGACATTGCAACCTCCATCAGCACTTTTTGTTTCCTTCATAATAGTTCTTTAAAAAAAGATAATAATCCCAAACTGCCCCATAGAAAGAGAATGGAGAGGCTCGTTTAACATAAACGTCATCTAAATCATCATAGGTAAAACCCTATTCTCAATTAAAGCCATCAGTGGCCAGTGGCTACCTAAATCACCCATTTAATACTTTTGAGGTGATATAACTGATGAAGGCTGCAAAATATCTTTACAAAAGGCTAAGTCTGGGTTGCCTCTGTGTGCTCAGATGTTTTAAATTAGTGGAAAGCTGTACCTCTCAGAACTGCTGCTTTTGTCATTAGCTTTGTGTAGTTTGTTATGGCTTAATAAAGTGTCTGAGTACCAAGGGAGAGGCAAAAAAAACAAGCTCTGCTTTACCTGGGATAAGAAAGGCAATTTCTTTTTCAGCTTAGTTGCTTTAATTATAATCAGTAAACTGATGGTGCTTGTATTAAATAATAAATGTTACCATATGGAATATATATTTATGAAACAGTAATAAAAAGTAACTTATAATAACCATTAAATGACTTGCTGACATCTGGACTTGTACAAAGCGTTTGACACTGACTCACATGACATCCTTGTCTCTAAGTTGGAGAGACATCAATTTGATAGGTGGATCACTCGGTGGATAAAGAACTGGCTGGATGGCCGCACGCAAAGAGTTGTGCTCAATGGCTCAATGTCCAGCTGGAGACCAGTAACGAGTGGTGTCCCTCAGGGATGGGTGTTGGGACCGGTCTTGTTCAACATCTTTGTCAGTGACATGGACAGTGGGATTGAGTGTGCCCTCAGCAAGTTTACCGATGACAGTGAGCTGTGTGGTTCGGTTGATACGCTGGAGGGAAGGACTGCAGTGAGAGGACTAGGGGTAACGGGTTCAAACTCAAACAGGGGAAGTTTAGATTGGATATGAGGAAGAAATTCTTTACTGTTCGGGTGGTGAGGCACTGGAATGGGTTGCCCAGGGAAGTTGTGAATGCTCCATCGCTGGCGGTGTTCGAGGCTGGGTTGGACAGAGCCTCGGGTGGCATGGATTAGTGTGAGGTGTCCCTGCCCCTGGCAGGGGGGTTGGAACTTGATGATCTTAAGGTCCTTTCCAACCCTAACTATTCTATGATTCTAAGATTCTGAATAGCTGAGACATATATATGCAGTCCTCAGAATGGAATAAAACCGATGCAAGTTAATGTTTCCAGATAAACATTTTGGTTCACAACTGTGTTTCGGTTATGACCCAGGGTATGACTCAGGGAAGTACAGACCAGTCAGTCTCACTTCTGTGCCTGGCAAAATCTTGGAGCAGATTCTCCTAGAAGGCATGCTGTGGCACATGAAAAACAACAAGGTGGTTGGTGACAGCCAGCATGGCTTCACTAAGAGGAAATCCTGCCTGACCAATCTGGTGGCCTTCTAGGATGGGGCTGTGGAACTGATGGACAGGGCTAGAGCAGTTGATGTCATCTACCTGGACTTGTGCAAAGTGTTAGACACTGTCCCACACAACATCCTTGTCTCTAAGAGTTGTGCTCAATGGCTCAATGTCCAGCTGAAGACCAGTAACGAGTGGTGTCCCTCAGGGATGGGTGTTGGGACCGGTCTTGTTCAACATCTTTGTCGGTGACATGGACAGTGAGATTGAGTGCGCCCGCAGCAAGTTTGCCGATGACAGTGAGCTGCGTGGTTCGGTTGATAGGTTGGAGGGAAGGAATGCCATCCAGAGGGACCTTGACACACTTGTGAGGTGGGCTGATGCCAACCTGATGAAGTTTAACCATGCCAAGTGCAAGGTCCTCCACCTGGGTCGGAGCAGTCCCAGGCACATCTACAGGTTGGGCAGAAAAGAGATTGAGAGCAGCCCTGTGGAGAAGGACTTGGGGGTTTTGGTCGATGAGAAAATGAACATGAGCCGGCAGTGCGTGCTTGCAGGCCAGAAAGCCAACCGTATCCTGGGCTGCATCAAGAGCAGCATGACCAGCAGGTCAAAGGAGGTGATCCTGCCCCTCTACTCTGCTCTCGTGAGACCTCACTTGGGGTATTGTGTGCAGTTCTGGTGTCCTCAACATAAAAATGACATGGAACTGTTGGAACAAGTCCAGAGGAGGGCCACAAGGATGATCAGGGGACTGGAGCACCTCCTGAATGAAGAGAGGCTGCGAAAGTTGGGGCTGTTGAGCCTGGAGAAGAGAAGGCTGTGTGGAGACCTCATAGCAGCCTTCCAGTATCTGAAGGGGGCCTATAAGGATGCTGGGGAGGGACTCTTCATGAGGGACTGTAGTGAGAGGACAAGGGGTAACGGGTTCAAACTTAAACAGGGGAAGTTTCGATTGGATATAAGGAAGAAGTTCTTTCTTGTAAGGGTGGTGAGGCCCTGGAATGGGAAGCTGTGAATGCTCCATCCCTGGTGGTGTTCAAGGCAGAACAGAGCCTTGGGTGGCATGGTTTAGTGTGAGGTGTCCCTGGGCATGGCAGGGGGGTTGGAACTAGATGATCTTAAGGTCCTTTCCAACCCTATCTGCTGTATGATTCTATTGCTATCTTTACTACCCTTCTAGCTATGGAAAATGAGACAGAAGTATGCTTCTGTCATGGTTTAAGCCTCTATAACTCACGCAGTCACTCTCTCACTCACTCCCCCCTCTTTCTTCCCCCCAGCTCCTGGGGGGATGGGGAGGAGAATCAAAAGAATGGAGCTCCCACAGGTTGAGATTAGAACAGTTTAGTAACTAAAGTATAACACAAATCACTACTGCTACCACCAGTAATAATAATGACAAGAGAAGTACAAGGGAGGAGAATACAATTGCTCACCACCTTTACCCAGCCTGGCCACGCTATGCACCCCCACCCTTCCGGGTCTCTGCCCTCTGTTTTTTCCATCCTGGGCATGATGTGCTGTGGTATGGAATACCTCTTTGGTCAGTTTGGGTCAGGTGTCCTGTCTCTGCTTCCTCCCGGCTTCCCCTCCTCCCTGGCAGAGCATGAGACTCAGAAAGTCCTTGGTCAGACCAGAACATTACCAAGCAGTAACTGAAAACACTGGTGTTATCAGCAGTGTTCCCAGGCTGAAAGTCAAAAACACAGTGTTGCACCAGCTACCAAGAAGGAGAAAAATGACTGCTACTTCTAATTCCCGGACAGCTTCCTAGCCCCAGGACTGATTGAGCCCAGACTTGAGCTCACCTGAGCTTGACCCAGAGACTTGTGTGTTCTATGGGGACTGCTCCATGCTGCAGCTCAGCAGTGGGGTTATATTGATACCCAGATAACTTGCTTTACATTGCAAAAATTTCTTTCCTGGCAGTGTATGCATCTATCATTAAATCAAAATCTTTCTGGAAACAGAACAGAGACTCGAACTTCAAAGCCTGCCACTGTTTTCTATAGAGCTCTTGCTGCTGGTTGCCTGGGAGGCTTATTTGAAATTATGCATGGAGACGGGCAGAGAGGAATGATTGCTGAAGAAGTCGTCATAATTATGTCCCTGGGTGGGCGAGAGTTGGAAACTGCTCAGGGCGCAGGAGGCGTTGGGGATGAGCAGCAGCTCTGAGCTCCAGCACATCCAGCACCCTCTTCCCAGAGAAAACCCTCTGGGACCAAAACCTCCTGGGGTGGCTCAAATACTCTGAGGCCTCTTTCCACCTCCTCCACCTACATACCGTGTAGCAAGCCCTTGTTTTATATCTGCTTTCCAAATCATCTGCTCTCTCTGATTTTAGAAGGCAACAAAATACTGGCTGACAGCGTGTCCTTAACAGCCCTCTGCTGAAAGAGGAGCCTTGCTTTCTTATGACAGCCTGGAATCTCAGCCATGCTGCATTTAAAAGTATCATTAAAGGACCCTTTTTCTTTAAAATATTGTCACTTTTTAAAGCCTTACATAGCTAGCTCTGTGCAGGCTTTTTTTTTCATATAATCATGGTGCATTGAAATAGAAGATAATTAAGTCCCAGACAGAGTTTTCCAGTGTCTGAGAGAATTCAGTGCCTCAGTACACACAGACAGAAATATCCATCTGTGGGTTTTGGGTCAGAATTGTTGATTCTGAAAAACCTTTAAATAGTGACAAGTGTCTGCCGTGTGATACAAAGCAGAAAACAGAAAGCATTGCTTTCCATGTTGATGTGGAGGATCAGCTGCAAGGAGCTGGGTCATCATGTGCAAATCACTGTATTTCTGATGAGATTATGCTCCTAACTCGTGTGATTTGTTTGTGAAGCATTTTAGTTCAATGAGTATGAATGAGAGCCTTCATGTGGCTTGATGGCAGCTCAGAGGTTAACGTTTGGTTAAACGTACAAGTTGATTCCTCTCCCCTGTTGCATGGATCTCCTCCATAACCTGGGAAGCTCTACACAAAAATAGCTCCAGGTTTTGTTGTTGGGGAATTTATCTTCAGCTCCCTTGTGTGGGGATGGCTATATCAGGAGACATTGGCAGCAGAAGCGCTTTGGATGTTTTCTTTTGTCCTTTTCAGTTTACTGTAATAGCAGCCAATGTGATAGAAGATCTGCAGGATTGGGTACTTTCAAGATTGCTCCATTTTTTAAAAGAATCATTATTGCTACACCGAATAGCACTGCATTTGGGGACCATGACACTGTATCTGCCTCTGAATAATTGCCCAATATCTCCCAGAGTAAAAAGAGCATCACAGACCAGCCCTTTCCCATGTTTTTGATCCAGCCCTAGCCTCTGCAATCTCCCTGTGGAAGGGAAATGCTGTGAAAGATGCTGTGAAAGTCAGCAAAAGGATTGTAACTTGCTAATGCAATACAAGCCTTTTCTGTACCTATGTTTTACAGTTCAAAATACATACTGTGCTGGCACAGAGCTTTGTGGTCTGTATGTGTCATAACACAAGGCACTTGTGGCCTGTACTGCCTTCCCTGCCTCTGCTCTATGTTATGTCTCTTCCTGTGATCTGCTTTCTCTCCTTTTGGTGAGTACAGCTAGGGGACTGTTAATAGATGCTGTGTACTCATTAATTCAATAAGTGACTTAAAAGGTATTTTTTAACTTATACGAACTTTTATGTGTAGTGGATTATTTGAATGTCTGGTATAACTGTGTCTGTATTTAATTTGGTTTCCATAGAAGTCAGTGGGAGCAATTCTATGATTTTGCTGGGAATCTGTGTACCTGATAAACTTTGGGACACAGGTTTCATGCAGTACCATATTTTAGAGTCTATTGCACAGTCAGACACTAATTAATGTTTACTTGCAGCACAGGTTCGTGCCCACCCCTGCTCTCCATAGTCAGGGATAAAAAACGACCAGCTCCTTCAAATGATCCCTGCTGATTCGTGAATCAATTCTCAGTTAATACCAAAGTTATAAGACATTTATTCACTCCTGGCTACTTGGGCTGTCCCAGAAGAAGTTCATGTTGGGAATTAGGCTTTCACTAAAGGTTTTGATAAAAAATTGAAATGCCCTTTTGTTGTCTTGCAAGTCATTATGTTTGCAGGATAGAAATGATTTTAGACCCAACTCCACCTATTAATCAAAAAGATCAGTACAAGAAATATTTTTTATCTTTTCTGCCAGAAACCTCATCTCCCCATGGTCTTAGGAGCTGGTAAGAGAAATGTAGACAAAAGAATAGAATCTCAAAGATTGGTTTGATCAATGCAACACAGAGACATGAATTATTGTTGAGAATTTAGGAGGGGAGAAATAGAGCACTTTGATGCTAGAGAGAAGTAAGATTGCCTGTATTTTCAACCTCCAGGCATCAAAGCTGAATGAAGGAGCTTCATTCATCTTAATAAATTTATGTCCAGCATTGCGTTTAGAGTGAGACTGTTTTTCCTTTCTGGAGATATATATGAAAAAGTATATGTATATACATATTCCCCATAGCATTGCTTTAATAAGCCTGACCATGAAACTGCAATGTATCTGGTTGCAAACTTAGGGTCAAGATGGAGTTTCTGCTCCTGGGTTTTACGTTTACTATTCTTTTCACTGACGACTGCCTGAATTCATCATCCTGGCTCAGAGCCGGAAGTGCTGCCAGGGTCGCTGATTTTACAGTGAGGTTTTGCAGTGATGACTTGCCAGGGCATCTGACTCATGTGGTACCATGGAGTTGGCTTCCCCTGGGAATCTGCAGGTCCTGGGCTTTGTCCTTTGCTTCGTTAATATTGTGCTTATCTGTGGTGACCCCCGCATTTCCATTCCTCCTGAATTCCTGGGAGGAATATCCAGCTGCCTCTCCTGCCCTAGCAGGACAGTTGAGCTGGACGAAGAACACGAGTTACTGTAAATATCATGAGATACAAAAAAAAAAAAAAGCCACAAGTGGCATTTACATTTCTGATCATTCCTTTTCATCCCCACTGCTGTGTGTATGTTTCCATTACTGCGTGTGACAAAGAGTAGCTAGATTTGCACTACATATTCATCTGTAAATATACTCATATCCTCACAGAGCCTTCCCAGGAGCGGTTACACTCCTGACGCACCATGGTCTGTTACCACTCCGGTGCTTGGAATTACGAGCACCACCTGTAGTCTCTCTTCTCTTTCCAAATGCCTTTTTAAATATCACTTCTCTTCGCCCTGAGTCTTAAGGTGCGCCAGGAAGAATCAGGCCACTCACATTATCTGAAGTAGATCATCTGATTGTCTTTCCCATCGTACCTCTAACAGGGTAATAAATCCAGTGCTGGTGGACAGGGCTGGCCTCCAACACGTAGTAACTTAGCATATAGAAATGAGGATATATACAGGTGTCTCAATGGATACAGCACTGCTGTAGCTATACTCTCAATGTCTGAAAATAACTGTCTGCTATGAATGCTAAATTACCAGCTTGCAATGTGTGTTAAGGGAACAGATGGATATTTTGCCATGTGATGTAGCCTAGAAAACAGCTTTGATTTAGTGTACCATGCTTGTCTGACTTTTAAACTTGTATTAAACAGAATTTCATAGCACCAAACTCCACATACAAATCTCAAAATAACAGGGCAGTGGGCTGGAGGTTACTAAGCTATGAAAATAACTGAATCATTCTCCTTTCAATTCAAATGTGCAGATGTGTATGAATATTTATTTATTTGCATGCTTTTTTTGAAAGGGGAAAAAGTTCTTCAGTAGGTGTTTTGATTTCAGAACACAATCAAGGAAACCAGCACTACATATAAAACAGTAGTTAATGCTGTTATATTTCTGAACCCATACTGACACAGAAAAACTTCTACCACCATATAAAGCTGCTTCTTTTTCTTGCAATACTTCTGACATCCATCCTTTGAGATTATTGTGTAGTGCTAGTTCATCATCTCTTCAAAATGAATTTGGGAGGTTTAAGCACTTATGAACAACTGTAGCCAGATACTCTGGCATTATCAGCTCCTTAGGTAAAGCTTCATGCTTTCAACTGTTGGCTAACTTTTATGAACTATGTTGAGGCATGCCAAAACAATGGCCAAATTACAGATGTTTTATGTGGGAAGGCCAGTAGATTTTTGCATCAGTGGCTGATCCAGCTGTGCTGAGGTAAACGGCAAGGTTATGTCTGCCTTTTCCTATCAGGTCTTATGGGAGGGTATTCCTACTTGCAGACATGGCATGAGAAGTTCACGAGTACAGCTAACTCTGAAAGGGCTTCAGACCCTGCTGCCAGAGGTCTGGGAGTGCCCAGCACCTCTGGGTGTGCAGAACTCCCCTCTGATAACACTGTTCAATGTAGGAAGTGGTAAGGAGGGTGGAGGGTTTGGAAAAATCCCTCACGTGCCTGTGGTTTGCCTCTGTCATGGGTTCAGCAGTAGCAGTCATTTTTCTCCTTCTTGGTAGCTGGTGCAGCACTGTGTTTTTGACTTTCGGCCTGGGAACAGTGCTGATAACACCAGTGTTTTCAGTTACTGCTTAGTGATGTTTTGGTGTGGCCAAGGACTTTCTGAGATTCATGCTCTGCCAGGGAGGAGGGGAAGCTGGGAGGAAGGAGAGACAGGACACCTGACCCAAACTGACCAAAGAGCTATTCCATGCCACAGCACGTCATGCCCAGGATGTAAAACTAGAGAGCAGAGACTTGGAAGGGTGGGGGTGCACTGCATGGTCGGGCTGGGTTTTGAGTGGTGAGCAATTATATTCTTTCCTTGTATTTGCCTTGTCATTATTATTATTGGTGGTAGCAGCAGTGGTCTTGTGTTATACTTTAGTTACTAAACTGTTCGAATCTCAACCTGTGGGAGTTGCATTCTTTTGCTTCTCCTCCCCATCCCCCCGGGAGCCAGGGGGAAGAAAGATAGGGGAGTGAGTGAGAGAATGGGCTGCGTGGCTGACTGGACTTAAACCACGACAGCCTCCCTGATGCTTTGTATCCTGAAGGCTGAGCAAAGCTGTTGTATGGCGTTACCAGCTCACGGAAGCCAGTTTTATTTGTCTTTCACGTGTGTGTGGTCGGCGGGCCAGTGGCTCTGCAGAGGGTTGGGTGCAGCAGATGATCAGGCCCATTGCGTCCACTGAGAGGGTGCAGGTGTGCGTCCAGTGGCTCTGACAGTTGAACATACCCCTTACTAAGACAAGGACAACTATACAAAAGGATAAGATGTTTCCTAAACAGAACTCATCACCAATTCTCCAGAAGTGCTGGAGACACCCTGAAATCTATTTTGGGCATTATGATGTTATTGAGAGCATGTGCAAATGTCAGACACTGAGTGTAAAGCAACAGGACAAAACCCCCCAGCAACCTCAGTGAAACAGGGCTGGATCCTGTGCAGCAGGATTGAGCTTCAGAAGGCAGCAACCCTGTGCGGAACACTTTCCCTGAGGATCAGGAAAATTGTGTTAGTCAAAGGCAGTTCAGGAGAATAGTTTTGAATGAGCATAAGAAATACGGCTTTCAAAGTATCAAATACTCCAAACAGATAAAAAGAGTGCTCTGGTCAAGTTTACATGGATAGTTTAGACATCATTGTGTTTTGTAAAGTAAGATAAATTTTAGTTATTTATTATATTACATTTACTCATAAAATAAATAATTATTTTAAAATAACATGTAACAATGTATTAGTAAATTGTAAATATTTAGGTACACTGCATGTATTATATATTTGTGATATATTTATTATAGTTCTTATTTAGATGGCTTTCTAGTAGAATGAATTGTCTTTCAGCAGTAATGTTGGCATTTGGAAACAGGCAAAAGAGGGAATTATAACTACAACAAAAGGGAGAGTTAAGATCGGGTCCTTATTTATTTGTTTATTTTGTTTGGACAGTATCACTTGGGAGATGCACCATATGTGCTTTTTAAAGTTAGAATGAAGTAAGAGAGAAGAAGAAGAATAGATTGATGTAAATTTGGAAAATCACAGCGTACCAGCATGACCTGCTTTCATGGATGAGAACCTTCATATACAAAGTTCTTGTTAAAAGACTTTATCTCACTGACCAGATGGTGCGATTTGTCTGGCATTGACATTTGGGAATTTCTGCTGAATTTTGCATAAGGACAACTGTTTTAATCATCCAGCGTCTTGCTGTGTTTATCTTCTTAGTCTGCAATGATCAACTCTTTTCTTATTGCCTGTGATTATGCAACTGTATTGTGAGCACTTTTATACAACCTTTTTTTCATCCCTACTTTTTTATTGTCTACCTCTTGGGTACTTCTCTGGGTTGGGCTCCTGTTGAAGTGGAAAGATGTCCTATGGAGAATAAAACAGATGTGTATAAGCCTGGGATATTTTAAACCTCTCTCCAAAGTTAATCCTTCCATGAGAATAAATGTGAGATTCTCTTAGAGATGGAAGTTGTATATAAGATTAGGGCAAAGAATGAGGTGTGAAGCTGAGTTTCACGGTTACAGTGCTGTGCTGTTCCCTGTTGATGCATCTTGTTTTGGATCATTCATTGCAGTTTAATTTAGGAATTTCAGGATCAGGTTTGCGCATTCAGAGGAAGATCTCATTACAGTTTAATTGTTTGTGTTGCCTGTAGCAATACATCTGCATTGATACAGAGCAGCACAGAAATGTGCTATCCGTTATAGCAAACCCATTAGTCTTCCATTATAATGGAAAGGTTTATTTTTTAATATTTACGGTTATTTGTAGTTGTGCAAGGCAAGGCATCCTCCAGCTCCCAGCAGTAGCTCATGCAGCCACCTGCCAAGGCAGCTCTGTGCACACCATGGACAGTGCTCAAACAGGGACTTATGTAGCATATGTGAAGGACATAAACATGGGCTGTCCTTATGCAGAGAGGTGCTATGGATATAAAAGCACCCCAGTGTCCTGTTGCTACTGGGGCTCCTCTAAACAAGCCTGTGCCTGCTGCAGCTTTCACTGCTCTGGCTTGCTGCAGCCTTGCCCCTTTCACTGCTCTGGCTTGGCTGCAGTCCCTGCAAGGACATGGTCTTCCTGCATGTAAACCTGCCATGCCAGAGGGTCGGCACCTCCCTTTGTCATGCCTGGTTATGACATATAATGTGAATTTGAACATTTTAGCGCCCGTCCCCGAGCTCAGCATGCCCACCACAGCTCCATCAGTGTGCCATAAAAGCTGCAGAAAGGACTCCCTCTCTCTTGGAAGTCACCAGTCCTTGACAGACACATGGCACACAGCTGTGAGTAGCCCTAACTCCTCCTCTTGCAAATTTGTCAACATTTTTTGCTGTCACTGTTGCTGCTTTTGAACACTGGGGGTCTCAGGTTGCAGCCTTTGTATCCACCTCAGATTTGGCTGCAGAGATTAGTTGAATCAGTTAGGTTGGCAACTCGTTGCCATGTGAAGGCTACTGAATTTTGTAACTATGGATGTGTTTAATGTGCTGTTACCACTGGAATCTGTGGTGGATTATGTGCAACACCAATAGTATGCAACTGAAAAATGAGGCAGTTAATTGCTGCAACTATAATGTTTTATGAAAAGGAACTGCATTCGTGGTCATTCATTATGATGACAAATTTCCCTCATTTTTTTTTCTGGTCATCTGCACCACTCGTATGACAGATGTCCAGAGTCCCATACAGAGAGAAAACCCTCCTCTTTCCTTCCCTGCATGGAGGAGAGAGTGTTGTTAATGTAGCAGTGTCTAATTGCTCTGTTCAGCATTTATATGTGTTTGTACATATTGCACCTGACTATTCTGTTACATATTGTGTGGCTAGCTTTTATAGATAAATTCATAGCTGGCTTTCCAAGACCAGTCTAATACATATAAGCGCTGGTCTTAAATCTGTGGGGAGACTAGGGAATGACATGTTTTGGCAAATTGTGTAAAGCAAGTGAAATGACAGGAATTGGTAAATGGGAGTATTGCTTGGTGCAAGATCCTTGACTCTTGTTGAGTGATAAATTTTCCAGTACTATATAGCTGGCGCATTATGTTACATGAGGTTGATGGATGCAAATTATTGGCTTGGTTTTTTCTAGACAGAATGCTATTAGCTGTAGGGAAATATGGCAAAAGGCCAGGAGCAGAGTGTGAACTTCTGTGTAAATTGCCTGGAATTGCAAATGCAATTGTGTGTGCTTACTTGAATAAGCAATACGAAAATCACTACCAAAGCTATATTTAAAGTGAAGAGATTGAGCTTTTTCCAATATGGACCTGAGACTGCGATCACGTAGAGAATACCAGAATATTATGTTAACTAGAAGCAGCCTGTAATCGAATAGCTGAATTTCCTACCACTCCAAGATCCTAATATACAGGACTCAATTATAGGGTATGAGAAACTAGAGAAATGAAGATTTCAGAGAGGTTATTGAGCTCCATACTTCAACCAGTCTGTAAATAATGAAGGTGAGACCTCTTAAACGGTTGGATAACCCCTTGCCCTCCTCATCTGCTGTGAGATTCTCACACCTCCTTTCCACATGCTGGATGACTTCCATAAGCAGAGGCTGATGTTGGACCAATGCCTTGCCTGGGCTGGCTGCTTGTGTTTTCCTTTACCTGCAGTGACCTCCAAAACGTGCAAGTTACATCAGCTCATACCTACACAGCATCCCATTTTCACAGTAATTCACAGGCAGTGTGCCAAAATTCTGAAACCAAATGATTAGCTCAAAAATGCCTGTAATGTGAATATTCAGCAATGGAAAATTTTCCCCTGTCTCCTCCAAGCTTAGGAATATTGGAAGTCACTGACTTTTTTCAGTCCTGAATACCACTCAAGTTCTTCTCTCCTCATTTCTGAAGGTCTGCACCTATATCCTCAAGCAGATTATTATCCCAGGACGTTTTACTCATTGTAATGCTTTCAAAAGGAAGTGTATTTTTTCATGTTAATGAGTAGTAATTTGAGCATTTGGAAGAATTCCAACCTATGGAGAAGTAAAAAAGTATAAGAAAGAAAAGAAATATGTGCCCCAAACGAAGAAGTCCCTGTGCCACGCTGACAGGTTATCCAGTGATGGAAATCACAAGGATACAGAATAGGTCACTCAGCCCTCCCATCATGTGAGGATGCTCTGTGGGTGTGACCACAGCCCTGCTTGTGCCATGATGCCCTGGAAAGAGGCTGTAAAAGTGACTGACACCACTTCTACTGACTCTCCTGAACATGTTGTGCTTAAGGCATTGAAAATGCACTCCAGGATTAATGCTGATGCTATCTCCAAAGTGTCAGAAATTAATAATTTATTAGTCCGCAGTCACTCCATGCTCAGAAGGTGACTCTGGAGAGCGATATGTGCGTTGGCACAGAAGTGCACAAAGTGAGCTGTGCTCTTTCTCCTGCCCAAGGGGGCTTTGCTCTCTTGTCTATCCCCCTTTGCAAGACCAGCACTGATGCTCCTATATACAGGTTTTCTGCCTCCCAAATAGTGCTGGCTAAGCCTTAGACAAATTATTAACTACAGAGCACAACGGCCATTGTTAAATTGAGTAATTGTCTTCCCAGGATGAATCAGGGCAGCTAAGTCCTTAGGCTGCTTCCCTGCAGAGGTCTCTGGATCAGGAAACCCTGTTGAGAATGGTGTCTCTGCTGCTGGACCTATCGCTTTTCTGAGCCATACCTGCTGCAGCCATTTATATCTTAAATAAAAGCTTGAAATGTATCATATGTTCCATGACTAAAGCTACGGTTTGCCAGAGTGCTTGTGGAAATCATGATTTTCCATTGGTTAAGAAATGGGTGTGGAAGAGTTCTTGGTGCCAGATGGAGCCAACAGGTCTCTTGCTCATGAAGTTGCTGATGACCAGCTGAAGCCCAGGGAGCAGTGACTGGGTATGTGGCACATTCAGACCACCAATAGGGCAAGGAAATGCAGAAATGCTGTTGAGATGAAAATGATGCCTCAAGGTGGCAATAGAAGATGCAGATGAAACAGGGCATGTGCTCTCAACGGAGGTGGTGGTGTAATATTCTCTGTGGGGTGGGTACACAGTGAGTGTCAGCTGAAGAGGAAGATGAAGTAAACCTCCTGAGAGTGCTTTCTGTCAGTGGAAACTGCGAGCAGAACAAATCCCATTGTATAGAATGCATGCAAGTGATTCTCGTGCAGCCAGAGGGGCAAAGGTTGCGGTGAACAGGAGAGCTGACTCTGCAGACTTTTGGCACTACAAGTCTCCATATCCCAGACAGCTTGACTGCAGAGGGTTTTTTCTTGAAATCTCTTTGAAAAACATCAGTGTCCTGGCCTGTTCAGATCAAGTAAGGAAAACGGTCCCACCAAAGCATTCTGAAATTCATGTAAATGAGCTGAAATGAGAGCTGAGAGGATCATCTCTGGCATCAGGTGAGATGAGAGCTGCTGAAGACCCTCTGCCGCAGCATGGATGGTGCACCAGGTTAGTCCAGTTGCTTCTTGAGGACTGAGAAACAGGGGTTTGAATTTAACTTCTTTTTGCTGGTGGCCAGTGGTTGTTTAGAAACACTGAACTTTGGAATAACAAGAATGTGTGGAAAGGGTTCAGAACTACTGAGTTTCTGTGTGCATCAGTGATCGAATGTTGAACACACAAGAAAACTTTGATGTGAAGTTTTGAATGCAGCATGTACAGCTTCATTAGCAATTGCAAACATTTCATCCGTACATTGCCACTAAATAGGTTGTTATTACAGATAAGTGGGCTTGTGCCACCTGCCTTTTCATCAAGGAATGTTTAAACAGTGTTCCCTGACAGAGGTACCGCTGTCATTTGTCACTGGTTGGAAGCTGTGTCTCTCCTGGCAGCCACCTCTGCTGCTTCTAAGGGCATCATCATCAGAGCTGTAGTTTATCAGCTGCTTATGAGAACTTCTCCTGTGGTTTCTCAGAAAAACAGGCATGTATTCATCAGTAGGAGTGTTTGCTTGAAGAATAATGTCATGTGAACGAGTGGTGTGATCCTGCCAGCTGGGCTGGATGGTGCAGCCAAACAACTCACAAACATGTTTGTTGAGAAAACCCCTTCCGAAAGAAGCAAATCTTCTCCTCACAGAAACAGCATGGTTTTGCCAAGCTGCAGCCAGCTTGTTTTCAGGACATGCCGAATATTTGTTTCCACTCAAAGCAAACACACAGATCTGGTGTCAATAAACATCTTGATTCAATTCAGCGACTGAAAACAGTGCATTGGCCACAGCCAGATTTGTTGGTGTCATGAGTGCTGGTTCTTATATGAACTGCATAAACTGTGCTTTTGTTTTGACATAACTTACGAGATCATTTTTCATCACTACCACTAACTGCTTTGAGAAGTCTCTGGAGTCGATAGTCACATGGACTCACTGCATTAACACTGTACTTTATAAGAAATGGTACTGGGTTTTGCTTTCCTACAAAGATGCCTGGTGCAGCTTGGTGGGTAATGGGTCTATGAAAAACATAGAATCATAGAATCATAGAATAGTTAGGTTTGGAAAGGACCTTAAGATCATCAAGTTCCAACCCCCCTGCTGTGGGCAGGGACACCTCACACTAAACCATATCACCCAAGGCTATGTCCAATCCAGCCTTGAACACCCCAAGCAATGGAGCATTCACAACTTCCCTGGGCAGCCCATTCCAGTGCCTCACCACCCTTACAGGAAAGAATTTCTTCCTCATATCCAGTCTAAACTTCCCCTGTTTGAGTTTGAACCTGTTACCCCTTGTCCTCTCACTACAGTCCCTCATGAAGAGTCCCTCCCCAGCATCCCTATAGGCCCCCTTCAGATATTGGAAGGCTGCTATGAGGTCTCCACACAGCCTTCTCTTCTCCAGGATGAACAGCCCCAAGTCTCTCATCCTATCTTCATACGGGAGGTGCTCCAGTCCCCTGATCATCCTCGTGGCCCTCCTCTGGACTTGTTCCAACAGTTCCATGTCCTTTTGATGTTGAGGACACCAGAACTGCACACAATACTCCAAGTGAGGTCTCACAAGAGCAGAGTAGAGGGGCAGGATCACCTCCCTCGACCTGCTGGTCATGCTCCTTTTGATGCAGCCCAGGATACAGTTGACTTTCTGGGCTGCGAGCGCACACTGCCGGCTCATGTTCATTTTCTCATCAACCAAAACCCCCAAGTCCTTCTCTGCAGGGCTGCTCTGTATCTCTTCTCTGCCCAACCTGTAGCTGTGCCTGGGACTGCTCCCACCCAGGTGGAGGACCTTGCGCTTGGCATGTTTAAACTTCATCAGGTTGGCATCAGCCCACCTCACAAGCATGTCAAGGTCCCTTTGGATGGCATTCCTTCCCTCCAGCATATCAACCGAACCACACAGCTCACTGTCATCGGCAAACTTGCTGAGGGCGCACTCAATCCCACTGTCTATGTCACCGACAAAGATGTTGAACAAGACCGGTACAGTACTCCAGCTTTACTGGGAGAATTAAACCTTTAGTTTAGTAAATCATAAAGTGGCATGCCATCCTGCATCAGTACAAATTGAATCCAGTCCTGGTTTAGACAAGAGAACTCACATCTCCTGGTAGAGCCATGCTCCATTTTCAAGTCTTAGTATCTTGAAATATTGGCTGGGTTAGGTCCTGTCCTTCAAATTGTTATGATGTGAATATTATTTGTAGAAACAAGTATCTCTGGCATTAACGAGATATCCATGTTGTTATGAACTCCTTAGGATGACAGGAGCCTGCAGTTCAAATGAAATATCAGGAAGTGCATCTTGAACTTTGTGTTCTACGGAAAATAAATGATCAGTATAAACAAATAATTGCTGTACTTTATGGAGCAAGCAAATGGCAATAAGCAGGATCTGGTCCTCATCAGGAAATCGCAGTGCACTTGTGTACATGGAGAAGTGAGTTTTTCTCTCAGTGATGTGACATGCTGGCAATGGCAGTGCACAGGGCTAAGCTGCCATAAGACTTCCTGCTGATCACGGAGACTTTTAGCAGCTCTTGTTATGTATCCTTGTATTTTTGTTTGCTGTGTCAATTTACATCACAAGTTTTGAGACCAAGGTGGGGTAGGGAGGAGGGTGTGCAGTTACATTTTGCTTTAATAAACCCACTTATAAATGGGTGAAGCAGACAATTTGAAAATCATCATAATTAAATGACATCAGAGCTAGATTTCAGCAGCTTTGGCATGACTTACTGTGCGCAAACTTTAAAGAAAAAACAAATGCAGTATCATTAATTCCTTTTGCTATTTTACGTTTCACAGGGGAAAAAGCTGTGTCCTCTAGAACTAACAAAGTGAATGTGATGACTTCATTAATCTAGGGCAATTTTGTTCTATATTTTAGGACCTTGCATAAGAGCTGCCTACATCCTCTCCCTTCCCTGAACAGTTGGAGGAAAGCTGAGCACAGGCTCCCCTATTGTGTCTTTCCTGTGGATAAGACAAGTGAAGTTAACAGTTGCTTAATTCATCATTTGACTGCAAAAGGTTGGTGGAATAATTTACTTGAGATAGACTAATGGGTAACACAACATCGGTTTGTGCCAGAAGCTTTGGCTGGTTACAGATCAATGCAGAGGACATGGTGTTTTCCAGATCTTTCAAAAGCTGACCTTTTGGAATCTGTCTAAAGTAATATTGTGCCTTTGATTTCCACCTGTCTACAATCAGAGGTGATTTTTACAGCTTTTAATGTGGTTTATTTCTCATGCTTGAAAAAAAAACAAGCACCCAAAAAACAAAAAGGAAAGTCCTTTCAGCTCCATGTTTGTGGAGTGAGGGTCATTTAAAAAGCGGCTGAGATTAAAACAGAGGAAAAAAATCTTCCTCGGCATGCTTTTGCAGGCTTGCTGCAATGCCTGCTGCCATCAAGGCATGAACTTGCTGCCTAGCACCACATCTCAAAGACTTCTTATCTGTATTGGGAGTAAAACTTAATAATGGGGTTAGGGTATTGGCAGATGATCTATTAGAAAGAGTGATTGCTGCACCAGTGACAGCCCCATGCCTGCTGCTGTAGCTCTTGTGCCACGTGGCATCTGAGGCCGAAATCAGGGATCTGTGTGTTCCTCTGAAGCTGCAGTTCAGATCTGACAAACAAATGAGGGATGTTGCATTTTGTTGGTGTTGTCTTCAGTGACTACATAGCTATAAACCAGTTGTACCAAGGCGCTCCTGCCCAAGCTGGCTGGGCATTTCAGGTCTGTCCAGGTGCCACAGGCAGATGGGATTGTGTTTCTCTCCTCTGCACTGATGTCTCAGATGCTGAAATTACCCAATGAAACATCCTGTCCTCTGGTAAAGTCACAGCCAAAGAGACATGAGCTGTGTTTGAAGCCATGGTTACTCCTCTGTTTCCCCTAAGGAATTTTACTTGTGCATTCAGAGCCACAAAAGGCTGTAGCACTGAATTTCTTTTGATGCAAGAGATATTTATTAGTTGTACATGTAAATAGGCTTCCCTGTTCTTACCTTCAAGGCAGAAATTTTGCTGCCTGAGAGACACAGAGAGAATATTTGAATGATTTCCACATGAGAAATCCACTTGGAAGGCTGTTGATCTGAAAACAAAGCTGGTTTCTAAACTCTGACTTTGCTTTCCACAAGTCTGCTACTCGTCTGCTCTTATTTCTTCCATTATCTCTGTGAATAGAGACTATCATCCAGAAACTTCTGCCTTCCATCCATACAGCACCTCTTCTGTAGGAACTTTGTGTGGTAATTTCTAGAAGCTACTCTTTGTCTTCCAGAATTCTAATCTTAGACAATAAACAAACCCAGACAAGTGCTTTTTCAGTCTGGAAAGGCATAAATAAGTAACCTGTACTTGTTAAATTAGGCAGTGTAAAAATGCTGAGCTTTAAATCATTGTCCTAGTAATTATTGTCATCATTGTCATTATTAGATGACATAAGATTTTATTGCTGATAATTTGAAGGCTTTGATGCATTTATTTGAACTGACTGCTAGTTTGGCTAAGAATAATTGCTTAAATTCCTCTCATGGGCTTTTGCTACTATAAAAAGATTGTTGACCTTGAAGCTTTTACTTGATTTTGAATTCTTATTAAATGAAAATACTAATAATTTAGAAAAAAAGATGTTACGTCCAAAGTAGATGTTCCTTTTGAGTTCTGGGGACTTTATGCAGAGAAGCCAGGTTTTGTTTGCCTTGTGAGAGATCCCCAGTCATTCTCTTAATCATTTCTTTCTTTTCTTAAGGAGTAGGAAGGTAAGGCTTTCTTTTTCACAGATGGATGTTGATGGCCTTTAACGCTTTGCTGACAACCCGCACTGTGTTTGTTGGACCTCTTGGCATTTGTGCTGTGTTCTTTGGATTATCAGGTGCAGGAAAGGGTATTATCAAGGACAGTACTGTGTACCTCCTGCATAGCTTTTTCTTTCTGCAGTTTTTCAGCTCTTTCACTACTAGAGGTGCCTATGTAGCCCATACAATAAGCTTTTTCTCTTACATTTATTTGGTGAAGAATAAGTGTGGGCTTTTTCTGGTGTTTCTTCAAGTGTAATATTCTCAAAATTGTCATAAGCAAGCCTTGGTTTTACCTAACTAGCGCTCTCAAAGTGAGATTTCAGGGCTTTTGAGTGTTGTGGCTTAAACCCAGCTGGCAAATAAGCCACACAGTCTCTCACTCACTCCTCCCACCTTCTTCCCCTACTGCTCCCAGAGGGATGGAGAGGATAACAAAATACCAAAAGCCCATCAGTACCCTTTTGGGTCTTTGAAGTACCATCTCCTGAGGTAGTCTATGCCAAGGATGCATGGAGCCTCTGGACCAATCACAGTGTTGTGCTTTTGTCATTTCCTCCCAGTCAGGCTGATTTCAGCCTCCAGTACAGTCAATTCTTGAGATCCTCCTGTCACTCCAGAAATATAAATGGGTTCCACCCCTTGACAGCTTGATGGCATCAGGATACACTCTGCACCGGTATCTACTAGAGCCTTATACTTCTGTGGGACTGATGTGCCAGGCCATCTGATCCACGCAGTCCAGTAAATCCGATTGTCCCCTACCTCCACCTGGCTGGAGGAAAGGCCCCTCTAATAGTCATCACAACCTTGGACACTTAAGTCTTGTAGAAAGGGATTATTCTTCTTTGTCACAGGAGCTGGAGTAAAATTTGCTCTTCCACTCCATCTGGGAATCTGCTCACCAGAGTCTGAAGCCACAGCTTTCATGGGATGATCATCCTTGACCTTTGTTCTCCTCTTCAATTCACTCACCCGTTCCTCCAAAACTGAGGTAGGTGTTCCATCCGACTTCATCATGTCTCCCCTGTGATCCTGCAGGTAAAACCATAGGGTGGCCCATAGCATGTGCTTTCTATATCTTCTCTCTCGAGCAGTAGGATGCCTATTGTTAATAGCTGAGATGTGTGTTGGTACCTGCGAGGAGCTGGATAGATCAGATAGATCGTATCTCAATTGTTTGAGCTCCTGGGACAGTTTTTCTACAGCTGAAATGATGGAAGGGGTGAGCTGGTCTGTGAACTCTCAGAGTTTATGAATCATTTCATTCACTGTTAGTGGTACTGTGTCATTCCAGGTTACTGTTGCCAAAGAATGGGCATATGATGATGGTGCATTCCATGGAAATTTCTGCTACATGGATCGTGTACGTTCGACTTCTGGATCCATGGGTACATCTCTGGCATTTGTCTTGATGTGACAGATCATCTCTACAATGGCTGATTCCCTCAGAGACTGGATGCATTTCTCTAGAGTAGTCCACTTGGCTGAATGGCTCATAACATCGTCCTTGTATGGAAACCTTTCTTTCGCAGCTGCCAAGAGCCGCATCCAAAGGCTGAGGGACTTTTCTCTCTTGCAATGGCTTTGTAAATTCCCCCTTCTCTAGCAAGTGATCCCAGCTGCTTGGCTTCCCTACCCTCTAGTTAGTGATCATTGGCCCCATTGTCTCAACATCGGAGCAACCAGGTGATGATGTGCTCCCCTGGCTGATGGGTAAAATCTTTTTGCATATTCTGTAGCTCAGTTGAGGTCTGGGGTTGAGATGTCACCTCTTCTTCCTCTGATTCACATACTAAGAACTCCTGGTCAGATGCTGTCCTCAGTGGTGAGTGCATTGTTTCTTCATCTTGCTTCATCTTTCTTGCCGATTTTTTGCTTTTCCCCTTGTGTACAGGGGCAACTGATATTGGCACGAATTGGTGTAGCTGCTGTACTTGGAGTTGGATTAGCTGTGTTGTCTGTTGTGGTTGGAGTATGAGTAGCTACTGTACTTGTTGCTGGGGCTGGTGTAGCTGCTGTGCTTGGAGCTTGAGTGGCTGTGCTCTCTGTTGCTTTCCCATCAGATCCAGGGGCACTTTTTTCCTTTTGAAGGTGTTGGATAGTGTTGAACAGGGCTCTGAAGCATAGGCCAAGCCCCAGCACGTTGCCATGGTTTGTTCCTCTCTGGTATGACCAGAATGACAACGCACCTCATTTAAATGTTTTACTAATTTTTCTGGATTTTGCACTTGTTCAGTGGTGAAATTCCAAAGCACTGGAGGGGCCCACTGGCCTAGATACTTGCCCATACTATCCCCCACACCCTGCCACGCATCACTGTTCAGCCTCAGAGAAAATCTCTTGTTCCTCCTATATCATCGTCTAACCCTAGACAAGACCCAAACATGACTCCGCTTAACTTTCGAGATCAGACAAAATGGTCATGGGTAAAACACACTCTGCATGTGTGCCAACATGGTGATCCCCATCACAATCAGCTGGCAGATCTCAAGGGTACCTAAAGGCCATTCAAAAACTTCAGAACTCTCAAATGATGCTGTAAATGGTCTGGTGGGGGGGCTGAGAATGTAAGGGAATGTCTCCTTCATGGGCTGACCACCTGAGGAGGGGAAAAAAGATGTGTAATTGCTAAACACTTCTATTATATACCTCCCAAAGTGTAAAGGTGGTGACCACACTGGGAACACAAGCCAGATCAGTTTCATGATCAATGATTCTATTGTACTACAAGTCATTACCATGAAGTACAGTGAAACAGGAACCTTAGCCCAAGGCCTTCAACCGATAAACACTAACACAGCAAATACCAGCTGTAAGTAAGGTACGACATGCAGAAACTGTGAGATCAAGAACAACAACTCTGAGAGCCAATAAATCAACATTGTGACTATTAATCCGAAACTATGAATGCTTATCACAAATATGATTAGACACACTCTGGTCAGATCTGTCGTTATCTCAACCTTTCGTGCTCCACATTCGGCGCCAAAAAGAACTGTTGAGGTTTTAAGCCCAGTTGGCAAATCAGCCACGCAGTTGCTCGCTCACTCCCCGCACTCCTTCCCCCCCCCAGCTCCCGGACGGATGGGGAGGAGAATGAAAGAATGTAACTCCCATGGGTTGAGATAAGAACAGTCCAGTAACTAAGGTATAACACAAATCACTACTGCTACCACCAATAATAATAATGAGAAGGGAAATAACAAGGGAAGTGAATACAACCGCTCACCACCTGCCGACCGATACCTAGCCTGACCTGCGCAGTGATCTCGCCCTTCTGGGTAACTGCCCACACTTTATATAGTGGGCATGACTTGCTGTGGTGTGGGATACCTCTTTGGCTAGTTTGGGTCAGGTGTCTTGTTTCTGCTTCCTCCCGGCTTCCCCTTCTCCCTGGCAGAGCATGAGGCTCAGAAAGTCCTTGGTCAGAGTAAACATTACTGAGCAGCAACTAAAAACATCGGTGTTATCAGCACTGTTCCCAGGCTGAAAGTCAAAACCACAGCACTGCACCAGCTACTAAGAAGGAGAAAAAATGACTGCTATTGCTGAACCCAGGACATGAGACAATTTAGCAATAAGCTAGAGCATCAAAGCAGAGTCTGGGATTTTGCTGCTTTCCCTCAGGCTTGCTGGGTAATTTTTGGCAGATTGCATCTAACTCTCTCAGGGTTTCTTTCTCCATCTGTATGGAGGTTGCAGTGCCAATGTTTTCGGTGAACTGATTTCTGTTTTGCTGACAAAGCAGTGTGTACTGTGTTTATGGTTGTTGTGCGTTTAATTGCCTCACTCTTCAGAGTCTTAATGACATATTGAATATTTCCAGGTCCTGCTGGACCTTCAGGTCCTTCTGACTCTGCCTAGAAACCTGCTCAGCACTTGGCACTGCTGGCTTTCAGGGGCAAGAGCAGTAGTTTTTCAGGGAAGGTTTGCATGTGGATCTGGCTGTTCAGGAGGAGAAAGATTTAGTTCACTTTGTTTTCTGTTTTACTCAATTACAATTTTGTGGATCCTGAACTTCTAAATGGGCAATTTCTGTAAGGGCAACTCCAAGGTAGTTGGTACAAAGACTGTGTGTCTGCCCCCAAGAACAGCTCTGGAATTTTCTGCAGAGATGTACCACTCTCCTATATGGAAATTGATAATGCCATGAAGGCAGGTGAGAGGCATTGGTGAATAAACACTTAAGGAGAAATGGCTGAATTACTAGAGAAAAGCTTTTATTTGCATTACAATGATAAGAATTGACAGAAGTCTTAAAAAATATGGACATGAGAATTTGTATGTTCACTGACTTGCTCTCAGGTGCAGGAGCCTACCACACACAGTAAAAGTGATTTTTCTGGAGGATCTCATGGCGGCATTAAAATAATTGAAACTCATGTATTTCTTTGGTAGTGTATTCCTCTTGTCCAGTAAGAAGAGTGTTTGAAGGCTCTGCAGCCAACATGAGAGGTCTGGACAGACAGCTAATAAAAAGTTACTAAAAATAAGCTCCAAGTTTGTCAATTGCTGAGGTGAGCAGCTTGAGAGAGGAGCCTTCAACACCTGAGCGGGGGGAAGCTCAGCATCCAGGAGCCTCAACTCAGAGCGGCGAGAGCCACTGAGACAACCTCAAGTCCTCAACAGGGCTTGCCCAGGAGCCGGCAGCTCAGCAGATGCGAGGAGCTGACTCAGAGGGGGTGGTGCCAGGAGGAGCGGCACCAGCACTGACTGGGTGAAAACCTGCCCCAGGGAGCGTGGCGTGCAGGCAAGCGAGCGGAATGATGAGCACTCGCCGTATGACCAGGGCTCGGTCTGGGATCTCTGCTCTGGCTGCCTTGGCAGTGGCCAGAGTAGGCACTCAGAGAGAGCCAATGAGAGGGGAGGCTGCAGTGCAGAGCTGGAAGTGTGGAGAGTGCCTGCACTGGTCTTGTAAAGAGAGGGTGCACAATGGTCACAGCTGCACTCGGTGCTCCCTGGTGGAGGTCCTCCTGCAGCAGGGGGTGAGCTGCGGGATGCTGTTACTAGGTTGGAAGATGTCAGGGAAGGTGAGAGGAAGCAGTGCTGCTTGCTCCAGCCCCAAACTGTGCAGGGACCTCAAGCGTTCAATGTAGCTCATGGAGGGAAGAAGGAGGCTGTTAACCCAGGAAGCTAGGAAACAGCTGAACCCAGGAGAAACAGCAACAGAAAAACCCAACAAAGAAAAGAGGACAATTAAAAGCAAGGTGCTTCCTCCTAAATCTGGTGTCCCCATCCCGAACTGCTTTGCTGTCTGGCAGGGGGCTACTGAGGAAACACACTTGCACCAGAAACAACTGTCTGATGCACTGGTAAAGAAGATCACTACTGGTGCTGCCAGGAAAAAGCGGTGGGTTGTAGTGGTGGGGGACTCTACCCTGAAAGAACAGAGGCACTCATCTGTCTGCCTGACCCAGGCTCAAGGGAGGTGTGTTGCCTACCAGGGGCTCGGATCAGGGATGTTGCAGAGAAGCTGCCTGCTCTAGTCAGTCCCACTGACTGTTGCCCACTTCTAGTGATCCACATGGGTGCTACTGATATAGATAGCAGTAGCCTGGAGAACATAAAGAAGGAATACAGAGCTCTGGGAGAGGTGATTAGGGGCTCTGGAGCACAGATTGCCTTTTCGTCAATACTCCAGGATACAGGGCAGGACCTTAAAAAGACTAGGAGGATTGGGCAGGTTAATAAATGGTTAGAAGGATGGTGCTGTAGTCAGGGGTTTGGATACCTTGAACACAGGACTCAATTTAGTAGGCCAGGTGTACTGGGGGCTGGTGGAGCTGGTCTGACAAAGAAAGGGAAGAGTGGATTTGGGAGGAGGCTTGCCAGGCTGGTCAAGGAAGCTTTAAACTAGATGTGTTGGGGGAGAGGAGTATCATTCCATCCCAACACACTCAGTCACTTGACAGCACCTATAGCAAAAGTTCAGAACAACATAGAGATATTCTAGCTGCTCCAGGCGATGAGTTGGCTTCATTTGGAGCTCAGCTAAGATGCTTCTATACAAATGCCCGTAGCATGGGGAACAAACATGAGGAATTAGAGATGTGTGCACGTCTAAGGGCGTATGATATAATAGGCATCACAGAAACATGGTGGGATGGCTCCTATGACTGGTGTGTTGGAATGGAAGGTTATAGGCTCTTTAGAAAAGACAGGCCCGGTAGGCATGGGGAGGGGGAGTTGCTATTTATGTTAGGGATGGGCTGGAGAGTATGGAACTCTGTCTGGGGACAGGTGAGCAGTCAATAGAGAGTTTGTGGGTCAGGGTTAAAGGGAGAACAGTGATGGGAGACATTATTGTGGGGATCTGTTACAGACTGCCCTACCAAGAGGACTCTGTGGATGAAGCACTCTATAGACAGATAAGAATAGCCTCACGCTCGCAGGCCCTTGTTCTCATGGGGGACTTCAACCACTCTGGTATCTGTTGGAGGGATGGTATGGCCCGGCACAAGCAATCCAGGAGGTTCCTTGACTGTGTGGAAGACCTCTTCCTTCTGCAAGTAATAGAGGAGCCGACAAGGAGAGGTGCCATGCTGGACGTCGTCCTCACCAACAGGGAAGGGCTGATTGGAAATGTGACGTTCCAGGGCAGCCTTGAGCGCAGCAATCATGAGATGGTCGAATTCGAGATCCTCAGGACAGTGAGAAGAGCGTGCAGCAAGCTCACTGCCCTGGACTTCAAGAGAGCAGACTTCGGCCTCTTCAGGAACCTGCTCAGTAAGGTTCCATGGGATATAGCCCTAGAGGGCAGGGGGGCCCAAGACTGTTGGTTGATATTCAAGGATCTCCTACTACAAGTTCAGGAGTGTTGCATCCCAACTAGAAGGAAGTGCTGCAGGAGGGCCAGGAGACCTCCTTGGATGGCTAAGGAGCTGCTGAGGAAAAATTAGAAGGAAAAAAGAGGCTTATAAAAGGTGAAAGCATGGACAGGCTGCCTGGGAAGATTACAGAGATGTTGTCCGGGAAGCTAGGGATCAGGTTAGGAAAGCTAAGGCCCACTTAGAATTAAACTTGGCTAGGGATGTGAAAGATAACAGGAAGGGATTCTATAGGTACATTGCAAATAAAAGGCAGACTAGGGAGAACGTAAGCCCCCTCCAGAAGCTATCAGGAGAACTGGCTACAGTGGATTTGGAGAAGGCTGAGGTTCTTAACGACTTCTTTGCCTCAGTCTTCACTGGCAAATGCTCTGACCATACCACCCAAGTCTTGGAAGGCAGATGCAGGGACAGTGAGAATGAAGACCCTGGCTCCACTCTAGGAGAGGATAAGGTTCAAGACCATCCTAAGAACCTGAATGTGCACATGTCCATGGGACCTGATGAAATCCATCCACGGGTCCTGAAGAAGCTGGCAAATGAAGTTGCTAAACCACTGTCCATCATATTTGAAAACTCATGGCAGTCAGGTGAAGTTCCCGATGACCGGAAAAAGGGAAATATAAGCCCCATTTTCCAGAAGTGGAAAATGGATGAGCCGGGGAACTACAGACCAGACAGCCTCACATCTGTGCCTGGCAAAATCTTGGAGCAAATTCTTCTGGAAGGCATACTAAGGCACATGAAAAGCAACAAGGTGGTTGGTGAAAGCCAGCATGGCTTCACTAAGGGGAAATCCTGCCTGACCAATCTGGTGGCCTTCTAGGATGGGGCTATGGAACTGATGGACAGGGGTAGAGTAGTTGATGTCATCTACCTGGACTTGTGCAAAGCATTTGACACTGTTCCACACGACATCCTTGTCTCTAAGTTGGAGAGACATCAATTTGATAGGTGGACCACTGGGTGGATAAAGAACTGGCTGGGTGGCCGCACGCAAAGAGTTGTGCTCCATGGCTCAATGTCCAGCTGGAGACCAGTAACGAGTGGTGTCCCTCAGGGATGGGTGATGGGACCGGTCTTGTTCAACATCTTTGTCGGCGACATGGACAGCCGGATCAAGTGCGCCCTCAGCAAGTTTGCCGATGACAGTGAGCTGTGTGGTTCGGTTGATACGTTGGAGGGAAGGAATGCCATCCAGAGGGACCTTGACACACTTGTGAGGTGGGCTGATGCCAACCTGATGAAGTTTAACCATGCCAAGTGCAAGGTCCTCCACCTGGGTCGGAGCAATCCCAGGCACAGCTACAGGTTGGGCAGAGAAGAGATTCAGAGCAGTCCTGCAGAGAACGACTTGGGGGTGTTGGTTGATGAGAAAATGAACATGAGCTGGCAGTGTGCGCTCGCAGCCCAGAAAGTCAACTGTATCCTGGGTTGCATCAAGAGCAGCATGACCAGCAGGTCAAGGGAGGTGTTCCTGCCCCTCTACTCTGCTCTTGTGAGACCTCCCTTGGAGTATTGTGTGCAGTTCTGGTGTCCTCAACATCAAAAGGACATGAAACTGTTGGAACAAGTCCAGAGGAGGGCCACGAGGATGATCAGGGGACTGGAGCACCTCCCGTATGAAGAGAGGCTGTGAAAGTTGGGGCTGTTCATCCTGGAGAAGAGAAGGCTGTGTGGAGACCTCACAGCAGCCTTCCAATATCTGAATGGGGCCTCTAGGGATGCTGGGATGGACTCTTCATTAGGGACTGTAGTGAGAGGACAAGGGGTAACGGGTTCAAACTGAAACAGGGGAAGTTTAGATTGGATATGAAGAAGAAATTCTTTACTTGTAAGGGTGGTGAGGCACTGGAATAGGTTGCCCAGGGAAGCTGGCAATGCTCCATCGCTGGCAGTGTCCAAGGCCATGTTGGACAGAGCCTTGGGTGGCATGGTTTAGTGTGAGGTGTCCCTGCCCACGGCAGGGGTGTTGGAACTAGATGATCTTAAGGTCCTTTCCAACCCTAACTATTCTATGATTCTAAGATTCTATGAAATTATGTTATTGGTAATGTGCCAGGTTATGCACGCCCCTCTAAGATGAAAGGATGTGAACTATGTCTATGTGCTTATGTATTTGTGCTGGTCAGCTCCTAGCTGTGATTTATTTAAGGTGCTTTGTTATTTCTGGAAGAACACTTTTGTTTCCCCTCCTGTAGCTGCTGTTGGAAAAAGGGGATGGCCAGGAGTCCACTGCAACCAGGACATTTTGCTGTTTGCTTCCTTACATCGTGTTGCATGAAATAGTGTACGTTTAGGTGACGTACCTATCCAGCTGTGGTAATAACAATGAATGATTTAGGAAATAAAGTAAGAATTAAAAAAGAGTTGGATAACAACACATAATAGTGCCAAGCAGTCTGAAAGACTCTGGAGAGCTCTGAAATGTCATGGTTTCATGCAGTGTGCAAATAAGGATGAAATTGAAAATAAGCTATTTTAGGAAAGGTAACTCTTAATTTGCATGAAATAATAATCAAATAATGAACTGGTCACCTTAGGTAGAAATATTGAAGGTCACTTAACTGCACAGACTGGCATGGTACAGTAAGGTTTACCTGGCATAAATTTTAAAATATAATTACCAATGGGATTCATTAGCTTTTATTTTAAATAATCACATCTGTTTTCATATAATAACTGACTACAGTTTGCAAACCTCTAAAAATGTTTGCCTCTTAGCTGGATCTGTAGTGTTGAGCTCCACGTCTTAGCTTGAAACTGTAAGAAACTGAGGCACAAAGATTTTCAGATGTTTTTGATCAAGAAAGTAAAGATTAATGAGTCCAATGACAAAAAGACTTCTTGTGAAGGTCTGTAGGCTCTGGTGGAGCCACGAGTGCCAAAATCCTCTCATGTATAATTGTGTAATACTCCTTTGCTTATGGAAAAGAGAGAAGGACACCTTTGTTGCAGTGAGCTATGAAAGTGTATTTTGTGAATTGCAGACCTTAGCAGATTGCTTCCAAAGGTCCATTATTACAATATGTCACCAGCGATCACTGTCTGCTTTGACATTCTCTGCCTAACTTCTGCTTTCCTGCCTGTGAAAGGTTTTAAGCTCAGCAGCATATTAAAAAAATATGTCTGGTCAAGTGAGGTGTAAATGAGATGAACTTAATGGTCAAAAAGTAGAAGGCCACCTGTTTTAGATGATTCTTTGTGGTGGCACTAGTATGTCAAACTTCTCAACTCTAGAATCATAACTGAAATGACCAATAAAGCAGTTTTGTCTGTTTATGTTAAACGATTTAAACAGTGTACCCTATACTAGGCTCAGACAGAAACTTGAGTGTTCTACCATTAATATGGTTTCTAAGCAATACATTTTTCTCATTATTATTCTTCACATCCATGCCTCATATGGTGTCTTTTATTGGAGTTAATGGCAAATACTCTTAGCAGGGGTGCAAGTTAATTATTCAGTAACTACTGCTAAAAAAAGCAATGTTTCCACTCTTGGTACAAAAAGGCTTAATTATCCATCATGTCATTAGACATCTTCATCTAAGAGTCCTGAGAATGAATCATTGCTTGTTATTTAGGATCATGAAAAAGCACATAGTTTCTGCCTTTGTTTAATTGACTTGTGATTTAATGTTAATGAAATACATGTATCTCTGCTCTTTTACTTTAAAATGGAACTTGTCTGGGTTATAACAGAGCCACTGGACTGTGGTTGCAGTGCACTGTGATCATGTGTCTCTGCTGACGGTGGTGTCCCATGCAGATCCCAGAGTGATTAAGTCTACTGAGAGCAGCACGTTGTGGTCTGGCCATCGCAGGTTGCAAGGTAAGATCTGTCCATGTGCAGACATTTCATCTGAAAACCCGGCACCATCTCAGCTGTCAATGTTTAAAACCTATACTGGGTTTAGATAATCAACTAAAGGAAGAGCCACTGTGTTAGGTTGTTAGAAATGTGATTTTCCTATGTTGAACAACCCTCTGCCGCATGTATGTGTCTGGATGGATAAACCTTTCAAATTGTATCTTGCTCTGCATGTCCATACAGGGGTTATGTGGGGATCCTCATGATGGTGGGACAGCCAGATGGTGAGCCATGAGAAGTCCTCTGTCGCAGAGAGGCAATGGAGAATTGAGCATGAACCTTCAGAGAACAGAATTTTAAAATCCAGAAGGAAGAAAATGATTCCCAGCTCAGCAAAAATGAAGTAGTAAACAATGTAATGCAACTTAATAGCAAGGTGTTTATTTGCCCCATCTCACATATATGAACTGTTGCCCACAGCCCCACCACGGAGCTTCTCCTGCTGACCCCATTGCTGTCTTGGGGGGCAGGAGAAGCTGTCCTCTGCCTTTCTCCTCCCTTTTTTCCCCCTTGAATCTGCATGAAATTGAGAGTGACCACAGGCTGCAGGAATGCAACTGTAGTTCTTTTCCTTGAGGGCCAGGCATCTGTAGCAATGTATAATTCATAATAATAATGATGACAATAATAATAATATTAATAAATTCTTTTGACCTGCCTGTCTCCCACTGTTTAGATGAGCATCATCACAGGGACAAAACCAGGGCACTGGGGTTAATTAATTTGCTCCAGGCTGGTGCTTGGGCCAGATGGGAGCTTCAGTTAAGAAAACCCCACAGGCAAATGTAAGGAAATTAGAAGTGTTGCAGTCTCTGTGGAGGCTATATAGGCAGCCACAAGGTCACATAAGGTACAGAAACGGTAAAATGAGGAATGCATGTACAAAGCACAAACAAATGAAGGGAAAAAGAGGAAGAAAAGGTCTAGGGAGAAAGACAGGGCTGTATTGCAGGATTTAATTGAAAACAAGCAATTTTTTGCTTCTTGTCTTCCTCCCTTCCGTAAGTAAGGCCAGATCTTCAGGATACCGTGGGACTGCTGGACACAGACCACATCCTCATGCCTCTGGCCTGATTGCAGATAAGCAGCCTGTGTCTGTGATAGGTCTCTTCATCCCAAAATATGTGCAGCAAAATGTGTATTTAATGTAATCAGCCTGTAAGCTATAGATCAACAACATTTTCTGCTTTGTGCAGCTTCTTGAATGAGTCATGTTTTCCTCTTCATTTGGGTGCGCGTATCCTCTAAGCGAGTTGATAAATCGTTCTTTCCTAACTCAATTAAATGTGTTGCGATTTCCTGTAGCATTACAGTTTAATTCACAGCATTGCAGTGAATGTACTGTAACGATGTTTCTCGTAAGTTATTTGTACATGTTGCAGTTTTGCCTAAAAGAGCTACTGCTGTAAAGTGAAATATAGAATTCTACAGAGGAACAAAGGCTTCTCTAGCTGCACATTTCATAATACCTCTGAGATCAGGGCATGGAAGATCCTCAATGTCAGCAGACCTCTGAGCTATGCCCATTTACACTGATGTACGTGGATGCTGTGGAGGTTAGGCAATGAGTTGCTCATGATTCAGGTTGGAACCTTTGCTGACACAAGTTGTCACGATTCATTACAGTCATGGGGAGTGGTGGCAGATGGCACTCTTTGTAGCTCAGTCCTGTTCAGTAAACAGCTCCAAACCTCCATCACTGTGTCTTGAAAAGATTACGTTACATCAGACGATGATCTTCATTTTCTCATCTGATATTGCAATCTCTTTTCTACAACAAGTTATTATCAAAGTGTAAACCTGGTTCAAAGAAACATCTGAATCCCTCTTCCATTTTGGGGGGTTTTGAAAGCTTGGGTGATATATCAATGACCAAATGTAATTGCTTTTTCTAAAATATGCCTTTCTAAAAGGAAATCTGACTTGTATGTATGTAGTGAATGATTTAATTTATGTAGAAGCAATGGGTCTGGAAAAGGAGGAGGAGGAAAGTTGTGACATGGAGGCTGAACTCAAGTTATGAATTATAGATGACTCACTTGGGAATATTTTTTGCTAGATTTAAATTAAATCTCATCAAATATATGATAATTGGTTATATTTATAAACCTGCAAAGCCTACTCAAAGGGATTTTAGTAATATTGTCAATACTACAGGTTAACTGTGAAACTAGTCAGTAGCTGGCTGCAATGATAATTCATTATAGTCGTCTCTGGAAACTGAAGTTTTAACAATCCGTCTTTCTCATTCTGGATTTGGCTTCTAAATTGTCACCCAGAAATCAGGAAGGACTTCTTAGCTCAATAAAGTAAGGGCTTCTCACCACCTTAAAGTACTTTATAAGGAGGTTTAGTCAAGATAGTGGTGTGGCTTAACAGGCACTCAATAACAGCCAAGTTGTTAATGACTCATGAAACCAAGTTCCTAGGGACTGCTATGTCCCAGCTAGGTCTTCTGAGGGCGGACGGATTTGGTATTTTTCATGTAATCAGGTCTGTCATATACATAATGGCGATCCTGTGTGATCTTGTTCGTGCTTTACATTGGCTCTGCAAGTGAGGACTCTGCCCTTCAGCTGGCCAAGTATTTCTCATGGCACCTGCAGGAGCTCTGAGGATTCCAGTGAAGGGAAATTTGATGGAGTTGACCAACAAATTCAAATTTTGTCATAATTGCTCTCCTGATCAGAGAAAACCATTGACATGAAAACTTTTCAGTCTTCTGCTCTTGCCACGCATGAGGCTCTTGCAAGGTAAGAGAGGACAAAAGACTTGGCTTGCAAGCTCAAGTACTCATCTTTTTCTCCTGATATTTTGTGTCAGGTTGTTTTGAACTTGCCCAGTAAGTGGTACACGATACCTCACCCTCAGCCCCAGTGTTGTCCTTTACAGGACAATGGAATTATGGTTATTTCAACATGGTCTACAACCCTGGCCTCTCTGGGTCATGCTGGCCTCATTTGCATGCAGTAAGGCACTTCTCTATCGCTTTAAGGACTGTAGCATTCTCTACTGACAAAAATAGTTAGATTTATTTTTTTTCCCTCCTACAAATTATCAGGTCGTTTTAAAAAATGAGCTCATTTTAATCTAATTCTGCAAGTGCAACTGTCTGGAGAGTTGTTTTCAGCTCCAGTAGCTGCAGTTTGCAATTATTACGCTTCTTTTAAGAAAAGAAGAATAACAACTCTATAATTTATGTGAATTACTGGTGATCTTTCAGAAGAACTTGTGTTTAGGATAAATAATAGAAAAAATAAGAGGCCAAATGTATAGTAATGTGGACTTAAAAAAGCCAAGAGGAAGTCCGATCATATGTAGGATTACTAAAATTGTGACACTTGATCACTTAGGCATGAATATTTCAATTAAAAACCGTGTACTTCTTATTGAAGTGAAATTGACAGTACCTAACTAACCATGGCTTCTGATTGAAAAAAGGCAACATTCTTATTTCATTTAATTAATTGCTGTGATCCATGTGTGCATTCAGACATTTCTGCAACCCATCTACTACATTTTATATAGATCATGGATTTGAAGTGGGGTGTCAAGAAGTGCCTTAAGCAACTTAATTCATTTCCAGCAGGAGTGTTGACATAGGGGTGTGGGATTTTTCTCTGTGTTTGCACCCATGTTTTGAGTAGTTTTTGAGCGCAAAATGCCAATTTGTGTGATTGTCCAAATGCTGCTAGTACAGATGTGACTGAAGGTCATGTCCAATTTCAGTACACTTTTAAATGTGATGCTTATTCTGTGCATTTCTATGGAACTTGCAACCAATTTGTACACTTCAAATTCAGCAGCATTTTGTCAGTTTATTTACTGGAAAAAAGCTGGTGACTACAATATGTGCTTAAGGCTGTCTCAGATTTCATGTTAAGTTTTATTTAAAAGTATGAATCCACTTTTCTGTTCCTTGTATGAAAATATTCCACCAGTAATTTTTTTGCATCAGAGTTTTAATGAGAGACACAATCAATCTTAAAAGCATTGCTTGGACCATGGAGCCAGGAATGCTGCAGGGAACCTTGCTGGGAGTGTGCATAGGACTGGTGGGTGCTGGATGCATGTGTAGAGAATCTCATGTGAGGAGGGATGGATTTCACACTGATGGCTCAGTGATGCTCTACTCTTACAAAGAGAGCTTAATCATGAATCTGTTTCCCAAACTGTGTTGGCATGAAGCTTTCACCATTTCTAGTTATCCTCTGCTTCCCTGTCTAGGGGGCTGCTGTCACAAGAGCAGTGGTGTGTATGTGCTTTTCAGTTATTTGTTATCTGTTCTATTAATACCTCTTCCTGCAGCCGTTCCCAGTTACATGTAAGTATTACCATAATATCAGACCCTAGTTTTACAGATAGCTTAAGCAAATGGGCAGACAAGTTCCCCTGCAAGCTGCATGATAGAGACATCATCCACAGAGCAGCAGTAAATCTCTGTCCAGGGGCTCCCTAGCAGGGTAGAGTCACCACCTCCAAAAGCTGAATAATGCTCCTCCAAATAAGCCACACTGTGTTAACGTTGCAGAGAAACCTCTGGAGCTTTTGGCCTAAGCTGTTGTAACATTCCTTGCGAAAACAGCTGCTGCATTGCTTTTCTGTCCTCCCTCTGGCATTCAGAACAGGGAGAGAGAGCAGCTCAAACGCAAGGAGTTACGATGCTTGGAAAGAAGGAGAATGAAACTGAAAAGGCTTGAGAGGTTTGAGACTGCCACCGGAGGAACTGAGTGCTGAAACCAGGGGCAGTTTGGTCTCTTTGATGAGATTTAAGATTTACTGAAGAGGATTTTAAAAATGTTTTTTGTGTTAGTAAGATGAAGATTATTGATACAGAAGAGGTACTTGCAGACATTTAAGACAGATTGTCAACAGTCTGTCTAGTGTTTAACAACGGGAGCAGGTTAATCCAGTGAGTGCAAGACAGGAATACATGATAAAAAGCATCAGTAGTGGAGGGAACAATGCAGTGCAGCTATGGGGGAGCAGAAGAAGCAGTGAAAGGTTTTTCTATAGTTTGGCATGGGGATTTCTGGATTTGCTGAACCCAGTTAAAGCATATGCCTATAGCCCTGTTCATCTCTCCATCGCCCGATTTGAATTCGTGTTGCCGAACTTGATTCTTGTTCACATTTTCTGCTGTAAATCAGGAGGGACATTGGGCATATCAGAATTCACTGTAAGTCGTGAGCAGGGTCCAGGCTGGTGCTAGGTTTGGATCACCAGGTTACTGCCTGTAGACATCCAAACCCTGTGGGTATGTGTGTGCAAACAGAAAAGAAAACTTTTCCCTTCTCCCTGTGCTTGGGGCTGCAGGGCCGTGTAGTGCAGGGGACTGGCTGCTTCATGGCCATCAAGTAGGAATGCGGTGACTGCACCCTGGGCATGGTTTTGGGTACCATTCAGCTATGATGCCCAGTTCACCTCCCAGAGCCTGACAGCACATGGGTCTGTGCTCTGAAAAGTGCCTTATTTTCATTTCAGCATCTGCAGCCTGAGCATTCAATATTCACCCAGGTTAGCAATGATTAAGTTTATTTTTCCTTCACTTAATCCTTGTTGTGAGAGGTGGGTCTTGCGAGGCGTAGGTCAGAGCAACAGGACCTTATAGTAGGCTGGATTGGCATCCTAAAAGTGTGGCACTAAATGACAGGACATGCTATGGGCATGATCCCAAATGGCACCATGCATTTTAGATCTCTTAATATCTAAGTATTAGTACAAACGAGATTTGGAGATAATGGTTTCTTAATTTCATTTTAACATTCTGTTTTTATTAAAGATACTTAAATGTTTCAGGATGTTTTCCCACTTTGTATCCTTTTCTTCCCTCATTCTTACCTGGGGAGCAGCCAACAGCAGAGGTACAGTGCAAATAAATCTTTACAACTGCCACATGTCATTTCACCACTTGAGTAAAAGAAACAATGACAGAATATTTGTTATTTACAAAATAAGAAACAACTGTACATCTTTCTCAACAAATGATTAACAAAGTTCAAATAACCTTGCCAAAATATTTCTTTGAATAATTTCTGATTTGGTTGCCTTATCATTGTAATGTGGTGTAAGTTCCTTCTGAGAAACTGTATTATTTGGGAGACCATACAAGGTCCCAAAGGCATGACCTGATTTCTTCAGATGGGGAAATTTTCTGACAAAGGAGGTCTAAGAGGTTTATTGTCACCAGCCAAGAGCTCATCCTGAAACCTCTTACCTCTGTAAAATCTGGTCTCTACTGGTCATGCCGGTGAGCATGTATTACAGAAAGAGACAGTTCCGACTTGATTTACAAATACATCACTTTGCTGGTAAACATAACTGAGTTATCTTCAGGGTGGGAAGACTCCATTTCAGGTGCTGCCTGCCAGACTGGGTGGCTGATGTGGACCTTCCCCAGCACTGTGGGAGGGTGGCAGGGTTATGGAGAAGCCTGAATTTTTAACCATGTCAGGGCCAAGTTTTGTCTTTGCATCGTGGTTGAAAAGGGCCAGTATGTATCACACTTAGAATGGTCTCCATAACCAATGAAGTCCAGGATCATGGGAAGTGGTGTGACAGAGCATCACAGTTGGGTTTTGCGCTTACACCTAAAGGACTCTGATAGCTTACTCTGCTTTTCCCCTTCCTCTTCCATACTGTTTGTCCTGTGGTTTGGGTTAAAAGCTCATTAAAACTTCAGATGCTGTTTTCTGAGACTTCAGTGGTGTAGGATTTAGGATTTCAGAGTAAGGATTGGCCTGGAATCACAAATGCAGGGGAATTAGAAAGCTTCAGTCCAGTCAGTCCAGTACTATGATAGGTGAAAGTGTCTAGATCTGAGTTTCTGAGTTCTGGCGACCTGCAATTTTTAAGGAACATTTATTTTAAATTAATTTTACACACCCCCCCACCCCCACCCACCCCCATCTTACAGCAGCAGGAAAACCCCAAGTCATGTAGCCAGCTGTGGTCCAGGATGATAATGTACAAGCAATAAGCAATTTGTGGAATCCTAAATGGAGAACTCTTGCGGAGGCACAAGAAGACAGGCGAAAAGTAAGAGTCCTTTAGGCAAAGCAGATAATTGAACTGCGATAGATATGTGATTTCTTTTCTTATGTATCCAGGCAACTATTTGCTTTAGATATAATGACTGTTATAAATCACAGAATGAAGTTTCTAACCCCAACACATGCCTGGAACAGAGCTGTTGATGCCATCCAGCTAATAAAGCATATTTCGTGAAGCAAAAACAAGTTACCTATCATTGTGTCGTTCACCCTGGTGACATGATTACAGTTTATGCAGAGTATCATTTAATACAGCGTTAATGAGCAGCTATAGTCCTGTGCCTATGAACAGCAAAAAGGAAGAAGGAACAGTATGACATCTTACAAACAAATTATGTCATCTAATCTGTGAATTTCTGAATGGCACGCTCAGATTTGCAGTACAATGATCTGAGTTGGCTATTCTCTCTCCCACTGTTTTGGTTTGAGCTACTATTCCTCCCAAGAGGGCAAGAGACCCAGGATCAGTGCCTGGTCCAGATGCATCCCCTGAGAGAAGGATGCAGGCATGCGAGACCTGACGTGAACTTTTGGGGAGAAAATTTCCCACTTCCAAAATTGTGTAATCTATACCATTACTTAGCACCAACTTTCAGATCTGGATTACTTTTTGCTTTACTGGATTGCTGTTTGGCTTTGTGGAAACTATAACTTTTGATAGGGTTGTCTGAGTTTAATGATTTCAAAGTTTAGCATTTGGCAATACACTGCTTGAATTTAAGACAATGGCAAGCACTGTGACTCTTTCTTTTCTGTTGTGTGTGAAAAATGAGCTGCCCATTGACAGAAGAGCTCGTTCCACAACGTTACATGTATTTCATGCATATTCACAAAGCAGCAGTTTTGGAAAATACACTGCTGGGCTTTTGCTTCTGGAGGTAGAAGAGAGTATTAAAAATCCCATTTTTCCTAGTGCTTAACTTCTGCTGTTGTGTAAACACCAAATGTTTGCTGTCCTGTCAGGATTAGCTGATGTTTGTTCTAGGTGGGAGAGGTGTTTTTAGAAAAAAGGTGGTTTTGGACTGTTTGTTTCCCCCCAGGAACCGGTGAAATGGAAGCTGATTTAGAATTGTTCTCTGTAATTTTTACTATTGGCTCTAATGAAAAATACCCCAATGCTGAGAGTCTGTGCCACAGGTACTCATTTACCTTGGTCATCTCCACCACGTGACAGCTTCAGTTAAAAACCTGCATGCCTCACCCTGCTTGTGCTGTAGTAATAAACAATAAATACTCTGGAAAATCCTAGGCTAAGATCTTAGGCTCATCACCCAACTTTAGACGGTATTTTTGATTTTTCATTCTAGGCTTTGGTGGGGATACTACTACCTTACCATGCAGAGTAGTTGTGCAAATTTATGCAATGAAGGTGTATGAAACACATCATGATCAGTGCCATAGAAAAAGGTCCACAAGGAAATTGCTAATTCAGAGCATGGATACAACAACATATACCATAAGGAAAGCTCTGGATCAGGCGCTGAGCCGTGGGGATGGAGCAGGAGTTTGTATATCTGCTTATTCTGCTGCACTCGACTGTCTGATTTTTCAGTCTCAAGGTGAGCTGATAACTGCAGACATAAATGGTAACAGGATTTTCCAGGCTTCAGTCAGTGAGTAGAGAGCACGTTTTGAATTTTAGTGGCCAAAAACTTAGCATTTGACTCAAAATATGGCTCAGAGGAAAAGCTTTGGGCCTTGTCACTGGTGTGCATCCAGCTGCCCATTGAAGTCATCAGGTGCTTCTTACAGTTATCAAGAGGTAAGTAGACATATCAGATTAAGAAAAAAAGGTCCTTTGTTAACACTTTGAGTATTGAAAATATCCAGGGTTTAAGGAAACAGAAACTCTTTGCACCTAACTTCCAATAGCCTAGTAGTGGGAAAACCCCCACTTGCTATTTATTTTAGTTATCAAGACACATGGATGGTGATGTCTGTGTTGCTTTCTTCTGATGTAAAGAGCCCACAAATCTCCACCCTTTCAATTTCCAGTAAAAATAATGAAGATAGAAAAGAAAGAAAATGCCAGGCTTCAGAAGGGAATGCGCCAAGTGCCACCTCCATTGTACTTTAATTCAGCTAAAATGGCACCTCCTCCTGCAGAGAGGATTTGAGAAATGCTAAACATATCAATACTGGGGGGGTGGGGAAGCAAAGAAATAGTTGACATAATGAAAGCCATCACACCTGAGAGGAAAGTAGAGAAAACTCTGTAACTTTTTCCAGCTTTCAGAAATGTCTTACTGTTAGATTTGGAAAAAAAAACATCTTCTTGGAGGCAGATGGGGTTTGGTTTGTCCTTGGGGATCTATCTGATGTATGATCTGACTGGGAGTAGTCAGATAGAGAGAAATGCTTTAGATTTTGAGTGCAGTGGACCATAGCCAAATAATTCAGAGAAGATTAACTGTAACGGGAGCTGGGAAGTTGCAGGAGCAGAATGTGGTGGGAATTCTGTGGGTCTTGCATGTTGTTTCCAAAACACGAAGCGTCCCTGTGCTGCCCATCAGACCACCATTCCCTCTGCTACTGGAAGAGGTCTGTGGTTTGCAGGATACCCTTCTCACCTTTCTCCTTGTGGCTTGGCTGTCTCCAAGAGTGGTTACACTTGGCTAGCATTTCGTGATCAACCTATGGTGACACTGCACGAGTCACTTTCTGTGGCTGTGCCCGTGCTGCATGGGTTGGTGACCTCCTGCCAGCAGCAAGAGGAAGCAGAAACTCTGTGCTACTTGATGCACTGTAGCTTGGCAGATTCAATATCAATTATCAGGACTTGTAATGCAGTATCCCTTTTGTTCTCCTTACTTTTCCTGAAAGCTGTGCATGCGCCATGAAGATTTGCTGCCATATTATAGGTTGAAAAATTGACTACCTAAATAAAACAAGCTGAACAGGTGGAGTTTATCACCATACTTGGCCACAAAGACTTGAGGGGTGTCATACTACTACATGAAGCTGGCAGACAGCTGGGATAAGGCCCCCAGAACACCCCAAATCGCACCAGGACCAACGGGAGGGGATGTAAACCCTGCAGCGACCCATGGCCATCTCCCTTCCTGCAGAAGAAAGGCATAGCCCACCTCTGTAGTTTTTTGTGCTAGTGTAACCAGTCAGTTTAGTTTGGTATTGCCCTTAGGCTTATTCCTAAAATTTGTAAGAAAACTTCTTGAATCATGGTTAATATGTAAAATTTGTATGTGTATGTGTCATGGTTTAAGCCCCGTCACAAATCAGTCACACAGTCCGTTAGCTCTACCTCCCCCCCCGCCCAGCTCCTGGAGGGATGGGGAGGAGAATCGAAAGAATGTAACTCCCACAGGTTGAGATAAGAACAGTCCAGTAACTAAGGTATGACACAAACCACTGCTGCTACCACCAATAATAATAATGACAAGGGAAATAACAAGGGAAGAGAATACAACTGCTCACCACCCATTGACAGATACCCAGCCCGACAGAGCAATGAACCAACTCTTCCAGGTCCGTGTCCCCAGTTTTCACATCCTGGGCATGACGTGCTGTAGTATGGAATACTTCTTTGGCTAGTTTGGGTCAGGTGTCCTGTCTCTGCTTCTTCCCGGCTTCCCCTTCTCCCTGGCAGAGCATGAGGCTCAGAAAGTCTTTGGTCAGACTAAACATCTGAGCAATAACTAAAAACATCGGTGTTATCAGCGCTGTTTGCAGGCCGAAAGTCAAAACCACAGCACTGCACCAGCTACTAAGAAGGAGAAAAATGACTGCTACTGCTGAACCCATGACAGTATGCTGAAGCATTATCACCCATAAACAATTAGGAAGCTGAGTGTTTACATGATTAGCTGATTTGAGGATGCTATCTGACAGCAAAATACTGTTATTAGCTTTAGCACATTTCAGCACAATTCTGATTTCAGTTGCAGGGAAGTTAATAATAGATTGTCACATCTGTCTAAACTACGAGGTCTTCGAGGCATGGATATATTTACGCTACATATATTTCCTTGTAGCACAGGAAACAAGTCTTGATTGAGAATTTGGTTTAGGAGATATGACTTAAAACCAGATTTGAGGAAAATATTTTCTCAGAATTACAGAGCAAGAAGTTAAAGGTTTTCAAATTGCTTGGATTTTTTTTTTTTTACGTGAGATGCTAAGAAAATGGCACAAAAGAGTGCAAATGCTCCCTTCATTATAAAGAAAAGTATAATGTATTTTGAAGTACAATAAGTAGAGTATATTCAGGTTATTCAGACTTTCTGCTACTATGAGTGTTACACTGAAGTGTTAGTCATCTGGCCTTTTAGTATTATATGTGATTGTATTAAGCTATTGAGAATTTTGGAGCATTTATATTTCCATTAATATATTTTTAGGAGCTTTTTCTTGAGTACTGTGTTTAGGCAGTAAATGCTTCATTTCTATTTTAGTTCCCAGTCTTTTTAATTGCATTACCTTGGCAGTAGGTAGGTTGAATCCAACAGTGACACCATATAATTCAGCTGATGTCACTCTGCAAGAGGAGCGTGGGTTGTGTGTCCTGGGGAAGCCCAGCTCTTAGTCTCTGGAGCTTCTTGCCAGTTGACATGAACCAAGTAAGACCATCATGGGCAGGATGGCCTCTTCAGACCATTTTCAGACCTCTTTTTCTATCTTCTTTTCCTAGCACAGGACTGAACATTATTTTCTCTTTCATGATGTTAATCGTGATCTATTTTCTTGGCTCTGACATCAAAATACTGAACAGTTAGGACACTGTCAGTGTACAGGCAGCAGGGTCCTCAACAGCTGGATTGCGTGGCACAGATGACAGGCTCACTGCACCATTTTCTGCCTCAGGGCTGTTGCTGAATATGTTAGCACTGATCATATGTGCTCTGAAAGCCCTCTTCTGCACTTTATCAGGTCTCAGAAAACCTCCTGAGGCATGTGTCATATTGTGAAGATCTCTTACTCTGAAACATGGTTAAGTCTAATACCAACATACTTCCCTCAGTCATACCCACATAAACAAGACTCAATATTTTTCTGCATAATTCATAATCTCCAGTATATGTTTTGCACTCGGAAAATGCAAGCCCTTCTCACAGTCTCCATCCCCTATCTGTGCTTACTTCATGTGAGCTACTGCAGTTTTAGGGTCAGGAGCTCTCATCCGGCCACTGAAACAGTGTCAGAAAAAAGAGCTTAACTCAGGTGGGGGAAAAGAGAGTGCAAGTCTCAGACAGAAATAGCTGGTGAATGAAAAGATGTCCTATAACGACCCCTAAAACAAACTCAGATTTGGACTGGAACTGGCAGTAGGTAAAACAAATTTGTGGTGACACAGCTGAGCAGATGCATTTCGAAGATTGTTTTGTTTGACATGTTTGCACCCTGTTGTCTTGTTTTCTGTGCTGTGGGTGTTGCATGATGCCTGTTTTAAGCAGCAGGTTACTGCCCTTGTGATCCTTCATGCTGTCCTACAGCAGAGTCCTCAAAGAATGGACCTCTGCAGAAAGATGATGTCTGTTATGAAATCATTGTCCCTCTGTTTGACTCAAGTGCAGTATATTAGGCAGATATAATTGTATTCTTCTGATTTAGACATGAAAGGGCAATGCTGCCACCACACTGTTAAAATGATTTTTTTTAATTTAAATAAAAGAACCAGAAGTTTTTCCCCAAATTTTATTTCTCTAAGCAAACAATAATTACAGATCTATTCCAGTATTCAGCTAGGTTTATCTTACTTCTCTCCCATTTCAGTAGAGTAAGGGACTACAAAGCTCATAGAAACATGCTTTATTTGATCACAAATACAAAGATGGTGCATGACAGTAATTATATTTTTACTCTCAACTTACTTAATTTGTTAACGAAATTGGAAGAAAGGCTTTATTGCTAATGGGAAGAGGCTGCTTCTTACACCTGACTTTACTTGTACTTGACTAGCTGCTTCACTAGACCATAGGCAAGTCTGGTGACAGATCATTAGTTTTCATGGATGTAATTGGGGAAGCCAAGTATTAGTAGAAGGCTGGTCTGCCAGAACCAGAATAAAGGTATTAACGCATATTAAAACTAAGCTGTAAATCTGTTTTCATGCTGCCTCTCAAGTTATGGATTAATTGCTTAAATGCATTAAGACAGCAAATACAAAGAGAAGAAATTACTTTGCATTATATCAAAGAGCAGAAAAGGATGAGGCTTTCCATGTAAAGACCAATCACCCTGGAACAGGTAATGTCTTTTAGAAAATGGGACCACTGATGAAGGTAAATGCTATGTCTAGGCAAAAGCAATTACATTTTCATCATTTGGCCTCTGTTAATCAAGGTAGGCTCATGCCATTGTAATTCAAGTTTATTTCAGTTGATGCCGACTTGAACTTCTGCTGGACAGGTGATAGCTTACTGATATATCAGAAACAGCAACTTATTTAAGAATGTATTTTCATTTATTTTCATTGGCTCTTGTATTGTTAGTGACCTTGCTTGTTTATTTTATTGCAAAACTATTATTGCAAACTGTGGAAATCTGTGCCTCCACAGTTGCCCAGTACAACCATTTTCTGCAGTGAATGGCATCCTTCTGCTTGTTACCTTTGATAATAAACTTTTTATTTCAGTTTATAACTATATTTTCTTTGCCTTTATTTCTTCATCTACAAGAATACACTTCAATTGCCAATAAAACCCACAGTCAGTATCGCTGGAAATGTTATTTTCACAGAAGAAAATGTTTTGCCCAAACTTGTAAAATTAAGACAGATACATTGTCTTTTGAAATACACAGACATGAAATCTGATGGTAGCTCTTGAAGATTCATTCCTTTCTTTCCAGGGTCTGATAAAAGTGGCTTAATGGACAATGTTTTCAAAGGAGAAATTTTTTTACTTGTTTCAGCGGGGACAGTTTTAGAGCACGGTAAGATGAGGCGCAAGAAGAAGAAAATAACGCTATTTTGTGCTCTGTACATGGCGACTGATGTGACTGAATGAGACTCTTTAATGGGATTGAGATGAGAAATATCGAGTGTTTTTCAGTATTTTTTGCATTTCTTTGAATAGCCTGTCAAATCACTGGCTTTGTACGCACCTTGCCACGTACTCCCACATACAAAGCCGAAAAAGCTTACAGTTTTTTGAAGTTCTTTACTATTGACATAGATACAAAAAGCAGTAGAGGAAAGTGTAAATCACTGGGTATTCAGACACATTGCATCATTTGAGAAGTCATGCGAACCAAAAACTCATGTAGAAGCTAAGAGGTTTCTAGGGTTCTTACGAAAGTAAGAGTGGTTTAAGCACTTCACAAGATTGGTCTCAGAATTGTTATAAGATTATATATGATATAAGCAAATCTGCCTCCCCCAAAGACTGAAAATGAAGACAGGCAGTAGTAACCATAATTATGTTTACTGTTCTGTGGTTTCACAAGAGAATTTGTTGATTTGCAGAGTGGTTAAATTGATTTTTATACCTTTCTGAGCACACAAAATAACAATTAGTCAGTGCTGTATATTGGATTTTTGACAGGTATAAAATTATAGCGCCAATTATTTTATGTAAGTCAATGAACAGTAGACATTCCAAAGAGGAGAGGGTTCTGAACAATTTTTAGGACAGCACTGACAGTACAAATATGCCAGTTCACTAGGTGTTTTGAAGGTATGGCTGTAATTTGCAATAAAATTAAATACAATGTTTGTTACGTGTGTATGCCACATACCTGGTATTTTTTTAAAAATGGTGGCTACTTTTTTACTGATGCATACTAAGATTTGTTAACCACTTAAGAGTAATGTAGTAGCAACTGAGACCTCTTTGATCTTCAGAGAGACTTCATGGAATGAGTACTGATTTTTCTCATTAAAAGAAATAAGTTTATACCACCTGACCACAGAAAATCTCTATCTATTTGTCACATGTACTTGGTCTTTCAGGCAGGTGAAACAACTTTTTACTCCAAGGCAAGTGGAATTTCACACCTCCAAAAAGTTGGTGACTGCATAAAGGTTTGGTTTAGTTTTTATTTAATTTGAATTATTCCATCTATTTACTTGTCATGTGAGAAAACGACAAGTTCAGCAAGCTCTGCACTTGCTTGACTTGGATTGTTGCTGAAAGACGGGTTATTAGCTATGTTCTATTATTCAAGAGAAGATATAATTTTAAAAACAGAATGCACTATTGGAAGCTTCTGAACTTATACACCTCTCAATATAACAGTTACATCAATTACAGTAATTTTGCAAATTATATATTTCAATGATTGCCTTTAAAGTTTGCTGCTCTGAAAGCAGGACTTTAAAGGAACACTGTGTTCTTCATTGGTGATATTCTTGTTCTAATAAAAGCATGCAAATAATAGGAGCTTGTTATAAACATGATTCCTACATAATTTGGAAGCCTGACAGAAACGAATTGCTTGTATTACTCATGGGGAAATGACATACAATTGGTTGTGATGAGTACAGCAGGAGATGATTTCAGAAAAAGCACTGGAGAGAGCTCCCATGATCTTTGTGATGTGAAGTTGTCTGAGTAAATGTGAATGAAAATTCCCCACGCTTATGTAACTCCAAAGTGGGAAGGAAAATCCTATCATATTCATGGGATGTCTTTGTTATACCTAGAGAAGGAAAACCATAAGAGGTATTTCAGTGTTTTTTAAAGATTCCATTGCTTGGAACCTTTATTGTCACCTGAACTACATTTTGTGGGAGCCAGCCCTTTTATTGCCTCTGACATTCTGGTTTGCATGGATAAGCGTCTTCAGCAGAAGGTGGATCTGGCTCTCCTGTTTTCATGGTTTCGCATTAGGCTGGTGTAATTTTCTCTTTAGTGGTTTAGGAGGGGGATGGGGCATGTTGGTACCCTTTTTCATCCTCAAATGCCAAAAGCACATGTATATATGTTGTCTGGCAAAATGGGAACCCCTGGAGAAATAAGGGACTTGAGAAGGCTCCATCACTCTGTGCATCGGTCACCCTCTATCACAGGGAAGGACTCTGGGTGCAGGTCCTGGCTCCCAAGCAAGACCAGCTCAGCTGAGAAATGGCAGAGAGAAGGGAGTCCTCCATCTCCCTGAGATACTGCTTACTCCTGGGATTCCTTTTTGGCTTAATACTAAAGGTCAAACTAATACCACCACAAGCTACATTTGCTTTTCTGTTTTTTTTTTTTTTTTTTTTAAAATGGTTTGGTTTGGTTTGGTTTGGTTTGTTTTCCTCTCTGAATATACTCTTTTGTCTGTCACTGGTGTTAGAAATTAGCAATCATCTGATGTAATTCATATGTTCCTAACTGAAATATTTTATAAACCTAATATTATAAAATCACATATCATACAAACACATCATTAGCTATGCTATCCTCAATAATCCATGGTTTTTTTATTCCTAATATTACATACATTTGTGATTATGCTCTCTAATTTGATTTTAAACATTTCAAGTGAGAAAGTTATTATCTCTTCCTTGACCGTGAACATGTCTCTCTCACTATTTTATTATTTATTCTCATATTTTTCCAGGTATAATATTCAATTAACATGTCTCCCAACATCTCCCTCACTAGCACTTTAGAAATCACTGCTTGTCCTTTGCAAACCTTCCTTCATTTCCACTGATTCTCAGCAACACTTTGCAGTGTTTCTCAGATTTCCGTTTTTCAGCTCTGCTATGGAGTAGCATTTTTTGGCAGAGGCTCCTGGTGATATATATACTGTGGCTACTTCTATCTGCATGATATGTGATGTGTGCACAAGGTTCACAGAGAAAACATGCTGGGGGACAGTGCCTGAGAACATGTTAGCGCTCCCTGTACTCCAGCCAGGATTGATGCAATGATAGTTTTTCTTCATGCTTATCTCTTTCTATTCTGATTCCACCTGAAATTGAAAAGCATCATGTCACCTGCATAAGTTGTTCAAGCAAACCATGAACCAGCTGTATATACACTTGAGGATACGTATGCTAGTTATTGGTGAATACACCAGTTTTAATTTGAAAGCAGGTCTTCCTTTCCTAATATAGCTTTAATTAAATATTCTACTTCTTAGCTTTGTGACATAGGGATTAAAGGTTGGAGAAACAATTTGGCAAATATCTGTGGAAAAATACAGAACATCACTTTTTTTTGTTGTTTCTCTCCTAAGGTTAAGCTCAGTTTTACCAGCATAACTGTTAAAATGTAGAGAATTTTATTACCTTTAAAAGTTTCAGATTTTGTTACCCATGCTTTGATTGCTCAGGATTAAACTACCCAATTAATGGCATAATTTCTTTTTTGCAGACAAATGAGGACATTAGAGGCATGATTTATCATTACTCCAGAGAGTTTTCTTAGTTGGTATTTCTAGCCACATTGCTTGATTTTTATAAACTTCATTAGGTTATAATCAACGCATGTGTGAGGCTGAGGGAGAAGAGATGTACAATTTCTTGTTCCTAGCTGTCATAGAAAGCGTTTATTAAGGCAAACTTTTCCTGGGATGACATTATGAGACAGAAATATGAGAAACAGCAGGCATCCCACAGGGCAGTGCTTGGTAATCAAGATTGCATTAAAGTTAATGACAGTGGCTGCACAGCTTATTTCCTGTGAGGTAAAGTTATTTGAACCAACAGCTTTAGTGATGTAGGTGAAAACTGGGAAAATTTTGACTGTTTCAGGCTCCTGCATGGCTTCTGATATATCACGTGGGAAACAAGTCCACCTGGAAAGATGTGCACTGCTAGTGACAACCTCAAGGCTGCAGAAGTCAGCAGATGTGTGATCAGCTCTTTGAGGTTGCTCTGGAAAGCAATGGGGACACTGTACCTGCGAGCCCCAGATTTTGCACTTTTGCACTTGTTTTTCTTGAATTATGTTCTTTTGGGTGCTGGGTCTTCCCCCCCCCAGCCGCTTTTCAAGGTTTGGCAAGGTCACTTCAAATTCTGGTCTTGTTTTCCCATGTGTTGTTACTCTGAGCTTGCCGGCATTGGGACATTTAGTCAGCATACTCTCTAGTCCATCACCCAAATCCTTAGTGAAGATTTTGAGTTGTACTGGATGCTGGGTAAATCCCTGTGGGCTCCCCTTGATAGTGAGCATCCGTAATTGCTCCTTGTGTTTCCCAGTGGGTTACACAAGCAGTTCAGGTTCCTGAAGAGAGGGGTTTTTACTAGTGGCTTGTGATAGCCTCATGTGGGATAGGGTCAAAATCCTTCTTGTAGCTAAGGCTGCTCTATCGACTCATCCTATTACCTTGCTGCAGAAGGAAGCTAGATGGGCTCAATGTGATTTGCTCTTGACAAAACTATGTCAGCTGTTACACACTGCCTTGTTTCTGCTCACTAGCTGATTGTTCCCATGTGTTTCCAGGGCTGGAGATAGAGCTGACTAACATATAGCTTCCTGCCTCCTGCTGTCATCTTCCTTTCTGGACCATTTGCTATTTTTCTCTAACCAAGGACCTTGATCAGTCTTCACAAGTTTTAAAGGTAATTGCTGAGGTCTCAGATTGCATCCACCCTTTCCCCAAGTGCCAGAGATGAATTTTATCTGACCCAAAATGAATGAAAGCATTTAACTTAGCTAATCTTTGAATCTTCCTTTCTCTATTACATTTTAAGGTTTAAATGCTTTGCTAACAGTTGTGTGGTTGTAGCTCACTCTTCAGTGAAGAGGAAGCAAAAGAGGTCCTAAACTTTTCTACTTTTTTGAAGTTATCTGCTGAAGAGGGTTTTAATAATTTGATAAAAATATTGTGAGGTAGGAATCTGTGCTGAAAACACAAATATCACCCAAACTAAAGCTTTACTAGTGAACACAAGGGAAAAATTAAAATCCTTCATCCAGCTATTGTCTTTTTTGTTAAGGGGAAATGTTTTGCTTGTGCAAGAAAAGTCAATGTCTTTTCATTCCTTTCACTTTTACTTAATTTAGGGACTGCATTTAGTAGCTTGCTGAGCCTGTTGAGTTGTCTTGAAATCTGTCATCATTATTTTATTGCTCTTTTTCTTTGTTGAGAATTAAAAGTTTTGGGAAGATAACTTTGTGCTTTTGGACTAAAATGGGTGAACCTGGACCAGTGGGTAAATGAGGAAATGTGGTTGTGAGATTTAAGGTTGCTTTTAATATGTGCTAAATTTGAACTGAGTTCTACATTTGTAGCTGATGATCCCAGACAAAAGGATTCTGCATATGCTCTGCAGGGAGAGATGGGATGTCCCTTTCCCAGACAGCTTTCCTGCTGAGCATGTCCCAAGTTCAGGAGCGTGTCTCCTCGAGTCTTGCTGCCATTGCGTTGGGCTGCTGAGAGGGGAGTTTTAGACGAAATGTAAAAACAGGGAAAGATATGTAAAATATCTGAAAAAATCAATTGATATGAAGGAGGTGATAATTTAGAAATAAATGACATTCTGACTTTTGCTGTCATTTAGCTGTTTCATTGAGGAGCGATGCTTGATCCAATATAAGCTCTAACAGCTATTGTTCTTCATATCAAATTTTGGTTTTAATGAAGTGCGTTGAATGACTTGGAATTAGTTATTATGCTAAAAAGAAGAAAGGGCTTGAAATAATTCAGTTGGTTCGATGGGTCAGGCCAAATATTTCACAAATTAGCAACACATGTAACTTTAACAAGATGTGATGAGTCAATTTCTCTGTGTAATGGTATCAGCAGTGCACCAGCACTCACTTGGTGGAATAAGTTGGCTGAAGCTAAGTGGTCTTAAGTTCTTTCAGAAACGTAATAGGATATAAAACCCAGGTGCAGAAGTAGATTTTACTGAATTAAAAATTACCCTGATCAATCTGGGAGATCTTAACACATCTGGTTTTGAAATGGCTTGGAGATGCAGCTGAGCTTGGTGAGTGCAAGCAGACTTCTATTCCTTTTCCTGTGTGGTACCTATGACAGTAATGAAGGCATTTGAGTTGTGGTATAAAGTGCTTTGTTAACATGAGCAATTTTCAAGTGCAGCCATCAGGGACTTTGTATGGCTCCTGTGTGGAACCTTATTGGTTAATTCTTTTTCTACATTAGCTGTGAAGAAGTTAGTCACTTTAACTTTGTTCTTACTAAGTCTTTTGCCAGAACAAAACAAAGTATTTCTAGGGAACCACTGAACAGTTTGCTGTACTTCTTAAAATATTTGTTTGGTGTGTGTATATAACAGCCCATGGCAATACCCATTCTTTGTCTAGCAGCCATGAAAGGAAAGAATAAAATAGATACCTGTTCTCTACCCACTGTGAGTGGAATGCTTTGAAACCCAATGGGTTGGATTGGACCATGCAGTGGTTCTTCGAGGTCATTAGTGCTCTGGATGTGTTTTTTGCCTGTCTGGACTTGTAAAGGCGTTATGAGTAGCATCTCTGCTGCTTCTCCCTGAGCAGGTTGTGGTCAGGGTCCTCCCTGTCAATGTTGCACACTTTGCCCACTGCTCTTTTCAGCTGTGAGGTTTGTCTAGGTTATTGACATTCTTCAGACTCTTTAGTTGTGTAAAGGTATTCCCTTATGGGAAGCACTACTTTCTTGCTGAAAAAGCATTTTTCATTTAGGTGGCCAGAAATTTCTTAAATGTTATAGTTACCTTCTGTAAGGAGTCCAGAGAGTCTGGGTGTGTGAATTAAATCATTAGGGTTGATGTTAAGAGAAATATGACCAGCCAAAGGCAAGTGGGTTGCTGCCTCCAGCGCCATGTTTCCATGGAGGAGTTTCCTGAGTGTTCTGTTCCCTCTGGAGTGGGGGGAAGTCCAGGAGAGTGATCTGTGGGGTTGATGATGGGTCACTTCCATCTCTGGACACCCCCATCATGTCCCTGCCCATGGCAGGGGGGTGGAACCAGGTGACTTTTAAGGTCCCTTCCAAATCTAACCATTTTATGACATGAGTCTGATGTGTATGTTTTTGCTGGCCTTCATCAGAACTATCTGATAAAGCAGGAATTTCTTTCTATGTATTTTCTGTGTCCCAGCAGCTGAATGTTTTCTTAACAAAAGCAACCTGAGGCACTTCCCAGTAGTTAGATATTGTGAATAATTAAAGAAATTTTGTTATTTTCAGACAGCAGTGACAGTATGAAATGGTGAGACAAAGCACTTTAATCTAATTAAGAAACAATTCAGCGAAGAAGAGAACCTTGAAACTTATTTTTAGTATTTGATTCCATGCAATATGAATTTAAATGTAAATTTGTGCTTTGGAGAAGAATGCTTCTATCAAAGACTGAAAGCCTGTGTTGTATGCTTAGTGTTTTACAAATGGATTATCTCAGATGCGGGTTTATAGTTATTGCCTGTGGGCAGAATTCTGCCTTAGCACTTAGTGTACAGACAGTAATATAGCTGTACATACATTTTTCTGCTCCATGTATTGTTGATAGAATTGTGTAGTTAAATAAAAAACCCTACTATTTTTTCCTGTGGTAGACTGCAATCAGTAGTTTAAACCATGCCACTGGCTTTCTTTGGGTTAACTGTCTCCATGAAACCTAATTTTTGAAAGGAGGACAATGCCTACACCTTTAAGAATCACAAGGGCTGGAAAATCCTGGTCACACACAAAATGAGCATAAAAACTGACTTCTATGCTCCCAGATTCATATGCCCAGTTACAGTGGCACTTGGAATATCCAGACCATGGTGATGTTCTATGGATTCATGGCAGCCTTTTTGAAAATGAGCTTTAGTTCTTCATGCTTTCTTCCTTTTTTAGGAAGTGCTTCAAGTCTAGGTTGTACTTGCATGCTTCTCTTAATGACCTAGTAGATATTGGGCAAAGGCATACATGGAGCTAAGCTCATTTACAACTGTTTTACAGTATAGGAATTGTCTTACAGTGCCCTGCAAATGGTCATTTGCACCATCTTATTTTTAACATGAATTTGTTATGGCTTGTATTAATGTATAAGATTTTTTTCTTAAGAAACCTTTATTTTGGTGTTTGGCAACTTCTTTCTTCAGCTTTGAGTTTATACTCTGTTAATAATTTTAAAGTATGTTCTCTACATCCGGAAAATAAATTCAGAGGTGGAGGGCACTTGTGTGAAACAGCCCTGCATCTTAGGTGTCAAAGACAGATAAAATATATATCAGTTACTGACAAGTGTTGCATTTTGTCACTGTGTTAATGATGGTTACATATCACTTAGGAGAAACGCTCCTTGATTTATGCTCACTGACAATGAAGTGTCCAGGATGATTAATTACAGCCCTAAATGACAGTGCCCTTATTCATACCTCCCTGACCTGAATGATTGAAATGAATAAATATATTTGTAGCACTGTGGAATTTGCCATTAGCTGTTGAAATATTTGTGGACTTGATATGTTGTGAAGGGATTTCTTTGAGGTGTATTCTTATAATCAGTAACTTGCTACTTTTTAACAGCAGTTTGTAGAGAGAGAAAGAAATAGGGGATTCTGGAGCTGATTAGAAGGAAATGGATAACAAGGTGAAAATGCTTTCAGACAAATTGTTATGACATTTCTTTGGCAATTTGAGTCCTTAAACCATCACTTTCTGCAAGTATTTTAAGGATTTTGCTGTTATATTGTCATTTATTTTTTAAAATTTTGGTTTTTCGAGTCTATAAACTACCTTGGGAACCTATATTTTTCAGACTATTAGATGCAGGCGTGTACTGGGACAATGTCAAGTAGCTCTGTCTTATCAAGAGGAGTTTGCAGTTATCGAAGCAAGCAGAAGTATCTCTGTTACTTGTATATACACAGACACCTACATTTGCCTCTCATTTGTGTGACTTTGATTAGATGTATTTGTTTCAATGAATTTTTATGTGAGTTAACACTCACTGCATAAAGAACAGAATCATATTTGGTAACAGACTTGGATAATTTGTAATAATAATCAGTGGCTGTTTATAGTTGAAAAAAATGCAGACAACCTCCCCCTTGCCCCCAGTATTCATATCTGGCTTGATTTTTTTGAGGCTTTAAAGGTAATTCTCTTAATAGTTCCTGCCTATGTCAGCTGAGGATGCAAGCTTCTAAGAATTTACAATTTGTATGTAAAATTAGTTTTATTTTGCCAACAGTATTGGGTTCTGTCACAGATCTGTCAGGTGATAAATCTGTCATCCGTTCAGTTGCCTGGGGCTGCGAAGGTTAAATCAAACTTTTTAGTCTGGCAATGAAAAATATTGGGAAACTAAACAGCAGAGTGAAAGAAGAGTGGAAATCCTGGCAAAGCGTCAGTACTCTGAAATGGAGCTGTTTGCACTGTTCCAGAGGCACATGTAGAAACATGTATGCTAAATCAGTTCTTTAGTTATCTGAATTAGAGAGTGAAGCTGGCTTCTGTATCAGCACTGAGGTTTAGAAACCTTTGCTTTATATCCTCCAAAGCTGCTTTTTGGGCTAGTTTGCTTAAAATCCCTTTAAAAGATTTGTGCAGTTAAGACCTTCATAGAGCATCCAATGTGAGTAGCTTTTTTTAGCTGCAGTTGAACCAACAAAACTTACAAATTCATAACTTCCAAAGATTTTAGGCTGGAACTGCCTGAAACATTCAAAGATGTTTGCTAAATGGAAATGCCATTTTCTGTTGTCAGATTGGAATAACTGGGATTTTACTCTGCACTTCATTCACCCAAAACCTGCGGCTCTTGTTCAGGTCTTCATTAAATGCCTTCACTTAAAGGCAATGCTCTCTTTTTTGTAGTTTCTATTTCAACTACAATATTTTTGTGAAGTTTATGGCTACTTTTATTTTAGAATTTAACTTTTTTGTGCCTCAGTACCCCATGTGTAAAATGGAGATAATACTGCTGCCTTACCTTGTCAGTTTAATTAATGTTGTGAAGCATTCAGATAGTGACAAACAGCAGAGAAAATCCAAAGGAAATGAAAAATTCTTTATTCAGAGCTGTGTTTGGACAGTAGGCAAGAGATAAAGCCTCAGACACACAGTGAAAAATGAGGCAAACCAGAAATATTAAATACATGCTCATTAAGTAAAAAGGATTCATCCTATGTGTTCAGGGAAGCAGAAGCACTTGGGGAAATGCTGAAGATGCAATTAAAGACATGTAAATAAAGATAATGAACATGATGGTGGAGCTGTGATAGCAAAGGCAATGTTATGTCATGCATTTCTGTAATCTGTGTTCCTCAAACCAGGTATTCATTATGTTTTTTCTGTACGTGTATTAAAATGACTTTGAAACATTGGCTGCTTCAATTAGAAAAATATTTCCCTGTGAAAATCAATATATTTTCTTATTACTTCTGAATAACTTCTGATAGGAAAATATGGTATGGATCACAGGGCCAGATATACCATGAAAAAGTTAAGTAGTTTCTTCTACATTTAACCTTTAAAGAAAAAATAAATGTAGACATGCATTAAAGCTGGGGGGTTTATTAGTAGAGGGAGGTTTCCCTGACATGCCTGAGAAGCTTCATGCTTCAGGATGAATTAGTTTTGCTTTGCATACACTTTTGTGTCAGTGATATCAGGGGAAAGATACTTGATGCTCTGGGGCTTCCAGAAGGATTTCAGCAGCTGGAAGGTGATGGGATGAGCGGCTACCATATGTATTAGTTCATTACTTTACTGGCTGCTAGAGCATCTACAAGCACATAACAACTTCATTTAGATTGTACTGTGGGAAATCTCATCTATTGGCTTGCTGAGACTGAAAGAAAGCTTGAAGTAAATGAAGCTCATTTAAGGAAATGTACCAAGTGCATGTTTGAGTAGTTCTGTGTTTTAGAGGAAGTGTTTTGGGTCAGGTTTCAGCAATGTTCTTTGCACAGAAATTCTGCAGCTATCTGTTTACACATTTGGCTGTGTTAATCCAATCCAACTGCATGCTTCATGAGGGCAGGGAGTTCATGAATGGGTGATTTCTTAAGCAATAAACTGGAGTGAATTGCATTAGAAAGTTCCCTATTGGTAGTCAAGATAATAGCTACATTGCTATATAGTCCAAAGGCAGCCAAACTGTCAGTTTAGTGAAATCTACAACATTTCAAGAGACTACAGAATGCAGTTGTGTATTATGGAAAGCTTTTGAACAGAAATACGCCAGGCTGAAACACTCTGTTTGTCCTTTGGAGAGTTGCTGTGGTGTTTGATGGATTTCCTTAGGCAGCTCTCAAGCCAAGAAGCTGAACATGAAGGTACCACCATTGCTTTGACATGTCTGTTTCATTTCTACAAATTCTTTTCAGGTACCTTTTTTTTCACCCACACCACTTTCTACTAGAAAGTCTTCACGCATGTTTAAGGTCCCTTACTGAGACGTGTTGGTGCCCTTCATGATGTTATACCCTCTGCTGAGGAAGATGCTGAGATTTTTGTTACAAATCAAAAAGACCATACTCGTCCTTTGCTGACTTTGGATGTCTAACCCCCTTTGACCTCTGCACTGCTGTCATAGCAGGACAATCTTCCCTTCACTGTGGAGATCTTAAAGATGTGGGATGAATCAAAATATGACCAAGATACTTTCTTCAGTTTTTATGTAAAGTAGTAATACCATCATTATACACAGCACCTATGTTCCCTGTGCCTTGTCAGGATTGTTCAACACTGTCATTTTTTTGGTCTGAAATCATACCTGTTGCCTGCAATCTATTGATAATTCGGGCTTCTGTAGGAGCTCTGGGCCAAGATCAGCTTTGTCCAAGCATTTCTACAATGCTGAGTGTGCCAAGCACCCAGTGCTGGGAGGTGCTGCTCCTGCAGTGTGAAGAGGAGAATAGTAATAGTAGCAATAATAAGAAATGAAAAACAAAACAAAGTAACAAAAAAAAAAACAAACCCAAAACAACAACCTCCACCCCAAAAAAACCCCAAGCTAAACAAGAACCCCCCCCCCCAAACACCAAAACCACTGCCCTGTCCCCCCACCTCCCCCCAAAAAAAACCCCAAAGCACCCAACTGAAGAACAAGTCATGGGGGGAAATTGCAGCATGATTTGATACATGTCATATAGGATCCATATGAGGTAAAATTTAACTTCTGAAGTCAAGGTACCAACCCAGGGTGAGGCAAAATTCATGGCATGCCCTGGGTTGCAATGAAGTCAAACAGCCACTGCCAGATCCTGCTCCCAAAGAGCAGAGTTCAATCTCTAGTCAGTCACTGTGAGACTAATGATACACAAGGTGGTTGCTGTCCTTCATCTGTCTGGTGAAGGTCCCTGATATACATGGGGCCCCTCCTTGCAATGTTAAAGTTATTGAGGTTAATTGCAGTTTAATTGATATTTTTCCCAAAATGATTTTTAATTTTCTTTGAATGACAAGCAGTTATGGAATTTTTTCAGGGTCTGCATCAGGAAACAAAATTCTTTCTGCATTCTTTCAGGTATGTAGTCAAAATATGTTCAGAATTGTGGGCTACAGTAATAAGTATAAAGTCTAATTGTGAGTAAAGAATAAAATGAAAGATTCTGTTAAGCATCAGAGCTGTTGTTGAATTATGCATGTTTAAATAATGCATGGTACTTTCAAGAACTTTGAAAAGAAATAATATGGGATAATCTGGAAACTATGTAGGAATGGAATTAATTTTTCTGGAGTGATTTACATTTGTCCAATGATTCCCAGAAAAGACAAAATGCTTTTGCTTGTACATGCATAAAGAACTTTGAATAAAATATCTCACCACAAATTTCCTGTGTTCTGAGCTAATGAAATCTTTTTCAGTTGCTTAAAAACCAGTGGAAGCTTTCTTCATATGGACAGGCATCTCTCTGTTATTGCTTAAATTGAGAACTGTGACTTTCCTGAAATGTCCATATGCTTTGTACATGCCCATGAATCTTCTCATATTTCTTCAGAGCACCCTTTCTGGGAAGATTCCTGGTACTCTTGCCTGGCGTGATCTTTTATTCTGAGTTGGGCTGGTTTGACATTCTATGTGGTATAATGTAAAACAGTCTGACATCCCCTATGATCTCCAGGATTTGGGGGTGGAGAGCCCCACAGCAATAAAATAAGGCTTTTTTGAGAGGAGCAAATGCTTGTGAATGCTCCATCATTCTTTCTACTTTTTTTCTGATTTGCATCAAGGGATGGGGAAAGTGATAAATGCCAAGAGCAAAATGTGGTATTGCTGTCACAGGAGAAGGAAAACTCTATTTAGAGAATAGATCTGAAATGTTAATCAGAAAGTCCATATAAATCTATACCTGTTCAAAAATGCGCCATCATAAAGTCATTGCCACAGATGGTGGGGAGAATAATTTAAAAACTGTATATATGCATATCAGTGTGCTCATTTACATAGTTTTTTCAAGTAATAAATTCTTACTGTGTTTCTAATTTCACTGGCTTTCTATATTTGCAAGTAGATCAAAATAAACTAATATACTATCCTCTGGATTGACTTCGAGGAAAAAATGACAGCTTTTATTGAGATGATGAGAAAATCATTTAGGAGGGACTAACGAGGGAGTAATTTTGGTTCTATCTTACGTGGTGTGAAATATCTTTGGTAAATGATGAATGCTTCTAATGTGTATTGAATGAATTTTCCTCAGCTCTTTAGATCTTGTGATCAGTAAGATCTGCTATTCAAATGTGATTTGTGAACACGGTCTAAGTGTGAGCCAGTGAGTGCATTCTCCTTTGGTAGACATATGACCCCTAGAAATCACTTAGTGTAGAGTTATGCATCCTTCTACATATGGCTGTAATGGAGAGAACTGGTTTCCTAGATAGCTGTATGGATTTCATACAGTCTGTTCTCTCAGTTGTCTAATGTTGGCATCACTATTCCTGCCAACCCATGCACCCAGAGATGAGCCTGACAAGATGGCATGCAAACCTCTCAAGACAAGAAGGACCTGCACACCCGGCTGCTCCAGCACTTTTGATGTTCTACTCAAAAATGCTCAGTCACTGAAACAAGTCACTTTAAAGGTTACCTGCCTATGACCAAGCCCAATGTAGAGATATGACCTGAAGACTTGGTTTATCTGGTTTAAACACTCATTACAGTCAGCCTTGCTGTTTGTTTTTACCCTCTCAGGGTAATTAATCTGTGAAAAGAGGGTAAAATAGTATATAACAGTCTTACAGGGGTGTTAAGAGCTACAGCTAACTCCTGTCTGTGAGATGGCAGCACTTCAGGGTTCTTGGCTGAATAATTCTCTCTGAATACAGAGTATTATTAAGCAAGACCTTGCAATGAGTCTGAAAGCAGCAGATACATTAGCAATGCATGGCTCTGAAAGCATTAACTCCCTTGGCCCCTCGCGTACCAGCCTGTCAGCATGTGGGTTTCCCGTTTTGGTGGCCTTTTGGAATGATCATCATGGGGAATTGTCTTGAAGTAAGAGTTTATGTCAGGGCTGGCACAAGTCAATCCTTGCTTCTTTGAACTCTCTGCTTTTATTTATGGGCTTGCTGTAGACTTTGAAAGATTGTCCAAAAAATTAAAAATAGAGATGGAAATAAAGCAGTTACGTGCTCTGGAGAAGGTGTAGTTTGTGCAGCTTCCTGGAGATCGGAATAATTTGCTTTTCATAACTATTGTGGAAAATACATTGAAAAAGGGATAGGAGGATCTGTTTTTCTTAATTTCCACTCAATGTAATATTGCAGATTGCAAGTTAGGAAAGGAATTGAAGCTTCTCATGTTCACAAATCTTTTGGGTTTTCCATATCCTCCAGTAAAACATCACCTGTTGTTCTGCATCTGTAGTACTAGACTGGGAAAAGCAATGTTTAGTTCCCAGCTGTGTGCCAGTCTTTCCTTGTGAACTGATCAGAGCGATTAAGGTGAAATCCAGCAAACTGTGTACTTTGATCTTAATCTTCCTGTACTTTTTCCTCACTTTCAATTCTCTGTGAAATGGATACTGCTATATTATTTGTACATTTAGCTTGTAATGTCTTTGAAATAGAGCTTTTTCCCTGTAATATGAATACATAGATACCTATTAAGTCTCCAACAATGCATCTTTGATTTTAATTGTGGTCTCTTAGTGCTGATGCAATATGGATGACAATACCACCACATGTGGATATACCCCCTATTACTTCATGGAAGCTGATTACGGAGGCTACACAGCCCCACATGCTGTGAGGCTCCTAGTTGTGCAGGGTCTTTTGCCTTGTAATTTTTGTGACATCAAGAAATTTGGTAAGTGAATTCCTGCACAGGTTGTGGTAAAAGCAAACGGTAAATCTTCCAAAAGGTCTAACGCATACAGTCAGCTCACTAGGTATGTTTTTACTTTCTGCCACAGCTGGCTTTTTTTCTTTTGTGCATTTCCTACTTTCATGCGAACCCATGTTGTAGGTTTCAACTGGGAACTTGGAGGAAAAAACATGGGTGTCAGCTGCTGCCTATATTCTGTGCTGGTGTAATCCAAGAATTCTGGTTTAAGTCTGGTGTTAAAAGGGTAGGGGATGTGTTTTCTGTAACTTCTGTTGCAAGATGAAGTGTGCTACGTGAGTGCTTTTAATTGCCGTGCATGTACAGGATTTCTTGTTTGACCTGCCCTCACATTGACATGCTTGACAAGCAGCTCAGCCTCCTAATTCTGATTTTTACAGTTCATTGCTGTTTCATATAGACAGCATCTCCTTCTCTCCCTGTGTATATACTAGCCCTTGCATTGATTTATTGTGATAGTTCTTTAAATCCCTTGTGAAAGAGCAGATTATCTCTTGGCATTTGGCATGCCTTTTAACCGTAAATAAGTTAAAGAATGGAAAATCTTGGAAAAGTAAAAAAGAAAATAACTAATTATATCTCTTATGAGAGGTTTTATTTGAAAAGTAATTGAAATGAGAGGGAAGATTCTATCGCTATCATAAAGGAGCTTTCTTTTACTTTTTAATTCTCCTCTGTACCTGATGTGAAGTGTCAGTGAAACTGAATTTGTCATCTTTATGGATATCCTATACTAGATTGTTTGAGACACGTCTATAAAATTTGTGGTGTGTTGTATAAGCCTAAAGAACATAACTCATGTTGTTTTGGAACTTTTTTTTCTCTAGTTCTCTAGTTCCTTAGCTATAAACCAGTGCCACCTGTGGTTTCTTGTTTGTGTGCATGCACGTACCTTTTGATGGAGACAGGAATGTGGAGTCAAGTTCTTGCAAGTGCAAAACCGAGCCAAAGGCATACCTGAAATAGGTGAGTACTTGATATCTAGAAGATTGAGCTGTTGCATTGCACAAAAATAATGTTAACAATACAGGTTGGTGAGGCACTGGAATGGGTTGCCCAGGGAAGTTGTGAATGCTCCATCGCTGGTGGTGCTCAAGGCCAGGTTGGACAGAGCCTTGGGAGAGGTTTGAGGTGTCCCTGGGCATGGCAGGGGGGTTGGAACTTGATGATCTTAAGGTCCTTTCTAGCCCTAACTATTCTATGATTCTATAACAATACTTGGGTTATTTAGTCTTGAACCGATATGCAGGCACTTGTGCATATCGCGGGCATCTAAGTGCAATTATGAATTCTGTTTGTCCATAGTTACAAAACACTATTCAATGCTACTCACATTGCTTCAAATTAGCTGTGCTGCAGGATATATGAGGCTGATGTCTACTGAGACAACATTCGAGTCCTTTCAATTGTAGTTTTTAGAAACAAATTTTCTCATTGTTATTCACCAATACTCACAGTTATCCTATGCAAATTCATGAATGGATGTGAATTCTCCTGGCTTGGTATGATATCTGTTGTTAGATTAGTGCCTGCTCTTTCTTCAGGGAAATAATAGAAATTGTATCTCTTGTGATTTGATATGAAATACACTTTCCTGAAAAATCTGCACAGTAAGAGGAAAGGACCCCTGTTAGAGCTGGTTAAAATGCCTCATATTTTATGAGATACCTCATAAAATAATTTCCAGAACCTCTTTTTTCATCAAGGAATTATTTTCAAGGAAGTTATCAGTAAGTTAAACTACTCTGCTTGTGTTGTGGTTTAAGCCCAGCCATAACTTAGAACCATGCAGCCACTATGTCACTGCCCTCCCTCCTTCCTCCCACTGCCACTCCCGGAAGGGTGGGGAGTAGAATGAAAGAATGTAACTCCCATGGGTTGAGATAAGAACAGTCCAGTAACTAAGGTACAGCACAAACCACTGCTGCTACCACCAATAATAATAATGATAAGGGAAATAACAAGGGAAGAGAATACAACCGCTCATCACCTGCTGACCGATATCCAGCCCAACCGAGCAGTGATCTCACCCATCTGGGTAATTGCCCTCAGTTTATGTAGTGGGCATGATGTGCTGTGGTATGGAATACCTCTTTGGCTAATTTGGGTCAGGTGTCCTGTCTCTGTTTCTTCCTGGCTTCCCCTTCTCCCTGGCAGAGCATGAGGCTCAGAAAATACTTGGTCAGAGTAAACATTACTGAGCAGCAACTAAAACCATTGGTGTTATCAGCACTGTTCCCAGGCTGAAAGTCAAAACCACAGCACTGCACCATGTACTAAGAGGGAGAAAAATGACTGCTACTGGTGAACCCAGGGCAGCTTGCACGGCAAAAGGTGTCTAAACATCTCCCAGGAAGCCTGACTGTGGGCAGTGAGGAAGTGGTTGTGCTATGCCATTGAATCTGCGGAAGCATATATTGAGAATCTAAGCCAGTGCCAGGATGCAAATGGATCCTTCAGGTACAGATAGATTGCTGTCTCCTGGCAGGGAATGCAATAGCAGAGTGCATGGATGAGTGGGATGTGTGTGTACAATGGATGTGTAGGGGGGTCCATCCAGGAATGTCAGATGTGCTCCTTCACCAGGTCCTTTGTGCTGGTATTAAAGCTTGCCCTGTTTGAGTGCTGCAAGCACTTATATGATAAATATGACACAGAAGAATACTGAGATGCTGAATTTCTTATCCTGGATCAAGCTGACATTTGGAAAACCAATTCAAAAGCATGTAAGTCAGAATGACCAGTCCCCTGGGGCTATAGGATAAGATCTTGGCTTTGGTATCCTTGTCGTGGGCTACAGCAGGAACTCTCTATGAAGGTGGTAATGGTTTTATGGAAGATAGAGGTTTCAGCCCCCTACTTTCCCCTTGGAATGGGGCAGCAGGCAGTTTCAGGGCTGGTTTCCTCCTACAGGAGGAGGTTTGGGGCTGTATACCTGACTGGTGTTCATCATTGTACAAAGCTCAGTGGCCCTCTGTGTAAAGTTTTTCCCCAACCAAGCATAGACTAAACCAGCCTTTATTACCAATGATCTTATTTGAAGAGAAAGATAAACCTGGAAAGATGTGTGAGGTTTGTGTTTGTACTAAGAACCTCAGCATGTGCCAGATCAGACAGTGCTGAATTAGCTGCTTTTTTAAGCAAAAGAACAAAAAAGACAAACACACACGTACATCCCCCCCAACTATCCAGCATCACCAACTGTGCTTTCTACCTCTCTGGTGAAAAGATGTTATCCCCATAAACAACCTCACTGAAATCTGTTTGGGAACTCATAGTCATTCATGTTACCTTTACTAGAATTTTCTGCTGATTTTCAGACTTAGTTCAGGAAAGGTAAAGGAAAGGCTTCACAAAGCTGTCATCATAAGTTTAGTGGGGGGAAAAGAAGGAAGTGAAAAAGTAAAAGCTGTTTTTGACCAATGTATGTAGCCAGCAGCAATGGTATCTGCATCTCAGTTGTTTTCATTTCACAGTTTACAGAAATTGAGATCTACAGTCAGTGGTTTCTGCACAGGTAAAATACAGAAATCATGTGTAAAAAACCTTGCACAGATATCTTGTCTCTGTTTATGATTGTGCACTTTGTCAGACGTGATTTTCTCCAACCAGTTCCTGCTTCCTAGGCTGCAGGTTGGAGGCAGTTTGAGAATTTTCAATTTGTGCCGTTTTGTTGCCTTTTATGGGTTTCTCTCTTGTAAACAGCAAGTTTTAATTCCAGGTCTGCAGGGGCATATACTATGTAAGTAACTTAGCAGTAAATCTCAAAGTTCAGACTACTGTCTGTATGAACAACTTAAATCTTGAGCCATAAATCTCTTGGATCCCTCCTGTGCTTCTGTTTCCTCTAAAACAGACTTGCCTACCTATGTATAGTATATACTACCTATATAGTTGAGAGGTTAAGGAAAGCACTGTTTTCACATAGCTTGAGATTCATTTACTGAGATAAATGAGTTACTATAAAAATAACACTGGTAAAATGAATTACACCTGCAAGGTCCAAAAAATCTTTATACACATACAAGGTAACTAATTAGAAATATTCCATTTCTTGGTAATAATTTAAAAATTAAATTCTAAATCTATTATTAAATTTCTTGGAGTTTTTTTTCCAGTTCTTCCTTATCTATAATATTTAATACATATTTATTATTATGTATTATATTAATATTCAAGCTATGGACTACCTATATGTGAACAAATAGGACTTTTTCCCTCTGGAATGCTCTGAGCTTTAATCTTTCTTGCATCAAGTCTTCTTATATCTTAAAATGTAATAAGAAGTGATGGTACGTGGATTCTCTGAAGTCTTCCTAAACTTGCAAAAGACAAAGCTTGAATCTCAGACAAAAAGGGATGCTTTTTCTGAAACCTAACTGCAGTATATAAGGAGGGATCCCATGAGGTTTCAGTCTGTGTTGGTCTAAAGAGAATGTAACTTGGTATCTTTTTCTCATATATGTTTTTTAAGTTTATCTCCTCTGTAGTTAAAACAATGTATAATTAACATAACCCCGTTTCATTAATTATCTCTGCCTTGGATTGTTACTAGGGAAAAAATCAAAGTGACCTGGCTGCTAATTAATATTAAGTAACTTTTGGCATGACAAAACATGGCAGAGAGCATTCAACAAATACTTTTCAATTTAACCCTGCGCCAAAGCACACAGTGAGAGGAATTTCCCCTACAAATGACTCACACTTCATTTCAGATGACAGCCTCCTGCAGCTCAGAATTTGAGAAGAAAACACGTGAAGTCTTTATCCTGCAAGGACTTACTGCCTGGAAGTCAAGGCTTATGTATGCATGGTTAAGAACAGGATCCAGTAGGATGCCAACACTCTTGAGATAGGCTTTTGGGAAAATGTAAGCACTTCTGATGCTTTGCATTTGTACCATCACTGTCTTCTCTGCCTGTTTCTGCTGAACTGGATAAATACTGCTCACTTATTTCAGAGGAAAATGTGCTTGTCCCACTTCAAAGTAATTTCCGTCTGTGGATGCAGAGCAGATGGGCACATCTCCTTGGATCTGCAGTGAGCGTTCAACATTTGGAGTGTGGTATCAGGCTTTATGCTGTTGAGCGCTCCTATACATTTTTTGGTCTGAGCTGGGGTGCATTCTCTGCCAAAACCCCCCCAGTATTAAGTCTGTTATATGCTTAATAATAACATATCTAGGGGGATAGTACAAAGTAAATACTGAGAACTTATTTACAGCTAAATATGCTTTGGTAGAAATGCCATCCAGAGGGATCTTGACACACCTGTGGAGTGGGCTGATGCCAACTTGATGAAGTTTAACCATGCCAAGTGCAAGGTCCTCCACCTGGGTTGGAGCAATCCCACGCACAGCTACTGGTTGGGCAGAGAAGAGATTCAGAGCAGCCCTGCAGAGAAGGACTTGGGGGTGTTGGTTGATGAAAAAATGAACATAAACTGTATCCTGAGCTGCATCAAAAGGAGCGTGAGCAGCGGGTCAAGGGAGGTGATCCTGCCCCTCTACTCTGCTCTTGTGAGACCTCACTTGGAGTATTGTGTGCAGTTCTGGTGTCCTCAACATCAAAAGGACATGGAAGTGTTGGAAGAAGTCCAGAGGAGGGCCACGAGGATGATCAGGGGACTGGAGCACCTCCTGTATGAAGATAGGATGAGAGACTTGGGGCTGTTCATCCTGGTGAAGAGAAGGCTGTGTGGAGACCTCATAGCAGCCTTCCAATATCTGAAGGGGGCCTATAGGGATGCTGGGGATGGACTCTTCATTAGGGACTGTAGGGAGAGGACAAGGGGTAACGGGTTCAGACTTAAACAGGGGAAGTTTAGATTGGATATGAGGAAGAAATTCTTTACTGTAAGGGTGGTGAGGCACTGGAATGGGCTGCCCAGGGAAGTTGTGAATGCTCCATCGCTGGTAGTGTTCAAGGCCGTGTTGGACAGAGTCTTGGGTGACGTGGTTTAGTGTGAGGTGTCCCATGGCAGGGGTGTTGGAACTAGATGATCTTAAAGTCCTTTCCAACCCTAACTATTCTATGATTCTATGATTTTGCTGTTTGCATTCACACATTAGTTCCTATTGGAATCCACATTTTAAATTCTTGAAGAGTTGCAAATTACTGAAGTCACTCTGCTCTCAGACATTTCTCTGTTTCCTGTGAAAAGCATCTGAGCTTATCTCTTTACTTTTACCTTTTGCTGTTAGGTCATCCTCTTTAGCTTGTCTGTTTCTGAAGACATCTCAACTGTTGCAGTTTGTGGTTGCATTTGTGGGCAACCGCTGATCATGCAGCTGAATCATTGGACTTTGCTACTTTTGATGTATATATTTATTGCTGTTTGTATTTGCTACTCTTTATTCCTCTGTCCTTTTTCTCAAGTGAAAAGTGGAGATATAACCTGTTTCTCAGAAGCAATCTGTAAGCATAAAAACTTCCATGTTTCTGAAATGGTTAGGTGTTAATGTGTTGTGGTTATTATAATTGATAAATAGAAAAATACCTATATTTGGTTGAGGCTTAAAAGTTCTCCCAGTGCAAAGCACTGGGAATTAAGAAGTAACTATGTGTTTATGGTAACAAGTGGCCGTGTGTGGGTAACAAACGATGCTGGTACTCTTCATTTGAGTTAATGTAATTTATGCTAGCAAAATAATTGGGATTTAACAGGGTGTCTGATGTATATGACAAACTATCATGCCATAAAACTTATGTAGTTCTTGCTCTGTGTTTTCTCAGCACATGGTTTAGAGTGCTCCTGCTCCATGACTGACTTGATGTCGTGGTGTGAATAACAAAACCAACCTTGAGATGTTTCAAGCTGAATAATACACATGGTGATTATGTTTGAGCTAGAAACTATGTTCAGCTCATTTATTTCTGGAAGATATTTTAGTTATAGAGGTACAGCAACATTAAACTTTTCTATATATTCACTTTCTAATCTCAAGAAGCAATGAGTATGGTAATTAGCTTTCACAAAAATTAGGTATTCAAAGGAAGCTTAATTGCATAGAGTCAAGTGCATATATAAGCTGATAATTTGCTTACACAAGGCCTAAGGCAGGGCAAATATTTGAATAATTGCATTTGGCCAGAAGCCTGTGATTTCGTGAAGGAGTCACAGTCAGTGGCTCAGCCGTGTGTGGTTCTTCCACTCGAGTAACGGTGTTTGTGTAAAGCATTCATGGAGAGGCTTAGACAGCGCTGTGGATAAACAATAAAATAGAGTTATTCCCTGTCAGGGAATTGGAGTCATAGCTCATTAAATTTGTTGGCATAGCACAAGTTATTCTTTTATTGTGTGAGGCACAGGTAGTGCTTTGTTTTGGGTTGATTATCTGGAGGTGACTGATTGAAAATACCTCATCAAAACAGTAAGGTGTGCTGGCAGTGCTTTTGAAGTTATTATGTAACATCAGAGCTTAATGATTTATTCTACTTTTTTTTTCCTTCATATTGTCAGTTATTGCCATTAAATGGGCTGATGTTTTTCTGGTAAGGCTAAGATGTATAGTTGGATAAGATTTAATTATAGGTTTTAAATGCAGTTATTGTGTTCTGGCTTTTATTACAAGCCACCAGATATCTGACTCCTTCCCAAACTACTCTTCTTCCCTGGAGAGGTCTAAAATGCTGCTACTTTTACTATATTTTTACTGTGTGCATTGTATTTGCTGATATAAAACTTAAAAAAACTCAAACCGAAACTCCTACACAATTTCCACAATGACTTCACAGGATGTGATCTTGTTCTGCTGGCTTTACAGGTTATTCATCAGCATAGTAAGAGTGCCTGTGATCTCCGTCATGGTCTGGGAACTCGTTAAATTAGCATTTGAAAAGGGCATCTCTGTATCTGAAATTCTATATGGGATTCACTACATGAGTGTTTACTTAATATTTCCGTTGGAGGTGAACAGTTTATTGCTAATGAAAACCCTAACTCTCAGAAATGCCTGTGATGTTAAATGTCACGTGATAATATCAAAAATTTGGTGCCTTCTGCACCACCATTCATGCCTTGGCATGAGGGTATATAAAGAAGTATGCAATGGGCTGTGTTTGGGCCTGAAACTGTAGCAGTTGGAATAAAAAATTTGATTTTTTGTCCCAGATTAGTGATGGTGATGTGCCAAACGAATGTCGCAGCTAAGAAATTAAAAGGTCTGTGGATGGATATTAATTCACATGCGCTTTGCAAGCGTGAAAATTTTTCTTTAAGGGCCACATTCAAAGATTGGGACCTAGCTTAGAATTCTTAGTGGCACAGAAGAGGGCTGACTAAAATGTTACCGCATTGTTTGTTTTCTCAGGGAATTTAGCAGACAAGAATGATACAGGCAGAGACCCTTAGGACAAACCCACTGCTGCCAGTGAAATTATTTGAAGTAAGTCTGTCAGTACAGAAACTTCTAAAATAGAGGATGCTTGTTCCAGTTTTGGTTGCATTTGTGTAATGGTGCACAACAGTCTCTGGAAAGCACTTCTGGTAAAGCATTCACTGTTCATTCCTGGTGCTACTGAGATTGTAAGGTAATGAGAAACATTTTATTTTATTCTGCTGTTGCATTCCACTATTGTTTTTCAGCACAGGAGGGAACAGTCCCAGTGTGTTCTTAATTTTATATCAATAGTTTGTTTGAACTACAAGCATTTTGATAGAGATCGTAAACTTTAATAGGTTTTTGTGAGTGACTTCCATGGGTCTGGTCTGCTGCGCAGCTCTTCTCAGTGATCATGCAATACAGGGAGTGAGCAGTCATGGCCATAATAACAACATGTCTGATACGAAGGACAAGCTGGGGAAATTTTGTGAATCAGGACCTGAGAGAAGGAAGAACTTGAGAACTGGCTCAGACCAGTGGTAATGGTGGATGGCTAAGAGTAAGTGTGCTGCAATCACGCATTGGTACTTCCTTCGTATTTCCTCCCGTTTTTCCCAGTAATTCATTGCTGGGAGATTTCCTGAGCTAGAAATGGCAACTTTGTTTTTAATACCCTTCATTAAGTTCTATTCTGCCAGTTTCTCTGCGTATCTTTTTTTGAATGATGTCAGATTTATCATCCGTAGCAATGAGTTGGGTAGACTGAAAAACTGTGCATTTTTGGAAATACCTCAATCATTTTAATTTTCTCTCTTTCAAACTCAAGCAAAATACATTTCCGTCTATATACATGCAAGCAGCAACTCTGAATTACTGTCATAATTCTAACCATCAACTGTGTGGAGTGTACAACTGAAAAGTTATTTGCTTCAGAGGAAAAAAATCCCTAATTAGACTACTGGGAATAGTCTCTGTAGAGATTATGACTTTATAGAAAGGCCTGTTCCCTTGACCTGATCTATGAAAGTCACTGGAAATTATTGTGTTCATACAACTTTACTGTCATTTTACAATCTATAAAGCCTGCTAGCTTTTCATCATGCTGCTTGTCTGTATTTTGCAGGCATAATTTTTGAAAAGAAAATAATCAAAGGGTGACAACAATAAAAAAAATAAAAAAGCAGGATTTAATTTTTTTAGGTGACCACAGTACCCAGTTCTACAAGGTCTAAAGTAGAAAATATTTAATGCAAGAGCATGGCTTTTTCTAGGCAGCCACTGCTTAAATAAACTCTGATAGGAAGTTATTGTTGAAAGAAAGAAACTGTTGTCCTCTTGCAAGAGATGAAATGGGAGAAATTCTTATAGCTATAGATACACACACACACACACACACACATACTGTTGAATGAGCACAAAAAGAGGAGGGTGCTAGTAGTTTTGCTGTAATTTCAAGTGGTGATAGAAATGCAGTTATGCAGTATTTGCTGGTGCCAATTATCACATAAGTGGGCCATTTCAAATGAAAGGACTAAGGAATTGTATTTAAAAGGAAGAAAACTGGTGTTGCTTCAGGTATTTTATAACTTATTCAAATCTCACTGGACTTAATGCTGTTACTAGAAGTGTCTATGCTGAGGATCTCTTTTGTGCCCTAGGGATGTGTTGTCCTTGGTGAATTGCTATCTAGATGCGCCTCGCATGACTTTGTTTTATTATATGAAATAATCCATCACTCTTGTTTCTCTTCATCATTTCTGCTATTTTAAAATTGCACCATATCATTATTGTTTGTATACTCACCAATGGGATGCTTCAGATACCCATACTCCTGGGGCAATCACAACTCTAAACTCTGTCACTGTAGCCTTTCTGTTTAAACCTAAGGTGGTTTTTTTGGTGAGTCTTTATTAGCAGGTCAGTATGATGCACCTTGATTCAAAGATGCGAAAACCCCTCCAATCCTTACTAGCAAAGTTTATAGAGAAGAGTTTATATGTAACTGTTATTGGCAGATTTAGTATTAGATCACTTTTTAATACAGATGTTTTATTTAATGTAAGAAAACATCAAAAGTTAAATCTAAAATAATAGAAAACAGCAGTAAATCCACAAGCCAAATAATCCATCATGAATTCTATTTCAAGGAGAAGATTGAAACATTTGGAGGTAGGCAGAGTTCTACATATATATCTAGACAACTGCTTTTGTTCTGATTTTGGAAGCTAGTTTCTGATTATTTCAGGGTGTTACTGTATCTGTCATTGTTAAGTGATTATTTAACTGACAGAAAATTGTCTATCTTCCTCTTTTCCTAATTTTAACTGCTTGGGTGAAGCTGATTCAAGCCTTTTTATCAGGCTTTTTCTTCAGAGTTAGTGAGGGAGACTAAACCCCATACATTGCTTTGAACCAGCAGCTTTATTCTAAATTACAGTTCTAGATGTAGATAGCAGTAACAGTCTACTGAAGAGGCAAATACAAGATCCAGCGTTACTTTTGCATCCTGGATTTATATTATGCTATACATAATATAATTTAGAGTGTATATCATCTTCTGAGCTGCAGAACACACATGTGAGCTACCTAACACTTGACTGGTTTTTAAGATCAATTGAAAGAATGACATAGAACAAATAAGTCAGATAATTACTTTTTGGGTCAAAAGAGTGGCAGAATGAAGCTGACTGTGCTGCTCAAGGATATAGCAACTTCAGCATCAATAACACATAACATGCAACTATATGAATAAATCTTTTTGGTATTCAATTCAGTGGCTCCTCATCCTTAGAAGATTAGTTCTGTAAAAGCATTCTGCAGTGGTGTGGAAATTATTGCCTTTAGAGGAGTACATTTACTGGATAACTACTTGGAAGGTTCAACAGTGCGGTCTTCAGTAATATATGAGAAGCCCTGATCTTGGACAAATGCGCCAGGACCAGTTATCATGACTACCATACAGTGTGGTAAAATGAATACAGATTGTGAAGGAGTCCATTACTGTAATAGAACTAGTTCATGGATCCTGACAAATTGTGCAATAACTGGACAAAGTACCTTATTTCTTGTTCTGGTTCATGTTCATCTGAATAATAAAAACATGAGGGTGAATTTACACTTATTGCTGTGTAATAGTGATATAAGCTGCTAAAACATTTTCTTTGTGTTTTATTAAAGTATTCAAAGCACGTTTTCGAAATTTTTGTGTGAAAGGATCTCTTAATGAATCACTTCTGAAGATATAATCAATCATTTCTGAAAAATCAGTGTGTATATACAGTGGTCATATAACACTGTGTGGATGGAACTGTAATTTCTCCCAGGCACAAATAAATCACTCTCAGTACTCTTAATAAAACTGGATTGTACTTGCCAGTGTCTCCTAAGATAGGGGCCTCAATTACTCTTACTGCTTAATATTGGTATTTTGCAGTAGCTATGATGGTCTGATGGTAAATGAGGCAAGGCTGTAGCAAGAAGTAATAAACAGAAGAATGGCTTCTGTCACTTGTTGAAATCATGGAGGTGCCTGGACTGGGTCAGAGCAAGGCTGGTTCTGTCCCATGGCTTGGTTGTGGCAGTAGCCAGCAGTGAAAGTTTAGAGAGCAAGTGAAGAAGAAATTTCCTCCTCCTGTACTCTCTGCTGCTAACCATTTTCAACTCAAGGACTTCCAAAGCTGGATGTGGATTCAATAATTCAGTGAAGCTGTTAGCAAAGAAATTAACCTCCCCATAAACTTTACCTCTCTGTCATCTGCAGCTGCAGTGGGTGCTGAATCTGTATGTTAACCACTGAAGTTCAAATTACTTAAAGCTAAGGATGAGTGAAATTGTTTGATAAACATTTGTTCTGTAGGATTTGCCATCATCAAAATGAGGGCATTGCTGTATATTGCCTTTGATTGAATTGTTATTTGGCAGCTCAGGTGGGAGGCTGCCGTTAGCCTGAGCTCCAGCCCTTTGGTATCCTAATGCTTGGAACTTCCAGAACTGCCTAGATCTGGGTCTTAGAAACTCTCCTGTTATTTCTAAACTCCCTGGCACTGGGACAGCTCATCAGCTGGGATATCCAAGGCTCTTTTCAGAAGTTGCTGGAAATGCGTAAATGCATTGTTTTCTAAAACTGGTTTAGAAACTGAGCTTTATTTCTTTTATTTGAAATGCTGTCTTTCAGCATTGTTTCTGTTCTTACTTGCAAGCCACAGCAATTCCAGAAGAGAAATGTTTTACTAGCTAAGCTTTAGAAAAATGGTCTTCAGGGGGATATAAAAGTAGTCATTGGGACTTAGGCTTCAAGGTAACTAGTATGTTGCAGTACAGTGGCTGCTTGCACTACCACGGTCCTTCAGAGACTCAGTCTTCTGTCTGTTGTGACCACAATGTTTTCTCTTCTCTCAGTCTGAGCACTTAATGCTGAAAGTCTCAGCTCTTCTGTCCCAGAATTCAGGACACACGTTTTGTCATGCTGCTTGTCTGGGGGCTGTAATTCCTACTATTAATATATTATTGATAAGATATATTTTTTGGGAAGGTCATAGAGCATTCGTAGTATACCAGTGCAATATATCGGCTGAATTGCCGAACATCCTTAAAAATACATTCTTTTGAACGTGATATGATAAAGAATTCCTACTATGCTGTTCTAGGCAACCTGATGATGCCAGGAGCCCTGAAAGACTCTTCTGGAAGGGTTAGTCAGGGTAGATCCAAAGTACATGAAAGTATTTTGAAGTAGTATTGCAAAACACAATAATCTGATTATGAATGAGGAAATGAAAGTGATATACCATACCAAATTATTTCTGGTTTTGACTTAGAAATATCATAACTGTCATAAAACAAAATTGTCTTTTGATTGTAGCAATATGCATTGAAATAACTCATAGGAAAGTTAATCTTCTGAAGCTTATGAAATATTTCTTTGTACTGAGGATACACTTATGAAAGTTTTGTGGGTTTTCTTTTCCCTTTTTTTTTTCTCTCTAAAATATTTGAAAGTGAAATGAAATGGCAGATCATAGGATTGCACGGATGGCCTGGGGAGGTGTTCCTCCATAGGAGGAACTGGAGGACAGGCAGTCTGGCTAATGGCCCGTCTACACATTCACTGCAACTATTTGTAGCTGGGAACTCCTTGATGTTCTGCTATCTTTGCACTGGGGAATAAGTGGTGGAAAAGATGAGGTAGTCTCTTGTTGAAGAGACTGATTTTTGCACTGTCTTTACTGTAGGTTTCCTCCATGACCATGAGCAAGTCACTTCTGCCTGTTGCCTTTGCAATGTGCTGATGCGAGAAAGTCTCATAGCAGCTTTTTATCAAGACTTTTGCTCTTTTGAGGATGAGACAGAACATCCCAAGGAAAGAGGAGCAGGAGAAGTTACAGCTTATTAGATGTTGAAAAACAAGGCTCATCCTCCTCGGCAGCCTGATACCTGGCTGCCTGACACGTAGCCTTAACACCAGAGGTAAAGCTTTAAATATTCTATTTTGTGCATCATTGGCCAAATCAGAACTGACTGATTTATATTCAATATGAAAATTGGATTTCAAAGTACCTTTTGGAGTGTTGCAAGAAGGCAACTGGCCTAACAAGAAGATTATTCTGTGGTGTCAATGCATAATGTAGCTAATGAATTAAATCTCACCACCTAAGGTTAAATCTTCATAATGTATAAAAATGCACATGAAAAGGAGGGGTTTTAATTAAAAATATCGTAACTGATAATTTTTTACTTCAGTCAGAACATACATTGTGTAATGTACAGTTGTGAGGTTATTGCTATTACACCACACATTTAATCTAAATAACAAAAGAAAATTCATTTTTACATTTCTGTCATTAACAGGGTGGCTTTTAATAGTGTATCTATGTCAAATCATATGAACAATAAAACCCTATATGTTGCTCATCTGTTTAGGTAAGTGGGGGATTATGTCATATCAATTTGAAATATTTTTGATCTTAAGCGTTTTCTCAGGTTTGTTACTTAAATGGAAAAAATAATTTTCTTAAGTTGACATATGTACAAGAAGATTTTTTAGAAGAATTTGTAAGTTTGTTTTAATGATTCATTAAAATGTTGGTTTGTTTACAGCTTGTCTTCACTTAAGGCAATATTAGAAAATTTTTATTTATAGCAGTGAAGTATAATAACGTAAACTAAGCTATTTCAGTCTGAATACTCTATGGAGAAGGTAGGATGATTGGTAAGTCACTGAGCTGTTAACAATATTTGAACATGCACTCGCACTTTCCAATAAACATTTCCTGAAGCTTTCTTTAGTTGATTTATTTTTTAAATAAAAATATTGAAGACTTAAGTGGGGCAGTGGGATTGAAGCGATAGATGGTGGAATAAATCATTCTGGGCTATCGCATAAGTGATCTTTATATTAAAATGGATTTATTCATTGAACCTTAACAGCTTCTTCCAAAAGCCTTTCCAACTTACCACATTAATAAAGTTGTGCTATTTTAACAGCGCCAATATATTATATGCATGTAAGAAAAGGTTGGGAAGAGTCAGGCTTTTGGGAAATACATATATTTTTGTTGTAACGAACCACAGCACCTTCTTGACTTTTAAGCTTGTTCGTGTGTGATCGCTTTTGTGTTACATCTAGTTCAGAGAATCCTGTGGAGCCCATCACAGCCATATCTAAGCTGTATCTCATTAAACAGTATGCCCATACTCCTGCCTTTGTACCCTTAGCAGGCACCACGGCTCTATTTAAAACACTGTATGTACAATAATCAAATATTTATATGTGAATGTCAATCATAAAGGGCACATCAGGTAAAATCAGCAACTGATTTCTCATTTGCCTGTGAGTATTTTGAGCATTGAATAACTAAATTATGGACCAGATTAACTTGGTGGCAAGGTCATTCATTTTTTTTTTTTTTCAAAGCTGTACTGCGGTTTGAGGGCTTATTCCGATCTCATGACTCAAGTTAAAACTTGAGCTCATATTCCTGAATGTTATAATATCTTTAAACAGGAGTTTGAGGACCTCCCTCTGCAGTGCAGCACTTCTTTTGTCTTGTTATTAGAGCTGCAAATTTAAATAAGGTAAAATGTTAATGTTGTAGGTGTGTCATGAGGTGGTTTTTGGCTTCAGAGCTGCACTCACCAGATTGGATGCTGACATCTTGTCGTGGTTTAAGCCTCTCTAACCACGCAGCTCGTTCTCTCCCTCAGTCTACCCCAAGTCAGATATTTATACTTCTATTCATGCCTATGTCTATGATTAAGGGGGATAGAATTAGGGGAATACTGGTTTAGTCTATCAGCTTCTGGAACCTTTACCAGGTATATGTCTAATGTGTCCAATGGTGAAGGCTTCTGGAAATGATGGTGTATCAAATAGGAAAAAGTCCACAGGGAAGCTGAATGGCGGCAGCCAGCACCAGCTTTTGGCTCTGCTGCACCCCATATCTGTAGGCTTGGCTCACAGTCAGCCTTCATTTCAGGTACCGTCTCTCATCTTTAGACAGTGACGGACCATTGGGTACCACGTTCTCTTGCATCCGTATTCTCTGAGTGTCAGAAGTGCAAGGGGATAATGGCAGTGTGTCATTAAACCTCTCCGTTTCTGGCTGTGTTTCAAAAGCGGTAAATTAAATATATTAAAAGCAATTCAGGCCATTGTGTCTTCCTGGCGAGCCATAATAACCATCACAGAGGCAGGAATTAGGCTTGTCTGGGTATAGAAGAACTGAAATGTTTATAGCATTCACAACTTCCCTAGGCAACCCATTCCTGTGCCTCAACACCCTTACAGGAAAGGATTTCTTCCTCATATCCAATCTAAACTTCCCCTGTTTAAGTTTGAACCCGTTACCCCTTGTCCTCTCACTACAGTCCCTCATGAAGAGTCCCTCCCCAGCATCCCTATAGGCCCCCTTCAGATACTGGAGGCTGCTATGAGGTCTCCACACAGCCTTCTCTTCTCCAGGCTCAACAGCCCCAACTTTCTCAGCCTATCTTCACACGGGAGGTGCTCCAGTCCCCTGATCATCCTTATGGCCCTCCTCTGGACTTGTTCCAACAGTTCCATGTCCTTTTGATGTTGAGGACACCAGAACTGCACACAATACTCCAAGTGAGGTCTCACAAGAGCAGAGTAGAGGGGCAGGATCACCTCCCTCGACCTGCTGGTCACGCTCCTTTTGATGCAGCCCAGGATACGGTTGGCCTTCTGGGCTGCGAGCGCACACTGCCTGGTCATGCTCATTTTTTCATCAACCAAAACCCGCAAGTCCTTCTCCACAGGGCTGCTCTGAATCTCTTCTCTGCCCAACCTGTAGCTGTGCCTGGGATTGCTCCCACCCAGGTGTAGGACCTTGCACTGGTTTAGTGAGAGGTGTCCCTGCCCCTGGCCGGGGGGTTGGAACTAGATGGTCTTAAGGTCCTTTGCAATCCTAACTATTCTATGATTCTGTGATTCTATGATTCTATATTTCACTAAGAGGTGACATTGAATACATACATATAGGGTGAAGATAAAGCATGCTAACAGGGTTAGCTGTAATAAGATTATATGTCTAATAACCACTAAAAATTATATTCCTATTGCTAAAAAACCATAGAGAATGAAGACAATTATACTGCCATCACAGTGGGGCTATGGACACATTACAAACTGTACCAAGGAATCAGACACGTATTTTGTATGTTGGCTTCTGTACTTGAGCACATATGAGGGGCATTTCTCCTGAAATCAGCAGAATTAAAGGAATTGAAAGGTGAAAGAAAAGCATTCCCTCCTCTTGGAAGAGGCAATGCAGGATGAAAACTTTCTTTTCCAAACAATCAGCACTTACTAAAACTTATTTTGTTTACAAAGTGTTTTGCTCAACTAAGCACTGTCACATGGATTCTTGTTTTTTTAGCAGGTATGAAATCTTACTTCCTATGTGATGTATATAAATCCATATGCAAGCATGTGTGCCCACTCAGACTGAGACCAGTTTGGGCAGGGATATGCTGGACCTCTCCCAGAGGTGCTGTGCAGTACAACCTAATATTTTCTGTTTTTTTCCCTTCTTTTGGCCATCATCTGTGGGTTCTTATTTTATGCTTTTTAGGGCAGGACGTATATCTAATTCTGTGGTTGTGAAGTGTATAGCATAGTGAAGTGATGGTGTGTGACTTGAGATGCAGGTAACTTAAGAATTAATGACTGCTTGACTGCTAGGTCTGTCTAGTTACACAGTTAAATGAGAGGATTTGTGCATACAGAAGAAACTGCTGTCCTGGAGGATATCCTGGAGTTCAATACACTTGGCAGAATATTGGGCTATGAGGTCAGAATATATGACAATTACTTTTATATATAGTATGTTTTCATGGTGTGTATAGTTTGTAGTAGAGAGTGTCATTCTCTGTTTCTTTTTGCAGGAACCCATTGCCAGAGGTACAAATATTTCTTTGTTGCATTTTCTAATCTTAAGTCAGTCAAAATGTTTTAAAAATTGTTTCAGATAACTTCAAGTGAAACTCAGAGATTTTTAATGTTCAAAAAATTTTCTTTAGCCTCAGTGATGGAATATTTGGATGTGACAAACTGTTTTCCTAGACAGTGTTCCTGGAAACTTTAAAGGTGTGATCAAACATATTTGCATTGTATTTTATATATAAACAACTGTGTGGTACACTTTCTTTCTGTGTTTTACTCCACTGTGAGGAGAAAATAATTCTTGATGCCAAGGACTTAATTCCTGGCAAGTTTTTATGCAAAGATTACAATATAAACATCCATTGTCAGCTTCACAACTGGCTCTTTTTAGTGCCTTTGGTGATCACATTAAAGGGGGGTATTGGAGACAATTTGGGTAATCATCTCATAATGTGCTGGGGAGCTTATTTTTTCCATTAGAAATAGCTTCTTTACATGCTTTATTATTATGTATTTCACAAGACTGTTATCCTAGAGCTGCCTCTTAACCAGCCAAAATCTGAGAAATTCTTGTTCACCTTGACTCCAGCCCCATGGGTATCAATTGTAGTGGCAAGTTCTCTCTTCTCAACTTTGGTATATAAAATATTGTGTGCTGGTGGTAATTCTCCTGTTGCAAATTCATCCCCCACTGAAATATTTCCAGGCTGTTCTTCCAGGTCTTCATCTTTGTGGAGTTGCATGGAGATGATAAATGAGCTTCGCCTGGAGGATGACCACAAGAACTGGGGCTGAACTCCAGCATTTAAGTATCAGTGTTGCCAACATGGCCTTCAGCAGGACACCTCCCTCTGAGAAATTATGTTGAAGAGGTATTTGATCACTACCTAATATTAGCAAATAGTACATGAAAACAACCTTCCAAAGGTCCTTTATTCCACTTAAGCTATACATTGAAGTGAATTTTATTTGATGTGGTAGCTGTTTACCGTTAAATAGCATCAGCAAAGCTTCATTTCTAGCTAACCTGTATACAAGAGTTTTCCCTGTATCTCTCAGAAGACATGTATACAGACCATCAATTCATCTGTTCTAGTGAAAGGTATGAAACTGTGTACGCAAAATAATCAGCGTAAGCCTCTGACTCTTGTTACATTTCCAGTACAGGCCTTAGTATTATAAGCTTTTGATCAGATACAGCCTTTTCTCAAATTCAACCTAATATCCCTAGGTGGCAGCTCTTTCTTTACTTTTTTCTCATTTTAATTCTTCCTATTACGCAGTTTCCCCCTCAATTTTCTGCTTTCTCTTTCTCTCTACAGGAGCTCAGACACAGAGCAGTTTTGATGCAATTATGTTCTGAAATATTGAGCTGGAAAAGCCGTGGTGCCAGGTGAGGTAATTTGGTCTGTCCTGGAGCTCATCCTGAAGCAGCTCTGTTACTGCTACCTATCAGTAAGGCAGAAAACATACATGCACTGACTAGGTGTTTTGGAATTGTAAAGCCTTTACATCTCCCTCTCACCTTCCCAGAGATATCTTCAAAACCTTGCTTTGTACCTACACTACCATATATTCAGTTTAAGAACACAATCTCAGAAGGAGGATGTGATTTTTTTGCACCACCTTATTGTTCAACAGCCATTCTGCACATAGCCTGCTATGGTGCTTGATCAAACTGTTCCTTCTGAACCAGGTGTTCACAGGTCTTCATGCAACTAGGGGGACAAACAGATGGCTAGATGCCCAAGTGAAGTGCCTATCTGCAATGGAAATGGACTGAAATTAGGAAATCATTTAAAGCTGAAAAAAGTATTATCACTTTAGGAAACTAACTAAATGCTTCACTGCATCTTTTAATTCTCTGTAACTTCTTCCACCTCAGACATGCAGATAGTTTAAGTTTTAATTTGCTACCATGTATCAGCTTAATGAAAGAAGTTCTAAATTAACGGGAATTACCTTGTGTTAGTTATAGACCCAGTATATGTGTAAATGTAAAAATCCAGCTGCTTTATGAGAAGTCGCTCTGCACAGTAACCTGTTCGTATGTCTGAACTCCTGGAAAATTTAGTGTTTAGGGCTGACTTTTCAAATGACCCTTGAAAAGTCTTGTTGTCAGGCAGGAAATCCCGGCATCTGTTTCCTTTTAACAGCATAAACTGTTGGTCTGGAGAAAAATTTTGCATGAAAAAGGAATTTTCTATTTCTGCTGTTTTAAAATAATGAAGGATATGCTCAGTGATGATGATAATTGGCTGTGAGTAGGGAATGTTTGTTAACTGTCTGAATGTGGAGTATGGAACACATGGAATGCAGACTGGGTTTCACCTGCCTTACAGTTCCCCTGATCTGCTCTCCCTGCTCTGTGGCTGGGGGAGATGCTGCTGCTGCAGGAAGCAGTGCTCCAGCTGTAGGATCTGTTCTGTATTCCAGCCATCACTCCCCACTCACATTCAATTATGGGCTCACCCTGCTCAGACCCAGAGAATGGAATCTGGAGCTGCAGCTGTGTGGTCTGAAGCATCTGTTTAGTCCCTTGCAGATAGATTAATAAATCTGCTAGCATATATTTCTATTTCAAAGAACATTTTTGAACTAGTTCAGGAGCTGGAATGTTTGAAAGGCCCTGGAGGAGCTGAAGGGCCATATTCAGGTATAATTCAGTGGCGATCAAATTGCAGCTGAAAGTTATAACTGTTTGGCTTCTTTAATTGACATTTGGAATGGGATTTTCAGCTGTCTAGACAGATAAAGTTCCACTGAAAATCAATGGGACTTTTACTCTTCTAACGACCGTAACACCTTCAGAAATCCCATCTTTAGGGCTCTAAATTACTGTCTCATTTTCAGAAGTACTCTGCAGCTTTGACTGGGTTTTGCTGCTGCTTCCTACCACTTGGGCCTTTCTAAATCTCCTCCCTTAATAGCGATGAGATATTTTTGTGTAAGCTGTGCTTAAGACACCTGGAACTAGGACACACACTTGTGGCTTTTTGAATTAAATCTTTTAAACACTTTCTGGAAAACTATAGTATAGATATGAAGATTTGTATTACTCCTGCACCCCTCTTTGTCAAGTTGTGAATGCTCTGATCTACAGGATCTAAATACATCAGAGTCTTTACCTGTCTTACCCGATGTCTAATAAAATATGAAGACTACAGATACACTCAAACTGAAAAAAAATTTATGCTTCATATATTTTCATTGAGATCTGGTTTTATAATGAAATTATTTATTACTTTTAAATTGGAAGCATTAGTGAAAGTTAGTGTTTGTACTAGTGATTGCTACAAACTTCTTATATTTGCATCTCATGTTTTTTATACAAACACCTTCTTTATTTTGTGGAAAACAGCTCTGAGATGATGATGTTTCCCTTCTAAGACATTTTTTCTCCTTTGATGACTATAACTTTTTAATGGAGTGCAATGCCTAAGGGAGAATCTGAGCTTTAATCTGTCGCATTTATAGTTCCAGCAGCTAAACTCCATCTGAAGCTTGAAATGCCATACTAAAAGTAACATTTGGGGTTGCTACAGCTGTTTTCTTGCCTGTAGTTTCAATTTTTGAATGAATTCCATACACCTGGTTTAACATTAATATCTAGTTTGATATCTTTCCTTTCAGGAAATTTTTTCAATTGCTCCTTACTTTTAGAAAGTGTATGGAAGCCATAAATGAGATTCTTCCCTCCAAAAAGCTGATGAGATGAATTTGGGAAATGAAACTTGTGCACAAATGACTATCTATTGTCATGGCAATGAGATCACTTAGTGATCCAATGAGCAAGTTCTCCTGTATTTTAAGAAAGAATGATGATAAAGGAAATGACATATTATGACAGTTGGGAAATACAAGGGTGTGTAACTGAGAAGGTGGTATAGGGAATAATAACTTTTAGCTGGTAAACAAATACACGTGCAGAGGATTTATGCTATGCATCCAGCACAGCCAAGCAGGGAGGCAGAGGTCTGCCACATTTCACAGTGATATATCAAGATCTTGAAGAAATAAAAGTACATACAAACATTGGTTGGAAGAAACCTCTTTTGCTGCTTACCTGAAATGTAGACCCCAGAAGAGATGAGTGCAAGTACAGTATCTGGGACAGGGAGCTTTATTTCTTGGAGATAAGTCAGAATTGCAGAAGAGGAAGACAGGATGTGTTGTGTTAGCAGGCAGAGTCCCATCTTATAATGCTTAATCTGAGTTTGTTTTTTTTATTTCACCAGATTGCGACCTTGCATGAACTACAAACTAGAATTAGGAAACACTTTGCAGTCAGTTTTTTCTTGACTTATATATGTTATTTGTAATATTGAATAGATAGTTGAAAAATGAAATTAAGAAAAAGACATTGCTCATTTAATTAAGAGCCATATAAATAGTGGTACATATTAGTGAAAAAAAAAACCCAAATCTGCCATCTTTGCTTTAGGGTTCCCATAATCTGGCATAAATATAACGTGTAATATAAATGTGTTTATACCCTAGTATATCTTGTTAAACCATTTAAAGTTAACTAATGTTTGACTGTTTCAAAACTTTAATTAGCATTTAACAAGAAAGCAACAGTAGAGCCAATTAGAGATCTAAGCAATAACACACACTTACTTCCATTTTCTAGCAATTAATTGATAACTAGTTTACCATGGGCTAATAATTAAATGAGAAAACATTCTGAGCAAATTAAAAGCACTGATGCAAATGAGTTCTGCATTTATTCTTTTCAAATTCATTGACCACATCATCTAATCTGTCAGGAACAGAGAAATGCTGAATCATACTACATGTATACTCAGGTTGAGTAACCAACACTTAAAGCAACGTTAGTCACCTTCTGGAAGCTTTAATTGCTTTGCTGAAGGAAAGTCTTAAAGCAGTGCTGAAGCTGGCTGGTGGGATGCCCCAGGATTGCTGATATGCTGGTAGCTGATGCTTTGTGGCCCCGTTGATCCCTGCCTGCTTGTCAAATTGGTTTCTCTTTTTCTTCTTTCTTGCACTTGAGATAGCAACACTGAACAGATACAGTGGGGATGATGCGTGGTGAGATTGTGCAGTCAGTTATCGCATCCACGTATTTCCCCAGAAGAAAAATCTCAACCATGTCTGAAAACAAAGGGGCCACCATTTCGGCTACACTGATGTTGGCAGCAGACATGACTCTTGTGTCTTCTGCCAACTGCAAGATAAATGTCTGACAAAGAAGAATATGAGTTGGCAAAAACACTTTGTATATTCTCTACGTGAAAATTGAAGACATTTTTCTACTGAATGTAGCAGTGATCATTCGGAATAGCTCCTTACAAACAGGAAATATCCCTATCACCTGCACTTGAAGTATAGCAATCTCATTGCATGTAGGAGAAAGTCTCATTTCATCTTGAAGTTCATCTATTTATGATATCTTCCTCATCTGGATGGGGAGTAAGGTGAAATTGCCTGAGCTCTATTAAGCTTTAAACATGAACCATCCATTCCAGCAAAACATTCCCCAGAAGGTATTGTTTCTCAATACAACTCTTAGCCCTGACTACTGCAAAACTGCCTTGCTGATACGCAGGGAAAAAGACAAACCATTTCAGCTGCTTTTCCAATATAATGGAATTGTAAAACAACAAGAGGATACAGGGTGTTTTTAAAAGACACTCTGCCTCAATTCTCATTTATTTATCTTATCTAAATTAGGAGTTACTTATTTACTAGTGTGAAATCATGATAGAGGACCTTCATGACAGTACTTGAACAAGTATTGCCTAAAATAAGAATTTGTGTTCAAATTTGAATGTATTGTGTTTTCACTTGCTAGTGTGGATTAGGAGACGATGGAGAATTAAGAATGTAAACTTGATCTAGTTTCTTGTTACAGACTTCTATCCTTCTCATTTCCAAACACAGCCTCAGGAAAGGAGCAGGTGGGACATGCTGAGGGATAAGCTCGTCAGAGAGATGCTGATCTGTGACATCTGTGAATGAAGATTGCCTGATTTCCTCTACCAGGTACCCTCACCTCAGGGTGAGCATGCCCTTTCTTGGCTGCTTTATCCCAGAAACCCCATCCTCTGCTTTCATGGGCTCTCTTGATTACTGTAAATATAATTTCTCTGGAGGTTTGGGTTTTTTGTCATTTCTAGACAAGATGAGTGATGGCATGTCAGTTCCTTTTTTATTTAGCAAGTAATATTTACTGCTATCCCCTGTAAGAGTTTTTGATTTGAAGCAATTTCTCTGAAATTCTTTCTGAGCTGAAAAGCAGATAATACTGGAAGTAACGGACATTTTGGGCTATTTCATGTCAAAGAAATATGGTAGAACTACAGAATAAGTATTGATTCACATTTATCACTGTTTCATAATATTTTTTTATTAAACTTTATTTAATCTTTGCTTTTTAACTCCTTACTTTGGTTGTGACAGACTTTTATGATTTATTATGTTCTCTTAATAGATATACATTTTGAGTTACAGAGTGATATAGTCATATTAGTTCTTTAAATTTTTTTCTAGTGCCAATAGAGGATTACTTTGGGAAATACTTGCTGAAAAAAGCTTCCTAAGGTTTATTTCCAGCAATGGAGTTTGTAGCTATTTGGTCCATTGTTTGAAAAAATTTACTGTGTGGGAGTCTAGATACTGGAGATTTTATAGTATTTGCTTTTCATCTGGAATTTCATATGTCTTAGTATTGGGGGTTACAAAGGTGTTATACCTAAAAGGAAGGGCCAAGCAGACCTTCTTCTTACAAGTTCTCACTCATTCCTACCAACTGTTGTAAGCACAAATATTATCATACTATATATGCGCAGCCATAATTTGAAATGATAAATAGTGCCTAATTTACTGATATTTACTACAAGGACATAAATAGAGCTAAAATTAACTGGACTATAAAATAAAAGATCACTTATATAGCATGTTGATATCCGTGCTGACTTGAATTTATTTTGACCTGATTGATTATTGTTTATAATTTTTCATCAAATTATGTATTTAAAAGAGCAGTCTGTCTGTGATGTAGTAATTAGAAGGAAAATAATGGCAAAATATAAATGCTATTTATTAAATTGCAAATAAGCATGTCCAGTAACCAAAAGAGCTGCTGTTGATAGTAAGTGAAGACAGTACAAACCTGAAACAACTGTCATGGATACTTCAGCTAAAAAAAAAATCTTTTTTTTTTTTGTGGGCAGACTGGAAGTTCTGAAATTTGGCAAAATGATTATTAGCCATAATGATCACTAAGGAACTTCTTAAAGAAATAGAGCTCTTCATTATTATTGGACCTTCTAGACATTACTTGCACTTATTTATATATTAAGTCATTAATTTATGATTTATCCACCTGTCCCTTCAAAATTGTTCATTCTATGGAATGAATGGGAATTATGACTTTGTGATGTGCATTGGTGAATCCTTTGAGAAATGACCTGTGTTGAGTTAATTTATTGATGTGATGACATTTGAATGTGTTTTTGTGTTAATTTCTCTTGGAGATAAAACTGAGTTTTGTGATAGTTATAATCTACAGGGCTGTGTTTTCAAAATCAAGACATCCAAATTATTTCAGGGAGCAACTGGCACAATTTGCTGAAGAGATGATGTCTGGAATGGCTTCCAGTATTGGGTAGCTTCTTAGATTGTGGAAAATTTCTTTATTCCTGGTTGATAATAACTTACTATTCTTGTCTTTCTTATGGAGAAGACTTCCTTTGCTGGGCTCTGCTTAATGTTAACAGACATGGAAATTCAGAAAAAATTTCTATGTGGGCAAGATGAGCACTACTCTTTAAGTTCAGAAAACAGACATTGTTTTGAATTTTTGAACCTGCAGAATAAATGTTGACTTAAAGAAAAATAATACGGGGAACCGTACCTGTGGCAGGCAGACTGCATTTCACCTTTTTTTTTTCTGCATTAAAACCCTATGAAGACCAATATGTGGTTGTAAACTGAGAACAGCAACATTACCTGACATTCATAATCAATATGTGTGCATGGTTTTCCTTTTGGTAGATCAGTGGTTAACTCAGGTTTTTGCTTTATCCCACCCTTAGATTTTTTTGACATTCTCTTGAAAATATTGACTAAACTTCATGTTTGTGAGGCTATGGCTATAAAATAATTTATTAGTTTTAATTTCTCTGCACTTTCCTTGATCTTGGCAAGGCTGGAAGCCACCAAGATAAACCTTGCTACATCAATGTTGATATTTAGATCTATGTACTAGGTACGAAGCTGCTTTCTACATTCGTATCTTTTTTTCTGTTTTTCATCAGTAATGAACTTTCTGGTCACATTCTGCCTTTCACTGCGTATTTTAAAAGGTATGTATGTGCTTATAGGAATTTTTATATGAATACTTTATGAATTCATCACTTCAGCTTAGAAGAATGAAACAAACTTGCTCCAGCCCCAGGAAGGCTCATCAAATGTCGTGTGTTGCTCAGATTGCAGACTTGCTCCTGTTGTATGCAGGGATCATCTTCTGTAGTCACTCCAGCATTCCTAACCCCTTGCCAGGAATTCTTCTTTTCTTCCAGCAGGGTGCATTGCAGTAGTGCTGTTCGGTTTTGTTGAGGTATCCCTGATCTACTTGCTTTACTCTCTGCTTTGTTTTTGTTTTGTTTGGTGGTTTTTGTTTGTTTTCTATTTTATCAATGGATTGCTTTCAGGGAAATCATTACCAAACATACAAAGAACAGGTAGACTGTTCTTTCCCCAAGATATGCGAAGAGTAGTCACCATCTGAGATACTATTCTCAAAAGCTTTTGCTGTCTCAGACAAAAAGACTTTTTCATTTCAAATTTTTTTAGCACAAACCCAGTTTTGCACAGCTGGATAAGGGGGAGACAGAGGGGTGGAGCAGGGGTGGACTGCCCTGGGCAGCCTGTTGCTGCGGGATAAAGGAGATGGCAGGCAGTGTGTGGGGCTGCTTTCAGGAAGCGCTCTGCTTCCACTGGCTACAGCAGTCACAGCGCTGATTGCCAGTTTGCAGATTGAATGGTATTCCAAATGTTGCTAGCTCCTGTTTAGGTATAGAAAAATTTCCTGCTGTTCTGGCTTCAACAAGAAACTTTCTTGGTAATTTAAAGTATTCAGCGAAACTTTTTAGTTTTCATGTAAACTGATATCCAGGGGGGATATCCACCCTTCCTCAGCCTCATATGTCATCATTCTTTTTTCTTTCCAACCAAAAATATTTAAATAGTTTGATTCATCTATACTGACTCACTGCTTAATGGGATTTTTAATCTGTTTATCTCAGTGTCTCATTCCAGTCTGTTTGTCTACTCCCTTGAACAAACTCTATCGCCCATTACATGCAACCCCAAAGGCAGGTCAAGGTCCATTGGCACTGCAAGAAGCCGGCCTACAGAGTGACCTAAGACAGCTCCGTCTTGAACAAACAAGAGCATTGGCCCTGCATGAAGCTTCTGCAAAGCAACACATCTTCTTTCAGATTTTTTCTTAGTTTGACTGTACTAATTTTTTATGGAGGAAATGGAAAAAGAGAACTTCTTGGAGCCTTCTATGTTATTTTTTTTTTTTTATTAGCACTATTCACCACACAGACCAAGCCCATTGTGAGAGCTATTGTGAAATGAAGGAGTTCAGCTTCTGCTTTGGTCTCTTGTCACTGGGCACTTAATAACCTTCTCAGAGAGGCTCTCTGAGATGGAAACTTTTTCCAGCTCTCCCCCATCAGTGATTCTCTATAACAGAGACTAAAATATAGGCATGATTTTAGGCAAGGTGTCGTTTTTCTCAATATCTGCAAATATTGAGCCAGACGTGGTGTGAACGTTGTACCTAGTAAGTACCAAGTCTTGCTTTTGTCTCGGGTGTATGGACATACCTCACTCTTGTACCTTTGCTTTGTCAATGAATCCACATGTGTGGAAAAATGCCTGTTCTGAATTGTTTGAATGGAGTGCTGTACACCTTGTTTCTCTTCTTCAGTGACTGTGCACAGAATCTGGAGTCATATGCCAACAGCGTAAGCAAATAAAAAATGCAATTAAGATTGGAAAGTTCTCAGTTCTTAAGGAATTTAATCCTGCAGGCTAGAAAACCCTTGATATAGCAAAATCCGGGATAAAATATAGCTTTTATGGCCTTTAAATCAAAGATTCCTGACAATATAATAATGGGCTACTGTGTTTTTGGTGAAAACCATTTTGCAGTGGCAGCAGTTAGGTATTGTCTTTGTCGTTGCTCCTGGCTGGATGTGGACTTGCTTTATAATACAGATCCTTCACAGATGGTGTTGCAGAGCAGGAGGTGAAGCCATGCTTGATAAATAAATCAAACTTTCATGCTTAGACTTAAGTTTGAAGATGTGGAGCCTTGAATGGGATAATTACAGCATTACTGCTTGCAAAAGTGTTGAGTAACAGCTGATTAGCACAAGGACATTTTTCTTTGTAATATGATGGGACTTAAGTTTTTGTTCTTGCTGTGACTAATTGTTGAATATTTTGATAAACATATTTACTCTTCAGAATGAAAAAAGTCAAGGTCAGATCTTCAAGGAGATGTTATATTTAATAAACAGCTTTTAAGACTTTTTTGTACTTATAAGGCTTGGTAAGAAAAGGTGTGGGTATTTTAGCCTTGATCTTATAAGCTACTTTAATGCTGTTTACACTGAAATTATTTTTGTGCTGAAGGCTATACATGTGCTTTAGTGCTTTGCTAGACTGAGGCCAGCATAACCTTGACAGGCATAAATCTCCATTTTTCTAGCACCTTTTATGTTGTTTTTCTCAGCTTCCAAAGTGAATATGGGTGAAAATCTCTTGAATCTTCCTTGGCTAGCACAAATGTGTTTATCCAGTGCTCCTGATAATGTTTCTGGGTTGTTCATTTAAAAGCCTTATTTGAGGTACTCTTCTTCATTCCTCAAGGTTGTAATGAATTCTGTAGGAGTGGATTTTTAATGTAACTTTAAGATTTGTTTTTCACATCCCTTTCTGTGTATGTTGCTTACCTATATACTTTTACATGTGTAGTTACATGTGTGTGGTGCCTGTGCAGTTCCTAGAATGGGGTCCCCCTAATCATGCTTTGCTGTCCTTCTGCTAGATTTCTGCTGAATAAATGAGTCTGCATATGAGCAGCTTTGGCAATGCTAGCACGTGAGGCTGTGAAAATCTAGCCAGGGTCCTCAATTAAACTGCTAAAGAGGGTGAAAGACCATGTCCTTCCAGAGCTGGTTGCTGGATTCCATAGAAGTCTTTGAAATGTAACCCATGCTTATAACAAGGTCTTTCTTGGTCCATGTCCTGTATGGTCTTACGTTGTACTTGTTGTGCAGTTTCCAAGTGCAATTGCCAGCATTGAACAATAGCTCACAAGTGGTGGGAGGTTGTCCTGGGTTCAGCAGCAGCAGTCATTTTTCTCCTTCTTAGTAGCTGGTGCAGTGCTGTGTTTTTGACTTTAAGCCTGGGAACAGTGCTGATAACACCAATGGTTTTAGTTGCTGCTCAGTAATGTTTACTTTGACCAAGGACTTTCTGGGCCTCATGGTCTGCCAGGGAGAAGGGGAAGCCAGGAGGAAGCAGAGACAGGACACCTGACCCAAACTAACCAAAGAGGTATTCCATACCACAGCACATCATGCCCACTATATAAAGTGTGGGCAGTTACCCAGAAGGGTGAGATCACTGCTCGGGTGGGATTGGGTATCGGCCGGTGGGTGGTGAGTGGTTGTATTATCTTCCCCTGTTCTTTCCCTTATCATTATTATTATTAGTGGTAGCAGTAGTGGTTTGTGTTATGCCTTAGTTACTGGACTGTTCTTATCTCAATCTGTGGGAGTTACATTCTTTCAATTCTCCTTTCAATCCAGCTGGGAGTGGGGGGGAAGAAGGGGTGGGAGTGAGCGAATTGCTGCATGGTACTGAGTTACTGGCTGGGCTTAAACCATGACAGAGGTACAGTGCAGTTTCTAACCTGTTCTCAGGGTTTTGATTTATTAGTGGACAGGTGCCTACACACATAAAGTGAAGGTAACTTATCTTGCCTAAAGATGCAATTTTGCATTCTGACAAAGCAGAGCCTCTGTCTGGGAAGATACTTGTGGATGGTGAAATGGGTGATGGCTCTGAACAGCAGTGTATGCAGATTGGAGTAAGCAAGCTTTGTGACTGGTATATTTTGCAGGCTAACTTTGAAAAAGTCTTCTAGACAAAATCATTTATCCCATCTACATTGTATTTCTATTTCGAACTGTTCATTTGAAGTGATGTTAGGTATACATCAAGTAAATAGCTTAGTAGAACAAAACTGTCAGGCAACTATAAATTAAAGAGAGTTATGTTAGAGTTTATGGTTTCTGCAACTCTTAATACACCTTGCAGCTTTAGAAGAGCATTTGAGCTCACAATAAGACAACAGTTGACAGGATTATATTTTATTTGAAGAAGTATATATTTTAAGAAGCCTGTTTGCTTCTTTCTTCCTTTCCTAATTTATTTTTTGTTTTGGAAACAAATTTTTATAGAACTTGGGAATCCTTGTATCTGTCTGAACTTCCCTCCCTCCCATCCTTATACTGTCCATTTTATGTCCCGTAGCTGAGCACTGGTCATCCTTTGCCACCCTCACTTCATAACTGAATTCTTGAGGTTAGGTGTGAGAAGTCTGATGGTACCACTGGGAATAGTGGGTCAGTTCTATTCTGGTGTAGGAACAAATCAGTGTCAGTCATTCCATGGACAAGATAAAAATTGATGATGAGTTATACCTCAGATTTATTGGTGGTTATTTGACACCACTTGATACCAAATGGGCAGAGGTGATAGTTTACATCAAAGCCACAGAGCTGCTGTCGCATTTCTTGGCAGGGTTGTTCGACCACGCAGGTGGGGCTGGGAGCTCCAGGCAGCCTGAGCTGCTCTGAGATAGTGTGCGCCCTTCAAGCACCACTTGCTGATTGCCAGAAGAAGAAGACAGGATTGACTGAGTGCTCTGGCATGTCAGAGTACAAAAATGACTGCAATTCTGCCTTTGGTAGAAGCTTTAGGCAGAAGTAAATGCTACCTTGTCCTGAGTTGTGGCAGGCAACCTTCTTCTGCAGGTGTCAGTTAAATGTAAGCCTTCAGCAGACTTGGTAGCAGCATTTAGAAGCATCTAGTCTAGAAAATGAAGCATAGGTTTTTGTGGATGCCACGTAGGCATGCTGGGGCTGGAGCTCTGCCTCCCCTGTGTTACTGCAGTGATTTTAGGGACAGGGCAGTGTGAAAGGAAGGTATCGAACAACTCAGCCCTCATATTAAATATGTATCCTATGGTGTCTTCATAACATAAAACCATCTCCCCACATAGTCCTGGAGTCCTATGAGAAAATACACTTCAAAATATTCTGAATACTTCCACGCTTTCATACTTCTCCTGTTTCTATTTATTACTTTTTTCTAGTTCTTTAATCATGTTTATGCTGCTCCTTCAATTACAAACTGTGGAGGTCACTAGGACATGATTAAGAATGACAAATAACATATTGTGGAGGGAAAAATAATCAGTAAAATGGTGACTGAAAATATAGCAAAGGAGAAATACTGTGCCTCTGTGCTTTGCAATTTGTTATTGGCTAGCACTCTGGTAAAATATCTTTCCTGCTGTAGTTGTCTCCTTGGGTGGTGCCCATAATAGATTATTGCTGGGTCCTCTGAATAATGTTTTAAATGACTCTTATTGAATTTTCCAAGGCTTAGAAATAAAAGGGCCTGGATTTCTGAGATTTTTTGCATTTTTTATGATCGGGCTCTGAACAGAGATGAATAATGCATGGTTTGCAATATAGAAATCATTCCTGAGCATGAAAATGTCACTTTGCTAAAATCAAAATGGTTCCAATCACTTATGATTATTTTTTGGTCAGTTTTTCTTAAAGTTTTACTTGTGTTGGGTGAATTGGGAGTTTTGTTATTAAACAACTTGTTTTGTAAATTTGGGTTAGTAATAAAAGCTATTCTAAAAATAGATGCAACTTTAGAAAGAGATGAAACAAATATATAGATATTCCAGAATTACTAAGATGAAAATTTTTGAGCCCACCAGAAAGAAATGGGCTTCAATGAGAGAGTGGTAGATTCAGGACAGGGAGTTAAAGTGCTCCAGAGACTCATGCATCCTCTTTCCATCCTCCTGGGGAGGAGGGGAGAAGGGCACAAGGTCTTCTCATTGTTGATATCTTCTCTGTTGGTACCTCCAGGTATGCCGGGGCTGCTGGAGCCTCAAGTAGGGGTGACTTCCAGCCCACCACTATCTCCTGACAGGGAGAGGCTTGGCAGTCTTCTCTCCATGGCAGCCTCCAGCTTAATTTTCCTGTGCTTTCAGCCAGTTCTGAGTCACTCCAACATCTGGAACAGCAGCAAAACTGAGAGAAAAAAGGGAAAATAAGAGGAATGTCTGTAGCTTTTTCGCTCTGATGGCAGAAGCCTGTTTCTCAGGCATTGAGGATCTTTTCATGCTTTCCTTCCGCCCATGTCCCTGTGGTGGTGGGGTTAGAGCAGGTAAAACGGGCAGGTGTGAAGGGAAACTTGCACTGCAGGATGTGCCAGCCCTGAGCACTGTGGTGAGCTCGTTTGGGTACACAGTTTGGCAGATGATGTTAGCAGTTCTGTAAAGGATTACTGATAGATCTGCCAGAACAAGCCAAATCCTCTTTACCACTGCCTTTCTGTTATACGTAACTCTGTTCCTTACTGCCAAGAAATGCAGACAATTTTCAGATAGATAGCATTGGGGCATAACAATATCCTGCATGTGGAACATCAGACATTTGGTGGTAGAGACAAAACAGCATTTAAAATAAAATAGATTGGTATCAAATAACACAGTTTATAGTTTTCAGATTCTTTAACAGTCTGAAAAAAAAAAAAAAAGCTGGAGCAGCATTCACATTTCTGGGTATTTCAGAAAATTATAATGCATTTTGCTTTTTTATTTGCAGTAGTCCCCACTTTTTTGCAGGGTAAATCAGCTGGGATGAAACAAGAATTAGTCTTGTTCTTGCCAACTCCCAGAGGATCTGATGATGATTAAACTAACTAAATCCTGCAGTATGTGAAGATTTTAGAGGCATAACTTTATTTGCTTGGTTCTGCTACATAGCTCAGACCAAGGTAAGTCAAATTTTCATGCTCATGGTATTCAGGTCCAGTTTTGGAACAGACCTTCCTGTTCTCACGCAAGCAGTGCTTGCCGTCTTTCCTGTGCTCTCCTCCCTGATGTGAGCACTGCTGCGAGATACTGATAACGTGTTGCTGTAGCAGCTATTGCCTTTGCAATTTGGGACTATAGGAGCTGTTGGTGTAGGTGAAGCTGCTGCTGCAGTGATGGAGGTGGGTTGCTCTCCATCGAGAGATGCCCAGTGTGCTGTCAAACCCCAAATCCACCCTGTGGGGCTGCTGAAGTTGAGCAACGCCATCCTGTGTTAAATAAGAGGTTGGGGTAATTGTGTCTTTGAGCATGTCCCCTTGCATGGCTTCCTGCCTGGCCCCTTCCAGCCCTGGCTGCTGGTTTCCAACCTTGGTAGAGTGTGGGTCTGGCCCTTGGCTGCTGGGAGAAGGTTAACTCCAGCCATGGCAGGCAGTTGTTTTATGCTTGTACTGCGTGCTGTAAATTATATGCAGCTAAGGTTTATTTTCCAGAAAAATAGTTGCTTTCAATTTAAAAACAGAAGCGTAGGTAGGTCTTTGATCTCAGTTCAAGTTTCTAAGCAATGCTATAGTACAAATAAGTAGCAATGCAAGAGCAGATAGTTTTTTTTGGTTTACAAGTTTTTTCACTTGTAGTGGTCTACAAGTGAAACTGCAGTCAATAAGACAGGAAGAATTAACAGCATGTATGCTAGAGTCATGTCAGTGCAGCTGTATTCTACAGTCATCACATCCAATGTTTTAGAGAAAGCCCTGGGTAACATGTCAATTATTGCATTTTTATTCTTGTATAGCTAATGTCATTCAGAAAAATGAAATCCTATAAGGGGACAAAAGCCCAAGGAAGAGTGTGTGAACCATAGAAATTTTATGTAGGAAACATAGAATCTTAGAGGTGAACATTCTTACTTGGTAGCTCAATGTAATGATGATTATTACATGGGTTTAAAGAATAGGACAAAACCTTTACCCCTGCATGTTTCCTGCCTGACATCTAGCTCTGTTATTTGGAAGTCTTTGGAGTAGCTGAGCTCTACTGAAGTCTTACCTTGCTGCTTGGTACAAATGGAAGTGCTTCTGATGAATTAACGAAAAAGCCTTCCCCAATGGTTCATATTTGTGAGGATATGCCTTTTGAAACTCAAGAGTAAATCATTATTTGTGCTTCAGGAAATGGGAGACACATATTCCTATACATTTCTTATGTATGGAGGGATCTATCCAGGCGCTCCTAGGTTCTCCCTTTACTGTAATACATGGTTTACTTCATCAGCTTGTGTATCTCACAGAGAAAGGGACCTATCAATTTACGTAGGCATTTGTAGTCCTCTTCCCATTTCTGTAATAGCTACTGTATTTCAACCATTTATGTACTGCACTAAAACCTTTTTTGTTCAGAAAATATTTTTGGTATAGCCTCAAGACGTAAATTGCAGCTGATATAGAAACATAACCTTCTCTGTAAAGTTTCTCAGTTTGCAGTAAAAATGTCTTCAGTTTAGCTTAGATTTTTTTGAAAAGCATCTTAAGATAATTAAAAAAGAAAAGCAACAGACAAACTCTACAGCTGTATCCAGGTTTTAATGCCTACAAGTGAGGGTTATATTGCTTCTTGGTTATACCAACTGTACTTCCAACCTATACCTAATGTACTTCCAACTTATAGGTATACTTTGCTGAATTTCCTGTCTCGGCAGGATCAGATACTGATGGGTCTGTGGCTGAGTGAAGAACCCAAGGCTGTCAGGGAGGTTCAGCCCTGGTGCCTCTTACACTGGCCACGTTTCTTTCATTGAACTATTGTGTTCTAAACTTTTTCAGTACCATACCAGTGTAACTCTGAGACTTACCTCACTCCTGAGACTGGAACAGTTACAGAAAAGTTTCCAGAAATAGGGGTAAAAATGAGCAAACCAAGGGTCAAAATGTTTTTGGTGAAAAAGTGGAAGTTGAAAAAATTTTCCTTAAACACAGCCGCAGAATGGTCCGTCCAAACTTTGTTATTTGTCCAGACTTTACTGCCCTTAGGATGTTGCTTTTCCTGCAGCTGTAAATTATGAATGTCCTTCACTTTTTCTACCTTACAATTTGACAAAAAAATAAGTAGAATAAAGCATGTAAAAAAGCCCAAACCAAACCCCAAAACAACAACAGCAGCAACAAAACCCACAAACAAACAAAACAATCCAAAAAAGACAATACAGCAAGGACATTTCTGTTGAGTTCATTAGGTTACTTTTAACAGGACCAACCACTGGTTCAGAGAGTAAATGCAGGCTGAAAGGCTGTTGAAGGGACAGACTCATTGTGTGCCTCTGAGCAGCACTGTCCCACACTCACACATGCAGGTGCATGCGCAAGTCCATTGAAGAACTGGCTTTTATGATGCTCTTTGGAGAGCTGTGCTGGATAGGATTCACTACAGAAAAGTCAGTGTAAGCTACTTATCCTTAAAAAAAGAATCCTTCCTAGTAGGAATGAAATCACTGTTAGCCTTCTGTCTTTTTTCCTTAATCTCTCCTGCTTACTGTTGAATACCTTCAGGATAAAAGATGTGGTTAAGATGAAGTGAAGAGCAGCAGTACATAAAAGCATTAAAACTTGTAAAGCTCAGCAAGGGACATGGCACCTTTTATCTCATTCAGAGTGTTTCACCAAGTGAAAAAAGTGACAAACTTCTGGTTTGTTCCAGTGCCATCTCTAATGATCTTGCTAAATAGGCTGAAGCCCTTGTGAGCCAATCACTTGGATCAATTTGTGTTTGCCTGCTTCATAAAATGCAGTGACGATAAACTTGCTGTTACAGAAACTTGAAGCAATTCCCAGGGAAGTTATCTAAAGATTGTGCGCTCTATTCAGAGTGCACAGCTTTGTACTAAAACAAGCTCTTTGACTTCCATGCAGCGCTTGTACTTTAACCTGTTGTACATCTGAAAGGATGTAAGATTTTCTCTGGCTGCAGAATTGTTGCTGCTGCTTCACATTTAGGCAAAACCACAGTTTCTTGTATGCTTCACTAACCAAAGTGGAGGTTTCTTTTTTGGTGTTTTGTACACAGTAAATCATAAGAGTACCAGTCGTTATCTTTGGTTCAGTAGCCACTGTGGAGCTCTGCTGTTTACCGCAACTGTTCAAAAAGGATCAAAATGCATATCCAGGCATGTACTGTCAAACCATTTTACATTTTAATGTTGACTGAGAGTAATCTTGCAAGGGAAGAGTACTTGAAATGAAAACGAAATATTTTAACGTGTCTCTATGAGAGTATTTTAAATATGATGTCTCTATTTGAATACCCAACAAAAGGTGAGTGGAGAGCAGTGCGCTTGTAATTGTCCACTTAAGAGCAGAGTTTGTCCACAAAAACCTGCAGTAAAATTTCCACTGGTACTCAGTATATTTTTAAACAATTTAACCGTGGGTGCCTGAGCCACATGGACCTAAAGAGAAATAAACAGGCTCATGTGGCTGTTTGTCCTTCCTGTAGGAAACCTAGGCCACACAAATTCCAGCTTGCTTGATATTGGCAGAGATGAACAAGAGTTATCTTGCCTATCATGTGTTGTCACCTCTAAGTCTGTCACAACTACTGTAATATTAATACAAGTGTTGAAGTTAAAACTAGAATCCAAGCAAACCCTATAACTAGTTTTCCTACAATTTCTTTCCAATTTCTTTTTATATGGGTTGATCTTAAAACTGCAGCGTGTGATGAATTGTGCTACTTGAAAAATTTGGTATATGGTAGCAGCAGGTAGAAATCACAGGTGTGCCTATGTATCAAGTTTGTTTAATGCATGTACATAAACCTGAAGACATCTGTTTCTTAATGATTCTCTAGGAAGGCTAACTGAAGGTTGCTTCATTTTCTTTGTATTCCTGATCAGATCTTCAAGAAAGCAACTCTAACTGATATAATGAAGTGATGATAGAGAGAAGGTAGGTTTTTTTTTGCCAGTAAATAGGCAACATAACATATAAAGAAATACCATATCCAATTATTCCACTTTTGTATGCAGTGAAGTTCAATGCATTTGCAACTTCCTGGACTGACATTGTCAGCTACTGCCTTCTGAGAAGACAAAATGAAACGTAGATTTCTGATGCTTCTTTGGTTTGTGTGTAAGCAATAGATTTTTACTGGTAATACTGGGCCTGGAAATTAAGCTCAGTATGGTTGCCATCAACCACGAGCTGTATCCAAACAGAGTATTACACAATGAAACCCTAGAACTGCAGGAATGGAGAAAGGTTTGAAACAGTCACCATAGTGATAGAATGTACTCAGGTTTTAACTGAAATAAAAGATGTATTAACATCAGGGAAATTTATCAGTCTCTTAAACTAATATTTAACTAGGGAAATGGATTCGTTCAGAAGTGTGTGTAACTTAGATCCATCTGACAACCTGCTGCTTCTCTTTCAAAAGCTTCAAAGTAAGTATTTAAGACTTTTTTTCTTGTAAACCTAACAGCCCTGACATTAGAAGACATTCATGAAATCATGCAATTTTAAGCAGAACAAGTATTAATTATCTGCTTGTGAATGTTTCATATGAAAATATCTGGAGTTAATTTTTAAAAGCGGTAACATCGCAAGTGGTATCCTGAAAGCAAAGCTACTGGGAAGAGCTCCTGCTCACTGACCATTGCAAGGATTTTGGCTACCGCGCTTAAGAGTAAGCAGAGTTGCTTTACCAGTTCATTCAAAGCTTTAATATTACAATGAAAAAATCTTCTGCATTATGTACTGTCTATTGTGGTGTCTTAACTCCATTTGTCTCATTAACAAAAGAATCAAAGTCCCTGTTTTTATGTCAGCAAAGTTTCACAAGTAAATTTTAACGCACACTGTAAGGATTCTTTTCTGTAGGAGTTCAGTACAATTCTGACTGAGAAGAAACCACTGCCTAAATTTTTACTTTATTTACAGGGGATGGTATTTCAGTCTTAACAAATGTCATGGTGTTTTTAACCAGTCTTGATCTTGGTATTTAAGAAGAGCTGGTCCTAGGGAGAGGGGCTCTGCATCTTGCTGCTTATAATCTTAACATAAAATATTACTGATGCAACATCAGTAAATAGTTCTTGCATATTAAAACTTAGATACTGTTTTAATACTTACTGTGTCATTCTGGAAGTGGATATATATGACAGCTTGCTACATTGAGAAAGATTTATGGTTCTTCCTGAAATGTCAGTATGTCTTCAAGTACCACTTTATCATCTCTTCATTTTTAAAATCAGAAGGAGCTACTGTGATAATGTTGTCAGATCTTGTGCATGATAGAGAATTTTTGCTCATGATATGTTATCAAGGCTACTTCTGTCCCATGTTCAGCTGGGAGGACTGCTCAGCTCTTTGATATCTACTGGCGTTTTGACACAAAGGGCTCTGGTCTTTGAAAGCATCAACCTGCTTGCTTGAATCCATTCCAAGAACAATCCCATTGACATCTATGTATGAGTTCAGTTTATACTGAAGTGTGTTTAGTCAAAGATTGACAATCAAATAGGTCATAAATAGAATCATAGAATCATACAATTACTCAAAATATAGTTACACTTAAATAATAAAATAAGGGTAAAAAAACCCTGCACAGAACTGGTTATTTTGATCTTAGACTAAGATAGAAAACAGTTTTTCTTTGTTCCTTGTCTCATAAAAAAAAGCTCATTTTATTTTCCCACTTTGTATAAAATACTTGTTCCTCACAACTTGACAAGAATGGAATTATAATTCAATTTGTCTTAGACTTTATATATGTTGTACTATAGATTAAAAACTAGGAGCTACTTAGCTTACATTTGTACCTCTTACACTGCTTGTTTGTCTTCTGGAACTATTTTACCAGGCTGTGTTATTCAGAACTGTTCCAATCAGTTCCTGATTTAACTGTCAGTCTTTGAATGGAGTATATTTAAACTTCAAAAACAGGGGGTGGGAATAAGAAGAAAATAGATTCAAAAATAGATTCCCATAGAGTGTATAATTGGAAGTAATCTTCTTTTTGTAGAAATACAGCAAAACAGTAACTCCGCATGTTCCAATATTTCCCCTGTCTTAGAAGATCACTCCCTTATGGTAGCTGTCAAATGAATTTCTAAGAGTATAGTGATCACAGCAATTCTACATCTAATTTCATTTTTTCTTCATCACAATTTACTGTTTATTTCCTCCATATTTTTACTCTCACTTGCAAAGCGTGGTGGAGTAATTTTCTCATCAACAATAGTGGAACTGGCTATGATGTGGTTTATGTCAAAGGAAAATGATAGCTATAGGGAAAGTTTTGATCTCAGGAGTTGGTTTCACTCACAGGGATTGCCTCCTGGCATGTATCTCTTGTGTAGAGGAGACATGGCTCTAGTATAACCTGAGAACGTTTATGGTAGGGACTTATTTTATGATGAGCAGAATCTAAGAACATCAAGGAGAGATGCTCTGAGCCTTTGCTTTGAACCCCTTGTTCCCAGATTCTATTTTATTAATTCATTATATTATTAATAATGTGATCTTCCATTGGAAGGTGGATGGAAGATGCTTATTATGTGGTAGTGGATCATGAGTCTTCTTGCAGAACTGGCTGTTCTACTGACCTCTTATGTTTGCTGCAAAATCTTGGGAGTCAGTACTTTGTCTTCCCCAAAGCATTGCAGATGCAAAAGTGAGATTTCAGTGAGGAGTGTCTGGAATACCTTTATGCTTAACCAAGGTGAATACTTTTGTGGAGGCAGATTGTGGTCTTTATCCTCATTGTCTGGTCTTGTTATGCCCCCTGAAATCTTGCTAGGCCAGAACATTTCTTTTGTATAGCTAACGGAGAGCGATCTACAGGGTTTTAGTAGGTGGAGAGAGTCAGCTCTATTAGTGCTGTCTCTCCAAGAGTGAGACTCTGATGCTCTGTAATCATTGGGCTTAACTGCGTGGGGTCTCAGCATGGTGGTGGCTGTCAGAACCAAGCACGGTGGAGCAGCTTCCTTTCACTTTATTATTTAACTTAAAAAGAGTGACAGGAAAAGTGATGTAAGTCAGACTTTCGTAGGAGTTCTGCAGGTATTTGAACAGCTGTGAGACTGTGCAGTTGATATCATCTGCCAGAGTTTCTTGGTTTGTCATGGGAAACTGTATCATCATGTTAACAAAGGACCAGTTCCACCATTCTTGTGTATACGTATGAACAGATGCATCTACAGAGCTGAAAGTAGTTGTAAAGTATACCTTAAATAAAAAAAAAAAAAAATTAAAAGGTATATAGCCAAATATTAAATATAGAAACAAGTGCAATTTCTCCTGGTAATAGTTTTTGTTCAATTGCAATTCATGTATATTGCTAGGAGACTTCAACCAATGTCTGTAAAAAGATTGGCTTAATGTGTCCTGAGGGCTTAACAATCTCTCAGACTTCTTAATGGGCTTCAACAGACAGTTTCCAGAACTGGAACTGTCATCTCTGTATAAAATGACAGATGCAATAAACTGCTGAGAAGTTAGGAACTTCTTTACTTTGCTTTGGGGACAGAAACATAAGAAAATACTGGGCTTGTGACCAAATGCGTAGGCTCACCATACCTGTGTAGCTACAAGCTATTTTCCATAGTAGAAAACAGAGGAGCTGCTAGATTTACTGACAGTGTGGAATTCCTACAGCTGTTTGGTGGCATTCAGACTTTCATGTTGTACCTCCCTGGGAAAAAATATAGAGACACAATTTGCTGCTGAAGGCATTCTTTCCTTCCTCTGCCCCAATTTCCGTACTGCATGCAGTATTATGTATTAATGTCTACTTATCTAACATGGCTTTTCTATTTAGGTGAAGATATTGGGCTTTCCTTTGCTTGGGGACTTTTTTTTCCCTCAGTTTTGTTTTCTCTCCACACTCAGTCCTGTCAATCTAGAGGGGGAAAAAAAGCCCAAAGTGCGAACTCACCATGTTCCCTGGCCTTTGTTTGTGTCAGTTTTGGTTTGTTTGTGCCAGTTTTGGTTTGTTTGTGCCAGTTTTGGTTTGTTTGTGCCAGTTTTGGTTTGTTTGTGCCAGTTTTGGTTTGTTTGTGCCAGTTTTGGTTTGTTTGTGCCAGTATTGGTTTGTTTGTGCCAGTATTGGTTTGTTTGTGCCAGTTTTGGTTTGTTTGTGCCAGTTTTGGTTTGTTTGTGCCAGTTTTGGTTTGTTTGTGTCAGTTTTGGTTTTTTTGTGTCAGTTTTGGTTTGTTTATGTCAGTTTTGGTTTGTCTGGTTTTATTAATGTGAAAGATCAGTACAGGGAGTGATGTAGTGAAGGAGAAAAGTTGGCTCTATGGTAAGGAGCGATAGACCATGGGTCTCCCAGGACCTGGCAGTAGTGGCAGTCCAAAGACACGACTTATTTTTCCATGCTTTTCCCTAATTCCTGCCCACGTGCCATTGCTTCAGTTAATATTAAAAAAAAAAAAAAAAAAAAGGTAGGCTTTCTGTGAGTAGAGTTTGTTCCGTTGTCTGACACAATTCAGATTGGTTTCCGTGATTTTGCTTTCCGGCTTGTGCGTGGATCTGCTTCCTAAAGACTTATGTCCTGGTGTTTTATTCATGGGTGGCTTAATAAGAGGTGTTTGAGAAAAGAAAATCAGATTTTGTCCAATTCTGTTCACTGCTGTCATGGGTTCAGCAGCAGCAGTCATTTTTTCTGCTTCTTGTTAGCTGGTGCAGCACTGTGTTTTTGATTTTGGGCCTGGGAACAGTGCTGATAACGCCAGTGTTTCGGTTACTGCTTAGTGATGTTTTGGTCTGGCCAAGGACTTTCTGAGTTTCATGCTCTGCCAGGGAGGAGGGGAGCCGGGAGGAAGCAGAGACAGGACACCTGACCCAAACTGACCAAAGAGGTTATTCCATACCACAGCACGTCATGCCCAAGATGGAGGACGGAGAGGAGAGACCCAGAAGGGTGGGGGGTGCACTGCGTGGTCGGGCTTGGTTTTAGGTGGTGAGAATTTTATTCTTTCCTTGTATTTGCCTTGTCATTATTATTATGGGTGGTAGCAGTAGTGATTTGTGTTATACTTTGGTTACTAAACTGTTCTTATCTCAACCTGTGGGAGTTGCATTCTTTTCTATTCTCCTTCCCATCCCTCCGGGAGTGGGGGGCAAGAAAGAGGGGGGAGTAATTGAGAGAGAGTCTGCGTGGTTAGAGAGGCTTAAACCACGACAACTGCTCAGTAACTTAACAAATAGCAAGCAAGTTTCACCACATTCTTCTTTGCTTGCTCATTAGTAGACTTGTAATCCCCATTCATGCATCTAGATAGTGAGATTCCAAATAAGCTGTTTACTGAATTTAGGTCTGATTATGATGCATGCTACATTCTCCACACTGAGTATGATAGGAAAATTTGGTTTGTCACAGTATAATACCAATGGAATATTGGGTTTTTTTCTGCCATTAAGCTGTGATATACAGTGATTTAATAAACTCTGTCATTTTTATATGCATTTAATTATATATAATTATATATTATTATATAATTAAATTATTAATATGCAATTTAACATGCATTTAATATTTAATATTTATTTCATTATATGGAATATAATTTCATATTTAATTTTCTAATATGAAATGCTAGATAAGAAACTAAAACATTTCATTTTCTACTTGGCTTCAAATGTGTCATACTACTCATAAAAACCTTGTAAGAATAATTCTCTGTCTTTACAGTGCTGAACTTCAGTAGTTGTTGAAGGAAAGCAAGTGGAAAAGTTGCATGGCTTTCCAGTTTTTGTTGTGACTGTAAACTAATTACTATATGCCTGGATACTGGTTTTAGTTACGTTATCTAAATCTGGAGTGATGCTGATGATCTTCAGGGAATTACTGCAGAGTTCCATCTCTGTAACACAGAACAGGAATTTTTTTGGACTTCCAATGGAAATGAAAAGTTAACAAAGTTCTTTCCCACAGAAGGAAAAAAAAAAAACCCAAACCTGCGTTACCAAATGCTTTACAGATTCAAGATACTGATTTAACACCAGCAGAACTCCAATAATCTTCATCCAAATGTATGCAAGCGAAAGTAAATGTAATGTAATTCTTAAACATATTTGCTCTGTCAGGCTGTCTCCTTTCTATGTTTTTAATCATTGCACTTGAACTATGAATGAAGATTTCCATTTTCTGCTAAGATAATGGAAACCAGTTCTGGTCAACATGAGTGAAACAGAAATTGTCTTTTCTTGATACGACTCAAAGATGCATATATAAAGCTGCTAAGTGAAATTTAAAATAAATCATCAAGAGAATTCCCAGCACAACTCGAGACCTGGAGGAAACTGACCACAATTAAGCTAGGATGCCAAAAGTTTTGAAGATAGAACTTTCCTAAGCAAGCAGAAGTTTTTTCTGATATAAATTCTGTAGTGAATTTAAACCGTAATATTTAAACCAGGATAGCTCTGGTGAGAAGAAACTTATTCTAGGAGGAAATTTAGATTGAGCTGAAAGCTATTGCACTGATCAAATTCTTCATGTAGTCAGCTCCAGCAAAGTTATTTTTAAACGCATGTAGGCACAATGTATAATTTCCAGAAGTGTTTGTTTAATCATATCAACAGGAGGTAAGTGCCTAGGCACTTTTCAAAATACCACTGGGAGCTTTATGAAACATTTCAAGTGATTTGAGCATGGATAGCTGTGTTTTATGATCATTAATGTTGGGTCTTTGTATTACAGGAGCTTTCGGCATTACTAATTCGACTTGACCGCATGTGAACAGTCATACTCTTATTGTTGTGCCCAGAGTATTTAAAATAGATTTATGCCACTGTCATTACGGGCATTTCAGTTTGCAACCTAATTTTATGCTCCCTCTGTCCACTGCTAGTCAGTGAAACCTATGTTGCTCATATTAAATACTTCAGTCGCTTAACCACCCTTGAGCACTGATCTGTCTATAACCCTTTTTTATAATAAGGATTTAATATAATTCTTGGGGGTTGTAACAGATACCTACATTTTGGCTTTGCTTCAGCTTAGTAAAACTGCTAACACATTTTTATCTTGATAGTACTTTTTAAAAAGGCAAGCAAAAAGTATCTTATCTGAATTGTCTTAAGTATTTTCCTTGCTATTGAATATTTCAGTAGAAAGAAGCTTTTGGTACAGGGATCTAAGACTATTTTGAAGATACTGGTCTCATTTTATGAGTAACTAAGTAAAGCAAGATGTCATGATCAAACATACGGAGCAGATTCTGACCCTTCTAACCAGTGAAAAGGTGAAGTAATTTCATTCCCGTTTCTCCAAATTTGCCCCGAAGTTGTGAGCTACTGCAGACTTGCAGATCTCTTACTGGGACCAGAGTCTTGCCCATCACTAGTACTGTGCAAACGAAAGGCTCCCAGGTAATCATTCAGATCTGGGGCACACTTTTCATGTGTTTATAGCTTGTGACAATTGCTTTAATTCATCTCTGTCTCTGAATGAGGTTTGGATGGCAGAATTGCTCTGCTAACCTGAAATTAAGTTAACTTGACAGCCGGAGAGTAGTATTGTTATTGGCTGAATACTATTAATTTTGATGTGACATATTTCTTGCTAATGTGAACATTTATATTATCTGTATTTTCAAAAAGCAGGAGAAAGGAAAAAAGATCTACCACAACAGTATCAATATTTCAAGGGCAGGCAATGAAGTAGGGAATGCTCTGACTTCTGTAGCATTGTTTTTATTGATTGCTCTAGGTCTAAAAAACATTTTTGCCTTTCTTTTCCATCCCTTTTCCTTCTGGGACTGCAAATGCATGTGAAGAGGAAAATCAACATGAAGAGGAAAAAATGTGAAAAAGCAAATGTAGTTCCATGAGGAATCCTGAAAGATTAGATGTGTTTGGTTGAAGTGAGTACTGTATAATACGAAGACCTCAACTGGAAAGCAGAGTTTAAAGTGGACTTAGGGACAGTAATAACTGATGAACCTTCACATAGGAATTACTGCCATTTGTAATAGATAAGATTTGTCCTGTCCTGGTTCTCATGTGCTGACAGAAACTAGGCTGGTGTCTGTGGGGTAACACTGGATGATACAAGGATGAAAATAACTGAGAACTTAAGCCCTACATCTACAGAGAAAAGGTGGTTTCATTAAAGACCAAAGCAAGATCTTTGCTGATGGTGCTCATGCAGGGACTGGAGCTGGTGATGCTGGAGAAGCTTGCTGGTGTTTAGCTCCATTGCACTGCTGGAGCACAGAGTCCTTTGTATGTGCCCTGGCAGCATGGTTTGTGATCCTGCTCACCTTTCCCCAGAAAACCTGAGGGCATTCTCCACTGACAAACTCTTCTATTGACTTGGGCAACAGATTTGTTCTCTGCTCTTTTCTACTGTAAATGAGAGTGGGAGATGACCCGTGAAACACAGAAGATGAAGCTGTTTGTGTGTCACAGCAAGGAAAATGATAACAGCATTAGTGTTTTGGGCTCGAAAGTTAAATAAAGCAGCTGAGTGAAGTTATAAGTCTTGCTCTCTAGCCTGTGATACTGTCTTTAAATAGGAGGGAAAGGAAACTTTAATACTAAGAGAAGGCAAATCCATTGGGAAAAAAAATAATTGTTGTGCTAGGAAATATTACTATAAGTACCATGTGTGTGGTGTTCGTTCACCAATGGAAGTGGTGAGTCAGTTCTAATGGCTGGGTAGAGGTTTTCTATAGGACTAGATGCATTGAGTGTTACATGCCTGATTTTCAGTGAGTTGCTGCACCTGCCTCCACATCAACTAGACCTGACTTCACAGCTTCTGATCAACTCTTCTTTAAATCAGGCAATAATAAATTAGGATACTTTAATTAAAGTCAACTTTAATAAAGTTTATAAAATTAATAAAATAATGAACAGGCAAAATGAAGAAGCAAGGTACAACAGCTCTTCTCAAGTTTATTTTATCTGTTTATAAAATTCCTGATTTCTGGATTGATAACAGATTTCATAGTGGTATTAGAAAACAGATGAATGAGCTTTCTCTATCCAGTACGTTTTAATTTTGCAAGTAACACTAAATCAAATTTAGGCTGACATTAGGGACACAACTTCTTTGAAATAAGCCAGGGAAAAAGAGCTAACATGATACAGCCAATCTCATGACATACATAGTTTTGGTCTGGTTTTGCAAAACTGAAGAATAATTTGGTCCTGCAGGTGATTTTGGACAGAGATTTCAGTGATGTTTCAGCATGTTATGTCCACCTTCAGGTTTTGATATTTGTAATTATTTTTTTCACAGTATGAGAAGGACACAGTTGTTGCAACTTAACCCCATCTAACCCCAGTACACCTTTTGCACCAGTTTGGCACAATGGGAAATGCTGAACTTCAACTTCCAATCTCCTAGGAACAGCATGGAAGCTTTCTGTGCAGTAGGAATGAAAAGTATTTTCAGGGCTATGTGAAATCAAAACACTTCATGTCGTGCTGGTAGAGAGGATTGTTATTTTATGAAGGGAAAACCCATATCTCAGCAGAATTAAAATTAATCTCTGACACCGGAAAACACACAGTGAAGTTTTGCATTGAACTTTGCTTCCAGGCCAAGTGAATTTCTAATAAAAATCAGTAGATGAAAAAGCTGTAGGACAAAAGCCCTTCAGGTGGGAGTCTCCACACATCAGAATAATCATCAGGCATATCTAGAAAATCTCAGAGAACACTCCAAGCCTCTGCAGTTGGTCAGTTCTCAAATGATGCAGATCTTTGCCTCAGCTGCTTCTGTTCAGCCCCTGCCTTAAGCTAAGGATCTTTAAATACTTAATCAAATTTCATTCTAAAAATAAGATTGATTTCTATAGGTCGTTTATGAGGTCATAGGCTATTTATAAGAAAGCAAAAAGACTGAAGTTTATGTTAATGACCTGAAGTAGTTCTGCCACAAATTTATTTAAAATGCCTAGAAGTGCCATCTCTTCATTGTTATTTTTGCATGCAAATATTTAGAAAGTGCTTCATGTACTGCATTAGTGGACCAAGAGAAAACACAAATAGGTTCTTATGGAAGACGAAATGCTGAATACATGCAAAGCAAACCAATCTACACTTTGGCGGGAATAGGGTTTGGGAGCTTTGACTACACTTACAACAGCAGTGCTCTAGTGCCTGGGATGTGGAACTGTGCTTATACTTGCTGACCCTCAGTGCTTCTGGAAGTTAATCTGTAAGTTAATGTATTTGTAAATCTAATAATCGATGTCAGTGCCATCTGTTACCATTGCATCTGTGTGTCTAAAACTCTACTCTGATAGAGAGAGGGTTGGTAAGGGTGAGGCCTTGTAGCTGGTACTCCACTGATAGACGCTTTGGGGTCTTCAGAACCTAAGGCAGATCATGCACATTAGATGACAGCACTTGTGACGCCTGTCTTGTCAAAGGTTATTTTGCATTGTGAAAGCCTCCTGAGGATTATAATTTGTGCTCTGTTTTTTTTATTTTTTTCCAGTGACAATTTATCTTTGTTTTCATTAAATAATATGATTCTGGGAATATTATTTTTTAAGAGACTGTAGGTTAATTATTGTAAATTTCAAAAAGGAAACATTATCCCAATTGTTATATTAGTGTTGCTTATTAATTGCAGAGAGATAATTACCAAAGTTTGAGGCAATTTATCTTCTGTTTGAAATAGATTTTCACTTGATTAAGTGGTATTTGTCACTCAGACCCACGTTTGCTCATGCAAAGAACTTCATTATCATGCAAAGTACAAAATGCTTCTCTGAAGTTGACCATAAGTATATAGGCAACAGGTTAACTAAATTCTGCATAGAGGAATACTGCCATTTGGGAATAATCTGTCCTTGCTTCTATCAAAGGCTAAGTTCCTTTGAGTGAGTAGTATTTCTACCACAGCAACAATAAAGAATGCTTTATATATGTAACAACTAAAGTAAAATGTAGTTTTATTTTGGAAAATATAAATAGGTTCTATTTTGTAAAATACATATATTTTAGAAAACTATAGGTTCTATTGAACAATATATGCACATATGATAATCATGCTTATGATAATACATAAAAACTACAACGGTAAAAGACAATATCAGTGATGTTGCTCTTAGGCAGCATTAATATTTTTGTGTATAAGTAATGTAATGGTTACAGACATTTTAACCCTTCAATCTATAAACTGAGAATCTCAGTACTAGATACATTAAATATATATTAATAGGTTACTCTGGATTTTATATCTGTTACTGTGGCATGCAAAATACAAAGGATCTGTGGACATTATGAATGTTTGTGCTAAAATGTGTTTTCAAATCATCTGTAAAATAGCTTTTTGGATTATTTGGGTCATAAATTCCAATTTAATTACTCTGGAAATGGAAGCGGTAGTGATGCACTTAGGTGGCTACAGGAGGGCTGGATGGATACCTGGATAGCTGTTGTGTGCAGCACATATAAGATTCTTTTGTCAGCTCATGATTTCTTGATGAGGATTATAGAGGGTATTTTCACCTTAATATTTTCTAGCAAGGTGAAAATACATCCACGTTTTCCTCAAAGATGAAGTGTTCAGTGCATCCAGTGCAGTGCAAATTAATGTTCCCTGTTTCTTTTCGTGAAAGAATCAGCCTGACAGAAAAATCCTTCTTCTTGTGTTCAGTCACTTTTCATCTTGGAATGCAAAGAGCATTATTTATAGCCCCCCTTTTGGAAATTCACGAATGCTTAATTTATTTTTCAGCTTAATTTTTTTCATTGCAGTAACAGAAATAGCTAGGACGCTCAATGTTCATCATGTCCTGCTGCCTGCCTCCCCTCCTTCTCCCAGGAGCCATAACGAATGATGTCATTAACTCCTATTGAGCAAATCCACAACAGGCTTCTCTTCGTTGATCGCCTTTATGAGAAAGTGCTGTGGCTCTTCTCTGTTCAGGTAGTGGAGATATGGTGTAGACTTAGGCAGACTAGAGAAGAAATGGAAAAGGAAAAATTAACATAGAGGTAGAAAGCTATTTATAAGGATTCTGGTGTAACTGTATCTCTCTATTGGCAGAGAGCAGTGTTTCTGACAAGAACAAGAGGGAATTACTTGTGCAGCTGAACATGGGCATATTAGACCAGCCTTTGCATTTGCTGCTATGTTGCTTCTGTAGTCAAAGTTAATAATGGCACTTAGCAGTCCCACAAGCACTGAGTACACATGAACTTATTAAAACATCCCTCATTTGTGGAAGGAAGGTAAATATTTATTGTCTCATTTCATAGTTAAGGCAACATAAGATTAGACAACATGATGATAAATGATGACCAAAACCTGCTGTAGTGCCTGACTAAAAGTAAGGCCAAGGAAAGGGACTGGCAAAGCTCCTACTGGGTCTGAAGAGTGAAGGGTCATATCTCTGTAAAGAACTTATTCTCCTAATCAGGTATTGTTTAGAGTCCTTTTTACATCTGTCACAAACAAAATATGTGTAATATAATAACCTTTTTTATTATTACTTAAAATTACAGGCTTCTGAAACCCAATTTTTTACTTTTTCTTCTTTCTGTTTTGTAAAGAATTTTAAATCTTGGATCCTCAGCAGATGTGACTGCACATAATATAGTTTGAAACAATCCTTAGATGAGAAATTTTTATCCTCCATCGGAGCGGTGGGGGCCTGGGCACAATAGAAGGTTGTTTGTATTTTATGTGAGAACAAACATGATGCACCCACTGGGGGAGCAGCCATGAGATTGCTTGAAGGGAGCTCTCAGGTTGCAGGATTTTCCTCTCTGAGATTGCAATATTGTTATTGCTAATAAACCCTCCTTGCAAATGTACTCTGAAAGAAGGACGGAGTTTCATTCATCAGTGCTTACTGCTTAAGGCAGCGCCGCTTTTTCCTAGTGCCCCTACAGACGCTTTGTGCTTTCCTGGGGATAGCATACTGAGCAGAAATTACTTCCAATCTTCTGTAGGACTGAGATGCGGGAATGGGTTTGGCTGCATTCACACTGCCAGCTCATAGAAAATAACAAAGCAAGCAGCCGAGCTGGGGAAAACAAATAGGATATTATATAGTTTATTCATATGTGCTGTCTTCCACCCCATTTGTCACCATTTCATCCCACCTGCTGCTGAAAAAGATACTGTTGCTGAGAGATGCCTTCAAGGCGTTGTTGGCATGCTCATACTACAAGTGAATATCAATATCTGCTTTGAATAGCCTAAATGTATTTTAAACGAGACATTTCCAAATTATTGCAGTGTAGCTGTGTATGGCGCTCTGTGAAACACCAATTAAGAATCTGTTGGCATTTTCAATATGATCCATTGTGTAAATTTATTCTGAGTAGAAATTTGGCATGTAATGACTGAGACTAGGAATTCAGTTTTCCCCTTCCCTCCTTTTTCACTTTTTCTCTTCTTCTTTTGTCTTAGAAAAAAGTATTTGATGCTATAACTGCTAAATAATTCAGATTAAAAAATTCCTCCCCATGAGGACAGAGTAAGGCAAAGGAATGTCTACTTCAAGGGTGCGCAAAGGCTCTTTAATGCCTCTTTGACAGCCTTTTGAGACAGAATGGAAGTATTTGAGTATAAAATGTTTCTTATGAAATAGACACACAGCACTGAGAAATGGAAACATCTGCAGCTAAAGCAGAGCAACAGAGGTGATGTATAGTTTCTTCTGTAATTATCAGACTCACACATTTCATGATAGACTGCAATGGAAGATGTAACCTGGTTAAATGTAGTTTAAATTTGATCATCAGTCCTGCAAAGCATGGTGTTATCCTCTGTAGCAGCTACTGAGTGTGGTGCCAAGCTGTACAGCAGACGTTTCGTGGCGTGCTTCCCTTAATGGAACTTATTGCTGTGTTTTCATCTGAGGTCTGTAAAAAGCCTAGCTTGTGATCTGTTGTAAAAAGTTAAAGAAAAGTGTTTGCTGACCTCACGGTAAGGTGAGAACTTTTGCTTGCAGGTGCTCTTGTGAGGTTGTCTGGCTGGAGGGCAGATCAAATGCTGATACCAACCTTTTTTTGACACTTAAAAAGACTACGATTTGGCCTCCAATTTGCTTTTTTCATTCTTTCTAATACTGAGCATCTCATGTAATGAAGTTTTTTCTACCTTCTAACTTGTACTTTGCCAACTTCATTAGTCACCTTCACTGGTAATTTGCAAATTGCAGTCCACCAGTTATCACAAGGTGTTGCTTCTCAATTTGTCCAGGTTCTCGTCGCCAGTGAGTACCTATAAAGCAGATGCAAACAATGAGCAGAGCTGGCACATTGCTTCATAATGGCAGATGACATCTGTAATGCTGGCAGAGGAAGACTGGCGCTAAAGAGCTTTGCTGAGCTACGGGAAAGCATCCACAGGAGGCAAATTTTGAGATATCACCTCTCAAATTCTGTCAGGATGCCACAAGGAAAGAGGAAATCCTGAACAGCGTTGGCCTGCAGCAAGGTAGGGTAAACATATTTAAAATAAATGAATACTTTACTCCCACAACAGCAAAATGGAAAGGTGTTAGAGTCAGAGAGAGGGAGTGCAGGTGCAAACGGAGTTTGTATACTAGAATGTTTTAACGGCCTACAGTACATATGCAGTAAATGTTTTATCTATGTTATTATAGTAGCACTGCTAAGCTTATTATGCACCTCGGAACCATGTCTGGCTCTGGAATCTGCAGTGTAGAGTCTCTGATTTCACCCATATTCAAAATTAATTCAATTGCATACCGACATTCATGCTCTTAGGGATGGTGGTTTTTGTGGTTGTGAGATTAATTCTGTAAAAGAGAACAGAATTTGCATGAAATGAGAAACTTATGCTGAAAAATACAATCCCCCTTCCTTTACATGCCTAATTCTTTTTTTGTTTGCTTGCAATTATGTGTGTATTGTAGCCAGTAAATACCATAATCAGTGGAGGGCTAGGGCTTATGGTGTCTGGTTTCAGCACTTCTCTTATGATTTAAATGGTAGTTGGCATTTCTTATCGAAATTATAATGGCTGTGGAGGGGTGTCATTTGGCTTTTTGCAGGTATTCTTTAAGATACCTGAAATACCTCCTACTTGTTATAACTCCTTACACGCAGTCTTTACGCGTGTACTCTTTTGGCGACTTGAGATATGCAAACAATGTAGCAGCAGTTTCTGTTCCTGGGCACTTTGGATTTCTGCTTCTGTGATTTATGCTTGTTGACTTCCAATGCTTGCCTCACCAAAAAGCTACATCATAAAGCTATTAATGTCAGGCAGCTCTTCTTTTATATGGCTCTCCAATCGCATAAAGGAATGCAGAGTGCTGCAAAAGCAAAGTGCAGAAAAGAAATCATTCTGCTCTCACTGGTGTGAACATGACTGGGTGATCCTAAGAAACAGACTCTCCAGAACTGGTAGTGAGTGACCACGTTGTCCTGATTTCATCTGGGATAGAGTTAACTTTCTTCCTGGCAGCTGGCGCAGTGCTGTGTTTTGGCTTTAGTTTGAGAACAGTGCTGATAATGCACCAGCGTTTTAGTTGTTGCTGAGCAGCACCTACCCTGAGCAAGGACTTCTCAGTCTCTCATGCTCTGCCAGCGAGGAGGGGCACAAGAAGCCAGGAGGGAGCAGAGACAGGACACCTGACCCAAACTAGCTGAAGGGGTATTCCATACCACAGCATGTCATGCCTGCGGGGATTTATCTGGAATTGGCTGATTGCTGCTTGGGTGAGGCTGGGTACTGGTCAGCAGGTGGTGAGCAATTGCATTGTCCATCACTGTTTACTGGTTTTTTTTTCTTTCCCCCTTTCGTTTTATATTTTCTTCACTTGTTATTTCCCTTATCATTATCAGTAGTGTAGTATATTGTACTTTAGTTATTAAACTGTTCTTATGCAAACCTGTGGGGTTTACATTCTTTTGATTCTCCTCCTCATCCCGCCCTGGGGAAAGGAAAATGGGGTGCGAGCCAGCGGCTGTGTGGTATTTAGTTACTGGCTGGGTTTAAACCACAGCACTCATACATACTGTCTGGATGGTCATTAGCCTGGTCTCAAATTGGCTTTGTGAATTATAAAACAATTCCTCTGTGTTTTTCTTTCTGACATCCCTTATATCATGTTTATTATGTGAGGTTAATGGATCAAAATTGCCTGCCTGCCATGGCATCCAGTTTAACTTTTACTCCCTCGAAGTAATTTCATAGGGTCTTAAAAAATCATTTTAATGAGAGGGAGCTATCAATCTCTTGGCTATTTTTATCTGAGATCTGCCATGCTGTAAGCTGGCATGGCACCATATGCATATTGTCCACTTGGGCACTATTTTCATCTCATGTTTCCAGGAGGATGAAGGTAGATGTGTCATTCGAACAGGGCAGGTACTATGATGATACAGCTTATAGCTGAGTTGCTTCAGGGATTGAACTGGTCTCAGGGGCATAATTCTTTCTGTAGCTCTCTTACTCTGTGTTTCCTCTATTGCAAACAGCAAACTCCTTATAACTTAACTTAGTAATTTCTCTGTGGGGGAAATGTACAACGGCAGATAGTCACAGAGGAATAAATTAAATTCTCAGATTTTGCCAAGAAGACAATGAGGTTTTAATGCTGTTTGCTGTTATTATTTTTATAATATAGATTTTGGATTGAATAAAGGACAATTGTGAAGGAAGGCATTTTTTTCATTTAGTGTAAGGACGCATAAACTTTCTCCCGCTCTAAGGATGTGGTAAACATCTAGAAGAATATGAAAGTTGTTTCGTGCACCCAAAAGGACAAAGGAAAACGCAATTGGAGACAAAGGCAACAGAGCATTTACCTAGAGAAGTCTTTGTGTATGCACAAGTTTCAATGACTTCAAAGTAGAAAAAGAATTTATTGGTGTCCTTAATTCAGTGTAACCTTCTGCCTCTGACCTTGGCAATATTCTGAAGTCCAAAATTTCACATCCTTAGAAAACTCATCCAGTGTATTTGTCACAAATATATTTTTAGCCATGTTTTGCTTTACTTTTCTTCCTTTCTTCCCCTCCCTGCCTGGTCACTGAAAGAAAGTTTTAGTTCTTTACAAGTATTTGTTTGGGGCAATGTTAAATGTGCAGTATATGAGTGCAGAGGGTGCAATTAGGAATATTGGAATGGAAGAACAAATCAATTTCGGATTCGTCTCACTGTGAGGGCTATTAGAAAATGAGTGAGTCTCAACTGTTGTGCTCCTCTCTTGACTGCGCACACTGCTGGATCCAGAGGTGCTAAATCATGTCTTTGTGCCTTGGGAAGGCAGGGTTGAGGAACAGCGTGGCAGAAAGATGGACCAAATAGTCTCATAGATCTCTAATTTCTGTCTCTTGGAGGAGGCAGCTATTAGCCTCCCACTGTAAAATCTTGTCATCATCACTTCTCAGCTGACTGTTCTGATGTTGGTGTGGGGGTCCTACAAGGTGGTGTTAGTCTTACTGAATCCTGAGAGTGGTGAGCAACCCACAGATCTCTGTGGAGACGTACTAAATTTAAAAGTCACTGACTTCCATCTGGGAAAAAACTCAGCATAGTTATGTAGGATCAAATACAAGACATCACTGGAAATGACAGCAGGAAAGCAGAGTGTCTGACCTCTCATGCTTTGATATTCATTATGGGCTGACTGTGGGTCTACTTTAATTTCTCACTGTTAGTAATTTTGGCCTTTGTAGGAAAGTATGGCTTAGGATCAAATGGCATTTGTTGTCTCTAAAAGTGGCAGAGGCTTAACACAGCGCAGTGATTGCACTACAGTGACTTCTACATTGAAATTTCGCCCATTCAGCTCCTATGCAAGCAAGGGCATTTCCTGCCTCCTCCAGGTGTGTTGCACCTGCTTACCAGCTGCTTTAATGAGTGAAAACAGGGGAGGAAATACTCCTACCTATTTACATATCACCCAGAATGCCCATATCAATATTCTCCAGGGAAAAAACACATCTGATTTCTGCTTAAGGGTCTCTTCTGTCTATTAATGGAAAGTCAGTGGCTTTACCTGCCATAAAGCTGACAGTATCAGCATGAGTTTCTGCCCACCAGCACTGTGTCCCTGAGCAGAGCCAGGACAGTGCGTGTGGGGATGAATTCTGATCTGTGTGTTTATCTAATGTTCTTCCTTAACAAAGGTGTGACCTGTGGTGGTCACTAAGTGATGTGTATACACTTCTTCCAGCAACACTACCCAACCCATCATCCATTTAAAATAAATTATAGGAAATCAATTGGGAGGTTGCAACATGCAACAGCCAACAGAAGCAGGTTCCAGCTGGTGATTCTGAGAGTGAGCAACAGCTTGGCTTTCTATTAGCCCTTCTAGCCAGCAGGTCAGATGCTAGCATCCACATTGCTTTCTTTTTCATCAACTTCTGTTAAGTACTCTCAGGTTTAGAAAGATACTGGGGAGAAGCTATTTGTATGAGTAATCTAGAAGCAGAAGTTTGCAGTTCTCATGCCTGGAAGATGATGCCAGGAATGCCCCAAAGCAAGCTTATTAACTTTTGGTGTTACTGATGGATCCTCAGTGGCTTCTATTTTATAAGAAGCTGATAATTTCCAAGTTGGAAGACTTGATTCTGTGGATATTTGAAGGAACTGGCAAATGAAGTTGCTAAGCCACTGTCCATCATATTTGAAAAATCATGGCAGTCAGGTGAAGTTCCCCATGACTGGAAAAAGGGAAATATAACCCCCATTTTCAAGAAGGGGAAAATGGATGAGCCGGGGAACTACAGACCAGTCAGCCTCACCTCTGTGCCTGGCAAAATCTTGGAGCGGATTCTCCTGGAAGGCATGCTGAGGCACATGAAAAACAACAAGGTGGTTGGTGACAGCCAGCATGGCTTCACTAAGGGGAAATCCTCCCTGACCAATCTGGGGGCCTCCTATGATGGGGCTACGGAACTGATGGAGAGGGCTAGAGCAGTTGATGTCATCTACCTGGACTTGTGCAAAGCGTTTGACACTATCCCACACAACATCCTTGTCTCTAAGTTGGAGAGACATGAATTTGATAGGTGGACCACTTGGTGGATAAAGAACTGGCTGGATGGCCGCACGCAAAGAGTTGTACTCAATGGCTCAAAGTCCAGCTGGAGACGAGTAACGAGTGGTGTCCCTCAGGGATGGGTGTTGGGGCTGGTCTTATTCAACATCTTTGTCAGTGACATGGACAGTGGGATCGAGCGCACCCTCAGCAAGTTTACCGATGACACCAAACTGTGTGGTTCGGTTAATACGTTGGAGGGAAGGAACTCCATCCAGAGGGACCTTGACACGCTTGTGAGGTGGGCTGATGCCAACCTGATGAAGTTTAACCATGCCAAGTGCAAGGTCCTCCACCTTGGTTGGAGCAATCCCAGGCACAGCTACAGGTTGGGCAGAGAAGAGATTCAGAGCAGTCCTGCAGAGAAGGACTTGGGGGTTTTGGTTGATGAAAAAATGAACATGAGCCGGCAGTGTGCCCTCGCAGCCCAGAAAGCCAACCGTATCCTGGTCTGCATCAAGAGGAGTGTGACCAGCAGGTCGAGGGAGGTGATCCTGCCCCTCTACTCTGCTCTTCTGAGACCTCACTTGGAGTATTGTGTGCAGTTCTGCTGTCCTCAACATCAAAAGGACATGGAACTGTTGGAAGAAGTCCAGAGGAGGGCCACGAGGATGATCAGGGGACTGGAGCAGCTCCCGTGTGAAGAGAGGCTGAGAAAGTTGGGGCTGTTGAGCCTGGAGAAGAGAAGGCTGTGTGGAGACCTCATAGCATCCTTCCAGTATCTGAAGAGGGCCTATAGGGATGCTGGGGAGGGACTCTTCATGAGGGACTGTAGTGAGAGGACAAGGGGTAAAGGGTTCAAACTTAAACAGGGGAAGTTTAGACTGGATATGAGGAAGAAATTCTTTCCTGTAAGGGTGGTGAGGCACTGGAATGGGTTGCCCAGGAAAGTTGTGAATGCTCCATCGCTTGGGGTGTTCAAGGCTGGATTGGACAGAGCCTTGGGTGACATGGTTTAGTGTGAGGTGTCCCTGGGCATGGCAGGGGTGTTGGAACTTGATGATCTTAAGGTCCTTTCCAACCCTAACTATTCTATGATTCTACATTTAAGTGTGGCTGTTGTAGTTTTGTCGCAATCCAGTGCTTTTGTTTTTTCTTGGATTCTTCATCCTTTCCTTTTTTCAATTTATATTTTAAAATTTGTTATGAACATCCTTCTGTGCCTTTAGTTTATAAAGGCAGCATATATCACCCCTCCACCATTTCCTAGATAGAGTTCACTGCATGAGTATTTTAGAGATGAACAGAGAAATCCTCACTACTGTGTCCTATGAAGATGAAGAACGAAGATGAAGCAGCTGTTCAGTTTTGCAGTGCTGTGCTCAGCACACACTTTAAGTGCAGTTAGTCCATAGAGAAGAGTAAACTGTTGCTTCACCATAATTCCATTATTCATTGTGCTGAATGCCTCATTACAAAAGGATGCCTAAAATCCCTGGGAAAGTTATGGCATTATCAACTAAAGGAACTGTAACAATAATAGCTTTCCTTACACTTATGTAATGGTTGTAATTTGAAAATGCTTTGTAGACTTTGGTTACTCTTCACATGACATCTGGAATTTAGATAATTGTTATTGGATCTACAAAGCAGCAGAGGATGAAAAGGGCAAATATTGAACTTTACTTAGTTCTGAATATTATATGCACATTCTGTTACCTGATGTGGGTTTGGGTGAGACACAGCCTGAGGGTAGTGAACCTGTCAGTCATTGCTGTGGGGCCAAATACCACCACGGTGGGAGGAAGAAGGTGCAGAGCTGTCACCAGCTGTGAAGAAGCTGTTCAGGAGATGATAGAGGTAGAGCTGGGATCTGCCCAGCTGACCAGAAAGGTGTGGAAGTTTTGAAACAATAAACAATAAGAAGACAGAAAAGGAGAGGGATAAGGCAAAGATTTCCTGAATAACTATAGCAATATGAATGGGCAGGGGTGCTTTTAGACCATGGAAGTGTACGCTATCAGAGCCACCAGCATGGCAGAAGCAAGTGCTGGTGGGAGGAGGTGGGTAACTGTCCAGCACTGCCTGGGGTGGCTGCAGTTCAGCCAGCCTGAATCTGTGGAAATCCATAATTCAAAACACTGTGGTTTTAGTACTGATCAGTGAAGGTAAAGAAAAAAACACTTGGATTTGTGCAGTCCTGATGTGTTTCTGTTTCAGAAGTGCTCCCATTAAAGACATGCCTGCCATTTTTGTACTCTTTCCAGTCCCAGTGCCTCTCAGAACAGTGCTGAATAATTTAGCTCCTGATATCCTGTCAAACTGTCAGAGATCTCAAATTATTTGAGATATTAAGTAACGAAGATAAAGGCAGTGCTTAGGTTAAACCATTCTCTTGAATGCCAAAATTAAGCATGTGCTTCCAGTGACTTCCTAAATTGTTCTGCTAAAGTCCAGCGCTGCGAGGTAGGTCCTTTATTATGCACTAAAAGAGATGATCAAGTGCACTGATCATGTTCTGATGCAGGCAGCAAAAGATATAGTGGATACTGAGCAACCCTGAATGCAGATGTGCAAGAAATTTCCATTCTTATGATCCGTAAATGCTCTGGCTAATACTCTGTCAGAAAATGCTGAAAGAAAAGGGAAGTAGAAGTACTATGTAGAAATGTAGATGTACTGTATAATGCCATGAAGTATAGCATATGGTCAAATGAAGAGGCATTTCTATATTTATAACTTAATTATTAATCAGTTGTAATTTCCTTGCAAGGAAATGGCTCTTACAAAAAGAAGTGCAGTGGTTGCTTGCGGAGAGGAAGCAGTGCAGTAGGAGGCATACAACTATCCTGTATGCTTCTGTGACTTGAGTTTCTTTGGAAACCAGAAGCTTATGCTATTCCCAAGTATCTTGTGGGCAGGTCAGCCAGTGTTTTCAGGAAGTTGTCTTATTTGTTAACAGAGTTAAACCATGCACAGAAGGTTCAGTGCATGTGAGAATCAGTCTGTGGGAGGACAGGGAGAATGAGTTGGCTTCAGCCTGAGCTGCCAAAACAAGACACTGCTTACAGGAGATCAGAGATACAGCTGGACAGGATTTCCAGGTCTCCACTTGCTCTGCTTCCGCAGTGCTTTCCAAGCTTTTCTGGGTTTGTGGGGACTGATCACACTTTTGCTTTGGGATTGGAGAGGATTCAGTGCTACCCATGCTGTGATCATGCTCACAGAAGGTGCATATTTGCAGTTTTCTCGTTCAATATTTACATGACTATTAATGATGAGGCCACAGAAGTGATGGCTCATAAATTACCATAGCTTGGCATATGAATTATCTACCCTTGGGTGGAGAAATTCAGACTGCTAAAAGCTTTTTTTCTACATTCTTTACTTCTGAAAAGAATAATTTGCTTTGGATTCACTTAAGAACGAGCCTGAAAAAAAACCAAACCTCTTGGTTGGAACCTTTAAAGGAAAAGAAATGTGTTAATTTATAAGCCCTGTACATACAATAACAGCTTCTTTAAAATAATATTTTATATGTTGATTCAAGGATCTGTTTGGTGTGTTATTCCATTAGTTTTAAAACTCAATGCCTTTCCCCTGAGGAACTCATAACTGAAAACAGGTAATTTGTAATATGTGTAGTTTAGGTAATGTCAACAGCTCACAGGGATGACTGTCTTACCAGCAGATCTGTGCTGTGCAGCTTGCAAGCTCCATCCCAGAGGAGTTTCCTGAGCCATGAGTGGAGGGGCAGTGCCTTCGGCCTCAGGCATGCTCCAAGGAAGGTGGCTCTTCTGCCTCTAATCCTCAGTTTGGCCATATGACTGCAGCTTGCCTTACTCCCCTAGAATCTCCTCCATGTACTGCATGGAGCATCACTGGAGTTAGAGTTGTCCTGCCCTCTTACCCATCTCCTGGCCTAGGTTTTGCCTGATACTGGCAGGTGGTTGCTGCTTGAGCATCCCAAATTGAAGTGCAAGCTCTAGAGCACAAGGATAGAGAACAACATGATTCTTGTCTTCCTTTTTCTGTTTTCGCCCCTTTGCCCCTTCACCCCTTTCCCCCTTTCCCTCTTAGAAAAGTAACGCTGTTGTGTAGTTTGACAACATTTTTTCAAACAGACTATTTTTGAGAGGTTATGTGCAAAATAGAGGTCTTGCCTACTTTTAATGAGATTCCTAACTATAGTTACACACATGGCTTGGAGCATGTGAACAGGTTTTTTTGCTTAGGTTAGTGACAGATACATGAGTTTTATGCCAGATTGTATTGCCTTTAGAAGTTGTAGAGCGCAGTGCAATGTACTCATTTTTCTCTGTGAAGGAACTGCATCCCATTTACCTTTTCATCTTGTTATTGAAATCCCAGGGTAATTTTATTTCTGTTTATAGAGGGCTTTGATGTAACCTGACTGTGCACGGAGACCTCACTTGGAGTACTGTGTACAGTTCTGGTGTCCTCAACATCAAAAGGACATGGAACTGTTGGAACAAGTCCAAAGGAGGGCCACGAGGATGATCAGGGGACTGGAGCAGCTCCCGTGTGAAGATAGGCTGAGAAAGTTGGGGCTGTTGAGCCTGGAGAAGAGAAGGCTGTGTGGAGACCTCATAGCATCCTTCCAGTATCTGAAGGGGGCCTATAGGGATGCTGGGGAGGGACTCTTCATGAGGGACTGTAGTGAGAGGACAAGGGGTAAAGGGTTCAAACTTAAACAGGGGAAGTTTAGATTGGATATGAGGAAGAAATTCTTTACTGTAAGGGGGGTGAGGCACTGGAATGGGTTGCCCAGGGAAGCTGTGAATGCTCCATCGCTGGCGGTGTTCAAGGTTGGGTTAGACAGAGCCTTGGGTGACATGGTTTAGTGTGAGGTGTCCCTGCCCCTGGCAAAGGGGTTGGAACTAGATGATCTTAAGGTCCTTTCCAACCCTAACGATTCTATGATTTTATTTCTCCCTATGCACTAATCTAAGTAAGAATAGAAAAAACCTAATACTCCTTTTCAAAGAAGCAAACAAAAAAAATTGGTTTTCATTTGGTTTTGTTTGCTTGGGTTATATGTTTTAGAAAATTATTTCCAGAGCCATTGATGCCCAATATCAGGTTTGGTGATATAGTGGAGGACTGAAGAATAATAACAATACAATAACATCATTTCAAATGTGCCCAAATGTCTGCAAAGTCGGATGGAACTTTCTCTCATGAATGCCCAAATCATTTTAAAAAGGACAGGGTACGTAACTATTGCAGCAGTTCTTAATTTTTTATGTATGTTCTTCACATTGGGAATATTTCATTTTGAATTCAAAAGGCAAACCCCATTTTCATTTACCAGTGCAGTAGTTGCATGTGTAGCTATAAATTCAGTTTGACCCAGTGTATGAGCTTCAAAACTGTTGGACCTCTCTATTTAAACTATGCTGAGTGATTTTCACAGATCACTGGGGCAGCTTCTGCTCTGGTGCTGTGTCAAAGCATATTTTTGAGGAAAAATTAAAAAATCCTCAGCAGTGCATTACATGAACTTGTAATTTGAAAGGCTAAAGCCTTATACCAGGATGTCCTATAATCCTGTCTTAATGCATTTCCCTGAATAAATACCCTTTCAGAAGGCTTGCTGCTGTTCTGGTTTATAGTGCTCTACAACTGCAAAAGTGTCATCAATAAAGTGTCATAAGTAATTCCTGAGGAGGGAAAAGGATTTATGTGTGAGGTGTCAAACATCTTGAGCAATTTCCATAGTGAAGAGGGGGAAAGATTTTATGAAGTTAAATTCTAAGATGTTACTGATAAATAACTCCCTTATTTTACTAGTTGGCTTCCAGTTAGTCATTTGGAAATTTCTGTATAATGAGAAATACACTTCTGTGACATAGCTATATATGTGTAGATTTAGATACAGATTATGTCACTGCATGACTGTCCCTCTGCCCTGTGCAGTGGTAAGGGAAGGAACTGTATACACTCACCATATGTATGCTGAGAAGTGAGGAATATTCCAACACATGTATGTGCTCTTGCTGTGTTTTGGGACTAGAAAACCAGAACAACTTCAAGAATGTTCTTCATAAGCCCTGAGGTTTTTGAGGGAATCCCTTGTTTCTCTGTAATTAGCCAAGATCTGAATGAGGTGAATGGCCTTCAAGCCCAACCTTGGCTAAAGGCAAAACAGTAGCCTTGAAAACCATGCAAGACATCCTTCAAATGGACTTTTAAAGTCTGCCAGTGTTGAAGGGTAAATAGCATTCAGTGTCTGTTAGAGATGTGGGTTGGCAACCTATTACATCGTAATGAGTCCCTAATTCCACCCTGTGGCTAGCAGCAAATTTTACTTAACAGCACTGAAGTGCCATACATCAATAATGAATAGCTTTTTTGAAAACTTATTTCTGTCAATATAGAAGGACTGGATTATATAAATAATATGTAGTATTTATAAATGGTTGCTAATTGCAGTATTATTGTCAGGGATAATGAGACTTTAAAAATATAATGACTTCCCTAGAAGCCACACATGCGGCTAGCTTAGAAATATTCCTGTGTTTTACTGGAGCCAATAATTTAGTGCATGCAAACCACAAACCTAAAAAAAGATAACAAACAGTCTGCTCCTCTTTCATGCTTAAACAAGGAAAAGTCATCATCTCTTCTTTAACAGCCGCACTGGTGTCTTAGAGTATTGGAATGCTCTAGGTGTTTTTCCTTGGATAGACGACTACCATCCTGATTGCTCTTTTCTCAGGATGGGATGAGTTGCAACAGCTTCAGGTACTTCATGTTATGAGTGAAGTCCATCACAAAGACAAGAAAGGGCTTCATGCCACATTCCCTGATTAGCACCTATTTCAGCAAAACTCCCACTAAAATCAATAAGCATTTTGCAAGAGTTATGAGGGAAGTAGCATCAGGTAAGGCTTATTACCAGCAAAAGAGAGCCCTTATCTTATCAGTCTATCATTTTAATCTTACCAAAATATTACGTTGGGATTCCTAGAGCACTACCTATTGTTTTATACCTACCCATAAATGTGTGGAGCATTTACCAGCTTGATGCAACACGTGTCATTTGGTGTACAACCTGTTTGTGTGTCTGTGACAGCCAGGGACCCTGTCCTGTGTCGCAGCAGTCACACATGATAGAAACCATTGTAATCTTTGTCATTATTGCTATCAGAAACAATAATAGCAAATTGGAGCCTCGACCCAGGACAGTCAGACCTCAGCTTTTCTAATGCTTGTGAGCCTTTGTATCTCACACAATGTTTAGACAGCTTTGAAAGTGCATGCTGTACATTTTAACCTGTTTTGAGTGTCTTTGTGTTTCCTTTAGTTGGTAGCTGGAGTTTCCAGGAGTATTGTCCTTGCCAATGCCCTGATAATCTGCATGTGTATAAGTGTTTGTTTTCAAAGCAAATATTTAGATACAAAGCTGCTCATTTGTATGTTTTGGGTTTTTATCCCCTGAGGCCAATAATGGTCTTGCTTATTCCATAAGTCAGCCCAAACCCTTTGTCCTTGTCTTTTGCCATTGCTTGCTGCTGCTAATCCTTACCTCTGAACCCCTGCCTGCTGCAAAGTGTAGGTGTTTTGAATAAATAATCAGCGAGTAGAAGCTGTGCGCTTGAAAGATATTTCCTTGTTTAACTTCTGCAGGGCATCAAATAAGTCTAAAATTCTTCACTGTCAGAAATCTGTCACATATCTGTATGATTTAAGTGCCAGCCTAGCTTTGCACCGTGACTTACTTGGGTTGAAATTGAGAAGTGACTCTTACATGCTGAGATGCTCTTGTAGATACCAGATCAGGAGCTCTCACTTTTCTTAAAACAAAGTAATAAAAAAAATCCAAGGTATGATTTTTTCCCTTCCTTTTCCTGCATAGCATCCTTTTTCTTGTAACAGTGTCTGCAGTCATATAGTGAATTCTCAGGGAGTCAAGTGAACAGCTGTTTTTTAGGCCCTGCAAAATGTGGCAAGGCAGAGCACAGCTCATGCTGGCTCTGCACACTGACACCCAGTGCCTCCAAAGAGACAGTAGAGTGCTTTTAATTATTAATGTCACAGACTCTTTTGTACCAGCAGAGCTATATCCGTGACTGCTGATTTTTGCATGAGATCCATTGTTTCTTGTCGAGTGTTTTTTGTGGGAAATGCAGGAGATGAAGGAAAGCATGTGGCTGGAGATGTGTGAGCTTGAAGGTTCATGAGCCGCGCAGAGGAGCTGTGGGGCTGAGACCTGAGACAGTAAGTATAGCTCTGCCTTCAGGCTTTCTCATTTTCAAGATAAAGGACACCAATGAAAAAGAAATGGTGACATTTGCCTTTGAGGCTATGAGAATGGTATGATGTGATGCTATTTTGAACTGGCTTTCAAGCTTGTCTATAAAAATAAATAAATAAATAAAATCTGTGTTCCGAGCCTCTAACAGTGGCTAAATAAATAATTTTCCAGCTCTGATTTATCTATAACTGACTTCTGTGTTAATAACGTTTCATCTCTGCAGCTTTATTCTTCTTTCAGCTGCACAGTTCAAGGCAAGCGTGAACTGGAACTCCATTCATGAGATTGCACATGCTAAAAAATAGACTTTTCCGGTGCACACAGTTGTGTATTTCTGAATGGGATTTAGGGAAGGTAGTGTCAGGCTGGTATCATTAGTTATCCAAAAAAGCACTTGGCTGCAAAACAGCTTCCTGCCAGTCTTGATTTCTTCTGACTTAAGATTGAAATTGTTTGTTGTCAAGATTATTTAGTTAATACAGCTCCCATGAAGACTAATACAGATTCCCTTTTCATAACATTTTCTGTTTGTAATAGTTATACATTTTAATGACTGCAGTAACAATATGCTGCAGAAAAAGTTCTTCCCTGATCATGCAGTGTGAACTGGAGATGTGATGAGCTTTCAAGGTGCTTTTGAATTTTGTCCATTTTAGGTGATGTTTCCCTGGGTTATGCTTGTTTTTAAGGCTGAATTGTTTAACTTACATCTTATTAAGTTACAAGTGTTTAGTGCATTTTACTTAAACTTTAAAACCTTAATGCAATTTATTTTTAAACCTCATTAAATAGGCAAGCTTGTGGCAGTGTATGTAACACTTTTCTCAGTGTCTAAATACCTAATTGTAACACTTTTACGAATCCTACCCAAAACCACATTTTGTTTCTCCTGTTCCATAAATAAACCCATGTATCCAAAACTTCCTTTTTCTTAGCGCTGTGACTTTGTAAATAAAATTTAAATATTTTGTTTAGTTTTCTATTTTTTGAGTTGCCTGGTAAGAGGATGGAAATGTGGCACATGTAAAAGGTCTTTCATTTTAATTTGATTGCTGAACATTATCACTACTGCATAGTTATTAGCTGTTTGGCTCTTATTAACTTCTCTAATAGGCAACTTCTACCAGTGAGTCAGAGAGTATATAACAGCAGAAGTGGTATCAGTGTCTGTCTCCTGGGTGTACTTCCAGATCCATGCGAGGCATTTTCATTGAGCTGATGGAGAGTTTTTAAGTACCACGAAAGCAGATGGCAGAAAATGCATTTTTGAATATATTTTATTAAAAAAGAAGATATAAAACTTTGTGTCTTATGAAAGGGAGAGCTGAAAAGCTTTCTGTCTCTTTACAGAGGAAAACTGTCACCAGTTTCAATTAGCTGCTTGGAAGCAGATCATAAATGCCTTCTGTACCCAGCTAGACAATACAGGAGCTGTGAGTTCTGGCTACTTATGTCCACTGACAGCAAACATGAACGATTATGTCTCCGTCAAATGTTTGTTGGAAAATAAACAAACAGTGTGCTCAGAAGTAATTAAAAGATATTTCCTTCTTTGGAGCAACATTTGGGCTTTGTCCTGATGCTTCCCCCCTCTTCCCCAAATAAAAGCCTGAGTTTTGTGCAGCCAGTAACAGCAACAGAAAATTGTGCTTAAATAGCACTAAGTCAGCTGAGACTGTTTTTCACTGTCTCCCTGTGGTCCTCCCATATTTACTATATTCATTAATGAAGATAAATATTTATTCTTTTACAGGTACAGACCAGTGCATATTGAATGGAGGAATCTGCTCTCTTTATTGGCTTTGAGTGGACCATGTTAGTCTTCAGATTTTAAAGGAAAAAAACTCAAAACCCTATGGATTTTTGTGCCTTCCTAAAGCCCTTCTTTAGACAAGGATTTTACACTTTAGCGGACCCTCCTTGAAATGTGTGGTAACAAGAAGGAAGATTTGCTGATCTACAGTAAATCTGAGTAAGTACCCCGTGATAAATAGCCCTTTATTGGGCCACAGTGAGTCTCCATAGCCTTCTTGGCAAAACAGTGACACAGTTTGGGTGAGTAAGTGGTGCTTGGGGGTTAGCTGGGGGTGTTTTTCTAGTAATATTGTACACCTTTCCTGTTTGCTGTTCTTACCTTCCCTTCTTAAGGTAGGTTAATATATATCACAGTAAATTCCAATTATCATTTGTAGTTGTATAGAAGTTTCATTTATCTGCCCTGAACCTGTGCAGATGTCAAGCACGTGGCACATCAGTGGTAGTATTCACGAAAAGTCATTGTTAATAAGTGAACACACAATAACTTCATGGTTATAGCAATTGCTCAGTTGTGCAAGATAAAATACATATTCCTTGATCCCATAAGGGAGCCCCAAAGAATCAAATGTTCTTTGGATTTTGTTTCAATGGCATTAGAATTAAAAAGTTTGGTTTTGAACAGTTTAGAAGTGGATATTCCAAAGGTTGCTGAGTTCATCCAGAGTTTTTCATTGGTTTCAGCAGGTTATAGGTTCTCTTAAATCAAACCACAATGACATACACAACCTTGAAAGGTTTCTGTAAATTATAGCATCATAGGGAGGAAACACTTTTACTGTAGGATTTTATATCTGATTTATTTACCTTCTCAGGAGAGTCAGATAAATAGAATGACTTTCATTTGCTGAGTCAAACAAGAAGTATCCCAAACATTGAGTTGTTTTGCTCTTTGGCTGTTTCTGATAATCTGAATCTATCTTGGGCTCATACCTTTTATCTGATAAATGTTATCTGATGTGAAGCAGTGATCTGAGACAGATTTCATTCTGTGGGAAACCTTGGGCTGAGTCTGCTTGTGAGCCACTGCTCTGTGTAGCACAGCTATGGTCATACTTTTGATTTTCTTAAGAATGCTGAAGTTGATCACAGCTGTTATGTCCACTCTTGGTGTCAGCAGCAGTGGAGCGTTTCTCCTACTGTTCCCAGCTGCCTCCCTTGACCTTCTGCACAGGCCCTCTGGACACTGAAGCAGCAACTGGTTCTGCTGTCGAGGCTGACTTTTGTGGGTTGCAAAATTGCCTCTTATCATGCTGCTCTGTCTCTTTTAAACAACATTGACTAACGTCCTTAATGGCAGTCAGGAGCATTTCTGTGTAGACACATGGTCTGGAATAATTAATCTGTCACTAGCAGTGGAACGCTTGTGAAAGGAGCATCATCATTTCAGGTTTCCAGAAGAAGTTTTAAAAAGCCCTGAATGCTGTTAACGGTGCTGCCTCTGACTGCTTTCCAAGTTGGCTTAGGCACTTGATCTCTGGCTTTTCTGTTTGTAAAAGGGAGGAGTAATAACTGCCTGGCTTTACTTTTGTGTGGTGGACTGTTCTTTGTTATTTGGTAGGCTAATATAAAACATTATCAGTTTAATGAATTTTGCAACACATTGCTGAAGTTTTTTAGTCTTACGTTGAAATATCTGTGTCTCTTGTTAAACTATTTTATATGTAGATAAAATTATTAATATTCATATGAAATCCATAAGTTTGCAATTGATAAATTAAAAAATATAGTAAAGAATAATCTAGAGCTCTGTTTCTGCTCTTGGTAAACTCGGAGGTGAGCTTTGGGAAGGAGGAAGTTCTTTCCTCCACCTGCTTAACTCCCATACTTGCTGCAAGATCAGTAAAGTGTGATTTACCCTCTCCAGAGAAGGCCGCTAGGCCCTTCTACCCTGTTCTGGATGACCTTTCCTGTGCCGCATACAACCACAACTCTTTCGCCTTCTATATTTGAAACTTCCTCTAAAATGTCTTGGTTTTCATTTTGATGATTTTGTATCCCTTTTGCATTATGTGAGCTTTTAGAAAAAAAATATCAAAAATGTGGTGAATAATTTAGTTCCAAGAGTTTTATGGAATATAAAAATATGTTTCTATAATGTAGAGCTATTTTAAAAGGCTTATTAACATTTTATGTAGCGTACAGTGTATGAAGTAATGGTCCAATTATTTATGTGGCAAGACATCCCTGGAAATTTTCATATCCATGCTGACTGTTTTAATACGGTACTAAAAAATACTGTAATACCCTGATGTTAATGCTTTTCTTGGTAACAGTCCTCAATTACATCCATGCTGCTGTTTACTTTAGCATCTTCATTAAACCAAATATTTTCAACTCTTTAAGCAAGTAATCTTAATGCAATAAAACATTTACATTAAATCGCATGATTTTTTTTAACACCCACTCTCTCACAGTAAGGTCCATAGTGACATAACAGCAAATGACAGGGATGTACTGTAGATATTACTCCATATACTCCATATCCTATGAGAAGTGTATTTACACAAGGAAATGAGTAAATTCAGGATCAGGCCCATTGTGATCATATGTTGTATTCAGGGCATTTTCACTAGAAGCAGTATCAGATAATGTGAAGGGCAGCCTTTTTCACCAGTCTGGCCTGCCAATCACATTACATTATGAAAAGATCATATGAGTTAACAAAAAGTTTTTCTTCAAGCATTTTCAACAGTTTGGAAGTTATTATATATATGTATTTATATATATAAATTAATAATGAATATCTTTCTCCAGGCAGAAATGGGCATTTTTGTTTATTTTATTTGTCGAGGGATAAGTACCTTCACTCTGTCCAGTAGAGATAAATGCAGATGCTTTGCTTGGTGACAATGAAATGATTTTGAAATGTCTGGAAATTGACTCTTTTAAGCTCCAGCTTTAAACAGTAAAGTGGGAGAAAAAAAAATATCGGGGGGAAAAAAATAGAAATAGCTAATAAGTAGTGTTGTTAAGTTAAATAGATTAGTTTTTGATAATCAGTCTGTAAATCTAAGACAAAAGATGTGTTAACTATAATGCTATTCTCATCAATGAGTATCAGTGAAAACTGAAGTAGTTTTATACTGCTGATAAAGGCAAAGTAAATTAAACACCCACAGCTAAATTAGCTGTGAAAGGTGTCTCCTTTTGCACTGTCAGAATGAGTTGTCTATGAATAAAGCAATTGCAAAGTTGTTCATTGGCTTTTTCCCTCTTGCTTTTGGTGTTAGCCTACTGGTAGCCATTACTGGGCATGATTTATATTAAGTTTAGGAAGGATGGAGTGAAGAAAAAATGAAAGAAGCAAGAGAGAACTGTTACTGTCTTCCAGACAACAGCATAGCATCAGGATGAGATGTGTCATTTCTCTGATCTGCAAGAACAGGAGCAAAGGTCCTGCCATGAAGCTGGTGTCGGGAGTGATTCCCTGGGAATAACAAGGACTAACTATCAATGGGAGCAAGGCGCAAGAAGATTCCAAACATTACTGTAGATGTGGTGCTGGGTCTTGGCTTTGACTTGAGTTGCTCTTTCCTCAGTCATTGATGCACAGCAGGGAACTAGCAGGGGGTACAACAGAGATGTAGTTCTAGTGTTTCCACATGAGTTTCCCACACAAGTGCCTTCAGTGCCATTGGTTTTATCTGTTGCTATGAGGAAATCTGATTAAGTGAATATGGGAGGTGGATGCAGTTTTCTCTGCTTCTCTCATTGACTCCCATGTGGTTTGAAAAATATCTCTCAGAAATGGCAGCACAAATTATCCACATATCTGACAGGGGCTTACCACTATTTCTAATGATATTTTAATCTCTGAGGCAGGAAGCCCTTCTTTGGTCTGAACTATTGTACTGTGCAGTACAAGGGGATACTTGTCCCTACCTGGAGCCCTAGACAAGAAGCGGAAGTGAGAATAACAACCAGACCCCTCTTTTGTAGCATTCAGCTGTAGCCCTTTGCATGCTTTCTTTTGCCTAGATATGTTATATTAAATGCTGATTGGTGCCGTACACCAGTTAGACAGCAAAGAGCACAAGTCTAGTTCCTACAAAAACTAATTTTGCACATGAATAATTACCATTGTACTGGATGTACTCTCCTTAGTGCAATTAGTCAGCCTGCATAGAAAAAAGTAAAAATCAAATACTGTCTCACAGTTTCTATGCCCACATACAAGTAAGTGGAATTAACTGCACACAGGAGTTTAAGTGTCTGATTCCAGTAACTTTTAAATGTAATGAGCTTGCGTCCATGCCACCCATGTGCTCATAAGCACTTGCCCCTTATGCAAATAGTTTTTCTCTTCAAAGTCTGATCACTTAACACATTGTCATGCAGGAGTGGTATTTCTGCACCACCTGAATTTTAAGCAATCTTTAAGTGATGATCCTAGGGAGACTTACCCACGCTTCTGAAGATGATGCTGTCTAATACTCGGCTACTTAATTTAGGATTGCATAGTGAATCTTTCTTTTTTCTCTTTAGGCTATTATGTGTGTGTAGTTCTATCACAGTTTTGAACTGTTTTTTGAATGGAAGTCTGATTCTGATGGAAAAATACACTTATTGTAAACAAATAACTTTACTAATGGTGATAAGTGTGTGTAACTGAGGTAAGTTCACAATACTGGCCATAATAAAAAAGAAGTGCATTTCAGGAAGTATTTATATGAAAAGGTAGAAGGAGAAATCATAGAAACACATTAAATTTTGTTCAGTTTAAAAAAAGTTTAAGGCACGAAAGGGAGTTAGTATGAAATATTGATTGGTCTGAACATCTTAGCAAATGCTCATGTAGTTTTTGGTAGCTGTTAGTGTAGAAACCTTGGGTAATGTGTAGCAACCTCTGTGCAAGTTTACTACAATTTTAGAGAAGTGTCATGTTGGCTATGATTTTGTGAACTTCACCTAAGGGCTTTCCTTCCATTTGAAATAAAATGTTCTGGTTTCTGTAGCTTGACAATAAGTTAGCACAAATCCAATCAGAGCTATTTAGAGATCTTGATAATTTTTTTTAGTGCCTTTAATGCAATACTTTTACACTGGAGTCTGGCTGTATAAATTTCTCTTGTCAATTAACATCCAGCTGGCTGTTTCACTTACTGGTAAATCTAGTTACTACTAGAGTATTGATGGTATTTTCCCCTTTATGTTGACCATGATGTGACCATAGAGAAAAGGCCAAATCAATAACTTGAAACTACTCCAAAATGCTCAGCATGTATTCGGCGCATCTGTTCAGGATGTTTCCAGAACCCCTTTTTGGGGGCTTAATTAGATGTCCTAAACACTAATAAGTATTTTGCCAGAAGAATTCACATAAATACTGGCGCTAAAAAACTAGCTTGGTGTGGCAATGTATGATCTCTTGTGAAAGACTGGAAAGCTTTAAATGGATAAAACCAACACGTACAAGCTAATTAGATAACATTACCTTCACCTTACTTAAATTCTAAAGCAAGTGCTAAATAGTAAAACTGTCGATTTCGAACACATCTCCAACAGGTACTGTCCAACTCTGATGTACTCTCTGGCTTCATAAAAATTCATATTTTTCATTGTTGTTTTGTTTTATTGGAAGTCTTTTGGTTTCATCTTGCTAGCTCCATAAGGGGGCTTGATTGATTTTTATGCTAATCTGAAATGAAAGACAGCTGTTGTACCCACTGGCTTCAATAAAGCTAATCCAGCTCATAAAAGGCTTGTAAACAGCCAGATAATTACATTACAATTTAGAAGGGATTTCATCTTGTAAGGTGCTTACAAGCCTGAAATACTCGTTTTGTTTTGGTTTTATGTTTATGAGCACCTTCAGACCAGCATTACTGGGGATTTGCAGTGAGGGATGGGATGGGGATCCTGCCTAATTTCATGTTGCTGGTGAAGGGTACAGTTATATGCCATATGAGCGATGGTATGGGGAGGGCTTCTCTACCCTAGGCTCTTCCAAAGGAGGAGTTTCCTAATGGGGTTGGAGTGACATCTCCTATTGCTTTGGCTCCACAGCTGCTGGTTGACATTACCAGGGAGTTAATGCATTTCTGTTATAATTGTGGCATTACCCTCCTGCCCAGCTTTCCGCTTTGGTGTTACAGCTGAGATGGTGTCAGCAGAGGCATGGCCTATGGACTGCTGCAGCTCAGCCCAGTCAACATTGAGAAAGCCAGCCTGTGATGAAGAGAGATGTTTACAGCAGTGCTCTAAATTTGATTTGTTTGCATGAACATTGTATAGATAGGTGGTTGTTCTTTTATTAAATACTCGTAGCCTTAGGGGACAGTTTATACAACTTTATTACACCTTATAGTAATAATTCAGTTCTAATCACTTTCAAATGATGAATGGCAGTTTTCTTGGCATATCCAGAAAAAACCATTATGCTGTTCATCTACCAGCTAATTACCACCATTTGTATCTTTACAAGATGTGCTGGTGTATCCTGCACATGGTCCTTCTCACTCCATCTAAATAAGTATGCATTCATGTGAGTATGTATTAACTTCCAAGCACAATGCTGGATGCAGAATTAGTTTCTTCATTTAATACATGGAACAGAATTAAATTAAACTCCAACATAAGCAGGGCAGACTTCAGTTATTAATCCTCCCATGAGCAACTATAATTATTTTTGCCAGCACTAATTTCATTTGCATATGTATTGTTAAATTGTAAATCACAGAGAACCAAGAAGAGTTTCTGTATGTTTAGCTGAATTAAACAGTGCTGCTTAAGCACATTGACTATGGTAACTAAAGTGCCAATTTAAAGGGCAGGAGGAGGGGGGGAAAGTAGCAACACACTTACATAAAAAGGCAAATTAACAACTTTGAATGTTTTCTGATCTTTCTGTTATTTGCCAGAAGATTCCTGGGAGAGGTGGTTGTCCTAAGAAGGTCACAAACTACTGGGTTTGACAGCAAAGATCACAAGGTGGCTGAATGAACGCGGCTTAGTATATGTGTTCAAAGCCAGGAAAAATAACCACAAAGCATTTGTGATTTTATATTTTTATTTTATTTCTTTTTTTCCTCCTTCTACTGAAGTTGAGAAATACCAACGAAAAATTTATAGTTTTCTGGAGATGACCAAGTAGTTAGGTTAACATTAATTAGTCTGCATGAACACAGATTTGGGATTCTCATTGCAGAAATAGCTCGTTAATGACTGCACTTATTTTACAAATGCGAGTAGCTGGAATCAATACAGGAGATACAGAATTAGGAAGTCTGCAAAGTAGACGAGGCAGTTTAGTTTTACTCCTTTGCTGTGCTTTTTTGGTGGAAGCCTGTGGTTCAGCACACTCGTGGAGGTCCATTTGCTGCCATCAGGACTCAGGTTTAAATCGCTCTAAAGCCACCCTGGGAAAAACACCTTAGAGAAGAAGCTCATTAGTGTTGCTTGTCAGGGTGTTATTGCACGTTCCTTTTACACAGGCTTCAAATACTGTGATGAACTGAGTTCTCTCTGAATCCATTTTTGCATTATTAGAACTAAAAAATAGTAGTCAAAATTGTTAATGGCTTCCCTAAAGCACGATCTCCTCTTTTACAGACTTCAGGAGCAGTATCTGTAAGAGGTAAAAATGAACAGCGAGTACGTTCACCTGATGTTCAATTTATTTGCTTCTGCTCAAGTACTTTCTGGTGAATAAAAGGTAGAAGAAGTTTCAGTACAAAACAGTAGGAAGATATTCTTGGTTAGTTTCCAATGACACAAGAATTATTTTTGTGACATTTCAAATGTGGCATTTCATTTATTAAATGAAGGCAAGGTGTTGACTGAGAATGTGAAACTGGGCTCATTTTTGCACCAACTAATGAATGCTACCAGTTTACATTGAAGTCAGGTAATGTACTATTTTTTTTCAGATTTAACTTGCAGGTTACCAGTGTTGGAAACTCATTGCAACTCATTTTGGATACTTAAGTGGCCCTTCTGATTTCACTGAGAAAAGACATGGAATAAAGTTACAAATATACAGGGCTGTTTGTGAGCTAGCTTAAAGGCAGAATTCCGAACAGGCAAACTGAATTTTCATTTCCCAGAGTTTTATTAAAAGAGGAGGAAGCTAAAGAAGGGGTTTTCCAATTTTAATGAAAATTACTGAGGTGGGTTTTTTCTTCTGTGAAGGTATAATTAAGTTTTTATTTTATCAAAATACTGACCTGACTTTTCAGTTTTTTTTTTTTTTTTTTTTTTTTTTTTGGTTTTGTTTTTTTTTTTTTCCCTGAGAGTTTTATTTTTAAAGCATTGAAGAATTTGACAAACTTTCAATTACTGTTCTTCAGAATATTCAGTTTGGAAGATTCAGAGCTGGAATTTATGATACCAATTCAATCCTAGTAGGTTTTGATCATAAAAAAACCCTAAAACTGAATCATCATAATATTTGTTGCTTGTGCCTTGGGCTGTACCTGACCCTAGGTGGGCTGGTTTTGTTTTTCATTTGCTTTTCAGATGCAGATGGAAAATAAGTTTGAAACAACTTTGTCTCACATTGACTGTACTCACCGTTCTGCACAGATATAAGCCACAGGACTGTTGGATAATAAGCATGAGCAAAACTTTCATCTGGGCTGGTGGATGGGATGCAGGGTTCCATTATAAGTTTTTAGAAAACTTCATTTTATGCATCTCTGCTTTGTATTGCAAATTATTGTTATGGACTTGGCTGATACTGTGTGTTTTTTAGTTGTTAATAATTATTGTTGTAGGTCAAAAAATAAAGTGTTAATGTAAGTAAACTCAGATGGTTCTTCCTTTCACTCTTTTTTTCATTACTTAGTTTCAGATGTTAAAATTGTCACTGTCACTTGCATGCTTACTGGCTGTTGAATGGGAGAACACAGGCTTTGAATTTTCCTTATGTTGTGGTAGAAGAAGCAATTTCCATAGTTTTTGTTGGGATTTGCCTAAAGAATTACTATGTGACTGATGATGAACAGTTTGAGAAGGAGTTGGGCTGATACTATCTGTTTACCTTTGCCACGCAGTGCTGCAAAGTGGACTGTACAACAGATAATTGGCTGTGGTTTCATTTCCACTGCTCTGCACAATAGAAATAATCAGAAATAATGAGAAACTTCTAATTTTCTCCCTCATTCCCACTGCATCCTTTTCTGATTGTACACACATATGTATAAGCACACTTTCCTCGTGGTGAGATATTTGCGACAGAGAGCTGGCTGGGATCATTAGAGTAGTACTTGCCATATGCAAGCAAAGGTAACAGCCTCGGAAGTATGAGGATTGGAAGGGCTTTTTCCTTCTTTTCCAAGGACCATGGAGACTCATATGGATGCCTCTTTAGTTTTTACCTGATGATCTTTAGTTTTGACAATCAGTTTCAGCACTCACCTCAATTTGCTTTGCTCAGTGACTGGCCAGGGTAGTTCTAAGAATAAAAAATTGTCATGAGCTGAAAAGAAGATATGACTGTGGTTTACTATTGTAACACTGCTTACAAAACCTCTGCAAAACAGCCATTTAACACTGTGACACTGAGACACTTGGCATTAGAAAGATACAAAAATATGCATGTAAATAAGGGAGAGGTTGATAAGAAATAGGGAGGAGAACTGGGAAGCAGCAGTATCTCAAAGCCACAGCAGGGAGTTTTACAAAGCTTTTCTCTTGTTCAGCAGGCAGAGCAAAATAAATTTGTTTCATTAATGGAAATCTGTTTGGGTTTTTTTTTTCGCTAAGAAAGTTCAGAAGGCAAGGACAAGAAAAGGGAATGGTCAAGGTAACTTCGGAATGCATAGCATTCTAAACACATTCCTTTTTACAAATAACAAAATGAAGTAATATTTAGTGTTGCTGAAACTGTGTCAGAAATAAATTTCAGCCTCAGAAAGCTTGGTTCATGTAGTCATTAGTGATCCACATGTTTTGTGTTAAAATCTGAGCTCTTCTTCAGGGCTGTACAACATTCTACATTTAATATTGAACTTTTGATTTTCCAGGTTGTTTCTGAGCAAGATCTACCTTCTTCAGTTAGCTTTCCTTAAGTTACTGAAAACATTGAACTTGTATGTGGTGTCTCTTTCTATTTCCCTCAAGAAAAAAAAAAACCAAAACCACCACGACCCAAAGTTACAAGTGAGAACACAATTTCATTTTTAATGCAAAGGGTAAAAAGGAAAATAATTCCAGTGCTCCCTTGTCATATTTGCGCTTTCTGTAAAGTCCTGTATATCAGATCGACCTTGGGCTAGAATAGGAAATGCAGAGCAATTATTAAAAACATCAGCATCAATGTAATCTTATATCAAGAGATAAAAAGAAAGAAAATAAAGAATTTGGCTTTGCAGGTTTTTATAACTAGATATTTTAGAACAATGCTCTGTAGCTCAGCAGAGAAAAAGTTAGAAAGGACATCTTATGAGCAATTTGACCATAAAGAGTGGAAAATATGTGAAATTACAGATGTCAGATGTCACATGTAGGTATGTGTGTGCATGTACTGACTGTCTCAGGATGTGAGAGCTGGAATTTGCCCTTTTAATAGCATTTTACTCTGAAAATATCTGAAAGGCCTAATAGCTTTTTTACTCCTATATATAGGGACTGCAGATATATGAAAAAGGAAGTCACAAACAAAGCAGAGTTCATTTAAACTTGAATACACAATTGAATTCTAGTTTATTTTGTGGTGTGTTGAATGGTGGAATGTAAAAATGGGTGTAGAGATGATGCAAGATTTCCAAAACTTCATATTCTTTGTATTTAGTACCAAAGAAGAAATAATTTTCACAGGGGCAGGAAAGGCATCCTCATACTGAGAAAAAACAATGAACAGCAAACAATTTCTGGAGGTGCTGGTTTTATGAAGATGGGAACAGATGGTTCATACTGAAGGCATGCACCCCCTTGGCCCAGTGGCCAACAGCAGTTGTCCTGGGAAGTGAGGAAGAAGCTGGTGGTGCTTTCATGTATTCTCTCCCAGCCCCCAGCCGAGTGGTTCTGAATTTCTGTGGACTAATGATTAGAGGCTTCTTTTTAGTTCCTAACAGTGATTTCCTCTAGCTCTGTCAGCAGCACAGCTAGAGCCTGCTCAGGTGGAGAAGGGCAAAGTATTGCCATTAGAAACGTATTGGATTGTGAGGGTGCAGGAGAGTTATCATGGGGACACAGAGTTTTATGAAAAACTGTAGCAATGAGCAGAATCTCCTTCAACTCCATCATTCCTAAGGCACTGGACTGATGATAGTATCTATCAGGCTTTAAGGGATTAAGGACAGAAATGGGCAATAGCTGTCCTTGCTCTGCTTCCTCACATCTCAAATTAGCTGTGCTGTTCACATCACAACTTTTCTGTTATTTTTGTGGCTATGTACAAAAGTGTGGTTACCTCCTCTCACACTAACTGTGAGAAGAGAGACAAAAGGGTCAGGAATTGGGTCATGTGCAAGAGGGTAACTTTGATCTTTCTGACTTTTTTTTCTTTCTTTCTGTGCCAAAAAGGAGCAATATAAATGAAAACTAAGACTTGCAGTTGCCTGGAAGGTGGGTTTGACCTAGATATGCCACAGTAACTGTAAGTGGAATATTTTACATGTAAGTTAATAAAAACGCAGCAATACTGCAATACCATCTATCTTAATTGGCAACCTAGTGGTGGTATGGGGTGCTTGTAGACAGAATAAGATTAAGGTGTCACAAAGTGAATCCCTACTACAAATACAGTGGGGCAGGGAAATTTGTCAAATTCACGTGTGTTTTCTGCTTAAAAAAAGTTCTGTTTTTTACTCAGACTATCTACATCCTTATCAGCAGTGCAAGAACTACGAGGGGACTAGCACCTGGGAAAGTCCCTTTCCAGTACTAGAGATTACTGATGTTCCTGCCTTGAAATTAACGGAAAAACACCCTGCTGGAACCCTGGTCCAAGGTTATGCAGAGATGCCTGGTGGCTGGGAATATTCTCTCTGCATATCTCCTGCAATACCTCTAGCATTCCAAGTCCAACTCTTCTCTCTCCTAGTACATCCTGGACACTCCGCAATGGCCTGTTTTCTCTAGTCATTGCTCCCACTTTGATTTGTCTTCAACTCTGTGGGCAGGAGTTCAGCACAAATATCCAATAGTTCTTCCCTTTACCTTCAAAATCAGCAGATGGGAACAGCTCAGCCCTGGCATGAGGGGAGCAGCATCTGGAGTCTTTCTCTGAGTAGATCAGGAGTACAAGTATGATCTCAGCAAGGATGGCAAGTCATTGCTAAATAACTTGCAGTAGTGTTTGGAATAATCATCACTGGTATTTGATTCTGTCTCATTATGATGCTGGGTAACTTTCTGAGTGTTTTTAATTCTAGCAAGGTAAATATGAATGTGATCTTTCACTGGATATTTTTCACACAAATTGTGTTATGTGAACTCCCCTGTATGTTCTGCGATGACAACACTATGGTCATTATCTCCAGGATGCATTTTAGTGCACTATCCTTCTTAGAATCTCAAGCATGAAATGAGGTAATACAATAATCCTGATTTTAAACTTCTGTTTCTTCTCATTATCAACTACTAGTGTAATGAAGGTAATGGAGCAAGAATCCATTCTTAGGAAAGTTTGTGATTTTTGCATCAGTTCAGTTCTACCATACTGGGTAAAAGTCCACTGTGAGGTGACTGGATTTCCTTTCAACAGAAATGATGTGGTAAGGCACTGGGAAGCATGCAAAGTGCAGCGTTAATGATTAGCATCAACTACCTGCCTTTGTCTGGTACCTCATAGTCGCAGTGAGGAGCAGATGCCCCAGATGATGCAGGTTGCCAAGGGTTTGGTTAATCCCAAGCGCATGTTTCCTGTGGAAAAGACAGGTGGCATCAAAGCCTGTGCTTTGCTGAATACTTTCTTTTGGAACAGCCTTGAAGGCAAAATGTACATCTGCTGAGACAGGCCTGTCTTTAACAGCACATGTTACCTGTCCCACTGCCAGTACATTTCTCCAGTGGCTTTTCTGCTTCAACCTGCTCTGCATTGTTAAGTTTCATTGCCGATGCTGCAGTCTGTTCTGACTTCCTGCCTTCTCTAGAACTTTCCCACCAGTTCCCAAAATTTTAGCCCTAATTAAAAATCTAGAACTATAAAGTGATAGTGAGTACCTTTCCCACCCCAGAACAAGTTGGTTTTGAAGTTTAATTGTACTTTAGCTCCTCCTCTAAGAGGTCTCGTACGTCAGAGAATCATAGTATGGTTTGGGTTGGAGAGGACCTTAAAGATCATTTAGTTCCAATCCTCCTGCCATAGGCAGGGACACCTTCCACATATATGCGTGAATCACAATATTTTGTAGGAATGAATAGTTATTTTGTGCTGTTTACCACACCAATACTCAACAGCATTAAATGTACAGCTTTTCTGTCACCTTTATCAACCATTTTTAGAGCTGAAATTTCTTATGCCCATGCCACCTGATGCGCAAATAAGAAGGGAACAGGACAAGAGCCTGCTTCTTCGGGCTGAATACAGAGACTGTTCTTCATTCAGGTGTTGCAGCACTAACTGGTTTGTTCAGACAGCTCACCTGTCGTTATCAAGGCTGGTTGTACTATATATAAGGTAGCTATTCCACTTCTAGGTGCAAATAACACTCACTTGTTAATTTTTTGCTGCTATAACAGCAGATACTAAATAAGACTGTGTGCCTGATTGTGAACATGCTTTTTTATTCCTCTTTCCTGTTCAAGACATTATGTGCTCCTTAAATCCAGCACACAGGCAGAGACGGACATTATTACCCTTTTCACTTTTGCATGGAATAGTAATCTTTCACCTTTGCTTTATGCAGTAGGAAATTTTAGAAGACTGAAGATATCTTCTGCCTCATTGCAGAAAATAGTGGTTGGTAACAAGGTGTCCCAGTCTGTAATACACCAATTGAACAAACCATGTATTTCATATGCTGCAGTTTCTGTAACTACATTCTTTTCCTTCAGGATTTCTAATCAGGAAGATGTGTTTTTGGTGCCTGTATTTTTTGTCAGATATAATACTAGAATCATAGAATAGTTAGGGTTGAAAAGGACCTTAAGCTCATCTAGTTCCAACCCCCCTGCCATGGGCAGGGACACCTCCCACGAAACCATGTCACCCATGGCTCAATACTGAAATATAACATAAATGTATTGAATATGCACAGTCTTTGAATATGGTCCATGAATTGGATTATCAGCGCATGAAAGTATTTTGAAATTTTGATTAATAATGCAGATTTGATTGGAAACATGTATTTACTTCAGAATATATTTAAACGCATCTTTAAATGTATTGTTTAAATAAGGGCCTGGAAGATTAACACTTTTAAATGGGAAAAAATACTGATACTTTTTCCAGGAGAGAAGCATTAAAAATAGGAGCGTAGGTTGGATATAAAAGAGTTGTGCTGCTTGAAACCACAAAGTTACATACTTTTGTCTGCTCTGTGGACAGTGGAAAGATCAAATACTCTGTTTGAAGAGGTTTCAGTCATAACTTTATCTGGTTAATTTGCTCAAAGCAAATGGTTTAAAGTCTAGAAAAGCCCTGTTATTTAATCAAATACTTCCTTTCTACATTTCTGCTCAAGAAGTGAATTTAAAATTAAAATATCAAGCACCTTATTCTTGTCCCAGAGCTCTAAATGGTTTCTAGAGCTTCTGACTTTAAAGTGTCGGAAATAAAACACAATTAACTGATCTGTTTGAATGGTTCAAACACAGATCTGGTGTGGGACTCAAATAAGCTTGGATGAGAACAGCTGGCGATTTTAAGGAAAAAGGGAAGAGACAGTTGGGTGAGTAAAAAGAAATGAAGATCATATGGTGCATTAAGGTCTTATTTCATTTCAGGTGCTTAAATGTTTATAAATACTGGTTGCTGGCACTTGGATAGGTTTACCCTGTGTGCTCAGCTGCTCCATGTTGCTGGCTGCTTCCAAGCAAACATCCAATAATCCTTCAAGACTTGTCTGCATAAATGTTTAACCATAAAACTGATGTGCAGTTGCACATTCAATACCCCAAAGATGTCTGCCGAGCGGAGAATTGTTCTGAGGCTGAGAAATTAATAGCAACCTTTCACTGACAGAAGAGCCAGGCATTCATCCCAAAGCAATTGTGCCAAGAATCAGCAAATACAAATGAAAGGATTTTGTTTCTGCATTTGTTTATTTTGTTAAGGCATTTATTTATGAAGTTTTCTATTCATGTTTGAAAGCTCAGTCTCACATACAATTGCACACATACTTACACATGGAAACAAAATGCAGTTGAGGACAAGATTAAAGATTATCTATAATGGCCAGATTTGGAAGATCACTGGAAACAGGGAATACATCCCAAACTAACAAATATTAAAGGCAATACTGTGTTGAAGATAATAGGGATCAAAAGTGCTGTGTGGTATATGCCCAAGAGCAGGCCTGCAGGGAGAGAGGATCCCTCATTCAGGTGCTGAGTTATTTTTAAAGAGGTTGAAAATGAACAACTAACATGAGTTAAATGTTTTCAGTTTTTATTCTTCAGGGTCAGATGTATTTGTGTGTGTTTAATGCTGGACTTTGCGTAGAAACTATGAAAGCTTTTCTAATCTTTGCAGGAGTCGGCTTTTGGCGTAAAAACAGATCCACTACTTTTATGCCATTTAAAAAAAAATTGGTTATGTGTCTAAAAAGTGCAAAAGCCTATGAAAAGTCTGTTATCAGTGCAAACTACCTTTCCCATTTTCTTAAATGGAGGTGTATATGAGTGGCAAAACCTGTCTTTTCTTTTTAGGACAATGTAACCCAACAGGAATTTGAGTTTCACTGACAGATAGCTTACACCTGCCCCCAGCTCTTACCTTATGCAGCATTTTTCTCTGTCTGCTCCATAAGAAGGGAAAGGCAGAGAGGGTGCTGGTTTGTTTTTGTTGCTGCTTGGCTCCAGGAAGAGCAGACTGGCTCCCCCGAGTTAAATATTCATCTATCAAAGCAGACAAAATTAATTTTCTTTTTTAATATTTGGAATATAATATAGGTTTAGAGATAGAATATCATCTCTCTAGTGCTGTAGAAATTACAGCATCCCTGGGTGGAAACCCTTTTGCTGGACATCTATGTTCAGTTGCATGTGTATGGTGGCTTGGCTGTGGCTGAACACAGTGGCTGGGTGGCATGCTGCCCCTTTGGCATAAATAGTTTGTGGTTTTAGCCCCAAATATAGGGATTTCTGAGGGCAAGGGTGACCCTGCGGCATGCTTGTGCCCTTGCTTTGTGCAGTGCTGTAGGGACTGAGCCAGGGAGAGGGCTGGATGATGGAACAACCTAAATATGAGGATGGAGAGAGTGAATCTGGTGAGGGGTTTGTAAATATTTCACTGCAATATTTCTCTATTGGAGGCCAAATTTCCACTTCTGCTTATGCTTCATAGGGAGAGTACACAATATTTATGTGGTAGCAGTGAAACAAATAAGCAAAACTTTATAACTGAGGAAACAAGATCTGAAAATCCTGAAAATGCTGCATACACCGAAAATATACAGGGTACAATTTTTAAGTTTGTCTGATTATAACTGCACTCTAAGATGCTATCATTTCACAAGTCTAAATTGATGATGAGGAGATTAAGGGATTTCCTACCACCTGTTATTAGAAACAGCAGATGTTAGGTAATTCTGGAAATACAGTTCTAGATTGGAATTTATAATTCTTCATTTATTTCCACATTTCTGAGAAATGAAATAAATGTTAATCCTAATGATCTAAATCATTATGAAGAAAAAGAATGCTTTAGGAAAACTGGAGCCAAAACTATATCTTCTTAATTGTAGCTGTAAAATAATTTTTCTGATGACAATGGCATACAGTACAGTAATTACAGTGGCCCAAGAGAACATATTGCTGTGAAGACCAAAGCTATAAATCAGCTCCAACCTTCTTTAATGACACAGAAATTCTTAGGCTTCATTCAAGAAAAGAAAAGCACTATACCCCATGGTAGTCTAATTCCACATCCCAGAAAACAGACTTTTCTTCTGTGTATTCAAATTGTATTTTTATTACAGCAAAGAGAAATGTGGTGGGTTGTTTTTTTTTTTCTTTTAGGCCGTTAAAAAACAGTTGATGTAATTGGACCATTGATGTAATTATATATGCAATTGGGGTAATTGCACATGTAAATAAGTGCTAATTCTTACAGTTATAAAACTTCTGTGGGCAGTTACAATGTATTTTTATGTTGCTTAGGCACATAATTGTATGTACATTTTGCACCTATGAGTTTTTTTTAATGCAGCATCCTACCTACTTATTTATTTCATAACACCATTGTTTCCTAAATATGAAATATTCTTTACATGGCAAGCAATAAAAATAGTGGGTTCAAAGTAATGCTCAGGGCTGCGAATACATTATTTCTAAACTGAGGTGCATTTTACTTTATAGGGAGTGAAATAAACACTGCTAAAGATAAAACCTCATTTAAGCTCCAGTTCCTCTGCAGTTGACAAAGTACAGAATGTTTCACTGGTTCCCAAGGCTATGTAAGGGGAACACGGCAAGCAACTGTTTAAGGCATTTTTTTAAACCTGTTGTTGCTAATGATAAAATTTTGAGTATAATAACTTTCACTCTTCACCTTTTCAGTCTTTTGCCATCAAGAGATATGGTCTGGACAGGTAAAATCCTCGTTCATGTGTATGAGGCAACATACACTACAATATTTTGAAGCCAAAATATTTTGTAGTTCTGTTTTCTAGCTGCTGGAATTAGGGATGGAGCTGTGCACACTTAGGCAATTTCTTACAGTTAAGTAATACATTTTTTCTTGCTTTCTCTTTGTTTTTCACCCCGCTGACTATAGTGGAGGACATTAGCAGTGCATTTCAGTGGTGTCAAGATTTTAAGGGAACTGATAGAGCCAGACGAATGCAAAATGGGCAGAGTACATTGAGTGCATTTAATTTATTACTTTTATTGACTTCTGCTATTCTAGAGTAGGAGTCTTCACAAGCTCCATGTCAGCTAATAAAGACAACTCTTTGAATTTATGAGGCAAATAAAATCTCGGCTAGGAATATTATTGTTAGTAAAATCCAGTGGCACTATAGAAATACAATAAAAATGCTAGCCTCAGAGCCATGCAGTCACACCCCTACCTAATATTCGACAAGGCCAAGCAGCTCCCCTGTTTACGTGCTGAATAAGAGCTCTCCTGTTACAAATGGAAATGCACAGGTTTATGCAGAAGGATTACAGGAAGTAAGAAAGTGCCCAAGGCAGAGCAGGGCCAGATGCTTGTCTAGTTATTTCATTATCATTGATTAATGGATTAATTGGGTAAATGTATCTTTAAAAATTCTCTTACATAAGACTCTTATGGAGAAATCACTAAATCAATGTCAAAATTAAAGCTTTTGCTGAAAACAGTTTTCATCATACTTTTCTTAACTGCTATTGACTGCCAAAAAGTAGGTGCCTGAAAATGATGGTGTGTATATTCATTCCTCTGCTGTGAATATTGTATGGTCTTAAAAATAAGCTTGCCAGGTTTTACAAGATAATTCACACTTTCAAAGCAGTTTGGGCATGTTTTAATAGGCATTTGGTTTGATTATTATGTTTTTCTTAAATAAAAGCATACAAAAATTTAACAAATTGGGCATCCAAAATGGGAAGCAGAATTTTGCTGAATGCATTGGGTGGCAGTGGTGGAGCCCTGGTTGACTGAAGTAGATGAACTGTCCATCTTCAAAACTTGTTTTCTTTTTCTCCATAACTACTATCAATACTTCAATACTCAAACGTAAAAGGCTGCAGAGTTTAACTGGTTTAAAACCAGTATGTGTTACATGATGAATTGACATTTATAAGTGCTATTTCATGGCAGGTACCAGAGTGAAGGAAATCATAGAATAGTTAGGGTTGGAAAGAACCTTAAGATCATCAAGTTCCAACCCCCCTGCCATGCCCAGAGACACCTCCCACTAAACCATGCCACCCAAGGCTCTGTCCAATCCAGCCTTGAACACCACCAGCGATGGAGCATCCACAACTTCCCTGGGCAACCCATTCCAGGGCCTCACCACCCTTACAGGAAAGAATTTCTTCCTCATATCCAGTCTAAACTTCCCCTGTTTAAGTTTGAACCCATTACCCCTTGTCCTCTCACTACAATCCTTAATGAAGAGTCCCTCCCCAGCATCCCTGTAGGCCCCCTTCAGATATTGCATGGCTGCTATGACGTCTCCATGCAGCCTTCTCTTCTCCAAGGCTGAACAGCTCCAACTTTCTCAGCCTATCTTCACAGTCCCCTGATCATCCTCGTGGCCCTCCTTTGGACTTGTTCCAACATTTCCATGTCCTTTTGATGTTGAGGACACCAGAACTGTACACAATACTCCAAGTGAGGTCTCACGAGAGCAGAGTAGAGGGGCAGGATCACCTCCTTCGACCTGCTGGTCACTCTCCTTTTGATGCAGCCCAGGATACGGTTGGCTTTCTGGGCTGCGAGCGCACACTGCCGGCTCATGTTCATTTTTTCATTGACCAACACCCCCAAGTCCTTCTCCACAGGGTTGCTCTGTATCTCTTCCCTGCCCAACCTGTAGCTGTGCCTGGGATTGCTCTGACCCAGGTGGAGGACCTTGCACTTGGCATGGTTAAACTTCATCAGGTTGGCATCAGCCCACCTCACAAGCATGTCAAGGTCCCTCTGGATGGCATTCCTTCCCTCCAGCGTATCAACCGAACCACACAGCTCACTGTCATTGGCAAACTTGCTGAGGGCGCACTCAATCCCACTGTCCCTGTCACCGACAAAGATGTTGAACAAGACCAGTCCCATCACTGATCCCTGAGGGACACCACTCGTTACTGGTCTCCAGCTGGACATTGAGCCATTGAGTACAACTCTGCGTGCGGCCATCCAGCCAGTTCTTTATCCACCGAGTGGTCCACCTATCAAATTGATGTCTCTCCAACTTAGAGAAAGGATGTTGTGTGGGACAGTGTCAAATGCTTTGCACAAGTCCAGGTAGATGACATCAACTGCTCTAGCCCTGTCCATCAGTTACATAGCCCCATCATAGAAGGCCACCAGATTGGTCAGGCAGGATTTCCTCTTAGTGAAGCCATGCTGGCTGTCACCAACCACCTTGTTATTTTTCATGTGCCTCAGCATGCCTTCCAGGAGAATCTGCTCCAAGATTTTGCCAGGCACAGAGGTGAGGCTGACTGGTCTGTAGTTCCCCAGCTCATCTATTTTGCCCTTCTTGACAGTGGGGGTTATATTTCCCTTTTTCCAGTCATCGGGAACTTCACCTGACTGCCATGATTTTTCAAATATGATGGACAGTGGCTTAGCAAATTTGCCAGCTCCTTCAGGATCCTCAGATGGATTTCATCAGGTCCCATGGACTTGTATACGTTCAGGTTCCTAAGATGGTCTCGAACCAGATCCTCTCCTACAGTGGTCCCAGGGTCTTCATTCTCACTGTCCCTGCATCTGCCTTCCAAGACTTGGGTGGTATGGTCAGAGCATTTGCCGGTGAAGACTGAGGCAAAGAAGTCGTTAAGAATCTCAGCCTTCTCCAAATCCAGGGTAGCCAGTTCTCCCGATAGCTTCTGGAGAGCGCCCACACTGTCCCTAGTCTGCCTTTTATTTACAATGTACCTATAGAATCCCTTCCTGTTATCCTTAACATCCCTAGCCAAGTTTAATTCTAAGTGGACCTCAGCTTTCCTAACCTGGTCCCTAGCTTCCCAGACAACATCCCTGTATTCTTCCCAGGCCGCCTGTCCTTGCTTCCACCTTTTATAAACCTCTTTTTTCCTTTGAATTTTCCTCAGCAGCTCCTTATCCACCCAAGGAGGTCTCCTGGCCCTCCTGCAGCACTTCCTTCTAGTTGGGATATATCGCTCCTGAGCTTGCCGCAGGTGATCCTTGAATATCAACCAACAGTCTTGGGCCCCCCTGCCCTCTAGGGCTATATCCCATGGAACCTTACTGAACAGGTTCCTGAAGAGGCCAAAGTCTGCTCTCTTGAAGTCCAGGGCAGTGAGCTTGCTGCACGCTCTTCTCACTGTCCTGAGGATCTTGAATTCGACCATCTCATGATTGCTGCAACATCCCTCCAACAGATATCAGGGTGGTTGAAGTCCCCCATGAGAACAAGGGCTTGCAAGCGTGAGGCTGTTCCTATCTGTTTATAGAGAGCTTCATCCACAGAGTCCTCTTGGTCAGGCGGTCTGTAACAGATCCCCACAATAATGTCTCCCATCACTGTTCTCCCTTTAACCCTGACCCACAAACTCTCTATTGACTGCTCACCTGTCCCCAGACAGAGTTCCATACTCTCCAGCCTATCCCTAACATAAATAGCAACTCCCTCTCCCCGCCTACTGGGCCTGTCTTTCCTAAAGAGCCTATAACCTTCCATTCCAACACACCAGTCATAGGAGCCATCCCACCATGTTTCTGTGATGCCTATTATATCATACGCCCGTAGACGTGCACACATCTGTAATTCCTCTTGTTTGTTCCCCATGCTACAGGCATTTGTATAGAGGCATCTTAGCTGAGCTCCAAATGAACCCGACTCATCGGCTGGAGCAGCTGGAATATCTCTACATTGCTCTGAATGTTTACTATAGGTGCTGTCAAGTGACTGGGTGTGTTGGGATGGAATGATGCCTCCCTCCCCCAACACATCTAGTTTAAAGCTTCCTTGACCAGCCTGGCAAGCCTCCTCCCAAATCCACTCTTCCCTTTCTTTGTCAGACCAGCTCCACCAGCCCCCAGTAGACATGGCCTACTAAATTGAGTCCCATGTTCAAGGTACCCAAACCCCTGACTACAGCACCATCCTTCTAACCATTTATTAACCTGGCCAATCCTCCTAGCCTTTTTGAGGTCCTGCCCTGTATCCCGGAGAATTGACGAAGAGACAATCTGAGCTCCAGAGCCCCTAACCACCTCTCCCAGAGCTCTGTATTCCTTCTTTATGTTCTCCAGGCTACTGCTATCTATATCAGTAGCACCCATGTGGATCACTAGAAGTGGGCAACAGTCAGTGGGACTGACTAGAGCAGGCAGCTTCTCTGCAACATCCTTGATCCGAGCCCCTGGTAGGCAACACACTTCCCTTGAGCCTGGGTCAGGCAGACAGATGAGTGCCTCTGTTCTTTCAGGGTAGAGTCCCCCACCACTACAACCCACCGCTTTTTCCTGGCAGCACCAGTAGTGATCTTCTTTACCAGTGGATCAGCCGGTTGGTCCTGGTGGGAGTGTGGCTCCTTATCAGACCCCTGCCGGACAGCAAAGCAGTTCCAGATGGGGACAACAGATTTAGGATGAAGCCCGTTGCTTTTAATTGTCCTCTTCCTCCTTTTTTTGTTGTTTTATTCTGTTACCATTTCCCAGCTTCCCGGGTAAGCGGCCTCCTTCTTCCCTCCATGAGCTACATTGGACGCTTGAGGCCCCTGCACAGTCTGGTCCTGGAGCAAGCAGTGCTGTTTCCCCTGAGCTTCCCTGACACCTTTCAGCCTAGTAACAGCTTCCCGCAGCTCAGCCCCTGCTGCAGGAGGACCTCCCCCAGGGAGCACAGAGTGCAGCTCTGCCCATTGAGCACCCTCCTCTCAGGAGAGCAGTGCAGGCGCTCTCTACACCCCGAGCTCTGCACTGCTGCCTCCCTTCCCATCAGCTCTGTCTGGGTGCCTACGCTGCCACCGCCGGGCAGCCAGAGCAGAGCTCCCAGACTGAGCCTTGCTCATACAGCGAGTGCTCACCATCCCCCTCGCCTGCCCGTGTAAACTGCCTCAAACCCGCCCTGGTCGCCGCGCTCCCTGGGGCAGGTTTTCACCCGCTCAGGGCTGGTGCTGCTCCTCCTGGCACAGCCCTCTCTGAGTCAGCTCCTTGTGTCCGCTGAGCTGCCAGCTCCTGGGTAAGCTCTGTCGAGGACTTGAGGCTCCCTCGGTGCCTGTTGCTGCTCCGCGTTGAAGCTCCTGGACGTCGAGCCTCCCCCGATTAGGAGCTGTAGGCGTCCCCTCTCAAGACAGTCACCTCAGCAATCTTATGAATGCAGACCGCCTGGCCAAATTTTTGTGAAATCTTTTACAGTGTAATGACAGCTCATCTGTAAGAAGAAATTAACATTTCTGGTGTTAATGGTGATTATTTTGCCCTGAAATTTGTGAGAGGTTTTTTTTTTTTTTTTTGTCTTTGTCTATACTAGTTGACCTCTGCAAAAATGTCACCAAGATTAATTCCATTCTTCAAATGCTATCTTATCGTTGAAGCTGTAAATCCAGTAGGGGAATCACTTTGCACCCCGGGGGGGTATGGATCCTAAGGGTTTCCATTTAAGTTCTCCATTATTAATGTATGAAGTGTTTAAAATAATATAATACAAATTAGAAAAGACACACACACACCCCTTCCCCTGTAATAGTGGTGCTTTCCTTTGACCATAAACAGTGAAGTGTGGAAATACCAATTTTCTTATATATGGAGAAAAGGCTGGTAGATATAGAAGTCAAGCCCTTCTAAAAGGCTTATTAAGATAAAAGAATTTAAAAGACTCTCTGGGCCAGAGGAAGACTAACTTAAAATCTATAGGCCAGGTTCTGGGCAAAGTGGATCAATATAGATCTGTTGAAGTGTACAGGATATGCTTATTTATATAATCAGGTAAACATCTGGTCCTATATGTATTTAAAATATTTAGACTGGAGTGATCTATAGTAAGATCAAAATTACCTTATTTCTAACAGCATTCTGGGGAAAAAAAGAAAAATAAAAGGTAGAAAAAATACTTTCCTGTTAATATATATATGGCACAAGAAATTAATCTTTCAGAGTAAGCCATCATGTTTCTTCTGGTGTTCTCTTTAGATGTTCCTGGGTCAAATTCCAGCTTCCTAATCATTATCTGCAAACTGTAGTGACTCTTTCTGGACAACAGCAAAGGAGAGGAAATTTGATTTTCTAAGGCCATGCTTCGTCATAAATTCCTCTCTATATAGTATGCTCTCTGTATCAAAAAAACTTTATGGGTTCCTGCTTTGAAGATATATCAGCGCCTAGATACTGACAGAGACTGGACTATTTAGACTTTTGGCTTGATGCAATCTGGCAATTCTTGTTACAATGCAATGCTCTGCAAACAGCAGAGATGCGCAGAGTCCCAGACACTGATACTTCTGCACAGACATAGAAATGTATTCTCTGAAGGTCAAATAAGCCTGGAAACAACCTGTTTCAGGTGGACAACTCCAGTTTTGGATTTCAGCAATGCTCTGTAGATATCTGGGCATAGGAAGGGTTGTGGTGTTTCTACATCTCATTTGGAAGCGACAAGTTAGTTTCTGTTGGAGATCAGGGAGTGTGCTGAACCTTGGTGCTCAGCCTTGCTCTAAATACAGTGTAATTCCAGTATTACTGGACATGAGCTCTTTAGATTCTAGGCAATACCAGCCGGAGCACCCAGTCCTGAAATCATTGCAGCCTCATTGATGCCTCATTGACTCCTCTTGACTTCTGCCAGCAGGGATGGACCACCAGTTGGTCAGGAGGGTGCAGATCCAGCTGGAGAGCATCACTGCCTGGTGTAGAGCAAGCCTGTTCATGCACTGCCCACCTCTCTCCTCCACAGCACATCCAGCTGAAGATCTGTAAGCCTGGGGCAGACGTTTCCTTCTCTGCTTTCACATAATAACTGTATTGCCCTTCCTGCTGTCCAAATTAATGCAAATGCAGTAGCTGGTATCTTTAAGCCATGCAAAGAGTAAAACAAGTGCTTGGGTAAATCAGAATTTTAAAAGGAAGGAGGAATCTATAGAGTTGTACATTCTTCAGTAAGTCCATGCTGGACTATTTACATCTTTGTGTCAGGAAAAGGGAACATGTGCATTAGAAGGTGAACCAGGAGAGTGGTCAGGACATTGCTTTCATATTCCACACAAAGCACATAATCTGCCTCTATTTCTTCGTTGAAAATTTGTCCGCTAGAAGAATGAAGTTTAAGAATAGTGTTATTTGGAATGTCCTACTCTGTTTAACCTTTGTGTGCATGTTCTGCAGTATTTTGCTAAAGAGACACTCAGTGTTAGATTGGAACTTCATCTTTAGATAACATTTGTCAACTTAATAGGAAGAACCTCTGGCTTGATAGGTTCTACTTTGAGATGAAGAGTACCTCTATCAAATTCAAGTACAATATTGGGGTTGGTTCTTCAAGTGATGTAATCTGATGCGGTTGCAGGATTATCAACATAGCTGCTTAGATGTATGATAGTGTTAGGTCTTGTGAAGAAATTCTGATTCAGGAAAGGCTTTATTTTTCCCTCATTTTAACTTCTCTTATTTTCTTCAGTTTAATTTTTAATTCTATTAGAAATTCAGAAAAAAATTGTGTCTTACTTTCGTTTATGTTTATTCCCGCAGGACTGAAGAGTAAGAGCATTCACTACTCACCCACTGCTTGTCTTCTGACTGAAAATGCAGTGCCAATAGTCCAGATTCAGGTCATGCTTGATAACCTGCTGGGCTGGAGAGCATATACTTTGTTTTGTGTCCACAGCCACATGACTCAAGTACGTGCAATATGACATTTGAGTAGTAAACTGTATTATTTTCTTCATTACTGCTACCTTCATCTTCCTGGCTTCTGGAAAAAACTTTCTATGATGCTGGCAAGAGCTATGTGGGTAAGTTAATAGCACATGGGGTGTTTCTCACGCAGCAAGTAGATGGCCACTTGTGCAATATAATCTTGCTTTTATATCACCTCCTAGCACATTCCACCTCATTCTCAGTTTACAGCTGATTTTCTCTGCACAACTTTGTGGTAAAACACCTTTAGAAATGCTCCCTACTTGTCTTTGTAGGAACAGCAAAGAAATATTTATGCACCCATGAAATAGCTTTCTTTGTAGACTATTGATGGCTTTAACCCACAATTCTATTTAGGCAACGCTGTCACTCTAGACATTTCTTACAGCTTTGTCAGTGTAAAAGTGATGATTTGATGTCTTGTTTCCTATTTCCTTGTATAGGCCTAGCACTTTTTTTTGGTAATATATGTTTAATCCATACTATAGCATAGGGATAATAAGAAAACAGTTTGCTGAAATCGACCGTTTGACTTATATGTCCTAATATCTAGAAGTCAAATCTTTGTATACCTACCTTTTAAAGAAGTGGGAAGGATTTTTTACTTTTTTTTTTTTTTGAGAAACTGAATTAGCTATGAGTACCTAGTGGTCAGAACTTGGCCCATGAGCATATGCAAACCTTATTTTAATTGCTCATCTGTTATTCAGTGAAATGAAACTTCTGTAGAGGGGGATTTCTTATAAAATATTCTGTTCAAAATATGTATTCCAATTTAAGGCAAGTAAAAAATATCATGGCATGGTAACTGCTCAGTGTTTCTCTTTGTATTTTCATAATTCAGGTTACTGCTAAAGTCAGGAAGTTAATGAAAACACAGAACGTTATTTTAATGATTTCACATTTCTAAAGGATCCATTTTGCATTTCTCCTCTGTTCTACAAAGATGGGTGAGAAATAAGGATCTTCACCATGAAAAGCATTATGGATGCTTAGGCATTCAGGTGGCTAGATGAGAAAATGTATCTAAGAGACAACAATCCTTCAAAACATGTAGGAGTAAAGTTGGTATTTTAGCTACAATGTAACAGAATTTAAATTACACAGTTCAGAATACACAGAACTGTTTATAATGCGAATGGAGAAAATACATGGTCTGTAGTAAGTACCGATTTTTAGAAAGGAGAGTAATTACAGCCCTAAATCCTTCATGGTGCAGGCTTATTTCTGTGTCATTGTTCCTCCTGCAGTGCCACCGCTCCTTGGCTGACCCGGAGTGATGTCTCCTTTTAGGGACTGAGCTGATGCTACAGGAAGGTCTATTTGCAAAAACCAAAACTGTGCCTTGTATTAAAGCAAATTCCCCATATGGTGGCAGCCTTTTGAAAGATATGGGAAAAAACACCTTCCATTTAATATTTGTTTTAATACAGTCAGAAGGAAACATATCTAATGTGGAATGGCTCCTCTTACTTCAATGGGGAAGAATGGTCATCTGTAATGCACTGTCATAGTAACCTGTAAGAAAGCAATGTTTCCTAATGCTAATGGGTTTATTTCAGTTCTAGGCCTTATTTCATTGGACTATTTTCACTCATTTCGTCACTTCTCAAGTCCTTAAATCTGTCACCCTTTTAGATTAATAAATATACATCCCACTTCAGTTATCAGTGCTGTTTTTAATGCCTCAGCATGGTCCACATGGTGACTGTTGGAAGAGTTTGTTCCTCTTCTATGAGACACTTCTGCTTATGTTCAGCAGATTCTAAAATCAGGTGTTCAACAGAGTCCACCTTGTTTCCACAAGCTCTTTGAGAGCAAGGAGCACTGTGTTGGCAGCTCCTCTGCCTTCTGCTGCTACTGGAAGGGGAGCCATGGGAAGGATAAGGGAATTAGTATGGTGAAAGGAACAGAGAAAATCTATTTGTCAAAGATTTAAGTTCTGTAAATCAGGGCTGTGAACTGTAAAGCACGCCAGGGGAATTGAGGCTAATTCCTTTAACTGCCCATTAGACTTTGTTCATTTCTACTTGAAGTGTCAGTGATTGCAGTAGAAAAGCTGTTTTCTGGGGAAGCTGTGACATCCCTACATGTTTTGGCTGCTTGTAGATGGCCCCTTAGGCGACATCACCCGGACTGAGAAAAGGTTAAATTTTCTTCTAAGAGTCTCAGCGCAAGGAAGACTTCGTTTTCTTTTTTCTTTGTTAAATGGGTGATGCCCACCAGACTCAGCTCAGACGGGCAAAGATACTGGAAGGCAGGAAGAGACCCAACATCCAAGCAGACTGACGCTGTTTGCCTTTGAGCTGTCACAGGGAAGAGCAACCTTTCTGTGTTGTGGTATCCAAGCAAAAAGGTAAATTTTTCTGAAAGCAGATTTAGAAGTGCTGTGGTTAGTCTTTTGTCTTTCTTATTGCTTGGTGTAAGACTACTGTACTGCCCTGAAATGACCTGTTTCTGCAATATTTTGTCCCCAAGTAATAATAAAAAAAGTAGAGTGAGAGAAATGTACTGGTGATAAACACATTTGAGAAGCACTGATGGTATCTGCGATGTCAGCTCCTGTTTTCAAGCCTCCTTGTCCTGCAGCGTAACTACCAGCCTTGCTCCCTTTTTCCTAGAGAAGGTAGGAGCTGTGTCCCAATAGAATAGGTGAAGGCAGAGGGAGAACGAGAATGCTTCTCCTGTGGGCTCCCTACCCGTGTAATGTTCCTGTCTTGGAGCTTTCAGCCCCTCTCTCTGCTGAACACAGAGTGCCTACCCTCCACGACAGTGCTATGGAGGTATGTTTTCTTTGTGAGCTCTCTGCACTTTGCTCATGCAAATGAAATCTCTCTATTCTAAGGGCTTTGTGAATTATGGCCTGCTTATTGTTTTAGAAATAAAGATATTAGTATGCAAATGACTCTGGAAGGTGTTTCTTCTCATTAGAGAATGTAGATCATTTACAGAAAGATGCAGTGTACTTCAGCTGTAAAAAGGCTTAGCAAATTTGTCTTGTCTCAGCAGCACTCTAACAAGACCGATAGGGTAATGCAGCAAAGAAAGCACAGGAGACAAATGGTTTATGACACTCGGGTTACCTTTACTGTGCAAGGTGGGTGTGAAATTTTTTATGGTGAGACAAAAAAGATGATGGGCAATTAACTACAAACTCATGCAGCAGGTTTATCATATGTTCCACTCATCCATCTGTGTCTCAGTCTCCAGTGGACTCGTGAGTTTCATCAAGAAAACCATTTTCAAACCAGCAGACCAAAACAGATCGTTTTTCACTCCAGGCTCCATCGAGGCTTTGCCATAGTTTTACCTTATGTTTACAATTTACAGATGCAACATATACATGTAGTGGAAAAGAGCAGTCCAAATATTTCGCCCATTGCAGGGCACATGTGTCAAAATATTTCTCATTCAGGGACCAGTTCTGAAATTGTTTGCATGCATGTGAATAACTTTGTGCAGATTAATTCAGATAAATCCTTTGGGGTGAGATGCTAAATGTGGTATGTAACTGCATTCCAACTTCCGTCCTGTGATGACTCTGATAAAATAGGTTCAGGTAGTTAGAAGAGGAGCTGGTGGTTAAAGCACTGAATCGGTATACAAAATATTGGTGCTCAGTTTGTGGTCCTGCTGCAGACCATCTGTGTGACCTTGGCTGAATTGCTTGGTCTAGTTGAAACTTAGCTTTGACCTGTAAAGTCAATATAGCTGTTATTATTTTTCTGTTTGTGTTTAAACAGTTAATATTTAACTAGTATCCCTCACAATATTATACCGATGAATATCTTACTGAAAGCATTTAAGTACTAATTAAGTGCTAATAATATTTTCCTTAACTAGTTTGATGTAGTCTTGCCAGATTGGGTAAAAAAAGATACAGATTTTTCAGAATCAAACGTACTTATTTTTACCATATGAATCTTCAAGCCTCTTCTCTTTCCAATCTCTAAATCTAACTGCTTCACAAAATGCATACACTTCTTCCCAAGAGATCACACTAGGGAGCGAATCAATAAAGTCAGAGCCATGGGACTAATCATTTAAACTGTCACAAAGCCCTGAGATGATGTCTCTTTTTTTCACCCTGAAAACAGGGGAGGGTGCTAAACCTAGGACACATAGGGATAATTCTGGTAAATTTTATGGAAAATGAAGAGATACAGGTAGAGCAGTGCTGCCCTCAGGTCTGCTGTGGGGCATGTTGACCTACAAAGACCTGATAACCTTGCTATGAAAATGATGTCCTTCCAGCAGATCTCTTCCATGCCATGCTCTTATTTGCTTATAGGGATGAGTATCAATTGAATGAGAGTCTTAATCTTTCAGTTAATCTGTGAAGTACATGTAAATTTTGTTTCGCTTTAGAATAATGCTGTTGACGTAACACTGTGCAACTTTATCAGACTTAAGTGGGTAAAATGGTTCCTTTAAATCCACTCCCTCACCACTCAACGTCATTGCAGAAAGCGAAATACTGAAGAAAGATATAGGCCTCGTGGTCTTTTCTGACAGTCAATAAATTGGAGTTTTGTCAGACCAAACAGATGCCATAAAGAGAGCAGATTAAAAGAGATTAGTTCTGCCAAGTTCAGCCTGAAGAGAGAATTTACAGCTCCCCTCCTCTTGCCTGGCAGAGCTAGAGGTTGCACAGGCTCCAGAGGTCAATGAAAATCCTCCCATTCCTTTCACAGGGCTTTACATCACAGACAGAATGAAATCCACTGTACTGCAGGGGAGGGACAAGAGAGGATAGAGAGATGCTTGGTCTTATTTTTCCATCTATGATGTGTTACATTTGCTAGTGTGGGTCTTCAAAAAGGCATGAAATGTGCACAGGTAATGGTGACTGATTGATTCCCCAAGGCACACATGAGAAGCCCAGGAGACTGAGGGGTGGGATGTGAGGGGAGAGGAGATGGAGAGCTGACCATAAGCAATCACTAGAAGTTCAGTTATCAGTCATAAACTGAGTTTAATCTAAAATGCGGAGCTGCAGCTGACTGTTGTGGAACCTCTGAATATTTCATGGAATCACAGAATGGTTTAGGTTGAAAAAGACCTTAAAGCTCATCCAGTTCCAAGCCCCTGCCATGGACAGAGACACCTTCCACTAGACAAGGTTGCTCAAAGTCCACACAACCTGGTCTTGAAAACTGCCAGAGATGGGGCATTTGGCTATCTCTCTCTTTTTTATTTATTTATTTTTAAAAGTGAAAAAATTCAAATTAATTTTTGGGCAGGTCTGACAAGTACAGGCATAATCATTGCGATTGTGCTGGCGGATAAAAATGTCATAAGCCGGGTCTTAAAACTTCATAAGCCTGGTCTTTGAGACATGGCTCAAAGCTTCCCTTGAATTCAAACAGAAGCGCAGCCTGGGAATATTCTGACAATAGGTTCCCCCTACCAAAAGAACACCTGTCTGGAAAACCAGAAAGGGTCATATATTCTGAAGTAATGAGGGAAAAGGAGAGTTATTACTGGGGAAGCTAAGAGGGAGCAAAGGGCATCACAAACATGCTGTAATGAAAATGCACTGTAGACCTAAAAGAGCAGAGTTGCTTTAACCCTTTTTTTCAGTGAAGAGCCATTACAGAGCCATTTCAAAGCTCATATGATGACAAAATATGTCTTTATTCCCTATCCCCTTCCCACCACCCCCAAAAAACAGCAAAGCATTGTCGTTTGGTGGCCAAGTTTAAAGCATGCCTTATATTATGCACAAAACCCCTAAGACGTATGTCTGCATTTATAAATAGCAGAGTAAAATGTGTCTGGTTTATAATTTAACCTTGATTTGGCATAGGTAAAATTACTTTGATCCCATTTTTGACCACTAGTTTTCAACAGCAATTTTCTAATTTCCAAAGTAAATGCAGGTATTTTATAAGTCTTTTTAACTTGATAGTGCAAATCTGTTGGCATAATGAGGTCTCTTTGCAATCTGCAAGATGCCATTGTGGTTACTTTATTTTGATAACAGTAAGCTGTGGAGAGAAAACTTGGTGTAAAAAAGGCATATGTGTGTGCGATAGACTGTCTTTCCCATTTTCCTGTTGCCTTCAAATATTTTTTTAACCCCTTTGGAAAATCCTTTTTTACATTATTTAGCAAATGGATACAAGGTGAGGGCATGGAAGTTTAAATGCTTGGAGTTAATAAAATGGACATAAAATTCAGAACCTAAATAGAAAGTATCAGTATCTAAGTTATCATTTTAAAAAGCCGCAGTTTATGCCTAAAGTTATTTTGAAATAGTTCAAGATAAAAAGAAATGGATAAAAAATAACAAAAAAAGAGACTGTCATATCTATGAGAATTATTTGATAACATAGTTTTATTTGCCTGTGGAGGAACTATTCTAGGAAGAACAAGTTTGTCTAAAAGCATGTATTTTACATGCTAGAAAGGACTTTTGTTTACTTCCAGAGTTTGAGTATTCTGGTCCTGTTTGATTCACTGAAGAAAATTAAATGCAAAATAAGAAGGGAGCAGAGAGCTGTAATAGTAAGATATATGACATATTTGTTTTAAGTACGTCATGCACACTTTTCAGAGCTTTCAAATGGTTTGCTAAAATTTATCTTAATGCTAAAGTCAATGTTTTTTGATTCATAAATAATAATATGTACAAACCCATGGATACAAAATAAGATATAAAAGGTTAATTCCATCTATAAAAGTCTGGCTCCAAACATAAATCCTGTAATTTTGATTGCAAAATCAGTGATGCAGGGGGGTTATATTATATTTGCACAGCACACCGCACATCTTGACTGCTACCAGACACTGATGCTCCTGAGCACCACTGCAATAAAATTGGTAAGACTGATTTTTACCATGGATACAGGAAATGACCCTAGGCCAAATAATACCAGTACTGGGGAACTGGGCCTAGCATCACAGGATCTATTTGAAAGAGTTTGTTGAAGCTGCCTCGTGCTGCTTGAATGCACTGTTCTTTGTTTAAAATTCAAAATAGGTAGTCATCCCATTCTCAAGAGATCAAGGGAATATATTTTGAAGTAATTAATTGCTGGTTAATTGCCATGCAGTTTACCATCCTGCACAATAAAATTCCTGGAAGTTCTAGTAGCTGTAATTAGCTGATGAATTTTTGTAACTATTTGTGTTAAGGCTGTTAAGCAATCCTAAGGCAGCTGCACAGCTTATGCCTAGTGTACCAATCTCGAAGAGCTGCTTAGAATTCTTTTAGAAGTATGAGATGGCACAGATTCGGTAAAGAACCAAGTCAAATGAAAATCCTGAAATGAATTTTTGGAAAGCTTAATTAAAGTATCTGTTGATACAGAAGGCTAAGGGATGAGACCTTTATACAATAAAAAAATAATAGAAGTCTCTAAAACAAATTTTTCCTTTGAAGCACTTGTCTCTGAAAAACAAGGCTTGTCCATCCCAGTTTTCTTTAAACCATTTTGCTCTAAATGGTACTGTACGAATTTTGGCTAGGGAAAATACTTTACTGTGATCCTAAGTTCTCTGTTGGCGTCTGCGTGCCACAGCTGGAATGTAGAAATGATATATGAGTGATCAGACAACTACAAGTCTGTTTGAGATGCCATCAGTTGCACCCATCAAAATGTCACACCATTTGTAGCTTTCCTTTATTTGGTTGGACTATTTACATCCTGCTTAAGCTTCCATATAGAATAGGTACTAGCTGGTGCTCAGAGGGCACATTTAATGATGCTCAAGAACTATATTCCTACTCCAGCCCTAAGACAAATTACAGTAAAATAGGAAATATTTGATGATTTATGCCAAGCTATAGGAATTCTGGTGGTGTTTTGGCCTGACATTTAAATACAGCTGTTATGGGTTACTCTCACTGCAGCAGACGGTGTTGCCAAACCAACACAGCACAATTAGTTGAAGCTGGCAGACATATGTGCTGATTGTACTGTCTGCATTGCTTCAACTTACCAGTCATTGGCCTTTCCATTTGGTAACGCCAACTCTGAAAATATGTCACTGAATATTTTGGCTATGTTAGTCATCCTATGAAAGATTAAAAAAGCCTACAGTGTGACAAAACCCCCATTTGCCAAACTTCTTCAGACATGGTCTGCATTCCAGGGAGACTCTGCTAATGTCTGAGCAGCTTCTTGATCAAGGATATCATGCTCCACAACGCAAGTTGCTCAGGAGTGCAGCCGAGTGTGAGTCTCAGTGCCAGCACTGGTAAAAATGAGTTATTCCTCTAGTGGTGGAGCACTGGCCATATGCCAGTGCTGGTCTGTCTGGTGGAGGTCTAGAAAAAAAAGAGTGCATACATTTAAAAGCCAATTCTGGTTGTGTTTTAAGTTCTGAGCTGTGCTTTTATATATACTCGCATATTTTAAAAGTCTAAATTAGTATTCAAAGAACTGCTGGCAATTTAGGGGCCAGATTTTGCTCTTATTTGCCTTTGTGGAAAACAGGAATGTATAAGGAGAAATTGGCACTGTACACAGGACAGATTTTAGGTTGTTTAAACTGAGTTTCTAGAGTTGCTTTGCTCTTCTTCAGGCTGTGTTTCCAAATTGGTGCTTCATTTAAGGGAGTAATACATCCTCTGGGCACTGTGCTTTGAAGAACACCACCAACTCAGCTCCAGGCTATTTCCATGGTGAAATCATGACTCCACTCTGATTGAAGTCCAGTCCTGCATTACTTTTATCAATCTAGTGTTTTACACCAGCTACCTCCATTTGTACCAGTTGGGATAGATTCAAGGTACTTGTGTGTATCTGGCCAGCTTTTCAAGCAATTGCTGACCGTACAGCAGCATCCTTTTGACGAACTGATGCAAGGCAGCTTGTAGTGCTGGCAGCCACATGGACATGCAGTTACTATAAGTTTCTATGCCAATATTCTGATATGGTTTTGTTCATTCTGTATTTGGTCTTGGAAGCAACAGAGAGCCTTTACAAGCAAAACTGAATTACTGACGTAGAAAGAAAATGGTGGAAGTTTAAAGCACATAAAAGCAAAAGTTGCAGGTGGTTGAGTTTTTTACAATCTCCATTCTGCCTTCACCTTTTGTAATTTACTGCTAGTAAAATCCCTTTTACAGGGATGGAGCAGAGATTTGTAGGCCTTCCTTTCTGAGCAGTTGGCTTTGGAAAAAATGGGTGTGTGCTTGGTTGGCTTCAGGGAGGTTGTAACTTGCAGGTACTTGCACAGAGTTTGAATTAGTTTGGAAAATGTTTATGCTATGAAACCCAGACCTGACAGACTGAAAGCTTGTGGGACATAGAATGAATCTAGACACCCACAGCTTATGCTCTCAGCTGCCATGGGCAGCATTACCACTCTCCCAACAGCTTGCAGGCAACTACAAGAAATAGTTTGCTTCTCAGTTTTCTGGTTATAAATTAGAAACATCTTTCCTTTATAAGATAGTTTCCACCATTCACAAGAAAGGTGTTAATTTTTAATTTTGATTATAATTAATACTAATCTAAACTGGCTTTAAAAATACACAAAAGGAACCAAAATGTGACTAAGAAAGCTTACATTCAGGTCCGAATGCTTTCTCTTAATGCTCAATCAGACACTTAAATTTAAGATTTTAAGTTTTGTCTTAGTCAAAAAAGAGCCTTTACCTTTCTGTAAGTCAGTGTAGAACAGCAGCAATTTCCCTTTTTTAGGCTGTTTGTGTGTGTGTAAAGGGTAGTCTAGTAGAGAAGGAAGAGCTTTCATGAATTGGAGGGTTTTTCCCTCGTTGAACTGCATGACAATTAACTTGCATGTTCAGCTCTTTGTAGCACGTTGCTTGTGGGAAAGTGCTTTTTGGTTCTTTTAAAAGGCATACTTGACCCTTCCTCCCACACCCAGAGCAGGGGAAGGGCTGTGGGCAGAATGGCCGGTGTTCAGACAGCTTATATTGTACTTCTAGTGTTTGGTATGGCTCTTGCATCCACCTAAATAGGTTTATATTAATGCAAACGAAGAAATAAATAGAAAGGAAAGCTGGAGGGGAAAAAACCAACAACCTTCCCCCCTCCTCCCCCCAAAAAAAAATCCCCAAACCAAAACCCAACCAACCAAACATACCAAAACCAAAAAAACCTAAACAAACAAACAAAAAAAAAGGATTGCAGTCCCATTGAAAATATTTCAAAATTAATTTTGTTTTGGACACTTTTCCTTCATGAAACACCCCTTGGGAAAATATTGCTTGACTTTTTATTTTTTTTCCTGATTAATTTAACAAATATTTCACAAATTGAAGTAATTCTCCCTGCTGTAATATGTTATGAATATTCTCAATATTAACTCTCATGACTCTCAGTCAGAGGTAGCTGTGTATAACATCGTTCACAAATTCAGGACCCAAGGTTCTGGGGTAAATTTTTATTTTGAATTTTCCTTCTCATTCTTCAGCTTTTAGAAGACGACAGAAATTTGGCCAGACTGCAGTTAACAGGAGCAAAAGGAACAGTCATTCTCTTTGATATTCGTGACAAAAAACCTGGTAAGAAGGACAACACTATTGAAAATCAATACTTCAAAACCTGTGTCTTTCACAAAAGGTTTAAACCCCACCTCCTATCTGCCTATTCCTTCGGGTTTTTGCTGAAAGGTTTTGTTTTAAGAGAGGCCATTTTCAAAAAGAGGGGGCAGGAAAAGGCTGGGAAAAGTAAAATAACTATTTTCACAGTTCAGTCATTCTCCAGAGGAGTAATACATGGGAGCGCTGGCTTCAAAGGCCATTTGGAAGGCAGTAGAAATAAAAGCATTTGTTTCCACCTATGAAGGTTACTGACTTCTGTTGCCTGGAACATTGTCATATTTTGTTTAAGTTTATAATTTCATTGAAACTTTGGTATTGTTGGCAACTCCCTGACTTAGCCCATGAGGTGCAGCAGCTAGAGCTCTGCCTCTGAGTTGTGTGATGTTTAATTAAAAGTAATGGAGTGGATTTTTTTTGCCCTCTGAAGTCAGTCTGGTTTGCATCTGTAGCTTTTTTAGCAGTGAGTGGCCATCTTGCAAAAATGAAAATAGCCAAGGAAACAAATCATTGCAATAGAAATAAATGGTAAATGATGCCATTAAAAGGTGACTTTCCAGTATCTACTTATGACATGAACCAGACCTGAGACTTTTAAAATGAGTGGTTTAAAATAATGGCTTTGATTAGGAAATAAAACCGAAATCATATATTGAACAGTAAAATGTAAATGTTGAGCAGAGAGATTTCCTATAAGAGAGAAATGTGGTTTTGAACATGGAGGAAAAGCCAGGATTTAGTCTCAGGGAGGCTTTAATCCTTGTGTGGGCGTATTTTCTCCCTAGCTTCCTTCAAAAACTAGGTTAATACACCCTCAGAATGTAATTACTTCAAATAGAATATGAAGATTAAAAGTACACATGCTGCATAGTTTTAGCTTACTATTTGTTTAGCCATTTTGCAGGGAACCTTTGCTGTTTGTATCTTAACTACTGATGTTGCCATGTAACTCTTTGTAAGTCACTTCATCTGTCCTACCTTAAGTTCACACCTCCTAAAGGAAGGAGGGAGCAGGGCTGGCCACCTTTCAGATGCAAGTGAAGCTTCATGGTTGAAAGTTGTTCAGAAGTGCTAAACATTTTAAAAAGAAAGAAAGTAGTATAGACTGATCTGTGATGTTTTGGAGCTACATTATCTCCCCCAGCTGCGTATCTGTATGCCAATTTTCTATATAACGTAAACATTGCAAGTGATACAGAAGGTCACCCTTCCACAGTTCTTCCTTATATCTACTGGGCTGTGAACAATTTATCTAGGAACGCTTGATGGAAGGATTTTCAAGATCTGGAAACTTACAGGGGGAGCATAGTTTTTTTCAGTATTTCTTATGCACCATTGAACTAGTCCATTCTGCTAAAGAAACCAACCCCTGACTTTGACACTGTTGCCAAGGCAATTAAAACTTCTATCACATCCTAAGTTATTTGAAAGAGCAGACCCTTATCCTGATCTGCTTGCACTAGCTCTGCTTCTTTAGGGTGTTGAGGTATGATCATTGGCATGGGTGAAAGTCCTGGGGTTCTCTAGGCACTTGGAGAAAATTCTGCATGAACACCACAAACAACATGCTTCCTCCTTTTAACTGAATATGCATTTTTATGCAGTCTATTCCTCGCACATGTTACTGTAATAGGAGCCTCTGGCTTAGGGTCAACTTCTCCAGTGTAGTTGGGATTATGATGGAAAGTCAGTGAAGGTTTGCTGAAGCATTCTTTCTGGGTCACGAAGATGCTGCAGATCACTCTCCCTCCAGCTGCAGTCTTTTACCAAAGAGGTTCATTTGGGAATGGATGACCAAATTGAGGGCAATTTAGTGCTTGCACTGAAGAGGTCTTCCATGCTGTGAAGGCTTCCTGTGTAATACTCTCTTATCTTGCTCTATAAAACCCACTAGGCTGCCTTATCCCAAATCGTGAGGACTTCATTATAGCCCATTACTATCCTGGCTTCATAAACTGTTCCTTGGCACTGCATTCCTTGTCCAAGACAGATGCTCAGAGACGTGAGTCATGCTTTCCATACTCAGTTGTCACATAGTCCCAGTGTTTTATGTTGTCAGTCATAACCTGAGTGCCTCAGTATTTACAGTGCAGCAAAGTCAATATAATAGGAATGAGTCATATTTAAATGTAATTTGTTCTTGCTGTGTAGAACACACTGATTCTCTTTCACCAAATGAACTCCAGCTCAATGACAAACAGCTGTTGCTGCCACATTTTAATGAAAATAGGAGTTTGGCCTGAAAAGTTCTCCAATTTTAGTATGCAACAATAACAATGCTAAAGTGAAAAACCATGGGTAAATTGGGAGGAGAAAGGAGAAATAAATGTTGTTTGTACTATTGAAAATTTGCCTTTACATTAATTCTTGGAGACAAATTCAATTTTGCTGGCTTCCGAATGATGGCAGGTTACCTTGGAAAATGTGCAACCTTAAAAATCCTTTCAAGGTACAGATATATTGTGAGTGCTCTCATAATTGCGGTCATGTTGTCATCTCTGCACTTGAGCATGGAGTTGTGTTCATCTCATCATTCATCATGCTGTAAATTCACCATTGTACTCTTATACATTAAAGACTATTTTCAGCTATCTTTTTTTGCAGTTATGTCTACAAGAAAATACATGTGAATCAAAATAAAGCCCTTCCTATACTTTTAGCCTTATTTTTATCTTTCAAAAGGGAAATCCCTCAGTAGCTTTGAGTCTAGTAGTGATGTTAGAGATAGATCTTACAGGGCTCCAGTACTGCAGTTCCTTGTAGACTATAAATACCCCAAAGATCTTTGCTTGCTCATTTCTCCATGTTGTTTTTGGTTTTGTTTTTCTTTTTTTGTATGGCCACTGTCACTGCCTAGTTTTTATCTTGCCTCACTTTCCAGATAGAGACATACTGTTCAATCTAATGCTCTTATACATGAGGGCATAGTTTCCAGGTAAAAGATTGCATGACAAGTTCATATTCATAAATGAAGCTGTAGCAGAACTGAATTGTAAGAATTCAGCCCCACTGGATCTGAAAGGAGGTGGATTTCCTTTGTACCTTGTATAATTTTGGGAAAAATAGCCTGTTCTTGCAAGCTTACTCTCATGTGCAAGACGCTTCTTTAGCAGAAATTCTAAGTATTTATTCAGTGTAGCTACAAGAGCTATTTCCATAAACTATTGATGGCATTATATAACTCAAAAAGTATCAGAGCAAACGAGCCCCACTAGGGACTTATAAAAAGGTCAGCAGTAATGAATTAAGAAAATATATTCACAACTGGTGCACTAGGTCCTGTACTTATGCAAAAAGATTTTAAGGGAGATTTAATGATCACCTTTGACAGCCACACTTTTGCAGAAATCTTGATGTTGGCTTGGCAGAATGATGTAAATTTCTCTCAAGCAACTGGAATCGCAGAAGTCTCACCTGCAGCCTGTTTGGAGATGCAGCTAGATGTACAAGAAAAGCAGCAGTGAGTACTTATTCATTGTGGCCCCATCTCCTCTTCCATCTTTATGAGCTGAAAGGCCTCCTGAGAAATGTTCCTGTCTTCCAGGGAATGACAAAAAGACGTGTGTCCTCTAGAGACTTTGCACCTATGTTGACTTTGTTTCCTTTGATGACTTTGTTCATAGAGCATAGACTTTGGGAGGCTAAAACTGTATTTTTCTTTGTGTTTCTCTGACATTACTGTGTGGAGCAGTAGTCTTGGCAGAAACCTCCTTGATAACGGGTGTTATGCAAATAAGAAAAGTCTTTGTTTTTAATGCACTTGATTAAATACAAATGTGCAGTGTTTTGAATATTTTTTGGTCAAAAGAGCTTATCCGTACCTAATCTATTGAAGAAGGATTCTCATTGGCTTAGTAGGTAATACATGACATTTATGTAAATGTTGATATGTACAGTTTGGTTTGAAACCAAAGATCTCTCTAAAATACATTTCAAAACAGAACAAGCCCTCAGCTGCAGGCACTGGCAATTTAACTTCCAGAAAAGCTATGATTTCCTAAAGTGAGTAATTAACAATAAACCCCCATGAACAGAAAAAAGGTCTTTCCTACATATTAAATAATAAAAATAAAGGATTTCTAACAAAATGGCAACAGAAATCAGCATAGTCTGTCTGATAAATCTATTTATTTATTTTTAATAAGGGCCTTACCAGTTGGTATTTTTCCATGCAAACAGAAAAATCAAACGACGTTTAAGAATTTTAATTTCCTTCAATTTCTCTGAATTTCCATGGGCTTGTTTTTTTTTTTTTTCTTTTTTTAAGAAATGGTGGTACTCTATTGTCAATAAATGTCATTGCTTTACCTACATCAGTTGCGCACTGTATCTAGATGCACCAGCTGCCCATTGGTAACCAGCCAAATAACAAGGAGCAATATAAACTCTGTGATGGGAAAGGCAGTGAAACACAAAATATCTACCCAAATTACATCTATTTATTCTCCATAATCTTTGCACCATGATCCAGAAGACTGATGATAATCCAGGAATAAATGTGTACCTTTTATGCAACATTAACTTACTTTCTTCTAGCTTGTCAAACAGCTTTGGGATTTATTATGTGTTTATTGTATGCCTCACCAGTTTCTTTCTGTCTAGGGGACTCTATATTTATTTTTACCTTCTACCTTTGAGCATTGAGTTTGGCCTAGTGAAGCATATTTGGTATAATGGATTTTAGCACCACAGGACTGCAAATTTTATGCATTTTTGGAACGAAGGGAAGGGGGGAGCCAGGGGTGAAAATGCAAGGTAACAAAAAACTGACACTCAAAGAAACAGAAAGTTTTCCATTCTAGAGAGAATTAGTATATTTTCGCTTGATGATCTTTAAGGTCTCTTCCAACACAAACTCTTTGATTTTGTGATGATTCTATGATTATTAGAGTGGCTGAAAGTATCACAAAAGTTAAACTAGATTATATTAATCAGTGGTTACAGAAGAATTGATTTTTGATGAACTATTCATGTACCAGGTGCCGGGATTGCTCCTTACAACTTGCTATTTTCCCAGTTAATGCTGTTGATTGAACATGGTATGCCTGGAATTGAAACAGAGCCACTTTCCATGTCAGCTCCGTAGTGCTGTTAATGGCTCTTTAAGTAAAATCTGTGCAATTTTTATGTAAAATGATTCCTGAATGGACACAGCTGGATTCTCCCTCACTGCACTGATCCTCTTCTTCTGCAGTTGATTAGGTGCCCACTCTTAATCCTGTGATTAGATATACTACATAAATTTGTACCTGTGGTGCTTTGGAAGAGCAAACACTGCAGTGAGTTATGACTAAGAACTATCCTATGCATTTTTTGATGGATAAAACTGTATGTAGAGAAGTTGTGACTGCCCCGAAGGTCATATTGTGAACTAATGGCAGGCATTTTCCTTGCTGTTCAGAGGTTTTTTTGATTGTCATGTTGTTGTCGTGGGTTAAGCCTCTATAACTCACGCAGTTTTGCTCGCTCACTCCCCCTTCTGTCTTCCCCCCGCTCCCGGGGGCATGGGAAGGAGAATCAAAAGAATGCAACTCCCACAGATTGAGATAAGAACAGCTTAGTAACTAAAGTATAACACAAGGCCACTACTGCTACCACCAATAATAATAATAATGACAAGAGAAATACAAGGGAAGAGAATACAATCTCTCACCACCTATACGCAGCCTGACCAAGCAGTGCACCCCCACCCTTCCGGGTCTCTGCCCTCTGTTTTACATCCTTGGCATGACGTGCTGTGGTATGGAATACCTCTTTGATCAGTTTGGGTCAGGTGTCCTGTTTCTGCTTCCTCCCGGCTTCCCCTTCTCCCTGGCAGAGCATGAGACTTGGAAAGTCCTTGGTCAAACCAAAACATTACCAAGCGGTAACTGAAAACACTGGTGTTATCAGCGCTGTTCCCAGGCCGAAAGTCAAAAACACAACACTGTACCAGCTACCAAGAAGGAGAAAAATGACTGCTACTGCTGAACCCATGACATGGGTTTGCAAAAATAAACTGAAAAGGCATTTACGCTTTTAGTGATTCGTTACAGTTTAATTGGGCAAATCCAGACATATATATATAGTCAAACTAACTCATATCTGTTGTGGCTACTTTTGTGACTGGAACAAAATTTTGCCATGTCTAAGTTTTTTTTGAACCACACATTTCCAAAGAAAGAGGAAATATGTTGATACCCAGAACAAGGATGGACCTGTTTAGGCTTACATATGCATGCCATAGGAAATTAATATTGCTAAATATCTTTCCAGTAGGTAGATAGTCCTCCCTAGCTGGCCAAACCCTTCTGTATTTGTAGTATCTTGAACACTTTCAACACATTTCAGCTATTCTAATTGCAACTAGGCGCTGGTGGGATCCCGTTGCATGCTGTGTTGTGCTCTTGTACCATTTGTTTTCAATGTCACTCAAACACATTTCTTTATGAAGATTTGGATGTCAGGTCACACAGATCCAGAAAGGAGTAGGGCATACCTGAAGACTAACAATTAAGAAGCTTATATAATTGCTATCAGCATTATTTAATTCTGACAATGTTTGATGCTATTTTAATTTCTCAGTTATCAACACATGCAGCAACAGCAAATTCTGGTAATAGAAAAAAATCTCTTGAAACTTTATCCACTACCTAGCCCAGCTGGGATGGGAGGAGAGCAATAAGTAATGATGTTATTTCTTTAAAGAGTTTTATAATCCCCTAATTAAAATCCTGCTCAGAAAGTTGTCACCTTTCTTCTCTATAATTTGAGACCATTGTCCTTCATGTTTTCTTAGAACAAGCTGTATCAAATTTCATACCCTGGGAGAATGGAGGCATAACGTAGGATGCCAACAACAGCATATCCATTAGCCAGCTACATAGAAAGGAGAAACTAGAGGGTTTTATTTTTCTTCTTTTTTTCCTTTTTTATAACTTGCTCTGTCTTTGCAAACCAGGGTTGGATACTGTCCTGTAACAAAATACACTAGCATAATCATTTATAACAGAGAATCAAATGAAGCGTTACCTTTGCATAAGTTACTGTGAAGGCAGACATATGGCCTGTATTTAAGAGCTGGGTAAGTTCCTCAAGTAAGTGTTAAATAGGAAATTGGTGTAATAAGTGTATCATTCTTCTTTTTAATGCAAATACAGATCAAGCTACAGGTTTTGGCTCCTTTATGTGTTGTCATAAAGTGCAGTGATTGAATTATACTGTTTCCTATCACTTCTTAAATTCGTTCTGCATCAGATTCCGGTATGTTTGTTAATTTTAGCAGCTTTCACTTAAGGAAAGAGGTTGGGGAAATATTATTAAAGCAATTTTGGATTAAACCAGAATTGAAACTATTGCAAGAGAGGAACATAATGTGTCTTTGTGCATCTCAGTGTCAAAATGCCAATCTTATCCTGCCATATCTCTTGGGCAGTGTTTATGTATTGGCTATATCTAAATAAAGACAGATTGCGGGCTTTAAAAAAGTTGATTCTTCTTTTTGAATCTTTTTATAATTGAATCACAGCTTGTAAGTCAGCTACATCCTCTGCCATGTTAAAGCACACTAGAGAACTGCAAGCGATTTTCAAAATCTATCAGAGCATCTGAAAACAGTGCCTATACATTTTAAGGATTCATAAAGCCAGGCTGCTGTGCTTGTTTGTCTGGGCAGTGAAGTTCTCTTACAGTGCTAATTAGCAGTATTAGCAGGGCTAATACCTGCCTTGAATGCCCCTCCATGAGTGTCAGGGTTAATACTAGAGATTGAGCCCAGATCACGGAACTTCACTGAATTCAAATATGTAACTAATATTTATTGGCTTTGATTAGCTGATGTTTGTTAGCTAGTATGTTTATTTTTGAATTTGCTAGTCCTTAGGACTTTGTGAAGCCTGTTTTGGCTTCTCCATGTGTTTTGTGGGATAGTTAAACACAAAATGCCTTCATACCTGTTAAGATTAATGTTCTGGAGGAACCTGTTAATGGTATGGAATTACTGCATGTTTGAAGTTTCTGACATAACAGATAATTTTCCCCTACTTCCCATACCCCAACAGGCATAAGATTTAGACTTTCTGACACTCTGCAAGAAAAGCTCTCCTTGCGAGGAGTCCCAACACTGTCCAGCAGAGCCAAGATGGCAGGGATAAGCTTAAATAACCTCTCTGGCCATGGCCAGCTTATCTAAATGAAAACTCAAGTCGCCAACTCTTTAGAGTCTTTCCTATCACTACTGCAAAAGCCTGTATTTGAAAAAACAAATTAAATGTTTCAGTTTTCAATTTAAAGGGCGTGCAGGTATTTCACTTCCAAAGGCAGATTATTAAAAAACATTTCAGTGTCCAAAAAAGACTTATCACAGGATTCCATATTTTATTCAAAGTAAATAAAACCAATCAAACCCTGTAGATATTTCCACTGTAGAAAACAGTAGAAATATCAACCAAGATGTTAATTCTCAGATCTCATTTTCTCTGGAGATGCACACCAACTCACTTTTTCACAGCAAGCTCATAGCACAGGGGAGTGCAGAATGGTTGGGATAAGGCTGTTATGGGAGATGAGCAAACTTTGCTGTTATGCGCAACCCACTCAATTTAGCAATGTCTGACTCTTGATCTGATGCCCAGAGGAGCTGAGAGGTACGGGCAGCCATGCTAGGTACACACAGATCAGACTAGGTAAGCAATTGCAAGAGTGCATTTTTAATATGAATCAAAGTTATTTTATTTCAGACTTGTCTGGGGCATAAATTGGAAGTCAAGCAGCCATCAAGTTTGTTATATTCCCTCTGAAACTCTCCAGGCTTAATTTAGGCAACCTTCTGAATTAATTTTCCTATTAAAGGCATTCTTTCTTAAAATGTAGGGGGAATTTTTTTTCACTGATAAGATTGTTCTGTGAACCGTTCCTAATGAGCTGCTGTGTCATTCCCTTATGCCTTCTATTTGCCTTGTTTAGATCACTTCAATTTTAAGTATTCCAGACTTTTACTGCCTAATAAGAGCTTGTTTTATTTGAACTGGGAGCTTCAAGTAAACTTCAAAAGCTGTTAGAAAACAAAATATTTTGTTTATTTAAATTGGCTTTTATTCAGGTGAGTGGATGTACAAATTATTTTAACAACTTTTATCTGTTTCTGCAAGATTTATAACCCAAAACTTATTTTCAATACATGTCCTTTGTTGGTTCCCCAAAGCCTTTTCTTCCTTGCCCCTGAGAACGTACTTGAAGTCTATAGGGGTTTTGGAGGACTGTCTGCTCTAGGACAACTCCTGAATCTGGCAGTAAGACTTTAGACTTCAAATCTGCAGAGCAGTATTCTTCCCTGGACAAAATAACCTGCTTCTTCAGAGAATCCTTTTCATTTTAGGCTCACTAGATTCACTACAGCTTCTGTTAGTGTAGTGATAGCCTAATAGAATAGTTTTCCTAATCAGTTTTATTATATAGATGGTATATAATTTTTTATTTCCTATTTAAATATGGCCACAGTAAAAATAAAGTCCTGCTTGTGTTAAAAACCTGTTTCTTTGATTATACTGACATAATTAAAGCTACTCTGCATGCAGCAATGTTGGCATTAATGTGCCTTTCTGGATAATTGTTGCCACTCAGAAATAGAATAGCTATCACATTGCCATTGAAGGAGCTGTTATACATAAGTATTTGTCTGCAGTGTTATAAATGCATTTGAACTTTGTTTGTGTAGCTTCATGTAGGTTCATCAGTATAATTTTCAATTTCAGCTCAGGCCCTACAGAACTTTTCCTGCTGATTGCAGAAGCAAGTGATTTGTACATAGCAGAGGCAGATCTTTATACCCTGTTCTGCAGCAGGTACCATGCAGTGCAGAGTCCTACGGAATCACTGAAGCTCTGCACAGCAGCATAGCAGAGGGTTATGGAACCTCAGCCTTGGATGAGAGCTCCTGATTCCATTCACCATAGTAAAACACTCATGTGGGTATGAAAAATATTTATATCTTCTTGGAAACGTTTTTTTGAGGTGCCTTTAAAAAAGGAGGATGGACACTCAGGCAGGGAAATATTCTCTCAAGATAAGAGTCATTCTAAAATGCTTCAGGTCAAAACAAACATTTATTTTCTGACTGGCTAATTCAAGGTGCCTATCAGGGCCTTGACATCTTAAAACATTTCTGTGATTATGTTTTTGGGTTTGTTTTTTTTTGGACAAGGATATTTGGCAAATAGTGTGTGGGATTCACGCAGCCACTTTATGTCTCATGTGGCATTTTGTAGTTCATCCCCTTTTTGTTCCACCCAGTGTATCTTTTTCCCATTTTGTGAGAAAAAATCAGATTCTTGCTCAGTGTTGTTGAATTTCACTGGATGCCATAGCATCTCCCATCCCTCTTTTAGACCAAAGCTCTGGAGAAAACAAGTGTTCTGCAGCTGCCCATGGGTGCAGGTGGGTGCTCAGCACCCTGTTCATCCTTGGTGCTGGTGGGATGCCCTGGGTGGTGATGCCCAGGCTGGCTGTATTACTGAGAGCGTATTTTATCTCACTGAGACTTTCTTCTGCCTCTATAAATTTTGGTTAGAGGTTTTCAGCTTGCCAGTATATTCTAAGAAATTCAGTAAATTAGAAAAGCTATTGAAGCAACAGCTTTTCTCTCCCCGTGATCAGGTAATGCTATACTCCATATTTATCTGAGGAAAGAAGCTCTTTCACAACCCAGTGGTTCTACTTTTTCATTCTTTTTGCAATATGAAGTATCATAATATTATTTAATAATACCATACTTGTATTTCATGGCCAAATCCATTTTTTCATTCCCATGATATTTTGTATAGTTTAAAGTCTTAGAGCCTGGAGTATGTGCTTATGAGGTAGGCTTCTCCCTGTGCCTTGTGAACGAAGCAGGGTTGGCTTTTTTTACCGAAATATTGCAAATTTTGTGCTGTGAAGAATTATAACATTCTCATGTCCTGTGCATAATGTACATTTTCTTTACCTTTTCCATTATCGACTTCACAGCACAGCACATTTGTCACTGGTTTTCTTTCGTTCTGGCTTAGTAAGAATCTAAGGTTTTGGAATGTGCTGTTTCTGTCCTTTGTGTCTAATCTGTGCCCTCAATTTCCCTCCCCCTCTTGGAGATAAAACTGCATTTTGCTGCTGTTGCAGTTCCAGACAAATTTGATCAAGATAGAGGAACTGACTCATCACCTTTACTTGAATCTTTAGGAACTGTTCTTGCACATGTGTCCGGGAGGAGATGGGGTTGGCATCGTGTGGTGTCTGGTTGGAATGGTAAGAAAGAACAAGGGGTTTATTTCTGCTTTCGCCCACGTTCTGCTGAGGCTTTTTTGGATTTTGATTCTGTTGATTTTATCTTCTGTTAATGGAGAAGGAGGGAAAAAGCTAAGCTGATGACTCTGGGAAATTTTAGAAAGAGTACTTGAGAGGGAGAATGTCACAAAGTGTAATGCTTCCTTCAGTGTGTGCCGTGCATAACGTACTGGTAGAGTAGCTGCTCTCTCAAGGGAATTGTCTTGGGATCTGTGTTTAATTTTCTGTCCCACGTAGTTCTAGACTCAATACATGAGTTGCCATATGTACCACTTTTGTTCTGGCGTAATAATAGGGCTCATAACCCCAGCTTAATTGTTTGCCTCATAATTCCATAGAGATCAATGATAAATTTCTAAAGGCCATTCAGTCACACCAGAGCAGTATGAAGGCAAGTTTAAATTTAGATATTAACCTCTAGGAAGTTCTGCTTTAACAAGCAGGGCCACTTATAATCCAAATGCTGTAGCTGCATGACAGATGTGGTGGCAAAGGTCAGCATGGATTGCAAGAGAATCGAAAGTTGAGTTTCTGCTGTGATTGTTTTTGCAAAAAGCCTTACCAAACAGGTTCCTTTTATATGGCTGTAAACAACACATTCTGTTCTTATTTTCATCATCAGCTCACTGGCTGTTACTTCCTTGGGGTCTCATTGGCCGTTTTCCTTCTGGTTATTACTGAAGAGCTTTCTCCAGTGGAGCACAGAGTATTTTGTGTGCTGCTTTGGTCCAGCGCCACTTATGAATACAGAAAAAGGAATCTTATCTCGACTTGCAGTGGCAGTTTACTGTAGTGAAGAGGTGTGTTTGCTCTGAGGTGCATTCAGATGTATATCCTTGCACTGTGTATGAGAGGATGTTTGAGTACTTTTTGCAGTATTTTCCCGTGATGCATTAGCCGTCCATTTGCTTTCACCAAGCACTGCATGTCTTGCCTGCCCCATCCCTGTGGCAGGTGAGCAGCTTGCTGCTGTCTGGATTTTGTGTATGGATTTCTTAGCTGCTTGGTTTGGTGTTGGAGAAGAGAGGCAAAGAAGACAGGAATAATCCAGGAGATTAACATGATATGACCTACCCATATATGTTGCCGTTGACCAGAAATGTCTTTTGAGCAGAAGTCTTCTGCAGGTGTATTAAGAATTGCACTTGGAAAATTGGGGCCTGAATATTTGCCTTTCTTGGGCCAGAAATCACCACAAGTTTTTTAACTTGTTTTGATTCTGATCTTCTCAGCCTAACTGATACATTTAAATCCAAATAACTAGACATCCATTTTAGAAGGTGGTCTTTAATTTGTGCTTTTATCTTGTGTGCAGTTTGCTTTACTGCTCCTTCTAATAGTTGTGCCTATACTGCCATGACACTTAATTTATATGTTTTTTCTATATTCCCTGAAGCCTCACTTTTGCTCTTCTATTTTTACAAAGTACTGAAATGATAGATTTTATATCCAGTGCTGCTTGGCTGGAGAAGTTTTTGAGCATGGTGATATTTTTATGGGGATATTCAGTCTGCTATGTTTTAAATAATGCTCAGGCCAGGTAAGGTTGAGGGTTTTTTTTTTGTGTTGGGTTTGTTTTGGGTTTCTTACTTTTCCTGGAAAACAGCACTTGTTGTGGCAGTGCTGATCTGTTCACCAATGTTGCTATGCAGCAACCTTGACTTCAAATGTTTTTCAGACTTTGTTTTGAGTGAAATTCCCAAATCCAAATATTTTTGTTTGGCATCACCAGGTCAGTGTTTCAGGCTGCAATCTGTGCTATTGCAAGAAGAATTTAAAGGTGATGCTTCCCACCACTGCAAAGAATACAGCAAAATATAGTGTCTGTGTGGAGGGGAACTTTGAAAGGAGAAGGAAAAACTGTTATGTTATGCAAAAGAATTTTCTTTTTCTTTTAACTATGTCTCTTGAGGTTATAATTCTTTGACTTTATTTTAATCATTCAAGGTCATGAAGATAAGATTCCGTCACTGGTTTTCAAATAGGTAAATACCATTTTTATTTTTTTAAAGCAAAATGAGGATGCAAAGTAAATGTAATAGTCCTGTGAGAGTAGAATGCACAACTTCAAAATGCATGCATAGTTTCCTTGTGTTCATAATATTGCTATTAACATGTTTTTTGAATTTCTGAACGCTGTTTCTTTATTTAATGGTAACTTTTTTGTTTGAACAGATGGAGTTGTATAATATAGAAGCAATTAATTCTCATAAAAATGATAAATGAACGGGCAGAAACTTTGTGTTTCATATATATAAGGAGTTTTAACATATTTATATTAAAATAAAGTTTCTTCTAATGAATAATTGCTAACTTATAGCAGGTTTTGTCAAAACGGAACTGTTTTCCTTTCTTTCTTCTCTGGTAGGTAGATAAAAGGTTGCCTTTTAGTTTTGATCTGTCTTTTTACAACCTACCAAATCACATTTTTGATTTGAGCTTTTAATGAAATAAAAACAGATTCAGTGACATGGATGTGCATCAAACCTTATTATCACAAATTAGTATAAAAAGTCATAGAATGTGCACTTACATTTACGTGAGGTTGGAGAGAGATCTATTGAGTTTCAGAGTTTAAATGTGATTATGAAAGGGGATGGAACAAGGCAGAAAGAAAGAAGAAAATCAGAAGAATATGTGGACTATAATTCTAGTTAATATATATGTAAATCTGCAGCCAGATTCTCCTGAAGGAGACCAAAAGAGATACCAGGCAGCTATGGCTAAGCCCATATAGAAATCCTCCTTTTCCTTGTGTCCTTTATCTCCTCACAGGAACATTCTCCAGCAATTTCACAATATTTATTACCAGCATCAAGGGAATTATTACAGGTCATATTAGGACACATTTGCTTAAGCAACTCCTTGAAGGAGAAGGACAAAGTCCCTAGTCTGAAGTGTTTTAATGACAATGTGATAAGATGGGAGGTGACAATCAAGTACTGGGTACTAGGCACAGCCAAAAGGATCAGAAGACAGCAGATCAGCTGGTCTCAGCCACCATCTTTCCTTCTGAAACCAGAAAGTAAAACATTTGCTTTACTCAAGCAATCAACTGGGCAAATGTAATTAACTTTTCCTGAATGTTACTGTTAGTGAAGCTTTATTCTATTCGTAGGAGGGAACAGTATTTGAAGAAAATTTCCTACTGGGGTTAGAACAGATGTGAGCTCTGCATGTATGTGTGTATACAATGTTTGACAGCCTCCAGCATAATGAAAACCAAAATGCCCGGAGACTAATCTAAGTGCCATTTATGTTAGTAGGGTAAGCTGAAACTGCTAAATACATTCACAGTAAAGGTCTGCACCTACTAAGCCTGAGCTGATCCTATTAACTGTTTCCTATTAACTTCTGACTCATTTTTGCAAAATTATTGGGAGTGTACTGTTGACCTTTTTTTGCACTCAATATCTGAAATTCAAAGTTCATACCTGGCTTTGGTGCAGAACAACATGAAATGATGATGAAGACTTCAGTGATGATATACAGACTGTCTTGTTCAAAACGTGGATCCTACAACTTCTGGCAATCTAAATCAAAAGCAACATCCTTATTAATAAAACAATTTAAGCTCCCAAGAATTCCCATTGAGCTTGTTTTGTTAAGGCTAAGAAGTCAGCATTGGAAATTGCACCTAATTTCTCCTATTTTATTAATTAACTAGGATGACCTTTTAGATATGATTCTCAGCTAGACCTCCCCAGGGTTTGGAGCCTTTGATGTCATTATGTATTGCACTTTTCACAGAGCCTTTGTCTTGGAGGAGAATTTTTGCCTGACAAAGACACACACACACTTGCATATATGTGCTGTCAAAATATTATGTGCCATCCTAAATTATTTGGTAGCAATGGGAAAAACACCAGCTTCCCGAGAACATTGCTTACTTTCAATTACCAGCAAGAATTTTTTTTGAGATGTATTATTTAAAACAGCAATGACAACCTGATGTAAAAGATAGGTGATTTTTGGTTCTTCTTGTTTTACTACTTGACATTACAGTACATTGTTCTGATTCCCATTTTGCTGTGTGCGAATGGCTTTCTTGAGGTGAAGTAAATATGTCCTAGTCTTTATCCATTACATTCATGTAGTATATGATATACAATATCTTTTAGGACTTACTGTGCAGCCAAGGCTGCTTTTTAATTATAAATACATATAAAATATGCAAAAAGATAAAGTAGACATGAGCAGAAAGAGAACAGAAGCATGAGATATATGTCTTGAAAACCACTGTGCTTTTAAGTGCAGTAATAATTTTTGAAAATGAATTAGTATGATAACCTTCAGAGGTGTATTTTAAATAGCTTGAAAACTTTGGGACTTCAGATTGTTAGCACTATTTTTAAGAAGTGTTTTTCTGTGTGGCTGCCTAAATAGTTAGTATGTAATATTTATATCTGTCATATGTGTTTCTCTAGATATATAACATCCTTAGATACATAACTATCATATTCAAAGCATTTTAAAAATTCTTACTTGTAGGTTTTAGTAGTTTCTGTTGATTAACTCTTTTTTTAGGATGAGAATGCTGATCCCTTTTACAATATTATGATCTATGCAAACTGAAATATGTAAATAGGGGCACTCTATCACTCTTTGTACACATCTTTGCAAATACAATCCAAGGAGGACAGGAGCATAAATCAGCTTTGAGGCTTCTTTAGTACTGTCTGTGTTGGGGTACGTCAGAGTGGTTATGCCCAAATCATAGAATCATAGAATAATTAGGGTTGGAAAGGACCTTAAGATCATCTAGTTCCAACACCCCTGCCAGGGGCAGGGACACCTCACACTAAACCATGCCACCCAAGGCTATGTCCAATCCAGCCTTGAATACCACCAGCGATGGAGCATTCACAACTTCCCTGGGCAACCCATTCCAGTGCCTCACCACTCTTACAGTAAAGAATTTCTTCCTCATAGCCAATCTAAACTTCCCCTGTTTAAGTTTGAACTGTTACCCCTTGTCCTATCACTACAGTTCCTCATGAAGAGTCCCTCCCCAGCATCCCTATAGGCCCCCTTCAGATACTGGGAGGATGATATGAGGTCTCCATGCGGCCTTCTCTTCTCCAGGCTGAACAGCCCCAACTTTCTCAGCTGATCTTCATATGATCATCATTAGCTGGTATGGAGAGTAGGAACAGCCTGGAGATGTTCAGGACCAAGCTGGATTCTGTCAGGCAGAGGAGCAGCTATCCATCAAGCTGAGAGTGACCAGCAGCACAACAGAGAGATGTCGGGGGGATGGTGAGTGGAGCTACCCAGTGTGGTTTTGGTGGCTGGGATCACGCAGGCAGCAGCTTTATCCCAAGGGCAGCCATAAACTGGGGAGGTCAATGACAGGAAAACTGGTACTGAGCTCTGCTGGGCAAAATAACGTTGGAGAGGGGTCAGAATTCTGGCTTCTGCTGTCAACCTCAACTCTGTTATGTCAGGCCAGGTTTTTGTGGGGACAGCGCAGCTGTGGAAAGCTTCAGATGTTTTAAGGCATTTCAATTTACTTGTTTCTTTACCGGACACCTCACCCGACTGAATGACATTCACTTAACTCCAGCTTTCCTTCTTCAGAAAGAAAGCAGCTGCAAAGCAAAGCTTGCATGGGGAGAGGGGATGGAGGCAGCTTCTGCTTGCTAGCGGGAATGTAGATGTTTTTATGACATCTGGTGGTCATAAAATCACAGCTACTTAAAGTGAAAATGGCAGTTTGAAACTTTCTGGAGAAAATTATTCTTTGCAAAAAAAAAAATATACATTCCTTAAATACATCTATATATTTATACATATTTTTTTAATTGTATTTTAATGTTTCCTACCATCTGTTACTTTAGGTCTTTTGCGTATTTATTGCGTGGATTTAAAGGTGATAATATTATTCAGAAAAATAGCTAAAAATATTAAAGATGGGGATAAAAGGAATCTATTTAGAAAGTAAATATAATTGAAGTTACGGTAAAATATGTTGGCATAATGATTACATAATTTGGCCCATATTCAACAACACTTGAGATGACGCCATACATTTTCGCTTACAGCATTCACTGCATTCAGCCCAGTAGCACCAGTTATGTCTCTCCTGTGCCTTTGCATTTGTTGTTCTAAGAGTTAAATGAAAAGAGACTTTCAATGTATGCTGCAGGCACTAGGAGAGGGATATGGCAGGATTTATTTGTTTTATTACTTGCACTAGGAAATAAATACTTGCTACTGCACAATATGATGCTGTGCAACAGCGGCATTAGATATGGGGTGAATTATCGAGTCAGCTGTTGTAGTTAAAAAGATAGCTTACAAGTCTTCATCCATGCTAACAGATACTACTATTAACCTTGATTGGCTTGGCTTGGGCCTGTTGTATATTGTCCTTTTTACAAAGTACGTACTACAAATCTCAAGACTTTGTAATACTGATCACAGATTTTTTTTAGACAAATTATATTGTTGGCTCTTGCCTGACCTAAATTATCATGATAGTAAGAAATGCAAAAAACCAAGTTAAATTACTCTTTAGCAGAAATCCCAGGCAATGGACACTTTTCCATGAATATTTCATACAAAGCTATAAATAATTCTGTTGGATTTTGAAGATCAGAAAGTGACTACTTGGATGATGTAGGGCATTTATGTAAGCCTTATTGCTTTGTGCATGCTGTAAGAGATATATTCATTCATGGAATTCAAGTCATGTAGGTAAATTTGACATTTTTCCTTACATTTCTTTGAAATAGATGTTTGTTTTGGTTGCTTAAGACTGGAATAGACAAATACAGAATTATTATTCATCTCTGCTGTTACCTGAGAACTGTGCACTCTGAAATGCTTTTCACAGAGCTTTTGCATTTTAAGTATGTTTTATTCAGTATTTTAATACTAGTGCTGAATATATTGTGTTCATAAAGTACATGTTTGTTAGATTACTGAAGTGTAGGTCTCTCTGAACGTTCACTGAAATATAAAAATCAACTTCACTTCATTGATTTTTCCTTCTGAACTGACTCAGAGGGTTTTTTTCTGTAAATGGTGGTAATCTCTTCATATTAACTGGTGGGGAGAATAAGAACTACAAATGTTTTTTCTTTGTGTCATAGATCTGTAATGTAGGCAAAGAATTTAATTATCCGTAGAGTAAAAAAGTTGATTTCTTTATTATAAAAAACAAATTGAAAAGTTGCTTGGTTTTGCCTTAAAACACTAACCAAGAAGATGACCCAAATACCTGAAGTCTGTGGAAGAAAGAAAGAACTCCTGATTCTTCAGGTACTACTTATCATAAATGTAGCTGTTAGCTACAGCCCTTCCTGCATACCTGGTTCCTCTGTGAATCGTTCCTCAAAAATCACATTAACACCAGCTTCCTCTGCATTTGGGTACATCCTAGGGTTTGGGGCCAGCTGTCGTGCAACGACTAACAGGTTAGTACTTTGCTTCTCACATCTCTTCCTCCTCTCTCTAGTTTGAAGGATGAAGTTTCTGGCAAACAAAGAAAAAGAAATCATAAAAATAGCTAAATATCTTGTTCCTTATATATTACCGAGTTCCAACCTCCAAATACTGCAATGCCTCTCAGACAACAAACAGAATAACTCTCTACCTGTCAGCATCCCTGCTGCTCAAACACCAGAGAGGAAAGCAGTCTTCACAGTGTCCTCACTATGATGTGCATACCAATGGCCATGGCTCCTGTGGGGACTGGTGGCTCTTTCATGACTCCAAGCAGGTCCTATGTGAGCATCACCACTGCTTTCCCTGCAGAGGAGCCAGCAGCTGCTTGGGATCCATGTCCCAGCTCACTTACAGATTTCTGAGTCCTTTTGAACCCGCCAAAATCAAGCCTGTGAGCAGGAAGAGCATACCAATGGTATCAATGGCCTCAGTCTCAAAGAGACAGGATACAAACCCACCTGGCTTCATGCTGAAGGGAAGGTTGCAGCATGTGCCATGGCAATGGTTTGCTTCTGGGGCAACAGCCTCCATCCTGTGAGACGCTGGTAATTAACAGAGCAGAGACCTCACATCCTCAGACCAAAGGAGGTCTTGCTCAACAGGTTCTGCTTTTAGTCTTCATCAGTACTATATATTATTGAAGTCATCACACTGAAAATACTATCAATTTAATACTTATATGAATAGTTTCATTTTTCTGTTCTCTTTCTGATATGTATTATTTGTTCCAATCACATCCTGCTTTCTATGAAGAATTTTTCAGAAATTAGTTCACTTTTTTTTACCCTTCTGCTTAGATTTTTGCCTTTGTTTTGCCACGGTAAAACTAGAATTCTTTGTAACATTTTCATGATCTGTTTCATTACCATTTTTTCGCAGTTTGTATGATCTTTTTTGTAATGCCAAATATGCTACTAGTAGATGAGAAATCTGTGCTGCAGCAAAGAGCTTTCCTGTTTCTCTTCTGTTTACAGCTAATCTTTTAGTATGACAGAAAATGTTACTCGCATATTGGTTTGACAGATACCACAAAACAAGGACAAAGGAAATTGAGTTAGCAAGCCACACAAATTTACCAGGCTAGAGACAAGAAGATAATTTATATGTAATAAGATTCAAACAGGTGGGAAGGTACATAGGGTAGCAATAAATTCAGCCATGAGATGTTTGGATGAACCACTGAGATCATGTGGAAAGGATCCGTCCACCCAGGTTAGAGTCCAGAGAAGTTATGTAGGTAATTGTGTTGCTTTGGAATTTCATTCTTTCAGAGTTTTTCTGCTTTACCTTTGGTCAACATTTAGAGCTTTGCAAAGTGGTTCTTTATAGACATGGATTTCTTCAAACATGAGAATAATCTTCATCAAACATAAAAGAGCATGCGGGCTGGTGCCTGGTAAATCTTTCTGCCACTGTTTGGCTGAAACACAAGGCTGGGAGGTCTGAATAAGGTTGGAAGCTAAACCACAGAGGATGTCTCCTGGACTTTATTTAAGAAGTAAAACAGAGCTAAAAGGACCTTCCCAAATTCATAATATGAAAGATTGGCATTATGCTTAAGAATGTCTGCATACAAATATATTGAATTAGCAAGATGTGACATTGCTTTCACCATAAAAATACCCTGTCCCAAATTATGTTAAGGTACTTTAAAAATACAGTGAAATTAAAATATTTCTTTTAAACTGTTTAGGGAAAGGTGCTGGCCTTCTTGCACAGTCACCTTTATATCTTTTCATAGTCCTTCTCCCAAAATACCAGCGGTAACTCTCTCTCCTGTCTGCCTTTATGGATGTTTGCTCAGAATAACTACAGTAAAACCCTTCATCACTTTCTCACTGTTTTGGTACAAATGTAGTCTAAACTGTATTTTTTAGACAGAATATTAGCTGTTAGCCATAGCTGCAGACACTCGTCCATCTCTCAGCTCCTACATCACTTGCTATGAGTTTTGCAGCCTGACAGGTTTTTAATTTACCATAGTTTTTCATATTCTGTGCTTTCTGTTTTGTACCCTGACATTTAATTGTTATTGACCCCTAGCAACATAAGGCTTTGAATGGCAAGAGAAACTTAATGAAGCACTTTACATGTCAGTCATAAAACGTGGAAGCATGTTTGACTGCTGCTGTTCTGAATCTGACTTACTTTCATTTATATCTTTCATAGCCAAGGGTAACATTGCAATGGGTTCTTTTCTTGCTTTTATAAATTGAATATCCAGGTTTCTTCTAGGTTCCCTCAGGAACCTGTGAGTGAAATTGTTTTCCTGTCCTGAAAAATACTTCAGAAACTTTTCATTCCCAAATTGAGGCTGTTTTGTTTCTTTATTGTTGCTTTTTCTGAAAGTAATATGTTCCATCTTCTGGTCATTGCAAAGCTCTTTGATTTGTATCAAGTTTGAATTTTAACTTTTTTTCTTTACATTTCAAAATGAAAAGTATTTTTCAGGTTCATGTTCTGTCAGCTCAGAAAGCTTCTTACATCAGCCTTTTCACATAAACAATATCTGGGCATATTGTATTTTTAAATTAAATGTTCTTGTGCTTAAGCTTCCCCTGATACACGAGGGCTGTAGTGTCTTCAGCTGTGAAGCTCTTTGCCTTTGAATCTCAACTCTTTCCAGATAATTTTAACATATAAAATAAGTTTTAAATTCGTTTTTCATGCTTATTTTTGCCTTTTGTCTCTTCCAGCTTCTCCTGCTTTCCATTTCTGTGCGTTTTCCGTATTTGCCTTGTCCCATGTAATCTGTTGGGGCAGACACAAGCTGGAAGTGCAGCTAAGCACCTTTCCTGTTTTGGGTTGTTCAACACACAACTGCAACCAGCTGGTGAAGCACACATTGCTTAGCTCTGTTATTAGCATCCTAATAACTTCAGCCTATTTGTGAAGGCAGTTGTGGTGTACTTGCTGCTATGGGTAAATCTGATATTTTTGATAACAACTATGAAATCTCTGAGGCAAATAATATAAAGGACAGTAGCTGGTTTTGCAGATCTATAACTGGAATTTTTTTGAGGTTTTATTTGTGTTTAATTAAAAACTGTGTGTGTCTTACTCAAGAATATATTTTGATATAGGTGATTAAAGAGATTATGCAGTTAGCAGCTGCATAATAATTTCCCAGAGAGATTGTGACTATGGAAGAGTTACCTGTAATTATTTCAGCACTCCAAACCCTGTCTCCTGCAAAGCACCTCACATGCAGCAGCGGTCCAAGAGTCCCTGTCTCATGAGAATTGCTGGGAACACTGGTGCCACAGGTCGTGGTTAGGCTGTAACTAAACAGTCCTCCTGTGCTGTGAGGTTGGAGTGTTGCATGTGATGATGCTGTGGGTTTTATTTTCTGGAAATGCTTGGTATTCACAATGTGAATTTGTCTCATTTCCTGTAGCCTGTCTCACTGCTTAGCATGGTAGTCTTTATTTTGCCTTTTATTTCCTCTTCCCAGGATGCTCTTTGGCGTTTTACGAATGTCACTTTTTATCCTATCTCACTCTCAGTTGAGTTCTGTTCATGCTTTTCAGTGTGAGGCCATCCTGGGTTTCATGGGGTACTGAATGATGGTTGGGTTTGTTTGGTTTAATCTTAACCAAAAGTCTGGTTTGGGTTGAGTTTTTGTATTTTTTTCTTTCCTTTCTTGTTTTGTTTTCTCAGTCATGTCATGGAAAGTTTTATATCATCACTCCTAGTACTTTTCTGTGTATGAAAGTATCAAAGCTTTCCCCGGTCATCATCTTAAGTCTTCTGAGTTCTCACCCATTCCACAGGATTTTTAGAAAATTACTAATGGCTTGTAAGTTCACCAGGAATGATTTTACCATGCCTTGATGAGTTGAACGCTTTTCATGTATCTTAGTGTTCTTTGACCTGTGTTTTTTCCCGGGACCTTCCTCTGCTGATGCTAAAGCAATGGGTACCTGGGCACAGGTAGCCTGATGTGCAAAGATAGAAGCAAGTCTGGCACTGACAGATGCTTTACTCTTTGTGTTTTCTTTGTGTTATTTGCCCTCCTTTTCTGTTGAGGATCTAACAATTCCTCCATCTTCCTTGTGTAATGGGCTGGCAGAGGCTTTGCTTGTTCTAACTCCTTTGACACTTTGGCCCTTTCGATTTCCCCTTCTGTATACCAGAAGCAAACTGTCAAATTTTAGAAGCCTTTTTAATGACTTTTTGAAGCAACCCCCTTAAAAAAAAAAAGTTAATGGCTCCCAACTGCCTATACACTGAACTTTAACAACTGTCAGACGAGTTCTTTTCCTGACCTGTAGGAACTGTTCTTTCTTTCTGTGTCAGTACTTTTTTCCATAAAACTGGGCTGTTATGAGAAGAACCATACATGATACAGTTTGTGTGGGTCTTCAGTGACACAGTATTTCAGAACTGTTCTTTCTGTGAGAAATACACATTAAACTTTCAGAAAGTAATGAGTAAGGAGCATTTCCCCCTTCCTTAGAAAAAAAAGGGGAAAAAAGAATAAATTGGTCAAAATTTGGAGCACAGCTTTTGCCAAGTAATGCTTGTAATGTAAAAACAAAACAAAGGTTTATTTTTCAGGCTTTGATTTCTACACAAAGGAAGAAATATCTGGGGTTTAAGGTAATCTTAAACCATTAGAATTTCAGAAGTCACCATCTTTTCTTGTACTAATGAGAGTGCACACTGAAACCTAATGCCCGGGCCTGTGCTTATTTGAAAGTGTCCAGAAGGCTGTCAGATTCTGCCAAGGGAGGTGGAAACGCATGTGCTTATCATTTAACATTACTGAGCTGCTTGTTTCATTTGCCCTATTATATTTCAGGGATATAATGTGTACTACACAAAAATACTAAACTCTGCACTACTAAAAGTGTGTAGTTTTAAAGCTAGAAATTTCCATAGACATTACGATACGGGGAACCCTTGCCTTTCTTACCAGGAGAGAGTTGGATGTATGAGTATGGTAAACAGCAAGGCCAGCTAAGCTGCCTATGGATTTTGTCAATTTATTATATTTTAACACAAGAACTCAAAGCTACAAAGCACAAACATTTCCCATACCCAGAACTTTGTAAATATTCAGAAATATGATAATCTAGATATTTACAGGCTGCTGCTTTAATTGTTTTTGGTTTCTTTCTAACACACAGAGCTCCGTAAAGAGGCTAGCAAACCATTTAACAGCTCAAAGAAATTACCAGTTTTCCCTGCTCTCAGTCATCTGCTAATTCTTTTCCTTTTGAAATGTGTAAAATTTTCTCCTCTACCTGTCAGGCTCTGTGTAATTAATGCTGTCTTCCTGTTCTCCCAGCTCCCACATCTGTTCCTTCCCATCTCTTCATGACACCATTTCCTTTACAAGTTTGAAGAAACCAATTATTCTGCTAAAAAGGCAAAAAAGTTCAAACTGTTTTTCATGTGCCAACAGAAACATGAGCTGCAGTTTTGCTTGAAAACTGGCACGTAATTTGCTGAGAATGGGTTTAAACTTGCCGATTCCAGTTCTCTCTGGTAGCTAGACCCTGCTCCAGCCCCTGTGGCGTCTGCGAAGGGGAACGTGGCACCAGTCGCGGTGCCCACTTCCATGCTGCTCACCTGCAGGATGCAGCTCACCTCCCTCTACCCATGAAACTGCACATCATCGAAAAGCTGAGTAGAGGAGGAAAGCATTCCTGAGCTTGCTGATGTGGGATGGGAGGGTTCAGGGGAGTAGAAGGGACGCTTCACAGCTGGTTTTTGAGTCTGGGTGTCATGAACTCCCCTGCTACCATCCAGTCAGCAAGGCACCAGTCACCTTTTTCTAGAAAATATAGGGAACACCAGAATTAGTATCTTCATGCACACAGACACATATCCAATATGTGGATAAAAACCTGCCTGAAGTCAGTAATGAAACAAGCTTGACGTTCAAAACCTAAAATGAAAGGGCACATCTATACTACGAGTAGTATTTCTGCCATCACTCAAAAAAAATTTCTTGCAGCAGGATTTGGTGAAAACTTTTGAATTACGGAACCAGATTTCAGCCAGTGTCTGAGTTCCTCTACAAATTATCACAAGGCTTTTATTCTTCTCCTTCCCCCCACCCTCCCAGCCCCAAGACAAACCAAAATGTTAAAAAGGCTAACCTGTAGGTGATCAACATTCCTTACATTCCAATGCCATGTGTGTACAGAATAATTAATTTTGATTCTTCTTTTAATAACAGGACGGGTGCACTTTGAGAAAAGGTAATGCCACTGCTGGTTGAAACACGCCGATGTATTAGCTAAAAAATATGTCTGTTGGCTAAAAGCTGCTGTGAGTTGGTGTCAAAATCTCTTACAGGTGTGAGCTAAATAACACAGTAAAAAAAGACACAGGGAGTAGTTCAAATTCTCATCTTAGAACCAGCAAATAACAGGGCCTTGGTACAGGAACTGAGGAAAAAGGATAGCCCTGTCTCAGATGTCCTTATTTAATATACCGCTTCCTTCCCATGAAGCCAGTGGATCAGCTAAGGAAATGCTTTATCAGGAAGTAGGAGACATCAATGTACCACGCATTAATGTGGGAAGAACATTGCCAATATATCTTGCAATTTAGAATAAAACTTGCAGGAGCTGAGTGATCAAGAGTAATAGCAATTCTTCTTTTAAAATATTTATATTAAATTACTATAGTCCAAGGGACAGGTAGCTGAAGTTTGGAGATGGTTTCATCTTTATGCAGCTGAAAGTTTCTGGGTTTGGGTTTTTTTTTTTTTTTCATTTGTAAGAAGTCCATAAAAAATGAATATTTGTTTTTTGTTTTTAGTATGGGTGTTAAAGATTCAGAGTGGAGAAGCTGTTTCTTTATGAATATCACAGTAAAGACCTACCTTAGCACTCTGTCTCATACAAAACCTGAAGGCCATTCATTCATCCATTGCATTGATGCTGAAGGCAGGATTTCTCCACAGCCATTTATAGCTGTTGCTCTCAAGTGGGACAGAAAAGGAAAATCTGTTGGCAAGGATAGCCTTTTCCTTATGTTTTCTGGTTTTCCAATATGTTCACTGAGTATTTCCAAGTAAAACACTTACAGACTTGTCTGCCAGCAAGCAACAGAAACAAAGTATGATTTCTTTTTTACATGACGACCTTACGTCATGGTGGGGGAGATGACAGCCACCAAACCCAAAATTAGAATTGATAACTCAAGCAGTGAATTTTTAGTGTCAGTAAAGAAGTAAAACCCAAGCTTCAAACAGATAGAACCTGATTTCACAATGAGTACTCCTCAAATAAGTCTTTCCCACCTACAAACCAAAAATAATTGGGAAGTTCCTACAGTCAGAAAACTGCCAGCTTGCCTTGTGGGTTTGCTGGATTAATGGTGAATGGTTTGGATTCCCTAAACATATTGGGAACATCTTCCTACTCTGGCTCCTTGGTTTGTACTATCAATAAACATAATTCTTGCCGAGGTGAACAAAATTAATTATAAAAGCAAAAGAAAGCGATGCTTTATTCCTGCTATACTGGCTGGATTCCACGTTGGGTAAGCAAAATTCTCCTCTGCACCAGCACTGGGATACTTTTAGGGAATGGATGGGAACTTTGTTCTCTGCACATTCACATGGCATTGTATGTGATTCACTCTATCAGGATACCCTTGCTAGAGCATAATGAACAGCTGGCAACACACTTTAAGAGGTTTGAGAGTACATGAAGTGTTGCAAATGCGTTTGTGATCCTTATGGGTCATGCTTTCATTGCCCATATGTCCCCTGGAAGTGGAGTACCTGCCTGGTTTTCAAACCCTGCATTCTCTGAAAGTGACACTACTGCAGCAGAGATGGTGCTGAGGAGGTCTGTGAGTTGCCACATGCCTCCCATCTCTGGTTAGCGAGTCCTGCTCTTACATCTCTACCCCTGAGTGAATTATTATGCAACCATATTTTGTAAAACAGGGTTACCAATTCCCTTGCTGGAAAGAGGGAAGAGGAGAGGAAGGGAATCTGTCAAATTTTATTTTCAAATTGTTTTCTATTGGTTCTCCTTTCCTGGAGAGCATTATTAATAATCCTTTGTTAGAATGCCAGGAACCTGTCGTTCGCAATGCAGCATAATTAAGTAGCTAGTATCTGCAGAGGTGTGAGGCATTAAAACTGCTTAAATGACTGAAAGCTGCAGAGCAAAATTTTGGAAGGGCACTGGGGAATATTATTTTCTGAGTGGATAAGAGACAAAGGCCTTGAACTGTAAATACTGGCTACAAGATTTTGTAGGACATGACATGCTCCTTCACTACTTTTGCTTTCTCTTGAATCAGTTGAGTAATACTGGCAACCAATCACCTGAAGGTTTTGTTCAGTCCCAATCTAAAGCCAACTAGAAATAATAAAAAAGGAAAAAAACAGATTGCAGTTTGATGAGGAGGAAAAATTCGATTATATGGACAGCTTTGACTGATAAATGCAACATCAAGGAAGCAGAAGTTCTGCTTCTCGTTAATACAATGCGTACTATCATCTGTTCGCTATAAACTTATTATTGAGCTGCCTTTGCCAATGCAGCCCCTTATTTTCTGTTGTTTTGTACTAGTTGTGTTTGAATTTAACATATAGCTACAGATTAATTGCTTTTTTCAGGTTCTTATCCTGTTAAAAAGCAAAAGAGAACAAAGTCACATGCAAGTGAAAACAGTAAGACTTCAGTCAGAGTACAGCAAACCACTCTGTTCTCAAAAAGTCTGGGAGCTGATTAGTATTGATTAGGTCAAGGTGACCTATTCTAACACAGTGCAGTTTTCAGAATCTCAAATTCAAAATAGCCATAGTAAATAAGATTAATAGAACCAATTTGCAACTCCAAAGTAACATTGCAATATAGCTTCATACGACTGGGTTCACATTGGAAAATAAATTAATAGCCAGTAAAACACAGTGGAAGTACAGATAGGAATTTCCAGAGCTGTATACAGCCTTTAAGTCCTTTATTGATATGAAGTGTATGAACCACATTACCAGCTGGTATGAAATCACATAATTCTATGGTACTTAGAGAGCTGTCACAGACTTTTCAGTGTGTTGCAAGTGTTCTTTTGTTTTCTGCATCTCTGGTTTAGTTTGCCTTTGGTCAACTACTGCACAGTGGTTAGCTTGAGTGGACCACCTAAACATACTTAAAAACACCAGATAGAAAATTAAAATCTTTCTTCTGTTTCATGGTCTAGTATGAGATGTCCCTGCCCATGGCCATGACAGGGGGGTTGGAAGTAGATATCTTAAGGTTCTTTTCAACCCTAACTATTCTATGATTCTATGATCCTATGATTCTTTGGAGAAAGACAAAATGGGAGGCCAATGTTATGTGTTATGATATATTTCTGGCATCTGATAGATAAACATAACAAGATAGATTTTTATCCTGGTTAATCTGAATAAAATACATACCTCATGATGTTATTATGCTTTAATTGTTAATATAGCCCCATTTGTCAAAAAAAAAAGCACTCTTTATCATCTTAAAATCCACCTATCTTTAAACCTCATGTAACTTGCGCTCATTTCCCCTCTGTTTTACACCTATTTTCTTCATTCTACCAGATTTCAACACCTCTCTGACTGTTTGTTGCATCTAGAATGATGCACGCTGCTCGCCAAGCAACAAATTATGTTCTCTGGAAAAAAAAAAAAGCAAGCTACTTATGTCTAATTAACTTCACTACAGCATGTTTAACATTATGGGAAGGTAACCTGCTGAGTCCAGGGCAGAACTGTGCCAGATTGAAACTCTCCCAAACGACTGCTATTGATGAATAAACAAAGAGGGTCGGCCAAGGTGATGGTAAACAGTATATCTTAATGCATGCACTGCTTGTATAAACAATGTATTAGCTGTTGAGTGTTCATTCGGCTTATCTGCAGACCATTACAATTACCCTGCTATTTAAAACTACATGCACTTACGATAATGCATATTCATTTTGCCCCCCTGAGAAACTCAGATAATATTGAATCAATATTTAATGTTAGGGGACAGCCTCAAGACACTGAGAAATGGTGCCTGAAAAACTCTCTGTCTCCTGAAGTAAGAAGTCAAGGAGGCTGTCTGTGGTAAGTTCAGCCTTGTCAGCCACAATGTGATTTGCTTTCAATCACTCCCTCTGTTCTACCTGATGTCACTGCAAGCACAGGGACCAGTATTCAGCTTTATATTTGTACTTGCCTAACACAAGGGGGTTAACCCATGTAATGTAATATAAATAATAAATAGCTAGGGAAGTTGCTGCATCAACTAACATGCTCATTCAAGTGAGACTTTTAGGCTTAGTTTTTAAGATCTTGAAGTGGTGAAAGGATCCCCTTGTCGTGCCAAAGCCTGTCACACTGTGATTTCCTCTGATTTATGTCTGCTACAGAAGCAGTCAGGAAAGAGGCAGCCAAATTACACTAGCTCTAATGCTTTTGACAATGTTTATGCTTCACCTCAAAATGACAGCTTTCCTTTTCCTTTTAGGTCTTTGTCTTTTCACATCAATTTTGAAGAGGTGTAAACTCCAAGCAAGTGATGTACACACACCTGGCACAAACAAGAGCTGCTTTCACGTGGGCAATCACATCAGCTATGTTTCTGAACAAACCCTGCTTTTGGGTCTTTCATTCCCCAGCACGTTAATGTTTTATCTATTTGTTCGGGAAAGGTGCCAGACAGTAAGATGAAACATCTTGGGCAACTGAGACACAAAAATTTAAACAAGTGCATGTTATTAGAAGATATTATTTCATATTCACTTCAGGCATATCAAAATGTTTCAGGGCTGAAAAGAGTGAAAAAATGCTGCTAATATCAGGATCATTGCTAGGTAATTGTATATAGAATTGAACGAAGTTCTTAAGCAGACTTTACGATGTAACTCATGTCCTATAACCACAGGAAGAGTCATGGAGACTGCTGCCTGAGCCTGAAACAACAATGAATCCTTCTGTAATAGCAAGTTTGTTAATGTATAGCATATCCCCTTTGCAGACATAATCTGTTATGTCGGATTTTGCCCCAAAGTAGCTGTAAGCGAAGGATGATGCAGAACATTTTACAACGGAAAGCTTGCTGAGGACTAAATAACAATGCTGTGATTTAGGGCACCATGATGGTGCTCACAGTGTACAGAGTATAAATGAAGTTAAAGTCTTTGGGCACAGTAATTACGTCTTTTGTCTTTGGTGTGCCGGTACTATAAAGAAGATTTTATATTGCTGGAGTTAATAAATCATTCACTACAAGTACAGCACAGTGGTCCTTGCACAACATAATTAACAAGCTAAACTGTGACTACAGCATGCCCAGCTGTAGAGAAAAGTGTTTAATTAAAAGCTGGATGCTTCCAATGACTCAAAACTCCTTCAGGTAACAATTTCAAGCTTTTATGTACTGGAATGTTAATTTGGGCTTTATAAACTGAAAACCGTGGTGAGGATCATGAAGTCCTGTATCCTGAGGCAGTAGTGAGATCTCTGCTTGAACTTTTCCTGAATGTTACATTTCTTAGAGCAATGGCAAATCCAGATTCAGCCTGTCTGGGGAAAAGTACCTCTGCAAAAAATGGCTATGGAGCTGTGTATCAACGCCTTGATGTCATTTAGGTCAGTCATTGCTTACACAAACTAAATCTGTCTGAACACTGGGTCCCATAGCTGCATCTCACTTGCTTAAAATTCTATGTGAAAAATCAATGTTTATATTTATGATGGGGACAAACAAGACCCAACGGATTTAGGAGCTTTGAGTTTAGGAGACATCATCTTTCTGCACTGAACCTGGTTGGGTCACTTAGACCCAGACATTTGAGGGTGTTTTGATTCCTATTGACTGCAGATTTAAAAAGTGAGTACCCAAGGAGCTTTCAAGGACTAAAGCCTTTGATCCTCCTCATATGATGCAGAGCGCACATTGGATCACATGGGCCAAGTAAAACTGCCTTTGAAGCATTTTCTGTGCTCCCTCTGGAGCAGCGCTCCATGCTGTACTGCAGTGCATTGGGAATGTGCACGTGTTCAGCTACCTCAGCTCATCTGGGGCAACTACAGCTTTTTTCAGCTTTTAACCCAATTTAGAATTTTTAATATTCTCATCAGCACACAGGTGTAACAGAAAGGAAAATGAATATAAATACATTTTAAAGATTAATGAGTTCTATAGTCCTAATACAGTGGGATAAATACATGTGTGTGTTACTAGAACGTATGCAGGGTGGCTCCCTTTGCCGCAGAAATGACTCCCCTGCACAACGCCCTGGGAATTGCTAAGGATCCTCAGCATGCCAGGATGTCTGCCCTCACAGGTCAGCCTTCCATGCTGCCAACCATGCCAGCTGGGCTCCTTGCTAACATATTTTTAGAACTAAACACATTTTGCTTCTTCCTTAGCTAAATTTTTGTAGAACCGGTAATGCTTTGCTTTAGTTCCACGGGGTACAGGTTAGTCTCTCTTCAATTTATACTGCTTTCATTCCAAATGTTTAAAATCTGAGAGTGAACAAGAGCACGGGGTGGTTTGCACTTGGCCACCAGCCGGGGATGCTGCAGGGTGTCCATGCAGCTGCAGTGATGGCAGGCAGTGTGTGCCAGCCAAGCTGCTCAGCACTGATTATTGATGAGGCCTGTGCTCCTCGTTACAGAGAACAGCGCCAATTAAGGATTGCAGCCTGGCCTTTTGAGTTAAAACTAAATAAAAAAAAATCAATTCCTTTGAAGGTTCTGACTTGCAAATGGGAAGGATAGGTTTTGCTTGTCTTTAATTGTTATTACAGGGTTGTATTAAGACAAGTCAAACTGCTTGTTAATGGAGGAAATTTTAGTCTTCAGTCAGCAGCTCTCACACTTTCAGATGTTTAAAATGCTAATTGTGACTGTTACATGGCTTTAATTTACGAAATGTAGGAGATTTCTTTGAAAGAGACTTTTAGTTTAGTTCAGGCATCAAGAAAACTCAGATTAATAAGAAAAATATACTGTTGATCTACCTTTGTAGTAGATGGTGAAATGCAATATTAAAGGTACAAGAAACAAGACACTTTCTCCATATCTTATAAATTTTTCAAAGAAGGATTTTGGTGGCGTGAACCTATTATATCCTGTCATTGCTCTGAGCCCCTACTCTTGTGATGCTCTGTTTTAGCCTGAAGACAGGGAGACAGATTGTCTCTTCAGAATTCATGGAAAAATGATTGCAATATTTATCTAACCCATAATCAGGTACCTAATTTTGTACAGATTCACCTTGCAAAATAAAAAATACCAGTCCAAATTCCACTCTTCTCAAGCGTCACTGGAGATGAATTTGCTACTGTAAGCTCTAAAGCATGTTATTGGGATAAAATTACTGTCTTTCTATTCACTTCATTATGCAATATATATACATAGTATATTAAGAAGCATGTTATTTAAAAAATGTGAGCTGTATTGCTTGCCTAACCAAATAATGTTATTACCAGCAAGCAGGAAATAATGATTTCGAGATAATAGAAAGACTAAGTCGGATGATTAACACAAGCTTCCTATCCCAGGGAAGAGTGTGTGCATGTTTACATTATTATGGTTAACAGCTCTGGATTACACTGAATGGGACCGAATTGCATTGCTTTGCATACAAAATCTATCCCTTTCTTTCTTAGCTCTCAGCTCCATAACTGGCTCTTGGCAAACACTGATCGACGACAAGGAAAGCCTCTACCATGAACTACAAGTGTATTAAAGTCTTGCCTGGGGTTTTAGTTATCTTGGGCCGGTCCTGAGGGTGTGCAGAAGGTAAAATTGACTTTATTGCAGGAGACCTGGGCTGTGCTGGCCAGGCAGAGATCACTGCAGCAGCACTTGGAGGGTGTGAGCAGCCGTGGCTTTGCTGGCAAAGGATGGGGCTCTGCTCATCCCACTGTGCTGGCAACATCCGAAAAGACAGGAGGTTTGTTATAATTATTTGCATATTTAGCTGAAATAAACTTACTTTCTAGGAGATGTAATATCTAAATAGTGCACTATCTAAAATATAAAGTTATCTATGAATTAGTCTGTGAGAACTTCTGAGGAGAACTCCTGGGGATAATGTCATTGTGTTTTCCAATTTCCTTTGAAATAAATCTTATTTACATCAAATTAAAAAAGAAAAGATCAAAAGCTTAATCTTTGTAGTAATATTGAGAGTCATTAGTTGTATAAATTATTTTGAAAAACGGATCTTTCCCCTCCCCTGTCGACAAGAGGTTTCCATCAAAGAAGCCCTGGCATAGCTCACTGCGAGACCTGAGGTCCTGTCACTGCCTCTCAAGGCTATTGAGAGCATGTTACAATAAACTCCCTGTTTACAAATAAACAAGTTTGATCCTGAACAAGGAGCTGGGGAAATGCAAAAAGAAGGCAGAAATACCAGCTCTACTTTGTAGACAATTTCTATTTAAATACTTGTTTATTAGAAACAGCAGAAATTGGTTTAAGATGTTAATTTTAACCAAGCTCTCGCTTATGGGTGACTGATTTATTTTTAATAAAAATCATTCACTTGTACTTTCCTACATTTGCCCTCAGTGTCCCTGCTTTCCCTACTGTAATTATTCAGATTACCAATTCTGCACATCAAGTATGTTAATATGGGGGAGGAGAGGGGGTAACAGTTCAATTAATTAAGACAGGTTGTAGCAGATCACCATCATTTTTCAAGGTGTCAATTGAGGAGATCTCTGGGAGTGATGCAGATTAGCCAGGACCACCTGGGAATTCAGTCTCATTTCACATCACAGCATTTCAGAATGCTTGGAAATAATACTTGTCAGAGTTTAATGTTAAACCCATAGTAGCTATAAAGCATATTTGCAGGAGTGTCCTAAGCTACTATTAATTTCTGTCCCTGTAACACAGAAATAACCCAGTGAACCTGAGAAATTTTCTTATGTTGTGCAGGGAGGGGTTTTGTTGGTGAGCTTTGATAAAGTAAGTCAAAGCAAATTAGAAATTTTAACTGTAACTAAAACCTGGAATTCTGTTGTTGAAGCCATAAAGCAGCGGAAGCCGGTAAAGCAAATGGGTCATATGAAGCACAAAATGAGAAACATGAATTCTATGGTTTTTCCTTTTGTGTCCAGCTAAGAAAACTATCTCAATTTATGCTAGTTTGATTGATTATGAAGCTACAGATATTTTGTCTCTGTAACATGATGTTTACTGGTTTTATTCCTTTATCACTAATCATTCTGCAGTTGTTTGTCTCTTTGGGTAGCAAATCAAAGTGCTGTGGGTCTGGTGAGGTGGGGCTGGGGATTTTGTTCACCTGGGAAGAGGGTGTGTGGTGGACATGTGATGCTTGGCTGGTGCTTGGGTTTCTGTGCAATAAGAAGGGTTCTGAATAACATCCTGAGGTCAAGAAAAGACTTTTTTGGGATCCTAGAGGCTGTTGGAAGCCACTGGAAGCAAGAGTGGAATGAAGATCTGGAAATGGTACATTTATTTCACCGTTTTTATGACATTTTCCCCCAGTAGGTCTGCATTTTCTGTTTTTATAGAGTTGTGGTGTTTTGGTTTTCTGTCCTGATATAAGAGGTGGGAAGTTCTTTGGTGTCTTTATAGAAAGGTTTAGCTGTATGCTCCAGCTGGCTCTGAATCCCTTCACTGTCACTTCTTTTTTTAATTAACCCTGCTTAGAAAGATTGGCTTCTATATCCTAAAGAGTACAGAACCCACAGTTGAGGGGCTGATATAGCAGGAATAAAAGCCAATTGCAAAACTGCAACCCACTGGGTATGACTGTTAACTGTCTTCGTGCTTTTATCTCCTTTGCTTTCTGGCCTTAGTCAGTGAGCTGCAAAATTCTCCTCCTGGTTTATCCAGCTTGGTAACCCCCTGTGCTGTTGCTGAACTCATCATGCTCACTTCTAGACTTGGTATCTTCAGCCAGAAAAGCTGCAGGTGCTTCTGAATGATCACATAGGGGTTCCCAGTGTGACAGAAGTGTACAGGGGTTGGAGCGTGACCTGCTTGCTTTGAGAAAACAGCCCTTTTTTTGGTGATTATGTGTCTGGCTCAGGATGTTATATTCAGTATGATTAAAGGAAATAGTTGGTGAGAGCCTTTATCTGTAAGACCTGAGATGGCTCCTGGGACAATATATTTTCTCTAAAGGAACAATATAGGCAACATTTACTGGTTTAACAAGAAGAAATTCTGGTGTTGTGCTTGGTGCATAAGTCCAGAATTATTTTTATTTTCCCCTTTGGTATATGGCTACGGTGTAAATATTTTCTAGTCCTCTCTTGTGAATAAGGAAGTACCTTGTTGTTTGTTTTTTTTTTTTTTTTTTTTTTTAAATTTCTAGTTCAAATTTCACGTGCAATAATGAAAAATTTGGTGAAGAAATGACACTCCAGAACTGAATGTTGTTATCACTAGTTACTCATCAGTGGGTACAGTAATTAACTTTCAGATCAATATAGGGTTCTTGCCTCTCCTCAGGTACAGAAGATTTCTGCTGTACTTAGTGGAGGCACTAAATCATATCAATTTATTGTCAGATGACGTCTCGAGTTTGTCTTTCTTGCAGTTTGGCTTTAGTAAAGTCCAGAAAGGACAATAAATTCTGCAGCACAAAGGTTTGTCTTCATACTGGGTGTCCTGGGTTCAGCAGTAGCAGTCATTTTTCTCCTTCTTAGTAGCTGGTGCAGCGCTGTGTTTTTGACTTTCAGCCTGGGAACAGCACTGATAACACCGATGTTTTTAGTTACGGCTTAGAATGTTTGGTTTGACCAAGGACTTTCTGAGCCTCATGCTCTGCCACGGAGGAGGGGGAGCCATGAAAGAGCAGAGACAGAACACCTGACCCAAACTAGCCAAAGAAGTATTCCATACCACAGCACATCATGCCCAGGATGTGAAAAAAACGGAGGGCAGAGACCTGGAAGAGGGGGGTTCACTACTGGGTCGGGCTTGGTATCGGGTGGTGAGCGGTTGTATTCACTTCCCTTGTTATTTCCCTTGTCATTATTCTTATTGGTGGTAGCAGTAGTGATTTGTGTTATACTTTAGTTACTAAACTATTCTTATCTCAACCTGTGGGAGTTGCATTCTTTTGATTCTCCTCCCCATCCCCCTGGGAGCTGGGGGAAGAAAGAGGAGGAAGTGAGTGAGCAAACTGCGTGTCTGACTTGGCTTAAACCACTACACTGGGCTTGTTATCATTCCTACTTAGAGGCGCTCAACATTAAATCCTGATGTACCTCCCTCAGAAAGTTTTTTTCCAGTCCCACTTAATCAGCATCTTTAAGAGATCAACTGCGACTTGCAGAAAAGTGCTGGGGTGTGGGACCTGGAAGTAAGCCTGGTGCATCCAGCACTGTGGGACTCTTTGGATGTATTGGATAGAACACAAGAAATCGTATTCCACAGTACCTCAAAATTCTCATTGAAATAGAAATAAAACATCTGAGTTAGAAGCAAAGCTGCTTTTCAGCAGGTGTTTTGTAATGTGACTTCTAACATTCAACGCTTCAAATACCTGAAAACTAGAAACAGCTGTTGGGTAGTGTGCAGAAGCTGATGTCTCCAGCATTGTCGCTGTTTAATACCAAGTTATGTTCCTTTTTGGAGGATGTTTATCTGATGCTTGATAGCAAGGTGTTCTTGCCTTTTGAAGGGCTGTGGCTTTTCTCAGGTATTATGTGTTTTATCAAAGCCTACTTAATTATTAGGCAATTTTCTGATTTTGGCATTTTGGCTGTCTGGGTTGTGATGTGTCTGTGTGTATGTATCTGCATCCATGAGCAAGCAGGTAACTCAAAGGGACAGGTGAAGAGCCAGCAGTTCTGCTGATGTAGCATCCAGTTTGTAGATACTCTGCATATGAAGACAGCAAAAATGAAGCAGCCATCACTGACCAAGGGGCTCTACAGGCTCTCTGGGTAATCAAGTGGCTTCTGCAGGCATCAGCATGATCCCTTCTTTCATGAAGTGATAGAGCCTAATCATATAACTGGTTCAATTGCTTCCTCCTCTGGAGAGCTTATTTTTCCTATTTGTTTGAAACAATTTTTTTTCAGCTTTGGTGTTCAGCCAGCTTACTTGTTCTTTTTTCTAACTTTGTCTTTATAGCATAACTGTTACTTCTGTTTTCCTTCTTTATTTACTGGCACGAAGTCTAGCTCATTTTCTAGGCTAAATAAGCAATTTTGTTTTAATCTCATCCTCTGTTCTCACTTCTCGGTCATCCATGCACTTCTTTGCAATACTTGTATGCATTGTTATTCAGCTTTCTTGTGCAAAGATGTACGAAATTATACATGGAAATGAAAATTGAGTTATTTCATGTTTCTTCTTATTAGGAAAATAATGGATAATACGATTTAACTTTTTTAATTGCAAATTCCCATCCTACACAAAGCATACAGGGTTTCTTCTTTTACTTCTACTGATAAGTTCTGGATATTTAACAGAGATTATTGTTGTTGCTTCCAAAGAACATCATCTTTCATTTAAGCATAGCCATGTTTTTATGTCTCCTCACACAGTGGTAAAATTGAGTAGTGCTGTGAGTTGGTATCACATAGTTCCTTTCAGTGATATCTGATACTCCCCAGTGAATGAACTATCCTAACTTCTATTAGCCAATTTAATTAGCATATTCAGATTGGTACCAAATAAAAATCAATAAGGAGTTAAAACCAATCTGTTATAATGCTGATACTTTAAGAATTCCATTAACTACCTTTGTGCAGCTTGAGGGCTCCCTTAACCTTTTCCTTACCCCCACCTTACCTACCTAAAGCTCTTTTTTTAATCCCAGTATCTTCCTCTTGAATTCACAGTTTTCATATTGAATATTCTGCTGAAATCCAGATATAATAATTAGCATTAATTATAAGTACAGCATTGGAAAGGTTATAGGAATTTCTATTTTTTTTTTTTAGTATTGTACATTAAACATATCTGTTGCTGTTCTTCAGGGAGCTGCTTGTTTCAGTCTTGATTAAAAGAAGAATTCCAGACAGCTATGTACATACGCAAATGTAACCAAGGCAAGTTAAAATTCTCAGAAAAAGAAGTTTGAACTGCATTAGTTTGGTTTGGAGAATAATAGTCTAATTGGCTTTGAAGGAAATATAACTTCTGCTAATTCCTGCTATTAGTCTGTTTATGGGGTTTGTGCTGTGTATTTACTATGGTTCTCTTCAGTAATATATAAGTGTGTGTATATATATATTAAAAAATACAACAAAGTCTGCAACAGTGCAGTTTCTTATAGGATAGGGTCTGGTCAATAGTCTAATGTGAGACTGATGATCAGTAGTTATGATTTATAATATAGTTACAAGACAGAGTAATTGTTTTTTAATTTCCTAATTCATCAGAAGACAGATGTGCTGGATTTGAACAGGCTCTTGCAAACAAGTAAATAACGGATATTTCACAAACTAGTAACAGCCTTTCAGTAGCTCTTAAATCTGAGCAGCACAACTTTGCTGCTGGCTTTATTTGTAGTGCAGACCAATGTCACTGATGTTCTTCTTGACTTTACATGAGAGCTACTGACTGTGAGAATCTATTTCAGAAAATATCATCTAATATTTATTAAATTGGGGAAAAAAACCCAAACCAAAGCAAAACCAAAATAAACCCCTCTCCAACAAACTTTTTATCCTGTTGGGAAAATCAAGCTGTTGATGACAACTCTGGAAAAGTGTCCTGGAGCTTAAGTCAGGTCTAGCTGATACCTGGGCTGGAGAAGTGAAGGGAAGGAGAGAGATGAGCAGTGGATGGCACAAGAGCGAATAGAAGTCTGCACAGGAGGCAATAAACTTTTAAAAATGCTTTTCATGAATAGCGCCAATTCACTCACTTTCTAGAAGCAAAAATGTCAAAGCTGCTTGAGACACTGGAAAAGCTCCTACATTCTGTAGTAATCTTGCCTTCCTCTTTTTATTTGTAAACTCTTTACCCAATGCCATAACCTCACTCTTCAAAGAAGCAGAAATTTGTGACCCTTACATTTGCTAAGATGTATAGTTGTGTCTGTTACATCAAACCTGAAAATTATTTTCCTCAGATTGTACTCCTGCATGACATAAACTTTTGTGGGTATGAAGAAATGTTTTGGCCTGTGAATCAGGCTGACCAGCTCTGCTCTGTCTCATCTGCAAGAAGCAATTGTCTATGTGTTTATTTACTGACACTCTGCATGGTAATTTTTCTCCTTTAATAGAATGTTGTCTAATTGCAGTTAATTGTGGTTCTTAATCTTGCTAATTATTATAAATCATGCTCTGCCAAGCATCCTTTCTTTCAATGGCAATAGCACACTGCTTTTCTCCTTGGAAGGTGCATGTAGTTTAATATAATAAAAGTGTCTCAATAATGAAGATTTGTTGGCAAAGGCTATAAAGGAGTGTGTGGTTGCATGTGAAAGCAACATACTGGGTTAAAAAAAGGGAACAAAAAAGTCAGAGCCTGTAAAACACTTGATTGATATGAACGACAGTCAATATAACTTTAATGTTATGTCTAAACTAAGGCTGTTAAATGTAAGACCTTTAATTAAAGCCATTAGAAGCTTGTAATGTTGCTGGTGTACTGTTTGACAGGTGAGATGTTACCTCCAAGAAAATTAGGTTTTCAAACACAGTGTACTGGCATCTCTCTGGTCCTCCCGTAGGAGTTTAATCTTTTAAGACTCTTCATACTGAATGCTTTTGATTTCATGGTTAATCAGCTGGTTAGATCACCACATTCTATTCATGTGTATAAATCTGGTCAAATTAGATTCAGAATTCCCTTTTAAATGTAGGTCTGTGTAAGGGTCTGTAGATTAATCAGTTTTGATCCACTACAGATTTCTTACAGGATGTAGAATTTGAACACTATATGCATGGATATTTTTGTGCTTGTGTTGGTGGGAGAACTGGCTCTGATTTTTGAGATAATTCCCTTGAAGTAGAAAACATTTGTGTTCAGAAGAAATACTTAACTAGCACACTCTGCAGAATGCAGATTCATAGTTTAGCCCTAGGAAGAAGACAAGAAAGAAGTTGAAAAGTCACCAAAAATAGACTCTTTGAGACTGTGATTGCAAAAGTTAACAAGTAACAGGACTTGTAAGATTACTAAAATCTAATTCTGATGATTAAAAAAAGGTGATAAAATGCTGGAGTTGTAATTCGTATTACTAATATTCAGATCATCAGATGAGAAATCTCAGGTCAGGCATTACCAGCTCCTGGTGATGTGGTTTTATTCCACTTCATCCCTGTGCTCTCTTCCTGGAGTCTATAAATAGCTGCTAACGACAACCTGCTCCTCTTCTACTTGTTAAATAACAACTGCATGTTGAAGCCAACCAAGTAATCAGGAAAAACTATATTAGGCTCTCCATCTGATGTGTCATTTTAGAAGGAAATTTTTAATAATGAATTAACATCTAATTTTCACTCTTCTGCAATGCTATTTGCATATATAGCTGTGTTATTAATTACTTAGCAGAGCTGTAAGAGATGCATATTGGCACAGTTCACAGGTTGTTTTCTAAGTGTGCAGCATTGCCTAAAAGTTCACAATGGTGTTGTTTATAAGACACAGTGTTATTCTTAGCAGCGTAGTTACCATGCTTAGAGGCATCCCCCATGCAAGTCCTCTAGCACTATCTGTGTCTTGCAGCATCTGTAGTTATTGGCTGGCATCTGGGGCTTTCCCTGTGGGACACTAAAGATTCAAATAGTGATAGAAAGTCCAGGTTAATCCAAGTCATTGGGCAGGAGAATTTTGTTCTCCCTGTAGTGAAAAGGAGTGACTGTTTTGAAGCTGTTGAATGCACTCAAGGCAAAATCCTTTACCCATGCAGCCTTGTTTGTGGATCACTCTTATAAACTCTATGAGAACCCCCTTGTTTATCTATCTTGAGGAGACCCAGAAGGTGCCCAAGCAGATTTTAAAGCCACTGCGCGATCACTAAGGCAGCACGCAGATTTTTATGTAGAAGCTCCTACCTGGAGAACTTCAAACTCACCGTAAGGTTGTACAGCATGATTAAACTCACTATATTCAATATTTCAGATGTCTAATGTACCTCTGCAGAGCCTCCATGGTGTGCTGGTACTCACTGAGCAGCTCAGCTCAGAGCAGTCTGCATGTTGACGCATGGGGACATGGGTCTGACATCCTCAGTGGCATCATTCTTGACAGCATCTGTAAAAGTGATGGAAAAAATTTTACGGAAAGTGAATGGTTCACATATAATATTCCTTCTTGAAGGCAGTGCAAGCATCTTGCTGTCTGACTTTCTCAAGGAATTGTATGCAAGTTTGTTTCATCAACAAACTCATTCCCTCATGAGGTGATTTAATCATGTGAGCGGGAGAAGAGGATACTTTGAGCTTGACTGTTAGTTGTGATCTATCTAAGAGGTATTTCTGAAACTTGCATTAAAATTTAGTAATCTGGCAAATAATCACAGTTGCCTCCTGCATATCTGAGAAATAAAAACAGGTTAAGTTTTATTTTAAGAGCTACTCTTTTACTTCCTGTATTACAGTGACTTCAATTCCTTCAGAAAAGATCCAAACCTTGGCTTTTCAGTGACTGAATTTATTTTGTTTTTTTCTTCCTTTTGTACTTGCTTGTTCCTGCATGCTTGTGTTTGTGCACCCAAATATGCTTTTCTTTATCCTGGTTTGTTTTGGGCAAGTATTCTTGTTCACTGCATAAATAACCAGAGACCTGGAAACTGAACTTTGATTCCTGTGTTGGAGATGTGATTGCCCTGCCTAAGGGAGGTGGTAAAGACTAACAGGGGCACTGACATTTTGATTAATTTTTCTTTAGGATCTTTGATCATTATGAGCTCAACATGTGTTAAATAGGATTTTTTGACTCATGAAGAGGTTGAGAGAGAGAGATGTTGACGTGTGAAAATTGCTGGTTGGCAGCTGACAGTCCTTTCCCTTCAATATTAACATATTCAAACTATTGAGGAAGATGATTTAGGGAACTATGAACTCTCTAGTATTTGAAAGATGGGATGAAAATTCTGAATCTTCAAAAGTAACAGTTTTCAAAACACACATGCAAGAAGGGAGTGCAGTCTCAAACCGTAACTGCAAGGAGAAAAAACACAACATGAACGTATGCTCCTTTGGTAGGTGGTCTTAGACTTCAGTTAGTGCACTGCAGTAATTAATTGGAGAAAGAAAGGGAAAAAAAGATCAGATATGATGATTGTGTAGTTCATTAATTCTGAAACCTGGGTTTTCATCAAGACTTGAAAATCAAATAAATTATTACGCAATACTTCTATGTGCATGTTCTAAGCAGCCATTACAGCCATTACAGGTATATCATAAATGAGATGAAGGCATGACAGATTTTTGTTTGCATCTTTTTACAGGACTTACACATGCCCAAGAGAAAGTGTAACTTTAGATACTGATTTCCTAATTTTTACAAAGGCTCTCTCTTTACCTTCCTGATTTTAATTGTCACTTTAATAAATGTTATTTCATATTGGTTAAAACTGAATCTGTTAAGATTATTCAGCTCATATTAATTTTATGATATGAATCATATCCTTTGTTATATGATGACCTGAAGCTTCAGATTTGTAGTCATTGTCATCATACTGTGAGGTGTTAGTACTTTTGACATGAAAGAATGGGTCAGAAATGAGTTAACTAACTCTTGAAGGTAATTTGCTTGTTTGTACCAGATACAGATTTCATGTCTGCATCAGCCTATTTAATTTGCTGTCAGTGGTTGTTATTTCTCTATTACCTCCTTGGAGAAATTCTCTATTAACGAGCAAATTAAGACTTCTGGCTTCATACTGTTAAGAGTCTTTGACTTACTCTATGTGCACTGCCTTCTGAACATGTTTAGCCATGTTGCCTGCTTAGCTGAATGTGGTTTCTACTTGGTACTTGTTAAAGTATGCTGATTATGATTTTTTTTTTAAGATTTTAATTTTAGTAGCTATTTAAGAAGTTAGCAAGTTCATTCTCTCCTTCAGCATCCACTTTTATACAGTGTGTAGATACATATGGTCTCTATTTTGGCATGCCTGAACAGAAAGATCTTATGTTTGCTTGTCACATATACAGTAACTTAGTGAATCAGGGAAATATGTTGAGATCTGTAGAAGAAATATAAGGAAATGTCTGCTTATTCTGATTCTGTAGGGGAAAGGATGGAAGGGCTAGAAAAATATGGGCAATTCTACAAAGGCAGGTTGAAGAGTTTCTTCTTCCAGATTTAATTTACCAGTAATGGCTGCTCCTAAATTCTCCCCCTTAACCTGCCTGGTTCTTGCACTGCTTACTGTTGCTCATTGAATTGATCCTATTGAGTCCAACCCATGAAACCACCTCACAGCATGTTGCATCAGCCAGCCTTACTGTGTTATTTCGTTTGATCACTAACATAACCTGTTTTGACTTGCAGGGGTGAAATGTATGTCAATTGGAAAACAGAAAAGGAAACGTGTTTGTGAAGTGCAGCTAAAACAAGCCTTTGTTTGCTTTTAAAAATAAGAAAAATTAGTTAAATATATAGGAAATGTGGATGCATAAAAAGGAGTTAGGAGACTTCCATGAAGACAGAGGTACTTTCCTTTTGGAAGTGTCTTAAGTTCTTATTGAAGATGGTGGTAAATAGCTTGGGATTAAATATAGGTTGGGTTAGTTTTAGAAATCAACTACAGATTTATTTGAGTAAATACTTCGTGGTTATAGACAATGACTATTCCTCTACCAAATCCACTAGGAGCAGAACTGGGTAGATGCGGAGCACTCTGGAAACCTGCTCTGTAGTTGGTCTTTAAGTTTGGATCTTCAAGACATTGTACATTTATTCATCCCATGATTCTGTATTATTAATGCTTTGTCAATAACTTTTCTGACTCTCTGCAAAATAAATTACAGAGCTTTGTTACAGTGTTTTCAATTATACATCGCACAAAAGCTAACAGCTCACTGTGCTGTTCCTCTGCAAGATAACTCCTAATAAATCATGGGATCTGACATGTCCTGGCTTGGATACTGCTATATCTGCGGAGGAATGATGTAATAGGGTTGCTAAAAAGAGAGGTAGTATAGATTTTTCTCTAGTCATTGTGTTATCAAAAGAGTGTAAATCTGACCAGTTTGGGAAATCCAAATTGATTTATTGTGTATTATGAAAATTCTCTAATATATTTTCTGTGTTGCAGAAAATTGTAGATTCCAAGTACCATGCTTTGAAGAACAGAGCTGTTACTTGTAAAGAGATTTTCCTAAGTTATCTAAACCCATGAATATGAGAAACTGAATGTGTCAAAGGATAATATTCTACTCCCTTTTCCCCTCCAGCTTTGGATCAGGTATCTTTTCAGAAAAGAAGGCAAAAGAGAAATGTTTTTATGGTGGCGATATCTGTCAATTTCTTGACAAGTTATGTGATATTTGAATAATTGCTTTGCTTGACTGAAAAACCCCACCTCATTGCAATCTTAGTATCCTATGTATTATTACATGGACACATCTATGTAGCAAATTCTGTAGCCTGTAGAAAATGTCATTTGCAATTCTTCAATACTGACTGTGATAAAATATGTGGCGTACCTGGTTCTGCAGTTACAGGAAGGATGAGAGGCTGGCAATGGGTGACTTCCTGTAGCACTTGCACCTCTGTGCAAAGGAGCACTGTGCTCCTAGGTCTCTGAATGCCTAATGTCGAAGAGATGCTGACCCCATGTAGACCCTCAGGAATTCAAAACGTGGCTGTGTCAGCTTTTCTCCTGGGATGTTCTGGCTGTTTAAGATAGAGCATTGGATTCTCCTGGTTTTCTTTCTCTCTTTCCATGTCACTTTACCCTTCAGTGCTGGCTCAGTGAGCAGGGCAATGCATGGATTTTACCTAAAGGTAAGCTATTTTGACAAGGCGGTTCTGACAAAGGAACTTGATGTACAGTTAAAAGTTTGTGGTATTTATGATGTAGGGTAAATTGCTTTATCCTGTCATTTTGTATTTCCTCTCTTATGTCTTTTCATCTGCTGTTTTTCCGTGTAGTTTTCTAAGACAGTCTGACATAAAGCGGTAGCTGAGCTGAGGGACAAAGGCTAATTAATTTCTCTGCCATCCTCAGAAGGCCAGACTGAAAACGGCAAAGCCATGGGCTGGCTGGAAGTGTCTGTAATAACAGCTCTTCCAGGCTTTGTACAGAAGTTCTGAAAGGGGAGTTGCAAAGCACAGAAACAGTCATCATTTTTCAGATCTTAACCTCCAAATGAACAAAATTACACTACAAATCACAAAGGGCTTGAGCCAGTCCAGTGACAGAAGTTTGTATCTTGATCATAAGTACATATTCTCCTGTTATAGGTTCCAACACCTTCTGAGTTTCTTTTTCTACCAAGTTAAAGTTCCAGTCCAGCAAACTCTGATATGGTAGGATACTTATACTACCAAAATGTGACATTACGCTTTACTCAAGGTAAAAATGGTATTCCAGACTTAATACAGGAACTTCAAAAGAAGCAGAGATATGTATGCTATTTATATTCTTTTAAAACATTAAATATGTTATTTTGATGTATGGGAAATTCTGGCAATAATTTATAGCATCACCATTACAACACTAATGTTATTGCAGTCATCTTAAGCCAGCTGACTAACCTGTTCAGCAATAGATAGTACTAATGAGCAAAAGCCTATATATTTATGCATACCTTTCACAACAATATTTCCACTATTACCTGTTTTGGAGATTCCCAAATTAATGTTGATTTTTTTATTACCTAGTATTATGCCGGTTGTTTAGCTTGAACCCTTTTTGTGTGGCTGCTTTTTACAGATCGTTGGCACTGTCTAAGTTAAATGTGTTTTTAAAATGACATAGTAAGTTATCAAAGTGGGTGTACTCTGGTGTTTGTGCTGCGGAGCACGTTCTGCCTCCAGGCTTGTTTCGGCTGCGTGCAGAGTTTTACAGTTTCAAGCATTATGCAGGTTTAAAAATTATCTTCTGGAGGGTATAATGAATCTTGACCATGCTTTAGGCACCACTGACAGTTTCCCATAGTATGCTGGCCAGTGTGTGAAACTAAGCAATCCCCACCACTACTGGTGCTGCAAACCTGTTACCAGAATATTAGCAATGCTTGAAGTATGTTGCTTATATGAGAGTGAAGTAGATTAAAATGTTCTTACCAAAGCATTCTTAAATGGAAATGATGGTATTTTTTGTGAGTTGTTCTTGTACAAAGGACTAATTTCATCAAGTTCTGCTTTCTAGTGAAAATTCTTTACAAATGAGATTTGTGAATCCCAGATGTGTGGGGTTTTTATTGGTCACTGGGAAACCGAAGACTTTGAAGAATAATTGAATTTCACTCATTGTTTCCTACCTCAGAAACAAAACCAAGTATACAGTGGTCATGGCTGCTCAGATGGGACCCTTTCACAGTTCTATCTTTAAACTTTAAATATAACTGTTTTTTCTTCTGCTGTATCCTGTACACTAGAAAAATGGGATAGAGCAAGAAGTTTCAAAGGGATCTTTTTTAGGCTAATTCTAAGAGTTGTTAATTGCTTATGAGCTTTCAAAATTTTATTTTTTCAACCATTTTGCATACAAGATTATGACTTTTCCATTACTCTGTTATTAAAAATAATTTCATAGAGCTAGATTGTATTTTGAATATTTTGAACTATTCATAATTTAGTTTTCAGGACTTGCACATGAACTTTGAATTACCTTAAGTGATGAATAAAGATAATTTCTACCATCTAAGGATAATCTGGGGGGGAACTAAATTAATCAAATAAGTTACTCATTGCAAATTATTAATTCAGATTTAATGGAAAATGTTTTTTTTTTTTTTTTTATATAGCAAGTAGAAAGGATATTAATCTAGTTTTAAAACTGTCTTGTGGAAACTAATATAGAAATATGTTCTCAATGGAAAATTTTATGTTTCAAGAATATTATATTAAGAGAGTAATGAATACATTATGAAAATACAATTGTATATTTTAAAGCAATTATCTAACTAATTATAAAATTCCTGTTGCAAATAGTAATTAGGAAAATATTTGGATTTATTTAAGTGCAGAAATTGTGAAGTGACGGGAAAGGTCAGAATCCACTGTAATAAAGAAGAATTGACTGGTGGCTGACCCTTAGGAGCCTACAAAAAAATCTTTAAGAATTGTTGCTTTTTAAAATGGGTCATGGGAGCTGGACAATACATATTACCTGTGTTTAACATAGCTTGTGAGATGGATGAACTTCAGAGGTGATAGACAGATGAAGTGACACTTCACTTGAGAATATGTCAGAGAACTGGCTTGACTGCAGCCTGCCCAGCAGGAATACATTTTGCCCTATTTAGATTTTAAGATTATGTTTTCATGTTCAATTACCCTCTGTAAATGAAGATAATTTTAAGGTACTGATTGTGATGATGGATATGGCACAGAGTTAAATGTTCTTCTGGCACCAAACCAGTTTTCACGTGGAGATTTCAGTCTGCAGATGCTCCAAAACCTTCTATGAAACTGTACTTGAATTTGGGGAAATGCTGTACAATTTTCTGCTCTGATAGTTTAATTCCATGTTGGCGAGTGGTGTGGAGGGCATGTAGGTAATCTTTAATTTTTGGCTTAAAGAGCTATTTTTTAATAGGATGTGTATGAATCTGTTAATGTATTTAATTTGCTTACATAGGTTCATATACGCATAATTCCTAAAACAGTTCTCTGTTTGTGGATGGCATCTTTGGCCAGTGAAAGAAAAAGCAAAAGCAGCACAGAGCTCTGAAATGTAACTGAGGCACTTTAGCACTGTCCCTCCCTCATCCCTGTATGGCAGGAGTGGAAACCAGGTGTTTCACACATCAGGGGTCAGACCATTTGAAAGAAAAAAATGGAAGGAAAACAAAAATAAGAGGCTTTTGAAGCTTCAGGGCAATTCAGAGCAGATCACCTTTGCTGCCTTTGCAGGTTCGAGTGGCACAGAGGGATTGGAGAAGAACTCTTGCACCCACACTGCAAAAAGAATTAACCAAACCCTGTGAAGTCAGAGGTGCACAGGTAAACGTGGATATTCACACCAATATCACCCTCTTTACAAAGCTAGAGGGGTGTTTGATGTCAGCTACTGCTTTGGAAAGACACCTGAGTGCAACTCCACATGGATCTCCTTGCAGTAGTCTGCCTCTCTGTAAGAGAACGCAGCAGAGTCCTCCAGGTTATGAATGCAGTAAACCCCTGGTATTTGCATACCTTCATATAAAGAGAGAAGGAGCACTTTTAGCACTCGCTGCCTCAGTGAAGTTCCATGCAGATAGCTCATCTGCTCAAAGGCTACAGCCTGCAGCTACCCGCTCCTCTGCCCGAAGCTGATATACCTGAGAGCAGGTCTGAAGTCCCATCAGATACAGAGAAGCCAGGGCTAATGGAGACCCAGACCTCTCACAGGCGATTTCTGCTGTACTGGGAAGCTTTGAGTATTGATGTGGGTCACACAGCACAGGAGAGGATCAGTAGATTAAATTCAAGAGTACATCTCACGCAGCATGCAGAATAGGGCTTTTCTATAGAGTGCATACAGTTTGGTCCCAGGATCAAGATACAGGTATATTTCAAAGCTGTCAGAAGGACCAAGAATTGCACTTGGAGCTTATCTATATGATTTAATATGGCCAAGCTAATCCATATTTTAGCGCTTTTGGAATTTAGTTCCTAATTTAATTTCCTCTTAAGGAAGTCTAGTTGGTGTTCACTGAAACTGCTCTGTGAATTGCATTAATATCTGGTAATTGGGATCGATTAGAGGATTTGTTTCTAATCCACTCTGTCTCTCTAATCATAACACTAATGTACATTCAGCCTCTACAGCTGGCATTGAGATGCTACTGTTGAAAGACAAGGCAAAATAGTGTTAATGGCTGCTGGTAGCAAGTGAGATTTTCTACAAATTAAAACACTAGTTTTTGATGTGATGTCTCACAATATTAAGAAGCTTTAATGGAAGAATTGCACGTGTGCACTTAGTAGTGATATTAAAAAGCATTTTTCTACACATAGCTTATGCAACAATGCCAACTTACACACTGCATTGGCTTTTGTGAACCTACTCCCAGTGGGTGTCTGAAGAATTTCTGTAGTCTGTTCGCTGGTGGGATTTTCAGGCCTTTGTATATATGGGCTCCTAAACAAGATCATATAATCATAACTATATAATCTAGTCTTCAGCTAGCCCTCTGCTTTTCCACATAGAGTCCCTCCTTTTCATTCTTTCTCCATGCGAGCTGTAAGTTCAGGAGACCTGCTACTGCGTGTGATCTGTCACCTTTTATGTGCAACATCAGGTTTGGTGGTGTGATGGTGATGAGGACACAGGCATAATGATTCTCATGGTGATTGTCCCTAGTGTGGTTATTTGATGTAGCATCCAAGCCCATGCTCCTTTTAAATCTTTACATTTGTATATCTTCATGAGAACAATCACTTGGCACCATTTCTTCCTCAGAGTCTGCTAATGTAACGACCGATGCTTTGAACTTTAAGACTGATTTGTGCCTTTCTACACTGGGCCTTGCTAATTGCCAGAATTAAATACAGTTGTAGGACTGAGTTTGCCCACATAGTATCACTTCATATTTCTCTTTTAATTTTGGACTAGAATTAGATATGACTTCCTAAAGTAAATTATTCAGCATTGCATCTCATGAATCTCAGCAGTGTGCACACTGTTGTGCATGCTCTATGCTCTCATCTGAGAAATATCTCAGCATTTTGTAAGAGGCAATTTAGGGAAAATATCCTTTGATCAGATATCTTTGTTGCTGAGGAGAAAGCAGAGTAAATGCAGAGTGAAATACTTTTTTTATTATCTCCTTTTTTTTTTTTAAGAATTGGGTATCTTTCAAGATAAATTTAAATAATTCATGGAAATTTGCTGCAGATTTCTAATTAAAACTAATTAGAAGTACTCTTATCATGTGATTTACCTCTGAACAGTTTCAGATTCTTTATAAGACATTTTTATATGCACATTTTTGGCTGTAATTAATATAGATTTTAAAAATACTCACTTTAGCTTTCTTAGGATAAAGCTTAAAAGAACATCAGTAGTCTTCTCCTCACTGTGATTTAGGGTTCTGCATAAAAGAAAGCTTGCAACTTGGTTAAAGGTTAGTGTCTTTAAAGCTGTTCAAATGAATCACTGGGATACCTCTGCAGTCTCAAAGGATCTATTTTTGTATTCTCTTCTTGTGACATTATTTTGTGAAAACTAGGTTGAGTTAACAACCTCCCTAAAGCAAGCTAATTTGCTGAGCTGTACAACTTGACACAATTTTATTGGTAGAAGCAGCACTTCAGGTTGGTTTGTTTGCATAATTTTGTCCAATTTCAAACACCAGTTTGCGTGCTCAGCTGTCGCTTCAACGGCTGATTTCTGTATCTCTTCAGACACATAATTCTGGCATCGAGGCTGCAGCTGGACTTGATGAAGGCGCACAAGCGTCTGCTCTGTCTGGCAGCAGTGTGGCAGTGCTGTCACTGCCTTGCCCTCCTTGTTCAAAGCTCTGCAGACAGAAGATGCAACCATGGGGTTGCAGGTGCAGGCCCTGCAGTTGGATCCCCTGTACGTGAAGACCATGCTAGGGTAATATTGTCTCTCCAGGTGCAGGTCTGGCGATGTGAATTGGCCCCTCCCTAGGTTGGCACTGCTGTGGAGGGATGTACACACCCCCAGGAACAGTTATCTTAGGCTGGCATCTCCAGCACGAGCCCTCTACTTGCAGGATGTTATTGCCTGGTACTGTGCAGCTTTGGACTTGTGGGAGCCTTCCCCATCCTGGGTGCCATCCTGGAAAATGCTTGTAAATGAAATGAGAATTGAGAGAATGATGAAGAAACAGGATGGAAATGAAAAAATGCATTTACTTTGCCTCAGAGAATGCCAGAGATTCAGCTAGGTGAAGCTACACTCCCTGTGGAGTTTAGCTGCTGCTCTGACCCACTTAGATCCTGCTTTCCCAAACTTTTCCCGCAGTTACCTGAAGAAACTGCATCAATCCTTCTCTCACTGTGTTATGGTGCAGTGTGGCTGATCCTGCTGACATAGTGGCAGCTCAGTTGGGACTTCATGGCATTTCAGGGAGATGGAAACAGCTCTCTGCATGAGGACTGAAAGTTTGCAAAATAGACTTTAATTCTGCCGCACAAAGCATATGAGTTCATATATTCTGACTGCAGTGTTAGAAGAGATTAGATTTCTTTTTTTTAAAGATGCACCTTGTTTTTTCTATTTCTAGAACTTAATATTTGTTGATATTTTCTTTGTAAACATTTCATAACCATTATGAATCTCCCCAAGTAATTTGTTCATAATCATACATATTTTTGATAACTCTTTACAGATTTGGTACTGACAGTGTTCTTCCATTCAGACTTCTAAAAATACTACAGAAATAATAATGAAGAGCTATAATGAGAAGGGCAAAAGTTTTAGTTCTTTTTGATATACACAACACTTTGACTACAAAATCTAAGTCTTGTACTTTCTACTAAGCAAAAAAAAAAGTAGTTGTTCAGTTAAAAGGTGTTTTAATTACTTTCTTTAATGAAGATATGTGGCTATTGCATCCCTTACATTGCACTCAGTAAATGTGTATGTCTTCATAGTGTGCATGACCCTGATTTAAACGCTTATAAGTACTAAACAATCTTAGTGGTATAGAAATTACTTTTCCATTGCGTGCTTTGATGCCACAGCAGGAAGGTGGTTGCCTGATTAAGACAGCATTGTATACAAAGAAAAAGACACACCAGTGACATCCCCACAGTTGAAGATGTCCCCATCATGGGGGATCTCTGTACCAGCACCAGCAACTCAGAGCAGGGGTTGAAATCTGGCACAGGCGAGGGCAGCCAAGCTCTTGGAGCAAGGAGCCAGCAGTCAACTTCCAGGGCACCGGAGTCTGCAGCTGAACTACTCCAATACATCAGCTGTACTTGTTTTTGGAGACGACTTTTAGTGTTTGTTTTTATTGATAGATACTGCCTAGGAATCTCATAGTAGCTTAAATTCTTAGGTTTGCTTAACTTCTCCTAAGCTCTGATAAACCCATTTAATGCATGTATTTATAGCTTAGTCTTCTTGGTAGCATGGGATGAGCTCCAGTAAATTAGCTGGGTCTCTTTTTATGCTTATAAAAATAATGTTCACTCAGTCCAAAAAATAAAAGGATAGGATTTACGTATCCAGTCAAAGTGCAAATGATAAATACTCCACTGAACATGACTGTACAGGGAGAATTGCTCCCATGGCCGCTAATATTGTAGGCAAACCTCCATGGTCACAGTCTTCAGCTGACTGTGGGATGGGCTTGCAAAGAAAATGTGAAATATCCCAGGGCTGCTTCTTGTTACTTTAATTGGAGAATATTTTATCTGTGGGAGCATAACGGTTGCAAATGGAGCTGCTTGTGTGACTTTTCAAGGATGTTTTACATACATGGACACACTTTATACTTGCCAATTTTTTTCTGATTTTGCATATTTTAACTGTTGAAATACACTATTAATATCTGATGTGACAGATAAATTTCACCACTTGCAAATGTTGGTTTCATGCTTGTTTCTTTTTTTTTATTCCCAAAAGTCAAGAAAACCAAACATAGAAAAGTTTAAAGTAGAAGCTCCAAATATATAGCTTGGGGCCATAGGTCTGAATTTTGCTAGGGTTGCATCACCTGCACTGTAATTCTGAGGGGTTGGGTGATTTTTATTTTTTTAATTAATGAATTATTTAGATATCAGTATTTCTTTTTCATCTCAACAAGCAGTCACAAATGCAAAGACAGACTTGTGTTTTGAAGATAATATTTAAGTTGACCTCAAAAATAATCATTGTTCTGTTCTTGGTTTGGAGTATTATGAGTTTATTTTGAACTAGAGGATTTTGACCACAAGGAGAGGAAGTTCCCAGGGCAATCACTGTTATTGTACAGGTTCAGGCTGAACTTTCCTCTTGTCCACATTTGGTAACTTCAGTTAATTTCTAGAGACAATGATCTTTTCAAAAGCTTTTAAAAGATGATGAAGTTTCTGCTGTTTTTCTTGTACCCTTTTTTTTGTTGATTGTACCACTTTAGGGAACAGGAGTCCAAGGCCTCTTGTGGAGGCGGGGGGAGAGGTAGGGGTAAGAGATGCTACCTGCATTCCAAGTGGGTAAAATGATCAACATGTATTCATGATGCCCTCTTCCATTGCTACCCCTGCATATCAGGAAATACTTACCCACTTTTTAACAATAACCTTCTGTGGAGTATAAAATCCACTTTTGTTAAATGCAGGATGTACTGTATTTGATGCAGGAGCCTATGATTTCTTGAATAAAAGTAGAATTTCATTAACATGCATTTTCCCCAGTGTAAGACCAATGCCACTGAACAACAATAATCTAGTTCGGTTGTTAGTAACAGAACAGTGAAATTTTTCTGTTAAGTTCATTCACGTGTAATAACTTCTGCTAATAAATTGGAAAAGGGGAAAAAAAAGAAGGAGTTATATAGTATGTCTAATGGAGCAAATGCCAGTGATGTCACGAGTTTCTTACAGTCTGTAAACTGGTGTTTTGGGTAGTATTTTTTTTCCCAGGATGAACTTCTTAGCTATAGTGTTAATTAGTGGAGCTAAAAATGAAAAGTGCTCAATTCAGAACATCACGATGTAATTTTATTAAGAACAGATGGGTGGAAAACTCCCTTGAGTGCTATGTTAGCTGCCTGCCACTCATGGGATGGCAGCTGATAACATACTAGATGGACCTTTGTGTCCGCCCACTAGTCATTCAATCTAATATTACCTGGCTAAGGAAACACTTCAACTAGAAATTTCAAACAGCATAGTTAAATCCCAGAGATGTGTTTTAATATTTATAGATTTTGCTAGTTCACACTAAAGAACATTTTCTGTGATTCATTGAGTGTTATCTTGATTTCTACAATTTATTGAGAGTTTATCGTAATGACTGACTTTTGTACGTTATGTAGCTGTACCATTTGATATTTAGTGTTCTGATGAGACAATCTGAAATAACACCTACTGTGATTTATTTCCTTTCTGGATGATTATCATATACTAATTCATGTGCCTCTTAAAGTATAGATTTTACTTCAGGATACTGCAGAATTTTAGGTGAAAATGATCTTGGTATTTTCAGAAAACGAAAAGGCAGGTGAAGCTTCAGGAGTTACCCAGCCTCTCCTCCATTTGTATTGGCATTGGGTGACTAGGGATGCTGTATCCTCCGTGGAAAAGCTATTAATCTTATTGTCAAATAAAATGGCAATGTCTAAAGAGAGAACACTTAATGGATTTGAGGGTTTTGATATATTTTTTCCCTCACTTATTTCCTGTTGTCTTATCTATATTTGATTGGGAAAAGTGCTTTGAAAAAATAAAGCTTCATAACTTCAGATTGGATTGCTCATCCTCTAGCAAAGAATGTACTCTGCAGCTCCCCTGGGTATTAAATAAATATAAAAGGAGCAACACAAGCTTGTGTGGCTACCAAAAAGTTAATGCATTACTTAAGGCAGTAAAAAGGATGTGAAGGCTTAGTGCTGCCATGCACTGCACTAAATAACACCAAATTAACTCATAAAACGTGTCGAGACTTGGTACTTCAGCCACTCCGTCTGTGTAGAGCTACCTCTGTAACTGGGCTGCTTGCTGTGCTGGTGATGAGGCTTTGTAGGCAGCTTTGGAGAAAATGATCATTGGTGCAACATATTTGTGAAGAGACTTGCCTAAGCCAGAGATGGAGTAACTTTAAAGCCCATATTTCTTTTATTTTATGGCCCTACTATAAATGCAAGTGTCTACTCTCCATGAAAAAGGTTCCTAAATCACTATTGATAGAAGGAAAGGACAGAAAAACATGGGTTTGCTCGTGTTGACTTGAGATTTCCTATATAAATCTAGCTTACCAGGATGCTGTTAGACAGCAAAGTGGTGTTTTCTGTGGCTACTCCTACAGGAACTGCTTAAGGTGCTTGGAAATTTTCACTGTAGGTAGTTTTCTAAAGTATTTTTGGGATTTGGACATCATAGCAAATTAGAGAGTGTGCTTTCTTCCTCCCTGACCTAGTAGCATCTGATGGCTGCAGTAACCACAGCAAACATTTTATTGCCAAATTTATGCAGGTATTTTCACAGTATTTTTTTAGTGGGAGAATAGAAGAAAGCATGGTGTATTTTTCTTTTATTACCTGCAATGATCCATCTACTTCTCCTCCATTATTTGTGCTGAGTGTGCTGTGTTGTGCTGTGGCTTCCAACTCCTGATTCATAAGCCTCTGATACACTGGTTCCTCCTACCCTTTGTCTCCATTATGCTCTTTTCTTCCTACCAGGACATGGACTGGAATATTTTCTTAATCTCACGTCTGGTCTGAGAAGCTTTTACTTCTGTTTTGCTGAGTAAGTTTAACCGTTGGTGGAAGTGTTTGTGAACACTCCTCTGCTGTTCCAGCTACAACTACAAGCATCCTGACTTGTCATTGGCAATGAAAAGTTTGAAGAATGGCTCATGTATTGGAAATGCCCATGTTAGATGACAGCCTGGCCTCTGCAAGCAAATGGAAAGTACTCAACATGCGTGTTTCACAGTTATTTATGGAACTTGAGGTGTGTGTGGGGAAGTGTTTTAATTATTTGGATGCAATTTCAAAATTGTAGGTGCATACACTTGATTCCCATTTAAATGGGCCATCCAAACAGTATAGCCTGCTCTGCAGAATAAACGATGGTGAAGGGTGTTTGTGCTTTGTATAAGAGAAGCTGATTCATCAGAGTAGTAAGAGTATTAATTACATGCCTAACTGGACATTGTGTTGTTTAGTCAGCTATGGCCATCACTTGTACGAACTCATTCTCTTGCGTATAAATAAAGGATAGATGAGAAAAGGATTTTGGTGTTTGTGCCCAAAGCTGTGATTGTGAAAACCCCACTCAGCTGCTACCTGAATCATTGAAGTATCTTCTCTTTCAACCTCATAGGTCCTTGTGCATCTCAAGCTCTGCTTCTCCATTCTCTCAGGAAGTCAAGTCTGATCTGAGCACTGGGCCCTGGGCAGTAGGTCAGTTATTCAAGTACTTGGTGAAGGCTGGGCTTCAGGCACAAACCAATGGGGACTTTCTCATTTGTAAGCCAACACAGCCAGGCATCACACAAGTCTGAGCATGCTCTTGGTGATGATGCTGAGACAAATCCTTCCTTTTGCTTGCATTGCCCACCTCCCTGGAAAGGACTGGACCTGAAGGCTTGCAGTGTCTCTGGTGCCATCTGGAAACACAGCACAGTTTCTGTTCATTGCATGAGCACCTTGCTGTTCAACACAAGTCTGACTCCTGTTTTGGATGTTTGAAGACTAAATGCATGTAGAAGTCTGCTGTCCCTACTCGTGGTGAGTGATCTTCGTTCCCCTGTTGTTTAAGGAAATGGGGTTCTATAGACAGGAATAATATTGCATTCACATAGCATAGCATTACAGTGTGGAAAAAAACCCTGTAAAAATAAATAATGTGTTAAAATATTTCATAATTGGAGAATCAAAGGATGGTCAAGGTCCCTTAAAAATTACCCAATTAATTAACCTCATATAGTACAGTCTTTTGGTAGTTCCCAGAAATTAAAATCTTGAAAAAGATGAGGAAAAGATTTGCATATAAATTTGGTAATTCTGTATGTGAGCTCTTGGGAAGCTGCAGCTGGAGGGTGGCACTAGGCAGTTGTTGCACCCTAATTAAAATGTTTGGCTGCAGCAGGAAAAGCACAGTTAGGTAAGCATGATCTTTTTTCACAGATGTACTTCATCATCCTGCTGCACCATTCTGATTTGTGGATTTAAAAAGAATTTAAAAAAATATATCTGGTCACTTTGTTAGAAGCTCATTCTAATTCACCCCTTTGCTCTAAAACTGCTCCTAACTGGTAAATGTGTAGCTGCTCCTTAAACCAACCAACCAAAAAACCCCTTCCTGTGATGGGTTGCAACCCTTATTGCTCCAGAGCCTGACTGTACTTACAGTTGGAATACTTTACACAGTACATAGTTTTAGTGCACGTCTTTTCTTACTCTTTCCTCCATGGACATGCAGAGCTGTTTGCTCCCTTTGTTGCCTTTTTTTGGCAGCTTTTTACTACTCGCCATCTGTGATGTTCTGTTAACTACAAGTGGATGTCTGAGTGGAAAACCAGGGGAGGGTAGAGAAAGTGCATCCTTTCTTGCAGACAGGTTGCCCTCTGGGGAGGATACGAATCATGAGACGGGTGTTCAAGCATCTTCTGACCACAACATCTGTGACAGCCACAGAATTTTAAATTAGAAGTTTGAACTTCTGGATGTGGGTATCAAGCGGTGGATTTGGCCTCTGGATGCGAGGTTTAGAGTTTGAACTTCTGCTTTTATCATGGGCATTCTCATGATGATAACAGGTGCATAAATCTTCAGCTATCAGACACCTGCAAGTTACATGATTGTGAATAAGTTTCAAAATACTGGAAAGAAATAAATGGTAGGTTTAGTGTTGCCTCTGATGGAGCCCCTAAGAAATCTGAATCTTTTTATTTTAAATAGAGAATAAAAACTTGGTGAAATTGCCCAAAATCGATAAAGATGATTTATATGGTGAATCTTTTTTCTGTTAGTTAAAAATAACACAAAAATCCTAAACCTTTGAAATAGATGTCTCAATTGCTTTTGTATACCTTTGTTCTTATGATTAAAATAGTATAAAAATTGTCCGACTATATAGCACATGAATGGGTCATATGGAAATCTCTTGAATTTAAATTAGCATCCTTCCAGTATCTGAAGGGGGCCTATAGGGATGCTGGGGAGGGACTCTTCGTAAGGACTGTGGTGATAGGACAAGGGGTAATGGGTTCAAACTTAAACAGGGGAAGTTTAGATTGGATATGAGGAAGAGATCCTTTACTGTGAGGGTGGTGAGGCCCTGGAATGGGTTGCCCAGGGAAGTTGTGAATGCTCCATCACTGGCAGTGCTCAAGGCCGTGTTGGACATAGCCTTGGGTGGCATGGTTTAGTGTGAGGTGTCCCTGGGCGTGGAAGGGGGGTTGGAACTAGATGATCTTAAGGTCCTTTCCAACCCTAACCATTCTATGATTCTATTATAGGAAGTACACAGATAATTTGAAAAAGATAAAAGTTTTTGGACTGTTACCTGTGCTATTTATATTAATTTGTATAGCTTTTGGATGCCATCTTGATGATTCCTCAATAGGTAAATTGTGAGACTTCCATACTTTAATGCATTTGTTGTTGTATTATATTAAGACATTCCTTACTCAGAATAAGTCTTTGTTTTCCAATTCAAACATCTGGTTTATTATTCAGTGTAGAGGAATGTATCCATTTGATATCCATCTCTCCAGAATTTTGGGAAAGCCTTTTGATGTCATTCGCAACTGATCTACCAAAGGCTTGGATCTCAGTTCTTCACATACATATTCTTAAGCAAAACAGAGTGAGGGATAGTGCATCTTGTTAGCTCAGAAACAAAGCTCAACAAAATTGCAGGAGACTTCAGTGCTTGAAGACTTACTTCTCTGTCAATCTGCATCAACTGGTCCAACAAAATAATGCCTTTCCCTGTAAATCTCCTCTCACTATATCTTTGACTGTTGCAGGTACAAAAGTGTGAATGCTCAAAACGTTTTTTATATTCTTGTGTATGGTCAGAAACTAATGTTGTTAGCAAATTATGTTCCTTTGAAAAAAATGTACTCCTGCTTTCCCTTTACTTCCAAAGGAGATGTTGTATCATAGAATCATAGAATAGTTAGGGTTGGAAAGGACCTTTAAGGTCATCTAGTTCAAACCCCTCTGCCATGGGCAGGGATACCTCCCGCTAAACCATGCCACCCAAGGCTATGTCCAATCCAGCCTTGAACACCGCCAGCGATGGAGCATTCACAACTTCCCTGGGTAACCCATTATGGGATCAGCATATGCATTCTGGGGGCTGGCTCATTGATGGAAAGAGCACAGAGAGAAGAACTGTAGTTTTCCATTACTTGCAGAAAACAAAATGTTTGGTTTTGCTTTATGCTTCATAGGCATAATTGTTCAGTTCCGCTTGCACTCCACATTTTGAATTAGCTGCTTTAGTGATAGAATCATAGAATCATAGAATAGTTAGGGTTTGAAAGGACCTTAAGATCATCTAGTTCCACCCCCCCTGCCATGCCCAGGGACACCTCACACTAAACCATGCCACCCAAGGCTATGTCCAATACAGCCTTGAGCACTGCCAGCGATGGAGCATTCACAACTTCCCTGGGCAACCCATTCCAGGGCCTCACCACCCTCACAGTAAAGGATCTCTTCCTCATATCCAATCTAAACTTCCCCTGTTTAAGTTTGAACCCATTACCCCTTGTCCTATCACCACAGTCCTTAACGAAGGGTCCCTCCCCAGCATCCCTATAGGCCCCCTTCAGGTACTGGAAGGCTGCTATGAGGTCTCCACGCAGCCTTCTCTTCTCCAGGCTAAACAGCCCCAACTTTCCTGAGTTTTCTGAGGCAAGGTGGGCCAAACTGCTGGGTTGATTTTTTAGATGATGATAGCTATGAAGGTTTAAACTACTTTCTTACCCATGTTTTTAGATCCTGTAAAGCATCCTAATTTTACGTGACAGCAGCGTATTCTAGCAGTATAGGTGCCCGCTCACCCATGGTTGCTCACCCATTGCTAATGCTTGGCCAGGACGCAGTGTTTTTTAAAAGGTAGATGCATAGTCTACATAGATCAATGTAGACTTCCTGCTGAAGATCAAAAGTATTATATTTCATTATATATTAGTTTACTGTGAAAAGCACTTAGAGGTACTATTTATTATTGTACACAAAATTCAGAATCAGTAAAGTACAATTGAAAAAAACTGTGCAGAAATTGAGGAAGATCTAGTGTCAAAAGAACCCCTCTCATATGGATTCATTGAAAAGACCACCAGAACTGATTTGCCAAATCTTTGCTGGCTTGGACAGTTACTGAGAAAACAAAACTTAAAATTAAATGGACCAAAATTGCCTTAGTCGCTTGCAGTGATGTTGGTATTTAGATGTTTATTTTTGTTTTCTTCTACCTGCTTCTGTATAATATCTTAACAGGAGAACTGGCTGTAATTGAAAGTGAAACCAGAAAAAAACCAAAACAACCTAAGTTGCTGCAAAATTCTGAATGGCTCAGAGGTGTGCATTAATGAGGCAGCAAAACGCAAACAGTAAAAAAACCCTTTGCATGACCATGAGGATTAGCTTATATACCATGCAGTTTTTGAGCCTTCCCTGCTCTTGGTTAGCTTATTGAACAAATTTCTAATCAATTCTATCTTCAGAGGTAAGGGTGGACTGTGAATTTACAGCTAGTGTAATGTAAAATTAGCATCATAGTATGCAGTTTTCTGATGGCTCTTTCCAGTGCACAGCCCCAGGTATCCTGGGTGGGAGAATGAATGTGGATACAGATGTGAGGTCAAAGAGCATGTTGCTGCTCAGAAGTGATGCCTAGCAGTTTCTCCCACTCCCATAGGCAATTACATACCAAGTATTAATGTGCTTCTAGTCTTGATCAGTTCAATTCCCCTGTTTTGAAATTGAATGAAAGAAGGATAAATTATTTGAAAATTGAAGACATTTATCTATGACGTTTAATTAGTGTAAAGGGACTTCTTCTGATCCATGAAATTCACAGTGCAGCATAAATGTATGTACCCATCATTGATAAGGCTATCCATCAACTCGTATACTCTTTTCAATTACCAGAAGCTTATCCTCAGATCTAGTGAAGGCCATTCATAAATTCATTTTAAAGGTATGCTCTTTGGGGAGGATATTATATAGTATAATTCCAAGCTCAAAATCAAGCTGTGATAACTGCTCTCTATCTGAAATACCAAGCTTTCAATCACACTTTATCACAGTTATGGATGTTGGCAAGCGAACAGGTTTTTCTCAGAAACAATATAGATAAGGTAGCTGAGAAGGTGCAAAGAGTAATTTAGAGCAGTAAGCAACCTGGTGGACATTTTCATTTTCAGGATCCTTTGTTAGAAAAGGCACAGAAAACTCCTTATGTTTTAAAGTTACTTTGAATAACTCAGTAAGTTGATTCTCTGCCCCTTATTTGTCTGCTCTGAAGTAGACATAAAGGAATAATTGCTTTGTCAGTCACATGGGACTTTGTATCAAAGAGCGCCTGCAAGTGTCAATGAAAGCTGCTACGGGGAAAGCAGAAGCTTGCTTCCCTTTCCATTAAGGAGAAAGGGATGCTTGGTCATCTGCACTGAAATGTGGGTCTTGAAGGAAAAGCAAAGAAGTGTTTTATTAAGCTGAACTGACTTTTGTAATAGCATGGGTTGTACTCATGGATTGCTAACCTGGATGGACTCTCCCCGTCACAGCTGCTTAACTGGGAGTTATTATTTTTTGCTTTCCACTTTCTCTGCATCTACAGAAGGTTTCTATGGGTACAGAAGTTTGAAAGTAGGGCAAGGCAATATATTCTCCCTTTTATTTTTTTATATATATGTATGTTTTCTTGGGGTTTGGTTTTGTTTTTTTTTTGTTGTTGTTGTTTTGGTTTGGGTTTTTTTTGTTAGAAAAGCAACTTTGAGCCAAATTAAATCTTTTATTTAAATAGACATGAAACAGTTTCTTTGGCTTTTTTCTTTAAATTAGAGTTTGAAAAAAATTTAGAACAACAACAACAAAGTTTTTCAAAGTTGAATATGAATCAGATGCTTCTGGGAAAAAGTTAGGAGTGGAAACCTGGGAAAAAAGGTTCAGACAGAAAATGTCTGCTATTTCTCATCCTTAAATACAGTTTCCAACAAGATTTTATATACGTTCTTGTAAAAGATGCATAGACCTTCTTTATTTTGATTCCATTTAAACTAGGAATGCAGATAAAACACAGTTTAAGAAAGCTTAAGAATATCTAGCTAAGCTGCAAATGCTTCCTTAAACATCATTACCATTGCAATAATTATATTAAATAATTTGTGGAAGTAGCTGAAATGTGCAGCCAACTCACTTGCCCATCAGAGTACAGTATCCAAGCTGACACTTTTTTCTTCTGTTACATAAACAACTAGTTTATTTGGTTCTGCCAAAACTTCTTTTCTTGACTAGTTTATGATCTCCTCCTCTTCCCGTCATTTCACTTGTATTTTGTGAATTGCATACAACTATGTGAGAGCACTTCTTAATAGCAAAATTAACCTATTTACAGAGATGCTGCAGGTATAGGTAGAACCCTGGTTCTGTGCATCATGAAACATTTTCTTTCCAGCCTCTCCTCAGCAAGCCAATGCTATCGGTGGCTACATGTTCTTATCTCTTGGCACTTCCTCTTGCACCATCTTTGTGGATGTGCTAAGGCGAGAACCAGTCCTTCTCACCTCGTCTTCATCTCTGGCCTCTGAAGCCTTCGCCTTCCTTGCACTCAACTTTATGCTACTGTTGATGGGGTTGTTTGGGTCTATTGATGCATGAATTTGGTTGGTAGATTGACCTCTGTGGTTTTTTGCCATAAATTTCCTTTCTTATGACATGCATATTTCAGATAAGCTGAAGCTGTGTCCTGTAGTTCTGCTCATGACCTCGGGTGCTCCTCCCTTTTTTGTTTTGTTGTTGTTTTCTGTTTTGTTTGGGATTTTTTGTTTTACTTGTTTAATTTTCTTAGAAAAATTCTTTGGATGGTTGCAATTTTGTCTTGTTATTCAGAACCAGTAATGTTTTCAAGACAGACTTTCTGAAAGCATGATTTATTTTGAAGGATGTTAAACATAAGTCCCAGCGAATTCAGTGTGCTTCCTGTATTTCTGTACAGGACAATGAAAGACAGATTTCTTTACATTAAATATTTCAGAAGGTAACAGTGCTTAGGCACTTGCATATAGCCTGCTGCTTCACCTGAGATGTAGTGGGGACTGCCAACATTGTTACCCCTCTGGTACCCCTCAAATATGCTATATAGTTTAAACAAGCTCATTGACATTTGTGTTATCAGCCCATGATCTGTTTCCTTGTGCCTGCCAGGCAGAGTTATTCAGTGGTGCTCATTTTTAATAATGATAGGCAGTAATGTTACATAATTCAGGTTTTATGATGTCATTGGTCATTTTGCAGGAGGAAGAAACTCTTATTTGGCTTGTACCAATTCATGCTATATTTAAATTTGGTCTTGGGAGACACTTTTTCCAACAATTGTGTTGCACTTGGGTTCAAACCAGCCACTCAGAAAATAGTTTGTATTGCTGGAAAGTGAGCCCAAATGCTATTTTTTGTCTGTTTATTGCATTCTGAGGACTAGTTAGCTCCAACTACAATATCTCAGAATTACAGTATGGCAAGGTTGTCTTGTAGGAAAAAGATGTAACTTTCTGCAATGTATGATTTCATTGGGAAAGGAAGCCCTGAAATTTCTCTAATACCCCAGAAATTCACATATACATGTCAGAAAATGAGGCAAAAGGATGGCATCATCCAGGGCTTAATGGTGGTAGCTGTTGAGACTTGAAGCCACAGGCTTCACCAGGAGTCTGCATTCAGACCTGGTTTTCATAGAATCATAGGATAGTTAAGGTTGGAAAGGACCTTAAGATCATCTAGTTCCAACCCCCTTGCCTTAGGCAGGGACACCTCACACTAAACCATGCCACCCAAGGCTCTGTCTAACCCAGCCTTGAACACCGCCAGCAATGGTGCCTTCACCACTTCCCTGGGCAACCCATTCCAGTGCCTCACCACCCTTACAATAAAGAACTTCCTCCTTATATCCAATCTAAACTTCCCCTGTTTAAGTTTGAACCCATTACCCCTTGTCCTATCACTACAGTTCCTCATGAAGAGTCCCTCCCCAGCATCCCTCTAGGCCCCCTTCAGATACTGGAAGGCTGCTATGAGGTCTCCATGCAGCCTTCTCTTCTCCAGGCTGAACAGCCCCAACTCTCTCAGCCTCTCTTCATACAGGAGGTGCTCCAGTCCCCTGATCATCCTCGTGGCCCGCCTCTGCACTTCTTCCAACAGTTCCATGTCCTTTTGATGTTAAGGACACCAGAACTGCACACAATACTCCAAGTGAGGTCTCAGGAGAGCAGAGTAGAGGGCAGGATCAGCTCCCTCCACCTGCTGGTCACGCTGCTTTTGATGCAGCCCAGGACACAGTTGGTCTTCTGGGCTGCAAGTGCACACTGAAGCTGGCTCATGTTCATTTTTTCATTGACCAACACCCCCAAGTCCTTCTCTGCAGGGCTGCTCTGAATCTCTTCTCTGTCCAACCTGTAGCTGTGCCTGGGGTTGCTCCGACCCAGGTGTAGGACCTTGCACTTGGCATGGTTAAACTTCATCAGGTTGGCATCAGCCCACCTCACAAGTGTGTCAAGGTCCCTCTGGATGGCATTCCTTCCCTCCAGCGTATCAACCAAAAGGGGGGAAAAAAACCTAAGACCTCTACAATCAAATGCACTTTGCTAAATATTCTTGTATTCCTGACCCACTAAAACTTCTCTAATGAGAAATTAAGAATGAAGCTGACCATGGAAGTTAGAAAAACTTGATTTATTCCTCTGGAGGAGTGGGTCAATAGTCCCAGGCTGAATGGAAGTTTGAAATATGAAACCATTGCGTTAGCGTCCATCATTGCAGACCTGTGGTCGTTTTTGAGAAAGGGACCTGCCAATACGATGCTTGTTCCTTAGAATTTATTTATAAGGAAAGGAAAAATTATAAATCACGTCTTGGGAGAAATAAAAACAGAACTGGCTTTCACAGCCTGAATCAATGAGCAGCATTATGAGGTTACTTGTTTCAAAAAAGGTATTGTTTTATGGCAAATGTGTATTTGCACAGAATCACATCAAAGTATATTTCAGGAGAAATGGGACTTCTGTACAATTTAAACAGGCAGCTTTCTTTAGACTTAAATAGGAATTGAATAACGCCATAGGCACTTCTATGTTCATACATGATTTTAGAATTATTAAGATGTATTACCACCCTTACAAATACTTGTAATGAATGCACTCAAGTCATGAGAGCAATCTTCTGTTGCATGCAAAGCTCTGTAATTGATTTCTAATTATTGATCATATCAGATTTCTTTTTATACAACAGCAACGCATTTAAGAGGATAATTTATATTTAGGCAATATTTATATATTATTATCAAAAGCAGGTGGTACTACCTGTTTAAAAATACATTAAGAAACAAAACAAAACAAAAAGCTAAACAGCATTGTTCTTTATAGAATGTAGAATACTCCCATGAGTGCTTGAACATGATCTTCTCTTGATCATGTAGAGGTCAGAACTAGCACCTGTGGCTTTAACATCATTTCAGAAAGATACAGGAAATCATAAGATAACTGAGCTCTAGTAGAACTTTAATGTGTCCAGGACAACGATTTAGGCCGGTCATTCATTCTGTGCATTAACTTACAGGCAGTACCTGATGGTGTTTTAGTATGCTTGAACCATAATTCTCACATTACATTGCTTTTCATATTGGATTAATTTTAGGGGTAGATGATACATATTAACCAGACCTGATGGCTTCATATGTAACTGCTGGTAAGTGTGTTTTGGATTTTTTTAAGCACATCTAGTACAGGACTTCAAGCCACAGTAACACAGGATTACTGATCACACACTACCCCTGTGTTGTGGGACACCAGGCTGTGGGGCTTTGGGCAACAAGCTCAGCTCCACCAGGAACCAGTTCTGTTGTCTTTTTGTTTCCCCTTTTGTCAGTGGAACCTGATAGAGTAGAACGATGATCCTGAAAGCTTTTTCTTGATTTCCTGTTCATTACCTGGAAAAAAATGCTGTCTTGTTAAGGAAAAGCTTGTGATTCTGAGAAGCTGGAGAAATGTTGAATTTTTTCCATGAAGAAGGACAAAGCTGGATGGAAAGGAAAGAGGGGAAAGGGGCAATGCCCACTGCCCGCACTGAGGGCAGAGCAGGAACTGAAATGAGCTGTTCAAGGCAGGGAGAGAAGGGAAAATAGAGCGGATCTCAGAGCTGCTTTTAGTTCAGAAGTGAGCTCTGAAGGAGGAGGGTGGGTACAGAGCTATTAACGTTGAAGGAGGCTCATATGGAAATGTAGGGTGGCACTGGGGCATCCCTGTGCGGGCTTTTGCCACCTCCAGTTTGCTCTGCGGGTTCCTTTTTAAACTGGACACGGGGGAGGAATTTTCCTGTACCATACCTCCCAGCTGGGTGTGGGAGGTGTTTAGTTTCATCGCCATCTGCTAAGGAGGTGTTAGAGAACAGAAAGGGCTTTTTCGCTGTTCTATTTCGAGAATGGGGAAAAAAGGGAATTTGTGTGTGTTTCTGTGTCAGAGTTTGCAGCTTACAGTAATAACGGCAAAACCCCATGTAAAGGCTGAAGAAGTTTCTGTGTAATGTGAAATAATCTTTACAGTAAATTGTTTTCAGTGTTATTCAAGTAGATATTTTTTTCCTCCCAGAGCAATACTTTGTTACAACCATAATGGATAAAGAGTTAACAGTCAATTCTGTGCTTATATACTACTAATTTATTATTATTTTGAATTGATACTGTTGATTCACTACAGAAAGGAAATCGGAAGCAATCAGTCAGTGGTTCCAGTATGTTTACTTTTCACATGTAGCTGAGATAGAGGTTCCAGCACCCTATTGACAGCAACAGATAATTTTGGTCAGGGCAACCTTGTTAACGCGGTTCAATTTATTTGCATTTCTCTGATCCTTCTGCTTCCGATGACTGTTGAGATAAAGGAATGGCAAACATTTTTAGTAGCACTCATTTTGTACATTTCAGAAATGTAACAAAGTGTTATAATGAAGCGGTTCATCCTTTCCTCAAGGTACTTGTTCTTTCATGCACTGCTGTGGCTGTTGATGGACTTGTGCCTCTGGTCGCTCTCCTCTGTTGAAACCAGTGGGGTCTGGTGCACAAATGTGAACAGAAAATTATGGTGGATTGCGAAGCAATTCCTCTTTTAAAGCATGGATGTGATAAAGTTATATTTATATTTTTGAATACACTTGCAGTAGATTGGTATTTCCTTCCATGTCTAATGGAGTCTGTCAGCTCACCAAATGGCTAAGAGTATATTCTATTAACAAATAAATAATACACTCTGTTTATCTGTCCCTAACCAATCTCTGAAAATCAGGCCATTGAGTCTAGTCAAAACTTTATTCTAAACCATTCTTGTTTTGTTACTGTGTATGCATTAGTGTAAACGTGCATTTCTTTAGATGGTGCAATACAACAAAAGTTAGTTCCAGCTCAGTAAAATCAGTAATATTTGAAATTTTTTTATGCTTTTACTAAGATTTAGTTCAGCAAAACTTTTCGATAATTGCTAGAGTATCGGCTGAGATCAACAGAGGGATAGACTGATAGGGATAAGGTTAATGCATTTCAGTATTTATTTTCAAAGTGCTAGCGTCATCTCTGAGTGCATACACATCAGAAGAATGTGCTTTTCCTGAAATAACATATAAAACACTGCATTGGTATGTTCCCATTTCAAGGTAAATATTTCACTGGAAAGCATCACTTTATGATGCTAATCTCCTCTGGCTCAGTCCTGATTGCCATGAGCTCCGGTTTCAAATGCAGCCTGAAGGCTAGAGATCAGTACGCTTGGAAGCCAGCAGTGTGACACTATGGCAGTGGCCTAAATGACATAGTTATTTCAAGCTTATGCACCTCTGAATGGCTGCAGTAGCTGAATCGCCATGTTTCCTCAGGTTTCCCAGCCTGATATGAAACTGACTTATGAATACCTATTGATGTGGATAATGTTGTGTGACTTCAATGCGTACACATGTAGTTCCTTTGCAGATTTAGTAAAAACTCTGCTGCTTAGGTTGTTAAAATACTGCATGAGTTTTAATCCCTTTGAAAAGATTCATGGTCCCATCCTTGCCACTAATGCTGCCGAGGGAAAAGCTGAATCATGCGCATGATGTGCATGTCGGGTTTCTGCATTATGGTATGAGGGTTTTGTGTGTCAGTAGGTGTCAGCATTCAGTTACTGTGTAATTGAGCAGCCTGATTGAATACTCATGGCAACATGCCTGCAGAATTAATGCCAAGTACTCCACAAACTGTGCTTTAGGATAGGATTATTCAGCCAGAAGTTTCTAGACATACAAAGGGGAAAAAATACTTAAAGCTCTATTCACTGTCCAAAAATCTAGTTTCATCACTGAAAATAATGCTCTGCTACTTCACGCTTGTTTGATAAGGAACAGTGCAAATGTAAACACCTATCTGTGCAGTCTGCCTCATGTTTAGAATTTGACTTCCTTTGGTACAGGTGCTGCATGGGGCTGGTTATAGTGCATGGGACTCCAGTTAGCAGGAGCTGGTGCTTATTTCCTGTGAAAAGCTGAGATAACTCTCAGTTGAGCCTCTGTGACAGATCTTCGCCAATAGCTGTAAGACACCCACAGCTGCACTTTGCTTTCTGACTGTGTTACAACCTTAATTTGCTCTCTAGGCTTGTAAATTTAGCTTAGCGTTTGGTTGACGGGTTAGGATTAACCACAATGTATACCATAACTAGCTTGCCTGGTGATGCTGCAATCCTATTAGGGTGGTAAGGACACTTTTCTAGAAGGGTTTACAGAGGTGTTTCTGAGCAGACATTAGCTGGGAAAGTGGCGTGTTAGGACTATCACTCTTCTTATTGCTGCCCACTCATTTTCAGTAATGATGCTCTAAGGAAGAGGAGCTCTACAGCTCTTCTGTGATGCAGAGCTTCAGTTCTGGACCATTTGTGCAAGGAAGCCATATGGAAACATAATGGATCTGGAAATGACACAGATTATAGTCTAAGTACTGCTAAAAAGTAATACATAGAATTCTGTATAAATCTGTACAATACAAGTTGGGGTTTTAAAGGTGCTATGGTGGTTTACTCTTATATTATCACCCTGACTCTACGTATGTAACGCCACTCATGACCAGTCCTTGGTAAATGCTCCAGCCATGAACTGGGACCCATTTCTTCACAGAGATTGCAGTTTTTTAGAACTGATCAGTCTGCTCTGTGCAATTGTCTTTGTGAGGAGCAGAGACCCCCTCCAAATGAAGTTTCTGTGTAGTTCCTTTTATATCTACCCTATTACTGTTTCCTCCAGTAGATGGGGAGATTTAAGTTAAATCAGAAAGGCTCATATATGCTTATACTTTCTATTTATTCCCTCTTCAGTCTGTTCCAATCCGCTGTAACTGCTGACATCACCTGAAACAGAAAAACATAATACTTTTTTCACAGACCTAGTGTGCAAATGACATTGGATTTATAAACCTGAAGGGGCTTGCTTGTCCTCCCAGACTTGTAATCTCAGAAAAAATTCAACTCAGCTGCAAAATACAACTGTAAAAGAGCCTACAGGGATGCTGGGGAGGGACTCTTCATTAGGATTTGCAGTGATAGGACAAGGAGTAACGGGTTTAAACTTAAACAGGGGAAGCTTAGATTGGATATAAGGAAGAAGTTCTTTACTGTAAGGGTGGTGAGGCACTGGAATGGGTTGCCCAGGGAAGTTGTGAATGCTCCATCCCTGGAGGTGCTCAAGGCCAGGTTGGACAGAGCCTTGGGTGACATGGTTTAGTGTGAGGTGTCCCTGGGCATGGCAGGGGGGTTGGAACTAGATGACCTTAAGGTCCTTTCCAACCCTAACCATTCCATGTTTCTATGTGTTATATTCCACAGCAAGTGTAGAGGACAGTGAAGTGATCAGGTGCCCCTGACTAATGTCTGAGTCCTCTGCTCAGCATCATGAGCAGATTAGATCTTGTGCTGAGCAGCAGCATCACCCAAGGCAATATCTCTTAAGCTTTATGGCTTGTGGTCCAATTCAGTCAGTTAAGGAGTTTTTTTATCTTGTCTTAGGAAAGGGTCCTGGACTGGGTATCACTTTATGCCCCATTTATTTCCAGTGATAAGGAAGCCTTGCAGGTCGAGAAATTCCAGCCTAGAGGAATTATCCAAAGTATATCACCTGCCCTTGCTGTCACAGCCACTTCCATGCTGAGTTGGGGAAGCAGTTGTGGACTCATTTCTACTCCCTTGATGGCCATGGGCCACTAATCCCACACTGTTTCATGAAACATAATTGCTTTTTAATGAGCCCCTTTTTGTGACCATGTCTTTGATGTCAGGGATGTTATGTGTCCTAGTCAGCAGTGTATTGCACTGATGCGATAGAAGCAGAGTTTCATCTCCCAGTTCTGACATACAACACTGTCTGTGTGGCCCCCCCTGCTTTGTCCAATCAACCCGAGTCTCTCAGGTAGTTCTTTTGTAATGTCATTAAAATATAAGGGCACACAGTATTGTTAACCACACAGCAGTGGTGGCAGCAGTACACGATTTTTTATTATTATTACTTTAAAATATTGGTGAATTAAAAATAATTATCAAGTATTCACTGAGTGTTCCTTTTAACCATCATGCTGCAAGAATATAGCTAGTGCTAGCAAATAAACTCCTTGTAGGCTTTGTGAAACTTACAGGATTATCCCCTTCATTTTATCCATTCAGTTTGTTTCTAACTCATTCTGCATTTCTGTTTCTCTAAAAAATGCCAATTCTGCTTCATGACTTCATCCCTTCCTGGCTGACACATTGATCCTTCCTCAGGAGGCTTCGCACTGTGCTCCTCACTAGTTCAAAATTATATTCTAACCTCAGTATAATGATTTAATTTAAAACACTTAGACTTTCTCATCCTACAAGTTTAGAATATGCTAAATTTTGCTGTCTACATTCAACAGCCTAACACAAGCAGTGGTGAATGAGAAATATTTGCAACATGAAGCAGCATGTTTTAATGGAATCATTATTTTTAGGGGAGAATATAGTAGTGGTGTATCTTACAGTATCTGGACTTTAAAATTGAATTCTTTTTTCTAAATACTCCCTGAGGAAGAAGAGAGAAACTTTCTGTGATCGCAGAAGTAGAAGTGGTGCTGGGTAGGGGTTTTCATCAAATCCAGAAGTCTGCCCCAGTTTAGGTATGTGCCACTATGAATTATGCTGTAATAAGTGGGATGGAAACTCTCAGTGATCCCTGTCCTAGGAGCAGCTGTTTGTGCCAGGATATGGCTGCAGGTGATCACATGCATCTCCTGAACTGCCCATCGGTGTGTGTGCTTAGGCAAAGCAGGTGAAGTTAGGACATGGTAAGGGCCACTGCCATGTAGTCAGGGTTCAAAGTAAAACCCCATAATGCATGAGGCTTGGGAAGGGAAAAAGCAATTTAAAAAGTGTTGGAAGTTTTTTACTTTGATAGTTGGAAGAATGTCTACTGTGTGGGTGTCGATGTTTCTGCAGTTCCTAAGGTGATGTGAAAGCTTTTCCTGAAACGCTCCTCAGCCTTGCCTTCTGATAAAGATGGGAACACTTCTAGTTACCATTTGCTTTTGGCAAAAATCTACCAATTTGCAGGTTTGGTGAATGCTTTGAGAATAGATTATCTGTCATACAACAAATAACAATCATGTACAGTGTGTCTTGGTTTAAGCCCAGCTGGCAACCCAGAACTATACAGCCTCTCCCTCACTCCCCCTCCTTCCTCCCACTGCTCCCGGAGGAATGGGGGAGAGAATCAAAAGACTGTAACTCCCACAGGCTGAGATAAGAACAGTCCAGTAACTAAGGTATAACACAAACCACTGCTGCTACCACCAATAATAATAATGATAAGGAAAATAACAAGAGAAGAGAATGCAACCGCTCACCATCCGCCAACCGATACCCAGCCCAACCTGAGCAGTGATCTAACCCTTCTGGATAACTGCCCACACTTTATATAGTGGGCATGACGTGCTGTGGTATGGAATACCTCTTTGGTCAGTTTGGGTCAGTGTCCTGTCTCTGCTTCCTCCCATCTTCCCCTCCTCCCTGGCAGAGCATGAGACTGAGAAAGTCCTTGGTCAGAGTAAACATTACTGAGCAACAACTAAAACCATTGATGTTATCAGCACTGTTCCCAGGCTGAAAGTCAAAAACACAGCATTGCACCAGCTATTAAGAAGGAGAAAAATGACTGCTACTGCTGAACCCAGGACACAGTGGAATATGGAAAAGTAGAATCTTTGACAAAAAATGTGGTTTCAGATTTGGATTATAAAATATTTTTCTGTTAAAGTTTTTTTATTTGTGTTGGAATTGCAACTGAAGCAAACAAGTGTGGGGTTTTGTGGGTTTTTTTTGTTTGTTTGGGAGTTCTGGTTTTTTTGACTGTTTGGTTTGTGTGCTCGGTTCACACAGGTTGTCTGCTTTTGCTGGGTGATACCTGCTTAGGATTACCCTCCTTTACAATGGTGGATTCCACCTTTGAGAATGACAGCTACTGACCTTCAAACTAGTAGCAAGTGGAAATAAGCATTAGTTATAACAATCTATAACCATCTTCACAGAGAGAGAAGTTGTTGGTGCATTTTCTTCTCAGTAACCCAGAAGCGCTATGACCATCTCTTGTAGCGGTGGTAATTCAGCAGCGCTGCAGCTCTTTTCCTACTTCTCCTTAAAACACATTATTTCTATGGTATGCTGGCAGAGTCAAAAGAAAAATATACAGAGGAAACCTTCCTCAGACCCAGAGCTGTACTCTTCTGCACCATAATATCTTAACTCTACTGATATTTATTCTTTCCTTCTTTTGTGCTTGGTTGTTGATGTTAATTTTTGTTTCTGTACTAACCTCGCATAAATCCTGATGATGCCATGGGTCAATACTTCTGCATTGTCATTTAATCCTATTTTCCTCCTTTCTGTAAGAAATATACCAGCACGTGATGATTTGATTTTCCTGGCACCTCACTTACTTTTCACTTTTCTTTATCAGTTGATTTACAGCCTCTAGACAGAAGATGAATAGTTTGCACTTTGTACTCTTAAATCAAAACAGAATGGAAAAGACTGGTTTAATCATATTTTATTCCAACCCCACTTATCTGTATCACCTATTGCTTAGCCTTGTCAAGAGTGATATGTCTGCAAAATCCTACCTTTGCTGTTTGCTCACCACAGTACCACAGGTTTTGCTTATTCATAATTCCTGCATTGTTTTATAACAAAGCTGTATGAAAAGCTCATCACAACTCATTGCCAGTTCTGATGGTTTAAACAATGAGAGCGAGTTTAGTTGGGAATAGCAATTCAATAATACCTTATATTTCTGTTAAACCTCACCATATTTTGAATGCAAACTGTGAGCTAGGTCTTAGTTCAGCAGTAGTATTAAACTCTTAACACTAAACTTATTTCAAGCTGTCCAGCTACATATATATTTTACCTCAAGTAATGTCCAGTGTAGCTAAAGAAATAAAGTCCATTGGACTAAGGGCAATTTTAGCATGGACATATATATACCTTGTTGAATCTGGGTCTGAATGAATAAGGTGGTTTTGATTTCTGATTTGAGTTTAGTTCACACTGGATTCTAAAACAGAAATTAAAGCATCTTTATCATTTTTTAATTTTATAATTATGCACAAACTTAAAGCATATTTTAAGATAATTTTTATCTATATGAAAAAAATTTTTGGTCTAGTATTTCAATGGAGTTTGTATTTCATGGTTCAAGCTTCATGGATGCACGTTCCTAACATTTCGGCTAATGCATCTGGAAACAAGCAATCCATTCGTTCCATGGTAAAATAATACACCATTAAAACTATTTCCTTATAGCTTGATAATGCAGAATGGTTTAGATCTCAAAATACTACAGGGTGAAAAAATTAGATTAATCAAAAATCAAATCAAAATTAAATAATCAAATTAGTTTCTCACCATATATATTGATATATATATATATAGGGAGCATTCAAATTATTTTGCATCAAAAGGAAATCTCTGGCAGAGATAGACAGTGACAAGATGTTTTTTTGCTGTTTTTCTCTTGAACTGTATTTGAGCTGACATGATGTGCACAGAGGAGCTGACCTTTTAAGGGAGCTGGGCTTTCAACCTGAAGCTTTCTGCTCTGCTGCACTGATCTGTGCTTTTAGCGATAAAACAATTAAAGATATCCTTTATTTGGTCAACTGGGGAGCTCTGTTGGTGTTATTTTCATTTTACTTCTTACCTGTTGCGGGATTACAAAATGATTTATAATGGCTGGAGCAAAATTGCATGCGGCTGTAAACGTTTTATTCAGAATCTTCCATTTCCTTCACTGGAGTGTATCCACATAAATGATAACTATATGTTTTTAACTTGCTTGCTATTTTATTTGTTGTGAATCAAACAATCAGATAGCTTTTGTGTTCAACTTCAATGGCTTAGACTCCAGCCCAGGTTCTGTGTCACCACTTAACCCTGTGGCCCCTTTGAGGGGGCTAAGCTAAATTGAATTATGTCTATTACAAGGTTAAAGCAAAAACCACAGTTCTGGCTGAGCAAGTTATGCAATTCACTACTTTTTTTACATTTATTTTTAATTATTTTATAGTATTTTTATAGCTTTCTCCACAATCCAGTTAAAAATCACTTTTCTATTTGGACCACTCATCATGTTGTTACGTACAAGTTTCTTTTTATCAGCCAAAGGAAATTACTATAGTCCAAAATACTGCATTATTGAGATAAAATACAACTTTCAGTTCAATCAGGCTGATTGAATTATTGACCACCTCAGCCTGTGAGCTATTGTGCAGTGCTGAACCACTGCAGGAAAGCTGGAGGGGTGGGCTTGAAGGATGTGTGTACTCTGAGCAGCAAATACTAATTTAACCAGTAAGTTCAAAAGTGTGGGTTTTTTAAGGGTCTTGGCTTGCCCAGTAAATAGCACCCTCTCCCCTTATTTTTTATTTAATTCTTAAGCTTTACTTAGTCTGAACTTGTTTTTGAAACCATGGGGGTTGCTGAGGCTGCTCCAACAAGACACGGCAGTACTTTGCTGTGTTTCGCCACTCAAAGACACTTCAGGAAACCCAAGGTTTTTCCCTCAATAAAAATAAGTGAAAAGGTTGTAATACATATCTAGTAATCTATTGCAGCCTCTGGGAAAACTGGTATGGGGTATCTCTGGACAGGTGCTCAGGAGCCCAGTTTGCAGGTGGTTATGGGAAGCAATGGTGGTACAGAGGTCAGACTAGCCAAAGCTCGAGATTCTCTACTCAGAGGAAAGGAACAGCTGAGAGATGGTGCTTTTGTTCAGGAGAAGCTGAGGCTATTTGGTGGAGTGGATAGCTTGTGCACTCCATGTCTGGTCACTATAATGTGTAAGAGAAGCCTTTGAGAGCAACAGGACATCAGGAGCTGTAACTGTTGAATACCTCCCATGTTATGCTGAAGCAAGACCTGCTCTAAAGCTCAGGAAATCAATAGGCTTCTCCTGGTGTCCTTAACTCTCACTATTATTAAATTGCTATTCTTCCCTTGCTATTTTTCTTACTATATCTGTTATTTTTAAGATTGATGCAGCTGCAGGGTCATGTCTTACTTGGATATCACTGAGATCTTATTGAGTGTTTGAAAATGGGACTCATCTTTTTGAGCCTAACTTTGCCTTGGCTTTCTTGGCTGATAAATGAAGGAAATGTTCTCTGGTGATTCCTGTCTTTCTCCATCCATCAGTGATGGAATGTCGGCCAGACAATGCTTCAGCTATCACTGAGGCGAAAAATATCCTTCCTATCTAAAAAGGTGTAGCTGTAAACTTCCCCTCCCTCCCCAAAACTGTAGGTGGCCCTAGAAGTTTTTCTGCCTTGCTTTCTTCTTTATCAGAAAAACAACTTGAGCTGGAGGATCCATTGTTATTTTGTGCTTGCTGTCTTTGGAAATAATAGAGGACGTAGGGAAATTTCAGTTAGGAAAATGCTAGTTCTGACCCGAATGCCTGTGGTTGTTTCTTCCAGAATACAGTTAAGAATGTATAGAAATCATTGTCGGTGCTAAAGCTATAATTGTTTTTATAGATTGCCACTTTTGAGTGAAGAAATGGATTGGTATTGATTTATGTTTTTGTCTGCTATAAATACTGATAAATGTAAACACACTGATACCTAAGTTTTTTGTATCAGTCTGATTTGACAGAAACTGAGACTTGTCTTTTAGTACTTTTAGACTACTGATATCTCTGACAAAAAGTTTTGCATAGTTCTGGTAGGGATTACCCTGTTTTAACATATTTTTTTTTCTTCCCTGCATTTCTTTTGAATGCAATGCAAAGTGAAGAGATCCTGGTTAGGACGTACAGAGCTTTAACACACACATTAACTAAAATATCCATCTGCGATCTCTGGAGTTCAGGCACCACGTCTCTGACTTTCCACCAGCTCATACCTTTCCCACAAGAGGTCACATCACTCTTGTATTCTGAAATCTCTGCTCAGACTACTGCTGCTGTGTGCTCTCAAGACCATCAGAAAGAGCAGTACCTAACAGTAGTGACTTCTAGTGCCCTGGAGCTATATCTTTTTTTTTTTTTAACATCAAAAAATGAAGAAGAAGATCCAAGGTTCTCAGTATAGATGCATCTCTTACAGTCCCTGCATATGTGTCCCAAATGGGGCCAGAGGCTTGCTGTTAAGAGATTTTAATAGCTCCAAAATTTCCTCTGTAGGGAAAAGCCGTTTCTGTACTGTTTTGGAATAAGAACCGAAAAAAAAAATGTTCCTGCTTCAGCTTTCTTTGTCAGACTGCAGCTCTGGCAGAAGAAAATCCCGAGGGACTATCGTGACCTGAAGCTACACAGATTTTTTTTTTTGGTAAACTTTATTCTGTAGGAGGATTTGTGATTAACTTGTTCCAGTCCATTATATTGACCCAGGCTGGTCTCTGTTATGTGGTTGTACCTATGTTCTGCAGTGCAGAAAAGGTTAAAACAATGATAGTTTTGCCATTGGTTTTATAGGGTTGGGATTTAACCTTTCACACATCTGAATGCAAAGCAGTGTGGCCCCACAGATTTCAGGTGCATGGAGCAATGATGTGGGAATCAATTTTTCCATTGCATATAAATTTGACTTCCAAGTAGCTTTGATGAATGTGACTAGGATGTGTTTTGCAGTCTGAAAATGGCATGATTATTCCCAGAACTTTCTACTCTGTGAGTGAATGAATATTTATTGTTAAATATAACTAGTAATATAAAGATGCACACTTAGTCTGGTGCTGTCCTATAATACTCGGTGCACTCCCCCTGAAATTTAAATATATTCTGTCAGGCTGGCCTTTGCTGCATCTCCAGTGAAGTTGTTCTGTAAAGCACATGTGATTTACTGAAATTAATTTTACTACCTGTACTACTCCTTTTATTGCCATTATTAAGGCTCTGGTACCTATAATATGTGAGTTCGTCATTGCCTGTCCTCCTCTCTGTAGTATGTAGTTACTATACACTAGTGCAAATTCCTCAGTATGAATTTGGAAGTACAGGTGAAGTCTAAGTGTAATTTAAATAACATTCTTGTGTATGAGGAAAACGTCTAGTAGTTACTCAAGTGAAAAATACCTACTGGAAAACAAATGAGCACAGGCTCCTACAGTAAGTACACAGGCCAGAGCGCATGGAAAAGGAGGTGAGGTGCATTTTCTTCTAATGTCAGATGCTGCTGTTAGGAGGAGTCACTTTTGTTGCAACATATCACTGCGGTACCCGGAATGGTGACGCTGTTGTGTAGCATAGGTAAAGCAGGTTGGATGTCAATGGTGAGCAGAAAAAATCTCCAGAAATAAAGTCTGGTTGCTAATAATTTTACTGAGGATCCAATAGTGAATAATTCATAGATAAATGGGTGAAGCCAGTCCAAGTAAGTGGCAGTAAAGGAGTGCAACACTTTGTCAAACGCCCCTCTCTCCATTCCCTGGCTAGTTTTCCTATGGGAGTATCCTTGCATCTCTCTCCCTCATTAATTCACTGTCTATTTGCAAATCACATTTGAAAACATTTTTCTTCAGTGGTTACAGATTCTAATTTCTTTTTTTTCACTCTACCATTATTTTAACTCTAACTGCTTTATATAACTCTGTAAATCCTTGTGGGAAATAACTTCTGTGAATTATATTATGTGGAACAAAGGTATATTGTACTGAACTGCATAAGTAATTTATCTATAAATTCTTGGAACAGCACTCTTCAAGTGGGTCAGATACCAGGCAAGAGAAAATGTTGCATAAAGCTGTTCATCAGTGGAAAACTGGCTCAAACCAAGTCGCTGGTGGGTAAAAGCTTGATGGATTATTCTGTCTGCCTTGTGAATGCAAGTAAAGGTTTCATTCTCAGAATGACAAACAAATGTATGTTGGCACCAGGCTTTTGAATTGAGAACTGGCAGTGTTAAATAAAAGTGATAAATGAGGGTGGAAGCATCCCTTTAATAGCATATAGTAGCTACAGTATGTTCTTCTGGAGGTAGATTTCAGATATTATTTGTTGCCAATTGTAAATGGATCCTCATTTGAGCTTCATATGTCTATTCCAGTGCATATCCGTAAATACTTCAGAAATTAGGCTCTACTGGCACAAACTGCTCACAGAAACCTGTACGTTGCAGCAGGTTGCAGTTAACTCAAAGTCATGTGCCATTTGTTTCCCATTAAATGATTTATTGATCAGTGGCATGCACACACCTGCAAATACTGCAGATTAATATGCAAACACTGTTCCTTTGAGGGAGAAGGAAGGCTGGTGTAAACTAATTAATTTGGTAGGTTTAAGTTGACAAGAATCTATTTAACTAAATAGGTCAATTATATGTTCAATCTGATAGTTGATAACTGATTACAGTAAGGAAGGGTCAGACTGAAAAAGTTCATAGCAACATTTTTCTAGTCTTTTCCATGGGTATATTTTGGGAGGGATTATCCCTAGTTCTAGTTGTTATATTACATTCTGAAATTCAATCATTGCTAATTCTTAATCATTCAACAAATAATATCAATTTAAATGTACAGAAGATATGTGCTTCAGAAATGGCATATCTTCATCTTAATGTGACAAAATACTCTTTAATTTCTAACACTGGAGGGTGGAAAACGCTGGTTAGGGCCTGATCCTGGGAGCACTGCAACAGAGGATTAACTTTAAATGTGAACACTTAACGTGAACCTTGACTTTATCAAAACACTGTTGTTCCTTTCTGTTTTTACTACTACTTCATTTCCTTGGCATTACTATTCCCTTATGAATTTTTAAAAACACTACAAAAGCTTAACATCTTCACTTGTGCCATAAAATATTTAAATGCATTTCTCTGTTATTTTTTCTCCCCTTATAATTAGTCTGTTCTTCAAAAACATGTATTGGCATTTAAATACTTTATATGGGGCCACTCTTTGTTGTATAATTAATTTGCATTTCTGGGTAATGTGTTCTAGACATGACATTAGATAGAGCATTGAGGGACTTCGAGCTGTTCCCTACATGTGCAACTTCTCTGTTTCATTTTCTCATTTAGTTATCACTGTTTGTGAATCACTCTGAGCAGGGAAGGCGCTCATGCTGAGCCTTCTGGTTCACCCTGTGTGACACAGAGATACCCAGCAAGAACAGGGACCTGGGTGTGCGTGGTGTGTGTTCCATGAAACTGTTTTTAATGGAAAGCTGCATTCAAGTGATTGCTTCTGTGTCGTTTATTGGAAATCTGAATGGAGATTTTTCACATTGTCTGCAACAAGCATGCAAACGCTGTCAGCTGAATCATGTTTCTGTGATTGATCCTGAAACATTACGACTTCAATTATCATTTTGTTTGGTTTTGATCAGAAATTAAAGGTTTCTATTGAAAACACTAGATTTTCTGACCACTTCACACACCCTGTATGTGTATCTTTGAAAAAGATGTAACATTGAATATATTTAGTGTGGTAATGGTAAAATACGTTAACCTCTCTATGAAGGGCAAAGATAAAGAATGTGGTGAAGACCCTAACAGCTGCTTTGTGTTTGAACCATTTAATGCCTTCAATGGTTGTGACTATCCAGTTGTCCTGATTCCTGACTGACAAGCTTTGCAGCAGACAGCGTGTGATGTATGTCAGCTCCTCAACTAAACTTATAATTTTGCTTGCTTTTATGGAAAGGTTTAACATCTTTGGGCAGGCAAAAGGAGATCAGTTCCTTTGCAACAAGATACAAATGAGGGCTTTGGGCCATTAATAAAAAATGAAGAATAAAAAAAATCCTGTCCCTGCAGATTCATAGGCTTTCCCAGGCTCCAGCAATATGCAGCTCTGGAATTGCCCAGGCCTTCACCCTCTCTTTTAATGCTCTACTTAGCTACAGAACAACCAGGTTTTATTTCCCCTACTCATGCACCCTGATCTTGACCCAGAAAGACAATTATTTAAAATTCCAGGAACTGGTTAATCTTTGACATGCTCACAGCAGACAGGGCAAATCAGACGCCTGTGTAATGCAGACACCTGTCTTATCATAATCGTTCTGAGATCAAAAGGGTAGAGGTGGATAAGGAACCAGTAAAGATTTATGGAGCTGTTTCTGCAGTTGTGAGGTCTCCCTTCAGCAGGTGCAAATCCCTTGTGAAACACATCATCTGTATTGTGGTTTTCCTTACAGTCTTGATCATGCTCTACCTCAGATGTAAATTTCAGTCAGCCTTTTGGTAAAAGTAATTTTACATCTTGAATTCATATTAAACCATGTCAAAAAACATGGTATGTTTTTTCCTCTCTGATGGTCCAGCTCTGTGTTAGTCTGATCAAGGCACTGAGTTACGGAGAAAAAAGTTCACAATTAGATGTTCTTTTATGGATGAGTGTATATTTTTCTACTTTTGAATTTTTTTCCTTTATAGACCAGACTGAAAGATGCATTTGATCACCAGAAGTTAATTACTAAAGAGGGAAAGGAAAATTAATTTCAAAAGTATATGGTTCTTAAGATTCATGGCAAACTGTCAGCAATTCCGTTTTCTTCAAACTCTGTGAACCTTTATCAATATGCAGCTGAATAACAAATAGAAGTAAAGAATAGAAAAAAAAAAATACAATAATGGAGGGAATAACATTTTTTTCTTACCAGCTAGCAAAGGAAAGAAGGCAAAAATGGTGAAGTTTTAGGATGGGTTTCTGAGTCTGCCTGGTTCACTGATTTACATGCTATGTTGCATCTGTTCGTCAAATTAAAGCCATTTCTACAATAATGCAAGCTAGTATGCTAAAGAGCAACATTTATCAGCAAAGACTGTTTTGTGCAAAGCAACAGCATATTTCAGTTAGCAAAAATGTGAAATATGCCTTTAAAGAATATGGTGATTTAATAGTTCTTTGATTATGGAAACTATTCGGAAGGTGGGGTGAATGGCCAGGCATTTGACAAGCGTGCTACTCGTTGTCTACTGTGCTTGTGCTGATACACTTTGATAGGCATTGGATAAGACCCCAAATTCACTGCACTCCATATGAGGTTTGAGTCTTTCAGAGCTTTCACTTAAAAATTCATTAAGAAATAACCATTCTAGGCAGAGCTCCAACCAGCTGGCATGTTGGCTACTAACCCTTTCAGAAACAGGATCTAAGGGCTTTCATATGTTTGCAAATCAACCAGTCTTGATATGTGTGAACTTTCCCTCTCTTCCCCTCCCATCACACCATATGCATAAAAATAGCAGACAGCTAATTCAAAAAAATCCTGATGCATTTTGAACTGTTGCTTCAAAATCACAGCTACTGTGAAAGTAGCCACAGGAATTAATGCACCCAATTTCTAATGCAATGCATAGAAAGTATCTACAGAAAGCCTCTTGGAAGATCATAGAAAGTAGAAAATTAAACTTTGGGGTTTTGCTATAACTGTGTGAGATGGTGGGCTATTCTTTTGAAAACATCCCAATAACGTAAAGGCATTAGAATATTATTAAAATTGATTTCAGAATAAAGCAATCTGCCTCATACACTTTGACAACTTGATTTCTTCTCTAAGGCAATATTGTACTTCAGTGGAAATTTAAGTTATTGTCAACAGCAGCATGGTCATGTATTCTTGCACACTTTACTTTTGAATCATGAGCACTTACAGTATATGCAACATGAAAAGTATGATAAGGTCATCTGGCATGTAAAGTGGATTTTCCTTTGTTAAGAATTAAAACAAGTTCCAAATGAATTAATTTCATCAAAATGCCAGTGCAGTGTCTGATCTGAAATTCTATATTGCCACTTTATTAATATAAAATGATTTGACTTACTTTGTTTTGACTTTAGTCTGCCCAAATGTGTTTATAGACAAAGTTGGCTGTGCCATTTCTTTGGCCTTCAGTTTATGATGACATTTTAAAAACATATTTCTCTACCTATGAACACAAAATGCCACAACTGATATTAATCACCTCAAAAGTCAGTTCTCTGTTTTCTATACCTGCAGTGCCCTTTCACTGTGGAAACTGAATGTCTGCATTGCTGCTGAGCCTTGGTCAAAACTATGCCTGTCTTCTTCCATATCCATACACCAAACTCCTGGCTGTGAGTCACACCACCTGGTTTCTGTGCATGGTCATTTAATCTCAAAATACTTGTAATAGGCTGGAGGGTGGAGGGTCAGTATGGTTTTTGGGTACAGTCCTTTCTAATTGGTAAAACATCTGCTTTTTGGAAATCTGTCCAAATCTTTCTGCAGATACTATAGGAGTGAAAGTCCAGTCTGGGCTGAATGACAGCTAGGCACTATGCTTAAGTAATAAGCACAATTATCTTGCTAATAAGCACCAACTCTGAATTAAACTCCTGTTTATAGACATATAACATGTTAAATGTTAAGTGGAATGAATTAATATCTGAAAGAGGTTCTGTGAGGAGCATTATCACCCACTTTGAAGTAGTCTTGATCTTTTCTTTCCATTTGTCACTGTAAGATGCATCATCAGTCCTCTGAGCATCTGTCATGGTTTAAACCCAGCAGGTAAGTAAATACCACTTAGCCACTTGCTTACCTCCACCGGATGAGATGGGGAGAAGAATTGAAAGAATGTAAACCCCGTAGGTTGAGATAAGAAAAGTTTAATAACCGAAGTACAATATACTACTACTATTACTAATAATAATGATAAGGGGGATAACAAGGGGAGAGAATATGAAACTAAAAGGGAAAAGGAAAAATCCATTAAAAACAACTGGTGTACAATACAATTGCTCACCACCCACATTTTGATGCCCAACCCAAGCAGCGATTGGTCCCTTCTGGATAATTTCCCCCAGTTTATATACTGGGCATGACATTCTGTGGTATGGAATATCCCTTTGGGTTAGGTGCCTTGTCCCTGCTCCCTCCCTGCTTCCCATGCCCCTCCTCACTGGCAGAGCATGACAGATTAAAAAGTCTTTGGTCAGGGTAAGTGCTACTGAGCAACAACTAAAACATCGGTGCGTTGTTAATGTTGTCCTCAGACTAAAGCCAAAACATAACACTGCACCAGCTACTAGGAAGAAAACTAACTCTAGTTAGTTACTCTGCCAAAACTAGGACAGCATCACTGAACATTTTGAGATGAGTTGTTTATGAAATATGATCCCAGAAGATCCTTCACAAGTAGAGAAAGGTATTATTCATATTTAACAACATGAAGACAGAGCTAGTGTTTAGTCCGATTAAATAGGCTGCAAACTTGCTGTCAGCTGCAGTCTTTAAAATGTTTTATTGTGTCATCTCTGTCCTACACTAGTGTGAGGCAGGTCTCAAAAGGAAGAGAAGAGGGTAAGGTTTGTATTTTGGTTTTCCTTGCACTTTAGACTGGAGAGTTTTTTGTTCCATTTCTGTCAAACACTGACAGATGTTCTTTCTGCAGCCCTTAAACAGTTTTGAACACCTGTGTTCCATCCACTTCCCTGATACTTTCCTTTTAAGTTTTAGTCTTAACGCAGATCTATGTAGACGTGTATTAAGTTTGTTGTACGAGCACGAGCAGAAGAGACTATTCCTTCCCACAGAGGTAGACTCAGGAGAGGGCAGGTTGCTCTGAAGGCCCATCACAAGCAATTTCCCTTTAAATCCTTTATTTCTGGGGTTGAGGAGAGATTCGTGAATCATTGCCATCTGTGTGCTGCTGCACTGACATTAATCGAGCTTCTCTGCCAGGTAACTCTTCCCTATGGGCCCCTCTTAAAGAGAATTTTCTAGTTCAAAGGCTCTGCAGAAACGTGATGCATCTCAGCTACTCCAGAGAGACCTCTGAGCCAGGAAGGCGTTTGTTGCTGAAATCCCTCTATCTGTAGTTATAGGGAGGCTTTGTGTGATGTACATCTCTGTCCTGGTGGGATCCCTTGCGCAGATGGGGAAGTGGTGAGTGGTCCTCTTTGCTTATTTGCTTCCTGCTGTTCCTTCGAGTTGAGTTTCACCTACCCTTTACACTGAGCCCCTCCTGCACGAGTAAGGATGTGTGCTTTCTTCTCCTCATTTTTTCTCTCTTTTACATTTCCAAACCAGTAATTTAGGTCAAGATACAATTTCCTGGAGTAGCCATATGCCTAACATAATGCCCTTGCAGGAGACCTTTCTAGAGTGCTGCTAGCACAGGCATGACTACTTCCCTAAGGTCCTTGTATCCGCCATAGATAGTCAAAACAGGTGACTTGCCTGGACTTAACCTGTACAGGCTCACTTGTTTGAATGTAGAAATGCAGTCATGACTTTATGTTGGAGAAGAAAAATTATGATAATGTATGAAAATGCTAATTGAAATTGATAGGTTTTGCTGTACAGTCTAGAAAAGCACTAATGAAAGCAATGTAATTAGACAGCATGCCATTAAGAGAGGGTGAGGCAGCAAAATAGGAGAATGAAGATACAGCACAGAACAGCGCAAAAAGGGAAAAATTAAATATAAATCTGGCTTTGTGTCTGCCTTCAGTGCTGAGGAAACAGCCAATGAGAAGCGGGTGCAGTCTCCAGGTAGACTGAGGCAGGCAGTGTAGTGCAAGGTATGTATAAGGCTAGGATACCAGAGTGATCAACCCCTGCCAGGAGAGCAACCACTGTGGGGGCTCTGCCTGTGCTTTGGATGTGGGACAGTGCAGAGCCATTGAAATGCTTTTGACTTTGGGCACCTGATATAAACATTAATCAGCCTTGCTCGCTTGAAAACATTGCCCAGACCATAGTGTGGCTGTGAGATATGTAGAAAATAGAAATAGAAGTTTTCTGGTGTTTTTTGCTTGGTTAGGGTTTTTTTATGATTCTACAGGAAATCATCCCAAAGTCCCATGGCTCCTAGACACTTTGCTTTAATTTCCAAGAAATGGTTTCATTTTCTTCTGTGCATCAAATTTTTATGCCAAAAAATTGGGAAAGTCTACCTATGGTTGTTGATGAGATTGTTTCTAGTCAGTCATATAGAGATATTCCAAACCAATGCTTGTGTAAGAAGGTGGTTTAGTTTGGGATAATTTATTCTACTCAATAAACGCTTTGCAAGTAGCTTTAAGGATCAAGCAGCTTTAAAGATCATGTTGTCGGATAACTATTGTGTTATTGTGCCAGAATTAAAACATAAAATCATTTAATTACCCCATTCTGTACGTTCAGCACTTCATGATATTTTCGCTTTCCATCTCATGAAATTAACGCATCCCCAGGCAGATTATAAATTGTGAGATATCACTGTTGGAGGTGAGTATCCTTGAGTGGAGGTATTTGGGGGATTGAGGAGGGAGATTGGTGGATTGTAAGAGGGAGGGAGAAGGAAAAGACAAACTAGAATTTGCTTTACCACTTTCTTTGAATTTGTCTTCTTTAAAGCTGATTAATTTATCAGGCAGAATATTTGTAGACATAGCAGGCAATTGAGTTTAAAATTCACTTTCTATAAATATTCTCCAACATGAATATTAATGCTGGAAAGCTGAATGTCTGAGTGGGGGTTTTTGTTGCTTTGTTGGTTTGGTTTTTGGTTTTGTTTTTTGGTTGTTTTTTTTTTTAACCAATGAAGATATCGCACATTACACTCAAACATCTGTATGTACAGCAAAACTGAACCCCACTGTGAAGCAGGATAACAAATATTAACATTTTAACTGCTCATAAACCACGGAAGTCATTTGGTAATGGTAATTATCTACAGATACTGTCTAGTAAATCATACATTTAATAACTTTTACATGACTCGGGAAACTTGAGGAGGGAAAAGGATGGCTCATATGCTACTGATGATAATAAATTCATTATTATTATTATTTCACTGAAACATTCGCTGGTTTGTTATTTCGCACACAGCTTCCAATGCTCTCCATATTTATCCCAACTGTCTGTGTCAATTAAAATAATTATTCTGACCCAGTGCAAATAGATTTTGTGCTCATACAGTAGCTTCTCTTAATCCATACAAAGAAATGAGCTGTTGAAATGTAATCGATGTGATTAGACCAGAAAAGGAGCAAAATCTCTTATTGGTCCTTCACATGGTGGCTTAAGAGAGGAAAATTGACGGGTGGAAAAATGACAATATTTGAGTAAAGAATGGGAAAATGGATTGGTAACAGCTTAAGCAGCTGCTACTTTCTTTTGGGGTTTTTTTGGTTTGCTTATTTTGTTTCAACAGCTGCCAGGAAAGATACCTTTGGGAGTTGGGTTGTTTGACATTTCAGGGGTGATAAAATGGATGCACTTGGTTAGAATAATTCTAATGCCTTTCTCTGTCCACCTTGGCCCCCTGCCACTGGCAAACAGTTCAGCTCATAGGAAGAAATTTTGGGTTTTTTTCCCTGACACCTGTGAAGATTTTGTCTGTCTGATTTTTGACAAAGTCAGAATCAACGTTCCACCAGACTTGCTTATGTCTTGTAGCATTCTCATGGGACTTCTATTGTGTCTATCAAGACAGATGAATTACTTTTATAGATAAGCAACCAGAACTTCAGACAACTTTTTTCCCTTGGCAAAAAATAACTGCATCAGTTTTCTACTCTACTGGGGACGGCTTGAATTCAAAAGCTTGTCACACGTTATCCAATATTTTCATTAGCTTTTGGTGAATGGAGAGTCCCTTGCAATTTTTATTGACCTCTACAGAAGTAAGGAGAAAGTTCTTTTAATTTATTTTTTCTCTTCTGTTGTCTACTGTAAGGCATTGATTCTTGATTATTAGTGTTGCAACCTTTATTATAGTTCATCCTTTATTTTTTTTTCTGGTACATTACTCTGTCCTTGTTATTCTATCTAGCCCAATAGAATGGCTTTTATTTAGAATCATGGTTTCTTAGGGCCTTGTCCATTCAGGTGTTGAATATCTCTAAGACCCTGCAACCTTTCCGGGAAACCTCTTTGCGCTTGATTATCTTCACTGATTATCTTCATTTACCAGCTCACAAACCACCTCTTGGAATATCCTGGCTGTCTGTTAAGTGTTTTTGTAGGGATGGCACCTCCTGGAACCCAGTCTTGGAACCCATGAACACAATTAACAATTTGCAGTTTTAGTCTATTTCTTACACGCATTATGAGTTTGAATGACAATCTTTTGCGGGTTTTATGAACTTTGTAACTCAGGAGTATTCATTCAGTTATATGTGCCTAGCTTTGCCAGGAGCTTAAGACATCTGCTTCTTAAGCGTGATACCACTGCCTTCCTCCAGGATGGTTAACCTGGTAATAAGATTTTATTTTCTCTCTCATGTGTTCCCCTAGTTAAAGTTCATGGGGATTTCAGCCACGAGTAATACATGTCATAATTCTATAAACTGGCATAATTTATAATTGCTTATTCTACAGGAATGCTAAAAGGCCAAGAAATTACATATAAATTCTCTTGCATTAACAACTGTGCACATGCTAACTGACTTGACTAAGAATTTGAGAGGATATAAAGAAAGGTAATGGAGGGACTCAGAATTAAGGTAAGCAACACTATGTACTTTCACTGATGTGCAGTACACTTATATCAGCATATTGTTACTGCTATGCTATTTTTATACTTTAGATATGTAGATAAATATTTGTCAGTAGTTCTCATTTTTAGTTTTATATAGGAATTGCTATGACTGAATAAGTGCCTTTTTGTATGTTGCCTTCAGAATGAATTTAAATGGGAGAAGACTGCAGCAGGTCTCTGAGCTTGTCCAGGAACTTATTGTAATTGCCTGCTCACAGCACTTGAAGGATCAATACCATTACTGTTAATGGACATCGCATGCTTGACTCAAACAGCTGCCAAATGTTGAATCACATTCTGTCTAACCATCCTAGCACTGTGCTCTTGCAGTGCAATCCCAATTAAACCTGAGATACAGGATGCAGGTCTTGCTTTGTGAATTATGGGTATAAAGTCACAGTTCAGTATCAGGCTGTTTTGGCAAAATGATTTTAGAGTACATGTTATTTTTTTTCACTTAGAGAAACAGTGCAGCCAAAGGTGAGTGGAAGAAATATGATCCTTTCATGCAGTTGTGCATATTTCTTGCTTTGAATACCTCAGGGATACACAAAAATATTTAGGTGCCCAAGTATACAGGTGAATATGCATTGCGACTTAGGTATGTGGCCCAGCATGTGTACCTTTGTGTATTTTAAGTATTTTGAGCCACTTTGAAATACTCCTATTTCACAATCTGGCTATTGAATATTATATTACAATTTAAAACATGTGGTCTGTCTTTAATAGAGGTACACAGCCCCATGCGAAGATGTATTTATATCTCATGACTGTGTTTGATTTTTATTCAATATAGTTGGCAATCTTGGTTCACTGGAGTGCTGAAAGAAAATCATAATAATCAGCTGTGTAAAAGTGATTTTATAGTACAAATTGGCTTGCTGGGACAGAGTTTTTTGACTGTTATTTTCTCAGTGGAATAGTGATGTGACATCTGAAATGACAGTCAGGAACAGATTCTGAACTGCCACCTTCATCTCTTAATTAGTAGGAGTAATTCTTTTGAACAAAATATGGTTATCATCAAGTTCATTCTGTCCCATTGAGATTAAAGAATACTTGAATTTCAGTTTTCTTTTTTTTTTTTTTTTTCCCAGTCTGAGAGGTAGTATAATCCTTCTAATTACATCATATTATCCACTGTTATTCAGGTATCATCTGTAGTGATACTGGCATCTTCTGCAGATTACTTTCAGTATTTAAACAAGCCTTTCCAATATATTTCTCATTCAACAGCTGAAGATTGCTCTAGTGGAAGTTGTTTGATATTATACTCTCCTTGTTGCTTGTTAAATATTAAAAAATGTTGTTAAATGCTGTTTTTTAACCTCACTGTATTCAAGGTATTGTAAATACTGGGATTTTGGCGTGTACAAAAAATCATAGCTGCTTGTTGTTCCCGTTCATGAGCTTAGTGGCACACGTTAAGAGGCCACACAGTGAAAATATTGCACAGAGAAGTCATCAGTTGGGATATAGCTGTATTTGGTGTAGCATGCAGTAAGTGCTGGGTGGATCACTGTATATGTATGGGAAGGTAAGCAGTACACTGAAAGAGAAACCCAGCTGTCTTGTTAACTGACTTGCAGCATGTTTAGATCTTTCAGGTAATGACCTCACCTGTCTCTGGCACGTTCAAGTTTTTAATGGCAATCTCTTACACATTCACTATCTCCACTTTGTTCCTTTTATGGTTGCTTCCAAAACTTCTATTCTTAACTTGTATTTGGGATCTCTAACCAGATGATAAAGAGCCAAAGAGTAATAGAGCATTCCTCTTCGCTGAGCTGGCAGCTGGTGTGAATCTGGGTACACAGGTATGCAGCAGGGTCAGTTTTTCATCTATGTGCCTGGCTTACCTCACTATCCAGCTCACACAAGGGTTTTGGTCTGGACTGCAGGTGTGAGCCACTTCAGTTTCCTAGCAAATATGGACTGCCCTCTGCCAAAATAAATAGGCGATCCCACTGATTTTGGTCAAGAATGGGTTAATGTTTGGGTTTTCTTGCAGTAATGAACCCTGCAACCTCTTCCATGGCCAGGACAGCCACTGTTTCAGAGCCAGCCTTGGCTATTGATGAGGACTGCAGGTTCTCTACTGGTCCTTCCCAGTGTGAAGTCTCTAAAATCATGCCTTTCCCCCCACTTGGGCATAAGGATGCAGGCTGGTAACTGTTCTTTTGGGATCAGATCCCTATTGCTTTAAGTTTGCTTTAACATAACTGTAGTCTTTGTTTTTTTGCAGGTGGCTTTTTAGGTGAAGATATGGGTTTCTAGCTTTGTCTTTTCACAATATGATTCAAGTCTGGAAGTTCCATTTGCATCTGGCTTTGTTGTTTTTCCTGGTGTTGTAGTACTAATACACTGTTATTGACAGAAAGACTGGATAAGTAGGACTTAATCTTCCTCAAAGCAACACTTTCTATGTATTTGCTCCAGGTCTGGTGCACCCATGTCTCAGTATTTTGGTATGGGCTTGGTCATGCAGGAGGGACCAAGCTGGCAGCTTGCTCTGTTAGAGGAGGCTTGCTCAAAACTGTGTTTTCTGTGACAGATTATGCTTGAAAACTCCTAAATGGTTCTGAAAAAAGTTCTTGTCAGAGAAAGCAAGGTTGAGCAAGACTCTTGAGTGGCACCAACAAGCATGCCCCTTAAGGCAATTAAAACGGATTAAAGTTGTGTGACGGCTTCTTTGTTGTGCTGCAGTGTTGAGTTCTATGTGATTTGGGATAAAAGAGAAGCCAATTTATCTCTATTTTATTAAATTTGTACACACACACTACTGCAGTCTTGACCCCTTTCCCCTTCATCTCAGAGAAGCTGGTGAAATGCATGACTCAAAACTTTGTAATTCATCAAGTGTTTGTATTTTGTTAGCAAGTTCAGCAGTGAGTGTTGCTTTCCTGCACTTACCAGAGGAAAAATAGAAGGGAATAAAGGGATTTTAAACATTTCAGGAATACCACGGAAAGGCTGGCACAAAGAGGATTCTGGGCTCTGTTTTGTGCATGACTAGTAGACTTCCATGCTTTGTAGAGAGATAAAACAGAAAATGTCATTTATGGTATGAACATCTACATAGTATTCTCTACTGAAGCCAATGTGTTGTAGTCACAAATGGTGTCGTGTGAATTCCTCATGATGCACTGAAAGTATTAAACCCATCCTTTGCTGGTGAAATGCCAACATGTTAAAAAATAAATCCAGTCTCTCTAGTATAGATATGAAACCCATGGCAGCTAGAGGTCAAATTGCTTTCAAAAGGTTTGAAGCTAAATTTTGTGTTGAAAGTGACAGAAAAGGGAAGAGCTTTATTTTTTTTTCCCCTCTAAGTTCCATTTCTGCTCTGCCAGGGCACAGGTTTCCTCAGATCCATCATTCATTGGGCTTTCAGCTTGTGTATATGTTAGCAACCAACATCACTTTTGAATTGTTTGTGAGCCTGGGTTATGGGTCCTATGCACCCATCACCAAAGGGTGTACGAGCTTACTTTCGCTTTGTGATGTAAACTTGCTCTCAATTCCACGATGTCAGTATGTATCTTCTGAATTCAGGAAGGAGGATTAGACTTCTATATAGTGTGTTGGTGATCCATGAAAAGCACCCTGTGATAGAAAATTTATTCCTCAGAGATGGTTTTGTGCTGTGACACTGGATTTCCCTTGTAATATATCCTGTGTATATATGAAAACCAAATGTCACCAAAGGCGGAATTCAGTGGTACCAAGAACTGGGAAAGTTTTGAGAGCGATGAATGTTGCAGGGGGTGGTGCAAGAGAGGAATTTGGAGCAAAGCTGGACATGTGGAGAGCATGAGTGGCTTTGCCCGAGGTCCCAGCATTTTGTCTAGCTCCGTAGTGGAGGATGTAAGTGTAGCATCAATGCACATAGCATATATGATTGTTTTTCAAATAGTGGAATGTTTTTACAGGGCATGTTAAGGGATTTAAGTCTGTGAATCCTCTTTAGCTGCTCTGGGGATCACAGCTTCAGAGGACTTCTATAATTTCTCAAAACCTGTGATCAAATGCCAAATAAATGAGCTAAGAAGCTGTCAAAAAAGCCTCTGATGGCCATTTAGGAAGGCAGGTTTTCAGGGAGATATTGAGAAGCTGTGATATATCATGTCCCTGCTTGAAGGGAGATGCCACAGCACACTGGTCTCCTCAAAATAGGCTGAAAGTCTGCTCCTGAGATGGCAGCAATTAGAGTGAATGATGGACTGGGACTAAGGTGTCCCCTGCTTGGTGCTAATAGGGCTTGGGAAAATGCCTCCTGACTCTATCAGATGCTTTCCTGTGTGGTAAGATCAAACAGGTAGAGCAAACCTGCTGTACCAGAAGTGCTGGAGATGCAGTGGCAGCTCCCTTCGCTCCCTGCCATGTTGCAGGAGAAGCGATTGATCGGGCTTTTAGCTGCTGCAGGAATGTTGGACCATCTGGCCCATCACAGAAGTGGATAAATTAGAACTTTGTGCCCTGTTGCCTGCTGAGCTTATCTGTGTTTATTGATAATGCACACACTGGTTTGGAAGGAATTTATCACAGACAGGGGAAGGATGAGAGGATAATCTTGGAAAAAAGGCTTGATCTGTGCTAGAAAATCAGTAAGACTTTGGGCTAGAAATTTGAGAGCAAGTGTGCCACCTCTGACTGCAGTCTGTCAGTAAGCTGAACCTATTAAAATAAATGGTCTATAAGTCAGTTAACATAACATGCACGTCCACGTCCTTCTTATGTTGGGGCCCCAGAGCTGGACAAAGTATTCTGGGTGAGGAATCTCATGATTACACAACTTGGTGTGCTTGGAAAATCTTGCCAAGGGTGTACTTAATTCCACTGCCCATGTTGCGGACAAGGATGTTGAACAGCACCAGTTCCAGTACCAGTCTCTGAGGAATGCCACTTGTTTCTATAGTTTTCATATTGTCCATTCTTCTTCAGCCATTTCTTCTCTTAATCACCCCTTCTCAAGCTGCTGTGGATTCAATCCAATTGTCAGACATCCCATTAGCATTAATCAGGTCTCTGGCCGGAAATAAACTTCAGTCATAGACTGCAGGTCTGCTGTGCCAGTTTAATTCACAAATAAAGCAGTGCTGCAGGGAAGCCTTTGTGAGTGTTCCCACCACATGCCTGAGATGAAACTGGGAGATCAATCATGTGTTTGAGGGCTGCATGTGTATTCTGCAGCAGCAGCCTTGCACTGAAGTTTTCCGCCCGTGGTGTACGCGAAAGTATTTACAGGGGTTTCTCTGCCATGGGTGTGAGGGTAAATCGATCCATCCAGGATGGGGTGAACCCACATTCCAGGCTGTGGGCAGGGTAATTCTGGTGTCGGAATAAGGCATGGTGTGCCTGTTACTCTTACATAAAAGGAAGGTGCAGGTGTCACAAGTTACTGCAATCAAGAAAATGTTAACCAATTACTCCACCTGGAATTAGACTCACTGCTTTTAGATGCTTATCTAATGAAATTTTAAGTCACAGAGAATATATATATACACACACACACATACAATCACAACCAAATAGTTCAAAATGCTCTGTCAGAAATGGGATGCCCAAAAATATGATCTATGTTTCCTTCCTCTGCAGGTTTCCAGGGAGTTATTAAAAATTAAAGATGCCTTTAAGGAGCTTCCCAGAAACCTGTTAAAATGTAGGACATAGTGTACCAGCAGGTTACAAAATGAAACTACTTTTATGCAATATATTGTGCTGTAAAGCAGTTTTTTTCCAAGTACCTGAAGTATTTCAATTAAGAAGAATAATGATCAAGGACAAACAGCATGTTAGTAAGAAGAGATTAGATTATTTCTATGGTTACTGTGCTGGAGCTGCAACTAGACGAAGAAGTTTTAAGATCCATGTTACATTTATTAAAAATACAATACTAATGGCCAATTCTTTTAATTTTGTGTTTCCACCCTCCCCCTTTTTAAGGACAGGATATAGAAGAGAGCTCAGACTGTGATGTAGCTTTATCAGTTTAAAGTTATTTGCATATTTCACTGCTTTGGCACCAAACATGGTGAAAAATTTGGCAATCCATACACATTTAAATTCAAATCATACATGGTCCCGCAAGCAGGAATATTATACTGTTGCTGCTTCTTAATTGAAGGTAAGCACCATATAACAAGCAGGGCTAAAAGTGTAGTGTATTCATTTATCATCCTACCAAATTTTTATGTTAGGGGTTTGAGGGTTGGTTTTATGTGTGTGGGGGGAGGACGTTTGTTTCTTATTAAATCAATAGCTTTCAGAGAGCATTGCGGTATCACTACCTGTGTTTTGCAGGCGGTTCAGGAGGAAGGTGCTTTGCTTTATATGATCCAGCAGCCAGGCAGCACAGCTAGAAACTACACTCAGGTAAGCCAAACATCCTGCTGTAGGCTTATTTGATCAGAATTATAACAATTACTGAGTAAATGGGTCTTGTAAGACCTTGAGGGAAAAATTGTCTGTCAGTGCCTCTCCTAAAAGCAGATTTGTCTGTTGTAACAAACCAAGGTGAAGCAAAATGGGGTGAATATAAAATACCTGTGGGTTCCTACAGTCTCTCAGACTGCCAGTCTACCAGGAAATGTCTTTTCAAATCTATGGTCTTTTCTTTCCACATGTCCTCCTGGAGTGGTACTGTAGTAACCGTGACTAATAGAGTGGCACTGGAATAACTGTTGAATAGTATTTACATTAACAGTAAATGGTTCTACTTGGTTTTAGGGGTTGGGGATGGAAATGGCTGCAACAGATGTGATTGAAAATATTTTTAAAGATCACTTAAAGGTATGGAAAAGAGCCAAAAATAAGCAAAATGCTTGTTGACTATTGAGAAAAGATTTAGTTTTAACAATGTTCCTATTCCTCATCTCCCCCTGCCTGTAGAACTTACAACCAGAACTGTATGGGTGTAGTACTAAAAATAACCAAAGCCCTCATTTTCTTTGTGAAGAGGGGAAATTACTGAATGAGGGTGGTTGCTCTTGTTGCTAAACAAGCACAGACAAAATATGCAAAGAAAGAGCAACCAGGGTGCATTTCTCTGGTGCCCATGCTTAAAGTGTCTGGGCTCAGTCTCCCACCTCCTGGAGGAATAAGCAGGTCTACTCTCTCAGCTCAGCCCCTCTCTTTGGGTGATCAGGGCACTTCTTAAGATTTCACCTCAGATGGCAACAGTAGCTTTTGCCTTGCACAAAGGTAGGAAAGATATAGTACAGAAATTTAAAAGAAAAAAAGAAACAATAAAAGAAGGAAGAACACAGGAACCCACATCTTCCCCTCAGGCTCTTGTCAGTACTTAGTAAAGGTAATGATACAAGGGCAGCAAATCCACTTTCTTATTCTGCTGTATTAAATGTTTATGAAGGACAATATTTGTTTTCAGTTATCTTTTGGGATGGGTGGTGAAACATGATGTTGATTGCACTAGCATTGCATTAAACTATAGAAGACTCTGTGTATGCTTGGATAACTGTTTGCCGAGTTTTGATATCTTCTCAAACCTGCAAGATTATGATGCTCTTGATTTCTATGATTTCCTGCAGCACTTCATCCAGCTTCATTAGGAAAGAACCATTAATTGCTTTTGTCATTATGGCATTTCATGTTTAAACTCATTAATTAGAATATGTGTTTATTTTTACTGAGGTGCTGGAGATTGTTCCTTCCTCCCCTTTCCCTTCCCCATCCCCCCAATTTAGAAATTAAAAATGTTTTCTTGTAATTATCATGACTGATTTGTAGCGTAATTGCACCAGGCACCTTTAGATTACCATAGTCTGGCCAGATGCTTCTAGAGGCATCCTGAGATACTTTTGCTCTAGGATTAGATCATTTTGCTACATTAGAATTTAATACTAATTTCCTATTTAGTAAAACACAGGCAATGTGCAGCCATCAGCTTCTGAAGGAGAAAAAGGAAACTGAATGTGGAGCTGGAGGCAGTGTGCCCATCTGCCCCTGCGGACCTGGTTTGGGGACAGGGAGATGCTGGAGGAATGGCACTGGAGGGGTAGGATGGGGACTGTCAGCTCCAGCCACTGGAGGCCCTTGTGGTTAATGGGAACTATGTACACTGCCATTTGATTTGCTCTCGGGAAGGTCTGGAGGTGACCACCTACTTAATGGAGAGCTTCTGAGGTAGAGAGGACGTGGGTCTTGTTCTGCAGGTTTTCCATGGGAAATCTTATCATCAGGGATTGCAAAGAACCTGGTTCCCTCCAAGGTGCCGTGCTTGCTTTTATTTTGACAGTTTGTTTTATGTGATTCCTCAGACTTGTCAGAGAAATTCAGGTAATGTTTCTTCAGTCTTGTTTTGCTAAGAAAATAATTTGGATACTTGTTTTAGTTTCTTATTAAATAGCATGTCAAATTAAAATAAGAAATAATAAATAGAGATGATAGCAAAATAGGGGATTATAACGTAATCTTTGGAAGTTATAGGTAAGGTATATAAAAGTGGTAATTTTTGCCTTGCTAAACTTCCTAGACTGTGCTTTCCTCCCTACACTAGGTTTGAATGGAAAACAAGTCATAATGTCATCATCTCCACGTAATTCTATTACTAAATTGTCAGAACATAGTCATATTTCTAGCAGCAATGACTCAACTCCATTTCCACCTCCACATGGCTCAGCAGCGACCTTGACATTCTTGGTCAGTGCTCATGTAGAGATGGCTTGGCCGACGCAGGTGCCAAGCTGTGGAGCATAATTTCCTGACAATGTATGGTATCTGGGTGTGTAATTGGCTTCTGGGCTGTCCCTGCACAGCTATAGAGCATTTTCCTGAGCCTCTCAGCTGGTAGTTTTTGATGACCAGGAAATCATGAACCATCTGCTTGTACAGAACTCTGGAACCACACAACTGTTGCTGGTTTTATACATTTTATATGATCCTCTCAAAAGCATTTTAAGCAAGATCTATTATCTGATTTTTAAAATGGACTATCAGACTAAGGGTGGAGTTTTTAATTAGTGGCAAAGGTGGAATCATTATCATACAATAGAACACTAAAAGGCAAAATTGCATAAGCAGAGTCCAAAAGTAAAACTTCCAGCCACAAGTGTTTTAGGCTAACCCGTGTCCCTGGGGATGAAATGATGCAGTAAAGTAACGGATGATGAAGATCTCCTCCTGTCTCCTTTGTACTTGCTGATTTGTCCATTAACACCTGGGCAGCTGCCCATTTGGCCATTAATGCCTTTCCCATGTAGGTGTGCAGGAAAGCATTAAGAGCAAGTAGAGCTCTGCTTCTATTTCCACATATGCTACCCAGCACAGCTGCACCAGCATTGGAGGGGAAATAGGATGCACCAGAAAATGCCCTGGAGCATGTGGAGCTCCACACATGTGAGCCACATCAGTGTGCAAGAGCTATGTGGGCAGCACAGCTCCGTGCATCTGTCTTGGGGCACATTAAACCTCACAGTTTTGTTATCACTGATTCTGCCCCTGTGAGAAGCAAGTAAGTGGCTATTACTTCCAAGTAGGAAAGGACTAGTAGAGAAAGAGCAGCCTTATACCAAGCCTTGCTGCTGTTATAGGTACTGTTCCTCAGGATGGCTGCTAGGATGCAGGACTTATTTGTCTAAAGCCTATTTCCACTGAAAGAGTGGCTTGCTCTGGAGCAAACTTGATCTCCAGAGGTGAAAGACCCCCATGATTAAAGGATAATTCAGGATGTATCTCCTTAAGAAAAACTTTAATATAACTGCAAAAGGTTTAGGGCAACATAGTCTGCAGGGTTAGGCATTTAAAGGTGGTTTTGTCTGTTCAACTATTGTGCATAAACTTTTCACTCCCCGGGTCCCTCCATGTCCATCATGGAGGGAGATTTGGGGTGCATGTGGGACATTTTTAACTTGTCCAGTTTAGTGATAGCAGAAATGCACAACCTAGAGAAATGGATAAAACTTTGTATTAAATGAAATGCATGCCTGTCAAAGTATGAACATCTCCTTTGCTTAATGTCTTATTATATGTCTTAATAATGCCCTATTAATTATGCAGGGCTTTCAGATGTCATCTTAAACTCAGGTAATTCATATGTGGGAAAAGTTGAGGAAAGGTAATGGCATACTGACGTGTCTTCACAGAGATAGTAATAAGACACTAACAGATGTGCCAGATTTGCTTCCTTTGTCAAGTGTGCTGCTCCTCAGTGTTGCTTATTTCACAGTGTTAACAGTTCATCTCCCTCAAGTCAGCAAAGTGCGGGTCCTAAGGGCAGTTTTGGGATCTAGGTAATGAGAGGGGCTCAATGCCCTGAAAGATCTTTTCCACATTAATGTGATATTTCCACCTACTACCCCTGGTCTTCCAATAGTAAATCCAGGCTCAGTATCATTTTCACTGGAATCTATAAAACAACACACTGAAAGAAATCCAGCCAGCTTATTGATCAGAGCTGGAGCATCTTCAGTCTTGTTTTGGCAGTTGTTTTCTCATGTTCTTCTCCTAAATGAGCGGCTTTATCTGAGTCACAGACATTGTTGCATTTTTTTTTAAGAAGGTATCGTTACAAAGACAGTGCTGAAAAACATTCCGATCTTCTTTTCGCTGCCAGTGACAGTCTTAAAGGGTGAAGTATTGATGAAGACTAGGGAATTCGGCAGCTAATCAAACACTTAAGCATAAGTTTCTTCAACAATTCTGTACACTTTGGGCAGTTAGTGATTTGTTTCTTTCATCAAGCACCCACAGCAGTATGATTACATGTTCAAAATCTGTGTCCTACATTTTCTTTTCTCTTTTGTAAGTAGCAACATAGTGAGATGCAGATCAACCACAGGATTGAAATTAGTACCTAATGCAGAAGCTTTTTTTGGTTTTCTTATTATTGTGGAACTGGTTCCTGGTCTTTCGTGATTGTTTAATAGATTAAAGCCTCAGGAGTGCCTACTTCATTTCTAGGACAATCTGTAAGAGAAAATAAACTCTGGCTCCAACGACCAAGGTTTGGTTATGTCAGCCCACAAGGAATTTGTACTTAAGTAGGGCACTAGCGCTACGTACTCATTTGCTTCCATCACCCTAATGCATTGTACAAGTTGCATGTGTGAAAATACTGATTTGTTAGTGAATTCCCTTGACTCTCAGGGGCAGCAGGGGCTTTCCATGTCTCAGGGGGATGCTCTGGAAGTGTTCTGGGTTTAAAATAACATCCTCTTGTTATGGAGGATGTCATTTTCTAGAGTGGGCAGCCAACAACATCAGTTTTCTGCTGTACACCCTGTACTGAAAATGTCTGCCCATTTCCATCAACAGATTGGAGTGAGACAAGGCAGGTACATGGATTTTTAAGGTGTGGTTTAAATTTCAGGTTCCAGAAAATGCATTGTAAATAGATGCAGCTGTATGTACATGGTTGTGCTCAGTGGTCCACATCTGAACTGAAGTCACTGTAATGCTCTTTTTCCTTAGAGCTACTGGTTATGCAAACTGAAGATTTACCTGAGTAGGGATTAGAATTTTTCATGTTTAGCTCAAACCATTTAATGGAAAGTGATCTATCTGGGGAGGTAAGGGGAAAAAACAGCAATATCAAAAAACCCCTTAAACACAAGCATCTTATTTTAGTGCTCTGCCTTTCATAAATCCTAAAGGTTATTTTGTTTCTGCCAAGACTGTTTTGTTTAAAATCAGCTTATGTTTTGAATACAATCAGGAGGAGGAGGAGGAACTAGATTAAATAATTTTCTTATGCTTCTAGTAGTTGTTTCTTACTTTATTACTTGCCAAAGTGCCAGAACTGACAAATTATCCAATAACACAAAACTAAAGGCAACACTGCAGTCATTGTAAAGCTGGATCAGTTTATAAAGTATCCTTGCTGTGTTTCATAAAATGAATAACTAATATTCAGCAGACCTGTTGCAGATTTTTTTCCCCTTCTTCCTCTCCTTTCTGGCACTAAAAGAAGCAGAAAGTTAGACATTTATTTACTTGTCAAAAGAGAGGAGATTCTTCAAAGAGAAAAATTGTCTGCTACCCAAAACATTTCAGGATGATAGTGGAAATGCATTGGATTTCCAGCCTCCTGCCACCCTCTGGGTAGCTGTATTCTGGCAGGTTGGGGGTGAGGGGGGGCAGGGCAAGGGGATGTTGCACTGTAGTAATGTTTGTCCAAAGGGTAATACTGGAATTTACTTGGTGAATTGCTAAGTACTATATATTGAATTATAACTAACAGTTGATTTAATATTTCGCTTAGAATTTGCTGCAGGCTGTTGTAGGAAAACGTGATGCATCCGAGCTGGCAGTTACAGCTTTCTGGCATTTTCTTGCTTGGTTTTCTTTTTACACTGTGAACTGCAGACACAGGCTGCTGTCTTCTATATGGAGGTATGCACACATGATGTGCCTTGTTTTGCTGCAGAGTGCCCTGAGACAGTGGTGCTCCTGCAGAATTTGGTGTCCATGGGAGCAAACCAGTACTGAGAAGCAGTAAAGGAGACAGGCAATGCTCTGCATGGAGAGCTTTGTGGATAAGTGTTTTATGGGGAGGGACTCTTCATGAAGAACTGTAGCGAGAGGACAAGGGGTAACGGGTTCGAACTTAAACAGGGGAAGTTTAGATTGGATATGAGGAAGAAATTCTTTCCTGTAAGGGTGGTGAGGCACTGGAATGGGTTGCTCAGGGAAGTTGTGAATGCTCCATCGCTGGCGGTGTTCGAGGCTGGATTGGTCATAGCCTTGGGTGGCATGGTTTAGTGGGAGGTGTCCCTGGGCATGGCAGTGGGGTTGGAACTAGATGATCTTAAGGTCCTTTCCAACCTTAACTATTCTATGATTCTATGTCTAATGACTTGTGCTTGGGGTAAACTAAGCAGAGTGCTCCACACGGAGCACTGCAAGAGCCCCACTGATGCTGGAAGGAAGCAATATTAAGTCATGCTTTTATAGATACATATATATATATACACACCTTAAAAGCTGAAGTATAGGCATGTGTGCACTAACACAGCTACACTGCTTTCCAAATAAAGCTGGGCTGAGCTCGATGACTTGTACTCAGGACAAGGCAAATCTGCACTACTTGAACTGCTCTGCAAAGCCTTTCCTCCCACCTCCTGCTTTTCTCCTAGGAATGTTGAGGGGGGTGCAAATAACCCTACAGTACTTTATTTGGCTCCACAGCAAAAATAGTCACATTCTAACCTGTCACTAAACAATTTAATAATTAATAATTATTTTATGCACAGATATCAGGAAGAAAGTCCAAGTGCAGATCATGTGGAAAGAACTCCGAAATCTGTATTTAAGTTAATTTAATTTTATATTGATCCCTGCAGCCTGTTCCTCTTATGTCATGAAACAGCCAGGAGGATGTTGTCTTTATGACAAATTTCAGAAGACACAATGTCCTGAACATGCATTTAATGCCTGGCACAGGAGGAGGCAACCTGATCCCACCTAATTCCATACAATTGCAGCTTGTTTCAGCCTCTTGCTTCCCAGGAGCAGGAGGTAATCAAAGTCACTTTGCCATGTGCCACTGAAGGATCACCCAGATCTTTGACTGATCCTCTCTGAACGTTTAAGTTGTAACTGGTATTTTGCAGTGCTATTAATGTGCCAGGTCACCCCTGAACGTTTTTACAAGGATGTCTACATAACAAGGTACCCAAATTAATTCTAAGTATGTTTGCTTATGAGGGAAAAGCATTGTGGTAACGGTAATTAATTAGTCCATAACAGTTTGTATGTCCCAGTTTGCAACAAAACCAATCAACCAAGTTACTTCTCATAGTGAAACCATATGGTGATGGAGATGTCAGTGCTGCCAGGGCCACCTCTGCATTGCGCCAGCATCTATAGCATATGTAACTCTATGCCATTTCTCACCTTTAGTTATGATAAAAGCTGCAAGACACAACAAAAGAGAAACAATCTATAAGTGATTATATGTGGTCATTTATATTTAGTACCTACTTGTAGGATGGGTGGGAAACTGGCACAGGATAATTAGATATGGTTTATGTTAAAAGAAGAACTGTCCTGTAGGACTGGAGTTATTAGGGTTCATTACGACCAGTTTTGAGGCTGCTGGTTAGCATGGCAGTGTGTTAATGAAATTTGCCAGTGACACAAAAGCTAGCAAGGTATTGCCTGTACAGAGGAGGTTTGGTATAGAAAAAGATATAAATGTCTGGGAGGGCTGCAGTAATAAAAATAACATTAATAATAATAAAAAGTATAAGATTATGCACTTAGGGACTTACAAAAAATTTCTGCCATAACTGGAAAACTACATTTTTAGGTGACAGAGGAAGAGAAGGATTCTAATATCCTTTCAGATCTTTTCTTGTAAACCAGAACTTGGTGCAGCTTTGCAAACCATTGCATGTAGGATGCTGTTTACAATTCTGGTCACAATTGTTCAAAATGAATGTTAATCAGAACAGGTGTGGAAAAGGCCTTTCCATCTTCCACATCAACACCACAGCCTGTCCTTCAACAGGATTTTGAAAGGACTCGAAACAGCCCAACAGTTCAAAGCCGGAGGAGAGATCAACTTGTTTTCTGCAGAGGTATTGGGATGAAATACAAAACTAAAAGAATGGTAACATGAAGTCAGATCAGCATAAATTTATTTTGAGTAAATTAAGACCAAAATTCACTAAAGGATGAGGACCTGGAGCCCCCGTTCTCTGGGAACAGACCATGCAGTGAACCTCATCAGCTGCAGATTAGAGACCTCAGTTGACAAATGGTGTGTCCCGGTTGCCTGTCCTGGCAAGGGACTGTGAGCCAGGCAGGTGTCGTGCTCTACACTGATTTTGAAGCTAGGCTGTGCTTTTGAAAGGCCTGCCATGCAGTTTTGGTGCTTAACAATACTGCAGACAGTCCATCTGTCTGTCTGACCCCTTTATTGGCAGCATGGATGGTTTCCTAATTCGGAGAGGTGTAATTTCTTCTCTCCACATGGAATGAAAAGCAGACAGTACAAAATTGAATAGAAAACCTTAAAGTGTCTTCAGGAACTGCAACACTGGAAGAGGAGGGCAAAGCACTGAACATCAGGCAAGTGAGTATATTTTGAGGTTGTGCTGAGAGCCAAATGTTCCCAGGGCTCTGGGAAGAAATCAAGAAGGTGCTGGCTGATAATAGCTTGGCAAGTGAGCAGAAATTCTAACAAGTTCCCTTTTAAATCTGTGCAAGGCTAGGGCCACCTCTTAAAGTGGCCCATACCCACAACTTAATCTGCTGTTTTCCTTTCAGCATGTAATATCACAGCAGTCTGATTGCTATTCCACAGTATTTTCATCATGCTGTACAAGAAAGGAAAAAATTACTGATAATTAGCTGAACTCTGCAGTCTTCTGTCAAGCAGAATCCCATTGCCTTTACTGGGAGCACTATCCAGGTTTGAATTCTGACTTTTCCCCCACATATCATTTGGGAAAAGGCTGAACAGAGCCCCTGTGGGACCCCAGCATAGTGCCAGAAGAAAAGATCTTTTTTTACACTTGTTATTGTATGTACTTAGAATTATTTCTAGAGAATACGGTATTTTGATGAGTGTGTATCACATCTGTGAATACATTAAATTAAAGCAAGATTTACCATCAGCAGTGTTGTGGAGAGGCAGATATAAGAGCAACACCATGGGAAGTGACCGGGAAGATCAGTTCATTGAAGATTTTAACTTCTACAGTACTGTGAGGTTTTCTTATATTTTGTGGTGTACATTTCAGTGCATGATGCAAAGAAAGCACTTGATCAACCAGCACTGCTTCATGCAGCTAAGAAAATTATAAAGTAAAGGAGTAAGCAAATACCTGGATAAAATGGTGAGCGTTATGTCTGTTACTGTACAGTAAGATCCAAATACTCTTTGAGGATCTAGTTGCAATATTCATCCAATAAGTTTGTGAGTGACAGCTTTCCATGTCCTGATGTCTGGTGCAGCTGGGATTTCTTGCTTGCAGGGAAATTCTGTAGGTTATATAAGCCCCTTTGCTGATAACTTGTGAAGTGGGGAAATACCTGAACTCCACAAGAAACAAGCAGATGATCCTGCACACGTATCTAACAGTAATAATTTCTAACAAATATCTGGAGTCCTACATCCTGGGAATGGCTGGAAGGGCTCAGAGAGGGACACTCCATGCTTAGAATAAGGTTCATTCAATCTCTGAACTGTCTGTAAGGTTGTACCCTTCACAGAAAACTGAAGCAAATTCTGTTTTTAAGCACTGACCTCTAATTTGTCCTTACTCTTGGAAAGCAGTGTGTTATGGTTTAAGCCTCTATAACTCAGGCAGTCGCTCTCTCACTCCCTCCCCCTCTTTCTTCCCCCAGTCCCGGGGGAATGAGGAGGAGAATCGAAAGAATGCAACTCCCACAGGTTGAGATAAGAACAGCTTAGTAACTAAGGTATAACACAAGACCACTACTGCTACCACCAATAATAATAATCACAAGGCAAATACAAGGAAAGAATACAATTGCTCACCACCTATACCCAGCCCAACCAAGCAGTGCAACCCCACCCTTCCGGGTCTCTGCCCTCCGTTTTACATCCTGGGCATGACGTGCTGTGGTATGGAATACCTCTTTGGTCAGTTTGGGTCAGGTGTCCTGTCTCTGCTTCCTCCCGGCTTCCCCTCCTCCCTGGCAGAGCATGAGACTCAGAAAGTCCTTGGTCAGACCAAAACATCACTAAGCAGTAACTGAAAACACTGGTGTTATCGGCACTGTTCCCAGGCCGAAAGTCAAAACCACAGTGCTGCACCAGCTACCAAGAAGCAGAAAAATGACTGCTACTGCTGACCCATGACACAGTGAACTGCCTATCTGCTGCAGAGCTGCCAAGGTGAGCGGGGGGCGTGTGTGGATTTTGCTTCCCCTGTGCCAAGGGGCTGGGGATTCGCCAGGGCATCTCCTGCTGTGGGGGGAACAGGGACAGCTGCAGCCCATACCTTGGCCAGTGAAGCAGGCAGGAGCAACCATTGATTTTCTGCTGACCGCAGCAACAGCAGCTTTGGCAGGCAGCTGTTTTGCCAGTGCAAGTGGTAGCCCTGGCAGAGGCACAAGGAGATGGTGAGGACCTTCACATCTGTTCACATGTTGCTTCTCAGAGCAATTGGGTTGAGCAAGGTCCTAGATATGCTCCTGAGGCTGGTAACTCATCCCTCTCATTATCTAACAGAGTATCTTTTGAAATCAGTAGGGTTGGCATAATCTGGATGGCTGTGACCATTTCTGCAAGCACTGGGGTAGGTTTTGCAGAGGTAAGTCACACATTAATTCATTCTTGATGCTTTGGTAACCTGTCAGCTGACATGAAAACCTGGGACAGAAACATTTGTGTTTGCAATGGTGATGCTGATGGCTGAGACAGATGTCTGGCGATCTCTGACAGCCACAGCATCACTGGGACTGTCCTCCCACACCAGTCGGTGCCGTCTGTGGAGAGGTCTGTGCAGCTCCCAGTGCCTGATTAATTCGGGTATTTTCTGCTCCGGGAATGTAGCACTTTTTGTCTTTTTTTTTGGTCACTGCACTTTATTACCATCCCTCACCCCTCCAGGCATTTCTCCACTATGTATTTTTCATGAATCTTGCAGCCGTATTATATTTTTGTCTTCCATCTCCATCTCCTCACTCTGCTTCACTTGGGGCTTTGCCCTGGCCAGGGGATGTGCTGGGCCACCCGCTCCTGGGGTGGGAGAGGTGAGCTGGGCTTTTGCCCCCTAGTAAAGGTGAGCTCAGCTGGGCTGAAGCCTCAGGCAACAAGCACATCCTTAAAACAGCTTTTCATCTACCACAAAGGAGGGTCCAGACATTACCAAGTCGGGTACCAGATTCAGCTCTACTGCTGGAGGGACAGCAATACTGCAATAGGTGTCAGGGCAGTTGTAGTCTAAATTTAATCTCTAGTTAGGAAGGTTGAAAAAGAATATGTTTTAATAAATCTGGCACTAATAAAAGAGAAAAAGAAACAAAACCCTGCTCTTACTTCTGACTTGTCTTTTGCCTGACATTAGAAAGAATGAACTATTTCCACTCCAACCAGTTAAAACACATTTGTCTTTTTATTAGTTTAAATTTGCAGGAAGAAAAATCTCTTTGTTAAGCAAACAGGCATTTGCACACATCAGGATTCAGAAAACAGTTGTTCTCCCATGCTGCCAGGCCCTATGTTGTTTCCTCTCTTTGTTTTCAAGTCTAAAACTGACAGGAAGGTCAACATGACCATGGCTAAAAATTGGGACCGTGAATTTGAAAAATGCTGCAGCCTCACGCAATTTTACTTCCATGAATAATTTCTTTTTCTTCCAACAAGACCACTTCTGGAGGAGGAGAGAAGAGGGTGACCCATAGAGCCCTTCTAAAAGACACTGATAACTCAAGTTTTTTCACTCCAGCAATGTTATTTGTTTGTATGCTTGATGTTTGTCCTATGTTTTTGTGCCACCTACTGCAGTGCTCTCTGATTGAATCACTGCTGCCATTGTTATTTCTCTGTTCCTTGACTTTTTCCAGTGAACTGAAAATACTCTCATTCTTGTTTGCTATTCATCAGATAATTCACAGGTCTGAGCTGGTCTGACATATCCAGTACTGCAGGTTGAAGCATTGGAAAACAAGCACATATAAGGAGTAGTTTATGCTTTTCCCCCTGTAGTTACACAAACTTTTGATATTTGCAATACATTTTTGATGTGTTACAATTGACAGTAATTGCATTACAAAGTGTATAGCATGTGTTTCCATGGTATCTGAGAAAGCAAAGCAACTAGTAATTCTTTTGAAAGTACCCACCTCTGCTCTTTGTCCCTTCAAGAAACTCTTCCCTATAGATAACATAATCAGTTTGCAACCAGTGTCTGAACACTTTCAAGAAACTTATGAACATTTTTACTATTTAAATTTTCAAGAGAAGAAGCAGTCATTTTTCAGTCTTAGTGAAGAAAAATGCATGCTTTCCATCAAGGCTTTCCTTTAGTTTTTGCCTTCCTTGACTGGTTTGGTACAGAAATTTCAGAGAACTGCAGGCAAAGAGATGCTGTGGCTTGAGAAGCCCTTCCCCAGCACTGGCTGTGGTTCTCCCCTTAGGGTGCATGGGCTTTTTTTTTCAGCATGATAAGAAAATCTAAATTAGCAGCCATTAAATCCTCATTCTGATATTTCCCAGTCAAACATTTTCCTCCCTGAGTGCTGCAGCTGTTAACTGGTGATGTGGGTGAAATTTGGGTATTCAATAGGCAGCTAACTGCAGCCCTGTGTAAGGGACTGCACCATCTTCTTTTTTACATTTGGGTATTCTGGGGGAACAGCAATTTGGAATTGTCAATCCACAGTAGCTAAAAAATAGTGAACAACTGGTGCACATGTCTCTGTCTTTGAACGTAATTATTGAACCTACATGGTTCAAATTTTGTGAGAAGGGCACAAAATAATACCCTTTGCCGATGACACCAAGCTGTGTGGTTCGGTTGATATGCTGGAGGGAAGGAATGCCATCCAGAGGGACCTTGACACGTTTGTGAGGTGGGCTGATGCCAACCTGATGAAGTTTAACCATGACAAGTGCAAGGTCCTCCACCTGGGTCGGAGCAATCCCAGGCACAGCTACAGGTTGGGCAGAGAAGATATTCTGAGCAGCCCTGCAGAGAAGGACTTGGGGGTGTTGGTTGATGAGAAAATGAACATGAGTCGGCAGTGTGCGCTCGCAGCCCAGAAAGTCAACCGTATCCTGGGCTGCATCAAAAGGAGTGTGACCAGCAGGTCGAGGGAGCTGATCCTGCCCCTCTACTCTGCTCTTGTGAGACTTCACTTGAAGTGTTGTGTGCAGTTCTGGTGTCCTCAACATAAAAAGGACATGGAAGTGTTGGAAGAAGTCCAGAGGAGGGCCACGAGGATGATCAGGGGACTGGTGCACCTCCTGTATGAAGATAGGCTGAGAAAGTCGGGTCTGTTGAGCCTGGAGAAGAGAAGGCTGCATGGAGACCTCATAGCAGCTTTCCAATATCTGAATGGGGCCTATAGGGATGCTGGGGAGGGACTCTTCATGAAGAACTGTAGTGATAGGACAAGGGTAAAGGTTTCAAAGTTAAAGAGGGGAAGTTTAGATTGGATATGAGGAAGAAATTCTTTCCTGTAAGGGTGGTGAGGCCCTGGAATGGGTTGCCCAGGGAAGTTGTGAACGCACCATCGCTGGCGGTGTTCAAGGCTGGGTTGGACAGAGCCTTGGGTGCCATGGTTTAGTGTGAGGTGTCCCTGGGCATGGCAGTGGGGTTGGAACTAGATGATCTTAAGGTCCTTTCCAACCCTAACTATTCTATGATTCTATTAATACATGTCTTAAGCAACCATAAATATATTGAAAGCAATGCAGAATTTCATCATTAGAGGTGGTGAGTGGAGTTACCTTCAGCAAAATCTCACTCCAAAAAAGTCTGAGGGCATTAAATCCTTTTGAAGAGGGAATCATACTGGAAAGACAGAGCTGCTCTTTTGAAGTTTAGGGAAGCCTTCTGCTGTGGTTCATCCCCAGAATCCAGTGGTAGGATGAAGCACCCACACAAGAGATGCACCCCTCCAGCACATTGCCTGGAGCTTGTGAAGAGTTAAATAACAGTGTCTGAGTTGTGATTATTTTATTTATTTACCTTTAAGACAAATATGTCTTCTCCTTAAAATACAACGGAAAAGCTTTTGGAAACTTTAGATGGCTTTCAGTATTTTATAATGGGTTGGATCCAGGTTATTTAGCGAGCTTAGGCTGTGTCTCTCTCCCTTGATGAGCTCTGAGTGTTGTTGTGCAGCTTCCGGCCTGCCTACTTGGCAAGAAGAATGGGCCAGTGACAGAATTGCTCCAGGCTTTCATCAGAACTGAAGTCCATGAAGTTTTGGAGGTGAGGTTGGGTGTGTTTGCATGAAAACTCAACAGAGCTAGGAAGTGTTTGCTCCTGTCCGGCTGGCCATCTGCCCTGCTCAGCACAGACCCCCCAGGAGCTTTGCCAAAGGCTGCTGAAGAATCTGAAGGCAGTGGGGTTTCTGTCAACAGGGAGTAGGTGGATTAGCTTGACGTTAGAGTTTGGACTATTGATTAATTCAGGTGATCGTGCAAACCAATCTCTGAGTTATTTCTCTGTCTGAGATATTATAAATAAGAGGGTAAATTTATAACCTTTCCCAACTTTTCATGCAACATCCATCATGACAAAAATATTTCTTTTTACTTACACCACCCAGATTACTACAAAGCTACAAAATTATAAAATTACTTGCTTCTACAGTTAAACTGCATTTTTACTGCATGATTTATAGACCTGGGGCAAAGAGACCATTCTCTAATAAAGGGTTTTTCTAAATGAGCTTGCATCAGTTTCATAGGTTATACGCCTCACTTCAGTTCTTTTATCTGTCATTTGCTATGGGTGTTAAACAGCTTTAAAATTGAAGTGTGATTATTCAGAAATCACTTCATAAAACATTATATGCCATTTGCCACCGGTTTTTCCTTTATGTCTCGCACTAGCCAAGAGAAACTGCTGAGTTTGAACTAGCAATGGAAAGTTCATTATGTCAATGCCATGCAGAGGGACCTTGACACGCTTGTAAGGTGAGCTGATGCCAACCTGATGAAGTTTAACCATGCCAAGTGCAAGGTCCTCCACTTGAGTCGGAGCAATCCCAGGCGCAGCTACAAGTTGGGGAGGGAAGAGATTCAGAGCAGCCCTCCAGAGAAGGACTTGGTGGTGTTGGTTGATGAGAAAATGAACATGAGTCGGCAGTGTGCGCTCGCAGCACAGAAAGTCAACTGTATCCTGGGCTGCATCAAAAACAGTGTGACCAGCAGGTCGAGGGAGGCGATCCTGCCCCTCTACTCTGCTCTTGTGAGACTTCACTTGGAGTATTGTGTGCAGTTCTTGTGTCCTCAACATAAAAAGGACATGGAAGTGTTGGAAGAAGTCCAGAGGAGGGCCACAAGGATGATCAGGGGACTGGAGCACCTCCCATATGAAGATAGGCTGAGAAAGTTGGGTCTGTTCAGCCTGGAGAAGAGAAGGCTGTGTGGAGACCTCATAGCAGCCTTCCAATATCTGAAGGGGACCTATAGGAATGCTGGGGATGGACTCTTCATTAGGGACTGTAATGATAGGACAAGGGTAAAGGTTTCAAACTTAAAGAGGGGAGGTTTAGATTGGGTGTGAGGAAGAAATTCTTTCCTGTAAGGGTGGTGAGGCCCTGGAATGGGTTGCCCAGGGAAGCTGTGAATGCTCCATAGCTGGCAGTGTTCAAGGCTGGGTTGGACAGAGCCTTGGGTGGCATGGCTTAGTGTGAGGTGTCCCTGGGCATGGCTGGGGGGGTTGGAACTAGATGATCTTAAGGTCCTTTCCATCCCTAACTATTCTATGATTCTATGATTCTATGATAATTGTTGATTAGATACAAAAGTAAATTATGGAAGAAAGTTCAGAAACATCTAATTGTCTTCCCCATGGACACAATGCTTTATAGATGGAAGGAGAGTGCAGTATCACTGGTAGCACTGAGATTACTAATAGATCTCTTGCTAATGCAGGCCAACAAATACAGGGCAAAGTGTAGAATATTTCACTATACTTACAAAGTGCATTTCCTTTGTTCAGCTTCTGGAAGATGAATGAAGTAATGGTAAATTGTATTTTTAAAGACAACTGTATTGATGATAACGCAGGATGGGTGCTTTACTGGGGAGGAATGTAGGGTTTTGACTATCTGTATAAACAGTTTTAATTCATTTATCTAATATTTCCTTCTTCAGGTTGATCTCTTGATACTAGTGATCCTATGACAGGTATCTTATCCCTTTCCCAGGTAAGGCACAGAGGCAGATGCCATCGCACATGTCACAAAAGAGGCCAGCTTGTGGGAAATGCTTTTATGGACCAGGTGGTCCTTCCCAAGGAGTGACAGGATGAAAGGAAATTTTAGCTGCCATTATATTTTTTTTTTCTTAGAATAACAAAATGCTGAAATAGCGCCGCTAGCCTCAGCTGTGTCAGTATTATTATTGACTTGCTTTGAGCAAAAATACTTGTGTATAGGATGGTATTATATCATCTGAGGGAAGTGAAAGCTGAACAAGTAGGGATTTCGGAAACGATTTTATTGCTTGGAGTCAGATGGCAGCTGATAAGAGGAAAAAGGAAGGAATTAAAAGCAAAACGTGCAGTTAGGGGAGAAGGTAAAGAAACTCACTTTCTGTGCCTTTATGTAACTGTGCTACCAAAATCAACCATTCAACAAGTGACAGTTATGGATACTGTAAGCCAGAAGAGGCCATGTCCTCTTCCTATAACCAGTGTGCAAATGGGAAAAAGGAAAGATCAATCAATAAAAGAATGGAAATGTCAAGAAAATAAAGATGCCTGTGGGGACTTTAGAGTTAACCTAAAAGACAAAATGCTCTACCCAAGCTAGCGCACAAGGTTAAACCTGTATTTCTCTCCCCCAAAGCCTGCTTTTTCCAAGCCTCATTAACTATTTTGCTGAACATCACAATCATTACTCTTCTGCCAGGTTATATGACATTTTTCAGCCTTTTAGGTACAGACCTTAGAATTATTGATCCAATGAATCATACTGACTTTGGTGCTGGCTGCTGCTGAAACACTTCTGAGGAAACCAGGATGTTGGCTAAATATCAAACATTTTTTTTTTCCTGAATATTTTTTCAGTAAGGGAGTATTTTTCCATATGGAAGAAGCAGCAGCATGGGGGCATTGCCTCTTTGCGGTTTCTATGGTGCTGCATGATGTTTAAAGCACCTAATGCAATGATGCACCAAAAAAAACCCCAAGCAGATATAATTTCTTCTTTGTTGCTGAAAATAATGAGATCTCTATGCCGTAGAGTCATTCTGTACTTAATACCTGGGGCTACTGACATTATTTTGGCATTTTATTTGCTAACTGGGTTCTTTGGGCATGCAATGGGAAGAGTATGAGCAGGTTTGACTGATTTCTTGGAGTTGTAACCTCAAAAGAGGGTTTATTTTAATCACCCATTTGGACCAACAAGTTGACTGTTGATTATAGGTCTATAATACCTACAGCGCTACCACAGAAGTAACAGAAGCAGGTAGGCATTGGTCATGCCTTTCTGCCACGTTTTGGGAATGCCAAAATACTAAGCTATTTGTATGAACAAATGATTTTGACTGAGCTACATTAAAAATCCTGCTTTAGCTGCCAGAGGGCACATGTGTGCATTGCATTAGGAGCTTTGGATTGTTGTCCTCTAATCAGGATTATGGTACTTAAAGATGGGCCTAGAGTTTATCCAGCACATAAACTCTTAGTATAATTTGAAATCTAGAACAAGCAGGCAGCCAGATGCTATTCTCTCTCAGGCTGGGTGTAGAAGTGATACAGTGAAATCATTGATGAAATCTACAGCAGGCAGAAGTGTGAAAAGTTATCCTGTTCCCAATATATGTGCCCTGATTATAAAGTTGCTCATAAATTTCAGTCAGCTTCCATAAAAGACATGACAATATGATTAATTAAAGCTAAGATATTTAAGATTCCCAAGAATCCACTAAGTCTAAGATGAGACGTAAGAATGAATAGTTTAATCCTGAAAAACTCAGCTCTGATCTCGGATTAGATCCAGAAGTATATTTGGAAAAAGTGCAGGGCTTGATGCTAGGAAGTTGTCCAGGGGCAGTGTTGAAAATAGACTCTATTTATTAAACTGAGTGTTAAGAGAAGACTTGAAGTATCATATCTTTAGAACTAAGTATTGGTTTTATTTTCATTGTGTTAGTGCCTGCAGGACCACCAGAGTTTTCAACTGTACTGCATTTGTGCTGGGAGAGGATAGGAACAACCTCCTCCTGCTTGGAAGAGCCTGAAACCCAGACAAGGCAGCGGAAGTGCAGATGCTACCTGCCTTAGTCGCATTTCATATTTCCAGTTGCTACAGGGAATCTGTAACAAAATTAGGAACAAGATGTTTGGAGTCTCAAACTAGTGCTTGAACATCAGGTTTCTTTGTCTTCTATCTTGAGAACTTCACATCTGGTTTTCTGTTGCATCTGCCAGAGAAATCCTTCCGCTTCCCTTGGCATCCCTCGGGCTATGACATCAGTCCTAGACAAGAATGCAAGGGTGTCCCCCAAATAAAATTAATTATATATGGTCTTTTTATTAATTATTAGATAAAATGCAATGATCTTTAAAAATACCAAATAAGCTAATCATGTTGCAGTCACTTTTTCTTTCGGGTTTAAGGAATTAAATGCATAATTCATGAGTTTAGCAACTCCCAGAACTAAACTGGGATTACAGAATTGCATATGGATATTCAATTTACCACAAAACATTCACTGGCAATGGACTTAAGACAATATATTTTGGCAGATGGAGTTGCTCTCTGTAAGGTTCAAGAGCACTGAGCTGTATGATTTATTTCGTAGAAAAATGTTTTGATAGAATATTCATCAGCATTTCCCACTGAGCTTCTGTTTTGTTTTGAAGAATAAAGAGATTGAAATAGTTAATAATTTTGAATAAAATTAACTTTTTTTTTTTAGCAAAGCAAATAACAACAAAAAAAGATGTGGTAATTCTCTTGCAGCTTTCCAAAACAATTAGGAGGTAATGACTGCTGAAGAGATTTTCATGTCGTTTCAAACACTGGTTGGAACAATTGGAAGCTACAAATTTTTCTCATTGTGACTTTATTATCTGAAAGGAAATGACTAATTTGGAGTTTGTTATTATTGTTTTATAGTCCATGAAATATAAGTATATAAGTAAACATCTCCATGAATTTAAATATATAAAATACATAATGTCAAATAGTTAAAAATTAAATAGTTCTTTAGCTGAGGCTGAGCCAGGGCTGAAGTCTGTGATTTCAGTAGTCCAGCACAGCTTGCCTGGGTTGGAGCTGCTGGCAGGTTCCATGCTGAAAACCATCCTGTTGATGCAAGTGAGGCCTCATCCTTGGCTGGCTGCACACAGCTCAGTCTCTCAGGCTGGCTGACCCCATGGCTGGGGGCTGCCAGGCCATGTCCTGTTGCCCATGCGGGCTTGGCAGCCGAACCTGCTTGGCACCGCCAGGCAGGGATGCTCTCGCTGCAGCCTTGACCTTCTTAGGACAAGCAGGACAGATACTGCAGTCAAAGCACACACAGTCCTCAGCTTATGAGTCAGTTTCTACTGTATTATTTTATTTATGCAAGTAGAGAAATGCTCTCTTACTAGGCTTGTTTTTCATAGTAACTGGTTCATTGGGGTCAAATGTATTGTAAGCACAGGAGTCTCAGTGAACAGCACATCTCTACATCCTCTGATCATAAGCTGTATCTCAAGCGAATGCCTTCATAAAGTTGAACGGGTGAGGATGAAGATGTGAAGCTGGTGCGTACAGCTGGATGAGAGCTGTGAGAGTGAGGATTGACTCCAGGCTTTTGGCAAGTAAAACAATTTATGCTACTTATTTACCACTGATAGCTATGTCTCCTCCAAGTGGCACGTCTACATATTAAAAAGAAAAAATAAAGAAAATAAATAAATATATAAACCCCCTTAATTAATTAAAAATTACCCATATTTAAGAATTTTTGTATAATGCCTTTCAGTGAGACTGCTTATCCTGAAATTTTTCTTAGTTTCTATCTCAATTTGGGTGTATGAATGAATGATGACATAAGAGTAATATTTGAAAGAATGGGTTCCTGGCCTTTGAACAACTGCTGATTAAAGCAGTTGCATTAATAAGGCAGTGAGAAGCATTTTTTTCCTGTGTGGGTTCTCATTTTTTCCTGTGGGGATTCTCTAGCATGTAACGAGGTCTGCATTTATATCGTAGTCTTTTTTTTCTAGAAATGCCAACGTAAATCTTGCTCCTTTGCATGCCAGTCCAGGGTCTGGCTTGCTTCAGCCTATTCACTCCTTAGGAGCATTAATCTGTTCTGTGATTTCCATCCAGCTGTACTGCCTCAGGTAACTCCATACAGCTACGCACCAGATGCTCTTTCTGGCATTTCACCTTGATCCTCACCTCGCCTGCGCAGTTTAACTGTTCCTGAGCTCCACCTGAGAGGAATTTTTCCAGGTTGTTTTGACCCTCATCCAGACCATATGTATTTTCTTCCCTTTCAAGTGCAGTAAATGCATTGCTGGAAGCAGACATCCCTGTCGATCGCATCCTGCACATTTCTCCACAAAAGTGCTTGAAAAATCTTCTCTCCGTACTGTGTCTTATTCTGCCAGTGTTTCCTGTCATCTCTATGCCCTCATCTCTCATCTCTCTTCATGTGTTACACCACCCTGTGAGCAGGGAAAAAAGTCCCAATCATTTATGTAAGCCATTATGTTAACCTTTAAATCTCTTTTGAAATCTCGCTGCGCTCTGATGGCTGCAGCTCACCCCTCTGGCACTGGTTAGGTAAACGACAAGCTCTAACTTCTGCTCCCTGTTATTTTGCTGTCCCCATCTCCCAACCTTTGCCTCTCTGTTTTTCCTTCTTGTAGCATTCTGTCTGTCACACAGGTTATTAGCTCGCCAGTTGTCTCCTCTGCTCTACTTCTTATAATGACAAGAAAAATGGGATCCTGAATCCTGATTTCTAGTCTGTACCATAAAGAATAAGGATTATGATCATTGGTGCCATTCTGATTCATTCCATTACAGTATCAGTTTATAGCACATGAGCTTCACTGCATGGTAACAACAGAGATAAATTTTGGCCTCTTATTTTTCATAACCACTTGCTAGCTGTATATCATCAATTTTCCTCTCATTTAGATACTTAATTCTACTTGGGGAAAAATAAAAATATCCCAGATGTCCAGGTGATAAAGCTGATGAAACAAATTCCGAAGTGCATTTTACAATAGGATTTGATTGTAATGATTTTTCATGTGTTAAAAAAGAGCATGCTGGCTCTCTCTGGGAAATGTTTGTTTTTATGTTTCGTTGGGACTTTTTACATCTGCAACTTGTAGTCATGTAGAAAATCTCCTTTTTTCTTGGGAACACAGAAACATCCCAATATTCACCAGCTGAGTTCACTGAAAAACTATATAATGTAACTTAATGAGACTTGAAATTGTACGGCTAACACTTGAAACAAAAACTTTAAGCAGCACGAATCTGAATTTTGAAAGTACATCTCCCTGCAAGTCTGGTTAAAGTATCTAGAAAGAAAAAGGAAAACAGCAGATATATTTCAGATTAATTTAGTGGGATCAGCTACTGCAGTGGGCCTGGATGCTTTTGTGGAAAGCCTCTTTTTAGATGACTTTTGCTTCCAGAGGTCAAGTGTCAGGCCACTGGAGATCGCATCTCTTTCAGGCTATGAGTACTGTTCCTGATGAGCAGCAGCTTGTACCTGCACTTTTGCATAGTAAATCTTGGGCTTGGTTTCACTGGGGCCTGAAAGCCCAGCAGCAGGTTTGCCTTTGGGGGACACGACTTACCTGAGTCTGTCAGGATTTTGCGGTCTTGGGGCAGCACAGGTGCTGACACTTGCGCCTACCCCATGGCACATTGTTCTCCACCCCCTGTGGTACTCCATTTCCACAGCTCTCAGGGTGGAAAAGAGAGAGTGTAGCTTTCAGGTTTTCAAAGCAAACCCAGCACACCCTCACACTCATATTCACAGAGTTGCACTGTGGAAATCAGAGCTGCATAAATGCTCTCAGAAGGACTTGTGTGCAGTTTTTTCTTTGGTTGGTTAAGGTTTGTTTTCATGACTGGCCAAAGCATGTCCTGGGTCAGCTTCACCTCTTTTCTCAAAGCAAGACTCACTGTCTTCACTCTAAGTGAAATAACATGTTTTGCTGTGGAGTTTCAATTGCAAAAAACTATAGATAGACATCTTGGTTCTCAGTGATGATTGTATTGCAGAAATTCCCTTGTCCCTTTGGGAAGTCAGGGTAGGAAATCATAGAATCATAGAATAGTTAGGGTTGGAAAGGACCTTAAGATCATCTAGTTCCAACCACCCTGCCAGGGGCAGGGACACCTCCCACTAAACCATGGCACCCAAGGCTCTGTCCAGCCTGGCCTTGAACACCACCAGCGATGGTGCATTCACAACTTCCCTGGGCAACCCATTCTAGTGCCTCAACACCCTTACAGTAAAAAACTTTTTCCTTATATCCAATCTAAACTTCCCCTGTTTAAGTTTGAATCCATTACCCCTTGTCCTATCACTACAGTTCCTCATGAAGAGTCCCTCCCCAGCATCCCTCTAGGCCCCCTTCAGATACTGGAAGGCTGCTAGGAGGTCTCCATGCAGCCTTCTCTTCTCCAGGCTCAACAGCCCCAACTTTCTCAGCCTATCTTCATACGGGAGGTGCTCCAGTCCTCTGATCATCCTCGTGGCCCTCCTCTGGGCTTGTTCCAACAGTTCCATGTCCTTTTGATGTTGAGGACACCAGAACTGCACACAATACTCCAAGTGAGGTCTCAGGGGAGCAGAGTAGAGGGGCAGGATCAGCTCCCTCGACCTGCTGGTCACGCTCCTTTTGATGCAGCCCAGGATATGGTTGGCTTTCTGGGCTGCGAGCGCACACTGCCGGCTCATGTTCGTTTTCTCATCAACTAACAGCCCCAAGTACTTCTCCACAGGGCTGCTCAGAATATCTTCTCTGCCCAACCTGTAGCTGTGCCTGGGATTGCTCCAACCCAGGTGGAGGACCTAACACTTGGCATGGTTAAACTTCATCAGGTTGGCATCAGCCCACCTCACAAACGTGTCAAGGTCCCTCTGGATGGCATTCCTTCCCTCCAGCATATCAACCGAACCACATAGCTTGGTGTCATCGGCAAACTTGCTGAGGGCGCACTCAATCCCACTGTCCATGTCACCGACAAAGCTGTTGAACAAGACCGGTCCCAACACCCATCCCTGAGGGACACCACTCGTTACTGGTCTCCAGCTGGACATTGAGCCATTGAGCACAACTCTTTGCATGCGGCCATCCAGCCAGTTCTTTATCCACCAAGTGGCCCACCTATCAAATTGATGTCTCTCCAACTTAGAGACAAGGATGTCATGCAGGACAATGTCGAAAGCTTTGCACAACTGCAGGTAGACGACATCAACTGCTCTAGCCCTGTCCATCGGTTCCATAGCCCCATCCTAGAAGGCCCCCAGATTGGTCAGGCAGGATTTCCTCTTAGTGAAGCCAATCTCAGAAATCCCTGATGAATATCCTGTTGCTCCAGGCAACGCAGGCACTCCTCTCTCCCCATCTCCTCTTACCTCTTCTTTCCCAGTCAGTATACGTGAATTTAGCAATCAAATGTCCTTTATTTATTTTGTATTAACAAGGAAATTGAAGAAATATTCAGATAAGTTGGAAATGATCCTATTGACAGAGAAGTTTTCGATGTGGCAGATTTCTGTTATTGTTCTTCAGCTGCAGTCTTTGAGAGATCACCACAATTGCTCCCTTTCAATCAAAAGGAGTCTAATGAAAGTATTTTAATCTGCTGATCAGCTATTCAGAGCGAAAGGGATGGTTGTGCTAGGTGTCTTTGGAGACTGGAAAGGAGTGCAGCAATGGTAATTGGAATATTTGTATTTATTTTCACTTCTTAGCAAGCTATTGTGTGCATGTTTTTGGAGGTTGCTTTAGCTTCAGATCTCATTTCCTGCACCTTGGACAATTTTAAGAGCTCCAGGTCTAGTTACGCTGCTAGTCTTAGCGCATCAAAACCAGGCGGCTCAGCTCCGTAAGCTACTTGTATGGTTCGAGTGAAAAGATCTTCTAGAATGCCTTTCAAAGAAGCTAATTTTGATGCATTTTCTGGAAACCTTTCTGAAAATGTAAGCTCTTTTTTAATGTGATTTAAAAAAAGGGGGTTCTGATGGCAATCCAGGTCTTGCAGCTTTCAGACTGGAAGATGGGTTTTGGTAAGATCCCAAACTGCACAACCCCTAGTATTTTTTTGTCAGGGCAAGCATCAACAAGGAGAAAACCTTGTTTATGAGCCATGAAGTTGATGGGAAGTCCTATCATTGTTCCAGCTGTGAATATTGGGATCAGATAACAGAAGTCTTGGTGCCATAGGAATGACAGTAGAAGGCTGTCAACAAAAACATTTTATTCGAGCTTGACAGGTCGAAGGAGATTTTTCTCAGGTCTCACAGGTAATGAGATTTTACCAGCATCCCATCACATGCTGTCATTCCTTGTTTAACGTACAGTCATTTTACAACAAAGGTTACAACGTTGTCCTTGCTGTTGTGTGAACACTTGCCTGGAGTCAGCTGGAGAAGGGGAATGGGTTTTCTCCTGTGAAGACAAACCCACACTGAGCAGCAACGGAAGGGCAGAAGGAGCAGGAGGGCTTTGCACTTGCCTGCTTAACGGTCTGTGGTTGTGCCACACAAGCTGTTTGTGTGGGATATTCACATGACAAATATGCAGTGAAGTTATTTCTGAAAGTATATTCTTTTCCCTGTTGGAAATAATGTTTCCTCTTGTTTGCAGTAACCACAAGAAGGAAGATGAGAGGTGGATGTGGCTGACTAAAGATAGCGAGAGGGTGTGATCCAGCTTTGAGGCAGTTTTCAGCTGTAAAAAAAGCAGTAAATGGAGTTACACTGGGTAAGAAAAATTAGTTTCACCCATACACTCATAACAAAATTAAGGAAGGAGAGTTTAGGGAATAAGGCAAAGTTTATGTTTCTGTAGTTCTGTTTAGGTTCCTCATTGTGTTTAGAAGATGAAATATCTTTCACTGCAGTTATTTTCTTACAAAATTTTTTTTAAATTATTCTTATTTTATAAAAATAACACAAAAATCTCTCCCAAATCCCCACACGGCTGTGAAAACCTTATTGGTGGAAAGAGTATCTGGATAAATCTGTCGCTCATCCTAACACATCCATCCTAACAGGCTGAAGCTGTTTGGAATTGCAGTGTTGGGTGAAAATTTCCTCTAAAAAGAACTGACCAACTAGCAGTCCTATCCTGATACCCTGTGGCTAAAAAAATAGTGCCATACCAGTTTCAATTCACATAATATGTCAGACTTTATAGGTGATGCCAAAGGAAACAACAATATTTTTATTTTGTCTGTTGTTTTGTTGCTGCTTATTTTGTCTTTTGTTATTATCATTTCATATACATATCAAATATAGTACATTGTATAAAACTTTGAATTAAGACAAGCTAACTTTTGTTAAACACTTCTTATTTCTGCCTCATTTCTCTACCATGTTATGCCATTCTGCATTGCCAAAACCTGTTGAACTGTTGCATCAAATGGCCAGACAGTATCACTTTAGCCAGAGGAACATGTTGTACTTCTATAGAGGAAGATATTTTTCTTTTATTAAAATGAATCCTTAAAATATATATTCCAGAATGAGTGGAAAGAAAGGAGACAAAATGCAAGAAAATGTCTATGTTGAGAATGTAGATTTTGTTCGTGCTTTGTCTATATAATTCCTGAAGTCTTTGTGCTGCTGCTGCTGTTCATAGTAAATTATAAATCACCTCTTTCCTGACTCTTTTTACTATTATCTTCTCTGTTACCTATTCTTTCCGCTACTCATCATCTTCTTTCCTCTCCATAAAATGTTATAAAAGAGAAAATTGCTAAGTTTCAGGATCAGATGAGAAGAAAATTATGTGCTGCTTGTCCATATGATCAGCCTTTCCTTGTGATAGCATCTACTGTGGGTGAGGCAAATAACTGTGGGACCCTTGTAACAGCTCAAACCGAGTGAATTATTTCTAATGAATAGTAAATTGCCAGTTATTCTGACATTATTTTCAGATTTTGTTTCAATTAATACTTTCTGAATCTTCTTGGTATGAAAGGGAAAAATCCAGGAAAAGATCCATAAAACTGCTGGGAGCTATTTGTTTTGGGTGTATATGTATATTGTGAAATATGGACAGCTGGGTTTCATTTATTTGCTTTAAAAAGAAAATGGAATTGTTTCTATTTCACTGGTGGGGAGAATGTCTGAGGCTGCTGGTTATCCTGCTAGGGCCTGGCTGTGGGGTCTCTCCTGGTGATACTCACTCTCACAGCTGAATGACACTGGTGCATAAAGAGATGCCTTACCAAGCATTGCAGTGATGTGGCTAGTTGAGCATGCCAGAGTCAGCATGGGATTTACTTTATGCATATGAGAAATTCTACAGATTCTCCCCCTCTACTCCACTCTTGTGAGAACCCCTATCAGCAGTGCTTCCATCTGGGACCCCCAGCATAAGAGCATTTGCTCCCATTGGAGCAAATCCAGAGGATGCTGCAAAGATGCTCAGAGGGCTGGAACACCTCTGCTATGGAGACAGGCTGAGAAAGTTGGGCTTATTCAGCCTGGAGAAGAAAAGGCTCCAGGGAGACATTAAAGCAAATTTCAGTGCCTAAAGTGGCCAACAAGAAAGCTCAAGAGATCCTTTTTACAAGGGCAGGTGGGGATAGAACAAGGGGGAATGGATTTAAACTAGAGAAGATAAATTTAGATTAGATGTTAGGAAGAAATTCTTTGCTGTGAGGGTGGTGAGGCACTGCCACAGGCTGCCCAGAGAAGCTGTGGCTGCCCCATCCCTGGAAGTGTTCAAGGCCAGGTTGGACAGGGCTTGGAGCAACCTGCTCTAGTGGAAGGTGCTCCTGCCCATGGTAGGAAATGCCCATGGAACTAGATGAGCTTTAAGGTCCCTTTCAACCCAAACCAGTCTGTGATTTTTGAAAAGGACAGAAGATAGCAGCATTTACACCTCCCATCTTATCAGCCAGTAAATTGAAAAGAAGCATCCATAAGTAAAATAGTTTTGTAGCCACTTGTGCTGATTGTATTGACTAATTCCATCAGATTTAGAGCATCAAATTCTCTGAGTTAGTTTTTGTAATCCTTTGCTAGTCCACAAGCTGATGGGGGTCTTGCTCTTCTTCATGCATGTGCACCAACATTTTATGCCTAAGATGTGAATAGAAGTGCATAACTTTTCCTTTTATATAGGAAATAGATGTTTTGCAAGAGTTTCAATCTGAATCAAGATATTAGTGAAGTAATTAAGAAGACAGCCTCATGGAGTCTGAGAACTCGTATTGGGAGCTTGGCACCTGTGGTGAGATGCTGCATAGCCATCAGTAAGAGAGAGTGTCATGTTGTTTCCTGAATAAAGAACTTGCATAGCATTTCAAATACATTTGCTAAAATGCATATAATGATGATAGAGCTAGGGTGAGTTTCAGTCTGTGGCTTTTTCCCCATGGTGAAATAAATGAGGGTTATTTTTCCTGACCCTGCTGTGTGTTAGTGTAGCATGAAAACCCTATTTATTGAAAAATACATTGCATAGTGAGTTCTAGGACTTGAATTTATTCTCAAATAACAAGAAACAGACTGTGTCTTTCCTACAGCATCTAAGAGTGTAAGGGTTAAGTGAATTATGTGCTTTTAATGGGATGTTAACTTGAGATAATGTGACTTTGTTGATAAGCCTTAGAATGTACTTCAACTAGGTTTTGTACTTGGTAGCAGCCTTGACTATCTCATTACAAGTGGAATTGAAAACAAAATCTCTATATCCTCAGTGGAAATACCCAGCATAGCATGGCATAATAATATTGGTCTTTATGTAGGTGTTTGCTGCATACAGTCTGTTTCTAAGGCAAATGAGACATTAGCCTTGGTGTAGCTGTGCCAGGATGCCCTGATCTCTGGATAGATGATGTCTCTCTTTTCAGTCATACAGACCCAAAAACCACCTGGAGACTTTAATACTGAAACACCTCATGTCTGGGAAGAAGGAATAACATTGAAGTTTGTTAACTCCAGATACTTCCTTAAAAAAAAATAAAAAAGAAGTAATGAATTTAAAGGAATTTTAGCTGCTAATGCTGTTTCAGTTTGAGCAGCATTTCCATGCTGTGACCTAGTGACTGCTCACTTCACTGAAAGCCCGATGTTAAGGCTCAAGGGGAGCAGCATTTCCGCACGTCACATTGCAGAGGATTTACCTCCTCGGCTGGAGGCTCTGATTCTCACAAGGTCTTTGACAAGAGCTGGTATTTCTGTTAGACTTGCACAGCTCAGGGTGTGGTCACTCAGCCAAGCAACCTGGAACAACTGAGCAGAACTGGGATGTGCACTGATGTTGGAAAAGCCATGAAGGCCAGGTTTAGTGGAAAGAGCAGGGCATGCAGCAGGCTTCAGTGGGAAGGGCTGGGCGCTGCTGCGACTGGGTGTGGGGCCAGGGCTGCTGGCTTGGGAGCACTGTGCACTGAGGCAAGGTGTTCATCTTCCTGGTGGCTTGTTTTGTAACCCCTGCTGAAAGGGGGAGTGTATAAAAGAGTATCCAGGGGCACTTGTGGAGGAATTCTCATCCTTGCATTAAATGTTCTGCCTTCTTGTCCTCCTCCCGGGCACTGTATCCCCAGTGTTGCACAAAGGCAAGATCCCGGTAACACCAGTATAAAAGGCAGTTGTTTTGCATTTTTTTTCTTTAATTTTTCTTTAATTTGATCATGTTCCAAACAGGTATTTTACAAAGAGCAGGTGCATACCCACATGATTATATAGATTATTAGGAAGTTTTTTGCTGTGCAAGTGACGAGATGCTGGCACAGGATGCCCAGAGAAGCTGTGGCTGTCCCATACCTGGAAGTGTTCAGAGCCAGGTTGGACGGGGCTTTTAGCAAGCAGGTCTAGTGGAATGTGTCCCTGTCTATGGCAGAGGGTTGGAACTGGATGAGCTTTAAGGTCACTTCCAACCCAAACTATTCTATGATATGATTCTATGATATGATTTCTATCAATTATAGGTGGTAGTACACTTTTGTGGTACCAACCTCAGCCATGGGCAGTGGGAGCATTCACAGAGCTGTGGCCTTTGCCTTCATTACCACTGCTTTCTTAAGTTGCTGTAAGTTGCTGTGCATTTCTGCATCTTATTATATGACCATAGCCACAAGACTGCACAATCCCCCAACTTAGGTCTGTGTCTTTATCTGCTTAACTTTAATATCTGGGAAACTGCAAACTTTCTTTCATCTTTAGGAGCAAAGAAAGAAGGAACACCATCTCACCACCAAAAAGAGATGCTGTGAAAAGAGTGAAAAAAACCTGCTGGAAATCTGTTTTTATTATTGAAATGAAGCACATTTCATTGCTTAACAGAATTTATCTTCTCAGGTAACATGTTTTGTGCTGTAAAGAAACAGCTATTTTCTCATAAGCTCCTTAAGGTAAAAGTCTGTGAGAATTGTTAGAATGTATTGTGTTCCTGAAGCTCCCTGACAGCAGTGTTGAGTGGCATGTGGGAGAGCCGCTGGCTTTGCGCATCCAGGTACATCCCTGCCCCATGTGCAATTCCAGAGGTTGTTTCTACCCCAAAGTAGGAAAGTTATCTGCATGTTGACAAAAATAAATCAAGAAAATCTTTCCAAGAGTCACACTGCTTACTGCAGTGTTCATGGAGGGGAAAGAAGGTGCATCCCTTGCTGGTGGGTGGTGGGAAGGATTAGGAGCTCAGTTTGCTATTTCTTCAGATTATTTTAGTAGAGCTGCAATTCTTCCAGAAACCCTAGGGAATGTGGATAGGGAGAGCAATACAGGCATTTGCCAGCAGCACTCGGTATTCCCATGCAATGAGTGCCGTTTGTTGTGCCACTGCTCCCAGGGAGTCTGAGCAAGCTCCCCCCACATCAGTGGTGCTAGGGAATGGGTGATGCCTGCTCCAAGCAGGAGTGATCACTTGCTGGAAGATCTTCTAGTATGCTGAGAAAAGAGAGAGGAGTACTTTTCCATTAAAAGAGGAGTAAATTATTTCTTGCTGCTATTAGCCACAGCACTGTTAAATTATGCATGAGTCCTCACTGATCAAAGTCATAGCAAAAGGCAGCTTCTCTTTCTTGTTAAGGATCAATCTTTTTGTCAGAAAGGTGGCCTGTGATAACCTTTGATTTCCTCAGCAAATTGGTGGTCTTTCACCCTTCCCTGTAAACTTTTCATAACTGACATTAGTGATATGAATCATAGAATCATTTAAGTTGGAAAAGACCTTTAAGAACATCAGGTGCAACCTTGAACCCAGCACTGCCAAGTCCACCACTAAACCATGTCCCTAAGTGCCACATCAACACGTTTTAAATCCCTCCAGGAATGGTGACTTCACCACTGGCGTGGGCAGCATGTTCCAATGCTTGACAACTGTTTCGGTGAAGACATTTTTCCTAATATCTAATCTAAACCTCCCCCAGTAAGATTTGAGGCCATTTCCTTTTGTCCTATCACTTATTACTTGAGAAAAGAGACTGGCCCCCACCTCACTACAACCTCCTTTCAGGTAGTTGTAGAGAGCAATAAGGTATCCCCTGAACCTCCTTTTCCCCAGGCTCAGCAACCCCAGTTCCCTCAGCTGTTCCTCATAAGATTTGTGTCATAAACTCCTTTTTTTCCTGAGTTCCAGCCAAAGCTCTCTGTTAAGCCAGACCAGTCTTTTTCACTGCCTGCTCATCTTTCAGTACCTGAGGATAGCTTACTCCTGTGCCTCACAGTTTCCTTCTTGAGGAATGTCCAGCTTTCCTCGACAAATTTGCCCTTCAGGACAGCCTCCCAAGGAACTCTCCCAACCATGCTCCTAAACAGGCCAAAGTCTGCCCTCAAGGAGTCCGAGGCAGAGGTTCTGATGGTCCTCTCCACTCCTTACTTTGCCAAGAATCAGAGTCTCTTTCGTTTCATGATTGTTATCATCCCTGTAATTGCTTGGTTCCACATGCAGAGCCTCATACCTATTGTCCAAGGGCATTTGGGAAGGTGGACTGGTCACAGAGGAGATGCGACTACTGCGCTGGGCAGGAGCCTGTCACCATTGCCCTACCCCTTAAGTTACTGTGTTCAGCCAGGTGGAGAGAGGATAGGGAATCTTCCATGTTATGTCTTGTCTGTGTATTGACTCTGTTTCAGGGAAAGTAGGGTGCAATCCCTATAGTCTGCCTCTCTCTCACATGTGCTCCCTGATAGTCTGTCACTAGTCAGAGATGTTCCTCTACAGGGGTGCATCTCCCATGGGTTTGCTCACTGATGCCATCCATACTGTCCATACAGTGCTCCTGGCTGCTAGTGCTTCCTAAGAGCTTCTTTTATAGGTGTTAGGGGCTTGCCCACCATTGCTCCGGCCCCACTAGGGTCCCTTCAGCTGCTGTTGCATGAGCTGCAGTTTGGGAACACCCCCCATGCATCAATTGTGCCAGCACCGGAGCTGCTCACCTCAGCAATTGAGGTACATGCAGAGGAAGAGAGAATTTAGTATTGCATTGGATCAAGAGAGTCTCAAATGCATCTGGCATTTTGACAGCTTCTCTTGTTGCTGTGTTGCGTATCTCACCAGGATGTATATAGCTGCCATACTGCTTTTGGAAATGCCAGCTAACATCATCTAATTAGTCCTGTAAAATGAATCTATGGGACTGCACAGGTCTTGGATCGCTAGTTTGTAGCTCGTGTTAATTTTTCTCTGTGTATCCCATTCCTTGCCCAAGAGAAAAGGCATGTGATTTGTTTGTTTGGGGGGTTTTATATACCTGCTCCTAAACTTCCTTGAGTATTTGAAAAACTTTTAGTCTTTTACATAAGACTGAATAATCCAGACTTGTAAGAGCCAAATTAACAGATAACACAATATTAATGATTTCAAGTAAATTTAATTTCTATGCCTCAAATTGTGGCTTTTTTGTTTGAAATAAGCACACTTTGAGCTCAGAGGCCAATGAAAAGACAAGATATGCTATAGGATAATTGTTAAGCTTTTGGTCTGTTCCAATGGGATTTTAAACAATGACTCACATGCCCCTCCCCCCAGATTAGCTGGGCTTTCACATATTTTCAGCATTGAGTTCACCACCTTCCAGGTTGAATGCAAAATAAAATAGAACTGACTTCATTACTTGCAATCTGGAAGTGACTTGGCAGCCATTTAGAAAAATACTTAACATTCACCATTTTCCTTGGTTCCTCCTGCCCCCTAGGAGCACACTGAGAACAGATCCATTCATCTCCATCCCATCCAGCAGCCTGGTAAGCGGCGGCTTGGAGGTAGCAGTGATGCCCTGGTGCTTTGATTCATGCAATCAATAATCTCAAGACTTTACCTAAAAGGATGGAAAATGTAGTGTGACCCAGGAGATAAGCGATGATTGTTGTGCGTGGCAAAGTAACTGGGCTACGGTTCGTGTCAACAAATAAAGCCTCCTGAGTCCAACCAAACGATAAATATCTTTTTATTTTGCATTTCTTAAATCTTTGCTTCAAAGTTGACCTTATTTTTAGCTGTAAATAAACAAATTGGGGAGTATGTTTAAGCTCTGATTTGTTCAGGTCTTATTGCCTCCTTCAGACAGAAGTTTATTTTAATTGGTTTGTTAATTTACTCTGATGCTTCTGTCATCTTCATTTTGACTTACATTCTATGAAATGTCAGTTGATTGTGTAACTTTGTGGTTGCTGTAAGGGTAAGAAAACACGGGTTTTGGGGGGAGGCTGTATGTTAATGGAGCTTCAGATACAGCCGTGGGTTTCCTTGCACACATGTTGACCTTGGCCCTGCAGCCAGCAGTGCTAGTGGCTCCAGGAGACCTGCTCTTAGTGTCCCTAAAGGACAGAAAGGATGCTTTTTTGATATTAAGGAAAATGTGATATTTATCATACTACAATTTATTATACATTAGGAAAAATAAATGTTGGATTTTACCATTACAGATTTTTGGTTTATCCATCAAATTCGTTGCTGATGAAGCTGGTATTTGCTTCTCTTGATTCACACAGAAGTGTTTTTTGGCACCTGATACATTAGCAGGTGTGTATTCTTTGTAGCTACAATTTGAACAAATGTTTTGAAATTATGATAGCGAAAATTACTTTTCTTGCCTACATTAACAAGTAGATGTTATGTATTTTAATTACTATGACCAAGCTGCAATTACAGTTGATAAAAATAAGGAGATTATGCTGCAAAAAGAGAGGAACATTTACATTTTCTTCAGGAATTGTCACAAAGATCAATAGAAAGGGGGGAAGTGGAAAGGTTGGACAAAATTATGCCAAACCTACTTATTATTAATAACTGCAATACTGCACATTTACTGTATATAGCACACCATGACCTCAGAGAACTTAAAGCTCTACTGCATAAATAAGTTATCTCTTTGTGATGCTCCAAGATATTAAGCAGGACAAGTACAAATTCATGTGTGAAATAAGCCCACAAAGGCTTGTACCACATCTTGGCTTAGGTGTACACATATGCCCCTGAAGTCACCAACAGTATCAGATCGATATAGTACAGGATCAGAACATTGCTATAATCTTCTTATCAGATGACAAGCATAACTGTAGAATTGAAATAAAATGTTTTTTAGAGAAGTGTCTGCTTCCTGTCTCCCCCTTTTTTTAATCTTGTACAAGACTCGGTGGAACAACTGCCATGCTATGAACATGCAGTAGATTGCAGCCAAATATAAGGCAGTCTTGTAGTGGCTTTTGAAATGATCATATAGTCCGGATTTTACACTAGCCTTTGAAATAGGTCAGGGACTCTGCTTCTGCACCTTTATTACATTACTGCAGAAGTTTGTTTTAGTGTGGAGGCACAGATGTCTAGCAATGTGCTGTAACTGAAAAAAGAAGTTCTGTGACCAACTGAGGAGACAGGCTGGGTACATTTCACTCCTGTAAATGACAGGATAACATATTGATCCGGAGGGAAACAGCATTTGTCATATGCTTGGTGCTGAAGTTTTTTGCTTGAGAGAACAAGAGTTGGCCACAGACCAAAGCTCTGTTGTTAAACGTGCCTTGATCTTTGAGGAAATTCCCAGTTTCCTTCCGCAGCTCTTCTTGGGTTAAAGAAGAAGAGGACAGATGCAGCAGTGGGCATTAGTTGCCATTATCTCCAGCCATCCCAGTTGCTTTATGGCCTGTTGCAACACTTTGGATCCCTTGGATATATTCCTGGTCAGTATCTTCTGGCGGAAGTGTATCCTGTGTGTTTCTTTTTAATACTGTAATGTTTTTGTGAGAGAATGTCAAAACAAAAGATGTTGAGAGATTATTTTAGCTTTTATTGTACTTAAATTTATATATTTTGTGATGGTGTGTCCAGTTTTGCAGGTCCAACATAAACATAGAAATATGATTTTGCACTGTAATATGCAGTTCTGTTAACTTTAAAGATGTTTGCAACTATGCAATCTATAGAAAAAAGAGATTTTTTCTACCTTATGTGATTTATGTATGTGGAAGCCTTTGAATTAGCTTCAGATCATTGTTTAGTACTTCTTAGACTGGACTTAGTGACTTTTGACAGCTGGCTTCCCAGGGCTTCTGTCCCTGTTAGCCTTCCTGCAGCCAAGGGGCTTCAATAACTTGAAATAAATATCGGCAGTTTTAATTTCTTCCTGGACACTGATTTCCTTGGAATGTTCCCACAAGCAATACTTGGATATATTGGAGGTCCCTTACCTTTTACTTATAGTTCAAGTCCTAATAAAAGAAATTATTTATGGCTGCTGGTGTTACCAGCAGTGAGGGATGCTCTTCAGCTGGAGCTCTGAGTGGGTTGGTAGAGGCAATCCTACACACTTGATTCTAACAGATAAATGTGAGTGCAATGAACCCAGCACCTGTTAAATGAGTTTCAACAGCTCATTTAAAGTTATCCTGCCTCAATTCTACCTCCACCAAAATGGGGAAAAAGACGATTTCCTGTACTGGGCACCTAAATAAATCTGTATGTGTCAAATACTAATTCACATGAGACTCTTGTAGTTGAAACTTGAAAATTGTCTTGTACTTGGCTCCCATGTATCCCTGGGGCTCCCACTAACCTGCACATGTGGCGCTCAGTGGCCAAGGGCTGCAGCTGAGAATGATACTAGTGCTTTGTCTCTTCTGCATTCTGTGTCTGCGTACTTCAAACAGACAAAGTTAAAGTAGTATTAAGACGTTAAATATTAGAATTTGTATATCCTATTCCAACTTGCTGGTTTTATGAATGGCATTTCATATCTGGCAATAAAACCAACAGCATACCTGTCCCTTTTTTTAGCCATAGTCAGCATCAAGAGAAAAGTTCACGGCAGACGCTAAAGATTTTCTTTCTCAGTAACAAACACGGAAGCCTCCAGCCATGCCTTTTTGCTGTTATAGTGAACAAAGGTTAATTGCCACATTTTATTTTTCACTTTGTAATTAAGGTTTGAGCTTTCAGTATTTTTCACTGCAGTTACTGACTACTGAAGTTCATCTTTTTGATCACTGCAGAAAAAGGTATGGTCTCTAGAACAGATCTCATTAAAACATGCTGGCTTTCTTTTTCTTCTATTTGGAAGCATGTCTACATCTAGGAAAAGCTGAACTAATGTATTTGGAGAATATGCATTTTAAGACTAGCAGTTTGAATTTTGGTTTCCCTGAGCCAACTAAAAGTTATGCGAATGGAAGGTAGTTTCCAGGCTGAGGCTGTTATGGGAGACTGTGATTATGTTGCAAGCTGCTTAGAAATTGCACTGTCAGACGCTTTGTTATAAAGGCTCATTGTGTTTGCTGCTATTTTCTCTGTTTCACATTTTATTGTATTAAGAAATTTTCCTATAATATTTTTTTCCCTTGCTCATGCAGCAAAACTCAATCAGAGCTACATTAGTGAAATAAATTGGACTGGTTTTTAAACTACTGCAGGTTGTCACTGTTTCAGGAGAGCAGGTGGTAGCTGCTGACAGTGAGGAGGTCTGGTTGGGGGCACAGGGCCTGGGGCCACAGGAAGAACCACTTTGACAGCCTTATATAGCACAGATAGTGGAACAAATATGTGTCGTTACATCATTTGGGTATAATACGCTTTTTGCTTGTCCATTACTATTATGAAAATATGCTTGCTTTGTTGCATTAATAACTGTTATGTTTATGAAATGAATTTAAATGGAAAGTTCTATTGTATTAAACAATTATAGGAAGGAAAATGAAAAATTTGATCTTTAGAGTGGTTTGAAAGAACGCCTATCTCACCTGATTAGGAGAAAAAGCTGCTCTGTCTACTCAAATTATTCTCTGTTTAAATAAATCTTGTGAGCTGCTTGCACGCCTGCAAAGATTATGAAAAGCTGTTAAGACCTAAATCAAGTGTTCCAAGTTGCTACATGAATCTTCCAAGGCAATAAACTTTTGGAATCTTTGACAAGTTTTATGATTCAAGATAGGTACACTGTGCTATGTACCATATTTCAAAGTTACGCATCTGAATAGATCATATCAATTTTTATATGTTAATAATTTGTTTTGGTATTTTAATACTAGGAGCCATAACTCATATCTATCATGTTCCTTAGGCTACAGATGATTTGAATAAAATTGAGAGGAAAAATCACTTTAGGAATGCCTGCAGTATTGCACTGTTTCATTGCAAAAATAAAACCTAGAAATAAAAAATTTGAATTGAAGCTCATCAGCTTCAGGTCAGGATTGTTCCCTCTGATGTTTTCTTTTCCCTTTGCCACAGTATATTTTCAGTTTGCTGAGTGTTTGGGCTCTTTTCCATTTCCCGTGGTAAATTCTTGAGTAGGCAAATCAATCTCACTATTTGCACACACTTTTCACCTAGGAGTATAATCTAAATGTTTCCTTCCTTAAATTTACCTGAATCTCCCACTGACACTCCTGGCGTATTACAAAGTTTTACCTATTCTAATGCGTTCTATGTTGTGGGAGAAGTTGAAACTCAATTTTGCTGCTGCAAACTGGATAATGATGGCAGTGATATTTGAATGGCTGGAATGCTATGGCAATAGTGGATTTCATGAGCTAGTTGTGTGCTGTTGGGAACAAGGCTAACTACCACCAGATCTCCGTGATGCAATCATCATCACTTTGTACAAGAAAAAAGGAGCAAAGTCAGACTGCTCGAACTACCGAGGTATAACTTTGCTCTCCATTGCTGGAAAAATCATTGCAAGAATACTGTTGAACAGATTAGTAACTGCTATCATAGAAGAACTTCTACCTGAAAGTCAGTGTGGTTTCAAAGCAAATAAAAGTACCACAGACATGGTATTTGTTCTCAGACAACTGCAAGAGAAGTGTAGAGAACAAAACAAGGGACTCTATGTAACTTTCATTGATCTTACCAAAGCTTTTGACGCTGTGAGTAGAAAAGGCCTGTGGCAGATCTTGGAACGTTTAGGATGTCCCCAAAAGTTTCTCAAAATGATTATTCTGTTACATGAGGATTAGCGAGGCCAAGTCAGATATGGCAATACACTCTTTGAGCCCTTCCCAATAACCAATGGTGTGAAACAAGGTTGTGTTCTTGCACCAACTTTATTCACAATCTTCTTCAGCGTGATGCTCCAAAGGGCTATGGCAGACTTCAATGAACAAAATGGCATCTATATCTGGTATCGTACCGACAGGAGCCTGTTCAACCTAAGGCAACTGAAGGCCCACGCTAAGACCCTAAATCACCTTGTTCACAAGCTGCTTTTTGCTGATGATGCCACCCTCATTGCCCACAGAGAAGCAGCTCTGCAGCATTTAGCATCTTGCTTTGCAGAGGTGGATGAGCTTTTTGGGCCGGAAGTCAGCTTGAAGAAGACAGTAGTTCTTTACCAACCTACACCACAAGAAGACTACCACCATCCCCACATCACTATTGGTGAGTCAGAGCTTAAGTTAGTCCAGCAGTTCAGTTATCTGGGAAGCAACATTTCCTCGGACTCCATGATTGATAAAGACATAGATAACAGAATAGCAAAGGCATACAGAGCCTTCAGAAAACTCCATAAAAGAGTCTGGTGTAATAAACACCAGAAGAAAAGTACAAAGATTAGTGTCTATAGAGACATTGTACTGTCTACTTTTTTATATGGGTCTGAATCATGGGTCATCTATTGCCTTCACCCGCAACCCCTCAAACGCTTTCATCAGTGCTGCCTCCGTACAATCGTAAACATCCACTGAACTGACTACGTGTCTAATGTTACTGTCCTTGAACAGGCAAAGGTTAACATTATTGAGGCCATGTTGCTGAAAATGCAGCTGCACTGGGCAGGGCGCATCTCCAGGATGGAAGATCACTGTCTCCCTAAGATTGCGTAATACGGTGAACTTGCCACCAGCTGCCACAAGAGAAGTGCCCCAAACAGGAGATATAAGGACTCCCCGGAACAATATGTTGGCCTTGGCCATATTGACTACCACCAGTGGTCCACCCTGGCCTCCAATCAGGAGATTTGGAGACACATCATACATAATACTGCTTTCTCTTTTGAGAACACATGCAGAATCAGTCTCAAGGAGAAAAGACAACGCAGAAAGAACTGTGCCTTGCCTATACCACCCAAGGAGACCTCCAGCTGTGCTTTTTGCAACTGGACTTGTCTATCCTGTATTGGCCTTTTTAGCCATCAGCGTGCTTGTAGTAAGCATGGGTAAAGCCCTTCTCAAATCTTCGTTCGCGAAGCCAAGCCATGATGATTGGATAGTTATAAAGCTAACTGAAAACTATTTTGAGGGCAGTCATTACTGAAAAACAATGTAATCTGTATAGCTTTGTAGCATCTCAAAATTCCTCTTTCTAAACATACTATGTACAAATGGCCATGAAATCTCACTAGAACCTGCAGGGATTTCTAAATATTTTATATAAAAGAAAATAAAGCAACAATAAAATTAAAAAAAAAAATGAAGTGTCTAACCATAGAAAAGATAAATGAGGCTAAAACCCATTTTGTATTGTTTCTCTAGTAAAAATATCTTTAGTGTTAAATGGAAAATCTCACTGTACGGCAGTTTATCAACTACCTGATCTTGAGTGCCTTTGAGACCCCATCCCAATATTTATATTCAACCAGGCAAGCCAAGACTGATTTCCTTCTCCCCACTGCGTCTGCTCACTCTCTGCGTGTGTGAACCTATCTTTATTAATGGTTATTTGTCCCTGTGTTTTCTATTATTTATTTTGAGTTTCCAAGCTGTTTGACAGAATGCTTCAGATTACATCTGAGAGAAACAAATGCCAGAGTGTTCAAGATGTAAAAATTTCAGACTTATTTGTTCCCCTCTTTACCTGTGAGGAGCAAAACACTCTGGTGAGTTAGCATACTGGTTAATTTTACAGGAGTCAAATTATTAAAACCCTAGAAAGCACATGGAGTGCTTCACCATCACCTCCCTTCCACCTGTACTATCTTGGTGTTTTCTGTAGAAGCTGTATTTCAAATTATTTTTCTTTTCACTGGTTTTTTTTTTCTCCTGAGTTGCAGTTTGGAGAGCGTTGCTGTTCAGGTGATGGTAGGATTTCATGGGTTTCTACATTCCTGCCCATGAACATGCAAGAGATCAACAATGAAAACGCTCAGAAGTGCATATGTAAATATTGGCACGGCATCCCTGCTCTGGGGAGATTTCTAGCCTTTGCCAGCTTATCATAAGCACCATGCCTCAGCGGCATTAGCCATGGCCGTAACACAAATCATCATCTTGCTGCTTCTGCTGTCTCTGTTGACATGATTTCTCCTATTCTCCCCCTCTTTTCTTGCAGGGTTTCTCTGGTCTCTCCCAAGCAGGAGGCAGGTTGAGCAGGCTTTTCCCCATGCTGGGCTATTGCCAGGGAGCCAACAGCAGAGCCCAGATATGATGAGATGATTGTTCCTCCGTGCAGGCAGAAGCAAACGCAACCCAGCCCATCCTCCATGAAGACTACGACCTTCCAAACCATGGAGGAAGTGGTTCAGTGCCTAGCTTTGTGTAGAAGTGGGACATTCCCTGGCATCCAGTGGCTTGTTGTTCAGGTTTCATGAAGGCCAATCAGCTGTTTCCCTTTAGAAGCTTTTAATAGAATTTAATTCATTCAAAAAGATGGATTTTTGAATCCAGTGAAAAAATCCCTATCAAAATGGAAGGGCGTGAGTGGCTTTTGCAATGCTTCTCGCAGTGTGCACATTAACCTATCTTTCACATGGCTGATATATTAAAGATGAGGTGATGTTTTCTTTCTGGCTGTATTTTTTCTGGGATTTTTTGCATCTGCTTGTTTTTTTAATTGTTGGTTTGTTGTTTTTTTCTTTTTGGGGGTGGGGTTTGTGCTTTGTATTACCAGTGTCTTTTTTCCTTCGAAAGAAATTCATTATCTTACAAGGAGGAAAAAATGTTGCTGAAGGAAAGCAGGGCAGTATTGCAGGGACACAGTTGGCAGGTGAGGCAGCAGTAGGGCAGGAGGTGTGCAGGAGGTTAGGGATAGGGATAGAGGAACAGGTCATGGTGTCCAGCAATTTAGGCTCTTGCCTAACATCTCTGAACTACATTCAAAAGTCTGTTATAGTTGTCTGTGATTTAGAAAGTCAACTGGCTACTCTAGAGGCATCCTTCATATCACTGCAAGAAAACAGAGGAAAAATGTTTAGAAATGAAAGAAAAGGTGAAACGTTTCCATCTGAGAATTTTCAGGGAAAATTACTTTTCTTTTTTGCCAGTGTGAGGATATCACCACTTGGGGGAGTGGGGCAGGGCAGCAGCATTTTCCAGATGAATTTGCAATTGACTTAATGCTTGCACAAAGGTTTATTTAGGGATGCATCCAGACACCTTATTCTTTTCACAATTGTGTCACCTCATAGAAACTGTGTGCAAAAGGAAACAACTCTTCCCAAATAATATCTCATTCCTTTTTTGGATTACTGTATTCACATAGCTCTTCTCAGGAAATAATTTGCAGTGAATATAGTCATTCTTGCAGTAAAATGATGGCATCAAACAGCTAGAATGTGCTGCTTTACCATGTGAAATGTAAGGGGAGTGTCACCTGCTGACACTGCTGGTATGCACCATCTTATTGCCAATACTGATACCGTGAATGTGCTCCTTCTTCACCAAGTTCTGGCTCCTTGGGGAAGGAAGTGCAAAGGGGGCTTCTCCTTTCCCTCACCCTTTCTGTTCAGGATCTCTTCTAGCTGTTGGGATAACAGGCAAGCAATGGGAGATGGGAACAGAGAAGTTAAACACTGTGAAAGACAAAGCCAAAAGGAAAATTAACTTCAAAAACCTTTCAGTGTTAAAATCTTGAAATGTTCAAGTGTTTCTCATGTTTTCTGAGTTCTGGACTGAGATTGAATACTCTGAGTTGGCTCTAAAGCACTGATTTAAGAGTCAGTAGCCTCAAACCAAGAGAGAACTGGAAGACTTGGTGTCCCTTGCTGATACCCTTTCTCTGTCTTTCACAGCTTGGCTGTCAGTAACGCTTGTCTCCTCTCTCTCCAGGGCTCCCACAGAGGAGCGCCCAGCTGGAGACAATGTCTGCTCTCTGTGGGACAGATCCTTCACTCAAAACCTGCCTTTTAAAGTGGCTGTGACACAGAGCTGTCTGGGCTGAGAATTTACAGCAATAATGGGGTAATTTATCTAAGCATATCTCCTTATCACTGCTTGCACTTTGAAATGAAATATCCCTCATCTTTAAAACCAATAACACATCACCCACTACTACATGGCTAGGCAGAGGAAACAGATGTTGTATCACAATGCTAGTCAGAAAGGATTTAAATAATGCAGTCAAAGCAGTAGCATGGGAATGAAGCATGGGAGTGTCTATATTGTACCTGTAAAACTGTGGAAAATTACTTATTTCACACCTTCTGAAGACTATAAAGGAGGCCAAAAGAGTGGTAATTGTATTAGGAATTAATCTACTCATCCCCTCAGTATGTTGAAAAGTCCCTTTCTATAGAAATGACAGAAAAGTGGAAGGGCAGGAGTCTCCCCCAAGCCTGTCTGAGAAGTGGGGTGCAGGCTCCCCCACCACCCCCACCCTCATCCTCATGGTGCCAGCAGGTTTCATGGAGGCTTTGTCTTGTAGTTGTTCAGGCTTTGCGGTATGTGTTCCAGTCCCGCATATAAGGCAAGCCATGAAATACTGTAAATTGACTGTTATTTGGTTTTCTGTACCTTGATAATAGAAACTAATAGAAGCAAATAGCTAATATTTTCTAGTGGGATGACCTTAGGAGCAGGAGACCAGCTAGTTGTGTCTTCCTCCAGGGAAGAAAGTTAGAGAAATTACTGCCAAATAATAATAATAGCAGCAGCAGCAGCACAGGCTGTAATTCCCCACTCTCCTACTTTAGTGACACCTCAACACCAGCATGAAGAAAACAAGTAATTTATCAAGTATAATTTCTTGGAACCACTGGGTGTGTGAAGAAGAGTGGGGGAGAGATGGGCAGACCGATCGCTACCTCATCCCAACCATTAAGGAACTAGCATATAATTTTCCCATTTTGGCAATTTGTTCTTGTTTAGGCCTAATCTGGATGTGAATTAATACGACTTGCTGTATGTTCCCGTTTCCTTTTTAAGGCAGTCTGAGGTGCAAGCTTTGCTGCACCCACCTACACTTCCTAATGAGGGATCTGACCCTGTTGCTCTCTGTGTTCCTGAGGTTCCTGTGCAACCACAAATCACCCACCCCAGCTCTCATTTTGACCTAGTTTCTTGTTGCTGGTTTTCTTGGTTATATTTTTAAGGAAGTGAGGTTTGTGTGATAACCTTGGAAGTGCTGAGCCTTTTGCATCTATTTTGGTCTCTGTAAAATCAATTAGATTTTACAGTGGGACAGAAAATGCAGAGGTAAATTCTTACATGCTTATTAAAAGAAGCCGGTTAAATGGCTGTCCTAAAGCAAATGAGGCAGAACTTAGACATCAAAAGCTCTTTGGTGACAGCATCTGGCCAGGAAACGAGCAGGTGGAGGAATCTGGGCATCAGGCATCGTCATAAAACATAGCTCATGTGCATTGGGGTTTTGTTGGTTGTGAGGCTTAAGGAAACAGCTAATGGAAAACCTTGTTACAAATTCAATTCTAGTGAAAAAACGAGTGATGGAGGAAGAGGAACAGATTAAGGAGTTGGGTAGAAACATCTCTACTCATAAGAAAAGAGTGAGTGAGAGATGCAGCCTGATTTCCGGGTAATAGAAGTTCATTTCTTGATAATAGAGGTGATTCTGGCCAAAAAATTAAGTGAACTTGATGTGTCTCATCCGCAGAAGGAAAATAAGAGCCAAATACTGGAAGGTTATATTGGTTTCTTTGGGGAGGAAAGTACTGGCCAAAGTGAGATGGCTGCAGAAGAGAGGATGCAGGCACATCGATGCCTGGCATGTGACAGCACAGCACAGACTGGGAGAGGGAGAAATGGGTAACCTGCAGCAGTTGTATGCAAAAACTCTTAACAAACAGAACAAAAAGCTGTTGTGACACATGTATAGTACAGAAAAGGTTCTAATAATTCACCTTTTCTTTACTGTCCATCCTATTTGAAAAATCATGCAGTCAGGTGAAGTTCTCAACTACTGGAAAAAGGGAAATATAACCCCCATTTTCAAGAAGGGGAAAATGGATGAGCTGGGAACTACAGACCAGTCAGCCTCACCTCCGTGCCTGGCAAAATCTTGGAGTGGATTCTCCTGGAAGGCATACTGAGGCACGTGAAAAACAACAAGGTGGTTGGTGACAGCCAGCATGGCTTCACTAAGGGGAAATCCTGCCTGACCAATCTGGGGGCCTTCTAGGATGGAGCTACAGAACTGATGGACAGGGGTAGAGCAGTTGATGTCATCTACCTGGACCTGTGCAAAGCTTTCGACACTGTCTCACATGATATCCTTGTCTCTAAGTTGGAGAGACATCAATTTGGTAGGTGGACCACTTGGTGGATAAAGAACTGGCTGGATGGCCGCATGCAAAGAGTTGTGCTCAATGGCTCAATGTCCAGCTGGAGACCAGTAACGAGTGGTGTCCCTCAGGGATGGGTGTTGGGACCGGTCTTGTTCAACAGCTTTGTCGGTGACATGGACAGTGGGATTGAGTGCACCCTCAGCAAGTTTGCCGATGACACCAAGCTGTGTGGTTCAGTTGATATGCTGGAGGGAAGGAATGCCATCCAGAGGGACCTTGACACGTTTGTAAGGTGGGCTGATGCTAACCTGATGAAGTTTAACCATGCCAAGTGCAAGGTCCTCCACCTGGGTTGGAGCAATCCCAGGCACAGCTACAGGTTGGGCAGAGAAGATATTCAGAGAAGCCCTGCAGAGAAGGACTTGGTGGTGTTGGTTGATGAGAAAATGAACATGAGCCGGCAGCATGCACTCGCAGCCCAGAAAGTCAACCATATCCTGGGCTGCATCAAAAGGAGCGTGACCAGCAGGTCGAGGGAGCTGATCCTGCCCCTCTACTCTGCTCTCCTGAGACCTCACTTGGAATATTGTGTGCAGTTCTGGTGTCCTCAACATCAAAAGGACATGGAAGTGTTGGAAGAAGTCCAGAGGAGGGCCACAAGGATGATCAGAGGACTGGAGCACCTCCCGTGTGAAGATAGGCTGAGAAAGTTGGGGCTGTTGATCCTGGGGAAGAGAAGGCTGCATGGAGACCTCCTAGCAGCCTTCCAGTATCTGAAGGGGACCTATAGGGATGCTGGGGATGGATTCTTCTTTAGGGACTGTAGTGATAGGACAAGGGGCAACGGGTTCAAACATAAACAGGGGAAGTTTAGATTGGATATGAGGAAGAAATCCTTTCCTGTAAGGGTGGTGAGGCACTGGAATGGGTTGCCCAGGGAAGTTGTGAGTGCTCCATCGCTGGTAGTGTTCAAGGCCAGGTTGGACATAGCCTTGGGTGACATGGTTTAGTGTGAGGTGTCCCTGGGCATGGCAGGGGGGTTGGAAGTACATGATCTTAAGATCCTTTCCAACGCTGACTATTCTATGATTCTATGAAAGGTGCAGATCTGAAAGCTACTCCTTCATCTGTATGAAAGGTGGTGAATCAGTAATTGGGAAAGCCTGGTCTGGGTGCAAGAGATTTTGATGGGGAAAAGAACAATCTACACTGAGCCATAAAGAAAATAAATCTATGATCAAAACCACTCAAGCAATTTCAGCTAAGGCCTCCTGGGCTGAGCATGGCCAAGAGGAATAAGCTTGGCACAAGAGCTTTGCCAGTGCCCTGCTCCTGCAAGATGGGGTTTTTCTTCTTTTGGCCTTTTGCAGTGGGATTTCCCAACTTCATTTCCAGTCCCTGGTTCCCTGTGCCCCTTTGCATCATGGCTGATCACCCCTAGTTCTGCCTTGCTGCACTATGTGCTTTTGCCCATTTGCCTACCTACTTCCACACACAAAATGGGAAAATTTGGATGTGTTGCAGTGCCTGACAGGATCTTCTAAGTGTCTGGAGTGGTATGAGAAAAGTAGGGACCTTCTGCGGTAGAAATATTAGTAGGTAAAGAATAAAATCAGCATAAAGAAGAATAAAATAAGGACAAAGAGTAACAAGGGAGAGAAGCCTGGCTCCTCGTTACTCACCTACAAGTTGGAGAATATAAAGTAGCAAGAGAAGGTGTTATTGTGGATTTGATCCTGATGCTAAACTTGCATGAGATGAGCTGTAGGAAATTCCTTTTCATTAGGAGAAGGATTAATATAAAAGATAGGAAAGTAATAAAAACCCCTGTGTGAACAAATGACTTATGCAGTGAGTAATTAGATAAGACATTTGTAACATATTTATTGCAGAGATTTAGTGAGTTGCTCAGTAGATAATGTGTGCATGTATGTACACAAATGGAAGTTATGGATGTTTCTGCATGCAATTATCTGTGAATATGCTGTATACCTCTGAAATAGCTGATAAAGTTCTAAGTTGACTCTCATGAGTTTTAATTCCATTGAACTAAATAGCTTTGCCATTTAACTCAGCATTTCACTAGCAAATGGAAGGTATTAAAAACCTTAGAGGGCAGAACATCCTGGCTTTGCAGAATTTGAAGATAATTCAAGTGTTGGGGGGGTGGGAGAACAGGGCGGGTAAATGAATTTTTTTCCTTTACATGTTTTTCTCCCTAAACCAGTCCAAGAGAGGAAGCTGTGACCATGCACCCCAAGGGCATTGAGTTACTGAGGCTTTGTGAATGAGTTTGCATCCCTGACACTGAAGTATGTGGCTCTGTCATATTCACAGCCAGTTCCAGCTGGGAAGTGCATGAGTTTAAATCTTCATGAAGACAAGGTTGACTTTAAGTAAGTCATTTTATCTTTCTTTATAATGCTTTGAAGGAGGAAATTTTGCTGCTTATGTAGCTCTTGAGAGCTGTTATTTCCAGTGGCTCACCTGTGAGTGTCGCACTGAAGGACACAGTTTACAAGGTGTAGCTGTTGCAGAGCCGTAAACATGCCGTCTGTCTTTATTGAGCAGACTGGGGTTTCCAAAGGAACCAAGGAAATTAGTCACCCACCTTTCCACATAAATAAATGACCAGCATGTCTTGCAAAGATAATTTTTCCGTAGGTAAGTAAACCTCAGGAGAGGGGTAGGTATCTCCATTATGTGCCACAACCCTGCACGAAAGGGCTGGAGTTCTGCGGAAAGTTTGGTACACTTTTGCTCTGGAGGAGCTACATTTCATGCTTCCACTGTCTGCTTTGAGCTGCAAATCTCTCAGGGACCTTCAGAGGGCTCTTTGTGCTCTGTGGGATTTGGTTAGGAGAATGCTGTCTGAATCAGTGGCTTCTCAAGACAGGTCTGCAGCAGAAAGGGGCACGGAGCTTCTCTCACCTGAAGAGGGCTAAACTCAGCTCCTGACACGTTTAAACTAATCTCCACTGAGCTAAGGAGCAGTTTCACTGTGGGATGCTGTCCTGCAGTTTCTCATCCTGGAGTTTCTGGTTTAGTTCACTTCCCAAGGTAAGCAAATGGAATAAACTCAGTATCTGGGTAAGCAAATCAGCATTGGCACTAAGCAGGATGCTGTTTGTCACTTCCTGTCTACTTCTCTCTAAAGAAACATAAGATTGTCACCTTCACCAAGTTCTGTCTCTTAAAATCTAAAGCTGGATGATCACATGAATGAATTCAGATCCTACAACGAAAAAATAAATGTCTGCTGCTATAGAGAAGCCAGTTGGTGACCTTTCCCACTCAGCTTCCCTGGTGATTCACAGGTTTTATTTTTTTACAAAAGCATTTTCCCTAGCAAAAGCTCCTTTACTGAAGGTGAAAATGAATAAAATAAGCCCACAAAACACTGAAGGGAAGGTTAGGTCTTTTCACAGTTATCACTATTTATAACATAAAGCAGCTGAAGTGTGGTGAGCTCTATGGAGAAATGCATGTGTTTCCGTGTGCCAGTGTGAGCTCAGTTCCTGAGTTAATTTCCTCATGTTAACAATTCTTTAGTGTCCTGTATTTTCAGGAGGGAACTTCTTCATAGCCTGGCATGCCAATGTGTTCTCTTTAAATGATACTGAGGGCATTTGGCATTTGGCTCTATTAAAAATTCATCAAGAATTGATATGCTGCATTTTTCATTGGAAAAATTGCAATCAGGTAGCAAAGTCTGAATATTCATGCAAAAGTAATATCTTTTCAGCATTCATTAATCTGAGTCAGCAATGAACAACAGCTAGAATTGAGTGATAATTTGGAACAAGTAATTTATTTGATTATTTTTCTCATCTTCCCTATTATTAAATATCCATGACCAATTTAATTGACCTTCCTGAAATTTTCCATTTAATATTCAAAGGTTTTTTGGTAAATGGTTTGCAAGGCTGTTGTGTGGTTGGTGACAGCAACCAGCCAGTGTCACCCAGGCTTGCAGGGCATAGTGGCCTGTGGCAGTGGGACAGCCGGTCCCCGTGCTCAGAGCTGCTCTAGGGAGCAGTGCTGGCCCCACACACAGCTCTGCACCACAGGGTGCACTCCATGGTAAGGTTCCCTGCTTTTAGTTCATGGCTGATAGGGTTAAGCCCTGAAGAACAGGCCATTCCTTTGTCTTTACTGTTAGCCTGAAAATATTTTAAGTTTCACTCAGTCTCTTTTTGGCTTAAAGTTCAATTCCCCAACTTTGTTTCACCTCTTGGCAATGTTTCATGGACCTCTGATCTGCTACCTTCTCCTTTATCGATTCCCTCCGTTTAGCCCACAACTTTACTGGCATATGATATCTATTTCTTCAGTGAGGACTGAGCCTAGCAGAAGGATTATTTCTCATATCTCGGTAGCCACACTTACATTTGTGATCCCAGAATGACTCCTCTTTCAGAGCAGCCATCCTCAGCTTTCCCCAACCTGCAGAGTTTTCCTCCAGCCTGTAATCACACAATTGATTATTTTTTCCCAAGTATAGTGTCTTGTATTGTCTCTCCTAAATACCAGGAATTGTGTCTCCTGAATGATCTTTTTCTTCAAAGATTATCTGTGCAATTTTTCAAGACCTTTTTTGAATTTTAATCCTGTCCTCTCGCGTTCTTGCAGTCCTTTCCTGCACAGACTTATCAGCAAATATAATAAGCATATTCCTTCTTCCATCATCCGTTAATGAAAATATTAATAATACTGAGTTTAAGGCCAGTCTCTCTGAAGCTGTGCATGATTCATGCTTTCATTTTGAATAAAAATGTTTTCTGGAAATGAATGGTCTTCAAGCAAGCTTTGTAGCCTGTACACATATCCCCAAATATCATATTTATAGCTAAGGCTGAAGTCAAGCTGTGCCTCTTTAATGTCCCATAGAAGGAAATGCAGTTGGTACGGTGCACTTCAGCAAATGCTGTTTGCCACTGCTCATGCCTTGGGTATCTTATTGCTTTTATAGAAAGATTGAGTTTTTTTCTGTGAATGGATGGTTTTCTGGCTGACATGTAAAGCAGTATGTTTTCCTCCTTAAAGACATGTTTACTTTTTCCCGTCTTTTCCTCTTCAGTCTTCCATGATAATAGTTAAGAATCTGATATGACTTCAGACATGTCCTTAAGTATGCAAAGATAAAGGTCATCATCATAACCCATTTGAAAACATCTAAATTAGCTAGGCACTCTCACCATTCTCTTTTTATGAGATCAGAATCTTCCCTTTTTGTTATAGTATTATTGTGCCGACCATCTGCTCTCAGTTGGCCTTTTACATGAAGACTGAAGCAAAGAAAGCTTATTAAGCATTCAGCTTACTTGGTTAATGGTTTTCCCACTCCTTTTTTGGTCTATCTTTATTACTGATGTACTTATGGAATTATATCTTGTGAATTGCCCAACACTTTATACCCTGACCTCTCCAAGTTCATTGCTGTACTTCTCTGCTTGATGAAATGCTTGCTAAACTTTTTTAAGTGCTAAAGCTTAGGCTACACACTGGAATTCCTATACAATAAATCCATGAAGTATATATAATCAGTTTTCACCTTCCAGTCATACATGTGCATCAGGCTTCTTGCTTGAAAGGCAAGGCAGTGGCAGCCCTTCAGTTAACACTGACCTGAGCTCATGGCCAGTGAAAGTCTATAGGCAGGAGAAGGCAAGAAAACATAAGTGAAATTATTGAGATTACAAATTTCTTTTTTCAGTCTAATAATATACGATTTGTTCAAAATGCATTAACTTTTTTTTCCACGTTTTCCTCTTCTGAGTCATTCTGTTCTTAGTGCCTTGCCTAGATTGTTTCTGAGGTCTTTAGACTTCTCTGTGGATTTCCCTTTATTGGTCCTCAGTCAACAAGTAATTGTTCTCTGTCCTTGATCCTTTTAAAATAGTGACTGCAGCAAGTTTTACATTTCCAAGTATGTGACCTCAAAGGCACAAGAAGAATCCTTCTCAGTTACGTTGGACAGCTTGTAAACAGATTTCCAAATTACTCCAGCCATACGTAAACACACTAGGGTTTGAAAAAGTAGCTCTAGTCACAGAGATGTAGATCAATAGAGACTTCTGTTTTGAATTCATGCATGGCAAAGCAGTTTAGATAATAAGATGGGGGATATAATAACGTAAAATTTCAGTGTTGCAACTTCAGTTTTTACCCTCACACTAGAGAAGTGAGAAATGAAGAGAACTCTGATTTGTGAAGCTAAATAAAACAAAGCTGAAGAGGAACCTGACTGGGTGTGCTTGACCTTCTTTTCAGTTTTCAAGCAACTCAAAACTGAATCTTATGCAAAACTGGCCATTATCCTTGTTTTCTCGCGCAAAGCGATTAATCTATAACTTACTAAAGAAAGCAGACTGTTCTCTGCTGGTATAAAAAAATCCCAGCTTTCCTCATTTTCTCATGAATCGTCTGAAAATGGTTAAGCTTCATCAGATCCTAGTAAAAGACACTAAAACAAAATAAACCTGCATAAGGTACTGAAAGAAAATAAATATATAACACAAACTACCTGAAATTTAGCAGCAATTTTGAATTTATCTTAATTCTTGGGAACTGAAAATCAGGAGCCTCTGCTGGGGCCTGCCTTTTTCGGGAGGTGATGGTAATATAGCCTTAGACCAGCGCTAAGGTAACTGATGCCTGGAAGCATCTCTGGCTGACAGAGAGAGCAAATTATAATTTTGCTGTCAGACTGGAGGAACCTATTTCTTGAAGAAAACCATGCTGTAGAACACTTAGCAGGGTGACCTAAGCAGCAAATATCCCCTCCAGTTTTCCCACAGTCTGAACTGGTGTATGAGCATGTTGCAAGGCAAATGCAGAGTAAGCAGAACAGAAAGAGACTAACATTGTTAGTACTTCTGCTAAATTAAACAGAAATAACTGCTACCTGCTAATATTTCCCTTGTATTCGCCAATTCTTTGTGATACATACATTGCATGTTGTTAAATGCATCAGGCTCAAGGAAGGCCGGGACTAGGGTGAGCAGTACTTGCCTGGATGCTTCAGCTTGGTGATTCTTGTGGCAGCTCCATCACTTCATGCCTCCTCATTGTTCTCCAGGTAGCCTAGTTTCACAGGAGAACAATCCTGATCTTCCAATCCAAACTGAGCAAAGGATGGCTGAAAATGAGGAACTGGAGACTGAAAGTACAATTTTAAACTGCAGCTTCCCTGAGAAGTCTTTGCTTAGAACTATGGGGATCTCCAGCCCTTTGTGGCTCTTTTTTCCCCTGTCTCTTTCTTTGTAGCCTTTTAATCATTTTAAAAGTAAAAATGAAAAGCTTGGTCTGGAATCTCTTATTCTGAGTCAGTTGCCCACAGGCAGATTGTTACCCATCGATCACTGTTCGAGATGACTGGATTTTCCAGACTTACTTGTTTCAAATGTAGAAGTTTCTGTAATAACTGCAAATGGTGAACTGCAAAGTGAGCAGCCTTTAAGAGGCTCTAAGAAGGAGGGATCCACACAGAAATCAGGTTGTGCTTTGTGATCATGTCGCTTTTTTTTTTTTTTTTAATAAGAGAATTGAAATATTAAGCCAACTAAAATGCTGAGGAATTTTTAAAACATAGTCTTAATAAAGAAAATATATTTCAAAAATAAATGATGTAAGCAAATAAAATGATCTTGATACCTGATATCAACTAAAAGTGGTTTATAAAGAAGGTTTTTTTCCTTCTTATACATTACTTCAAGCAGTCACTCAAAAAGAAAAACAAAGTAACTTCCAGTTCAGTGAGTAAAGGGTTTAAGGTCTGTCTTTAGTGGTGATGCAAACCATACTTCAATATGTTGTGGTATTTTCTGATATATAAACTGAACAGTAAAAAGGCAGATGGTGGTCTAAAGGTCAGTATAATAAAATAGCAGAATCTACTGATTCTCCTCAGAGTTTATGATCCAAGTAAGATCTCTTGTTCCAATTGATGAGATTTCCAAAAAGCTGTATTAAACTTTTAGAGAAGAGGTAGCTGTTCTAGAGGGTATGTGGGCTATGATCAATTCACTGCTTGCTTGAGACTCCTGAGAAATAATTAACCTATGGCTGTTTTTTTTTTTTTTTTTGAGGGAACAAATTCAGGGTTAGGAGGAAAAATTACTTTTCATCTTCCCCATAGTCTTTTACCAGAGGTATTTAAAAGCAATGCAGATCTTTCCATCCCCATCCCAGAAACCCTTGAAAATGCAGAGGTGGGCACCCGGTCTGTGATGAGACGCGTTTTGTGCTAGATAAATGTTATGTTACCCTGACAGCAGGCGTGCTTCTATTTTGTCATTTGCCCTTCTCACCCTAGAAAAAGAAAGACTCTTGAGCTTTTTTAGTTACTGAGCTGGAAACTGTTAAATTGTGCTGAGCCATTGCTTGAAGTAGTAGAAAAAATGACTGAAAAAGTAGTTTGCTCAGTAATCATACGAGCTGGAACTGCTTGTTCCTTGCCACCCTCAAAGCCCGTCAGCTATCAAGAATTTTTTCTCCTGAAGGTCAATAAAAAACCTCAACTTTTTTGATTTTTAGTTTTATATGATATTGGAAAAGCTAAATCATGTTTTAGTTCTAAAAATTTTGCTTAAAATCTTTTGACAGGAGCTTAAAGCTTCTTTATATACTGTAGCTGCAGGGCTTATTTTTTTATCATATTTATGCTGTTGTAATGCCTCTATTTAAAGGCCTGTTCTTCAGGTACAGGTGCTACAAGTAAAATCAGAATTAGGTTTGTTTTCTTGTTTCCCTCAATACCAATGTTTTTGTGGAGTTGTTGAACTACACTTGCTGAGTTTTACCTTGACACTTCCTTTTGGACGCAATCTAATATGTTCTGACTGAAAGCTTTAAAGTGGAAGTCCCAGTGCACAGCAGAAAAAAGCATAGATTTCATCATTCTTGACCCATTATCATATTTTATTTTTCATCTGCCACTTTAGAAACCCTGTGTTGTTTCATTCCAGGTATTTTAACAGCTCGTTTTAGTCTTGCTGACATCGCTGTGTCACGGTTCATGTCTTTTCTGACATGAAGCTATCAAGTTCTTCCGTTTACTCTTCCCTTTTACCTCTGCTTCCAAATGAGGTTTAGAGAAGCTAAAACGTTCCTGCATCTAAGGTCTCTCTTATTTGTGTTGCCCTTTGCATTTTATAATTGCTGATGTAGAGTTTCAGTTGAAAGACTGTACAGCTTTGTAAAATACTTGGAAGAATGACTATATTGAACAAATACTAGAAAGCAAAAATTGCTAAAACACATCAGTGGGTTTCATAGAATTTATTTTTTGCAAAATGAAAATGTTTCAAAATATCCCAGTGTTTCTTTTTTCTGTTGGTACCATTTGCCATCTTGTCTTAAAAGTTGAACCAGAATCTGGCTTGTCTGTGAGTTTTCAGTGCTCATTGTGTTTCCAATGTGTCTCCTGCCATCCCCCTGCTTAAACCAGCCAGGTCTGAATACGAAGGAAGCCAGGTACCCAAAGGGGAGCCTGCCAGCTCTGCTGGTGTGTTCTCCATGCAGCACAGAGAAACTGGAGGTGTCGCTGTCTGTGTTAATATCTCTTCATCCCTGTGCAATCATCTGGTGCTTTTCACAAAACTCATGTATATTTTATTTAAAAATGTGACAGGAGCATGTTTTTCTGTCTTTTCACCAATAAATATAGCTGGAAGGATGCATAGACTAGAGGTGTTCCCCCTCACTGACTGATGCACCGTGACACAGGGTGTAGAGGAAATTCAACACTTTGTCACTTCAGCCGCTGACAAAGTGAGTCACCACACCAAGGTCCCAACTGCTTGCGTTGATGCAGATCCAGGCTCCCCTCCATGAGTGTGGGGTGTTAGTCAGGCATCCCAACCTACAGCAGCAACCAGGAATACTGGATGGGGGAATAGCTGGCATAATTTAGCAGGATTCGGTGCATCAGTAAGCATCATATTTATTTTTTTTAATGTGGCAGTGCTGTACTAGTTGGTTGGATGAGGATGACTCACACAGAATAAAGTTGTGGCTATGAATGGTTGTCCAAGCTATACATCTGTGTTATAGCTCAGCAGAGCTGAGCTGGCCTCAGTCTGTATGGGCCACTGGCCTTGGTGCAGTATAGAGGGGTTTGCTGTGGAGGTGGGTGCACAACCCTTGCTCATTTTCCTTTCCTTGCAAAGCTTCACGCTATTAGTGTCTTTGTGGTACTCGTGGGAACAAGTTGTTCTTTCTTTTTGAGCTCTAGAAAAGTGTTTTATGACATGAGCAGCAAATTTGCACCTTGTGTGACTCTAAAAACCTCACTTACCTTTTCCATTGTAGTGAACTGAGGACACGGAGGATCAAGTATATAAAGCACTTTCAGGTAGCTTGATGGTAAAGATGCTGTAGAAAAGTAAAATATCTCATTATTGATCAGTTAGTGATAAAGCACCAATTGCTTCAGATACAGCAGACAGCAATTGAGTCACATCCTGGCTTTTCCCCGGCAACCACAAGAGCAAGGGCATCCCACTGGTTGCAAGCTACACTGGGATGAAGAAGGTTTAATTTTCTGGTGATGTGTAGTTACATGTTGCTAGATCTGAAGCTTGAGCATTGTTTCTGAAGCTGGATCCAGCCATGCTGGCAGTCACTTTGCATCTGATGGGCCACTTTTGTGAAGGAAGAGGGGAAATAAAAGGTAATGCTCAACTGCTTAGACATTGATGCTATTTCTTTCTTTTTTTTTTATCTATAAACAAAGCTAGGATGAACTCTGAAGGATGCAGATCTAATATTTACACCTTGAAGAGTCTGAGATCCCCATTTTGTATTTGGAAATGAAAGACAACATTTATTCATTCTTTATCTTTGAGTTTTAAGCCTCTTTCCATACCAAAAAAGTGTGGGAGAAGAATAAGAGATAAAAATGTGTTTGAAATACAAGCTATTCTTTGAAGCTCTCACAATATTTTAAAGGTTTTCCCTACAGCTATTTATACCATGCACTTAACATCTATTTTATGCTTTGATATATTTTGCAATTATTTTTCATCCTTAATTTGATTTTCTTTTAATAACATTGTTCAGAAAAATAGTGGGTGACAAAGATGACTACCATGCATCAGATAATCCCTATCTGACCAAGATGAGTTGCTTTAATTATGTACGTGTACCTATTGTGCCATAGATCTACTTAAAGGTTTTGTGATTTTCAGGAGGCAACATGATGGGAAAATAACTTTTCGAAGGATTCAAAGTGTTAGCTCAAATAGTCTTGCTTTTACACAGCATATACGTTATGGTTCCCCACTTACAAGACAACAATTTGCTGATGAATCAGCAGGAGCAACATCAAGCCACTGGGTAGGAAGGAGCTTGGAAAGATGGGCCCTTAGTAAGGTACCTGTCACTAGGGTTTTCTCCTAAAGATCCCAGGGGGCGAGTTTGCTTGGTCTTACCAAAATTATCAGATTTACCATTCAAGGATTGTCTGACCCCTGCCATACTTCAAATTGTACAAGGAGAAATAGCCTCTTGTTAAAGTTAAAGTCATTTTGTCATGAATTATGAATATTCCATGCATTGACTCTTCCCATTTCTTCTTTTTGGTGGTTTTGGTTTGTTGTTTATTTGGGGGTTTTTTTGTTCCCCAGGTACATGAATAGTCTCTTTTCTCTCAGTACTTGATTACCTTTTTTGTCTACAGCCGGCTTTGATTTCACTGCTGGTAAGTTTTTTCTGAGAATTAGATATTACTTAGATATACAAGCACTGCTCTAGCCAGGCGGGTTCTGCCTCTGACAGAGAAATGGGAATGTAATGGGGTTTTTCAGTGTTCTCTATTATAACTCTATTATAAATTACTTGTATTGTATCTAGCTGTGGGTGTTATATTTCCTTTATTCCCTGGTGATTCTAAATTGTCTAGGGAAAAAAAAAAATAACACCTTGTTAAAAAAAACCAAACCCAAAACCAGGTTTTAATTTCATCCCAGAATCAACGAAGTATTCCATTTGACCTCCCATTAAATATTTCACTTTCATTTCAAAGTCATTAAGTATTTTTAACATAGAATATTTGATAGAAAGTATTTTGATGAGAAAGAAATGTTATTTAAGAACTAAAAATTTAAGACAACTTGTTGAAATTGGTGGATAGTTGTGGAGTGTTTAGATCAGCCTGAATCTGTGGTTTTTTTAAATGGACACATTTTTAGACAAACTTTTCTCCGGCTCAAGATCAGCCCCTGCCACATGCATATACAGTGCTTTACATCCAGCCAGACTTGTACACATTTTTGTTCTTCAGAGAAGAAATCTATCCATGGTGTCTGAACTTCCTAAAATGTAGTAAAACAGTAACCCCTGATCTCAGAGCCTCTGGGTGCAGTCCCCAGGGGTGCCAAGTGTGATTTCCAGTGCTGGCCATGCAGTGGGTATCACCTGCTATTGCTGTGGCCAGGGAGGGTATGGAGAGAATCAACCACCAGTGATATTATGCTTGCCAGCTCTACAGTAACTGCCATGATAACCACCAGAAGTATGTGTACCATGCTGGCATGTGGTGAGAACAAACTATTCTCTCCATTTTCCCCACTCACAGACACAGTATTTCTTTTTTTCATTTGTCATCAAAGCTTTTTTTTTTTTAATGGCTTTTCTCACCTTATTTTCTCACTTTTCAGCTGAACCTTCTCCCCAACGCTATGCAAATGAACATATTTGTACAATTCCATCAATCATGAGAACTCTGTCATTGTCTCTCAGCTGCCCAAAATTAAAACAATCCATGTTATTGGCTGTGAATCTTCATGCAATGTGCCAACAAGGGCTGCTCTGGGAACAGGATGGCCAGAGATGTCCAGCCTCATGCATGGGATGTTTTGAAGAAGCCACCATTACAACTGCATCAGCTTCTGCTCTTACGTAATAGGTGGGAGCAGCGATATATTGTGATGCAGAAGGAAAGAGGATGAGGATGGAGACATTGGCCATGGCTGGGGAGCTTCAGGCTGGAAGATGAATTATTCACTCATCCGTGGGCAGGTATTCCCCAAGGGACAGCGCACCCCAAGTAACACACTTACCCTTGCCTTGTCTGACTCAAGGCAAAATAGAGAATGCAGAGCTCACCTGGCTATGTGAGTGAGATCAGCAGCGCCTATATAAGCACTGTTATGCTGTAATTTGTTGCTACAAATTCTACATATTCTAGACTGGTTGATGACATTTAAAAGGAATTTATTTTCTTATTTTTCTGTGCTTAGGTATTTTAATCCTTTCTTTACATTTCCTTTTAGAAACATTTTTACTATTTAAAGCCCACCTCTGTGTGCCTTAATATGAGAATCTCATTTGATTTCATTTTATATCTGTGATATAAATCTTTGATCTTTATTTTAGCTTTGTCTGTAATGTAACCACTGAGGAAAATGCTGAAGATGCCTCCGATTTTTCTGTCATTAAAAGTGGGATTAGGATTTTCATAGAATTCAGTGCGAGGTAATGCTTCTCCAGTCTACTTCTCACATTTTAAAGAATAAAAGTCAACAAAATGCCACTACAGATTTTTTAATTTCTTTTTCGGTGCTCTAAACTGCATTTGATGATTCTCCACTATTGAAAGAGCACTCCTTCTGCACTGCCAGGAAGCATCCCTTGTTGCTTCTAGCAAGAATTGTCATGGTGATGCATTCTGTTGACCACATTTTTGAAACACAGATTGCTCCTAATTTTGGTTCCTTGATTTACTCTGGGTACTGTAATATCTCTGTTTCTTTCTCTCCCTCTCTATTTTTTTTTCTTTGAGATTTTTTAACATGACAAACTATATATTCATAAATATACACAAACTAGGATCTGCCCTCTCACCTCCACATATGCAAAATGTGCTGGCTGATATTTTCTTGCTGCTTGTTTCTATGTAGGTTTGTGTTGTGGCTGCAGCCCCCAGGTCAAGCCACTCTTGTCCTCACTGGTTCATGAGCAGCATAAGCCCTGCCCTCCCTGCTTGCTGGCATCCAGCTGCCAAAAGGACATCTCACCCTCCGCTCTTGGACCGCCACATCGGAGAGAATCCCAGAGTGCTCTTCTTGCAGAAGGATGTTATTTTGCAGCCACTATAGAAGATGTACTTCAGATATTGAATTGCTCTCTGTGAATACAGAAGAAGAATGGGAAAACCTGACGGGGCGTTAAGCACTGGGCTTATTATTGGCATGCAGGCACAGCCTCTCTGTGGCTAATTGTGCCTCCATGGGAGAGACCCCGAGTGGCCTGAAGAGTGCTTGGTCCTCAGGAAGGCTGGCAAGCTTTTAGCTGAGCTAAGAGGCTCCACGAAGAAATTTAATTTGGCAGTGGAAGTGTGGCACTTGGGTTAGTCTCAAGTAGTCTTGAGATATAAAAACATTTCTGTGGGAGTTCTTGGCTGAGTGTACAGGCCGAGAGAAGAGTCCAGCACCTTGCGGTGTGGAGTGGTGCTGCTTTGTTTGTTTCATCATTGTGTTGATGGTTTCAAGAGGCAGGGTTGGCCTGCATTTATGTCTAAGCATTCAGTGTGCTTCTGTGCAAGGACTAGAAGCAGCTTCTCTTGTGGTACTGGTCCATTTTGGGCTGGTAATGAGCTCTTGCTGTTCCTGCATATGAAGTCTGAACAAAGTCGTAAATGAAAAGTGAAACTGGTGTCCCTGCCCATGTCAAGGGGGTCAGAACTAAATAATCTTTAAGGTCCTTTCCAACCCAAATCGTTCTCCAATTCTATGATTCTGTTGATACTTCTGGATTCTTCCAGAGACCCAGAGTTTCCACAATCCTGGTTTAGCCCCAGGCCTCCAGGATAGAAGATTTTTCCTTCTGTCCTATCCTTTTTAAAGGATAGGTAAATTAGATCATCCAGACTTCAGGGAAGACCTTGCAAGTGTGCCTCTGGAGGGCAGTGGAGTGGGCTGGGGTGATACTTGCATACCTGGTGGTGCAAACACAGCCATGGGGTGGGGAATAGTGAGATGAACCCCTGGGAGCGAGGGGCAATATGGGCAGGTCCATATTTGCTCTAATCTGCTTTTTAACATCCATGATTTGGCACAGCTAATGGAGGGATGTGTGGTTTCCAGCCATGGACAGAAACAATAAAATACCTTGGACAGCATTTGTGGTCATCGGTCATAAAAAAAAAAAAAAAAAAAGTTTATTTCTGAAGAGAGATTGTTATTTTTTCTCTTCCTAATCCACAAAGGTGAAACTGTCTACTGTGAATTTTCAAACAATAAACCCAAGTAAATTTTGCTTTTCTTCTGTTAAAAAAATGTAAATTGAATGCTGTTTGTTTTGACACAGTTTCACATAAGCCATTCCAGAAGAATGGAAATCCTTCAAGATGAAGAGGAAGATGATGAAAGCCACTGGATCTGTCTTCCCACGTGGCACAGACAGCTGTGTCTTTGCTCGGCGATCTGCAGAGAACAGACCCCAGCAGAGTCAGAAAGGCTGAGATCTACCTCTGTGCCAGCTGCACTACAGGTAACTGCTATGCCTTTTATTTTAACATAAATATTTTCTAGATTTAAAGAGAAATCAGAGATTATGTGGGGGGACTAAGGCAAAAGACATCTCAACACAAACTCAGATCTGAACCATTGTCCCAAGGGTGAGGAACAAGTAGAGGATATTGAGGGAAACATGCTTGATTTCAAGGAAAATGCTGATTTCTAAGAGGTAGTAATTTCATATAGTTTATGCAAATTTCCCCACGTCTTTCAAAAGTCACAAAAAGGACACTTTGGCATCAGCTTGAAAGGAATGTAAATTAAAATATCCTTAATGCACAGTCTTGTTTTCTGGCAAAGACACATCTAGAAGAGCTGTATTTCCCACTGAACTCCTTGAGTGATAGCAACGCTGGCACAAAGTTTTGTAATTTTATGTTACTGCAGGAGCAAAGTCATCTAGTTGCGGATCTAATGATTCTGTGGCTGCATTTTCTATTTTTTACATTGTAGTGAATGTCATGCTTTATGTAAGATTGCACACAACATACAGGAGAAATAAAAATTGTTCAAAACACACCAGAGATGTTAGCAGACATGTTAAGAGCATAAATGTTTTGGAAGAAGTCAATGTATAGTCCGTACAAAGCAATGTCAATGTTCTCTATTGGATAACAAAGGAACTGTGCGTGTGCTTGTGCATTAAAAGGTGAAATTCCAGTTCCATGTATACAGAGTAGGGAGGTAGGACTGGACGCCTTGGTGTCATGGTGCCTACGGCCACACCACCCTGAAAACGCCCAATCTCATCTGATCTCAGAAGCTAAGCAGGGTAGGGCCCGGCTCGCTCAGTCGGTAGAGCATGAGACCCTTAATCTCAGCATCGTGGGTTCATGCCCCACGTTAGGCACCAAAAAGAACTGTTGTGATTTAAGCCCAGCTGGTAACTCAGCCACGTAGCCTCTCGCTCACTCCCCTCCCGCTTCCTCCCTTCCACTCCCAGAGGGATGGGGAGGAGAATTGAAAGAATGTGACTCCCATGGGTTAAGAAATGAACAGTCCAGTAACTGAGGTATAACACAAACCACTGCCGCTACCACCAATAATAATAGTGATAAGGGAAGTAACAAGGGAAGAGAATACAACCGCTCACCACTCACTGACAGATACCCAGCCCGACCCGAACACTGATCTCGCCCTTCTGGGTAACTGCCCCCAGTTTATATAGTGGGCTTGATGTGCTGTGGTATGGAATACCTCTTTGGCTAATTTGGGTCAGGTGTCCTGTCTCTGCTTCCTCCCGGCTTCCCCTCCTCCCTGGCAGAGCATGAGACTCAGAAAGTCCTTGGTCAGACTAAACATTTGAGCAGCAACTGAAAACATCGGTGTTATCAGCACTGTTCCCAGGCTGAAAGTCAAAAACGCAGCACTGCACCACGTACTAAGAAGGAGAAAAAAGTCTGCTACTGCTGAACCCAGGACACAAGGCAAGGCACGTGGTATATAAATATCTGAACACCATCGCCCTCACTTTCTTCTGGGATATACCGCTTACAACTTTGTAATGACCTTAGTCGAAAACTAGGCTGAATGCCAGCATTTCTAATCACAAAAAGGACATTCTTCTGGCAGCTAACATTTGTAAAGTGAGTTAATGGTAGAGCTTTGTTCGTTAAAGAGGAGAGGTAAAAAGCGCATGTGGAGGATTGCTTCTAATTTATGATTATCTACAATGATACCTTTCATCACCACCATCAAATATTTAAAAAGTCCTTTAATCAGATATTGTTAATGGTGGGTAATTCTATTTCACGGGATCCCTGCCTGGGATCCTTCCAGAGTCCTCCTGCAGCTGTGTCCAGCTGTGCTCAGCCCCAGGACCCCTTGCCATGCTTTCTACTATTAGAAAAGGGGAATTTCAGGAGCTGCTGAGTCGAGGCAGAACACTGGAGGGGGTGGCAAAGGGGTTTTGCTGACATATCTCCTGGGACACATCCTGGCTGTCACAGAGGGAAAATGTGAATCACCGTAGCCCTGACAGCTGCGACAGTGCACTGCCAGCCAGCAGCCCTCTCTGATCTTATAGGTGTGGGACTGGGTGAAAGTCTCTGAAAATGGAAAAGCAAGTGACAATTAAATTCCTTCTAAGTGGTAGATTTTGAACCTCAATATTCTTTTCTCCATACTCTGCTGCTGACAACTGCTAGCTAAATTGATAATTGATTGGATATAAGGAAGAAGTTCTTTACTGTTCTTTACTGTGAGGGTGGTGAGGCACTGGAATGGGTCGCCCAAGGAAGTTGTGAATGGTCCATTGTTGGCGATGCTCAAGGCCAGGTTTGACAGAGCCTTGAGTGACATGGTTTAGTGTGAGATGTCCCTGCCCATGGCAGGAGGATTGGAACTGGGTGATCTTAAAGTCTTTTCCAACCCTAACTATTCTATGGTTGCATGATTCTACATCATAGCATTAGGTCCTCATTTAAAACCTGATTTGTGAGCTCTTTTTTTTTTTGTAAAAGTTATTTTAATAATAATTCTGAATTAAAATTCTTTATATATGGCACAAATTTGGGCAATGTGTGGACATAACAACTTTTTTAGCAGCAATAACTCAAATTAAAAATAATATTGAAATATTTAAATAGCTGAATAATTGTCATTATTTTTAAACCTAGTTTTTCCTCTGATCTCATATTCTGTCCTTCTTCAAGAAAAGGTTTTACATATATTCCTTTTTCTTTCTTTCTTTTTTTTTTTTTTTTTTTTTTTTTAGGACATGTAAATATTTTGCTGAAGAAAGCATCTTAAATATGTACCACTGGTGAACAGTGAGAACTCTGTGGCTAAACATAACCATTCACATCAACAAAAACTCTATCACGGTTTTAGTTATATTCTTCATTCAGTGTGAGAGTATGTTCGAATTAATGTCAGACCCTCAAAAAAATGGTTTTACAGTGAGTGTTAGCACATAGTGAGAGTTATCTAGAATTGATCCTCCAGAGATTTAATCCTCTGCTCTGACACACCATCAAGGCCAGCAAAATCTTGGCCTTGTCTTCATCTATTTTCACACTTTCTTCATATTAGAGTTGAAGGAAGCAGTCTAAGCAAAACCAAATTGCCTTGAAAATAATGGCTTTTTTTTTGTCTCCAAATTCTCCAAAATCTATTTTTAAAGTTTTTTTAATTTGCTTTGGAGCTATTTACTAGAAAGGAGAGATGTTTTAGGAATCTCTTGTAGGCACTGAAAAAGGAAAATTTGATTGTCTATTATATTTTACTAATATGCTGATTTTACAGTCTATTATATTTTAGTTAGGTAGCCACTCACTGCTTTTCCCTCTGGTGTCCTACAAAACGTACCCTACTTTCTGCTTGGTCCTTGTTTCATGGTTTGACTTTTCTTGCCTGCATTCACATTCTGAAGGAATCAATGGAAAAAAAAAAAAATGTATATTTTAGTTGCTTAAAGAGAATCTCTACGAGACTTATTAGGAGATATTTAGCACTAGTTGTCTCCTAGTTCAGTGATATTTTTTATTTGATGGATGTATCTATTATTCAGTAAAAAAAAAGAATCATGTTTGAAACTTAACTCTGCAGAAGTGTGAAGAACTAATTTACACTGTGATAAAATAGTTATGGAAATGAGATGGGGAGGGATCATTTATCTGAAAGATTACTTAGGAATAGCATCAATCACCAGTACCAGATAATGAAGCCCTATTCCTGCATTGGAAAAGCAATGTTGTGACCCCTAATATTTGAACACATAGAAAGGGATTTACCAGCTTCCTGAGGAGATCTTACATCTGCTATAAATAGATGTCACAAATATTATTTTGCGGTTAGATTTGCCATTGTGCAGTATGGGCAAATTATTGGCTTTGCTAGTAAAGCTCGCTGTTCTGTAAAGGGCAGAATAAAAAACAATCAGAAATTTTGCACTTAATTTAAAATAATATAAATAGAAATAATATTTTCATAATAGAACATAATATGTGTAATATGCAATAAGTATATTAGTTACTCAGAGATTTATGTAAGTTTATTCTGATGCACTGAAAAAAGTAAGTATATTTTGAAAGAAAGTTATATTTAGAGTACACAAAAACATGTTCCAAGTCTGTGGAAAGTACTTTGCAGGTGAACTTGCTGATTTGTGCATGCTGCTGTTTTAAGATGTCTGTGCTGCTTTCCCTGGATCCCCTGGGGGATTTAAAAGACACTTAGATGTGGAATTTAGGGATAAGGTTTAGTGGTGAGTTTGGCAGTGCTGGGTTAGTGCTTGGGCTGGATGATCTTCCAACCTAAGCAATTCTATGATTCCGTTCTATGATGTCAATAGAAGTGATACCAACCAGCCAACTGAAGTTTTCCATGTTTCCTGTCCCCCTGTTATTCCCAGCTGACAGAGTTCACAGGGACAGAATACTGTCTGTACAAATGCAGTAAGAACAGGAAAGAATATAAACAGTTGTTAACAATATTTTAATGAGATGCCATGAAATATAATTCTCATCATAAAGAAAGTGATAAGTCTGTATGGATGATACTGTATTTATCCTCTAAATAAAGCTGGTGCATGCATGGCTGTGACTGAAGGCTACAGGGGAAGAAGGGGAAGAAAGCCTGGGAGCTGTGGGAGAGGGTAATCACATAAATGCACTGCTGTGCAAATCTGACTCAATTTGCAGGCTGAAGAGGACCTCAATGAAGGTTAAAATGTAAAATTATGGGTGAAGTAGAGAGCATTTGTGCACATTGGTGGGAGAAGCAGGTACAGCCTGTCTACGGGTGGTTTCCTGAGCCCCTGCCCTTAGAAAGCAAACCTACAGGGTAGTCTTTCATCCCCCAGCTTTGGCTCATGGCAGCTGAACCAGGACACACACAAGGGGAAGCAGTCTGAAAGGAGAGAGCTGTCAGTAGCATCTGTAGGACAGCCACATGAGTACTCAAAGACTACACTAGGAAATGGAGGAAGCAGGATTCAAATTGACAGTGAAATCTGAAGACCTAATTTAAATGGCAAGTGTCCTGCAAATGATGTTCCTGTTTTCAGCATTCCTGGGACACAAGAGCTGTCTTCCTGCAGGTAAGCTCTGATTTTTAGCAAGCGTGCTTTAAAGAGAAGAGTTTTAAATAATGATTGTCCGGGAGGAATGTGCAGACAGAAAGGCTCATTTAGATATGTTTGTGTGTGTGTATTATTATATATAAGTATATATACACACAGCAATTTGAGTCTGAGTCTTGATCACATGGCGAACTTCTCTAAAGTGTTACCCTGGGCATTCCTATGACAGTAAAAGCCATAAAGCAGTTGTTATCCTGTCAGCTGGAATCACAGAAAAAAAAAAAATCTGTAATTTTTCAATTTTCTCTTAACTTTAATTGCAGTATAGGCATCAGCAAGTGCCTAAGAATACAAAAGCAAAGGGTACAGTTATATTGAGACAGTCTTGTAGTCATTATCTGTACAGAGTTTTAAAAACTATGACAAAGATCGGCATTAGGAAGAGTATATTAACAAAACCTGACCTCACCTAAAACAGCGATGGAAACCGTGGTGTTTAGGATGCCTGTGCTGTGGCGCTGCCTATTTTTGAAGGCTGCCTTACCCAGGCCAAGTGAGCACATCCCTTTAGCCTCCACACCTCAGCTTTCCACACCTCACTGAACAAAAATTGGATGGAAAAGCCTGGAGTCTGACCCTCTTTTCACTTTAGCCCATCCATCTTTTCTCACAAGACAAAGCAAAACCTAGTTTATTTTTTTCATGACAAGAACAAAAGTACTGAGGTGTTGGCAAGCGTCAACATGGCTTTTTCCTTTGGATGTGGAGGGAAGCTGCCCTCCTCCAGCTGTAGGGTCTGCGACTTCCATCACTCCAGCAGCACAGAAATTAATTCTCTTGTAGGAAACTGCAGACAAAGAGCCGAAGCAATAGCTATGGCTAAAGAGGTGGGCAGTGGTGATCCTGCCACAATTCAGGGCCACATGGCCATGGATTCTGGAAACCACAAAACTTGGTAAAACTCCCCTGCTGCTTCAGGCTGTTAGGAAATGCACTCATGCAGGTGAAGTATTTGACTGTTGCATACATAAACATCAAGGAATGGGCAATAATTCACAATATAATATGTACAGAATAAATAGAATATGCAATAAAGACACAAGCAATGCATGCAGTATTTTATTCAGTAATTCATTAAATATCTTCCCTAGAGCAGAACTGCTATATATCCTTCATATAAACTTAAGCACAAGATTAGATTGCAGTTTTCTATTATTTTTAACCAAAGAAAATGTAATTTCATATTATTATAGCAAAATAATTGGTTTAATTAGTTAAACCTTTCCAACTGTATAGAGAAGGAAATTGCATGATTTTTCATTTCAAACCATGCCATGTTGTTGCAATAGTCTGAGTGCTGAGAAGAGACTCCTCAGAGATTGTTCTTTTGATTTCAATGCAAAAATATTTTTATAATGTCACAAACTCTACACTGAAGAATAAGTCTCCATAGCAAGTAGTTGTTGTGAGTCTGACTTACACTGCAGGCTGCTGCTTATGTAAACCAAATACAATGGTATAAATAGGAAGCAATAGGAGAGAATGTGGAATGAAAGAAGTGTGCGCTCGCAGCCCAGAAAGCCAACCGTATCCTGCATCAAAAGGAGTGTGACCAGCAGGTTGAGGGAGGTGATCCTGCCCCTCTACTCTGCTCTCCTGAGACCTCATTTGGAGTATTGTGTGCAGTTCTGGTGTCCTCAACATAAAAAGGACAAGAAACTGTTGGAATAAGTCCAGAGGAGGGACATGAGGATGATTAGGGGTCTGGAGCACCTCCCATATGAAAACAGGCTGAGAAAGTTGGGGTTGTTCAGCCTGGAGAAGAGAAGGCTGCATGGAGACCTCATAGCAGCCTCCAGTATCTGAAAGGGGGCTATAGGAATGCTGGGGAGGGACTCTTCATTAGGGACTGTAGTGATAGGACAAGGGGTAACGGGTTCAAACTTAAACAGGGGAAGTTTAGATTGGCTATGAGGAAGAAATTCTTTACTGGTGAGGCACTGGAATGGGTTGCCCAGGGAAGCTGTGAATGCTCCATCGCTGGCGGTGTTCAAGTCCAGGTTGGACAGAGCCTTGGGTGGCATGGTTTAGTGTGAGGTGTCCCTGGGCATGGCAGGGGGGTTGGAACTAGATGATCTTAAGGTCCTTTCCAACCCTAACTATTCTATGATTCTACGATTATGGATGCTATTTAGCACCTTGTACCTGCAAGACTGATGAGTTTGTTCATGTATCTGCTGCAAAATTCTCATCTGACTTTTGACTGGTGTGACCGCATAACACCAAGCACAGAGGTATTTGACCTTTAGGACACCATGATACATTATAGCATGGCTAACAAGAGGGCTAAAAAAATGTTCCTTTGTAGGCTGGGAGAATTTGTCTTAGGATCTGAAAGACTTGCATAGGAGGCCTACAATAGCCTTTTTCTTTTTCCACTATATTAATAGAATCCAAGATGAAGTTGTTAAAATTACAGGCAGACGCACATTTCTCTTCAGTCTTTTAAGGTAGGTGAAGTTTACTGTTTGAACTTTCAGGTATCTGTCAAAATTCGGACTTTACCTGTTAGGTAAAATTGTGATAGCATCTCTAGAGAAAAACATCCTTCTGTAGTTAAGCACCCCAAATACCCTGATGGCTCAGCCTCGGAAGACACAACCTTCTCTTTTCTCCCACCCACCATGTCCCATTCCAGCCCCGGTGCAGGTCTTCAGCAGCAGCCCTCTCCTGTGCACAGTTTTGTTCAACTGGAGCTGGAGTCCTGGCTTAGTGATGAGCATAAGGAAGTGAACTAAACATATTAGCTCCAGCAGTGATGCTTGAAACAGGGTGGTTTTGGCACCTTATTTGGCACAGCTATCTAATGACCATAAACAAAGAAAAGCATTAGTAGTTCTTCCTTCTTCTTTCTCTTCCATTCACCCCAACACACTGACACTTTTTTTCTGTAACTGAGGGTCACTGTTATGGTCACAGTTCTCACTGCAGTGCTGCTTTGCACGTTCTTTCTAAGGTGATAATAGCAGATAATATACAGCAGCATAAGAATTCTTATGAGCCAGTACCTTGGAACTTAGTCTCAGATTCTGAGCAGTTTGTGCAGTCCCCACTGCAGCATGTGATGTTGGCTGCCATCATACTACACAAAGCAATCCAACATGGTCTTTCCTACACTCATAGTTTTGGCTGTCTGGTTTCCTGATCCTGCGCTCACACTGTGGAGTTCCTCCAGAAGCAATCTGTCACAGGTTTTGTTACAGAAAACAGACCCAAACCAGTATTTTGGAGTTGCAACACAGGGCTGATTGAGAGAGAATCCTTGGAACCTGGCAAGAAATTGAGAGACATTGCTTCTCCATTAAGCTTAACCAGCAACGAGCTGGTAAAGCTTTTCTAGTTCATATGATGTCAAGGTGTGTACAGTATTCCCTGCATGAGGCTCATAAAGATAATTTCTAGGAAGATAAGTTGTTAATGAAGTGTTGTCGGAGAAAAGTGGTGGGGACGGAAATGTTCATTCAGCATTGCTTCGTGGGATTTTTGCAGTGAAATATGTGTATGATAATGGCAATTCTACCCAAAATGATGAAAAACACTAATGAAAAGTGAGGTACTGTTTTGAAATGTCTTTCTTGTTAGTCTTGCACAGGAAGCAGGGGAGGACATGGAGGAACCAAGGACATGCAGATGCAGCTCTGGGCAGCATCAGGGCATGGGCAGCGCTGCAATTGATTGGTGTCATGCTCCTTCCTTCAGCCTCATCAGAGCACACAACACTTGGTTATGAAATGCCAGAAGTTATCAGTAATTATCCTATGTGGTTTCAAAGGTACACAGTGTTTTAAAATCCTGTTGATCGGCAGGATTTGGGAAAGCACTTGGGAACTGCCTCCAAAGCTGCCTTTGGAAAGGAATTTGTCATGTTGCTCCTAATTGTGCATGTGATACCTTTTCTAAATGATGGGTGCAGCATGATCCTGGTCACACGCTTAATTGCTTGATGCTTACAGGGGTCCAGCATTGTTTTCTGGCAGGAATCTGGTTTTGCCTTTGCTGCCCATGCCTTTTCCAGCAGAAGTGAACAGCTGTGCAACATACTTGAAACTACAGAGAGTGGTTCAAGAAACTAAATATACTTAGAATCATAGAATCATAGAATAGTTAGGGTTGGAAAAGATCTTAAGATCATCTAGTTCCAACCCCCCTGCCATGCCCAGGGACACCTCACACTAAACAATGCCACCCCCGGCTCTGTCCAATCCAGCCTTGAACACCTCCAGCAATGGAGCATTCACAACTTCCTTGGGCAACCCATTCCAGGGCCTCACCAACCTCACAGTAAAGAATTTCTTCCTCATATCCAATCTAAACTTCCCCTCTTTAAGTTTGAACCCCTTGTCCTATCACTACAGTTATTCATGAAGAGTCCATCCCCAGCATCCCTATAGGCCCCCTTCAGATACTGGAAGGCTGCTATGAGGTCTCCACGCAGCCTTCTCTTCTCCAGGCTGAGCAGCCCCAACTTTCTCAGCCTATCTTCATATGGGAGGTGCTCCAGTCCCCTGATGATCCTCGTGGCCCTCCTCTGCACTTGTTCCAACAGTTTCTTGTCCTTTTGATGTTGAGGACACCAGAACTGCACACAATATTCCAAGTGAGGTCCCAGGAGAGCAGAGTAGAGGGGCAGGATCACCTCCCTCGACCTGCTGGTCACGCTCCTTTTGATGCAGCCCAGGATATGGTTGGCCTTCTGGGCTGCAAGCGCACACTGCCGGCTCATGTTCATTTTCTCATCAACCAAAACTCCCAAGTCCTTTTCCACAGGGCTGCTCTGAATCTCTTCTCTGCCCAGCCTGGAGCTGTGCCTGGGATTGCTCCGACCCAAGTGGAGGACCTTGCACTTGGCATGGTTAAACTTCATCAGGTTGGCATCAGCCCACCTCACAAGTGTGTCAAGGTCCATCTGGATGGCATTCTTTCCCTCCAGTGTATCAACCAAACCACACAGCTTGGTGTCATCGGCAAACTTGCTGATGGCGCACTCAATCCCACTGTCCATGTCACAGACAAAGCTGTTGAACAAGACCGGTCCCAACACCCATCCCTGAGGGACGCCACTCGTTACTGGTCTCCAGCTGGACACTGAGCCATTGAGCACAACTCTTTGCATGTGCTCATCCAGCCAGTTCTTTATCCACCGAGTGGTCCACCTATCAAATTGATGTCTCTCCAACTTAGAGAAAAGTATGTCATGTGAGACAGTGTCGAAAGCTTTGCACAAGTCCAGGTAGATGACTTCAACTGCTCTACTCCTGTCCATCAGTTCCATAGCCCCACCATAGCAGGCCACCAGATTGGTCAAGCAGGATTTCCCCTTAGTGAAGTTATGCTGGCTGTCACCAAGCACCTTGTTTTTCATTTGCCTCAGAGTCTTTCAGGGAGAGATGGAAGGGCCATGCATCCCACTGGTCTGAGACAGCTCAGGACAAGTCAGAAATGTGTTTTCTTCACTTGTCACCAAAAATGCAGTTTTTGACAGCTGTGAGCATCCTCTGAGTGTGGGGAAGAACAAGGGGGTGTCCAGCAGCAGCAGTGGAGCAAGGCTGGGCTGTTGGACTTTGTTGTTCTAAAATACGTGATATTCTTTTCTTGTGCAAAAACTAAGAGAATTAGTTTTCGAGCACTGTACCTGACATTGAAGGGACTCTTAGTCTGCACTAACTGTATCTCTTGAATTCTCATTTCGTAATGGAAAGTATAAATTGGATGATAAATAGTGCTTCATTCTTAAAAAAAGACATGCACCCGTTTACTTTTCTTGATTCAACTTTTGGAATGTTCATTTAATATATTAACTCCATGGTCTGATCCATCTACAATTCATACTTTCTTGTCTAGTGGGTTTCATTAATTGCTACACCTTCCGCTGTTGTTTGTTTGTTGTTTTTGTTTTTAGATAACAGAGGACAATTCAGCATGAAGAAAATTAATTTTCCTGTTTCACATGGTTTAGGTTTTGGTTTTTTGTTTCTTCTTGTAGTTTTTAAATGAATTCTACAAAATAGCTGTAACAATATGGAAGGAGAGAAAGACCGAAGTAAACATTGATCAGCGTAATAATTTATGGTGCCAGCTTAATAAGTGGTGTGACATGAGCAGTTCATCATCCATTTGTCATGTGTTGATAGTTTGATACCTGAATTTTTAACACCACTGCTAGCTTTGACATAATAAAGGACCTGCCAACATTCCCATTAAATCTGTGAGATTTTAGAAGTTTCTGCTTTGGCTATAAATAGCAGTATTTATAATCTATAAATTATTATGCAGAGTAGCAATCTATGAATTGCTTATTCCAGCAACTATAAAAAAAATAGTTTGACATTTTTGAACTTCAGGAGGACATCTTCTTTCCAGTAGGAAAGACTTATGGATACTTTTCATTATGTCCACCATAAAAAGTTTATAAACTAAGAGACAGCTCCTGGACTAAAATAAATCACTTTGATTCTACTGATGGTGAGGAGACAGCAATTTGCACTAAAAGGTTCTGATGAGAGTTGTCTTGAGCTGTAGTTTGCTGGCATAATAGCTTCAGGCTAATCACATATGCTTCCAGTAGCTATAGTGTGGTCATAGTCAGGGAAATGAATGTACAAAAATAGGATTTGAGTGTCCATGTTTGCTTTCAACAGTCCCGTCTCAAGGACTACGCAGTCTGTTTTGGTCAACATAGAGGTCACACTCTATTCTGGTGATTGAGAGCCTTTCAGCTGGGCTGCAGATGATAATGTCAAGTCAAATTATTTCTGCTTCTCACATCGCTTTCTTCTGATTTAAAAAATACTGTGAAGCAGAATAAAACCCCTTACATTCCCCAGCTGTCTGACTTCACCATGCCATCCATATGAAGCATAGCTTGTCAGTGAAATAATGCAGAAAAATATTTCAAATAGTTATGATAGATGTCCAGGTTCTCCGTATTTGCTTTTCCTAGTGAAATCCACTTCAAATAAGGTGCATGTTAATAATTTCAAACATATGGTTGGTTTAGCCACTAAGTTTTTTGAATACTTCAACTTCTGCAGAATATCACAAGGACATAGTGCCATGACCTCAGTGCTCAGTGCTAGGTACCAAACTTCTTTAGAAGTAGTGCACATCCTTATCGCTGTGTTTTACAGCTTGGAGAAACATGGGGCAGTGGGAAGAGGAAGTAAGGGGAGAATGAAGGGGGAATGTTCTCACTTGAATGCTTTTGCAATAGTCTTAATCTGCGGAATTTATTTTTGTGAAGATACCTGTAAAGAGAATATACCCATTCCCACAGACAACAGCCTTCAGCATCATTGTTAACAAGGTGCGATGAAGGTCCTTCACAGTGGTAACTCTGTGTCAGCTAATTGGCTCATCACACTCTGGGTGTTTGAAGCCCAAGTTAGGAAGAGCAGACATGAGTGCAGAGGAGGCACAGAGCTCTCATGGAAAGATGACATTGCTAGTCATCAAGACTAGTTTAAAGTGTGGTTTGTTCCTACAACATTTTTCAACTTCTTAGCCTGAAACATGTGTCCTCACTTTCATTATTTCTGAAGACTATATAAATACCTGTAATGTCTGAAAACTGAAATAGCTTCACCTTTTGTTTTTGCTACTTCAAGAACCCCTAAAAAAGTGACATAGAAAACAGAAATTGTGGGTAATGGAATAATAGCGAAACATAACGGGTGTGCTAAATTCTATTTTTATCCACAGTTCCTAAGGAATTGCAATGAAAATGGTTTGTGATTATATTTGTCTTACCTGAGGTTATAGGAATTTAATATACTGTCTGTAAGATATTAAACATCTTTGTTGTGACATTTGATCTCTATGTTGATAGTTTATTACCGTAGCTCACTTAGAAATGGGAAAAGGAACTTTTAATAGGAAATTCAAATTTAGTAAGAAATCTAAAAACTAATTACTGTTTGTTGGGTTTGCAGCAACTGGATCATTTAAAAGCTCAATCTTTAGTAAGAAATAATGACTTTCTTTATTTAGAGACTATTTAAAATGCTCTTGAGGTATCTATTGAATATCTCAACATCGCCGATAAATCGGTAGCAGACTCAAAATTAGTTCTGCACAATTATATATTACAATATGTTCTGTATTATGGTGTATGTAATACATCTCTTGTACACGTTAGGGAGGAAAAGATAGAGTCTGTTTTCAGAGCTGTTTCTAACCCTCGGAAAATCTGCCAGGATTTGTCTTTGTCTTTGAAGTACAAAGTTGGTTTATTTATATGTTTATGGATGGTCTCCGGTAGGCTAAAGATGATAGTTTTTGTGGCATTTTTCTCTTTTGGTGTTGTAAATACATTATTTATATATCCAAAAGTAATTAGAAGAGAGGTGGTTGTTTGTCTGAATTTTAAACTAATTAAACTGACCTAATTCCTGTCAGAAATAATTAGGATAAATACTGCACTCCCCAAGAAACTTTTCAAGTTGGAAAACTGGGCACCAAGGCCGAGTGCTAGAGCTGCTCCAGGGGAGCAGCCACACGTGGTGTGGGTAGCTGCAACCTGCGCTGGTGCCTGGTACTGAAACTGTTGGCTCTGTGATGCCAGAATCATTAAGCTGCTTGCTTTGTATATTAAAAAGTGTGTTTTTAGTCCAGTCAGTTAACTTCATGCATTCCCAGATGAATCAGGTCCTCACTGAAATTAATGGGAACCTCTCAGTCACAGCAAGCATTTGCTGCAGTGCGTTGCTGCAAGCCAACGCTGCTGCCAGTACACTTGTCTTGCTGGCTCTGCCTGTGATCACTTACACATCTCCTGTAATTGTTGGTGGGATTCATCAACCAAGGAAAAGGACCTTACAGCCTTTGGAATGGCAGTGAACTGATCAGGTGTTGGAGTTTTTCCTCCAACACACATTACTATGAGTATTCACTAGAACTTTCCCCAGTACAGGGGTGGCTGTGTCTTTGCTTCAGAAAATAGTTTTGTTTTAAGCTGAAATTGATAAACTCATCTCCTTGTTTGAGCAGATCTATAGGGTTGATACAAGCCAGCTGACTTTGTGAGGAATACACCAAGCCGTCGTTGCTTTTACTGTTGGAGAACATTAATTATGCAATATACGGAAAAAAGAGGGCGGGAGGGAGGGAGAAAAGCAACAGCAGGGAGGAGAATGGATGGTCTATCACTGGTATGATGGCAAATACCAGCGTGCCAGCCTCTTTTGTCTGCATTAACGGCAAGCATTATGTAATATTTTATCTTCTTTGGCCTTGGACCTTGTTATTTAGAATAACATATAATAATAAAGGAGCATTTTGAGTATTTTTACTAGAAATATATCAGGCTGCCTAACAGTCTGGTGGCATCAATAATTCCCTATTAAGCCCTCTACACCCATTATGATTTGTTTTACTTTTTTTTCTAAGTTAGTTTCCAGGCAACCAGTAAGAACTGAATTACATTAAGCTATTAATTCAGGATTGCATGCCAGCTCCGGGTTCTGCAGCCGATTTGTTCCTCTTGCATACAAGTTTCCTCATAAAACCCCTTTTATTGGTTTAATCTTCCATGGTACCTAGCCCAGAGAATTGATTTTAAAATGGCAGTGCCTGTACTTGCTTTTGATTCTTGCTTGTTTTTAATGCTTGCTGGTCGGTTTATTTTTCATGTGTACTGAAGCAGGGATTCATGAGGAAGGTTTGGTGTTAGTGTCACAAATATATACTGTTATACTAGTGTATTCTTCAACACTATATAATGCATTGACTCATAGTAAGATCTGAATTAAGATTACTCTTGTGATTAATTTCCTCATGGTGTTCAAGTTGGAAGATCAGTTATTAAGAACATTTAATTTGTAGGCCCTCTCTCTAACCAATGGAGGAGTGTGCTGCCTTTCCTCCGCTGCTATTGCAACCCCCCAAAAGATTAAGAACTCTTGTGTACAGCCCTGTGATGCAGGATGTGGTTATGGAATGCCTTGAGAGCTTACTCTGGCCATTAACTGCAAATTCCCCTCTAGCCTTTTGCTGAAGAGAACTAGAAAATATAGTTTTGTCTCTATACATAGTCTGGAAAAATAAAATGTGGGAAATACTTTCAATGGCTGGAAGGTTGAAATCAGAACCAGAGTATAGTTTTTGTAATTTGAACACAAATAGGCAGATATCATGTCAAGGATTCCTTCTTCCCGAGGAATACATGCATTAAGAATACAGTTTATTAATACTTGTATGGGAAGTATATATATATCAATAATGCAAAAATAAAAAAGCAGCAATGATTAGACATAGCCATGCCTAGTGTGACATGAAAATCTTTGCAGATACTTACTTAAAGGGAGTGATTTTTGTCTTATGCTCAGTTAGACGAATGTTGCGCTGGCAAGAGGAACTAGACTGGAAGTTTGATAATGAACTTCTCTACCTATTCTCTGAGCAAGGTAGAGAGGCTGAGCTTGTCGGATTTCCTCCAAGTCTCAGCTGAAAGGAGGTATCTAATGGTGGGGTAGAAATTTTGGGATGAAATTGTGTTTCTATTTTATTATAATAAAAAATATAATCTATGAGTTATAAAACCCAACCTGTATCCTGTTTTGAGCTATTCTATATTTTATATAAAAGGTCAGAAAAGTCATTATCTATTCCACAACCTATATGCATTACAACCAAACTTCTGCCATCCAACTATATGTACTTTGTCTCAGTCTTTGTATTGGCATCAGTGAGGAGGTCTAGGACACTTGAGAAGTTGTGTTGGTGATTTTTGGTGAGGCTACAGCTGGAATAATCAATCTTTAACAGAAGTTGTCTTTATCCACTACCAAAAAATAGAAACAGCAACAAGAAAATAAATAGATTTAATGCTCTCTACGACTGAAAACAAAGCACTGAGGAAAAGGCCATTTCAGATAAAGATGTTGCGGCTTTTGCAAAATAGTTGACCTAGAATAGAATTTTTAAAACAATGATTTCATTAGTATCTATTAACCCCACACACTAAACCCTATAGTTTTGAGTTGTTTCCAATTTCTGCCTAAAAAGAGATTTGTGATATGAGTCTGAATTATAGAGGTGACAAATCCAGACCACAAAAGATAACCATGGCTTCCTAAAACTTCACTTGAAAACCAAAAAAATTAAAGGACTGCTGTTTATAAGCAGAGCATATAATATATGCTCTTCCCTGAAGAAGCCATAAGAACTTGTGTAGCTAAAAAGGATTTTTATGCCTCATCGGTTGCTCAGATGTCTTGGAACAATTATAATCACCAGACTAAGGGTTTCTTCTCCCTTTTATATTTATCACTCAAATGAAGAGTGTGTTGCCATCCTGAGGGTCTGTGGTTCTATCAGCAGATCAAAAAAAACCCCATGGTCAACATGTTGAATCTAATCATGTTCTCTGTTTCTGGGACGTACTTTATTAAACATTTTCATCACTTTCAACTGTGCATTCATACCTCAACAGACTTATATCTGTAATTAGGGGAATTGTTATTTACCAGCAGAGATAAAGCTGGCAAAAAGACACCTTTCAGCAACATAATTCAAATGTCATGAGTTATTACCAGTTCCAGATTAATAGTACAGTTATTTCTTTCGCTATGGGTTAGGAACATGTTTCTTGTTAGAAACCTTTGGAAATTGCTCAGAAATACTGAGCAGCAGCTATTTCTGATTGTCCAGCTAAAGAAAATCAGATGTATGTGAAAGTGAACCCTCTCAAAGATCCATGTTCAGTAATGAGATATTTTTATTTAACAAAGTCTCTAACAGATGGTGTTTCTAAATTTTGAATATTAGGGCTGGTTTTGAAAGAGGCCTCCACACAGTCTGATGTACTGCAGATGAGAATTCACATTTAAGCTATAGTTAAGAGCTAATTGTGCTGTCACTCCTGATTGCACCAAGGCACTCAGCCATTGTGCAGGTGGCTGGCTGCATGGTGACACCTCTCATGTCTGCAGCCACTGCCACAAAAAATACTGGCCTGGGACTCCTATTAATGACACCTGGAAGTTGTAGGTAGCTTAAAAAAAAATGCGTTATTTTGTGTGCTCTGTAGAAGGTATCTTCATGTATCATAATAGTTTCGTAGTCATTGTGATATGAGACTATTTTACAGTTGGTTACTGGAAGGTCTATGCTCAACACTGCCACCCTTGTCAGCCTATTTTCTAATATCACAAAAATAAATGTATTAATTTGAGAAGCTATGTTTTTCATAAATCCATTTTGCCCTGGCATTAAGAAGCAGACTATGGTGATGCCAACCAAATCTAATCAATAGCTTTGTTGTTCGCCAGGGCTGAAAAAATGGAAGTACCCAGTTTTTCACCAAATCCACTACCACAGGTGCCATCACAGCATGGCTGCTTTACCAGATGTCATCCCTTTGACTAACTGCCTGTGTCTCTGTTGCTTCAGCAGGAAGGCTTGGTCTTATGATGGTGAGAAACTTCCCACACTCTCCCCTATGCTTGTTCCAACCCAGTTTGCATTCATTTATTCAGCAGTAACAGTGGTTGCCTTTGCTTATCTGCTCAAACGCTTTGGTCTGCTTTTGCAAACGCTCTCTTATCCTTTGAAAATAGCGGTAGGATTTTCTTTGTTTCATTCCTGCAAACCTTTCTTAGTTTCAGAGGTGTGTTCTTTTTATGTTCTTATTTTATGAATATAAAACACTATGGACCGCTTTTTCATAGTTTAATCTATTATCTCCATAAGCAATACAAGATAGCAGGGATTTCTGACACAGAAATGCAAGTGATCTAGATTAAGAATGACTATGCACATGTAATTCAAGAGACTAGTTTTCTGGAAACATCAGCTAGGAGAAGAGGAAGAAGAGAAATTTGAATTCAGTTGAATTTTAGTAACTTCAGATTGGTTTTGGATCATATTTACATGCTTTTCTATTTCTTATATGTTTGCAGGTTTTATGGTTATAGTTCTAAGTATCTTGGAGCTCTGTGAATTAGTGGGCATGTTACTACTGAGCAGAAGATGAACTGCATTAGCAAGAAATGAGATCATTCCCCTGAGTCTTACACAGGAAAGGCTGTGGAAAACCTGGAACTGAACCCAGGTTCTAGGAGACACAGAATGGCCCCAAAACCTATGGCATTATGGGCCAGGAATCACCAACAGAAAACTCATCTCAAATTTTAAAACTCAATTAGCATGAAGTATGGTGATGGAAATAGGTACATTTTAGGCAAAACACTCCCTGCCTCTCGCAGAGACCCAGGAGCTTTGTAGCTTTCTCTCTATTGCTTCCAGCAGTGGCTGAATATGAGAATTTTGTGCAGTTTCAGATTAAGAATGAAAGTGAGAAAAACCCAGGGCTCCAAAAAGAGCACCTGCAGGAGCTGGATTGATGGAAATGTCCCAAATTGATGGTAGTTTTAGGGTGGTTGTCTTCATTGACGATTGCAACCTTTCTGTGAATGCTTTTCTATGTATTCCAGGAGTAGGCATAGACTTCTTGCAGGTTGAACCAAGTAAGAAATTACGGTTCTTGAATAAGAACTGCTTTTGTAAAATGAAAAATATGATGTGGCACCATAAAAACAGGACCATTGTGTCCTGAGTTCTTTAGATCTGACATTAAAAGTATACTTTGGGGATTAATCATCAAATGACTTTGTCATAGTAATTTAAGTATTTTTTTTCCTGCCTTAAATTATACAGCCACTCATTGTGAATTAAATAATTTTAAGTAGTGCAACTGCTAAGCTTGCCTGGTTTGCCTATTGGCTTTCCAGCATTTGGCCTTTTGCTGGGTAATATCTACTTCTTTACAGTCCTGTTTTTCCACCACAGCCATGCTCTCTGGAGGCCTCTCCTCTACAAGCATGAGAGGGGACAGTTGCTTCATCTGTTTGTAAATGCACAGAATCTGGCCCATGGGGGAATTTAATCTTCTCCAAATTCCAGCCCTTAATTCCCGTGTACATTCAAGGTCTGGAGCACTCCCACCCTACTGCAAGGTTGGCCTCACACAACAGAATGACCAGGTAAAGGCATTGATTGAATACTTGAGATGATAAACCCAAAATAGAAAACCTGGACACCAAAGGCAAAGGTGGAGGTGGAACAGGTCTGTTTCCTGCAAGGATTATACTAATGACCATTTTTAGCTTCTTCTGACTTCTAGACTGTTTTCCTTAAATGTGAATAATTATACTGGTAGAGAATCAGAAAATGAGCTTCTACTTTGATCTAGAGAATTTGAGCTTAGTTCTAGTGGGAATTCACAGAAGTTTCAAGCAATTTATGTTTGAAATGCCTGTATAACTTTTGCTTCATAAAAACAGAGAGAGATATAAAATGATAGTAAAAATTCATATTTTGGAAATGGACATTCTCCTTTCTGGCTATAAAAAGTAAAGGTAATTTGTTCTATTTCAAAAAGATTGTTAGTTGTTACTGTGATTTCAGATGATGTAGCTTTAATGCTCAACACATTTTAATCTTGCTGGTTATAAAACATTTCTTTGATGGTAAGTTTGAATCAGAATTCATGTTTAGAATTATGGGTTTGAATCAGAATTCATGTTTAGAATTAATGCTTTGGCTAAAAAGAAAAAAAACCTCATTCAAACTCATGTGGTTTACTATAAGCCAGAGGCCAGTGGGCAGCCTTGTCTGCCATGTCCCAGCCATGGTGGAACTGAGCCCTTGAAAAATTCAGGCAGCTTGGAGCTACCCCTGCTGATCTGGGACTTCCTTGCATAATATTCTTACTGCTGAAATACCTTAGTGTAAATATGAAAGTTAAGAGGAAAATACAAGAAACACAAGAGAGTTTTTTCCTCAAGTGCTTTCATGGTTTAACCTTTTTGCTTCTGTCTCTTTTGTCCAAAATCCCACTTTCTAATCTTCGCTCCTCAAAAAGCATAAAAAAAGTTGTTAATGAATTAAACGACAAAAAAAATTAATGTTTTTTTTATCCAGGACACTGATTTTAACTTATGTTTGTGTCAGAGCTTGAACTGGAGTCCATGCTGAGGCTCCAGCCAGTGCTGTTTCACACTCATCAGCTGTCCCTCCAATTAAATCAACCACCTGAAATTAATGTATGTTCCACCACTGCCCTTTTCATTTCATTTTCTGTTTCTTTAAACTGAATTGCCTTTAATAACGACCTTATAAAAAGAGAACTTATTCTGATCTACTAATGCCAATCCTGAGCCACCATTTATATGTTTTAAAATTTCCAATTTGATTTAGCGAGAGTTAAACCCGAAGTTAATGGAGAAAGCAGAGTAGGACTATAGGAAAACTTCTGAACTTACAGCTAATGCAGAACTATTGTCAAGGTAAGTAATTAAAAAGTAGAAAGCCTCTCCTACTTTAATACAAAAATAAATGATGAGGAAACTAGTACTGCTGCATGAACATTTCATTTCCCAGTAGGAAAAGTTTGTTTATATCTGGGTCAAGAGAAAAAAAGTTGCTAAAATTAAGCAACACTTCAAAGTTTGGTTTTATTGCATGTGGGAGAGGTTCAGTAAGAAACATTGAATAGTCATATTGTGCAAATGATGGTTTCTTAATGGGACGGTGAGTTTGTGTTTGATTTTTTTTCTTAAACATTTACAAGAAAACTGGCTACTGTATTTTGTTCCTGTAAATATCAACATCATTTTTTCATCTTTCATTAGAAGGATTAATATGTGGAAATGTTTGCTGAATTCAATCCATGACCCTCAGCTTAGGGATACAGAGAGACTGGACGGGGATCTTGCTGCTGAAAAGGCATGCTCATATTCAAACTGCCAAGAGCAGCAGCTCTACACTGTGTGTTTCTAATAGGGCCAAATGGGGGGAAAAATCATTTAATTACAAACCTTTTCTGCTGAAACACACTAAATGTCTGAGCAAGGGACATTCTTTTCAACCTGGGTGAAATGTCCCAAAGTATCTCATGATACTTTTGGCTGACACGGGTCTTGTTTCTCCCTTGTATCTGCCTTTGCTTCCATAATAATGTGCTCACAATGGATATTGTTACTTTTGTTATTTGAGTCTGATGCTGTGTCCCTTGCTGGGATTGTTCAACGTTGCATTTGTAATTTTATATCCATGGAAGTTTATGAAATATCTCTTAATTTTTGCAAGCCCTTATTTAAATACCAGGTCATTAATTACACACTGCAGCAAAGCCCTGCATCCCTTCTGAATTGTGTTGCATGTGCACCTAATAAAAATTTCTTACCTAAAGATTAATTTTGGGGTTTGAATTTGGTTGGTCTGTGAGCTGTAGATTCCTAAGTATCATTCCTCTGTAGATGGCATAAGTTGAAGGCCCAGCTTTTCAGAGAAAATTCAGTTTCCCACCTGATGGTAAGCAGTAAAGGGATTTTTCAAAAGCCCCTATGTGCCCCAATTCCCTTGTTTTGGAATGTTTCTATATGCTTTATTAAGAAATTACACCATATTTTGTGCCATCCATGTTTGTGTGGAAGCCCTCAAACCTCAGCTCCAATTTTCGCCTTCCTCAAAGCTGTCCTGTGAATAATAAACCCTACATAGTTCTTGTGTGTTCTTCTGAATTTATTTCATGTCAGCTTTGTACAGGGAAAAAAAAAAATAATACAGCTTCTCTCACTTTGTACCCTTTGGGACAGCAACTGCAGATGAAGAGCAAGCAATCAACGTCAGGATAAAATTAGATTGCCACAGAGTACAAGGTTTGATCCAATATCTATATCAGATTTGGTTTTCATCTGTGCATATCACAATAAAATAATACTTGCTGAAGCTGTTTGGCACCAAGCCATTCTAAGAGCATGCAGTGTTTTTCATCCGTGTAAGAGCTGGGAAAAGGGGGGTATGAAATTAGGTATTTTACGCTATTACCTCAGTATTTGATTTTAGTTATAAATAAGAAATTGATGAAAGAGTTGGTGCTTTCACTGTGTTTCCATGTGTCAGAGTGGGATCTTGTGTTCACTGGAGGACAGTGATGGGTCATCAGGGAGCAGTGTTGGAAGAAGCAGTGTCCTGGGACTCATGGCTGTGTTTTAGATGAAAATCTCCCAACAGACTCTGGTTACCATGCTCTGCTTTTGGGTTTGAAGTGAGAAAAGTGGATTCATTATGGTTAAATGACCTGGGAGATGGGCTCCAGCAGCATTCCTAGAATGATCCGCTGGCATCCAGGCCAGAGCAGAGCCAGCCCAAAGCAACCCTCTGCCAGGACCATCACTCTACAGTCTTGGTCCTGCTCGTTAATGTGGCCACAGTCCTTACAGACAGTTCTGATAAGGCAAGGGGTGGCTCAGTGTCGTGGTTTAAGCCGTAAATCACGCAGTCGCTCTCTCACTCACTCCCCTCTCTTGCTTCCCCTGCTCCCGGGTAGATGGGGAGGAGAATCAAAGGAATGCAACTCCCACAGGTTGAGATAAGAACAGTTTAGTAACTAAAGTATAACACAGGACCACTACTGCTACCACAAATAATAACAATGACAAGGCAAATACAAGGGAAGAATACAATAGCTCACCCCTTTTAATACAAAGCCCGACTACTCACTTCCTCCTCCTTCTTCCCCACCACTCCAAGGGGGGGGGGGAAATTGGGATAAGAATCAAAAGAATGCAACTCCCACTGGTTGAGATAAGAACAGTCCAGTAACTAAGGTATAACACAAACCACCACTGCCACCACCACCCACAACAATCACCAGGGAAATACAAGGAAAGAGGATACAATTGCTCACCACTTGATGACCGAGCTGTGAACTGAACTCTTCCGGGTTCCTGCCCCCGGTTTTACATCCTGGGCATGACGTGCTGTGGCATGCAATAGCTCTTTAGTCAGTTTGGGTCAGGTGTCCTGTCTCTGCCTCCTCCCGGCTTCCCCCCCCCTCCCTGGCAGAGCATGAGACTCAGAAAGTCCTTGGTCAGGCCAAAACATTCTAAGCCACAGCTATAAACATCGGTGTTATCAGCGCTGTTCCCAGACCAAAAATTGAAAACACAGCACTGCACCAGCTACTACGAAGGAGAAAAAAATGACTGCTGCTGCTGAACCCATGACACTCAGCATCTGGATCACAGCTTGCGCACAAAACATATACATTCTGACATTATTTTTTACCAAAATTCCCTAATCATTACAACAAATAATAATATTTGCTTCCAGTTAGTTGTAAAGAAAGACATAGAGAAACTATTTTAAATGTTCATCCAAGAATATTTGGTTTGTGTCAAACTAAATGTTTTGGTTAACTTTGAAGCATCTAATAGAACTGAATTGCCAGCAAGTTGGAAAAACTACAGCTATGTGCAGACGCAACTTACTGATGAGCCTTTTCCTAACTGTTTGTACATCTTCCACTAGGTTTCTGGTTAACAATGACTGTCTCTCAAAGTGAGCCATCAAGATACCCAAAGTTTGTCTGGGACTTCTGCAAGAATATTGAACCAGTGTCTGTATTTTCCCCCAGGGCATTGCAATTTGTCCCGAGTCAAATCTTCAGTCATCTTCAGCTGCACCAGTAACAGGAAAGTCATTGATTTGAATTAATTGAGGATAAAATCCATTTTCTCTTAGGTGTAAAAATATTTATGTGTGCATGCAGTCTTTTTGTAACACTTATGGCCCAGTTAATCTCCTGTTTAAGGAATTTAACCTGGTTCTGCTTGTACCCAGCAATGGGGTTCGTATTATGAGACTGCAAGGATGTCTTCTGTCCTTGCGTTATTTAATTCTTCAGACCTGCTCCCACTGCTCTGTCAATAGCTTTCAAAGTAATGGTCCAATCTTTTAAATTAATGAGTTTTCATCGACCTCAGTGGAAGTGGATCAGCTTTGAGACTGTCAGCCATCTAAAAGTAGTTCACCTACTTTCACACACAAGCCTGGCACCTTCGAGCGCATAATCTGAAGCCAGGTCTTTAAGATCTCATTAAAGCTGCCATATGTGTCCTGCTGCTCTGGAAAAACAGGGGTTTAATAAATAATATTTTGGATTTGTTCTGAAGTAACTCCAAGTTATTTTGGGTTTCTTTCTACAATCTTTTAGCTGAAGCAAACAGTCTAAAAAGCTCTTATTAGCCCAGGATTTTCTGGGAGAAGAAATTTAGCACTGACATTTTCCAAATCCTTAAAGGAAGTTTGAAAAATCTTATTTCAATAATTACAATAATCATAGAATCATAGAATAGTTAGGGTTTGAAAGGACCTTAAGATCATCTAGTTCCAACCCCCCTGCCATGCCCAGGGACACCTCACACTAAACCATGCCACCCAAGGCTCTGTCCAATCCAGCCTTGAACACCGCCAGCGATGGAGCATTCACAACTTCCCTGGGCAACCCATTCCAGTGCCTCACCACCCTTACAGGAAAGAATTTCTTCCTCATAGCCAATCTAAACTTCCCTTGTTTAAGTTTGAACCCATTGCCCCTTGTCCTCTCACTACAGTCCCTCATGAAGAGTCCCTCCCCAGCATCCCTATAGGCCCTCTTCAGATATTGGAAGGCTGCTATGAGGTCTCCATGCAGCCTTTTCTTCCCCAGGCTGAACAGCCCCAACTTTCTCAGCCTATCTTCGTACGGGAGGTGCTCCAGTCCCCTGATAATGAAGCATCCCAAACAAAAATATATTATTGGAGCAGCTCGTGGGTGATGGAGACAGTTCCAATAACTGTAAAATATTTTTCTTCTGTGGAAAACGCAGTGAGTCTTGAAGGGCACTGTGACACTGCAAGGCTGTCATCCGGAATGGAGAAATCTCAATATTCAAGTATCCGTTACGAGCACAGGGAATACATCTTGATTTAGTTTAACAGTGCTTTCAAATGGTTGTAACAGACAACTGAAAGGACACAGGAGAGGAAGAGGGGAAAGGACTAGGAAAAACACTTCTTCGTAGTGGGTAGACCCCAGTGTAAACGCCATGGCCCTAGACCATGGTCCCACCATGGAAGCATCTTGGGGAGTATTTGCTGTGTGCTGACTCTTCCATAGTTCTGTAAGGTGCGGTTAGATTGAACCAGACCCCACCAAGGACCCAGCTCCATCTGCCTGTGCTCCAGCAGACCTCAGCTGGATGGGCCAAGACAGGGCAGGGATGCAGCATAGCAAAGCACTACCCAGCTGCCAACTTCTCTGAGGATTAACATCAGGATCTAGCAGTCCAATAGGGTGAGTACTGAGAGAGGTGAGCCTCAGGGAAAGATTCACTTTTAAAAGCAACGCAATCAGGCATAAGGTAAAGTCATGCTTGAGTACTAAAGAAAAGGGCCAAAAAGTTATGATAATCTAATAGTCGATCAAAGCAAACATAAATCCACATCAACAGAAAAGAATCCAATATCATCAGCTGGGGAAACCAGATTGTCAATGAATTTTGCCTAAGCTTGCTTGTTATTATACACAGGCATAAAGTCTTGCATAGACCGGGCTTTCTACAAAATGAAAGGGGAAAGACATCAAGGGAATAGATAAAATAGATGAGAAAAAGATCTGTACTCTTCTAAAAAGTGCACAGCCATGATGAGACCTTAAAAAATATTAAATCTTAATTTACAAAGAGCAGTCCTGATTTCTGCTGTAAAATGTTCCAAAACAATCTCATGACTCAATTTCTGCAGCCATTGAAGTAGGAAGAATTACATAAGATTCTTGCTGTTTGCTTTATTTTATGCTTAACTCATATTCTCAATGAGTCATTATCAAGATTTGTCAGGACTAATTAAGAAGAGTGCCAGCTGTGATAGCATTTGATATCAGGGCACCTTGCTCAGTGGGACTCAACTGAGATAGCTTGTGTAGAATTAGCTAATAGCAACTAGTGATTTAGTGGCTTGCTGCTAACTGTGGTCTGAGCTGTTAGGAAGGTGAAGGTATGTAGCAGCCCCTGCAGATGTGCTGTTTCTTAATATGAAACTGAGTTTTCTCGAAGTCTCTATTCAAACAAACAACAAAATTTATTACATTACATGTATGATTTTCTTTTCTGTGGTAAGCCACCTCTATCTAAATAACTTCACTGCAGGTGTTAAGAGGGAGGGGGCCAGTCTTTTCAGTGGTGCCCAGCTACAAGATAAGGGACAGCGAACACAAGTTGAAACACAGGAAAACCCATCTGAATATGAAGAAACAATTCTTCACTTTGAGGGTAGCAGAGCACTGGAGCAGGCTCTCCAGAGAGGCTGTGGTTTCTTTCCCGAGAGATATTAAAAACCTTCCTGAATGCCAACCTGTGCAACATGCTCTAGGTGAACCTGCTTTAGCAGGAAGGTTGAATAGATGATCTCCAGATATCCCTTCTAACCCCAACCATTCTGTGATTCTGTAATATCACTTATCTGATGAAAACAAATTACTGTTTTTGAAACGCTCAGACACTATAGTGATGATCAAGATAGAAAAGCTCAGGAAAAAGTTAGTAATCCTGACTCAGTATGTGGTGAATGCTCTGCAGTACAAGTCTTGGGGACATGAACTGAAGGTTGAGGATAAAGCAACATATTGAATAATTGTTGATAAAGTGAACACCGCCTACTCTGTGAGCTGAATGAGGTAGGGGCTCAGCAGAAATAATGTTTGATCATTTAATTAAAGGCTATGTCATAAGGTGCAGAACGGGTTGAAGAAGCAATCACGGTTCTGGCATTGTCAGTGATGGATTCTGCATGCTTAATGTTGCTTTTTAAGTAGGCGTTGTGGCTTTTTCAGGGAAATACTCAAACAGAAGCCTGGATGGAGGAGGATGCCTGTAACATCAGTGCAAGAAAAATTCCCCTCTCCTCTCCTCTTGTCACAGCTGCCTTGGAGCATCTCAGCAGCCTGTTGTTCTCAGATTGCCAGAGGCATTGAGGGCACCTTCCTGGAGTAGCTGGGTCCTATTGTTTCTTCCAGCTCAGGATTTTTGGGGGATAGCAAGGCTGGTTTTGTTCATGGATGGGTGCCACATGCTTGATGCTAGGAGCATGTTGGCTGTGCATGGATGTGTTATGTGGTGGCCTCCTCCGAAGGGAACAAAATGCTGTGCACTAATCAGAGGCTGATACAAATGTTACCTGATAAAGGTGTTTTTCAGAAATAGATGAACCATCTTCTGTTTGTACTCTTTTTTTTTTTTTTCTGGGGGGGGGGGAAGGCGGGAAAAGAAATCAGTCAAATATTTTAAAAGCATTTTTGCCTCAAATATGGCAAAGCTGTAAAGAACAGAAAAGGGGCGCTCATGACTGGCAGGGAAAAGCCTTTCCAAGAGCATCCTGATTGATTCCATCAGCCTAGCCCCTAGATTTAATGCCACTTTGTCCCTTAGAAAACTCCAGGCATCACAGACAGCCAGGGAGGAGGGGACCTGCCTGCACTGACTATATCAGTTTATTGTCTGACATAACAAAACCATTACTATTTGGAAAAGCCATCTTATTTAATTATTGCGAATGTGCAATGCCTTCATTTTTAACTCGGCATTGGAGGAGATGTTCCAAGCATTAAGTGAATCAAAGTATTCTTAGTAAATAAGAAACCAAGAGAACAATAAGTGTTTGAAAAGAAAAAGTTATTGTTCTCTGTGGATTGCAGTGATTTTAATGATTTGGCTGAAGTGCTCATCTAATAGAACTGCCTATTTGAAATATTTGTGATCTCAAAGGAATGGTTTTAAAGTGTTTCCCATGTAATTGATTGAACCATTCCTCTCTAATATTTGGATGGCTTTCAAAACCAGGGGACAGGTATTGATGGAGCTTCAAGGGGGATCAGTGTTTTACATGGTTTAGTGTAAAAAATGCCTGAGGTCTCCGCCTGTACTGAAGGTGGAAATGACTAAATTAACGGGACTGCCTGTCAGGAAAGTGGGAATTGCTCAGAACTGAACCAAAACTCATTCCTGGGAGGAGCAATGGCTTTTCTCCCATGCCATGTGCATCTTTCCTTGGCAGTGCGATAGGTGGTACTCAACCCTGCACTGGGACCCGTTTTTCTGAACACGCACTACACAGCTGAGGTTGTTGCATAAGGTTTTGTTTTCCAAAATATATCAAGTTTGGCTTAAAAACTGAGTGCATGGTGGTATTCAGTTTTCTCTTTATTTCAGTTTTGATCATTTCTGAAACTGTCTTCTTGATGGAGAAAATTGCAGTTTGAAAACCTAGGCAAATTCAAATAAAGATTCCAAGATTTTTTGGCAATGATTTTCCTTTTGTTATCCTACAGGTTCTATAAATTAATCTGATGGTATTTTACATAAATAACCTATTTTGATAAAAATTACAAAATTCACTATCTCCTCACTTGTAGAAGCTTAATTTTATATATGGTTTTATATGGTTATTATTTTAATAATATTATCAAAAATTATATTTCTGAGTATAGTGAGCTCCTAAAATGCAGGATATGGTATACCATAGTGTAAGCTACTATAAAAATAAGAGCAGTCACTGTTACTGCACACTGGCACCTTCTGTTATAGCTGCTCTTTTAGCAATGAGCCTGTTCTTATAATGTAGATAACTTCCAAAAGGTTTATACCTTGGTAGTAAGTGCTTGGAGCTCCCTTTCAGGCTTGGTGAGTGCACCTCTGACCCCGCGCCAACGAGCGTCCCTCCCCCTGGGAAAACTTAGCAGTTGGGAAGTGACCCAGGGATGTAACACCATCATGTCCTGCACACAGAGCAGCAGGTGACAGCTCCAGCCCTGCAGTGTGCCAGCTCTGGTGGATCACAGAGCATCTGTGCCCTGGGTTGGATGCTGCAGAGGTCTCCCTATGCTACAGCACCACGGGGACTCCTGTACTACATCATCTTATTTGTGGCATCTGCTGGCACCGTGCTGACCTGGCCCTGACACGGCCTGGTGGTAAGGAAGGAAACTTCCCCGTCAGGGACTTGGACTAGTTACCACCTCTAGCAGATTTGCTTTAGCTTATGGCCAAGAATTTTCTCCTCCTCCCAGAGCCTTTTTCTTTTTTAGGCAGTAACAGCCTGTGCACAGGAGGCAGAACCTGGGAGGTGGCTGAAACTGGAAAATAGCTGTGTGTGTGTAAATCTGTGGATCTTTGTGAGGGTCAGAGAAAAGTAAATGTTTCTCTCCATAGAGTAGCAGGCATTAGCTCCCAGAGCTGCACTGATTTGCTTTTATATGGGCTCACGCTAATGTGCTGTAACAAAGAATTAGGCCCAGATACATTGTGGTTTATCACAAATTTTTTTCTTCATAGGCTTGGGTGCAACCTGAAACATGTATTTTAGATTTAACTACATAACATGCATTATAAGTAATAAATTATTTAGCATTTATATTTTAATAATCTATAATTCAATACTCTATAATAAGATATAAATACAGAAATAAAATTTCTGTTAGGTAAGATCTAGCAAGAGATCCAAGCTACTCTATCCTAGAAGAGAATTTGCTGTCTCCTGTCCTCCCCAGAAACTAGAGCCACACTGACACCTTCTCTTTGTAAACAGCAACAGCAAACCACCAAGTTAAGGATCAGGGTTTTTCACTGGCCTCTGCTCCAAAAATTCATTATTTTCTGAACTCCTGATAAGCAGGAGCTCTGGCTGCTATCCCAACCCTGATTTCACCCAAGAAATTAATTGCTTGTACCATGTCTATTACAGTTGTTCAAAATGACCTCCAACTGGGCCCAGCAGTGTCATGCTACGTTACTGAAATTTGAAATATTGTTTTATTTCTCGTTTCTGCTAGTCCATTGCTCTTTGTTTTGCTTCTACTGGTTGGTAATAGCACAATTTTCTGTTCGCTCTGCCAGCTGCCCACATAAAAGCAATGTTTAATTACACAGCATCTTTGAAAGTAGATGTGGGTAAGATCCTCCTGCAATGGAAACTGCATAGCTCCCCTGAAGGATGCCAGCTATAATGCTGATTTCTTTCTGGCAAAGCCTTTGCTTATCCAATAGCAATTTGGCTGAATCCATGATCTTATTTGACAGATGAGTTAAGAAATGGTTTTGAATATGCTTTTGGATGTGTTTAACCACTGTTTATTTCTAAACAAATTCTCTTGCTAAAAAGACCAGGCTTGGGTTTTGGTTTGGTTGGGTTTTTTCTGTTGTCTTATTTTTTATGATGAAATTTTGTTTTATTTTGCGTGTGGTTTTTTGTGAAGCAAACCTTCATTGGAGGAGATGGAGCATGTCCCCAGCCCCACAAAGCAGGCATGGACGGGAGTCTGGCTTCTGGGTGCCTGGTCCTACCAGGGGCAGAAATAGTGCTCATGTGCATTAAAACCCGATGCTAATCATCCCTGGACATTGTTCCTTGGGTGAGAGAATAACTTCATTCTTACGACGGGAGGTTACAGCCTACGTGGTGGAACCAGCACATCTACAGAGAGTGCTTGCTGGCTCTGGGAATGTAGTGAGTGACTTGTGCTGGGAATTTGATTTGGTGCAGGAATGACTAATTGTGAAGTGAAATACAAAACGTCACGTTGGAATGTCTTTCACACCATTTCCAAATGCTTCTGTTGATATTCCCAGTAAATACATAAAATGCTATTTTCCTGTAATAAAATTGCTTTCTGGGAGCATTTCAGATTATGGCAAAAAACTGTAGCATGACTTAGTATGTTGTAACTCGAAATTCTCACTGATGGCTTTAAGAGTGGGTGAGTTTAGTTGTGAGTGGACATGATCTAATTTTTGCTCAGGAACTGCTTGTTGAATCCACTTAGTGTAGTTTTTCTGGTGGGCCATAAGGGAGGAGAGGATTTTTTTAGACTCAGTGGGACACAGGCTGTTACACGGCGCAGGTGTGATACACTCACTGTGGTATTTAGTCAGTGTTGCCTCACCTCCAGGTACTCAGTAATCCAAACTGAAATGAAATGCTTCTTCGAAATAAAATATGTCAATGACAGATGCACAGGCTCTTATATTTAGTTTCTTGTCTGAGAGAGCCAGATTGAATGTAGGTAGCTGACTGCAGATAGTGGATGGAGGTCAGGTACGATGAAAGGGAGATTACTGGCTATTTTAAGAGTTAAACTTAAAAAGCAGGAAATTAAAAACAGATAAACAGTTTTTTTCAGGCAATGTCCAATTAAATGGTGGTGCCCATTACCAAACGAGGCCACTGAAGCCAAGTGCATAGCATGAGTGTAAGAGGGACTGGACACTTTTATGGCTATCAAGAATATTGAGAGTGATGATTAACTATATCAATTTTTGTAATGTAATTAGAATAATTTTTCATGCTTCAGGGCTTAAACCAATTTCTATATATGAGAGATGAGGATGAGATTTATGGTAGGAACAGATTAAAGACATCTGCATACTGCAGAGCTCCTGCCTTTTCTTCTGACACATCTGCTGCTACTCCAAGACAAGATACTGAGCTAGGATAGACTCTGGGTCCGCCTTGATCAACTGTGCCATTTTCTATGCTCCCTTAGGGAATCTGGTGTGGAATATGTAAACTAGTTGTTTAAGTCAACTAGGGTGTGAGAAAAAGAAGGATGAAATAGACAGCAGATGGGGTTTCTGTAATGTTGAGAGGATAAACGTGTTGAATATAATGGTAGATTTTCCACAGCTAAAAAAAAAACCACAACAAAACAATAAAAATTGCAGGAAGCTTTTGAAATCATGAAGTAGTTTCCTGCAAAACAATGAGATTTATTAGAAAAGATTATTTAAATTTACATCCTTCCAAAATCTTGAGCTCTTAAGGTAAACTTGAGTCATGCTTGCAAACTCTTCTCTATAGCCACTAGAGTCAGAACTTTTAATACTAATAAATACAGCTAAGCTGCTCAAAGAGGAACTTTAAGTGGGCAAGTGGTAAATAAATGCTGAAGAGCTTACACTCTAACTGCGTGCATTGGATGTAAAAGGGGGACGGAGCTGATGTTACTAAAGAGAAGTAGCTGAGAAGTAAATCACACTGCACAGCAGATGAATAAAGGGTTACGGTGTGCATATCCATCGAGGGATGGCACAAGGGCACTGGGTAACCTGCAGCTTGATTGGAAGAGGTCTGGATGCCTGGCCCTTGGGCAGGGGGCCGCATGACATGACTCTCCAAACCCACATGTGCCCTGTTCTGTGCATGAACTGTCCCCTTGCAAGATGGTGATGAGTGGAAACAAACGTGGGCTTGTCCTGGAAGCATGGCTGTGCCTTCATCCAGGGCTGAACAGAAAAGGTTAACAATTGTGCCTGAGTGATGGCACAAGCTGGGTCATGATACCAAATTACAATGAAATAATCACTTATGATGCATTCAGTCCATGGAAAAACTAAATTTTGGTCCCAAGCCCCAAACTTATAATTTCTAGTGGAGAACTCCAGCTGCTTTTATTGTTGTTTATGCATGTTATATCCTGGCCCTACTGCAAAATCCTCCGGCCTGCTGCAGCTGTCAAGTTCTGCTGCCCCTCTCCAAATGCCCCCTTCCATAAGGAGCATTCGTGTGCCTTCTCTGGTCATGGTGGTGTTTGAATAGAACCAGCTTGGAAACCTTTGTTATAGTGACTTCTGACAAATACAAGTGGACAGAGAGAACAAATGCATGAGGGAAAAGAAAAAAAGCTGGAAAATGTGGTAAGGACACAATTTTAAGGTGTTAAAATGCCTTAATAATTATTGGAAGATGTATCACCAACACCTAGCCAGCTCCACCTCAGTCCAGACCTGGCCATCAGAGCCACCCACATGTGTCTGCCAACTGGTCGCACTACAGCATTTATTTCAGTGTTGTGAGACAAGATTTGGCCACATCAAAACAGATTAAAACCATCAGGTATTACCGATGTTTTTTACTGTTACAAGAGTAACATTCATGTTACTCTGACTTCACAGATATAATGAGTTGGAAATTAAGCAATCACTATAGCTGTCCCTCCATGAGTAACTCTTCAGAACTGTAGCTGGCCTAGGTGTCTCTTTGGATATTATAGTTTTGGGATGAAGGGAACAAATCCAGGGTGTTTAAACTGAAAGTAGGTAGATTTAGATTAGTGTCCTGGGTTCAGCAGCAGTAGCCATTTTTCTCCTTCTTGGTAGCTGGTGCAGCGCTGTGTTTTTGACTTTTGGCTTGGGAACTGCGCTGATAACACCAGTGTTTTCAGTTACTGCTTGGTAGTGTTTTGGTCTGACCAAGGACTTTCTGAGTCTCATGCTCTGCCAGGGAAGATGGGAAGCCGGGAGGAAGCAGAGACAGGACACCTGACCTAAACTGACCAAAGAGGTATTCCATACCACAGCACACCATGCCCAGGATGTAAAGCAGAGGGCAGAGACCTGGGGGGGTGGGGGGGTGGGGGGGTGGGGGGTGTGCACTGCTTGGTTGGGCTGGGTATAGGTGGTGAGTGATTGTATTCTTTCCTTGTATTTGCCTTGTGATTATTATTATTGGTGGTAGCAGTAGTGGTCTTGTGTTGTACTTTAGTTACTAAACTGTTCTTATCTCAACCTGTGGGAGTTGCATTCTTTCGATTCTCCTTCCCAGCCCTCCGGGAGCAGGGGGAAGAAAGAGGGGGGAGTGAGTGAGTGAAACTGTGTGAGTTATAGAGGTTTAAACCATGACAATTAGGTATTAGGAAAAAGTTCTTTGCTGTGCGGGTGCTGAGGCGCTGGCACAGGCTTGCCCAGAGAAGCTGTGGCTGCCCAATCCTTGGCAGTGTTCAAGGCCAGGTTGGATGGGGCTTTGAGCAATCTGGTCTGGTGGAAGGTGTACCTGCCAATGGCAGGGGATTGGAAGCAGAGGAGCTTTAAGGTCCCTTCCAACCCAAACCAGGCTGTGATTCCATGATTCTATGTTCCAGCATGCTCAAGATACGGTTTGTGCCAAACCAAACATGGGTCTGAGGATCTCAAAATAGAACAATCTATCACCTGCATTACTTCGGGTTTGGGAGTATGGGGTTACATCCAAACTCCTCCTCCTTCTCACTGGCTCCACTGCTACCCACCTTAGCGGGGAGGAGGATCTCTTTTCTATGTCAAAACCGAATTACCGCTTTCGATGCCATAGCCTGGCCAGAACGCTCCCGCACTTGGGCAGCAGACTCCGGCCGCACCGCGATCCCTCACCCGTCCCGCCGGTCCCAGCCCTTGCTAGCTAGGGGCGCCCGCGGCGCCGGCTCCGCTTCGCTTCCCTCCAGGAGGAGGAGGATAAGGAGGAGGTGGGGGGA